>CM048750.1:371464001-372886501 GCA_026315105.1 Locusta migratoria
AATTAAATGCGTAATATATTTAGTCGAGTATTTAGAATTAATCCCAGATTTTTAGCATTTTCAGTATATTTCGTGTCGCAGTTTAAAATCCATTGTTGGCGGGAGGCTACCGTCATTATTCGAACCAACGGCGGACAAAACTGAACTGTTCTGACTATAATTACACTAAAGATGAGAAATGAGAAAAACTGATATGAAAATTATTTCCTATAGCAAATTCAAATTATTTCTGCGTTGATCAGTTGCGTAAGTATTGGTGTGTTGATAAGATCTCAAATGATTAGTGAAAGAGTATGACAGAGTATGACAAAATGTAAAAATTTCAAAAATATCTTCTCACATTTATGACAGACCTATTCTAGAAACTGTTGTTGGAACTAGTGGTGTGTAGGTCGAAGACTGTACAATATTAAAGAGTCTCAGAGCCCAGATTATTTCAGAGTTGGCCATTGAAAGGAAATAATCCAAATATTTATTAGGTTAATTTAGTCTCATTCCATTAACAGTGTTTAAACTGGGTTTTGGTGGTCAATTGTTAGTTACATGTCACAGATAAATGTCAGTAATCATTCGATGAACTGGTTTTAAGTCAATAGTTTAATGAAATATTGTAGACCTTTATGAATTTATGCCTGAGCAGGTACACACAGAAGAAAAGAGAGGAGGAGGAGGAGAAAAGAGAGGAGGAGGAGGAGGAGGAGGAGAAAAGAGAGGAGGAGGAGGAGGAGGAGGAGAAAAGAGAGGAGGAGGAGGAGGAGGAGGAGAAAAGAGGAGGAGGAGGAGGAGGAGGAGAAAAGAGAGGAGGAGGAGGAGGAGGAGGAGAAAAGAGAGGAGGAGGAGGAGGAGAAAGAGAGGAGGAGGAGGAGGAGAAAAGAGAGGAGGAGGAGGAGGAGAAAAGAGAGGAGGAGGAGGAGGAGAAAAGAGAGGAGGAGGAGGAGGAGAAAAGAGAGGAGGAGGAGGAGAAAAGAGAGGAGGAGGAGGAGGAGAAAAGAGAGGAGGAGGAGGAGGAGAAAGAGAGGAGGAGGAGGAGAAAAGAGAGGAGGAGGAGGAGAAAGAGAGGAGGAGGAGGAGAAAGAGAGGAGGAGGAGAGAAAGAGAGAGAGAGTGGCTTGTTTAAAGACACAGATGTGATGGCACAAATGTTAGCATTTGTCATAGGGCATGAATAGTGTAAGGTGATATTGAAACACGGAGCCTGTCAAGTGCAGGCTGCCACTCACCACCGGTGGCCAGACTGGGCGTCCGGCGGGCGCCTCCGCTACTGCCTCTACCTCCGCCTCGGCCTCGGCCGGGTCTGTGTCGGGGGACGAGGTGGCGCGCCGCGCCGTGCCCTCCGCGTCGTCGGAGGAGCCGGAGCCGGTCTCGACGGGCGTGGTGGACGCCGTCGACGTCTCTGAGCCGTCGCGCGGCCGTGGCGCCTCCTGGTGGCTGCCGGAGCTGCTGCTGTGCGCCGACGGCGAGGCGGCCGAGCGCGCCGCGGGCGAGTCCGAGTGCAGCGACGGCGGCAGCGACGACGAGCCCGTGGAGCCAGAGCCGGGCGGCCGCGGCGCCGGCACAGACGGCAGCGGAACCTCCACCCATACGCCGCCCTCCGGGGGCCCGACAGGCCTCTGCAAGGACAACCCACGGCCGCATTACTGGCGGCACTGTGTGCGAGACTAGGGGGCCCTCTACAAGTCTTCTAGACCCTCTATATCTTCCTGGACATGGAGGGGGCTTCTAGCAACACGACCTTCGATTCCATGGTTAGGGCAGCAGAGGTGCACGACCTAGGGACCACTATACGTAGGTGGACTAGGGCCACCATGATTTTTTTGTTTTTTGAGGGGGCACAACTGCTGAGGTCATTAGCGCCCAACACTGACCATAGTAACATCGAACCGGGGTTAGAACGTATGTGGCTTTCACGATATTTGCACGACGTATAAAAAGTAAAACTTAGCAGAATGCGGGTGATCAGCTAAAATATCAAACATTTCAAATGGGAAACAGATCATGACGGAGACGAGTAAAAAACGGACATTGCACTAATAGATGGTTCACAGTAAAAGGTGCATCACAGTACTCAGATAAGGGAGCAGGGCCACCACGTAATAAATGCTGGTGGCTATTACGGCAGTGGCCAATAGGAAGCCGGGCCAGAACAATCTTCCCTCAGCGAAAGGGTCGAGATGACGTTGACCAGAGATAAGGCACAGGTTTAATGGCTCGCAATTTGTTCCCTGACAGGGATGACCAATGTAGATACCAACGGGAGATAATACGCTGGGAGACACCAGCGCGAAGGTCATCAGAGCTAGTAGAAAAGGTAGATAGCCGAAGGAGAACTGCCTCCTTGGCAGCCGTATCCGCAGCCTCATTCCCCAACACTCCCACGTGGCCAGGGACCCACAGAAACGTCACCGTAGTTCCGCTCGTTGAAAGAGAAGTAAGGCAATTGTGGATGCTTTGTACCAGGGGATGGGCCGGATAGAGCATGCGAAGGCTCAACAAAGCACTCCGAGAGTCCGAGAAAATGACAGTCTTATTGAGCGAGTTTCGCCGGACGTATTGGGTGGCTTGATATAATGCATACAGCTCAGCTGTAAAAATGGAACTCCACTCAGGAAGACGATATTTAAATGAGACGTTGCCAAGTACAAAGGCACACCCAACACACCATGATCAATGAAAACATGGTAAACAACACCACTAGAGGTTGCCCACAAGGAGTTCTTTCCCCTTTATTGTGGAATCTAGTGGTGAATGATCTCATTGGAGAATTAAACTCTAGGCAATATTGTTGCCAAGGATACGCAGATCTTGTCATAGTAATACTTGGCAAATTTGCTGACACAGTAAAGAATATGGCACAAGGTGCGTTGGACATTGTGGAAGACTGGTGCAGAAAACAAGAGCTGGGGGTTAGTCCTAAGAAGACTGTTGTACCATTCACAAAGAAGCATATACAACATTGAAGTTGTAATCTAAAGCTTTTCAATGAAGCGCTACCTGTGAAGAGGACAGTGAAATATCTAGGGGTTACCCTAGATGAGAAACTGACATGGACCCATCACATCAGGAGTATTTGCTCCAAGGCAAAAGGTACTCTGGTAAGTACCAGGAGAGCTTGGGGCAAAAATTGGGGCCTGAGCCCCAAGGGTATGCACTGGATATAAACCACAGTGATTAGACCCAGGATCACCTATGGGGCGGTCGTGTGGTGGAAGAAGGTAGAACAGCAGGTTGATGCTAAGGAAAGTGGTAAGGTGCAGAGATTAGCCTGCTTAGCCACAACAGGCGGAATTAGCAGCACACCAACTGCTGGGATGGAAACCATGTTGGATATGCCCCGATTACACCTTTGGGTCAAGATGGAGGCAGCGGCTGGTGCATACAGACTCAAATCTGGCAAAAACTGGAACTCCTTGGTATATCCAGAATCACACTAAAATAGTGAGTGAGGTAAATATAGGAAAGGTTGGGGAACTGCCAGCCGACTACATTATAACCCCTTACTGCTTCAACAAGCCTTTCAATATAACAATTTGAAGTAGGGAGCAGTGGGAGAAAAAAATAGTTCGACACCGTACAGGGAATATTGTCTGGTTCACTGACAGGTCAAAATGAGACCAAGGTGTTTGGGTTGGGGTATACGGGTTGCAGTCAAGACTGGAGCGCATCATCTCTCTAGGGAAACTGGCCTCAGTATTCCCGGCCGAAATCGCTGCCATCAGGGCGTGTGTGGAGGAGAATTTGCGTAGGTGCTACAAAGACTGTAGCATCTATATCTATTCAGCAGGCAGCCCTGAGATCACTGGCAGCTCCTGCAACAAGGTCTAAAATTGTTGCAGAGTGTCACAGGGTTCTGGTGGAGCTCAGGGAAAGCTATAGAGTAAACCTATTTTGGGTCCCTGGCCACTTGGGGATCAGTGGCAACGAACAGGCCGACATTAGCCAGGATGGAGGCAGATAATTCATTTATCGTACAGGAACCTGTCCTGACAATCACTAAGGCAATGATTAAATTGGAGCTATGTAACGCTGAGAAGACAGCACGTATAATATTGGACCAAAGTCCATCAACAAAAACATGGCAAGGTAATGACAAAGCCATGTCTTAAATGGAGCTCTGCAATCCTGGGCCTGAACAGGAGAGAAATTAGACTCATGGTTGGATTGCTGATGGGAATTTCAAAAAACATCTACAAACAATGGGAATAACAGAAGAGAACCCTAAATGTAGGATCTGTGGATGTCGGTGATGAAACTGCATCACATTAATCTTCGAATGCATTGCATTGGAGAATAAAAGGCACGGAACATTCGTGTCTAGTAAAGAACTGGTAAAGGGACTCCTTGCACTGTTCAAGAGCATTGGTTGGCTTTACTAGATATTCAGGGAACGATATCTCACAAATGTAGTTTCAGTGAGGGCAGTGGTGGGTTGGACCAAGACTTGGCTTCCCTGAGCAAATTAAATCAAGGCCCTCTGTTTCTAGAAGGGGGGTATACTGTTCATCCCCTAACAGCTCCATTATCTACTATGGAGGACATTACTAGTAGTGTGAATGATGGTAATAGTCAAAATCTTATATTGTTTATTCGTGGGAAGGCTATATCTGGAGCTCCAATTATTAATGGTACTAATCAATTTCCAAATCCTCCAATTATAATTGGTATAACTGTGAGGAAAATTATAACAAATACGTGAGCTGTAATAATTATGTTAATTGATCATCATTGTTCCTTGTTGACCTACTTCTGTTCGAATAATTCTACTTATTGATGTTCCTACTATTCCAGCTCATGCCCCGAATATAAAATACAATGTACCAATGTCCTTATGGTTTGTTGAGAATTATTTTTGTGGTAAAGAGGATAAGATGGCTGAATTATTAGGTGTTAGATTGTAAATCTAATTATGGGAACATTTTCTCTCGTCATTAGTGTTGCAGGTCTTATATTCAATTATGATTCTAAACTGCAATTCTAGGGGTGTAAAATATTTTACTCAGACCTCAGAGATAATTTTAACTATAACTATGCATGTTAGTTTTATTAACATAAGGTAAAATAATATAGAGTGATGTACAGATTAATCCTATTGTTGAGATTATTGATAGGATATGTAGAGCTATTACTAATTTAAATTCTTGTTAATGAGTTTTCATTATTTAATATAATTATTGCTGAGAATAGAATCTGTATTTAGTAGTATGATGTAATGGTTGTAAATATGATTATGAAGAATACTAAAACTTATTATTTAATGTTTGAACCACGATTCATTTTGGTAAAAATTTTAATATTGGAGGTAATCCACCTAGAGACAGTCATGTTATCATAAATTTATTGTTTTGACTATAAAGATGATTACATTTAATGTTGAAGAAATTAAAAAATAGAATTCAGATATTTTCTCTGATGGTTATTGGTCTAATTATTCATCCTAGATGTCTAATTGACGAATATGCTAGAATTTGTCGTAGTGATGTTTGATTTAAACCTCCTATTGTTCCAACAATGATTCCCATTATGATTACTATAAATAATCTTGTTTTAATACAGTAAGATATTATTATTGGGGCAATTTTTATCACGTTAATATAAGACGATTAATTCATCTTGTTGATGACATTACTTGTGGGAGTCAAAAGTGGAATGGGGCTGATCCTATTTTTTTATTTTTATTTTTATTTTTATTTTTATTTTTATTTTTTTTATTTTTATTTTTTATTATTTTTATTATTCTTGACAATTATTATTGATGGAATGTTTTTATTATCTCATCATATGTATTTTATTTGAATAATTAGGATTGAAATTAATAGTATTGTTGATGCTATTGATTGAATAATAAAGTTATTGCTGGTTCATTAATTAGTGAATTTTTAATATCTGTTAATATGCGACTAATGGATAGTAAGTTGATCTATAGTCCTATTCAGATTCCTAATCAGGAATTTGAAGAAATAGGCAGGATCGTTCCTATCAATGATAGGATAAGTTTTAAAGAGTAGTTGTACATTAAAAAGAGAAGGGTTATTGCCTTCATAAATGCGTATGAACCCATTGGCTTAATTTATAATTATATTGAGGTGTAAGATGCACATTAGTTTTTGATAGTAAATAGTTTAATTTTATCTTATATAATGAGTAATATTTTACTTTATCCTATCAAGATAACCCTTTAATCAGGAATCTCATTGTATATATAAATTAAAAGTACCTTTTTTGTTTTATGTAATGATTTATTTCTTTAATCATAAAATTTTGTTGTTTGATTTTTTGTAATATTTTTATTGATTTACATATGTAAATGATGTATTTCTATATATCTAATTAAATATATCCTTATAAGTTATTTAATATTAATTTATTATTTCAATTTATACATTTATCAAAAGTTGTAGCTACCTATTTTTAAGACAAAAGAAATGAATAATGAAAATTTATATTAATCTTTCTTTATTATTAGTGAAAATAAAGATTAAATAATAAACTATAATAAAAAGTTCCATACTTTATAATATATAATAAAGAAGTTTTTGTTGTACTGCTTTGGGCAGATTTATTCTATAAATTTGTGTTTTCTAATGTTATTTTTTGTTTTGATTCTATGTCTGTTTATTATACATATATCTTGTTTGATTTATTTTTTATTCTATGCGTTTCATTTATATTCTAATGTTTTATTCTTGCTTATTTATTCACTTTTTCTTTATATTATACATAAGTTTTCTTCAACTAAATGTTCTATTTATTTATAGTAATTAAATTTAACTATCAAATTATTTTGGAATTAGTAATCGATTGAGTATCGGCACATTTCGTGCCAGCAGCCGCGGTTATATGATTAATACGAGTGAATATTTTTGGTTGGTGTAGTAAATTATTTTGAGTTTTAATCATTATTAGGTGAATTTTTATTTTATTTGCTCTTAATTTTCAATCTATGAAATTTATAAAATAGACTAGAATTAGTTACCTAATTATTTTAAATGTAAATTTTGTTTTACCTGGGTATTATTAGTTAAGGTCTTTAAAACTAAAGAATTTGGTGGTATTTCATTCCATTCAGAGGAACCTATCTCATGATTGATAGTACACGATTTACTTTGTTTGTATCTCTCCGTTATCAGAAAATCTTTTTTGGAGAATATATATTGTTTCATAAATATTAATTTATTTATAGAAATGAAATGTTATTCGTTTCCTAATATATTTAGTTTCTTAAGAAAAAATTTAATTTTTTAAAATTAATGCTTTTGATTTTTAGTATAAAGTATTAATTTATTAAATTTTTAGGGATAAGCTCTGAAAATTAATAACCTATAATTTATTAATTAATAATATTTAATAATAAGCTTAGTACCAGCTATTTTTGATTATGTTATAGTTCATTATTTTTTGTTTAGATTTTATAATTGTTTTAGGTTGTTTATTAAGATGTTAAATTTAATTTTGAAGGTTTGGAATAATGATGGAATTAGTATAATTATTTTGTTTTATTTTACTTTTTTAAAATTTATTAAAAGGAACTAGGCAATATAAGTTTCCGCCTGTTTATCAAAAATATGTCTTCTTGATAATATTTTGTAGTCTTACCTGCTCACTGCTTAAAGGGCCGCGTTATTACGACCGTGCAAAGGTAGGATAATTATTAGTTCCTTAATTGGAGACTGGAATGATTGGTTTCACGAGAAAGTTTTAGAATTTACCTTTTAAGTAAAAAGGCTTAAATATTTCTTGTCGACGAGAAGACCCTGTAGAGCTTTACATTTATAAATTAATTTTTATTATATAGTTTATTTTTTAATGTTTATTTTTATTGCTTTGTTGGGGTGACGAAGAATAATTAAACTCTTCATTATAAAATCATTGATTTATGTTTATTTGATTATTAATTTGTGATAAGATTAAGTTACCTTAGGGATAACAGCATAATCATTTTTTAGTGTTCTTATCGGTAAAATGGACTGCGACCTCGATGTTGGATTAAGATTAATTATGGGTGTAGTAGCTCAATAATTAGGTCTGTTCGACCTTTAAATTCTTACATGATCTGAGTTCAGACCAGCGTGAGCCAGGTCGGTTTCTATCCTAAGAATAAGTGTTATATTAGTATGAAAGGACCATATGATAAAAATATTTTTCATTTATTGATTAAAATTAATTTACTATTTTGGCAGATAAGTGTGTTGAATTTAGAATTCATTAGTAGATTTTTCTACAAATAGTATTGATATGATTTTTGTGTTTGTATTAAATTTTTTATTATTAATTATGTGTGTTAGAGTTATTAGGTTATATTCAGATTCGAAAAGGTCCAAATAGGGTTGGGTTTTTAGGTATTCCAACCTTTTAGTGATGCTATTAAATTAATTTGTAAGGAGCAACCTATTCCTTTTATATCAAATTTTTATATTATTTTTCTCCTGTTTTTAATTTGATAATTTCTTTGTAATATGGGTTATTTTTCCTTATGGTTTGTTATTTTTTTCTCTGTTTTACTAGATTAAGAGTTTATACTTTAATAATTGCTGGTTTATCTTTAATTCAAATTATTCATTATTGAGTTTATGTTCTGTTGCTCAAACTATTTCTTATTAAGTAAGATTAGCTTTGATTTTATTATCATTAATTATTTAATTGGGAGTTTTAACACTTTATTTTATGAATTTTCAGTTATATTTTTGATTTATTGTTTTTTCTTTTCCTTTAGCTTCCTTTTTTTGGTTCTTGTTTAGCAGAAACTAACTGGACTCCGTTTGATTTTGCTGAAGGAGAGTCAAAGTTAGTTTCTGGGTTTAATATTTAGTATGGTGCTGGTGGTTTTACTTTTTCTTGCGGAATATTTTAGAATTATTTTTATAAGAGTATTATTTTCATTAATTTTTAGGTGATTTTTATTCTTTTTATTTTTTCAAGCTTTCTTTAGTTTCTTTTTTTTGTATGGGTTTGTGGTACTTTACCTCGTTTTCTTTATGATAAGCTCATATTTAGCTTGAAGGAGGTATTTGCCTTTATCTCTAAATTTTTTATTTTTCTTTACTGGTTGAAGGGTTATAATATTTTCATTTATTTAATTAAATTTTTTAAGAATTTTAAAGTTAATAGAAGAATTGAACTTATGTTTTCATAAAATTTGCTTTTCTTCAGCTAATTAACTTGTTTTAATTAATGTATCATTTTTGCAATGTGTACATTGAATAAAAATACCAGAAGTAAATTATTGTTAAAGTTTGTCCTGTTATGATATATGGTTCTTCAACTGGTTGTTTTCCAATTCATGTTAACAAATTACGATTACTGTAATTCAGAATATAATTTGATTTATTGGGTAAAATTGATTTCCTCAGACTTTGTTTTATTATAGAATGGTATAGTTATTAAGATTCTAATTGATATTACTAATACAATAACTCCACCTAATTTATTAGGGATTGACCATAAAACTGCGTAGGCAAACAGGAAATATTCTAGTTGAATATGGATTGGTGTCACTAATGGGTTAGGTGGCACTAAATTGTCTGGATCTCTTAGTAGGAAAGGATCAATTAAGAACATTAAATAATAATAATAATAATAATAATAATAATAATAATAATAATAATCATCAATGTAATTATATCCTTGTAAGTAAAGTATGGATGGAATGGAATTTTATCAATGTTTCTCTTCAATCCAATTGGATTCTTAGATCCTGTTTGGTGTAGGAAGAATATATGAATTGTAGCCATTGTGATAACAATAAATGGTAATACGAAATGGAAGGTATAAAATCGATTTAGTGTTGCGTTATCTACTGCAAATCCTCCTCATACTCATTGAACGATATCTGTTCCAATATAAGGAATTGCTGATAATAAATTTGTAATTACTGTTGCTCCCTGAAATGATATTTGTCCTCATGGTAAAACATATGCTATAAATGCTGTTGCGATTACTAAAAATAGAATGCTTGCTCCTGTTATTCAGGTATATATTATATATTACATTCCTCATCTTACATGTAAATATATGCAGCTGAAGAATATTGATGCTCCATTTGCGTGTAAAGTTCGAATAAATCGTCCATTATTAACGTCTTGACAAATGTGGACTACTCTTGAGAATGCTATTTCGATATCTGGTGTATAATGTATAGTTAGGAATAGCTCTGTAATAATTTGAGCTCTTAAGCATATTCCTAATATTGATCGAAGGTTTCATCATATTGAAATATTTGATGGTGCTGGTAAATCAATTAATGAATTATTAATAATTTTAATTATTGGGAGTTGAATTTGTAAAGGTTTATTCATTAGTTTATCTCATTTTACGTATAGGTCCTTGGTTAATATTTGTGATCTTTACTACTGCTAATAATGTTATAAATAAATTATTATGATTGTAATAGTAACTGTTGGGCTGTTATATAATTTTACTAGTGAGGTTGATATTTCTTTGAAATTGAGTAATTTAGATTTATGATTTCTGTATTTTGAATTATTTCTGTTATTTTATCAATATTGTATAGTAATGTTGATAGAATAATTATGTATATAATAAGAATAATTCTATTAATTTTAATTTTAAATATTTCATTTGATGCAATTCTTGTAATGTAAATGAATAGAACTATTATACCACCTAGGAATTTTTTAAACTGTTAAAACTATTATCTATATTTGGTTTATTTTCTTGGCTATCAAGTTATTTTTCTGTTTACGTTTTTTGTTCAAAATATAAACATTTATTTGTAGTTTCATTGAGATTAAATATATTTTTCTTTCTTTATTTATATTAATTGTATTATTTCTTGTTGAGTTTGATGATTTCTTTCCTGTTATTTTTTTGGTTTTTTCTGTTTGTGAAAGTGCTTTAGGTCTTTCTATTTTGGTTTTAATAATTCGTTCTCATGGTAATGATTTTTTTAATTCTTTCTTTTTGTGTTTATGCTTAAGTACTTATTTATAATTATTTTTATCCCTATTTGTTTACTAGGTAATTGATGATTAGTTCAATCTTTAATGTTTTATTAAGTTTTATTTTTATGATTTCATTATATTCTTGTTCTGATTTGAGAAAAATTAGTTATTTTGGTGTTTATTTTTATTGTTTTATATTGATCTTGAGTTCTGAATTTGTTGTTTATAATTACTGCAAGATGATCAATTTTTTTCTTCATATCATTCATTCCTTTTTGTTTTTATCGTTTTATTATTATTAGTTATATTTTGTTCTTTTTCTAGTATTAATTTGTTTTCTTTTTATATTTTTTTAAATCTAGATTGGTTCCTACTTCTAGATTACTGCAAACAGGGTAGTAGAATGGTGCATGGGCACTCAAAAAGTGGTTAAGAAAATCACCAAAGGGTGCCCGCAGGGATTGATCTGTGGTCCCATCTTCTGGGACATCGCCTTTGAAGCGCTCCTCAACCTCCTGGGGCAACAGGAAGTGATCAAAGGTACCGTAGCATACGCAGATGACTTTTCTGTCACAGCTGACTCAAGGACACAATTTGAAAACAAGGCTACTCGTCTTGACAACGATAGACTATTGGTGCCAACAGAATAAACTGCAAATGCAACACACAAAACCGTGTATATGCTACTGAAAGGAACACTCATTAGTAACCCCAAAATTGAACAATATCAACGTCCGAAGAGATCACAAAACATGTTATCCTTGTGTCCAACTTGACGAAAGACTGACCTTTAACAAGCACATAAAACTGACGACTGCCAGGGCTGCGAAGACGACAGACAAAATGTTCAAATGACTAAATCTATCGGGCTAAACTGCGTGGTCATCAGTCCATAGTTTACAAACTGCTTAAATCTATATAAACTAAACTAGGGAGGACTCGAACCTCCGACGGCGAGCAACCGCGCGCTCTGCAGCGAGGCACCTTAGACCGCTCGGCTACTCCACCGTGGCAATGACACTTGCCAGACTAAACACAAAATACAGACTACCAACACAAGAGCGTACCATATAGCACTTGGTGTCAGTGATCTGCTTCGCAGCCAGTTCATGGGCTCAACAGTTGACACTACAAACATCAATACAGTCAGGAGAGACAAAGGAGTGCATTTCTCAGGTATCCAGAGCCTTCACCACAACATCAGGCGAAGCACTGTGCGTGGTACTTTAGATACCACCTGTACATATCACCGTAGACAAAGGGCTGCCATATACGGGCTAGAGGCCGGGAAGCTTGAAGTCCAAGAAATAGTGGGCCCAGCAATAACTGAGCGACGCCAACTACTCAAATGGCGAATGGACACCTGGAAAGTGAATGGAATAATAGTGGTAAAAGACATCGATTTTACGAATTCATTCTGGACGTAAGGGAACGTCTGAGGATGGGTCCTAGTAATCACAGCCGGGGTTTGATCCATTTTCTGACAGGACATGGCCCGTACCCCAACACACTTAACACTAATGGGACTCGGCAACAATTCCAAGTATACATGTGGAGAGACTAGGTCCCCAGAACATACGGTATTACAGTGTCAAACACACACACACACACACACACACACACACACACACACACACACACACACACACACACACACACACATTAAACATGCTGGTAAGGGATGACATAGAAAGATAGAAAAAAGCCAAGATCGCTGATCATCAATTTTTATTTAAGACAACAGGTTTTGCTGAACTATGTCAGCATCATCTGGTCCAATAAAATCATTTTACAAGACCATAACCTTGTAATGTTAATCAGTTATATAACAATTTACAGTGCATAGGTGCACTGTGTCATAATAAAACATAATTATCACAGCATAAGGATGGCTGTGACAATAGACTGACGAATGATGTCTCATCACTATGAAGCGGGAAGAATACGCAATCACTATCACACAACATCGTACGTAACACCTATACCATAACAGGACACATGGAACGAGACAAGCAGTTTAAGTACAAGCAATATGGATAACAAAACTGGTGACAACCATAGCACAGAAGATGATATTCCTCAACAATTAAGCACTATACACCCACGAATCAAAACCCCTTTAGCTCTTAATGTACATGAAATGAATGACCATGACCTATGTAGGGAATTAGATTATGGCAGGACTGTTCTTTCCGAGGCCTTCCACCTTGGTAGACTCCCCCAATAACTTTTACTTTAGCTACCCTTTCCTATCTTATTTATCCTCCTTAATA
This sequence comes from Locusta migratoria, assembly GCA_026315105.1. NCBI lineage: Eukaryota > Metazoa > Arthropoda > Insecta > Orthoptera > Acrididae > Locusta > Locusta migratoria. Next base: position 371,477,169 of record CM048750.1, read on the forward strand.
ATTATGATTAAGTTGCCTTTCTTTTTCCTTATAATTTGTTATATCCTTTATTCATAGATAGTACTCTAATAAAATTTAAAATTGTAGAAACACTTAAAAAATATGTAACACCATGAATTTTACCATTAACTTATTTAATTGTTACTATTATTTAAACTTTATTAAAATGTAAAAGACAACAAACCACACTGTCTAATTACGACCAGCTATATACACCGAAAGGCAGCTGGTCTATCAAGGACATTTATGGACAGTTTTGGCCAATCTAAACTTTACATGTGTATGCAAGTATTCTGAAGAAACGTACCAATAAATGTGTGTATATACTCGCAAAATTACAGGCAACTACAACCGCTTAACAGCAAACTGCAGGCGTAGAACAGTGGACTAGATAATACTGAGTTGGGTTGGTCGTGGGGGAAGACCTTTAAATACACCGATAACTCATTTCATACTGTAATTTCTAAGGGGAGAAATGACTAGCATCGTGCAAATGCCGATAAAATTACTCCCCCTTTAACCTCTCCAGATTTTCATGACCCATCTCTTTCTCAGTTCGTTTCGGCCAGTTAGGGACCACGAGGCTCAGCTAGAGTCTTTTGCTTTTTCTTGGCCCAGTACACCTGTCATCCGACTTCCACATCCGTCCATTTAAGGTCTGGTGGTGCCTGTTCACTTCTTGCTTATTAGAGACAGTGGGAAGACTCCCTGCAGGATGGCCTGTCGATAGGGTTCGGTTCTCTTGCCTAATGGCATTTGCAGTCCCCATAAGTCTGATCTATCAGAGATAAATCAAAGGTATTAAGCATAGGGAGACGCATTGAATTAAAATTTGTGCTGTGACCGGGATTCGAACCCGGGATGTCCTGTTTACTAGGTAGGCGCTTTAGACCACTAAGCTAACACTGTGATGCAGCCAAAGCGACTACGTGGTCTTAAAGCACGTTTCCCTCCACACCACATACATTTATTCTGCCTCAATGTTCCCTGTGAAATGCGTGTCAAATTTCCAGGGCTCTCCTATATTGGAATAGCACCCCAGCGAAGAATGCGAATAGGAACAATCCCGCCTTGTTCCTCAGGCTGAGGTGATACATAACAAATAATGCAATTCCTTGAGACAACATTGTCTCGTCATAATTATAATTCAATGCCTCTACTTATGTTTAATACATTTGGTATAACGAGACAATGTTGTCGCAAGGAATTGTATTATTTGTTGATATTTGGCTTTGGACGCCTTTTCCTTGCTTCTCACCGAGTATCCTCTGAGCCTGGAGTGATTCAGGCGGGTCATGTGCCCATTTTTTTCATACATACGACTACTATTTTCCTGATCTTCATAGAGCTCATTCTACATGATTCTGTAAGTACCGGTTTCCTCTCTTCTCGTTCCTAGTACTTAAGTGAAATACTTCGTTCACAAACGCTGAAGGAACCATAATATAAGCATATTCGAGTAATTGTGGGATAGAAAGTTGATTTTCCTCTGAATATAGAAACACCTAGAGAGTTTCCAGCTGTGCTGAGCTTCACATTGAGAAAATTACGAGACTACACCGGCCAAACGACAAAAGCTACGTGCAATAATTTGTTTTATTTTTGTGTGTGGATCCCCTCTTGAAATGTGTGCCAAATTCAGTAAACATTGTCAACAATTCCTGTAAACACAATAGACGATAGTACTGAGTTCACGCAGAAACAAATTAGGACTTCAACTGTTTCCAAAATATGTAGTCTCGAAAAAGAAAAAATTAAGGATGTAAAAACATAGGTCTGTGTGTGAATTAAAAGCGATGGACAACCAGAAATTGAATTGATATTTGAGGCTCTTAATTTTTAGACTTATTGGCAAAGCCCAACCAATCATTTATGTTTATTCAAACCACCCAAACACATTGCTACTGGTAGAAATTCCGGGTAATAAGGTCTTGGGACATAATACATTGCAATTTTCCGAACGTTTCGTCCAGAGCTGCGCCGTATATCTTCAGAGGTTTTCCACTGAGTCTTGCATACCAGCAGCTATGGTATCCAGTAGTGAAAGCCTTTATTGTGTAACCTAAAGTCAGTTTTCTTCATGTAAGCCCATCGTGTAGCAACCGCATTCACTAAACATTTACATGATCCCTCCATGAACGTAAGGCTAAATCTACGCGGCTTGCGGGATCCAAGTTCATTTAACCACAGCTGGGCCAATTTATCCCATTCTGATACCCATCACCGTTTTCTCCCGTGGTTGGTAAGGACGTTCATTTACAAATTTTGTCAATTCGAAGGATGTTCACTTGGATTTGCAGCCGAGCAACATGCAAGCTTGTCCAATCGCTCACTACTACTACTACTACTACTACTACTACTATAATGCTGTGAAGCGGGACAAAACTGTACGGTGCCATTTCAGAACTTCGGGATGAAATGTTCAAAAAATTCTTAATTCAATTTATTAGCTTGTGAATAGTAAAAGGGACGATGGGGTGAATATATCCTTGCATGTCCTTGCCTTAGACGAGTATATGTTTCATGATAAACCTCGCGACGGTTGTCTTAATGAAGTTGCCGGTGGTCATCACCAGATGGCAGTTAGTTCATGGTCAATACATCAGAGCTGAGAACCAAGGAGAAACTAAGATCCTAAGACTTTGCCTGCACCACACACACACGTAGGAAGAAATAATCAGATTGTTATGGGTAATTTTTTTGAGAGAAATTTTCTGGATTTCTGGATTTTTGCACTTGTCACTTCTGCCAGTTTGCTTTCCATATATCAAGCTATCAATTATTAGGACGAAAAAGAGGTGAAATGTCGCTCGGTAAATACACTGAATGAGTATTTAGCTTATAGCGGCACACAGTAAAGTTTAATCGAATCTTTACTGAGGATGTACTTACGTTATTAATTGTGAGTTACGAAATATTTATCGTAATGTAATTAAAGTAGTGGTTGTTCATGAAGGAAATTGTGGACAATGAAGTTGCCGCATTTTAGAATTGGAAGTGTGGATTCATAGCATATTGTGGGTAATTACGTTGTTACGTAATTTATGGAAGATTAAAATATGCGTTATTTTTTATGTTGTAACGGGCAGTTATTTGTGGTTTTAGGGCGCACAACTTCTGTGGTCATTAGCGCCCAACCATTAAAATAGAACCAGGGTTAGAACAAATGGCTTTCGCTATGTTTGCACGATGTATAAAAAGTAAAACTCTTAACAGAATGCGGGTCATCAGCTAAAATTTCAGACATTTCAAATGGTAAACATAGATCATGACAGACGATTAAAAAACCAACATTGCACTATAAAATGGTTCACAGTAAAAGGTTCATCACAGTACTCGCATAAGGGAGCAGGACCACCACGTAGTAAATACTGGTGGCTATAACGGCTGTGGCCAATAGAAAGCCGGGCCAGAACAATCTCCAAAATGTTCAAATGTTCAAATGTTTTTAGAACTTATGGGACTTAACCACGGGGTCATCAGTCCCTAAGCTTACAAACTATTTATGAACTAGTTAAGACTAAAGACGGCATAAATATCCATGCCTGATGGGGGATTCGAACCCCCGAAAAATCTCCTCTCGGCGGGAGGGTCGAGATTACGTTGACCAGAGATCAGGCACAGGTTTAATGGCTCGCAATTTGTTCCCTGACAGGGATGACCAATGTAGATACCAACGGGAGATAATACGCTGGGAGACACCAGCGCGAAGGTCAGAGCTAGTAGAAAAGGTAGATAGCCGAAGAAGAACTGCCTCCTTGGCAGCCGTATCCGCAGCCTCATTCCCAACACTCCCACGTGGCCAGGGACCCACAGAAACGTCACCGTAGTTCCGCTCGTTGAAAGAGAAGTAAGGCAATTGCGAATGCTTTGTACCAGGGGATGGGCCGGATATAGCATGCGAAGGCTCAACAAAGCACTCCGAGAGTCCGAGCAAATGATAGTCTTACTGAGCGAGTTTCGCCGGACGTATTGGGTGGCTTGATATAATGCATACAGCTCAGCTGTAAAAATGGAACTCCACTCAGGAAGACGATATTTAAATGAGACGTTGCCAAGTACAAAGGCACACCCAACACCCTGGTCTGTATGAGCCATCCGTGTAAATGAACAAATTGTCATCAAATTTGAACTGAAGTGCGAGAAATTCTCTGGTAGACGAAACTAGGTGTGGAGTCCTTTGGAAGAGAATGAAGGTCAAAGTTAATACTGACTTCGGGACTTCGCCACGGTGGAGAGGTGCTCTAGTCGAGAAGATAGCAGGCATTGTAACGCCGAGCTGGCCGAGTAACGAACGCAAGCTTACTCCCGGCGGTAGCAGAGCAGACGGGTGCATGACGAAGAGACTCAAGTGAGTCGTTAAAGAAAACTGCGTACCTTGGGTGTCCTCGCATGGACGACAAACGGCTAGCGTAATGGCTAAGCAGGAGTTCCCGACGGTAAGAAAGGGGTAGTTCGGCGGCCTCGGCACAGAGGCTCTCAACGGGGCTAGTGTTAAACGCTCCCGTCGCCAGACGGATCCCTTGGTGGTTGATTGTGTTAAGGCGGCGGAGTATGGACGGTCGAGCCGAAGAAAACGATGCTTCCATAGTCCAGTTTGGACCGAACTGTGGTGCAATACAGATGGAGAGACTAGACCGATCAGCTCCCCACGAGGTGCCACTTAACACTCGCAACACATTGAGAGAGTGGATACAGCGAGCAGCCAAACGAGATGTGGAGAGACCAACTTAACTTCCTGTCGAAAACAAGCCGCAAGAACGTCGTGGTCTCCACAAATGGAAGTACTATGTGGCCCAGACGAAGGGACGGGGGAAAACTACTTCCGCCGCCAGAAGTTCATGAGCAGGGGATAGCGTCAGACTGCGGTGCTGAAGGTCGCCGGTTGAATCCTGCGTATCAGCAAAAATGTATTTCTTTGTAATTAACAATTCCAGAATGTTCTACATGTTTCTTATATTAACTTTTAATTTCTACTTGTTTCTTAGTTAACTATTCTAATTTCTGATACATTCTGTCTGTAAATAGTAGAGCACTCTGCCCAAGAGGCAGTCAGTGCTGCGTGTATGTTAAGTTCGTAATAAACCTGCTTTAAGTGTAAGTGCTGCGTTCAGTTGCCTTCGAAGTCAAGCCTGACTCAACTCTACTATCATGTGAACAAACATTTGCATACCGTCCTTTCTCCCCCTTACCTGTATTTGCAACACACCCACATAAATATACCCTTCATTGGTGCAGAGAAGTACTGAACCTTCTGAAAGACTTGACTGTGTACATAAAGGGGGTGGGGAATTTAGACACTTCTAAGAAGGAATGGAAGGAATCTTAGGGTTTAACGTCTCGTCGACAGCGTCGTCATTAGAGACGGAGCTTACCCTCTGAGTTTTGGGTGAAGATAGGGGGGGGAAGGAAATCGGCCGTGCCCTTTTAAAGGAACCATCGCGGCATTTGCCTGAAGTGATGTAGGTAAATTACGGAAAACTTAAATCTGGATGGCCGGAGGTGGATTTGAACCACCATCCTTCCGAATACGAGTTTAGTGTGTTACCACTGCGCCACCTCGCTCGGTCATCTATGAAGTATGGGCGCAAGCTGGGAATGTTGGGTTGTCCAAGCACTTCGACTAGTGGAGTCCCACATAGGATTTTTGGTGCAGCTCTCACAGTAGGACCAACTTGAGGCCCCCCTCTACCAGCCACCTCTTACCTCCTCGGGCGGCGCCTCGAGCATCGGCACGTCCACGAAGTCGCGGCCGCTCGACGACGAAGACTCCTCGTCGCGTGACGGCGGCTGCGGCGCCGCGCCCTCGCTGCCAGATGTGGCTGTAGCTGTGACGTCACCAGATGTGGCTGTGACGTCACCAACCGCGGGGTCGCGCGCTGTCCTCGCCGTCTCCTCCGGGTCGACCAACTGTGGCTCCACTGTCGGCTGCGGCGGTGGCTGTGGTTGTGGTTGTGTCTGTGGCTCCCCCTGAAACCGCAAACACCACTGCACCTACTGAGCTGATGCACACAGCAGTCGAGACAGGCCGCACAAAGCAGCCTTATCACGCCGTTCCTTCACTGAACCATCTGTGGATCTGAAGACCTTTTTGGGAACAATTTCACAAGTGCGACCAAACATGTCCAAGATAGAAGTATTAGGGTTTAACCACAGTAACACAGCCACGACACATTTTTGTTATGCACTGTGACAGCACCGCTCCAAGCGGTCGGAAAGCTACGTTTCCGAATACGCTATGGGATGCGGACGAATAGAATCTTTTATATTAATTTTAACTTTCTTTCGTTAGGAAAAGTATGTAGTGCCATAAAAATACGTAATAACGTAATAATAGCTCCAAATTTGCCTTTCTTAGGTTTCCTATACTCCCTCAAGGTACGAAACGGTACATTACAGGGCAGTTTATTTACACTTATCTTTTAACCTTTAGGCTCTTACTGAATAATTTTTCTGTTAAATATATAAAATGGCTAGGAAACACCAGAAGACCTGCCCTCTGGCAGAAGGACGTCGCTCTTCTGAGGAGCGATAACGTTTACTCATTACTGTTCCAGTAAAATCAGATGGAACTATGGTATTTAACGTACCAAATCAGCCACCACAGCTGTAGCTTAAGGATAAACGTGGAAATAAAACGGAAAAGCAAAATTTTTCAACAAAGAAGATCCCAATTTAACAATTGTTGCTACAGCTGAACCACAAACGGCAAGAATAATAAAAAATGTCTAAGCTAATGTAAGACTATACACGTACAAGACGAGTGAGGTAGTGGTGTTATATTCTTCAGTCCGGAGACTAGTTTGATGCAGCTATCCACCCTACTCTATCCTGAGCAAGCCTCTTCATCTCATAAGAACAGCAACCCACATCCACTTGAATCTGCTTACTATGTGTGTCTCTTGGTCTCCCTGTGCGATTTTTACCCCACACACTTCCCTCCAATGCTAAGTTTACGATTCCTCGATGTCTAAGAATGTCTCCTACCAAGCGATCCCTTCTTTTAATCAAGGTATGCCAAAAATTCCTTTTCTCACCAATTCTGTTCAGTACCTCTTCATTAGTTATGCGAGCTACCCACCTAATCTTCAGCATTCTTCTGTAACACCAATTTCAAAAGCCTCTATTCTCTTCCTGTCCACACTGCTTATCATCCATGTTTCACTCCCGTACAAGGCAACACTCCACACAAATGCCCTCAGAAAAGACTTCCTCGCCCTTAAATTAATATTCGATGTTAGCAAATTTCTCTTCAAAAATGCTTTTCTTCCCATTGCCATTCTGCATTTTGTATCCTCTGTACTACGACCATCGCATGTTATTTTACTACCCAAGTAACAAAACTCATCTACCACCTTTATTCTTCCGTTACCTAATCTAATTCCTTCAGCATCACCTGATTTTCTAAGACTGCATTCCATTATCTTTGTTTTGCTCTTGTTAATGTTCATTTTATACGCTCTCTTCAACACACTGTCCATTCCATTCAACTGGTCTTCCAGGTCCTTTGCTGTCTGACAGAATTACAATGTTATCAGCAAAACGCAATGTTTTTAATTCTTCCCCCTGAACTTTTATTCCTTCACCAAATTTCTCCTTGCTTTCCTTCACCGCCTGCTCGATGTACAAATTGAATAGCATCGGAGAAAGGCTACAACACTGTCTTACTCCCTTCCCAACTGATTCTTCCCTTTCATGCCCTTCGAGTATAATAACTGCGGTCTGGCTTTTGTACAAGTTGTAAATAACTCTCCTTTCCCTGTATTTTACCCCTGCTGACTTCAGAATTTGAAAGAGTGTATTCCAGTCAACATTGTCAAATGCTTTCTCCAAATCTACAAAAACTAAAAATGTAGGTTTGCCTTTCTTTTATCATCTAAGATAAGTCGTTAAGTGAGTATTGCCTCCCGGGTTCCTACTTTCCTCCTTAATCCAAACTGATCTTCCCCAATGTCAGCTCCTACCAGCTTTTTCATTCTCCTGTAGATAATTCGTGTTAAAATTTTGCAACCATGACTTATCAAACTGATGGTTCTGTAATTATCACACCTGTCTGCACCTGATTTCTTTGGAATGGGGATTATTACATTTTTCTTAAATGTCTGAGGGTATTTCGCCTGCCTCATACATCCGACACACCAGTTCAAATAGTTTTGTCATGGCTGGTTCTCCCAGAGACTTTAGTAGCTCTGAGGGTATGTCATTTATTCCTGGGGCCTTGTTCCGATCTAGGTCTTTCAAGGCTGCCAAATTCAACATGAAATAGATACTATACTGAGAGATGATCTACTTCCTCTTCCCTTCCTACAACATCGTCTAAGTTCATTTTCTTTGTAGAGCTGCTCTATGTACTCTTTCCACCTTTCAGCTTTCCCTTCTTTGCTGAGAACTGGTTTCCCATCTGAGTTCTTGATATTCGTAGAGTTGCTTTTCTTGTCCTCAAATGTCTACTTTATTTTCCTGTAGGCGGTATCTATTTTTCCTCCTCTTATACATTCTTTTACAGATTCGCATTTTGCTTCTAGCCACTCCTGCTTAGCCATTTTGCATTTCCAGTCAATCTTATTTCTTAGTCGTCTGTACTCCATTTTGCCTATTTACTGCATTTTTATATTTTCTCCTTTCATCATTTAAATTTAGTATTTCCTGTGATATCCAAGGATTTCTTGTAGGTCTTGCCTTTCTACTTATTGTCCTCTGCTGCCTTCATTATTTCATCTCTCAATGATACCCATTCCTCTTCTGTTTTATTTCCCCCTGTTCCTGTCAATTTTTGCCTAAATCTTTCTCTGAAATTCTCCAGAACTTCACTTTTTCAGTTTCAGCCCACAGTTCATGACTAACAAGTTATGGAACAAGTTATGCTCAGTGTCTATCTGCCCCTGGGTATGTCTTGCAGTTTATAACTTGGTTCCGAAATCTATGTTTTACCATCATAAAATCTGATATCTTCCGGTGTCTTCTGGTCTCTTCCACGTATACAACCTTTTTTTATTCTTAAACCACGTGTGTTACGATTAAATCAGGTTCCGTGCAAAATTCTACCAGGCGACTTCCTCTTTCATTCCTCCTGCCCAGTCCATATTCATTTACTATCCTCCCTTCACTTCCTTGTCCTACTACCGAAATCCAGTCTCCCATCACAATTAAGTTTTCCTCTCCCTTAACTGTCTGAATAATTTCCTTTAGCTCCTCATATATTTCATCGATTTCCTCATCATCGGCAGAGCTAGTTGGCATATAAACCTGTACTACTGTTGCCGGTGTTGGCTTCGTATCGATCTTGACAATGATAATGCGATCACTGTGCTGCTCATAGTAGTTTACCCGCATTCCTATTTTCTTATTCATCATCAGTCCTACTCCTGTGATACCCCCAAATGATTTCGTATTTATAATCCTGTGCTCACCTGACCAGAAATCCTGTTCATCCTGCCACCGAACTTCACTAACCCCCACTATAACTTCAACCTATCCATTTCTCTTTAAATTTTCTAATTTTCCTACCGGATTATGGGATCTAACATTCCACGCTCCGATTCGTAGAATGCCAGTATTGTATTTCCTGATGACAACATCCTCCTGAGTAGTCCCCGCCTGGAGTCTGTATGGGGGACTATTTTAGCATGTGTATTTTATTTAAGAAGGAGCCATCATTCATGCAGAGCTTACGGGAAAAGTAACGACGGCAGTTTCCCATTGCTTTCGGCCGTTCACAGTACTTGTATGGTAAGCCACATTAGCTGATGTTACAAGGCCAGCTCAGTCAATCATCCAGACGGTTGCCCCTATAACTACTGAAAAGGCTGCTGCCCCTCTTCAGGAACCACACGTTTGTCTGGCCTCTCCACAGACACCTCTCCGCTGTGGTTGCACCTACGGTACGGCTATCTGTATCGTTGAGACACGCACACCCCACCTCGGCAATGTGTTTTATGGGGATGGGAGTGATGTGTAAAAATGTGAATTATTAGACTCAACATCGAATTGATACACGTCAAAGAATCGGCTTATTGTAAGAACATAATATAAATATATGGTTCTATGTTATACTTACTTTCAGCAGAATAAGCTGCAAATATAAACATTTGCAAGTATTTATTCTTGAAGATGTTCTTCATACCACTGAATTAGTTGAATTCGGCTGTTTTTTACATTAATTTCCGTATTATGCATGTCTATGTTTCGCTGATGCTTGTAACGCAAAATGTTTAGTAACTGTTTCGTTAATTATGTACAAAATTATAATCAAATGTCACTCCTCCTTGGCTTGCCCACCGTTAGGAGCGCTAGTGTCGTAGCAGCTGTCAGTTGGTAACAACTTTCGCAGTAGTGATGTTACGACTGTATATGTTAGACTGTGGTTTAACGTCCTGTCAATAGGATGGTCGATGGTCATTGAGACCTGGTTGAAAACCTAAATGTTGAAGGCTAGAGATGGATGTGCGAGTCCGGTGTTTTATCAGTGTGGCATCTCGCTGAGTCTCGCAGCTAATGTGTTTCATGCCACTAATGTCCCAAGTTTTGAAAGTATTCAGGACTTGATATGAAATCATCATGGAGATAATTAGGGATCTGCTGTGCCAGATGTTGCAAAAGAGGTTCTGTATTATGGTACATGCAGATGTCTAAGTTCAGATCCCTGTGTATTAAACATCTTGTTTCCATTCCAGAAATTTTTCTGTAATATTTGATTAAGATCAATAAAACTTGACAATGGTGTTATATTCCAAAATGTTTTTTGTTCGGGGCTTAAAGGGGACTAAACTACATGGTTATCAGTCCCCTGTTCCTAGCGAAGACAAGACCAAGTAGGAAAAGTAAAATATAGCTCGACACCCAGAAGAGAGGCGTAAGGGGCACACAGTGCAAATGAACTTTATACTCTCAACAACACTGAAGACAGGAATAAGAGATACCAAGTGTTGAATTAAATTAAAGCAGGGAGCAGTGGCTGGCTGATCACAAATACAAGATGAGCCAGTCACTCTGCACAGACTAAAAACTGAGGTAAAAACAGGGTAGAAGTAAGAAAAACACCAGAGTAAAATACGAGAGGGTGGAGCCTGAGACACCAGGCACAAGCCCACCACTAAATAGAATGATAAAATCCAGCTGCGCGTATAAAACCTAAAACTCTGTCAGCCATAGAGGCATTGTCAGATAAAATCAAGGCAGGCGCAGTAGGTAAATTAAAAGATTGCCGCAAGGCAGCTAAAAACGGACAGTCCGACAGGATGTGGACCACTGTCAATAAACTTCCACAATGGCAATTCGGTGGGTCCTCTTTACGGAAAGGTAGCCATGTGTCAACTACATATGGCTCATACGTAAGCGACACAGGACAACATAGTCCCTACGGGAAGGACGACTTCCAGACTGTCAGATGACTATCGCTCGGAGCTTATTGGGAGTGCTCAGTGTTGCCCATTGTACGTTCCAAGCCTCAAAAACCTTGTGGCGCATATCCAATCGGATATCCCGTTCTGGGACACCAATATCCAGGGGAGGAGCGGTGGTGGCGAGCTTAGCCAGCTGATCGACTCGCTCGTTCCCCGGGTTGCCAATGTGGCCGGGGGTCCAAATAAAGTCCACTGAACAGCTACACTTGCCGAGTGAAGCTATGGCCTTTTGAATGGCTAGCACCAACGGATGCGAAGAGAAATAGTTGAAAAGGGCTTGTAGGCCACTAAGGGAGTCGCTGCACATGACATACGACTTCCGGGCGCATGTTTTGAGGTGATCAAGAGCACGAGAAATGGCGATCAGTTCAGCTGTAAGAATGCTACAGCCAGGTGGCAGGGACCGTTGTTCTGTGTGGTCGCCATGAACAAAATCATAACTGGCTCTTCTAGTAACCAGGGAGCTATCAGTGTACAGGACTTCTGCATCACGGTGAGCAGCAAGAAGTGCCAGAAACTTGCAACGGAGTGTCAGTGGTGAATCTAATGCCTTTGTATCACAGGACAATTGCAGGTGGAGCTTCAAATGGTGGATGGACCAAGGAGGAAGAAGGGATGGGCAGGAAAAAGCGTCAGGGAGAGGTAGGGAATGAATTCAGGAAAAGAGGGTACGAACCCGGATCGCGATCGGAAGCGCTGAAGTGACCTACGCCGATCCCGAATGGCTTCAGCGATTTTTTGAGACCACCAAGGCACAAATTTGCGCCAAGGGGACCCAGAGGTGTTTGGAACAGTGGCCTCAGCAGCAGAAACTATGGCGACAGTCACCTGTTGGACCGCCCTATCCACATCAGCTGGCAGTTTGGCAGGAATGACAACAGCAGAGGTGTAACGCTGCCAATCAGCCCTATCGAGGGACCATCGAGGCAGATGTTCCGCCTGTTGAGACTGTGGGAGCGACAGAAAGGTAGGAAAATGGTCGCTCCCGGTCATCTTGGGCCCTCCAAATGAGGTGTGGAAGAAGGATTGGGGGTACAGACCGAGAGATCTATGGCTGCAAAGTGCCGTGCACAACACTTAAGTGCTTAGGGGAACCAGTATTTAGTTTATTTTTTGTGCAAGAAGTGTTTCAACATACCTACCACGCCGAGTCGACTGTTTCCTCCTCCCCCCCCCCCCCCATAAAGGGTGATGGGCGTTAAAGTCCCCCAAAAGAAACGGTGGGGGCAGCTGTGCTACCAGAGCAGCAAGATCCGTGGGCGAAACATCCCTGTGTGGAGGAAGGTATATAGAACAGACAGTGAATTCTTGCGTAGTCCGAAGGCGAACAGCAACAGCCGCAATACATGTGTGGAGAGGCACAGCAATACTGGGGACAGTGGCCAGGGTGTATATACAGACCAGAGGCTGTCAAAGTCGGCACGGTTGTTTAAGTAGCCCCGATAGCCACGAAGGGCTGGGGTCCATTGAGCAGGAAAACTGGTTTCCTGCAGAGCCACACACAGCACTGGGAAACGGCACAACTGTTGCAGCTCAGCTAAACGGTGAAAAATCCTCCGCAATTGCATTGGAGAATTTGATTCACTCCTTGCTGGAAAGCCATGATAAACTAAAGATCGTCAATTCAAAAATTTGCGGTCCGCTAGGCGTTGTGCATCTACATCATCTAGGACCATTGGCTCTAGTGTTTTAGTGAGGGCCAGATCCTCGAGAGACACTAATATCTGTACCTCATCTGAGGCAGATGACGTAGGAATTGACTTTGAAGTCACCGAGGAGACCTTAAGCTTTTTCTTATCCTCTCGCTACCCTTTCGGACTTCTCGCAAGTGGTTTCTGGGCCCGATGTCTATCGGTAAACCCGTCGACTGGGGCAGGTGGATCCTGCAGCCTTTACATCACACCGATATATCATTATCTTGACCTCAGGCAGTGTATCGCCTTCGAAGGCCAAGATAAAAGCATCGGTGGCAACCCTGTTTTCCTTAGGTCCCCTGTAGACTTGACAGACGAAATGAACACCTCGACGCTGCAGGTTTGCTCGCAACTCTTGCTCGGTCTGGGACAGCAGATCTGTATGGTCGATTATGCCCTGGACCATGATTAAAAGACTTGTGGGGCGTGGCACTCACCGGGATCTCACCCAACTTATCGCAGGCAAGTCATGCATGCGATTGGGCTGGGGACGCCGTTTTTATCAGTACAACCCCACTTTTCATCTTGGAAAACGACTCCACTTCGCCAAACTTTTTTTATATATGTTCGACAAAGAACTGTGGTTTAGTGGACAAGAAAGGACTCCATCAGAATGGGCACACACCAGATATTGTGGCGAGTATGGTTCGGATCGGCGAATTCCCCTCCCTTGACACCCCTTGGGAGGAACGTAGAGGAACGTCTTAGGATCGTAAGCAGTTGCATCAAATTCCGTGTTACCACGCTTTGAGACGCCAGGTTTGCGTGTGGCGACGCTATTGTTTGCCCGTTTCATTCTGGTCCAACGAGCAGCAACAGAACTAAAGGTCCACCCAGGCAGAGCCCCGCTTGCCTGGGTAAGCCTTATACAACTGAGGTGCGGCAGGTTCCTTAGAGGTTGCTCGCTAGCGACTGTTCAACCTCAACAGCCATGCATCATCTCGGCACTTAGCACACCCTGAGAGTGAGTTTTTTTTTTATATAGAGGTTTGTACCGTCCTCGCAACCGGGCGATTAAGCCAAGATTCCCTGACTCTGAAACGTACAACGTACCACAGTCGCGCCAAACGGTGGTCGAAGCACGCACAGAGCTTACGGTGTAGCGGACTATGGCGCGACACAGCCCACAGCTCAGGACCCCGGGTTCGCCAAGCCCGTACTCAGCATATTAATGCTGAGCCCCTGATGGGCCAAAATGTTTCTCACGAACAGTTTCAGCTGTTACACTATCAGGCACCAATAGAACGATCAATAAAATTCTATAACATTCATACTCCGGAATCCACCATAAGGTGGCAGAGGGTAAACTGTACCACTACTAGGTAATTAAGATGTATTATTGACAACCTATCATCTATCATTAAGATTGAATATTTTTAATAAATTGACAAATGAGCTAACTGCCTCTAACGAAATCAAGCCTGAATCAATTCTGTTAAAAGAAATAATCTCTTCGCTACTTCATCGGTGGCATGGCTAGTTTTGGTTTGTCATTTGTCTCCTGGCTGCCGCTACTTGTTTCGATTGGCAAGTATATTTGGTGGCGCACAGCAGTTCGGCGGCGAGTAAGGAGACGGCGAGAGGGCCTTGGGGACGCAATGCGGTGTACTCAGCAGCGGTAGTCTGAACGGGCATCGGCCGGGCGTCCTCATGTTTACAGAGTGGTGGGACAGTTGCCAGGCGAGGGGTGTCGCCGAGTGCATTCCATGTGACGGTGTCACCGTGTACTTTGAGCCTGCTATCTACCTGCTGTTCCGGAATCTTCAACTTTCATTAAAATGAGAGTACCCAGGCACCTCGGCACAAGTACAACTATTGTTGGACTCAAAGTAGTTGCTTGGCCATGTCTACTTGCTTCAGTTGGCGCCTACTAACTCATTTCTCGCCATGTACTTCCCTGTCTGTGTGTCCTTATCAGCTGAACCCCAGTGGTTTTCCATGCCTATGTCCTTGTGAATAGTTCTATGTCAGTGATCAATTTTTTTTTTGTGGTTTTAGGGCGCACAACTTCTATGGTCATTAGCGCCCAGTAAAAAACATAGATTCGCTATGGACTCAAAAAAAAAAAATGGGGACTGTCAGAACATCCAGAAGAGGCTAAAAACGAAAGATAAAAGACAATTAAAAGGGTTAAATATCCTTGGATAAGTTGGCCAAGTTGATAAAACGCAAAACTCGAGCAGCTGCTCGTGTGTCATCGGCTAAAATTTCCTCCAGAGTAGACGGAAAGTGAAGGGCTACACGGAGATGATTAAAATTAACACAAGTCAGTAAAACATGTCGCACTGTCAGCAGTTCACCGCAGGAGCATAGCGGTGCAGGTTCGGCGGATAGCAAGTGACGGTGGCTGAAACGGCAATGACCGATCCGCAACCGAGCCAGGATGACCTCCTCCCGCCGAGAGGGGCGTGAGGATGTCCTCCAAGCGGTCGGGATCGGTTTGACAGTTCGCAATTTATTGTTGTACAGTGAAAGCCACACACTGTGCCATTGCGACACGATACTCCGGCGAAGAGCCCGTTGAACATCGTCCGATGGGACGCAAAAGGTAGCCATGCGAGGCAAAAGAGCTGCTGCCTTGGCTGCTGTGTCGGCGGCCTCATTCCTGGGCACACCCACATGGGCAGGGACCCACAGGAAAGAAACGTGACAGCTGTCATCCGCCAGCAACTGGAGGGAGCGTTGGATCCGATACACGAGAGGATGGTTCGAGAAAGGGTCCTTAAGACTCTGCAGGGCACTAAGGGAGTCAGAACATATGGCATAGAAAGGGTGGCGGTGGCGGCAGGTATACAAAACGGCCTGGTGGAGGGCGAAAAGCTCAGCCGTGAAGTTGGAGCACCGGTCAGGGAGCTTGTATTGGAAACGGTTGTCCCCGACGACGAAGGCAGATCCGACACCGGCAGTGCTCTTGGAACCATCAGTGTAAATAAATACGGCATTATCGAACCGCGAACGGAGTTCGACAAGCCTCGAGCGGAATACCAAATCCGGAGTGCTCTCCTTGGGGAGCGAACTAAGTTCGAGGTGTGTGTGAACCTGGGCCTGATGCCACGGTGGCAATGGGCTTTCGCTCAACCGAAGGGTGGAAGGAAGGGTAAAATCGAGCCGCTGTAGCAGGCGGCGAAACCGAACTCCCGGTGGAAGCAAGGCAATCGCAGACAACTGATATTGGCGATCGAGTGAGTCGTCAAAAAATAATCTGTAAGATGGATGGTTGGGCATCGACCGTAGGCGGCATGCGTACCGACACAAGAGTATGTCACGTCGATTGGTCAAGGGTAATACAGCAGCCTCGGCATACAGACTTTCAACAGGGCTGGTATAAAATGCACCGGTCGCCAGACGTAATCCCCGATGGTGGATAGAGTTGAGACGGCGGAGAATCGACGGCCGTGCTGAAGAGTATACAAGGCTTCCATAGTCGAGCTTCGACTGAACAATGGCCTGGTAAAGGTGAAGCAGGACGGTACGATCCGCTCCCCATGACGTGCCACTGAGGACACGAAGAACGTTAAGGGATCGGGCACAACGGGCAGCCAGGTAGGACACATGTGTGGACCAGCAAAGTTTCCGATCCAACATGAGTCCCAAGAATTTTGTAGTCTCCACGAAAGGGAGAGCAACAGGGCCGAGACGTAGAGAAGGTGGAAGAAATTCCTTGTATCTCCAGAAATTGATACACACAGTTTTCTCAGTGGAGAATCGGAAGCCGTTTGCGATGCTCCAGGAATATAGACGGTCAAGACAGCGTTGGAGAGAACGCTCCAAGAGACACGTCCGCTGGGCGCTACAATAAATTGCGAAATCGTCAACAAAAAGAGATCCGGAGACGTCGGCTGAAAGGCAATCTACGATCGGATTGATTGCAATGGCAAAGAGCGCCGCACTCAAGACGGAGCCCTGTGGTACCCCATTCTCCTGGCAATAGGTATCTGACAAAACAGAGCCCACCCGTACCCGGAACTTGCGATCCGCCAAAAACGCTTGAATGAAAAGAGGAAGGCGGCCCCGAAGGCCCCATGTGTGCAATGTGCGGAGAATGCCCGCTCTCCAACAGGTATCGTATGCCTTCTCCAAGTCGAAGAACACTGCTACTGTTTGACGCTTCTTTAGAAAGTTGTTCATAATGAAGGTCGACAACGTAACGAGGTGGTCAGCAGCAGAGCGGTGTCGACGAAAACCGCATTGGATATTAGTCAGGAGGCGGCGAGATTCGAGGAGCCAGACCAACCGAGCGTTAACCATGCGTTCCATCACCTTACAGACGCAGCTCGTCAGAGAAATGGGGCGATAACTGGAAGGAAGGTGTTTGTCCTTCCCTGGTTTGGGGATGGGGACAACAATGGCTTCACGCCAACTTGTGGGAACATGACCTTCAGTCCATATGCGATTGTAGGTACTAAGAAGAAAGCACTTGCCCGCAGGAGAGAGGTTCTTCAGCATCTCAATATGAATGGAATCGGGCCCGGGAGCAGAAGACCGGGACAGGGCGAGAGCACGATCTAGCTCCTGCATGGTGAAGGCGACGTTATAATTTTCACGATTAAAAGAGCGGAAAGAAGGCGGCCGTGCCTCCTCTACCTGTTTGCGAGGGAGAAAGGCAGGGTGGTAATGGGCAGAGCTCTAAACCTCCGCAAAGAAACGGCCCAATGCGTTGGAAACGTCAGAGGGGTCCACGAGGACTGCATTCTCCACGGTCAGGCCAGGAATCGGGGAGTGGACCTTGATGCCGGATAGACGGCGTAGGCCACGCCAAACAAACGTGGAGGGAGTAAAACGGTTAAAAGAACTAGTAAAAGCAGTCCAGCAAGCTTTCTTGCTGTCGTTCATGATACGACGACATTGCGCTCTCATACGTTTATAATGTATGCAATTCTCCAAAGTCGGGTGGCGGCGGAAGGTGCGTAAAGCACGGCGCCGGGCTCTAAGCGCGTCGCGGCAGGCTGCAGTTCACCAAGGGACCTGGACACGACGTGGAGAAGAGGAGGTACGAGGTATGGAACGTTCGGCAGCTGTGAGAATAACCTCTGTGAGGTAGTCGACCTGACTGTCGCAGGTGGGAAAATCCCGATCGTGAAAAACAGCCATGGTAGAATAAAGCCCCCAGTCGGCTTTGGAAATGTTCCAACTGGTGGGACGAGGAGATGGGGAATGATGCAGAATGTGGATGATACAGGGGAAATGGTCACTCGAGTACGTGTCAGAAAGTGCATACCACTCAAACCGACCGGCAAGCTGAGGAGTGCATATTGCGAGGTCTATATGGGAGTAAGTGTGTGTTGTGTCAGAAAGGAAGGTCGGTGCACCGGTGTTGATGCAGACAAGATCGAGGTGTTGGAGAAGGTCCACCAAAAGGGAGCCTCTCGGACAAGGTGCCGGAGAGCCCCATAAGGGGTGGTGGGCATTAAAGTCGCCTATCAACACGAAGGGTGAAGGGAGCTGATCAACAAGGTGTAGCACATCTGCCCTAGTAAGGGCAGATGACGATGGCGAATAAATATTACAGAGGGAAAAGGTAAATGTGGATAGGGTGATGCGGACGGCAACTGCCTGTAGGTGAGTATGCAATGAAATGGGATGGTAATAGACATCGTCTCGAAGGAGCATCAGAACCCCTCCATGGGCTGGGATACCTTCCATGGGTGGCAAGTCGAACCGCACAGAGGTGTAGTGTGGAAAGTGCACGATCACGCGGATGCAACTTAGTTTCCTGGAGGCAGACGAGAAGCGGGCAGTGCAATCTAAGGGGTAGTTTTAACTCATCCCGATTAGCACGAATGCCGCGAATATTCCATTGAAGGAGCGCCATGATAAAAATGAGAGAAGAAATAAGGATAAAAACCAACGAGCAAGCGGGGTCACCTCGACGGCCGCTGAGGACCCGATTTCGAGGGAGCACTGCTATCGCTGTCCAGGGGCAAAGGGTCGTGGTCCATAGGTTCGACCGACGCGCCTGCCACCTCCCTGAGTTGATCAGGAGGGGCAGTTTCCACCGCCGGTAGAGGGCCGGGTGCCCGGCAGACGGAGCGACCCGGGGAAACAGAAGACGGCCGAGGCCGGCAACTGTTGGACGGCGTGACGGATGGGTCACGCCTCGACGGGGAAGGAGAGAAGCTCTTTCTTGTTGTCTCTTCTCGAAGTGACGGTGAGAAGAGGCACTCGACAGTTAGGAAGCCTGAGAACGCAGAAAATCCTCACGGACGGGTTCCTTTTTCAAGGTCCGGGCATCTTGTTTAGGTGCTCGCGGTTTACTAGAGTTTGACGAAGACTGTACCCTAGAAGCGGCAGGAGGAGGCGGGGACGTGGCACGGGCAATCTTCGGGCTGGCGGATCGCACAACTGTGTCAGCGAAAGTGAAGTCACATGTCTGGGTACTGGAATCCTTGGTAGGTCGAGTTGAGGTGAGTACCTTACTGTATGTACCCGCTGGGAGGACAGTGTGCTTTCGACTCGCCAACAACTTACGAGCGGTAGATGTCGATACCTTCTCCGTAACCCGAATTTGCTGGATTACCTTCTCATCCTTGTATACAGGGCAGTCGCGAGAGGAAGCCGCATGGTCACCGTTGCAGTTTAGGCAGTGAGGGGACGGAGGTGGGCAATCCCCCTCATGGGCGTCCCTACCACAAGTGACACTTTGCTGCATTTGGGCAATGTTCACGGGTATGGTTGTACCTGTGGCACTGAAAACAGCGCGTTGGGTTAGGTACATAGGGCGGACGGAGATGATTTCATACCCTGCTTTGACCTTCGACGGGAGGTCAACTCTGTCGAACGTCAAAAACACAGTACGAGTCGGTGTCAGATGGTTATCGACCTTTTTCATGACCCTGTGGACGGCTGTCACACCCTGATCGGACATATACGATTGGATGTCTTCATCAGACAACCCGTTAAGGGATCTCGTAAAAACTACCCCCCGTGACGAGTTGAGTATGCGGTGCGCTTCTACCTTAACTGGAAAAGTGTGCAACAACGTAGTACGTATCAGTTTTTGGGCTTGGAAGGCACTGTCCACTTCCAGCAACAATGTGCCATTGCGCTGACGTGAACAGGTTTTAACAGGGCCAGCAATTGCATCTACACCTTTCTGTATAACGAAAGGATTGACAGAATTGAAATCCTTTCCGTCGGTGCGAGAGACAACCAGAAATTTAGGTACATTAGGCAGAGTCGTTTTAGGCTGAGGCGAGTCTATCTTACGTTTCTGGGTCAACGTCACGAAAGAAGATAAGGAAGTCATCGCGGAAGTGTCCCCCGTGATTACCGGCGTCTCCGATGGCGCGCTCCTTCCTAGTGGGGGCCCTCTCCGAGGGCTTACCCGCCTTAGGTGATTGTTCACACCTCAGGTCACACCTCCCGAGAACTGACGGAGGGACCAATCGGCACGTTCGGAAGGTACCAGCTCGGGTAATCACCCCTCCCTGGGCCTGGCCTTTACCAGGGGGTACGTACGTGCCCTACTTGTCTACCCGGGGCGGGGAATTACGCGTTACCCCGTCACCTGCTACGCACGATAATGCGTGGGTCGGCCTTCAGACACGCATAGGGAGGAAAGAAGAAGAGGATAGGAAATGAAGAGGAAGAAGGAAGGGTCTCAAACGCCGAGGCGGAGACTAATGAGGAGAAGAAGGCTAGGAGAGTACAAGGAGAGAAAGACAGAAAACGAAGGGTAAGAAAGCAAGGAACGAAGGAAGAAAAACCACAACAAGAACCACCGTATCTCACGAAATATGCCCGTCTCCGGGCGAAGGCATAAACCGGGAGGGAAAGTGAAGCAGCCTGGGGCAGAAGAAAGGCTGCTCCGGCTCGGGGCCCCGTGCGCGCCACACACGTACCCACAAAAGAACTGTGGGCCCCCTGGGGGGGGTCAGTGATCAATAGTAGTAGTGCTTGATAGCAACTATGTCTTCTGCTTGAGCGACTTAACGCTTTAATTTTGAGCCTTTATGATTTTATTTGCCGATGGCAACATATTTAACTGTCACTGGGGTTTCTTCCTGGTAAAATTTACCAATCTGTTACCTTGTGGCCTGTTCGAGGGACAGCCATAAAAGATGGAGTGTTTTATTCTACGGACAGATATGCCAACCCATAGTCTTATTTTGGGCAACGTTGTGGGATTTTTGAAGCTTCATTTTGGGTTAAGGCTGTAGCTCCTTAATTTATTTGGACACTCAAACCATTTCTCTTGCTGTTTTGAGGTGGCCACTAGTCATTCTCATGAGAGACATTGCTGCTGCAAGACATTTCTTCATTGCTTACGGAAACTTGATTGTGGGGATGTGTGTGAGCCCTGTTTGTGCAGCATGTACTTTGTTATTAAGGGGTGTGGCACTGCTGCTATGGTTGCCCTGCAGTTATGCACTGTTGAATGTATAATTTGTGTACTGCTGCTCTTTACTGTACTGCCTTTGGCTGCTTAGCTTCCTTTAAAAAATGAGGGGAGAACTGTTTTTCTTATTCATATTTGTTTACATTTTGCCCTGTAGGCAAGTTATTCAAGAAAACGCACCTTGATATGATTTTCATGCGGTCTAGTTTATCTTTGTCTTATTCTGTTTACATTTTATTCCTGAATCTGAATGTGCGCCCACTGGGCCAATTTATGCTAAACTTCCTGCCTCCCCTGTGAAGTTATTCTAATATTTAATAAAGTGAGGCCTTGTCTTAAATTTAAAGTTATACATGCGTTTTTTAATGGTTTAAATTTCTTACTGTTGGCAAGCCTTGTTTATTAGATATTTGTATTAAAATTGTGTACCTTCCTATTAATATTTAATAAACATTGTATACTCTAAATACTGAATTCAAGGAAACCAAATCCAGACCTTCCTAATTTCGCATTTGGATTTTCTTATCCATGTACTTGTCATACTAATTCACCACGGAAAATTGGTGCCCATCTAGTAACCTAATCCTATCGGCACTTTTTGCGAAATTCAGGCTTTATCAAACATAGTAGTAACAAGTATCGTCCTACATTTGCTGCATGTAACAGTGTAGTTGGCAGCAGAGGAGTGGCGTACATTTAAAGCTAGAATGGAGGACGGCAACAATGCACTTAGAAAATTTTTGTGCTTATACTGCAAATACTAGTTTGTCAGAACAGTCCGTCATGGCGAGCGGTAGCCATTGCAGGTGGGCAGGGCGGGTGCAGCAGCTCTGAGGACAACCAGCAACCAGCGTAAAGCCCTTTTTAAACGATGAACTAAAGTGAACAAGATAGTCTACTGAAGCGCGTTCTAGCCCTGAACTACAAACTAGTGCAAGATTTTGTGGCAGCGTGTTTAGACGATAAACGTAACCAGACCAAGGAGGTTATAATATTAGGAGGTGGCATTATCTATGCCGATCACATGACAGTTGAAGCCTGTCCGTCATCTTGGTTTCAGAATGCTGGTTCTCAGTTAAAACTATGCGTTAAGTAGACCCTCTTACTGTTAAAGCGTTGCACGGACAGTTACTGCAAAGTATTACTTTCAAACAATATACTTTCTTGAATAAATAGTAATAAATACTCTTCATAATATATTTGAAAACTATTTTTAACGGCAAATATGCACACTTAAGTTTTCCATCACAAAACCATCTCACGTTTTATTCCTGTTTTAAGTGACAAAACATTAGCTCTACAATACGAAACTTCTCCAAAACTTAATATGGTGGAGGCAGACTTCACTTTTTCAGCGTAAGGGTGTCTCCCTCTATTCTGACCTTGAATCAGACAGTAATACCCGATGTTGAAAGTGAAGTTATGACTAGCGATCTTATGTAGGAAGTCTTAGTTTAATAGTCGAATCGAGGGAACAACGCTAAACGTTGACGGCCAACGAAAACTTTTCAGTTTATGTTTTTGGTCAAAAGTGTGGTAAAATGCTGGTACGTGAATCATTTCAAAACATTGACATCTATTTTCAAGTGAAAAAAACATTAACACATCAGTATGTATAAGAGCATAAATAGGCCTTGTTTACGTTATCTACTACGATTTGCCCACCGACATTGTTAATAACGTCATGCACAACTAAATTTTTGTCCATTTGGACTGACATTTAAAATGATATTTAATGAAAATTGCGTCATCAAATTACAATCTTATTCAATTAATTGGCTTCAGTCTTTTCTGTTACAATATTGCAAAACAAACCATTTTTCGGTTTCAGATGTACGACCTCGCTTTTAGGTGGACACTAAAATATTAAAGTCATGAGACATTTGCAATTTACCACTAAACCAAAGTACAATAATAAAGAAATTTGCGTGCAAACCGTGTAATCGTCGAATATGAAAATCGCGTGACGAAAATAGGTTAACTTCCGATGGTAGCAGACGACCGTTCAATCAAAAAAAAAAAAAAAAAAAAATCTTGTCGAGAAAGCTTAACGTGACATTGACGTGAGGTGACGGTCTGGTGACGGACACTGAATGCCGCCATTAGAAGTAAATTGTGCAATACATTTGGATCATGAATTTCGACAAAACTCTAAATATATGTAAATGGGAAGGAAAATGGCGGACTAACTGGAGCGGTAACTGCAGCTGACAGCTACTAGTTCGCGCATGCCCAGTGAACCCACTAGTACCGAATTTAGAACTGGCCCTATTTCTTTATCGCTATAATTATCTCGTTTCGATGCTAGCGCGATCATACTAGTGCAGCCGTTCAAACGACAGACGGCCGCCATTAACTTGTTATCAGTCTATTACAAGTTCGTACCTCGTCAAGCGGCGCCTCCTGCAGGTCGGGCCCGCTGGACGACGAAGACTCCTCGTGTGACGTCGGCAACGGTGTCGACATCGAAGTGGTGGGGGTGAGTGGCGGCTTCACCTTCTGTTGCAGGCCGGCGAGCCGAGACTCGTGTCTGAGCAGCATCAGCATTGGCGGCTCCTGCGAGCACAGAAACATCACACACTACAATACAGCACAGCACCTCCCGAGTCCACGACAGTGATTTTACACCATAGTAGTAAGGGTGCGTTCACACTGCCGGCCGGGTCGAGCCGAAATGAGCCGAGCCGGCTGGCGCCTAGTCGGCGCACGCCGCCGGCCTGGGTGTTCACACTGCGCGCCGGGCCGGGCCGAGCCGAGCCGAGCCGAAAAAGAGGGGGAAAATTAACTTTTCCGATTTTCACGTAAAAATTTAACGTTATGTAAGACCACGCCACATCGATTTATCAACTTATTTTTTCCTCAAAAGCTTTGATTTGCCTGTGAAAAAATAAAAAGTCTGGGTGTTTTTAGTTTTGTAACGCTCCTCACTATTTTGATGAAAATATGCGCTTAAAAATTCTGATGTTTTGGACACATGGTAGTACAACATCTCAGCTTTCGAATAAAACATTCACCTTTTTGAAATTCGTAACAGTCGTTTTCAAATGATGATTTTTGTCAACTATGCGCACTTTATTTACAAATCGCGTATTGAAAAAGTTCGATAGCGGGCAGCTTACTGTTCTATGCATTTTAGACCATACATTACTGCGAGTTAAATGGAGCTAAAAGCAGATGAAAGTTTTTGAAATAGTAATCGCACCGATATGTACCTCGTTTCACAAGTAATTGCGATTTATCTGAGCGGCGTCAGTACCGCGACTGCAAGCCTACGAATTCGGCGGGTGTTGAGCGTAGCGTGAAGCACTGCAGTGCCAAAAAATTTGAATTGATGACCACATGTTTAGATCATTCGTAATGTCTTTATGATCCATAACCAGAAAACAAGTATGAACTAATTTTTCTTGGTTGGCGACCGATTACAATGAACAACGATCTGCTACGGTTTTACATCAGGTCATACTTTCTGAGAGGCATACGACTGGATTTTTGTCTACACCAGACAGTTAATGGAACATTTCGTATTTGGAAGTAGAAGAAAAAATGTGAACTGCTACTTTACTGTTTATGGACAATTTTTTCTGAAATTACATTTAATGGCTTTCTATTTGGAGATGATAAAAAAGCAGCCGAAAACACTTTTAGATTTCTCTCCTAATAGAAAATATATAACTTTTTATTTTTGCTTTTGTAACTCTCGAAAAATGTTGTACCACAACGTGAAAATAGATTAAGAATGAATTAAGTAATAAAAACAGTATGGAACAGTGACATTGAAAACGCGTTGATACCTCCTTATAAGAAATTTTGCAAGTGTGGTACCGTTTTTGTGTATGTCATGCTGTGTTATACTATATTTCATTCCACCTGCATGTTGAAGGAACTCTACACAGGTCACAGATTTCTTAAATTTTTTAAATATATATTAGGATCTACTCTGAGGGAAACAGTTTCTATGAAAATTTTGTTGAATCGTATGATGAACATTTTCTTTGTCTGGTATTTTCGAGTTTTATACTTTAACTGAAAGAAAAATGCGCTGTTTAATTTAGCCTCTGACTCCGCAGGACAGGTCAGTAAAGGATAGAAGCGTGTGTCATTTTCTGTTTTACTCTTAGTGGGCTTGTCCCCAGCAACAAGGAATCGCCACCCACTGTCAGCAGAAGATCGAAGGAAACAGGTGTAGGCAAAACTCATTTTCTTCGAGCCAGCTAATTTATTTTGTTATTTTAATACCGTTCTTACACTGTAGTGACACGTCAAATTTTAAGCACACAACAAATTGGTGGTAATGGACTCCTCCCATGAATTTCGACTAAAATTTGGGACAGTTTTTCCTTATGTGAACGAGTAAAAAAAGAAAAACTTTCATATTACAGAATTGATAGTAACAAAAATGAACATTTTCATAACAGTATATTTGAAAATATAGTGCAGAGGCTTCCCTTCAAAGAGAAGAAACGTGTGATACTTGTGGTGCAGAAGCAACACCGTAACTCAAACTGCTCGCTCCGGCGCCGGCTCGCGCCGGAAATATTAACATTGGGAATGTCGTCGGCCCGGCGTGAGCCGGCTGAAGCGGAGTCCCCTCGTCCCGGCCGGCAGTATGAGCACGACCTAAGACTATTTGTATTCCAGGTATTTCCGAGGTACCCCAGTTACATAGCTGTATTAGTTTGTAGCATTTTTAAGTATACAGGGTGACTAAACAGTCTTTATACAAATTTCAATAGCTCTGCAAGAATTGGCGGACTGAATTTCCAATAAGGTATAAGCGAGGTCGTCTATTTTACCATATGCACCGAAAATGCGACTTGTCATGAAATAGGCCGTGTTTATGTCAGTATTAAAATGGAAAGAATTCTGTCATCAAGTAACAGCAGCTTTTGACCCACTTCAAGTTACGGTAGCAACACTAAAAGTGGGCCTTTGCGATCGTCTTTTGGCAGCTCTAAATTTAAATGAAAATAACGGCTTAATCATCTGACACGAAAATTGCATAACCGAATTTGTAGAGGAGAATATTCTCTACAACTTTGCTCTTATGTTTGATATCTCGTCTATTTCAGAGATTTGCAAAAATAACGCCGATTTTGGGAGGTCTGTCAGTCCGTCTTTCCATAACGTGTCCCCACTTTCAGACGAACCGTTCAACCGAACAACAAATTTTACAGAATTTTAGGCCGCTAGAGACCAGAGCCTCCCTTTTTCGTACAAAAAATACGGTAGTAATACCAAAAAAGACGTTCGTAATATAATTGTAAGTGCAAACGAACCGTTTATCTGACACTAAAATTGAATAATTAATTGGTAGAGGGGAAAATTCTCTACAGCTTCGCTCTTATGTTTTTCCTATCTTACATCGTTGCAGAGATATTTGCAAAAATAACGACTATTTTTCGATGTGTGTGGCTGTAACGTCTTCCCACTTTAGGTCGAAACGTTCAATCGGCACCAAATTATAAGAATTGTTGGCTACCAGAGACCAGAACCTTTTTCAAATATTTCGGACACGAAATATGTTAGTAATACCAAAAAAGCCGTTTGTAATGTAATTTTAATTGCAAATAAACCGCTCATCTGACGCGAAAATTGAAGAACCGAAATTGTTTACATTGTTCCTTTATGTTTTTCATATCTCGTATCGCTTGAGAGATCTGCAACAGTAACAGATGACACCCTCCATTGTATTATCGAAGACCAGCCGTTCGTAGATGTCACGTGACATTCCTCGCCCAGAACACTGGCATACGCCATCTTGCGTCGCGTATCTGATGATTTTCTTATTGTAACTTACACGTTGTCATTTCAGAGCAATGGCGCACTGAAGAATTAAGAAATGTTTGCAACAACTTATAAAACTACGAATCTAAAGTGCGATTTTTTCTCACAGGATCATTTCTGGAAACATACGACATAGCAGATGTCGTTCAAAACTTGAAAGATGAACAGTGGTTTAATGTTTTCCGAGTGTGATTCCGCTTTGCTAATGCACATGTGAAAGCAATGGATCGTATCGTGCACTCTCAGAAGGATTTCTGCATAAATACTGGCACATGCTTCAATGCATTGCTCGAGGTGTTCATTCTCTCTGAATATACGATTTGCATTAGATAGCCCCACAGATAAAATTAAAGTTGTATGAAATCGGGTGATTGGGGTAGCCATTCCACAGAATCATGTTTGCGTATCCTCTAACCAGGAAACTGACCTCTGATAAACAGTGGGTCCATATTGTGGAAAACCCATCCCTTTGAAGAGGATAAACCTGCCGTTTTTATTAAATACGAATGTGAACACTTTTCCAGCATTCAGGGTTGGGGTTCTGGTCACTGACAACGAATCATGTTACACATGTGTCCTGTATTGCACACGGCACAACATTTACGTCACTAACTTCTTTTGAAGTTTCCATCTAGTATTGCATGTGTTCTCTAGTATCCGTGCTTGTGACGGTTGACTTTATCATTGGCAAGTGTCTCACCGCTGAACAAGGCATCTTGTGCAGAAGAGGGATCTGAAATTTTGTCACAAAATGCTGTTATCTGATGTCACACGACCCCCTTTGTTTATTCTAGATCGCAAAATTCAAGATGGCGCCAATGTTGGTACATGCCATAAAAGACCCTGTCACCAATACCTTACTGGAATATTTAAGTTTCCTTATTCCTGCAGAATTTTTTGAAATAAAATTTACTAAACTTGACTCCCCCTAAATATCTGCTTTTGTAGCAGCACGCTAAGTACAAACACTGCTGATCAATATTCATTATCCTCACTTCCTGCAACAGCTAGTGACAACTGCACGAAATGCAGGGCCTTTGCGCCAAAATGTTGCACTGAAAACGGCACTGTGCACCAGAAATACTGCACAACCGGCTAAGACGTCACTACATACGGAAAGGGGGGGGGGGGGGGGGCGGCGGCACGTATGTGTTTCCCTCCGGCGTCCATGCTCGTTCGAACTCAGAGGCGCGTAGTACCATGGCAGTGCAGTCGATGCCAATGTAGTTGCTTATCATGCAAGGAGCAACTGCATTAGATTTTCTTCATACGTCCCATGCTGGAAATGTCCAACTGTCTCCGAGAAACGGCTAACCCTACTTCTATTTCCATGGTTTAAAAAAAGCTTTAAAGCATGTAGCACTACGCTACATTTCACATAGTTTGATTAAAAATTTTCATTTGGCCCAATTTTGTAGCTCCACAACGCTATTCAATCGATTTTGTAGGAAGTATGTGATATGATCTTTCACATGTGTTATAGCAAAATGTTAACTCAAATGAACCAGATACCTCTTCATAATTCCTAAACTTTCGTATGTCACTGTCATATGCCCAGGTGTGTTAAATCTTCCACTGGGGTGACAACATGTAGCTTACTGAGAGCTACGATTCAGGTTTTGCGTTACCGCAAATAAAAATTTAAACTGCAGGAGTGTTTTCGAAATGTAACTCACATTTATGACGTTTTTCATAAGTAAATTCGTGTTATTTAATGGTGTTAGTGCCACATACCCAAGCGAACAGCATTCTTATGCGTTTAACTTACTGTCAATCATTCAAGGAGTGAAAATAATTACTATATTAGTGCAGGATATGGTATCTGAACGTATTTTCACAGAAAGCTATTACCATACATTCTTTTCCTTTGATGTGTGACTGCAGCAGATTTATCTCTGTATGATAGCACATGACAATTGTTTCAATGACTTCTTACACATATGTTGCGGAGAGAGATTCACGTAATCAACATTTTTATGACAGATGGAAAAATTCAGGCTTCTTAAATGCCTGTAGTGTCACTCAAGATATGTTACAATTTAGTGTACTTCGGAGATTATGTAGTTTTATTTCTGATTAATCGCCCCATATTTCTTCCATCCTGCAGGTATGTATGCCTGCAGAAGTTGGCAGATATTTTAAATGCATGTTGCCTAAATTTGCAGGCAACTGAACTGACGTTCTACATAACGTAATCTATTGAAACTCTCACGTTTTCATTATTTGGTAGTGGTGCAAGCAACTTTCCCCCACTTCAATACCTTGAGATACCCAAATAGTTATCTATTTTAGTGAATTTATTAGGCATGATAGGAACAGCAGCTGCCGCCAGAATCTGTTTCAGATTCTGGAGGTGGTGGCAGCAGCAGCAAGTGGCCTCAGATCATGTCTACCCAGTCAAAGATATAAATTGAAGTTCCTTGGAAAAATGTGAGCTTAGACGGTTGCTAAGAAGAAAAAGTTGTTGATTTTGATTTGTATTCCATGTCAGTTGTCTGTCAAGATGTGTATATCACATTACTATGTACTTACGGATAGAATAACTTCTTGAATGGAAATATGGAGTTAAATGTATAAATAATTTTATATATAAAGTACATAGATTAAGAAAAGTGACCAATTCATTTGGTAATTAATTAATGACAAAGTACTTAGAGGCACAACTATTGCTGGACCTCATTGTTTCAAGACTTTCATATTTTGAACATGAAAAGTTAGTTGAATTTCAATCTTCATAAAGAAGTGTCAGCTTGGAATTCATTAACTGGTGAATTACTAAGCATCTACAAAACTAGAACCATCACACTGCTTATGTTGAAAGTCATTTAACTCAGTCAGGCAGCCATGATAGTTCAATTTTTATTACCTATCTAAAGCATGTATACAGAAGAATGGAAGAATGGAAAAGCTGGTAGAAGCCGACCTCGGGGAAGATCAGTTTGGGTTCAGGAGAAATGTAGGAACACGGAAGGCAATACTTTACGGCTTATCCTAGAAGATAAAAGGCAAACCTACATTTCTAGCTTTTGTAGATTTGGAGAAAGCTTTTGACAATGTTGATTGGAATAAACTCTTTCAAGTTCTGAAGTAAGCAGGAGTAAAATAGGGTTGTAGCCTTTCTCCAATGTTATTCAATATGTACATTGAGCAAGCTATAAAGGAAAGCAAGGAGAAATTTAGAGAAGGAATTAAAGTGCAGGGTGAAGAATTAAAAACATTGCGTTTTGCCGATGACATAGTAATTCTGTCAGATACAGCAAAGGACCTGGAAGAGCAATTGTACTGAATGGGCAGTGTGCTTAAAGGTGCATATAAGATGAACATAACAAGAGCAAAATTAGGGTAATGGAGTGCAGTGTAAGAAAATCAGGTGACTGTAGAAATTAGATTAGGTAACGAAACAAAGGAGGTAGATGAGTTTTGTTACTTGGGCAGTAAAATAACAAATGACGGTTGGAGTACAAAGGATATAAAATGCAGAATGGCAATGGGTAGAAAACCGTTCTTAAGAAAGAGAAATTTGTTAACATTGAATATTTATTTAAGCCTAAGGAAGTCCTTTTTGAGGGCATTTGTGTGGAGTGTTGCCTTGTATGGGAGTGAGACATGGACGATAAACAGTGCGGACAGGAAGAGGATTGAGGCTTTTGAAATATGGTGCTACAGAAGAATGCTGAAGATTAGGTGGGTGGATCGCGTAACTAATGAGGTAGTGAACAGAATCGGAGAGAAAAATTTCTGGCATACCTTTACTAAAAGAAGGGATAGATTGGTAGGGCACATTCTTAGACATCGAGGAATTGTGAATTTAGCGTTGGAGGGAAGTGTGTGGGGTAAAACCCGAAGAGGAAGACCAAGAGATGGATACAGTAAGCAGATTCAGACAGATGTAGGTTGCCGTTATGTGGAGATGAGGCTTGCTCAGGATAGGGTATTGTGGAGAGCTGCATCAAACCAGTCTCCGGACTGAAGACAACAACAACAACAACAACTGAAGCATTCAACAGTACCATGTGTATAGCACGAACACACTGATTTGAGTAGAGTAGCAGCAACTGGTGGGAGAGTGTGTACACACACACACACACACACACACACACACACACACACACACACAGAGAGAGAGAGAGAGAGAGAGAGAGAGAGAGAGAGAGAGAGAGAGAGAGAGAGAGAGAGAGAGAGAGAGAGAGAGACGCATTCCAGAAGACATTTAACAGGGGGGGGGGGGGTGGGTACGCAATAAGGCAGCTCTCAAAAATACTTCTGTTCACACTGGAAATGCTGGGTTATGGAAAGCAGGACTCTTAGAATGGCAGCCATCACATTACTAGGAAGAGCGGTGCAGCCCTCGGCGCTCGCCGTACCTCCTCCATCGGCACCTCGACGAAGTCGCGGCCGCTCGACGACGTGGACTCCTCGTCGCGCGGCGGCAGCCCCGGCAGCGCGCCGTCGCTGTCAGACGTCGCTGTGACGTCACCATCGGCGGGGTCGCGCGCCGTCCTCACCGTCTCCTCCAGGCCGATCATCTCTGGCTCCACCAGCGGCTGCGGTTGGGGCGCCGCCTGAAACGCACACCACTGCCTGAGTCCAGGCAGACGGTAGCGAAGACCTGGTGCCCAGCGAGCAGTCTTCACCATGCTATTCCACGATTGAAACCTCTGTCAGTTGTGTTGATACTGCTGGCCCCTCATCTCAATGTTATCGTACGATACCGTCTGCGTCAGACCCGGAATTGTGGTTTAATAGTGATACATGTTGCCTGTGAAGTTAGTTAAAAAACGAAATAGCCAGCCTTGGAATCAGTGTAGGACAGTGTCTCGGTGATACTGTGATTAAAACAAATGATAGATTCATTTAGATGCTTTTCAGACAGTTCTATAAATTTTGTCATTGTACATTATTTCAAGATTTAGAAAGAAAAGACATCAAAAACTTTATGTAAATGAAAATAGCATTGTATATATGTTAGGCTCAAAAACAAGTCGTGTTGACCAGCTAATTGTGTTAATGTAATAGACGAGATTTGAATATTGTTATTCTTTGTATATATTGACTGACGTAAGATTTGGAGTATATTTTGAGAATGGACAAGATATTTGATAGTTCAATATATGTTAGGGACATGTATGATGTACTCATTAACAAACTGACATTAACATCACACTGTGTTGTGAAACAGCAAGTACCGCGATTAAGACTTAGATTTATGCCATCTAAAATTATTGTATGTATATAGTTTCCATTTTATATTGTGATAATTTTTGTATAAATGAAATGTTTTTCTGTTGTGTTCGGTAATTTTAAATGAGTATATTCAATTGTTATGAACAATGCGTAATGTAATGCCATTATTGTCTATGTTATATATTTGCCTCACCGCCTTGCGTGGGGGGTTCGAGTTTGAGTCGTTTGTCAAGTGCTCTGGAAGCTATGTCAGTCTGTGTTTCAAAATGGAAGTTCTGTCAGCTACGTTCTGTTGCATTGTATACGTTTTGAATTTGTAATGTTTTGGTGGAGAAGTAGTTTGATTAAAATTAAAGAAGTGAGGAATGTACCTACCAGTATTTATTTCTACCACGACGCCCCAGGGGAATAATATTGCAGCGAGCAGAACCCCCATACATCGTAATGTTGAAAAGATAAGTATTGCTTGGAAGTGGTAGAATGAACTGTAATTAAAACTAGTAAAACATTTCACAGTGAAACCAAAGACTTTTGGAACAATTACAGGCACGTGAACGTACAAAATTAAAGGGAAATTAGGGTTCAACATTCTGTTGACTGCATGGTCAGTGGACACACTGATCTGGTTCAGTTTTCAGTAAGGATGGAGAAGTAAATCAGCCATGTCCTATAAAAGAAACCATCCCATCACTTGCATTTAGTTATTTTTAGAGAAATCACAAATTAATCTGAATATCTAGGCGGAGGATATAACCACTGTCCTGAATCTGAGTCCCAAATTTTACCAGTGTGGCACCTTGCTCCATCACACAATGAAGGTAGAAGATAGCAACAAGCTTATTGTCGCTACAATGGCTATTTCCAAGACCACAATTACATAGCTTTCACTAGTCAGTGCCATTTTGAAGTATATATCAGATTTCTTAACACTATGTTAGGTACCAACACTGCTGGTTACAAAGCACAAAGACACTATGATACGTTGTAAACCTTTCCACATGGTTTAGAGGAATTACCGAGAAGTCTTCCCATCTCAGGAGTGACAAAATGGCAGATATTTAAGTACGTGTGACAGGAACAGAAAATAAATTTAAATCGCTAAACAGGAAAGGCTACTCCACCTAGTGGGATAGTTTTATTTTACATTAAGTATACGGGGAACTGTCCCAGTTCTAGCAGCAGTGTACCAATGTTCTTTAGCAGTGAAGTGTTCCCAACGACTGGAAAAAAGTGCACGTTATTTCCGTTTACAAGAAGGGTCGTCTATCAGACATTCAAAATTGGAGGCCATATTTATGACGGTCTTAGAATTTTGGAACATTGTCTGTTCCAATGTGTCATTTATGGAGACCGGAAATCGCCTTTCTAGGAATCAACATGGTTCCCAAAAGCGGAGATCATGTGAAACCACTATTGCTACTCACCCTTCAGATCTAGAGCGCAGTAGATACAGAGTCCCCAGGTGGACGCTGTGTTTCTTGACTTTTGAGTGTAGTGGGACGGATTAATGTCTCCGCTACTTGTGTCAGCTCAGTTTGTGCAGGATAACTTACTTATATTTGTGTTCTTAAGTAATTTTATGTAAATGTTGAATGTCATGATTCTTAAAGAAGTTTTTGTATGTTTTTTGTGTTTCAAGTGCTGTGAGGCGATTTAACCTCCGAGGGCAACATCTTCGACGCCGATTCCAAGGAGTAAATATCCGGCCACATCAAGTCGCGGGTCGACGGCCACGAGGCAAGAAGATGCGCAATAGTTGACATCGAAGTTTCATGTTGAAACAATAAATTTTAAAAGTCAGTTCCCTTTTGTCTGTCAATGACTACATATGTAAAGTCATAGAAAGCAAATAGTGTGTTTAAACTTGACGAAAGTGTCAGAGTACATTATTTATGAAGAATTATTTTACGATGAATAATATATTAATGAAATGAGTAGATGATTTAATTTAAATATTCAATCTGAAGGAAGATTTTTATGAATTTTCATTGGTGGGAAAGTTACGTCAAGAAGACCTCGATAAATTTTTTTTAGAACTTTGGTTAATCGATCATACACAGTGATCGATAATCATTGAAATATTTCATCTGTGGCTATAGCAACGACCACAAACTGAAGAATTTCTTTTGACCGTCTTATCTATGAGAGAACTTAGAAATATTTTAACAAGAGTGACTGTTAAAGACTTCTTCCCTCGGCGCAAGAATCTGATTTTTGAAATATTGCAACGTATAATGATTTTACATGAACATATTTTTTTTATTTTATATAAATTTTTATGGGCGAGTGGACACCTCAAGGATTACGAAGTCTGACACGGCCACATTCAATCCTAATCATACAAGACGAGTGCTTTTGAAGATAAGGTTTTAGCACACGTTCCGCCGTACGAAGAGGTCGTTCCGCCGCAATAGGCGTTCGATACCATTCCGGACCGTCGCCTAATTAACAAAGTACGTGGAATTTCAAACGTACTGCATTGAGGCGTTCGTTGGTAACAAAGCAGCTGGCCGTTTCCAAAAGTGAGAACACTTCAGACGTTGAAGTGATCGTCGGCGTGCCCCCAAGCTATTGTAAGACCCTTTTTCGTAGTCATCTCTAATTAGGCTTTTTGCGAATGCTGCTCTGGTTTATCGAGAAGTTTCAATATTGGAAGAGGGTAGTGAAACGCAGGAGAATCTGCAGCGTGATTATGCATTGTGCTGCGTGTGGCAATTGGGTCTCAACATAGTGTTAAGCACTGCTTTTATATAGACACTTTATAACTATACAGTAGAAGGAAAAACACTGGAGGCAGTTACTTCCCTAAAATATGAGGGAGTAGACATAAGCGTTCTGCAATGTAAAGACCATGTAAACGCAATCATTGTTAAGGCAGATCATTGGAAGAATCGTCAGGATGGGTCGCCTCTGTAGAAGGGAATTAGATTAACTCCTTTAGCCGGCGCTTTGTAATGCTCATCAGTGAGAGACCCGTTCTAGGTATATGTAATAATATGTAATAGCAGCATTCTTAGTTCCAGGCTCATTTAGTAAGCGCGAAAGCGTCAAGGAGAACATTACGAAACTACTGGATAACACTGCATCATGTTATTGCCAATGGAGAGAAGTCTTCGGAAGTAAGATGTCAGGGGTGCCACGGGGGAGTGTCATCTGTCCGTTGTTAACGATATATATAAATGACTTTCCGGATAACATCAGAAGTTCGCTGGGGCTTTCTGCGGATGTGCTGTGGTATATCGAGGTTGAAACAATGGAAAATTTTATTGAAATGCAGGAGGATCTGCATAGAATTGACGCATGGTGCAGGGAATGGCTACTGAATCTTAATGTAGACAAGTGTAATGTGCTGCGAATACATAAAAAGAAACATCCTGTATCATTTAGCTACACTATAGCAGGTCAGCAACTGGAAGCAGTTAATATTGGGAGTGATTTAAAATGGAACGACCATATAAAATCAATCGTCAGTAAAGCAGATTCCAGACTTAGATTCATGGGAAGAATCCTAAGGAAATGCAGTCCGAAGACAAAGGAAGTATGTTACAGTACACTTGTTTGCCCACAGCTAGAACACTTAACCAGTGTGGGATCCGTGCCAGATGGGGTTGATAGTGGAAGTACAAAAGCTCCAAAGGAGAGCAGCGCGCTTCGTTACAGGATCATTTGGTAATCGAGGAAGCGTTACGAAGATGAATAAACTTCAGTGGAAGACTCTGCAGGAGAGACGCTCTGTCGCTCGGTGCGGGCTTTTGTTAAAGTTTCGACAACATACCTTTACCGAGGAGTCTAGCAGTATATTGCTTGCTCCTACATATATCTCGCGAAGAGCATGAATATAAAATCGGAGAGACTCGAGCCCATACAGAGGCATACCGACAATCTTTCTTTACACGAACAATACATGACTGGAATAGGAGGGAGAACCGATAGTGGTGCTCAAGGTACCCTCCGCCATACACCGTCGGGTGGCTTGCGGAGTATGGCTGTAGATATACTGGTAGACACTGAAAAGCCTATACCGCGATACACGTTTCTTTCAAAGTTCCGAGAAAGTACATTTCATGACAACTGAACCAAAATATTGCTTCCTTCCGCTGTAATCTCACGAAGCGACCACAAGGATAAGATCAGAGAGATTAGGGTACTTAGAAAACACAGGCAATCCTTTTTCCCGCGAAACATACGCGACTGGAATGTGGGGGAGTAACAGTGGTAAGCAAAGTCCCCTTCGCCACATAGTATAAGGTGGCTTGTGGAGTATGGATGTAGAAGCGAGGAAGGTGACTAAGTGCCGAGTGATGTAATTCCTGGCCTTAACACTGTCGCCACATGGCAGCTTGGAACCTGGAGACGTCCCTCTGCGTAGTGAAACAATTTGAGATGCCACCCCTTTATTGCCACGTTTCCACGTGTCCTCGGGCCGTGGCCGCCACTGCTCAAAACCCCGACACCGCGGAGTTCCGCCGACGGCTGTTGGGCACCATCAGCCAGCCTCCAGCCCGAAGACCGCAGCTTGCCGTCGCTGCTGGTAGACTTGGCGCGTCCGAACATCGCCACCACGCGCACTCCCCGACTTTGCACAGTGTTCGAGAAGCTGACATATCACCTCGTTGACCCCTGGCCCATCAGCATGGTGGGCCGTACATCAGTTATGTCTGCAGTGCTTAGACTGAACAGGGTTGTCCTAGTATCTTTTACGGCAAACGTCAGTCAATGCGGTAATCAGTGGTGTCAATTGTTCTCCAGATCACATATTAGCAAAATTTTCAAATGTTTTTAGAGCTTATGGGACTTAAGTTTAGGGACTGATGACCCATACTAAACTACTTATGAACTAGCTGACACGAAAGATGGTACAAACATCCATGCCCGGCTGAGTATTGGAACCCAACTGGGAACGGCATCGCGCATCGTTGCATAGCGCCTCAATGCGATCGGCCGCGGCATTTATTAGCAAGAATGTGAACTCTTACTAGCTTGCCCCACAAGCAGCAGCTTTTTCGCTCTTTTCTGTGGTCATCCTGATGTATACATCATGTTCGAGATGTGCTGTAACACTGAGGTAACTGTCATTGCCAAGTAATGATCCTTACTTTGAACACTAATATCGCCCTTGACTTCATACATGCCGGCCAAACGGGATCTCTGTTCGATTAGTTTGCAGCATTACATGGACCATGGTTCGTCATGATCAACGTGCTCTGGATCTTTTCTGGACTGTCAGCGATCCTACAGATTCATATTTACGTAACGATCCAGAACCGTGGAATCAGTCCTCCCATCTGCTAAATTACATCCTTTTTAACAGGCTGCTCACGTCTCTAAAGGCTCTGTGGCCATCGCCTTCCGTTGTCACGATTACTGGTGGTGGAAACCTAGGAAAGTTTCTTATCCTTTACTGTTAATGCTCTGCAACAAAACTAGATGCATGGTATGGTTGTTTCGCAGTCACGATGTCGCTTAGAAGCCAGTTTTGTGGGGCACCTTGCTAGTCACGACCAAGGAAGAGCTGCACAGCACCACATGTGTAGGCCAGCTTTCAGGACAAGAATGTTGAGGCAACACAGATCTGCTTTAGTGACCTGTTGTGCACTGACAACAGATGCAGGTGTGTACCGTTGGGAGGCAGAGGGGTGAAATTGAGAAAGAGGTGTGCAGTTGCAGTTTGGAAGCAAGAGCGGCAGCAGGAATTGGGAGACAGGAGGAAAGGTATGAACCAGAATGGGGGTAAGGGGAAAGTAGTGAGAGGCAACTAGAGATTAATAGAATAGCTTGAGGACTAGAAGCTAGAAAGAGGTGGCATGGGGATATGCGTAAGATAGCAAGGGTAATTAGAAGTAGTTGAAAGCTCCAGAGAATTCAAATTATTTTGTCAAGATCCCAAAAAATTTGTCTTCACAGGTATGGTCTTAGAGCATTTATATCTTTGTAGAGGTGCTCGATAAAGGCATAAAGTCTCTAAGATACCAGACCAGAAGATGGTATCTTAACTGAAAAATTTTGCAATCTTGGCAAAATTTCGAAAGATCGCCAATCCTAAACAGGAGCAAATTGAGCTCCAGACAGGGAGTAAGAAACTTTGAGAGACAGGGAAGAGGTAGTGTGCAGATGGAAAGAGGGGAAGAGCATCGGCTGAACTGGTGATGGAGGGTTAAGGGGATGAACACAGCAAAGGGGGAACAAGGCTGAAAGGGTGGGGACCATGTGCAGTAGATCTGAAACTCTGGCGAGGAAGAGACTAGATTTAGAAGTACAGTGCAGGATATAAAAATTTAATTCCTCGTGGAGTTTTGCAATTCATTTTAGACTTTGTCGGAACTGTATATGGAGTACGAAACATTCATATCAATAGCTAATGCAGTAGTAATCTAAGTGTCAACCCATGCTGAAGCACCCGCATTAGTACATTAGTCTGTGGGAGGCAATGCGTGCACCGATTCTAGCATCCATTTGCTCATACGGATGGCGTCTACTGGCATGTCATGCATTAGACCACATGTGATAGATTGTTTCATCTTGCAAGAAATATGCGTTATCAAGTCAAACCAGTCGTCCCATCACATCACATAAGCTTCCGACTAGAGAGAATTGTGATTGTACTGCCCAGTAAACTGTAAACATCTCGCAGAGCACATCGAGTCTCGCACACTGTGTGTGTGTGTGTGTGTGTGTGTGTGTGTGTGTGTGTGTGTGTGTGTGTGTGTGTGTGTGTGTGTGTGTGTGTGTGTGTGCGTGCGTGCGTGCGTGCGTTAGCCTGTTGCAAGAACACATCACCTTCCTGTTACTAGAATGGCAGAATGGGTTTTTACAACATTGTACATGTACCGAACACTGGTAAGCATTCCCTCCACTAACACCAAAGGTGAAAGTTGTACACTGCCTTGAGCGAATACATTAAGAGATAGCATACACCGACTCTACATCCTACATGTAAACGACAATAAGTTACATGCAGGCAGAATCTGGTATCATCGCTGAAAACCACGGCCCACCATGGCATCTTCCAAGTGATCCTTTAATGCTACCAGCAGAGTAGTTTACGATCATGTTGTGTGGACGTCCTGAACCATGACTAAGAATTCAAGAATATTCACGAGGCCACTGCAATGGGTATCATCGCCCAACTGACACAGAATAACTGTAGTAGCAATTCTATATTAGTGCCGTCTCACCACTAGTGAATCAATTTGTCCTCCCTGAAACTCCCTCGGTTGTCATTATGAAGCTCAAGTGCGTGTCTCGCCTTAGCCTCCGATAAGGAAGACTTCTCACCAGGAGTAAACTTGTCGCCGCTAGAGGAGCTACCAAACAACCGCTCCCTCTGAGCTGAAATGGAGTTTACGTCTGCTACATGCTGTAATGCACACTGTACATCCCGAAAGACCGCAACTTGCTGTTTTTACGTGTGAATCTACTAATCTAAGTGTGTTGCGAAAAATTGATAAAACAAATGGAATGAAGATGCAGTGCTCTTTTTCTCAATGGCAGAAGCAAGGCTTTTCTGGTTGGAAAATGACTTCGTACCCTATTTGCAATTGAGGTGAAAATCAAAGTCCAAAGTCATGAATAAATAAACACTTCAAACTGCTTTTATAACAGTCATTCTACTTTCGTGCTAACAAGAAAATTCTGTTAAGTAGACAACCTGTTAATTTGTATAAGAATTTGCAGGAAGTGTTACTCAGGCACTACACAATATTGGTACAGTAAATAGAACGATTTCCTTACACGGTAATTTCCTGTAAACGTAAAATCTGATAGCACAGGTAATATCTAGATACCGTAAAAAAATATGTCACCAAATGAGGAAATCTTTAATTTTTCTTTTCCAGCGTCAAATTCAAGGATGCTTTCAAGATTGAAATATCTTGGAGGGGGGGGGGGGGGAAGCAACAGATTTACAGCTGCTGCCCCTCTGTATGTCGATATTTTATACGTCTCGTCGAAGAAAATAGTTTGTGTTTACAAGCTCAGAAGTGTACGACTTCTCCAGTGATGGCCTTCATAAAAGAAAAAGAGGTGTCCGATACGCAAAACCCACATTCGACATGTTCCGTCAGGACTATAATTAGTGAGTAATGAGGTACTTTAATCACTCTTAGGCAATCCAAATGTCACCTCCACCCTGTTACATACCGTATGTCATTGCCTCAGTCGTAACATCGCGTTAATGTTCCAGTAAGGATTGTAATGAAGAGCTCCTGAACAAAATATTGCGAAAATTTCTGGGGCGCTACTTTTTAAAAAGCGACATGACAGTCCAGGTTCGTAGCGAATATTCTGCGAAAAGGAAAACAAAGAAGCTCTTTAGGAAATTCCCTAAAAATTTTAGTAATGGAAAACCGTTCTTGATGTAATTGTTAAAATTAAAAACATTCCACACCGCAAAATTGTTTATGACCAGTCATTAAATAAAAACATTTTTGCTATCTGTACTTTTAATTTTAACTGTAACCTATCAGTTAGGCCTAATGATCAGTGGATGCACTTCTTCCACTAATTGTAGAAGGTTAATACCAATATATTTTATCGTTAAAAGATTATCTGCTCTCGACATCGGTGACCAAAATGAGCTGTTGTGCTATACGAATGTGCGTGATTTTTCCTACACGGTTTCTGTAAGACGAACAGAAGAGCAGCAGACGAAGTTTGAACCACAACGGCAACACTGCCCACTAGACGTAAGAAGCTGGTGGTTAGCCTTTGTATTATTTGGAGGCTAAGGTATGGCAAGGCGCCTGTTCGCTTCACACACTGGTAGCACACACAGCCTCACACCTGCCAAAATAAAGGGTGCGTTCTGGGCAACCACGTACGTCTGCTAGCTCCAACTGTAGTCCGATAACGACCTTTCCACGTCTATTATTCGAACAGTCCATGTAGAGATCCCTGTGTATGTGTGGTCCATTCCTTTTGTCACTCCATAATTTTTTCTGTAACATTAAAGATGTATTAACAACCTTTGATGAACCTTTAAGATTTGACAGTTTTAAGAACTGACATTAAGGTAACTTCCCTCAAAGAAATTGAAGCCTGAATTAATTCAGATAAAGAGGATAGTATTCTTTCTCACTGCGCCTACACCTAGTGGTAAAGGCTTGAAATCTCCGTACAGGGCAATAGTTGCAAATGACAGCAATAATAAACGGTACAAACCGTTAATGCTGCCATTCCTGCACCTCTACGAAACTTAAGCTGTGACCTCACCGCATAGAAGCATTATGTATTTTGAAAATCAATGAGGGAAAGTAAGGATTAGGAAGGAAAGTATTGGTATTAGCTGCAATGGAGCACTGAAATTATACAATGACAAAATGTGAAGGGGGCCAGGAATACAATCCCACTTCGAGATAGCGGTCGCCCTAACCACTTCAATAGCCGCGCTCTCCAACCGTCCGTCTCAAACTTCCGAAAGTCTCTCACAAGACCTGTAGCGCCCCATCACCCTTGCCTCCGCAGATTCCTGTGCGAGATCAAACG
Organism: Locusta migratoria; assembly: GCA_026315105.1. NCBI lineage: Eukaryota > Metazoa > Arthropoda > Insecta > Orthoptera > Acrididae > Locusta > Locusta migratoria. The sequence continues at coordinate 371,519,054 of CM048750.1, forward strand.
TATGACATATGATGTCAAGTAAATCAACCAAACGCCGTCTGTGTGTACTTATTATAGATGGTGTATTCTTTCGGACATGTCTGAACAGGAACCACATCAATTTACAGGGGTCCCAAAAGTCAGGACCGGACTAAATATCGCGGAAATGGTGAGGTAAGGATGTAGTTGACCTAGATACAAACAAATGGGGTGGGGGCGAAACAGTGGCCTACGAGAGCCATACATCTTTTTTCCGCAACATTGGATTCAGCTCTTTCAGGGTCGTGTCAGGCACGTTCTAGGGGTAGACAGACGAGAAATACTATCGTGAAGTCCGTTTTCCAATATCTATATTAGGTAACATTACAGATCATTTGTTATAACAGGTGCGATTCGTCATTCAACATACACAAAACTGATCACTTTTTCATCCCATCTTTACAGCTGCACTGATGTGAAGGACAACATGCCACTGACCAAAGAGGATAGAAATGCTGTCAGCTGGTGGCTGGAATACCTCTGAATTTAACAGGAACCATTAGACTAAGGCTGTTTGAGGCCTAGGCCGGTGGAAAAACAATACAAGGCCTCTGTCCACTTGTAAATACATGTATTACTATAAGAAAAGTAACTTAAGATTTGGAGGCTCCCAAAACTAGAGGCCCGGGGTGGGAAAGACCAACCCAACCCCCCAAAAAATCCAACCCCCTCCTTAGTCCGCCAGTGAAAGGGACTTCCCTGACAAAACCACCACAGAGTGCGGTCAGGAAGTTTATTAGAAAGTTTAAAAAAACAGCATCAGTAGCAGATAATCCAACAAGGCCATCCCCACACAGCATCTGATGACCCTACGACCCCAGCAGTGTTAGCTGTGGCTATAGGTACCATTCAAGGAATCAGGCGACTTTCTCAACGTGGGAAATTGCATCCAAACAAGATGCAACTCCAGCATCATCTTGCGGAAGACCCCGATCGTAGGATGCAGTTTTGTGAGTGGGCGTCAGCACAACATGCCGCCAATCATGACATTACCGTCAAGATAGGCTTTAGTGACGAGGCGAATTTTTACATCAATGAACACGTCAACAATCAACATGCGCTACTGGTCATTGGACAACCCAAAATGGACGTCTCCCCTGTAGGTCTCAAGGTGGTGGTAAAGTGATGGTATGGTGCAGCATTTGGGAAATGCGTTTGATTGGCCCTAGCTTTCTGCCAGAAATGCTCAATACTGCGACTTATCTACAAATGCTGGATCAGCTGCTCATGCCTATGGTTCGCAACGAAGATGGGACATTACCTTCGTATTTTCAGCAGGATTGAGAGCCATCCCATTATGGTGCCTGTGTTCAGAAATGCTGGATTGGGCGTTGCGGTCTGGTGGAGTGGCCATGTTCACCTGATCTGACCCCCCTTTATTATGTATGGTGATACCCCAAGGCCATGATGTACTGCGTGAAGACTCGTGTGGAACACCTGACAAAGCGGATCACTAAGGCCTGTAACACTCATGTCTGCTGTGTTGTGTCGTGTACATGCTAACTTTCTACAAGGGATATGGAAATGTGTTCAGGTACATAGTGTCATAATTATTACTGTCGACATTGCTGAGAGGCTGCGTGAAGACAAGCTGAGAAAAAGATCATCGCAGATAACAGGCTAAAATGGACCGATATAGCTTACAGGATGTAGGCGGTAAATAAATTTGTGTGAACAACAGATTTCCTCAGCCATCATTCTAGGGTGGAGGGTTTCCTTTTGGAGAATATCAAGGTAACTCCATACAGCTTATAGACACTTGTTACATTAGTACTTTATTGCCAACAGGCACGTCTTAATGCACGTAGCAAAGTTGAAACCTGTATATGGGAACAGCAAAGTCAGAGGCTAGAGAGGGTGAAGGAGGAAAACTACTAGTTAGTTGCTCCCCAATCTGAAGAGGGCGTAAGGCGTGGTCAACTGACGCTACCTACGGGGTAACACTGCGACGTTTGCTTTTCAGCTGAACAATGTTGCTACCAAGTATGGAGTTTGTTAGTGCAATAAGTCAGATACGAAACAACTAGCTCTATTCACACGAAGTGATAGGCGCTACCGACAAGGAATCGCAAATCGATTCCGTATTTTTGTATCTCCAGAAGGCTTTTCACACCGTACCTCACAAACGGCTTTTAATTAAATTGTGTGGTTATGGTATATCGCCCCAAATTTGCGATTGGATAGGGGGATTTCCTGTCAAGACAGTTCGTAGTAATCGATGGTAAGGCATCGACTAAAAAGGTGATATCGGGCGTTCCACACGATAGTGTTATTGGTTCTCTGCTGTTCCTTATTTACATAAACGATTTAGGGGAAAATCTAAGTACCTCTCGTAGGTTGTTTGCAGATGACGCCGTCATTTACCGTCTAGTAAAATCATCTGAAGATCAAAATCAACTGCAGAACAATCTGAATAAGATATCTGTATGGTGTAAAAATTGGCAATTGACTAATGGGAAGTGTGAAGTTGTCCACATGAGTACGAAAAGAAATCCGTTAAACTTTGTTTACAAGATAAATCAAAAGTGAAGGCCGTAAACACTACAAAATACCTAGGATTTACTATTACTTCAGACTTAAATCGGAAATAACACGTAGATAATATCGTGGGAAAGGCGAACCAGAGACCGTTTTATTGGTAGAACCCTTAGAACATGCAACAGAACTACAAAAGAAACTGCACACACTACGCTTGTCCGTCCATTTTTGGAGTATTGCTGCCCAGTGTGGGATCTTTTCAGGTGGGTTTTACGGAGGACATCGAAATAGTCCAAAGAAGAGCAGCTCGTTTCGTATTGTCACGATACAGGGGAGACAGCGTTACGGAAATGATACAGGATCTGGGGTGGGAATCATTAGAACAACGGCTCTTATCGCTGCGTCATGGGCTACTTACGAAACTCCAATCGCCAACATTCTCCTCTGAATGCAAAAATATATTTTCTACTCCCACTTCCATAGGTAGGAATGACCATCAGAATAAAATACGAGAAATCAGTGCTCGAACGGAGAGAATAAGGTTCTTTCTTCCCGCGCGTTATTCGAGAATGGAATGGTAGATAAATAGTATAATGGTGGTTCGACGAACCCTCTGCCAAGCACTTAAATGTGATTTTCAGAGGATTACACATAGGTGTAGATCCCCACCCAGGGAATGACAAAGCTGGAATGTGGTTCGGTAGAAGACTCGGGGAGGTGGCAAGCCACAAATCAGATTGGTTGAAAATAGCTGTTATCAATAGGAATGTTAGGAACCAGAAAGTGGGGAAAAATAGTGCTCCAACACTAGGCTTCAAAACCCCTGTTTTTTTTATCGAGCGGGAAGCTCTGAGACAAGTTGGGCGTTGGATCCGTGTCGTTCGCCATCAGCCTTGGGTAAGTTCCACGTCAATGTTTCTTGCATGGAGTGCATCTTTCATGGGATGCTGCTAGCAAGGGTAGCCTTATCAGGCTGTTCCCAGGGAACGTAAACACTGACTTCTGTCTTGGCAACGGATGTATCATTTCGCTTTTCGAAGTGATAAGCCTTAGTGTAGTATTAGATGGGATGCAATAAATATAGTTCCATTTACCTATGAGTTCTCCAAGCCTCTGGAACAAGTATCCCCTTGAGTCCCGAAATCCGCATCTCATCAATGTCCATTACTTGTCCTTCTGTAGTCACTCCTACTCGGGACTAGCAGCCTGACAAGCCTTTTCCTCTTTCCCGTTTTGGGATACAACAGACAGCAGGTTGAACAGATTCTGTTAAGTGCACTTTTGTGTGAAATGTGTCACCTTTTGTAACAAATGATCCACAACATGTTACCTAAAATAATATTGGAAAACCGACTTCACTATTGTGTTTCTCGTCAAATTCTATCCTTAAAACATGTGTCACATTAACCCTATTTAAGTGTGAGCTGAATCCAATATGGCAGATACAAAGATGGCGGACGGCTCTCGCAGGTCACCCAAAACGTTCCTGACTTTGAAAACCCTATAGTAAGAAGGACCTAGACTCGCCCCGTGTCCCCGCCATAAACACTAGTTTGCACCAGAGAAATGCCGTATCTTTTAGAAGACTATAAAGGGGGAGGGGGCGGCATAACGCGCCTGTGAAGAGTTTTAGATTAGATTAATACTTGTTCCATAGATCATGAATACGACACTTCGTAATGATGTGGAACGTGTCAGTTAAATGAAATGTGTGTGTACATAATGATACACGACACTCATTATTTGAATATTTTTTTTACTTTATTTTTTATTTTTCCTGAAGTACTAACTTATCTAAAAATTCATCTAATGTGTAGAAGGAATTGCCATTCAGAAAATCTCTATTTTTAAATGCTAGTAGGCTAGCTGTCAGAATTTTGATATTACTTGGTAAGTGACCAAAGAATTTTGTGGCAGAATAATTAACCCCTTTCTGTGACAGAGCTAAATTTAACCTTGAATAGTGTAGGTCACCCTTTCTCCTAGTGTTGTAGCTATGCACACTGCTATTACATTTGAATTCAGTTGTATTGTTAATAACAAATTTTATAAGTGAATATATATATTGTGAAGCTACTGTGAAGATTCACAGATCCTTAAATGTCTGCAGGACGATCTTGGATGGGCTCTAGCAATTATTCTGATGACCCGCTTTTGGGCAATGAATACTTTTTACTGAATGATTAATTACCCTAGAATATGCCGTAAGAAAGCAGAATGAAAACAGGTATCGTTTGCTAGTTTACTGAGTTGTACATCAGTAAAGTTTGCAGTCACCCTAATAGCATAAGTAGCTGAGCTCAAACGTTTCAACAGATCTTCAATGTGTTTCTTCCAATTCAACCCCTTAATGCATAACCTAGAAATTTTGAATATTTTACCTTAGCTATAGATTTCTGGTTGAAGTCAATATTAATGATGTGATGCCATTTATTGTGTGAAACTGAATATACTGTTTTTTTTTTTTCTTCAAAATTTAAAGAGCCCATTTACAGAACCACCTAACAATTCTCTGAAATACTTCATTGACAATTTCATCAGTTAATTCCTGTGATTTGGGTGTAATAGCGATACTTTTATCAGCAAAGAGAACTAGCTTGGCATCTTTATGAATATAGAAAGGCAAATCAATATATATTAAGAACACCAACGGTCCCTGTACCGAACCCTGTGGCAGCCCATGCTTTATAGTTCCCTTGTTTGAGAACTCTGCTATTTTTTGTATATTATGTGAATTACTTATTTCAACTTCCTGAACTCTTCCAGTTAGGTACGATTTAAACCATTTGTGCACTTTCCCACTCGTACCACAATACTTAAGCTTATCTAGAAGAATTCCACGGTTAACACAAAGGCCTATGATAGATCACAAAAAATCCCAACAGGTGATTTACGGTTATCCAGAGCATTTAATATGGATACACACTGGAGAAAGCGAGTTGTGGAAGGACTACCTGTCGAGTGGAAGCCATTACTGGAGGGTAGGGAAAGTGGTCTGACAGCACAACCAATTTTAGGCGACCCACTGCCTCGTGCCTCGTACCTCGACAAGCGGCATGTCCACATCGCGGCTGCTCGATGACGACTGCTCGCCGCGTGACGCTGGCCGTGATGCTGACATGGTGTCGGTGACGTCACTGGCTGTAGCTGCGTGCGGCGCCGGCAGCTTCGGCAGCAGGCCGGCGAACCGCGACTCGTGCTTCAGCAGGAGGATCAGTGGCGGCTCCTGACTGTCCTGCGGGCACAGCAACACCACAGCACACTACAGTATATCACAGTACAGGCACAGGATCCGAGGTACCTCACAGTCCATGCAGGCAGGATTCACACACGTTATTACATCACTGAAACGTCTGCCACCGCGTCAGTAGGACTTTAGGAACAGTTATCAAGATTGTGACTTCCATGCCTGTAAACTGCAACTTTAGTGGCGCAAAACTACTGCTACAACGTTTTGAAGCTCTATCCACAAGTTGATTGTGTGAACCATAACATCCTTTTAAGTAAATTAGAATTCTGTGGGGTCACAGGAAATGCTGCAAAATGGTTCAAGTCGTACCTCACTAACAGGAAACAAAGGGTGTCAGTGCAATTGACTAGTGAATTAAGCCAACAGTCATCGGATTGGGCAGAAATTGCATATGGTGTCCCACAAGGATTCATCTTAGGGCCATTGCTTTTTCTTATGTACATTATTGATCTTATCAGTTACACTACCAGAAGCAGAGTTCGTTTTGTTTGCAGATGATACAAGTATTGCAATAAAAAGTACATCAAGCATAGTGATAGGTATGCTAATGATACTTTCATTAACATTAATAAATGGTTTAAAGCCAACTCATTGTCGTCAAACTTTGAAAAGACTACATGCAGTTCAGAACATGTAAGAGATTTCCTGACATATGCATTAAGTACGAAGAAGAGCAGATAGAAGAGGTTGACAGTATTTAATTCCTGGGATTACTGCTTGATATAGTTGGGAGGAGCACACAACAGAACTGCAGAAACGACTCAACAAATCTGTATTTTCAGTATGAATGTTATCAGACATAGGAGACAAAAATAACAAAGCTAGCATACTTTGCTTACTTTCATATGGTATATTTTGGGGTAGCTCTTCAAGTCAGTTAAAAGTCTTCAGAGTCCGAAAACGAGTAATATATATTATTTGTGGAGTAAATTCACGGACGTCTTGTAGAAGCCTCTTCAAAGAACTGGGTATACTAACTACTGCCTCTCAGTATATTTATTCGTTAATGAAATTTGTCATTAACATATCCCTTTTCCCAACAAACAGCTCAGTTCATACATACTATACTGGGAATGAAAATTGTCTACACAAGGACTTAAAAGCACTAGTTCAAAAAGGGGTCCATTACTCAGGAACACATTTTCAATAATTTACCATCAAGTATAAAAAATTAGCTACAAATAAAGATCAGTTTAAGAGGAACCTAAAAGACTTTCTAGTGGCCAACTCTACTCCATTAGTTAATGTCTCAATCGTACCAAATGATGTATGCACTCATACTATATTAGTATTATCAGCCAAAAAATAAAAACCTTAAAATTTTATGTATCTGTATATTAGTATTTATTATTCAACTTTTAAATTGTTTCTTGACATGTTCCACATCCACGAGGATCCCCTCAACATGGATATATGGAATGAAGAACTAATCTAATCTACAGCATAGCAATGAGCGTATTTCGAATCCAGTGCCCACTTCTAAACTATCTGCTGTTACAGATCATCTACTCTTAGTTTATAAAAACGAATAATTTTCTGTGCAGCTCACAGTGTAAACTGTCAGACATCTAATAGAAAGTATTTCTTACACTGCTCTGATTTATTAGTTCTCACTATGAATTTCGGTCCTGGACCATCTTCGGACGTTTCGTCCGACAGTCTCCAGCGATTGCGAATAGCCGGCGAGTTTGAACTGACGACACCTCGGCGAGGTCATGTGGTCGCCTGCAGCGCCTCTCGTGGCGGCTCATTGACACGTCCCGTAGACTGCCGAATGGGTGAACTGTCTGCCCAGCGGTCTATCGGAAAGCATCGTAGTTTGAACGATGACGACTGACTGATCAGATATCTTGAGTACATAATGAACTGACATATACTCACGTCTGACCAGAGCAGTCAGTCAGTCGTAATCACTGAAACAAGCTTTCCGATATACCGCTGGGCAGACAGTTTTCCCATTTGGCAGCCTAAGGGACATCTACTAGCACCAGGTGTCATCTGCAGTCCGATAACCACCTTTCCACATCAACTATTTTTTTCCTACCCCGAACAGTTCATGTAGAGATCCCTTTCTCTCAGTCCATAAATTTTTCTGTAACATTAAAGATGTAATGAACAACCGTTGATGAACCTTTCAGATTTGACAGTTACAACAACTGACATTAAGGTATCTGCCTTCAACGAAATAAGCATGAATTAATTCAAATAAAGAAGCGCTGCTGGCGGCCACGTGACCACGGCGAGTTGTCAGTTCAAACTTGCCAGCATTCTGCAATCGCTGAAGACTGACGAATCCTCTGAAGGTGGTCAAGAACCAAAATGAATTCCTAGTGAGAACGTAATAAATTATATATTACTGTTAGAAATATTAATGAATGCATTTGTTCGTTTTTATGCAGTACGGCACTGTTCATCTCAATGATTAAATCTTGCACACTTCGTCTTCAAAACAAGAAGTCACTATATAATTATTGTAAAGTGCATGGCAGAGTGATTTACATACGAACCTCGAAAAAACTACGACTTTATTATGACGATGTTTTGCAGACTATCTTCAAAACAAAATGAACCTAAGGTTTCAATCGTTATGTGGCTGACAGTACCTTGCAGTTAAGTGTTCATCATTAAACTGAGTAGGAAAGTTGGAGTAGTTTCACCGATAGAACGTGGAGACGATAGAACGTGGAGACGATAGAACGTGGAGACGATAGAACGTGGAGACGATAGAACGTGGAGACGATAGAACGTGGAGACGATAGAACGTGGAGACGATAGAACGTGGAGACGATAGAACGTGGAGACGATAGAACGTGGAGACGATAGAACGTGGAGACGATAGAACGTGGAGACGATAGAACGTGGAGACGATAGAACGTGGAGACGATAGAACGTGGAGACGATAGACTAACTTCAGACTGGATAACCAAGTACGCGGGCGACGCCAGGTTTCCAGCTAGTTAGCCCATCAAATGTTTCAAGTATACAGGGTGAGTCGACAGTCACAGTACATTCTCATTGTAAAAACTCTGCAGGAAGTGGCGAACCAGTAAGGTATGGGCGAAATAGTATATCTTACTGCATGCACCGAAAATGGTGTGCCTTCTTGAAATATATGTTTATGTCACTTTTTAAATGGGAAAGGGGATTTTGTCAACACATTTCAATTTCCGAAAAGTACATTCTTCAAAAAATATTGGACATGGCCATTATGGTTTGAAAGTTAAGACATGAACAGTAATTTAATATGTTTAACACTGTCAATCTCAGATTATGAATTCAGTTATGGAAAAAATAAAATTTAATGTTTTCTGTACTAATACAATGCACTAAACATTAAAATATGTGTTTTAACATCTTTATCGAACAATTTATGTCGTGTATTTCATATACAACACATACGTTAATATCGAGGTATGCTAGCATAATCTTAGCCACAGCACCAAATACAAGGGAATTCATTACTAAAATAACATATACCACACTCGCGCTCACACTCACATCCACGTACAGACGGCAATGTAATACAACCTCCAAGAAAGATAGATTAATGCCTTAGAAGTGAGTACACGCCGTACCACAAGGCTAAATGTCCTTAGTAGAAGCATGTCGTTCCATGAGAATGCTACTTTAAGGACTGATACACAAAATGCTTTTAATGCGTTTTTGTCGAGAAACACTGGGAATGAAAGGGTTAACATGTGGTCCTCTTTGCCAGCGCAAATTTGAAGGCGCTCAATCTAATCTTCGTGCACTCAAGGATTTCCGCAGAAACGACGGCACACGCTTTGCCCAGTTTCTTATTTTCTCTGCAAATACAGTTGCTTTAATAGTGAGATCACGTGTTCTTGGCGACTATTCAACATAATCAAGTGACCAGGAAACTGACGATTGATGTAGAACTGCTCTAGTGCGTTTTTCCATGCAAAACGCCGCAGTTGTCTGCTAGCGCCACTAGAGGGAGGCGTAGTGTAGCTGCACTAACCAGCGCTCCAGTAGCGCGAGTGGTATAGCTGCAGTACGTATTTGAGTGTTCGCAAGCGAGTTACTATTTAAACTATACAGTGCAGTGATATCACGAAGAGAATTAATACTTTGAATGTGGTCTAAATATTAGGGATCAAGTTGTGACGTTCTTAACGTAGCAATAACATTGCGGCCAAGGATACGGAGTTCGGAGACATGTAATATAATAATTGAGAAATATAATGGCGACGACAGAAATATACGACGTTACACTGGATATACGGAATCTTAAGGACAGGAGGAACCTGAAGCTGGCTCTTCGATCAGTACGTCATTTGAAAATGTAATTAGTGTGGCTTTTGATTTTGAACTGCGTGAATGCGGAAGTGATTAGGAATGTGAAAATGTGGCTTTAGTGAGATGTGCAAGTTCTCTTCCACTGTTTTAACCACTGCACTTTGAGGACTAATTTAAGCACTGCTACTGCTGACGGTATTTTGCGCTATTGTAAGTACTTTAAGCAGGGTACTTTTGGCGCTTTTGAGTGAAGATGTAACGATACTCTGACGCCACTAAATTACCTATTTCCTTGACGTGACATTGATAGCTTATTACGATGTTACTTTAGATAACGTGGAACGTTTTGCATGTAAGTGACACCACTGTCCTATTGATCGCCTGTTATTCCGAGCATGAAGTCTGACACCGTCTGCGTTTTAACCCATCCTTCACCTCAACGATGTGAGGAGTCGCCAGAATCGACACGTGGTTCGGACTCCACGTTAAACTGTAGGACCCCTTCCTCCAGTTAGATAACTGGGGTAGACTAAGGACACGCAAGTCGAAGTGGCATCCAGTCGAAAGACTTGCACCAGGCCAAGGAGCCAAATCAATCGTCGTGTGAATTCGTGCGGTTCCGAGCGTTCGAAGTCCAAGGTGTCCCTTGTCAGATTCTTGCCTGGGGAATTCAAGATGGACATAATCGGTACATGCCGTAAAAATAGACCACCCATATCTTGCTGGAGTATACAGATTTGCCGGTCGCGGTGGCCGAGGGGACTGAGGCGTCAGTCACGGTCCGCAAGGCCACTACGGTCGGGGGTTCGAATCCCCCTCGGGCATGGGTACTTGTGTCGTCCTAGTTAGTAAGTAGTTCATAAGTAGTTCCTAAGTAGTTTAAAAGTTTATGGACTGATGACCCCGTAGTTAAGTCCCATAAGCTGTACAAACATTTGAACATTTGAGTATACAGATTTCCCTATTTCTGCAGAATTATTGAAATAACGTGAACTGCGACTTTTCGACTCCCCCTACATATCTGACATTGTACAAACATTGCTGGTCAGCGAAAGAGGAGCACCAACAGGGCCGCATTTATTGGGGAGATAACACTTTACATGATTTGAAGCACAGCAGTCAAGAAGATGTAATGATTGTTTCTGGCAGTAACCGTTTAAGTGGGGCTGCCTGGCAGGATGAGATGGGTCTCTGTTTACGTCTCTCAACGTACTGAAACAGCATTCGAGATCGCAGGCTATTTGTTAAGGAGGCGCCTCTTTAGAGGTTTGGGCGCACGCTAGAAACGGACGCAGAGGCTTCCGGGTGCGGTACCTTTAGGGAGATGCTTGATCCGCTGATCTCTACGAGTGTACGAGATTAACTCTGGCGTCCGATCTTGAATAATTGTAAGTGCACTCTCACCCCCCGTTAATCCATTCTTACTCTGGGGCAACATCCCAGAGAAATTGGTCCCAATACCCCGGTTCTGACCAAGGTTTTCAGGAGGTTTTCCTTGGTTGTAAGGCGCATGCCGGAACTAGTAAGCCCCTCCAACTTATTCCCAAATGGGATCCCCTATGCCCCACTATTAGCTTGTCTGATAATAGGCTGAATAGAACCGGATCTAGAACAGCCCGCTCCACTGAGTGGAGAATGCAAAGGAATTTTTTGTATACGCTAGACACGATCGATTGTTGAAGAATTCCACTACTTGTGGCAGCCGTTAGCTCTGAAGAGTGGTGCAGCTGTCTCAGGAAAGTCAACGTAAGACAGCCCGACCCTACATCTACATCCACATACATACTCCGCAGTTCACCGTAAGGTGCGTGGCGGAGAGTACACTGTACCATTACTAGGCATTTCCTTTCCAATTCCACTCCCAAATTGAACGAGGAAAAAGAATGCCTATGCGCCTCCGTACGAGCCCCAATTTCTCTTGTCTGTGATCCTTACGCGAAATGTAAGTAGGAGGCAGCAAGATCGTACTACACTCAGCTTCAAATTTATTTAACAGAAATTCACGAAAAGAATGTCTTTCTTCCAGCGATCCCTGATTGAGTTGCCGGGGCACTCGCGCATTGGTCGAACCTACCGGTAACAAATCTAGCTGCTCGCCTCTGGACCGCCTCTGTCTTCCTTTAAACTGATCTGCTGCGGGTCCCAAACACTTGAGTAATACTGAAGACGTGGTCGTACAAGCGTTTTATACGCTATCTCCTTTACAGGTGAAGTACATCTTCCGAAAATTCTCCCAATAAACCGAAGTCAGCTGTCTGCCTTACAACTGTCCTTACATGCTCGTTCCATTTCATATCGCTCTGCAATGTTACGCCTAGATATTTGAACGATGCGACATCAAGAAACTAACTACTAATGCTGTATTCGAACATTATGGGATTGCTTTTTCTACTCATGCGCATCACCTTACATTTTTCTACATTGAGAGCTAGCTGCCATTCTTCGCACCAATTAGAAAATTTGTCTAAGTCATCCTGTATGCTATTACAGTCAGTTACAGACGACAGCCTCCCATACACCACAGCATCATCAGCAAACAGCCGCAAATTACAACTTATTCTGCCCATCAGATCATTTATATAGATAGAAAATAATAGCGGTCCTATCACACTCCCTGGGGCACGCCTGACGATACACTCGTCTCGGCTGAACACTCGCCGTCGAGAACAACGTATTGCGTTCTATTACTTAGGAAGTCCTCCAGCCAGTCACAAATCTGTGAACCTACCATAAGCTCGTATCTTCGTTAGCAGTCTGCAGTGTGGCACCGCATCGAACACCTTTTTGAAGTTGAGAAAAACACAATCCGCCTGTTGCCCTTCATCCATGGCTCGCAAGATGTCATGTGAGAAAAGGGTAAGCTGAGTTTCACATGAACGATGTTTCCTGAACCTATGCTGATTCATGGAAAGAAGCTTTTCCGTTTCAAGGAAATTTCCTATATTCGAACTGAGAATATGCTCCAAAATCTTTACATGAAACTGATGTCAACGATATTGGCCTGTAATTGTGTGGGTCAGTTCTCTTCTTTCTTATAAACGGGAGTCACCTGAGCTTTTTTCCAATGACCAGGAACATTGCGCTGAATAAAAGATTAGCGATAAATGCAAGCTAAATAGGGGGCCAATGCCGCAGAATACTCTTTGTAAAACCGAACTGGTATTCCACCCGGACCCGTATTTAGCTCTCTCAGCTGCTTCTCTACACCGGAAATACCAATTGCTATGTCCCCCATTTCGGAATTAGTACGTTGATTAAATCATGGTACATTTGTGCGGTCCTCCTGCGTGAAAGATTTCTTAAAGGTTAAATTTAGAACTTCAGCTTTCCGTTTGCTTTCTTCTATTACTGCCCTGGAATGATCAACTAGTGACTGGACAGTCGTGTTTGACCCGCTTATCGATTTTACATAGGACCAGAATTTTTTTCGGGTTCTCTGAAAAATCTTTTGCTAAGGTATGGCTGTGATGATTATAAAGAGCTCTATGCGCGAAGCATACAATAGACGCACGAATCTCTACTAACTTTTGCCTGTCATTTGCGTGTTTTTTTAATCGAGAGTGCAACAGCCTTTGCTTTCTCAGCAACTTTTTACATTATTATTATACCACGGTGGATCTTTTCCGTCCTTAATCGTCTTTACCGGCACATGTTTCTCTAACCCTTTATTAACAATGCACTTATATTTAGTCCACAATTCCTCTATATCCATAGTCCCGGAATTAAACGATGCCCATTCATTTTCTAAGTGCGATCGTAACATTTGCTTATCGGCTCTTCCCAACAAAAGCACGCTCCTAGCCTTCTTGATTGGTTTATAAACTTTGGTCACCATCGACGCTATGACGATATCATGATCACTAATTCCTGTCCCTACACAGACATCGTTAGTAAGGTCAGGCCTGTTCGTGGCTATAAGGTCTAGAATATTTCCATTGCGCGTGGGTTGCCGGTTTAACTGCCTACCTCGGCAGACGGCACCTCCACCAGGTCCCGGGCGCTCGACGACGTGGACTCTTCGTCGGGAGACAGCTGCCGCGCCGCCGACGACCCCGTGGCGTCGCTGTCCGACGTGGTCGTGGTGACGTCACCAGCGCCGGAGCGTGACGTCCGCACCGTCTCCTCCAGGCCGACGAACTCCGGCTCCTGCAACCGCGAGAAGGCAATGCTAACGACATCCCGAACAGGCTGCAGTGGGCCAGGGCACAGCGCGGAGCCTGGCCATGGCAACGCCTTCATTGACGCGCCTGTGAATGGAGCTCAAGAAATTCAGCAACAGAATTATTGTAGTGCCATGAAGTACAACTATGTTGCAACAGGAAGGTGTCCATATAGTACGAGTTTAAGTGCACAAAACGTGGAGAAACGAGGGGGAAATAGTACTTCACCATTAATTACATTATATGTATTCGTCACATGTTGTACCAACCAGGACAGTTCCACAACAGATCTGCATAGCAGCACAGCCAATCACTTTATCGACGACAGCATTACCAGGCTACATGAATATTGATGGTGTGACGAAAGGGGGCTGAACAGTGTTCTACCATGTGAAAACCTGCCTTTCGGCAGTTTTCCACGCTGTCTGGTCTTCTGCCGTCCTCTTCCTTTCATGTCATCTATCGTCTACCTCTCAGTCTTTTCCCACAAACAAGTCCTTCAAAGACATCTGTTGTTATGCACTCCATTCTCAACGAATGTTCCAACCAGTTTATTTTTCCTTTCTCTTATAACCATCAGCAGATATCCCTTCCCAACCATTTCCAACACTCAGTCACTATCCTCTCCTCCACATCCACATCTCAAATGCTTCTAAACTTTTTTCATCCTCTCGTCTTAGCGTCCACCATATACTGCCACACTCCAAACGAAACATTTGCCAAGTCTTTTCCTTAGACCTTTATCTAATTAGCGTCAACAGTCTTTCTGTTGAATGCCTCCTACGCTATAGCAATTCGAATTTTCATATTCTGGTGGCATTTTAAGTCTTCGGTTATTGTGCTTCGAAGATATTTAATTGCACTTGGCTAATGGTAGTTTGTCCTATTTTAATATGGGCCAGTGTGTCTTACTGATGACCACTCTGTTTTTGGTGTGTATCTTTCTCATATTCCACACAAGCATCTAGATATTTCAGCATGATGTTCGCTGTCCGCTCACTTTCTGCCACTAATACCATGCCATCAGCAAATCTTATGCATTCTGTTCTCTTTCCACCATCTGAAGGGGCTCAAGCAAGGCACACTGAGGCCAGGATATGTCTAACCATGAAGTGAGGTCCTGTGCCCTTGTCGCCAGTGGAATCTTAACAACTGAGATGTACTTAAGTCATACCAACCACCTCATTAATTAGCTCTAAAAGGAAGAAAGGCAAGATCACAGTTTGATTTGATGGTTTCAATGTGCTTTGTAATCTTTTCATTTCTACAGTGTAGTCTTACACATTAAAAGTTGAAGAGTAGAACGTTAAATTGCTACATTTCACTTAGTCAACATATCAAAATAGACTGCTTTTACAAGCAATGAATATCTTTAAGTGCAATGTCGCACTTTAACGTTCTACTCTTAAACTTTTAAATGCGTATGACTGCATTGTAGAAATGAGAAGATCACAAAGCACATCGAAGCCATCGTCTATCAGTAAATGAGTGAGTTTGCTTTTCTTCCTTTTGGAGCTAATTAATGATAGATCTGCCTACGATGCCCAATAGTGTCAACAGCTCGTTGTTTGGCACTACCGGGTGTTAGTACGCCGTCTCGTCTGCCACACATCGCCATCGTCATAATGCAGCAGGATGCACCAGTACTGTCCCAAAGCGTTACTCGTCTCGACTGAGTCCTGAACCCTGGACGCTTCCGCCACGACCCAGGCCACAGGCTAGCGACCGCCGTGTAGCCACCACGCTCTCCATCGCCAGAATTAAACTCGATAGCAGCGAGTTATTCAGTTGATTTTCTATTTCTTTAAAGTTTGTCATCGCTGTTGGTGCTGTGAGGCAACAAATTCTATCTAGGCAAGCGATAGCCGTTATCTGCAGGATCTAAGATTTCTTAAACAGCAAGTCACGATATACGCGTACTTCAGTGCCGCATAAAACTCGCAAAGATGGTTTTCCAATATTTTCCTATGTCTGTATATATCATTTGACCCGTATCAGCCATGCGACGACTCCAGAGAACTGGAGTGGCCCATCGAGCACTATTCAGCCCACACTGCCGTTGCCACCCGTAGCCTTAAGCCCCCTACACGTTCCGATTTGTCGGGACTAATTTATCGGCGGGCTAATTTATTGGTCGTGTGGAGGCGCTTCCCGACCAACTTTCCTTATTGGTCAGGTGTACCGCGTGTAGCGCTTCCCGACCAACTTCCATGCCTGTGGTCGTCTGCACAGCGAACATGCAAAAACAAAAACACCAGAACAAGGTGGCGCTGCGTGCAGTTGGAACGTGTGTAGACTGCTACCAATTGGTTGGTTCGAGACATCTTGCGCGTACGACAAATCTGAGTATGTAGGGGCCTTTAACTCACGCGCCTAGGCCGCGGCCCACGCTACACTAGCCACCATTCGCTGTTATCAGATACACCACTACTCGCAGTGAGCAGATTCAATCAGCAGTGGCACTAGGTCAGCAGCCACTACTGCAACACCAGGCGCTGACCACTGGGCCACCAGCCAGTTTCACAACATTTTATATGCTGAGAATCAGAATGGAATGCCGACGTGACACTGTCAAAGGCAATTGTACACTCTTCAAGGAGTAGTCTGACTTTCACTGCCAGAGAACCCACCAAATGTGTCCCTAGTCTCCTCTGCTTTCACACTGGAGTCCCACTGCTTCAGGAGAATAACGTGACTGACAAGCACAGCATTATAGTGAATCTTTGATGACAAGGACGTAGTTAAGAGTCAAAGGCAGCCGACGTAAGTAGCACCATAACCTTTTGATCTTCCATGGTCGTTCCTTCTGTGATCTATCTTCCACTTATCTTTCGTCGTGTCGCGAATGGGAATTATAGTAGTCGTTAGATATCTAAGGGATCACGACCTGCGGTATGTTGGGTATCTCTTAAGACTGGACACTACGCCATCCAGTTCAGGGAGTGTGCCTAGATTAGGAGTGGACGTCCATAGGTGCTACGCAAATTCAGGGAATATTGAAGAATGGAGACAGGTTCGTGGGCTACAAATAATAGTACACAATATGAAATATGTCAATAGCTGTATTTTACGAAAGAATACAGTTATCGGCACCAGCTGAGGGTGTGTTGTTCAGAAGTGTTAATAAAATTTTAGGGACACGTTTACAATTAGAGGACGCTGTGCTCAAGTCTTATGAAAAAGACTAATAATGAAATACTGCTGGCCAGGGACATACTAGCAGGGTTGTAAATTTAATGACAAACGTCGTTAGCATGATTTTGATTGATGGACGATGATTTTTAATTGATATTCCTTGATTCCATTGCATCTATAAATACTGTCTCCATTCAAAACACTTTTTCTAACAATACTGTAAACTGAAAACCATAAATGATCGCAATTTATGTCACAGCGCTTTATGCAGGAAAATGTGATTAGTGAAAGTAACAGACTTCATTTCTACCTGATCATGTAAATTATTAAATCCAATAGCTGAAAAAACCTACATTTCAGGTAAAAGTAGAAATGCGTAGAGAAAATGTTGCAGCTTTGACCATTGTATAATAAGAGCCATGTCGCCGTTTGCAACTATGTAAAAATATTAGCCATCTTTTGTTCAATTTGTGGAGAATAAATTTACGACCTTGTTAACAGCCCTGGCCGCACTATTGACACTGAAATTTTTAATAAAGATTCGATGAAAAAAGTTGTTCGTCAGGTCTTAAGTTCTATTCTGACTAGGTGTGGTTAAATACACTTCCATCACAACACAAACTGCACCAGTTCACACGGTTGGTACTTTTGATACCAAAAATAATTTTTCTAGGATATAACATACAGGTGTTCGAAAAAGGGAAACGCATTTTCCAGATAAACGCTTACATAAAATTTGAATCATTTGCTATCCCAAGATATTACTTTTTAAAATGATATTTTCGAACATATTGCTATCGCGTACTATTCACGGAGAAATATATCCTGAACTAAAGATATTACTTTCAACTTTAAAATTTCTATATGTTATCTACGTTTCATACACAGCCATTTATGCCAAAAATCAACGTATAGAAGTCTACGCATTGCGTTTTTACAACTACGTTGCAATACTTGACAAACGGATGCTTCACATTAATTACGAAAAGAAAAGCACCCTTTATCAAGGGAGTAGATTTTATTTATTTTTCTAATTGGATGATAAGTTTCAGAGCGGCCTGAACGCAGTCTTTCAGTACAACACGTACTTTTGCTATGGAACATTACGGTTTTTCGACTATCTTGATAACTGAGTAGGATTTTCGAGAACGGAAAAATGTCATTTCCAGATAAAATGTCTACAGGAGGTATTATAAATGAAAGATTTGCTGTACAAAATCGTAAAATTCGGGTTTTGTGATTGTGTAAAAGTACTATCAGTACATTGGTAACGAATAAAGAAAAATGTAGAAAGTATTTTAAGAACATATGGTAAATGTTTCTACGATTTGTATGACTAGCAAATATTGGAGTCCCTACAATTCGTTATTTCAGTACCCAAAAATAGTTTTTTCGTGATTTTCTCACGAATCATCCACGAATAAATGGTGCTTTTGTAAATCGTATAGAGCCCAGCATTGAGAACAATGTTCAAAAATCTACATATTTGTCCAATTGCCATAGGCTCCAGGAACTTTGTAGTATTTAATATTTCGACGCTGTACTGTAGGACAGTATTGCTAGTATTGGAATATGTATACGAATGATCAGCAGGCCAAGGGCTATCCAGAACACTACCCATTGAGTGATCAGTAAAATCCGAACTATGGCCCCTGAAGAATCGCGAATTCTGACGCACCGTTTACGAGCATTGTTACAAAGCAAAATTGAGACAGCTAAAACCAGGCTTTGCCCTGCTATTTATTCCTGCCCTGAGTTACTACTCTCCTTTCTGTCTTTCTAAAATGGTTATCTATTTATCGGAGGATAAATAAGAAATAAGACTGTCACAATGTACAAAATTGTAAGTGCAGTCATGAAACAATAAGATCAGTGGGCATCAAGAGCACGAGACGAACGTCCAGCGGAGTCAGCAGACCACAAGGTTCAGCGCTCAACACAGTTACTTGGCGCCCGTGAGCGGCGCTAGTTCTGAGGCACTCAAGGATTTTTCGTACAGGGAGTCTCAGGGGACAATAGCTTGGAAAAAGCAGTTTGTCAATGAAGACAAATTACCCACAGCCGAAGACAGGGTACACGTATTGTGGGATGGGCGTTACTGAAGTAGTGAACACAGTTACACCCATGAACGACAGCGGATCACGCAAGTCTCGACTAACGAAGATGGGAAAACCACCTTTGCCAGTTTCAAGCGGCAGTTCAAGTACGCGCATATATTTGCTTTGCTGTTTTAATAAACCTTATAGCCTGCAAATAATGGCCCTCGCTTGCTTAGGTACAATTCGTTGCATGCCACCATAAAGCTGCGACAACTTTCAGCAAACTGAAAAAGATCTGAGTAACCCGCTACAATCAAGTTTAATTTTGGCAGTCTCAGCAGAGAGTTCATACTAAACGCTAATTGGCTGAGAACGCATGACATGCGCAGACCGAGCCTGGTTCCAGCTACGACATCACAGGGTCAGCTCTGGCGACTTGTGCAGAGCTCACCTGA
Source organism: Locusta migratoria (assembly GCA_026315105.1). NCBI lineage: Eukaryota > Metazoa > Arthropoda > Insecta > Orthoptera > Acrididae > Locusta > Locusta migratoria. The sequence goes on from CM048750.1 coordinate 371,538,849, forward strand.
GGCTGGTGAACGACACGCCATCCAACTCGACTGACTCAAACTCTTATACAAAAACCAGTCGTTTTAAGATGTACTATTTTCCCCCACTTGCGTGTGATCAGTCATTTCAATTTCCACCATAATGGTTTAGCTAATCAAAGGCGCCGCTTGCCACCTCTAAGTCTTCAAGCGAACCACTTTGCTCTCTCCTCTCTGCTACTCATTAGGTGGGGGTGGTTAGTAGTTATTGTAACAACGAAATCTATACATTGTAACAAGTGTTCTGCTGATGTTTGAAGTATGATCAGCAACAACTTATTTTAACCTTGTTTAGCCCCGACGTATTACCACTTCACCAGAACTTATTCCTCCTGCTCTCCCCCCCCCCCCTCCTAACACACTGACGCAATAAGGTCTTCAGGTCAAGTTCAGAATCGTGACTAGAACCAACAAGTTCTATGCAGTCAAGGTCTCTGCCATCGCTTGGAAGTCTTCGTTTATGGCCTCAGTTGTCTGTTAGGCCTTGTTCATACACGGCCCTCCGATGTGTCTGGAGGACCCGCCAAAATGTCGCTGTGGCGCTCTTGACAGTGGTCTTCATCCTGTTAGACTGCCCTATTGGCTCCCTTGTGGCGGTCTTTCACCTTTAATTCTTTGTGAGGATTCCTATGTGCTTTACGTTTTATATGTGTAGTTGCTTTCTATCATTTTAGTTAGTGGCAGGTACCTTAGACTAATCTCTCAGAGTTTCACCCCTCCAGCAATTTAACCTGTTCCCCAATTGAGTGCTTTGGGCTTCTGGTTGGAGTAGTTTAGTATCTACAAAGTGGCTGGCTCATCTCTCTAATCAGACAGCCACAGTACCCTGCTGTCTTCTAGTTAACCACTTGTTCTACTGTTGGCTTTCCTCTTGTGTGGTGTCTTAGCATTCGTTACCGATCTGTCCCTCCCTCCCCTGAGCGTTATGTTTTTACAGTCTTTTGCTGTGATGTCTTTTTTCGAAACAAGACACTACTTTCCTGCTTAGTCCCTTAGTCCCCTTAAAATCCCAAACAGAAATCCATGCGTGACGTTTGTGTGGAGCTACTGGGTTATCCTGGCCTCCAGAACTGCTGCCATGCGACCAACTCGAGGATACTCTACAGATCGCTATCTGTCGTGGTCTTCTGTTTCCCAGCTTTCAGTGCACCCCTTTGCATCCTCACAGCCTTAATACAGCAGTAATCGTTAATACACGTCAAGTTTGCTTCATTGCATTATTTCCAAGGTAGAGCAATTCTGATCACTGGATGACACTGACGGGACAACTGTATGCATATCCGTTATTTTTACAATGAGTTCTGTATAACTGGGGTATTTTTCTGTGAAATGAATTCAAAGGAGGAAAACCCATGTCACTGACATTACTATTAGAACCAACAGTGATACCGTACTAGAAGAAATATTTAACAATTACGCCTTGAAATTGTGAAAGCATTTACAGCTAAAACGTTACATTTGAAAACCTGTTTGCTAGTGAAAGTAAGGGGTTTCGAGACCTGTGGCATTACTTGTGGGAAGATTGGCACTGTCTTTGTTTGTGGATCTCTAACGAACTCTTCTGCAGGCCTTCGAAACTCAGGTCGGGACCACGAACCCATGTTTATTCGTTATCTTCGACGACGGAATCTGTGCTGGAAAGCAATGAGAAGAGTAGTCACAGGTATCTAGATAAAATGGAAATGTAGACAAGGGTGCAGCACTTTTGTTATGGGAGACAACGTGATCTGTAATAGGGAAGAGGAAGAGAACTATGTTTAAGAGTGTTGACAACGTGGACATCATCTTTTTTGAAAGATGAGGAAAAGTAGCCTAGCAGTTGCCTGAAGTAATTTAGCGTCATCATGGGAAACCCAAATCTATTACCAGAGGCAGGTTTCAACTACCAATGCCAACGCAGTGAGCTGACCACTGTGGTGGTGGTGGACATGAGGGACCAAACAACGAGGTCATCAGTCCCTTCAACCTCAAATTGTATACGCCACGGAACCCAACGAAAAGTAGGTGAAAGCCAAAAGACCATTACACTAGGAAGTAAAATCGACTCGCCAACAAGACTAAGACCAACCCAGGGCAGCAAATGCTACAGTGTCCGCTCCCACAGCTCCGGAAGCGACCACGACCCTAAACCACAAGTTACTAATGGCACAGTGGTCAACGTATCACAGCTCCAGAGCAGGGAGAAATAAAACTACATTAAAATGTAAAAGAGTGGGGGGGGGCTGATGGGGATAAGGCTCTAAACCCCACAATCAGCCAAGAATCACAAACCCACTCACCCCTACCAAGCGAGTCCTAGAGCTGACAATAAAATCTACTTTCACGGAGGAAGGCAAGGACGCGATCAACCATCCGTGGGTCATCCGCCAAAACTGAAGGCAATGCAGGCGGTAGGCCATAGTCGCCACGAAGTGTCGAATGGAGAGGACTTTGGCAGAATATGAGACACGGATTGTACGGCTCCACAATCACAATGTGGTGGATTGTCATTTCGTAAAAGAAATCCATGGATCAGCCTGCAGTGTCCAAGACGGAGGCAACAGAGGACAATTGATTCTCTCCGGGAAGGGCGTAAAGATGAACAAGCTGCAGTCGTATCTTTGATGGTGCGGAGTTTATTGGAAGGGGCAGTAGCTTTCAAATTGCTATCCCATGAGGAGTGAAGCAAAGATCTGATCTGCACCCGCAGATCCGCACCCGGAATTCGAAAGGGAGATGGGCAGCGAGTAATTACCGATCTAGCCAACTGGTCAGCCTCTTCATTCCCTGTAATAGCAACATGGCTTGGCACCCAGAGAAAGGTAACGGAGAAGGCAGCACGATGAAGGTCAGCAAGGAGATCATGGATGGAAATAACTAAAGGATGGGAGGGGAAACAACTATCAATGGCCTGCAGACTGCTCATGGAGTCAGCACAGATTAAACCACGTTCCATGGCAGAATGTTTAATAAAACAGAGGGCTCTATAAATCGCCATCAGCTCTGCCGTAAACACACTGCATGCCTCTGGCAGAGAATGGCATTCCGCCCCAACAGGAGATGTAAAAGCATATCCGGAGTGGCCCGCTGTTTTCGAGCCATCAGTGTAGAAGATAGAGGCTCCCTGAAACTCTTCTAGTACTGGGCGCACCAAACGAAGAAAGACCATGGGCAAGCCGCAGTCCGACGGGAAGGCCCGCCCGCGGCCGGGTATCAGGGGGTCGAAGCCCTTCATATGCAAAAAGAACCTGGTAAGCGGGATGATCAGGATATTTCCGGATGGCGATGGCATAAGACGCCAGAAGCTGATGCCACCTGACCTGAAGAGGGCAGATTCCCACCTCAACAAGGAGACTGTCGACCGGGCTAGTCGGGAATGCACCTGTAGCTAAGCGGACACCATAATGGTGAACCGGGTCTAATAATTTCAGGGCAGAAGGAGCTGCCGAGCCATAAACTTGACACCCATAGTCCAATCGGGACAAGATTAGAGCCCGATAGATACGGAGGATAGTTGTTCGGTCTGCACCCTAAGACGACTGAGCAAGGAAACGTAGGGCATTAAGTTTCCTCATACAACTAATCTTTAGGTGGCGAATATGGGGCACCCAAGTCAATTTTTTGTCAAAGAGAAGACCCAGGAAACGATGCTGTGCTACAACTTCCAGGCGCTGATTACCCAAGAACAGTTCTGGATCAGGGTGAACTGTAGTATGACGACAAAAGTGCACCACCTTCGTTTATTGACGAGGAAAACTGGAAACCATGGGACGTAGCCCACACTGAAGCCCGCCGAATGGCGCTCTGGAGCTGACGTCCAGTAGAGGCTACTGAGTAGGTGGTGTACCATATGCAAAAGTCGTCGACATACAATGCCGGGGTTACCAGTGACCCAACAGAGCTCACCAACCCATTGATGGCGATTAGAAAAAGTAACACTCAACACTGAGCCCTGGGGGACGCCGTTCTCCTGTATCCGAGGGGAGCTAAAGGAAGAGCCAACTGACACGGAACAGGCGGTGGGATAAAAACTGACGGATAAAAATTGGTAAGGAGCCTCTGAGGCCCCAGTCATGAAGGGAACGTAAAATATGATGACGCCAAGCAGTGTCGTACGCCTTATGCAGATCGAAAAAGACTGCTACCAGATGTCTTTTAGAGAAGGCCTGTCTGATCGCAGTCTCCAGTCGAAGTAAATGGTCAATAGGGGATCGTCCCTCCCGGAACCCACACTGGTAAGGTGAGAGAAGTCCCCGGGATTCAAGAACCCAGCACAGTCTGCGGGCTACCATCCATTCAAGTAGTTTACAGGGGACACTCAGGCTTATTGGTCGATAACTGTCCAGCGCCGACGGGTCCTTGCCAGGCTTGAGGGCAGGGACCACAATACTCTCCCTCCACTGGGAGGGGAAGACCCCTTTAAGCCAAATACGGTTAAAAACTTTTAGGAGAAATTGTCGTTGTGAGGGGTTGAGGTGTTTCAGCAATTTATTATGGATATCATCAGGGCCAGGTGCTGAATCACGGGAAGAGGAGAGGGCCAGCGATAGCTCCCAGTCAGTAAAAGGTTCGTTATATGGTTCCACCTGGTGATAAGTATAGCCTAATTTGAAGGTTTCGGCCTGGTGTTTAAGGAGAAAGATCGCCGGATATGAAGTTGTCGCTGATACATTGGCGAAGTGAGTTGCAAGATGTTCTGCAACAACAGATGGCTCTGTGCAGACCCCATCAGGCAGGGCAAGACCAGGGACGGAAGACGGCCGCCAGCTACCTTGGATAGATCGGAGCATAGCCCACACTTTTGTCAAAGGGACAGAAGAGCCCAACGAGGAGACAAAATGCTCCCACCATGTCCGCTTACTTTGATTAAGTAGCGAGCTCTGGCACGCAGACGTTTCAAATGTATGAGACCAGCGAGGGATGGGTGGCGCTTAAGATGTTGCAAGGCCCTACGGCGCTCGCGAATGGCTGCGGCAACAGGTGCATTCCACCAAGGGACTGGCCGGCGAGTAGGAGGGCCTGTCGACCGGGGAACAGCGGCGTTGGCAGCTTGGGTAATCATGTTGGTCATTTGGCTTATTATATCATCTATACAGCCTGAGGTGGAAGATGGGAAGCAACCTGGGATTTATATAGCGGCCAATTAGCACGACGGAAAACCCAGCGGGGTACCCTGGCTCGTGGTAGGTGTGAGGGAAGTGAAAGGATCAACGGAAAGTGGTCGCTATCACAGAGGTCGTCATATGCCGACCAGTGAAATAAAGGAAGGAGAGAAGGAGAAGTGAGAGAGAGGTCTATGGCAGAAAAGGTGCCGTGAGCGGCACTAAAATGAGTTGGGGAACCATCGTTGAGAAGGCTCAGATTGTGGTCAGCAAGAAACTGGTCTATGAGGCGGCACCGGCTAGACGTATAAGCACTGCCCCACAAAGGATGGTGGGCATTGAAGTCCCCAAGGATGAGGTAAGGAGGGGGATTTGCTGAAGGAGGGCCACTAGGGATGCGAGTGTAGGTGGCCTGTCAGGGGGAAGGTAGAGGTTGCAAATGGTTAATTGAGTGTCCAAGTGAACCCGGACAGCAACCACTTCCAATGGAGTTTGGAGAGGAATCCAGGTACTGACAATATCTGTCCGGACCAAAGTACAAACCCCACCAGACGCCTGGAGGGGACCAACCCGGTTCCGACAAAAAGCATGGAACCCATGGAGGGTCGGTGAATGTGCATCCATAAACCTCGATTCCTGCAGGACGACACAGGCCGCAGAAGAGAGAGAGATTAGCTGTTTAATCTCCAAGAGGTGACGGTAGTAACCATTACAGTTCCATTGGATGATCACATGAAGATCTAGGCGGGAAGCGAATAGCATAAGGTCTGTCACGCCGCTTTGTCAGCGTCCGTCACCAAGGAAGGGACAACATCCATAAATAGCTGATCAGCCTCAGGCTCAATGGGATGAGCGAGTTGCTAAAGCACAGTCGGCACCTCCGGTGGTACCGGAGGGGCTTTATCCCGTAACTTTGGTTTCTTCTTCTCCTCCTCATTCTCTTTCTCTTTCTCCTTTTCTTTCTCTCGTGTGGGATGGGCAGGACCCGCCCCAGAGAGGACTTGACAGTTAGGTCTGGTACTGACGAAGATCGGGCGACCTTTGAACTCACTGACTGGGAGTCCGATGGCCGGCTGGAGGTCGAAGATCTCCAATCTGGGGAACGCCGGGACGGAAGGCCCTGAGATGGGGCACTGTCACCGGCAGGCGACGGAGAAGGGGTGCACTTCTCCGGCTGGGAAGGGGTGGGACACAAAGGGAGGGCTACAGGAGCTACAGGAGAGGGAGATGTGAGGGAGGGGTGGGGACGGGGTGTAGGGGGGAGATGGGAGTGGGAAGGGGAGGGTGAAAGGCTAGAAGATAACGTCGTAGTGAAGGTCGTCGCCATCTGCACGGGATGCAGACGTTCATATTTACTGCGGGCCTCAGGGTACGTCAAACGCTCCAGGGATTTGTACTCTTGTATCTTTTCTTTGTTGAACATAGGTCAATCTGGCGACCGTGAAGAGTGGTGTTTATGACATTTGACGCTCACCGGCGGAGGAACACAGGGGCTCCCCTCATGTAGTGGGCGTCCACAGTCACTGCATACTGGGACTGCTGTACAGCGAGAGGACATATGACCAAACCTCGTACATCGAAAACACCGCATGGGAGGTGGAATGTAGGGCTTCACATCGATATATCATCTTGACCTTCTCTGGGAGTGTGTCCCCCTCTAAGGCCAAGATAAAGGCCCCAGTATTAACGCGGTCCCCTCTGAACGCGGCGAACAAAATGTACACCACGCTGCTCGAGATAGGCCCTAAGCTCCTCATCAGTTTGAAGGAGGTCCCGGTGGAATATCACACCCTGTACCATATTCAAGGATTTGTGTGGGAGTATTGTTACTGGAATGTCGCCAAGGGTGGTGCAGGCGAGCAAAGCTTCAGACTGGGCTGCCGAGACTGTTTTAATGAGCAATGAGCCAGATCTAAGCTTGGTGGTAGTAAAAGTTCCTCAATCAGTCCTTGAGCATACCAGGTAGCGAGGAAAGGGTTTTGCTCCTAACCGGCGAGCCTGGCCTTCCTCCCAAGGGGTAGCAAGGGAGGGAAACATCCTCGTATCCGCAGTAGCAGCATTAAACGATCTCTTCCTGTCTTGAGAGACGGCCGATGGACGACCATTTTGGAGTAACTCTTCATGGTGCTAGACGTCCGCCCTGGTGTCACCCACTCCGAAACCGGACCCCTCTCCATGGGCGCCACCCAGCCTCAGCAAAGGCCACCTGGCATGATGGACATTTCCGGGAGTTCTGATACCCCCCGAGGACAGGCATCAACTCCTTGGCTTGCATGGAGAGGTCGCAGCTGAGACACCAGTAGAGTGATCCCTGTGGTGTCAGGGGGCTCAGCCAAAGGGTACATAACAGCCCCCCCACACGGACTGGCTACACGTGCTGGGGACCTAGCGGGGGATGGGGGCTACAGCGAGGAAAGGAAAGGATAGGACCCGCGCCGTAGGGGCTAGGTCGGGAGTTCTTCCCCAATTGGCTCACACATTATCATACAATTTTGGTATGGAAGGTCAAACCCCGAGGGGGACGAAACTGGGCCAAAAACAGGTGTACACAGCAGACAAAACCAAAGTGCAGGACAATCGGTACCATGGGATAGCCAAGCCGTCATCTAGAGTAACACCGAGAGACGGGGTTGGAGAGGGTGGGAAGGAGGGGGAACTAGGAGGGCTAATGCAGCCTGGGGAAAGCAGGAAAAAAGGCTGCAATGGCTCGGGGACCCGTACGCGCCACACACGTACCCACAAAAGAGCTGTGGGCCCCCTGGGGGGGGGGGGGGGCTGACCACTGTCACCTCACTTGGCATCCGTCTTAAGACGAACTGTTTATCAAAATCATTTGAATTTTTATTTACTCATGTTCCACACGACAAGCAACAAGTGTCCATGGGCTAGTCTTACACAAAAGTCTTATTATAAACAAACCTATAGGAATCCTGTGCACAGAAAATTATCTAAAGATTAGCTTTTTTTAATTTCTCCAGTATTTTTCCTAGAGACTAGAGAGGCATGAGGAAACCTTTTAGACTGGGAAGTCTATGGATTGCTTCTTTTCTGAGGTCCTCTGCTCCTCCAGCCGACTCTAGGTATGGTAAGTAGGAAATGGGACCGTGGCAGATCGAGGACTTTGGTTTGAGAGGGGGCTCGATCCAGTTAAGGATGGAATTTATAAAGATGAATAGTGAAATCGAGGTGGTTCCTCAGCCCTACCTTTTGGGGCGTTTGCTGGTCCTCGGCAGCCGCCTCCTCCACCAGCTCCCTGCTACGGTCCATGACTCCTTTGCTGGCTGCTGCAAAAGAAAGGAAAAACAGATCAGCGTGTCGTGCTATATCCCGAGGTATTTTTCCCGTTATTATATTCATTCAGCCTTTGACGGTCAGAGCGTAAATTTGCTACACGGAAGGTAATGTACACGAACGTTAAGGCTCTCTGATAATATCAAAAAGGAACAACTTCATGATGTTCTGAAAAACTTATTTGTCACAAACCGGCTTTCGGCTTCTGAGGCGATCAGGTGACAACTGACTGCAGTATACATGTTTTCTAAGACGTTACAAACATGTGACGATTTACAAAGGTCGTATCACAGAAGAGCGATACTTCAGAGGAAAGTTCATTACAAGTACACATTTATGAAAATTATTAACATTTTATATAAAAATATAAGTATGTGTAAAGGGTCAAAACTGACATGATTTTTGTTGAAAGGGAAATTTGGAAAAAAACATTTCAGTAGAGGTGTAAAGGGGGACTGGATCTTATCGTTTAATACTAAACTGGCATCCTTAGCCAAATGTTTATTGATTTCCAATATTTCCAGTAGTGTCATCTTTCTGCTTTTCTTCAGGGGATGTAGGATTTCGCAGTTTACATTGTAATCATGGTTTTCTCTGAGCAGATGTTCAGCAAAGGTTGAATGTCTTTTGAACCTCTAGCTTCTCTCGTATGCCTTTTTGATATGTCCTGTCAAGCACCGACGAAAAATCAATTAACTTTCTGATATTTGTCTTACTTCTGCATGCACTGTCGGAACGGACCGGAAACCAGACACTATATCGGCTTACTGCTCTGAGTAGTAAAGTGTAGGAGGCATTAACATACTTCGAAGGATCAGGATCATTGTTGGCAGCAGCCATACTCAGTTACACGGACAGATCATTTCTGAACTGAAATTGTGCGTGTGCGTGCGTGCTTAAAGTATAATTACAAGAACTCAAAATATAGAGTATCATGTAGATTAGGGTAAGTTCTCCATAACCGTAATAAAGCTTTTCTCAGTTCATGATTATGCCTGTCTTAATACTGAGGGATCTAGCAGACTGGCAGACTGATCAACTGTTGAATGAAGGAATCAGGAAGAAGACAGTCTAAAAAGGGTGACAATCCGATATTCTGGGAGATTCTTCAGCTTTAAATCTGAAACATTTACATTTTTAAGAGAATTGTGTCCCTAGTTTCCCCATTTTTGACCAAGAGAACGATTACTGAAGAACATTTCCCTTATCTTTAGTGATCAATTTCTTTTCCCATCTGAACTGAATACCCTTCATCTAAATGATAAAGTCAAAAAATTCTAAAATAAGCCTATTGAACATATTGACAAGTGAATTAAAGCAGAACGCTGCTAAAGTATATAGAAAGGCAAAAATAAGACACATGAGAAACAGTTCTTAAATATATATCTGATGGAAAATCTGTAGCGAAAAAATAAGAGGCAGAGCAAGGGTTGAACAACATCAAAGAATAAATGGTCCTAAAATCATTTGGAGAATTGAAGCCTCTGGCAATGGAGAGGCATGTCGCTGAATCGATAAGGCATAGCTTTTAATTAATGATATTCACTATTTATTCCTTTTGCTTCGCAGCTTTAAATGATGGCTTTCATTTTTGTGATGAAGCTGCAGTAATCACTATTTCAGAATCCATAAGAAGCTGAAGGTACATCCTGAACACTTATGCAAAACTACTGTAACTGCGTCCGCACATTCAAATATACTGTTGGCAACGGTTACACTATCTTTAGTTGAAGGCAGATGTCAGGACTTTCCTATTATGAAAATTCGTACAAATGACAACACGAAAATTCGTTCAATTAAACGAAACTATTGCGAGAGAAATGACGTTCCGCCCAGGAGATTCGCAAAATTTCCTAAAATGTGGGACGGTTGGTCATCCTGCAGAGGTCGGGTAGAACATCTTGGAATGCTAAATCTAATATCGTGAAGCAAATTTCAGAGTTCAAGCTGTCACCAGCTTCGATAGGGTTCGCTAGAGATTCCCTAATATTGGCCAACATCCCGACGTTTTACCAATGTATCTGTCGAAAAATTACCTTTCCAGGGACTACAGTTTCCGTGCAAAGTAGACGCATTTGCAACGCCACTATGTTCGTACCTGGATCTTAGCACAGATGCCGAGACATCTACAGAAGATTTATCCCGTTCTCTTACAGCTTCCCCACAAGTTTATGTGCAAATGAAAGCAAATATTTCCATTTTTGGTAGTGTAATCTACAGGATGACCAGAAAAGGGCTCCCTGATTTTAAAATTAAATATCTCTAAAACAAATATCGATAGAGGACTGCAGTAAACGGTATGTTTATTGTGAAAGCTGTAAGATGTTTATACAGCAGTTTGACATAATAGTTACAAAAGCTAACAGATGGCGCTGTACGCTGTACAGCTCATATCAGCCTACATAATTGAAATCTTATGAAAACACACTTTGCAAACAATCACATCACAGTGTTTTCAAAATGTTCACCATTAGCACTACAGAGGTGGCGCAAACGAAGAATGAAATTCGCCATCACATTTCGTAGTATCTCAACCGAAATGGATTCACATGCCAGAGAGATCGCAGATTCAAGCTCTTCCAGCGTGGCGGGATGCTTCGGGAGACCTCTTTCACTGTGCTCCACAAAAAAAAGTCACGGAGTCAAATTTGGCGAATATAGAGACCAATCCATGCCTACACCAGTAAATATTCCAAGGCAATGACTATTCCCGAAGTATTCCTCAAGAAAGCGAAACACTTGTTCGGTCCGATGTAGTCGGCTCCATCTTTCATAAACCATTCAGTACCTGGTCGATCCTACAACAATTGCTGTGTGGCGACAAATTGTTCTAAAATTGCAACGTAGCGACCACCAGTGACCGTTTCTCGAATGAAAAAAGGACCAATAATGTCTCTGCTGCATACTGCAGCTCACACAGTAACTAAGAGAATACAGGGGTTTCGCTTCACACCAATATGGTTTGCCGGAACCCCAAAATCGACAGTTCTGCTTATTAACGTATCCATTCACGTGGAAGTGTGCATCTGCAAACCAGATGCAGCCAACATCAAATCCTTCACTATCATTGTGAGCAGCTGGTTAGCAAAGTCAACCCTTTGTTGCACAGCTCGTACGGGTATGGCCTGGTGCGTTTGAATTTTGAATGGAAACACGTGTAGGCTCAGTATTTTCTGCGTGCTGGAACGCTTCAAACTAGTCTCAGATGCAATTCTACGGACGGATGACATTGGATTTCGCTGAATAATTCCAGAAACTGACGATATTTTCAGGCTTAACTGCCGTTTGCTTGCAGCCAACATGCTCTACTAGATCAGTTACGCTGTCTGTTCGTTGAAATTTTGCGAAGAGCGTACGAATGGTTTTCGCATCGGGTCCTTTTGGAACATTAAATCGAGCTTGAAAACTTCGCCTTGTTACCGTAGGACTAATCTGTGGTACTCTAGCACCAGAAAAACGCGTTGTTCAATGGAGTACATGGTTTTAATCTCTTCCTTCGGTACGCTAACCTTTCACGTTTCAATAGTGGAACTGATCGCTCTGGGCTTCGGATCACAATACTAGGCATTACGTATGGCGATTACAGCGCCATCTGTTAGCAGCTTTTGTAAATTATTTCAAACTGCTGTATAAATTTCTTACAGCTTTCACAATAAACATGCCGTTTATTGCATTCCTCTATCGATCTTTGTTTTCGAGATATTTAATTTTGAAATCAGGGAGTCCTTTTCTGGACACCCTGTAGAATGTTGAGGGGTTACCTTCACCCCACACCGCCAGTTAAGTCCTCAGAAATGCGGGCATTGCCGGGAGCTGCAGCAGCAGTAGTCTACACGTGGCGTATGAGCGCTACGTCTATCGAGGGAATCGCTCATCCCCCCCCCCCCCCCAAAAAAAAAAAAAAAAAAAAAAAAAAAAAAAAAAAAAAAAAAGGTCAGTTAGCGCAGTTGGTAGGTCAAACACTAAACAATGAAGAAAGTGTAAGAAACTGAAAAATGAAGGAAAATAGGAACAGTGAATAGACCAAGCAGCAAGGTGATACCCATTGGAAACTGAAGTCACCACAGTGTTTGACTTCGAAGCGAGAGAGAGCGTGTACCGTATTTCGTGACATCGTGCAACATCTGCTCCAACTTGTACTAGAATCTAAGAACGGCAGACATTTGTAAATCATCAGATGTAACATACTGAGGGTAAAACTGAAGTGCACAGGGTTCACCAGCTATCAAGCCATTTCTGTTGGAAAATAATGAGATGGCTAAACATTTTTTCACTTATTTCTTTCGGCAGATTAAGTGTTGAGCTGTGTACCTACAACAAAAGCCTGAAAATAAACACGACATGGTGTGTGGGACTGCATGGCAGACAGTAAATTATGCTTCATGAAACAAAAACTGTGCTTCAATGTTTCTTATGTGTTTTTCAAAATATATTCCTTTGTACATACATATTTCTTGCAATTACTCAAAAAATGAGTTTGGAAGTTACAATAGTTCTCGATCTAGAAAAATATTTAACTCAAGTTGTAGAAAAAAACATTTAAATTCAGGTAAAAAAAATTATATTGGCGTAAATAGCAAGTATCTAATACACGAGGATCACTCCAAAAGAAATGCACACTTGTTTGGCGGGAAACAACTGTTTGGTATCACCTAACCTCCAAAACAATGTCATATGCTACGTCACATTTCAATTGTTTTTACAAAGACGCTAGCGTCTTAAGTCGCTGCGTGTCATTGCGTCAGCGTATTCATTCGCTATTCGCCTATACGCCGAGCGTCAACAGACGCCAGTGACTAGCGACCAAATAGGCTCCGTGTAATATAACCTTATATTCTGCAAATCACATTTAAGTGCCTGGCAGAGGGTTCATCGAACCACCTTTATACTACTCTTTTATCATTCCACGGAAGAAAGAACATCTGACACCGAGCTCTGATTTCTCGTATTTTATTCTGATCTTTTCTACCTATGTAAATATTGTATGCATCTCGCATTGAAATCTTCGCTAAAAATAGAGATTTGGGTAGGATTGCCAATCCTGGGGATTGTGTGTTCGTTTAAATTTAGCGTGCCTTTTCCGTTGCTTTTGCAACAGTGTTTCTATTACTCTTCTCAGCAAGCATGGTGAGAGACCACACTGGAATAAGAGCTGACGTGTTTGGTTTTTCGGTTTTCTATCAAACATGTTTCAACTTTTAATTATTTTCATTAATAATTTTAGTGTTTTCTAAATGTAAACTATCTTAATTTATAGCCTATAGGCTAACTCATGAGGGCTAGGCCTACATGCTGAGGTATCCTAATGTAGGTGCAACCACATCTGAGGGGTATCTATGGAGAGGCCAGACAAACGTGTGCTTCCTGAAGAGGCGCAGCAGCCTTTTCAGTAGTTACAGGGGCAACAGTCTGGATGATTGAGCTGACCTTTTAACAGCTAATGTGGCTTTGCCACACAGCTACTGCGAACGGCTGGAAGCAAGGGGAAACTACAGCCGTTACTTTTCCCGAGAACATGCAGCTCTACTGTATGAACATATGGCATCCTCTCGGGTAAAACATCCCAGAGGTAAAAGACTCCATTCGGATCTCTTGGCGGGGACTACTCAGGATGATATCAGGAAAAATAAAGTCCGGATCTGAGCGTAGAATGTTAGGTCCCTTAATTGGGTTGGGAAGTTAGAAAATTTAAAAAGGGAAATGTATAAGTTGAAATTGGATATGGTAGGGATTAGTGAAATTCGGTAGCAGGATGAACAGGATTTCTGCTCAGTTGTTTGAGGTATTACAGTAGTAGGTCTAATAAGAAAATAGGAATGAGGGTAACCCATGAGCAGCATAGTGATAGCATTTTCGTAGCATATATATGGATATGAAGCAAACACCAAGTTCATATGCCAACAAGCTCTACCGATTAGATCTAAGAAATGTATTAAAATTCAGTTAATGGAGAGGAAAAGATTCTAATTGGGGACTATGCGTAGTATGAAAATGAAGTAAGAAGCTGAGTATTGACTGAGGGAAAGGAATGTCAGAAGGTCGCTTGGTAGAACTTTACGCAGAGCACCGTTTAATCACAAAGTTTGTATTTGCGGAAGACAGAGGCACTGGAAGATATCAAATACTTTATAATGGTAAGAGATTTAGAAATCATTTAAAGTAACACATTCAGAGGCAGATATAGCCTGACCGTGACTTCTTGGTATGAACTGTAAACTGGAGAAAGTAAAGTAAGGAGATGGAAACTGGATAAATTTAAGGAACCAGAGGAAGCATTGACTAAGAATGGATAGTTCTTAGGGACACTGGTGAAGGCAGCAGAGGGTCACTTAGATAGCACAAGGCCAAACAAATCTGACAACTCGGGAGAAACCCTATGAAAAGAGGAAATATAAAAATGCAGCAACTGAAGCAGGCAAAAGGCAGTACAGACAGCTAAAGCGAGTGGCAGGAACTGCATTTTGTTTAAGCAGGACTTTCTAGAGAACAAATGTAAGACCGTAGAATGTATGAACAAGAGAAAGACACCGTCTACAGGAAAATTAAAATTTTGAGACTAAAGCGGCTGCATGAATAACAAGAACTTAGATGGAAAAACAGTACCAAGCAAAGAATGTAAAGTCTGAAATGTGGAAGGAATGTGTGGAGGGCCTATAAAAGGGAAACTTACTTCAGTATTGCACCAATGGAACGGGAA
Source organism: Locusta migratoria (assembly GCA_026315105.1). Lineage (NCBI taxonomy): Eukaryota > Metazoa > Arthropoda > Insecta > Orthoptera > Acrididae > Locusta > Locusta migratoria. The sequence continues at coordinate 371,553,936 of CM048750.1, forward strand.
GTAGATGAGAGAAGGAATGATACGGAGATAAAATAGAGCGCTGAAAGATTTGAATATCAACAAGGCCCTGGAGGTAGATATTCCGTCTGAACTGCTGATATCGATGGGAAAGACAACGATATAACTGTCCCACCTTGTGTCCAAGATATTTTTTTTTTTTTTTTTTTTGTGGTTTTAGGGCGCACAACTGCTCTGGTCATTAGCGCCCAACACTGCCCAAAGTAAAAAAGAACCGGGGTTAGAAATTAAATGGCTTTCGCCATATTTGCACGATGTATAAAAAGTAAAACTCTGTTAACCGATTGCGGGTCATCAGCTAAAATGGCAGACAATTCAAATGGGAAACACAGATCATGACGGAGACGGTTAAAAAATGGACATTGCACTAAAAGATGGTTCACAGTAAAAGGTGCATCACAGTGCTCACATAAGGGAGCAGGACCACCACGTAATAAATGCTGGTGGCTAAAACGGCAGTGGCCAATACGAAGCCGGGCTAGAACAATCTCCTCTCGGCGGGAGGGTCGAGATGACGTTGACCAGATATCAGGCACAGGTTTAATGGCTCGCAATTTGTTCCCTGACAGGGATGACCAATGTAGATACCAACGGGAGATAATACGCTGGGAGATACCAGCGCGAAGGTCATCAGAGCTGGTGGAAAAGGTAGATAGCCGAGGAAGGAAAACTGCTTCCTTGGCAGCCATATCCGCAGCCTCATTCCCCAACACTCCCACATGGCCAGGGACCCACAGAAACGTCACCGTAGTTCCGCTCGTTGAAAGAGAAGTAAGGCAATTGCGGATGCTTTGTACCAGGGGATGGGCCGGATATAGGATGCGAAGGCTCAACAAAGCACTCATAGAGTCCGAGCAAATGACAGTCTTACTGAGCGAGTGGCGCCGGACGTATTGTGTGGCTTGGTATAATGCATACAGCTCAGCTGTAAAAATGGAACTCCACTCAGGAAGACGATATTTAAAAGAGACGTTGCCAAGTACAAAAGCACACCCAACACCCTGGTCTGTCTTTGAGCCATCAGTGTAAATGAACAAATTGTCATCAAATTTAAACCGGAGTGCGTGAAATTCTCTCTGGTAGACGAAACGAGGTGTGGAGTCCTTTGGAAGAGAATGAAGATCAAAGTTAACACGGACTTCGGGGCTTCGCCACGGTGGAGAGGTGCTCTCTCCAGTCGAGAAGATAGCAGGCATTGTAACTCCAAGCTGGCCGAGTAGCGAACGCAAGCGTACTCCCGGTGGTAGCAGAGCAGACGGGCGCAGAGTGAAGAGACTGTCAAGTGAGTCGTTAAAAAAAACTGCGTACGTCGGGTGTCCTCGCATGGACGACAAACGACTAGCGTAACGGCTAAGCAGGAGTTCCCGACGGTAAGACAGGGGTAGTTCGGCGGCCTCGGCATAGAGGCTCTCAACGGGGCTAGTATAAAACGCTCCTGTCGCCAGACGGAGACCGTGGTGGTGGATTGTATTAAAGCGGCGCAGTATGGACGGTCGAGCCGAAGAATAAACGATGCTACCATAGTCCAGTTTGGACCGAACTATGGTGCGATACAGATGGAGGAGAGTAGACCTGTCAGCTCCCCACGAGGTGCCACTTAACACCCGCAGCACATTGAGAGAGCGGGTACAGCGAGCTGCCAAACGGGATATGTGGGGAGACCAACTTAACTTCCTGTCGAGAACAAGTCCCAAGAACGTCGTGGTATCCACAAATGGAAGTACTATGGGGCCCAGACGAAGGGATGGGGGAAGGAACTCCTTCCGCCGCCAGAAGTTCATGCAGACTGTCTTGTCGGCTGAGAATCGAAAGCCAGTGTCCATACTCCACGCGTGGAGATTGTCTAGGCACCGCTGGAGGCGCCGCTCCAGGAGACCCGTTTGCTCAGAGCTGCTGTAGATCGCGAAGTCGTCAACAAATAGGGACGCCGACACTCCCAGTGGAAGGTGATCGGCTATAGAATTGATTGCCACTGCAAATAAAACAACGCTCAGGACCGAGCCCTGGGGGACTCCGTTCTCCTGATTAAAAGTGCTCGATAAAACCGAACCAACACGCACTTTAAAAACACGGTCTGTTAAAAATTCGCGGATAAAAATTGGCAGGCGACCCCGAAAACCCCATGTATGCAGAGTGCGGAGGATGCCCATCCTCCAGCAGGTGTCGTATGCCTTTTCCAGATCAAAGAACACCGCTACTGTCTGGCGCTTCCGTAAAAAGTTATTCATTACTGAGGTAGATAGGGCAACAAGATGATCCACCGCAGAACGGTGCTTGCGAAACCCACATTGGACATTAGACAGGAGATTTCGCGTTTCAAGCCACCATACCAGGCGCCCGTGAATCATGCGTTCCATCACCTTGCATATGCTACTGGTGAGGGAAATGGGGCGGTAGCTGGAAGGAAGACATTTGTCCTTCCCAGGCTTTGGTATGGGGATGACTATGGCTTCACGCCAGCGTCGCGGAAAGGTGCCTTCTATCCATATGCGGTTGTAGGTGGCCAGTAGGAAGTGCAAGCTCGTTGGTGAAAGGTGTTGCAGCATCGCCACGTGAATGCCATCTGGTCCTGGAGCGGAGGACCGCGAAGACGAGAGTGCGTGGTGAAGCTCTCGTACAGTAAACTCGGTATTGTAGCATTCACGGTTCTGAGAGGTAAAGGGCAATGGAGTCGCCTCCACCGTCCGTTTCCTAGCTAGGAAAGCGTCAGTGTAATGTGAAGAGCTAGAGACCTCTGCAAAATGTCGACCCAGTGCGTTGGCTATTTGTGGAGGATCGACGACGGTGTCAGTTGCGACACACAGACCGGGAATTGGGGAATGAGCCATAGTGCCCGAAATTTTTCGAAGGTTACCCCAAATGATGGAGGAAGGGGTAGACCTATTAAAAGAGCTCGTGAATGAGCGCCAACTGGCGCGTTTACAGTCGCGAAAGAGGCGACGACAATAGGCCCGCAGCCGTTTGTATCGGATGCAGTTGTCGAGCGTGGGCCGTTGTTTGAAGATTCTAAGGGCATGTCGCCGTGCTCTCAGAGCGTCACGGCATTCCGCAGTCCACCACGGGACAAGGGGACGACGTGCGTGGGAAGTCTTGCAGGGGATGGAACATTCCGCGGCTGTCAGAATAACTGTGGTAATGTGTTCCACTTGGTCGTCTATACTAGGATAATGGTAAGTACCAAAATCCGCCAGTGACGTGTAGAGCTCCCAGTCCGCTTTCGTTAACTGCCAGCGGTGTGGATGCTCAAGGGTGTCAGGCATCATTAGGTGAATTACACACGGAAAATGATCGCTCGAATGTGTGTCTGAGAGAGCAGACCATTCAAGACGCCGTGCCAGCTGAGCAGTGCAGATAGCTAGATCTATATGGCTGAAAGTATTGTAGTGTCTGAAAGATAAGTTGGTTCACCAGTGTTAAGGCAGATGAGCTGAAGGTGGTTCAGTATATCTGCCAGGAGGGAGCCCCGTGGACATGGTCGTGGGGAGCCCCAAAGGGGGTGGTGGGCATTGAAATCTCCCACCAACAAAAACGGACGCGGAAGCTGGTCAATAAGATCTAGGAGATCTGATCTAGTGACGGGAAAAGAGGAAGGAGCGTAAATATTGCACAGTGTGAAGACAAATCCAGGAAGGTATATCCGGACAGCAACAGCTTGTATTGGAGTACACAAAGGGACCGGTGTACTGTGTACGTCATCCCGAATAAGCAACATTACGCCCCCGTGGGCTGGAATTCCTGCCACTGGAGGAAGGTCAAAGCGAACGGTAGTGTAGCGCGGGAAAGTAATTCGAGTACCAGGGAGCAATTTTGTCTCCTGTAGAGAGAAGATGATTGGATGATATGTTCGCGTTAAAAGCTGCAGTTCTGTCCAATTCGACCGGATACCACGAATGTTCCATTGAAGAATATCCATAATGGGATAAAATGAGATGAAGGTGGACATCAGCCCGACGAAGGCGGCGGGCCACAGTGCGAATGTTCGCAACTGGTGGTGTCTGAGACAGGAGGGTCTTGCTCCATATTCTCAGAGGTTACCACAGCAGCTGCATGAGTGTGGTCGGCAGCCCCATCTTTGGCTGATGCACCTGGAGAGACTATAGGCTTCCAGGGGATGCCATCGTCACATTGTGAGGTAGGAGGGGGGAGAGTTTTCCCCCTATTTGATTTCTTGGAGCCCTGGTGAAGCTCCTTGGTTGGCTCAGACGTTTTGGTAGGGGTGCGGAGGAAATCCTCGCGCGAATGCTCTTTCTTAGACTTTCGCGTCTCTATCTGTGGTTTCACAGCTGAAGATGAAGATGAAGACTTGGAAGAGGTACTCACACTTTTCGTTGAACGTGACGCCGTTGTCGATGTAGACTGTTTGACAACTACTGTCGTAAACTGTAGGTCACAAGTCTGTGTGGCCATATCCCGTGTTGTTGGAGGCGTTGCAACTACAGTACTGTAGTTACCACGCGGCGGGGTCTTGGGCTTACGACTGGCGTACATCTTACGTGCAACTGGTATGGGAACCTTTTCCTTTACACGGATTTCCTGGATGGCTCGTTCATCGGCAAACACGGGACATTCCCGGGAGGAAGCAGCATGATTCCCGTTACAATTGATGCAATGAGGGGACGGTGGTGGACAAATCCCCTCATGGGCCTCTTTACCACAGGTGACACATATGACTGGGTTCTTGCAAGACTGGCTTGTGTGGTTAAATCGATGGCACTGATAACACCGAGTAGGGTTAGGGATATAAGGTCGTACTGTGATGACCTCATACCCTGCCTTGATCTTCGGCGGCAGAGCCACTCGGTCGAAGGTCAGAAACACTGTGCGAGTGGGCACTACAACATTATTCTCTTTTTTTGTCACCCTGTGTACTGCGACGACGCCTTGGGCTGCCAGATATTCTTTCAGTTCATCCTCAGTCAGACCGTCCAAACTGGCCGAGAAGACTACCCCTCGGGAATAATTGAGGGTCGGATGGAGCTCAACACGAACCGGGTAGCTGTGGAGCAGAGTAGCCTTAAGCAGCCGCTGTGCCTGGGAGCCACTTTCTGTTTCCAACAGTAGTGTTCCATTACGTAGGCGGTTGCAGGTCTTAACTGGGCCGGCAATGGCATCAACCCCTTTTTGAATAATAAATGGGTTCACCGACGAAAAGGATTGTCCTTCCTCGGTACGGGTCACCACAAGGAACTTTGATGTCTGTAATTTTTTCTGTGCAGACACACCATTGTCTAGTACATCAATTTCTAAAGACTCTTTACATTTTCTCTTTTTTAGAACCATCGCGGTTGTATCCCCCACGATTGCCAGTGTCTCCGATGGCACGCTCCTTCCTGCTGGGGGCCCCCAATGGAAGCACACCCGCCTTGGGTGATTGTTCACACCCCAGGTCACACCTCCCGATCTACAGACGGAGGGACCAATCGGCGAATCGGGAAGGTATCAGCGCAGGCAATCGCCCCTCCCCTGGCCTGGCCTTAACCAGGGGGTACGCACGCACCCTACATGCCAGCCCGGGGCTGGGACTTACGCATTACCCAGTCACCCATATGGGTGGCCTTCAAGTGCGTACAGGGAGGAGGAAGAGAGAAATAGTAGGAGGAGAAGCCTCAAACGCAGATGCGGAGGCAAAGAAAGAGGTGAAAGAAGACTGTAAAGCCAAAAGGGTCAGAACTTCGGTTCCCCGAAGGATGCACAGACTCGGTCCCCAAGAGAGGGGAAAAGGACAGTAGAAGAAGCGTCATGTAGCACGGAAAGGAAAGAGTGCTACAAAGGCTGGGGCCCCGTGCTCGCCACGCACGTACTCACCACAGAGCGGTGAGTCCCCTGAGGGGTGTGTCCAAGATGTATGATAGGAAACCCTCAGACTTCGAGTATATAACAATTCCAATTACAAAGAAAGCAAGTTAAGACGAGTGTGAAAATTTTAGAACTATCCGTGTAAAAAATACTAACAGGAATTGCTTACAGACGAGTATAAAATTGATGGGACCTGACCTGGGGAAGACCATTTTCGATTTTGGAGAAATTTAACACGCGAAGCAATACATTATGACATCGTAGAAGATAGGTTACGAAAAGGTAAACCCACGTTTATAACTTTTTAGATCTGGAGGAAGTTTTACACAATATTGTCTGGAATTCAATATTAAATTCTGAAGACTGCAGGGGAAACATATGGGGAACGAAAAATATACATCTCGTGCAGAAAGACAGCAGTCAGAGCAGAAGGGCATGAAAGGGGCACGGGTTGGGAAAGGAGTATGACAGGGTTGTAGCCTTTCCCTGTTCAGTCTGTACGTTGAGCAAGCTGTGAATGAATGGAAGTAGGAATTTGGAGAAGGAATTAAAGTTCAGGGTGAAAATAGTAACTCCGCTGTTTTCCGATGACACGAATTGTCAAACGACACGGAAGAGCAGCTGAACGGAAAGAAGTGTCTTGAAAGGACCATATAAGATGAACATTTACTAGTACTAAACCAAGGTAATGGAATGGAGACTGAAGGCATTGGGTTATGCGACAGTAAAAGTAGGCGTTTTATTATTTGGATAGCAAAATAAAATCTGAAGTGAAGATATAAAATGCAGAAAAGCTAAGGGAAGAAAAGCATTTCTGTAGCATCGAAATTTGAAATACAATATTAATGTCGTGAAGTTCTTTCTGGGAACATTTGTTAAGTAGCATTTTACAGAAAACTGACGGTAAGTAATAGACAAAATGATACAAGGTTTTGAAATAGGGTGCTACAAACGAATGCCGAATGTTTTGATTGCGTAAGTAATGTACTTAAGAGTTGGGGAGAAAAATTGACATTTGGACTAAGAAAACGGATCGGTTGGGACATTCTCAGATATCAAGGAATCAAATTTAGTATTGGCGGGAAGTGTGAGGATTGATCATAGCAAGAGACCGAAAGACGAATACAGTAAGCAGGTTCGGAAGGATGTAAGTTGCTGTTCTTATTCAGAGATGAAGAGGCTTGGACATGGTCTCGTGAAGAGACGCTTCAAACCAGTCTTTGTAGTGAACAGCAAAAGAGGACCACCACCACCAGTTATGTCGACTCCACGTCTGACAACCAGGAACTTCCGTTAATTCTATGCGACAGCAGTACGCCACAAAACACCTTTGCAGCACGCAGGCACGCCAAGTACTTTAATACTTGTTCCATTTTGTTCGTTAGTCTCGCTAAAACTCGAGAACGGCTGAACCGATTTGGTTAATTTTAGTCTTGAAATATTCATGTCAGTCCCTGGAAGGTTTAAACGGTGAGAAAATATGGAAAAGTTGTCCAGAAAAGAGGAAAATCTGGAAAAACTGAAACAGCTTTTTACAGTGAGCTATCAATACCGTTCTCCAATTGCGATAAATTTTTGTACATTTCATGTTCAAGGCAAGAGGAAGGTTTACTTCATTTAAAAATTTGAAAATGTCGCCGGGAAGTAGGAAAATTTAGTAAAAATCTAAAGCAATTTTGTCTATGAATAAAAATCAATTGCCACATGGTTATAAGAGCATCACTTTAGTACGGCTTGACATGACAAGGTTTGCCGGAATAAACTTTTTGGAAAATCTATCGGAAAATTTGACAAAAAAATGCATTTTTCAATGTGTTTATGGTGTTGGAAGAATTCAGTAAAAAATAGGGACAGTTAAAAAGGAAAGTCGCAAAATCGAACCAAGTTCCTTGTTCAATGTGTTTCTAAATGTACTCAACATTAAGTTGAGAATCGTTCATCCGATTGCAATAAAATTTTAATCATTTGACATTCAACGAAAGATGAACATTCTCATGAACTAAAAATTTGGAAAAGTTGCCAGGAAAATTTAAAAATTCGCCAGAAACAAAGATGTTTCAATGGAATATCAAAATCATTCGTCTGATTGCGATAAAATTTCGCACATTCGGCGTTCAAAGCAAGAATACATACATATTAGCAATTGCGAAGCACTGCCGGGTCGACTAGTCTCATAAAAGGCAATGACCCGACTGACTCACTCATCGCCCTGCCCAAACCACTGAAGATCGAAACTTGAAATTTGTAGAGATTTTTTTTATCTTGTACTGTAGGCGTCAGATAAAACGGATTTTTCGATATTCCGTCCGTAAGGTGGTGCAAGAGGAGACGAAACGTTTTCTGAAAATACGTTGCTATTTAGGCAGTTTTGAAGCTAGAACTACAAAATTTAGGATTTTAATTCAGGGTTCGAATTTAAAAGACGTGTTTCGGCATTTTAATTCAACCAATAAGGGGTAAAATAGGGAAGGCAAAAAATTTATTTTCAAAAACATTTTGCCTTTAAATTTCAAGCTATAACTTCGAAACTTAAAATATGGATTCTTGATAAGGATTAAAAATACGAGTTTCAGTATTTTTGTAAATTCAACAACTAAGGGGATAAAACAGGAAACCAAAACTTCTTTTCGAAAACATTAAGAATTTTCAAGCTAAAGCTGCAAAAATTGATATTTGTATTGTTGGTTAGAATTTAAAAATACGTATTTCGGTATTTTTAGAAATTGAACCCTCAAGGGATTAAATTAGAGGGGATGTTTTTCGAAAATCTTTTGCTATTAAAGCAAATTTTGACGCTACAATCACCAATTGGTATGTTTCTCGGTCAGAAAAAGAAACGTTTTGGTATTTTCAGAAAATCATTTACGGGATGAAATAGGGGATGAAACATTTTTTTGCAAATACGTTGCTACTAAGCCAATTTTGAACCCATAATTGTAAAAAATATTTGTATACTTGGCTGGAATTTAAAATACACGTTGGGATATTTTTCGAAATATTAAGTGGTGTCAGGGGGTTACAAGTATTAAAGTCAAATGTTCAAATGTTTGTAAATCTTATGAGACTGAACTACAGGGTCATTAGTCCTTAAGGCTTACAAACTAATTAGACTTATTTATGCTAAGAACAACAACACATTGCTCAAGGGGTGAATCGAACCCCGACGGCGAACAGCAGCGCGCACCGCAGCATGGCGCCTCAATACGCACGGCCATTCTGCCGCGGCTACAGGTAGTATCACTACATTTCATTATATAGCACTTAAGCTATATGAAAATTTATATTAAGTGGGAGAAAACTTTCAGACCAACCAGCCTACGCATGCTAAGCAGCGGGCGTTAACGTAGTATATATACATTTCGTAATGATGTCGAACGTGTTAGTTTAGTAAATGTCTATACATGACAATATTTTAAGTATTTTTAATTTTTATTTTATATTTTATTTTATTTTTTATTCTTTTATTTTAAATAATTTTGTTTTCAAGTTTTATCTGAAAATTCATGTAAAGTGTCGAATGACTTGCCATTCAGAAATTCTTTTAATTTCTTCTTAAATACTAGTTGGATATCTGTCAGACTTTTGATGCTACTTGGTAAGTGACCAAAGACCTGTGGCGGCATAATTCGCCCTTTTCTGTGCCAAAGATTGAACCTTGAATAGTGGGTATCGCCGGATGGTGCATCGATATTTCTTTCATGTTTATCATTGTAGAGGTAATCCTATTCACTTGCAATAAATTTTGTTCAGATGCTGAAAGTTTCGCCGACAGACAAATCGTCAAAACGCTACGTTGTTTAGATCTTACAAGTTTGACACCAGCCCTTAACTATAGGCTGGTTGTTGGCTTATATGTGTGAACAAACTAGGAAACTAGAGTGACGAAGCCTTGTGGTGGGAGGAAGGAGGGCAAGTAGGGATTTGCAGCGTTCCCCTAACCTCGAACTATCTTCTTAACCCTTCCTAAAGAAAAGTCTTACTAATCTACTGTTTACGAAATTCGATAGTTTCTCTTTTTGTTTATCTGTTGTAATCAGGTGCGGTATGCAGCAAGAAGACCCCTCCCAGACCAAAATCCTAGCCTCGCCAGCGAGGACTATTCAACGAAACCCTTAACTTTTCACGTGAATTCACCTGATATATTTAGCGGCATTAGAAATTTAGATACTGATAACCACTGCAGTTAGGTCCCATAAGTTTACGAACATTTGAACATGTTGATAAAGTACAGCAGTCAAGGATCCACAGTGCTTTACTAGTTTTCCTGTTTGTGGGTGGTATGCCGTTGCCTTCCCACGGCCTTCGGACTGATTTAGCCAGTGACAAGGAAACAATTTAACGTGGAATCTGGACCATGGTGTTACTCGCTAATTTTCACATCAGCAACATTGCCAGATGCTAAAGAATTGGAAAGTAACGGATGAAGGATCGAACCCGCGACCTTTAAATTCATAGTCTGGCACTACCACTCTGAACAGAGTTGATAACGGGCGATAATGGACGGGAATAAGGCGACCAATTAGATGCAGTCTGAATTCAGCCGGTATTAACCGTTACGTGAAAATTAGAAACAGAAGGACGTACAAAATGTCCGATGCGTCCTCTTTCACACGATTCGATAAACCGCGACATTGTTAAGTTTTATGTAGGGCTGTGGCGTTGTAGTGAGGTGACGACTACGAAATCCCTTTACGACGGTCTGTACTTACTGGACAAGAGTACATTGAAGACTCATCAAAGCAGGTAGAGCATTATTCTCTTCGTGGTCAACAAACGATTATGCCCCTCATTCTATGATCCAAGCGAAATTGGTAAAGGTTTTATGCGTGTAGGCATAATTTCTCCGTACTTAATTACGACATACCTTAAAATACATGTTTCGCAAATTTCTTTCAAGCGCCGTTACATTTAAGCTGCCAACTTTCGTAATATTGAAGTATAAATACAAAATCCACCAAATACAGCACATTCGCTCCGCAAGCCGATGTTCGTTTGGTGTATACCACGTGATTATGTGGCTAGCGAATCACAGCACAAAGAATAGTATCGTCAGCAAATGGTAACAAAACCTTACCGCCACGCAACATGCAAATAAAAATGTGACGTTTGAAATTAAATATGCGTTAATGTTTTTATACACGAAAGCGCGCAATGTGAAAATTATCGTGTTAACATGAAGTTTGAATTATTTTCGAAATCACTTTATTACACTTTCAGACAGACGATAAAATAAAACATGCTATACCTGCTCTATGGTTGACAGGTTCATGTACACTTTGACAAAAAACCAGGCCGCCGGCCGGCCGCCGTTGAGCCTAAGTCCGAGCCGATCGCGATATGGGACAATAAAAGTGGCCGCGCTGATTCGCTCTAAGTCCTGCTATCTGCACAATCTGGCAACACTGCAGACTGCGGGAGTTCCTACAGTACTTTTTGTGTGCAGTTAGAAGATATCTGGGTCAGCTACATCCGTGGTCTTGCGGTAACGTGCGTGACTTGCATGTTCACTATTAGCCATCGAAACCGACTGTTGGCAAAAATTTTTAATTCACGTCCCTTGTGCATACTGATGCCACATGTGTAAGGGGAGCATATGCGTAATGTATTTCGTTTTTTGGTACACTGGTAATAATATTCCGGCCCAATAACATCGCTGCCTCTGGCCGCAGCACTTGGCAGAGCTCTCCGCGGCCCATATGCCTCACCGGCAGCAGCGGTGGCGGCGCTACACAGCGCTGCCTCGCCCTCTGCCCACAGCGCCTGCCGCCGCTCATCGCCCTGGATATGTAAAACGCTTTAGTGTTGCTGAGTGGTGATCCACAAAAAGGGTTGCGATGTGTATTTCACACAGGATATAACGAAGCACACCACCTATTTTGAATGATGAGCATGTAATACTTTAGAGAGGCAAAAAATCGTCATTGTCCAATCCATTGGCACTCTACGATGGTTAGCACTTATTTGTGGTATAAATGTCGATCCTTTTCCTTTCAGAAAAGCCTTTCATGTAATTTGTTATCAGTTCATATGTTTTCATCAAGACACTATGTAACTCACTAAAATGTTTGTGTCGTTTCATTCCTTACGGTAAAGGTATGAGCTAAATTATGTGAATACGTTTCAGTGCACGTTCTAAAGCAACACAGGCACACTGCAAGGTTCGTGTCTTCATGTTTCATTTCTACAGGAGATATTTCGCATCAATGGAGGTGAATTCGAATTTCTTCGAAGGCGTTTGTATGGTGAAGCAAAGAAAACGTCTAATACCATTTCCATAATTTGAAGTCGACCTTTCTGAAAGACTTATTGTATAAAGCTTTTCTTATGATTCCGTTAAAGAGTTTCTCTTGCAATCTGCAGCGCATAAAGTAAAATAAAACAAAATAAAATGAGATTATATCCCCAAACGCAATTTCTCCAACCAGGATTAGAACTGCCGCCTCACACCAGGCTTGGATCACAAGACAAGCAGAACCACACAGCCAGCCACACACTGCCGCATATTGCCCTCAGTCTCTCACATATTCAAGCTGAGCCTTTAACGCATCGCGAAAGATAACCTGAAAGTCACCTACACAAATAACTACATTCCTTGAGTGCAAAAAGTTAAATTTCTGTCTCTCATATCACATGGACATTATACAGGATGAGTCATGAAAGTAGAAGAGGAATGTCAAGTGAACTTAGTGGGACAATTCAGTACCACTTGCGGAAGTAACTGCACTGTCACAGGGTTGCCAAATGTTAGCAACGATGTTGCCAGTTCTTAGCTGTACTAGGAAAACCTGTGTAGCGATAAGCGACGCGAAATCGCGCTCGTCTCATGCGGGCTTCTAGAGGGGAGTCGCGCATTTTGGTTAATATGCGGCGCTATCTCCTGATAGTTTCCGTCGTCACATTTAGGATGCAGATATTAAATTCGTCTAATGAGGCCGAAACTAGCGTTTAAATTTTTTGAAGCTTTACTGCATTATGATATATTTTCAGCAAATTACTAGAGAAAAAATACTGATATTGTGATTGCAACATACGGCAGATCAAAGATGGAGATACGTAAACATGCATCACGATTACAGTTTCATCCCCCCTCCCAAAGAAAAGACTATAACAATTGCTTTGTTACATTTCGACAAAAACTTTTTTATTTTTTATTTTATTTTATTTTTTTTTTTTTTAATGATAAATTACTTGGAAGTCGATGATGCCCCATCCGTCTGGAAAAACTTTGCAACTAGACAGCGACTGCGTTTCAAAATGCAGCCTTACGACTGTGCAAGTAATATTTCATGTCTTCTACGTGAATACATAAATGTGTTGGTTTGCTTGAAAGCCAGAAGAAACATAGTTAACTGACTGTTTGTGCAACACAGTAATAATTTCATTTGAGCATTGAGAAGACTGGATATTTAAAATCACGGCCATGACCAGAGAAACTGAACTATATATGTGGGAAATGTGCATTTCTGAGGTTTTTCCTCTGCAAACATATACATATAATCTATAGACTACTAAGTAGCTTTTTATTTCGTAGTGTTACAGCCTTGTTGGGCCAACAAATGATGAGATTCCGAACCCATGTGTCTGATGGATTTTTCGAACGTTGCAACCTATGACTTGCATGTGTTGTTGCTTATTATCTGTGGCCACGATGTCAAATTAACAGAAATTGTTACAAACGTTTTACCTACTTTCTCCTATGGTCCTATTTTTCGTCAAACCACACATTCTTTCTGGTCTCTTGGCCACATGGGAAAGAACGCTTTTCTACCTGAATTAATGATAATGATGGTAATAATGATAGAAATCAATGATGTTTACGGCGTTACAACAGAATGATAAAGATTACAATAACAATAGGAAATGCCGGTGTCTTGGTTGACACACTGCAATGAGTTTTGGTATTTCGTTGCTGAATACCATTTAGGACATTTTTCAGAGGAGAAAAATAAACATGAACCTACATACATCACTAGTACAACGATACCTCACTAATCAACTATGCTTGCTGTAGACCAGGAAACGAGAATGGCGCCACCGAGCTAAAATGAGATTACTCGTTCAGTTATCTGACATTTGTTGGCAGTTAATACACACAGTCCCGACATAAAACTGTTTGCAATTTAAGCAGGTGTAGACCTTTCTGCGGTCGAATAACAGTCATTTAAATGCAATGACTAATCTCATATCCTCATGAATATTGGAAAATACCTCGAATTCTGAAACTAAGGGAACGATCAGAGTTGCCTAGTATCGTAACCAATACTGCTAAGTTATAGGAAGAATTTCTTGGCCATCCCACAATATCCTCATTCCTACAAACTGCTTGCTTCAACTGGCTTTTATCCATGCTGCGCTGCCAAAGCCCATTCTAAGTAAGGCTTCAGTCCGACAACATCATTGAAAATGCTGAGGAACAGATGACTTACCTTCATCAACTGCCGGGGGAAGTTTCTTTTAACGAAACGGATAAAGTGTGAAATGACTACTTTCTCCAAAGTTCCTACGCATTTTTGTCCCTAATTGGATGTATATACGTTCAATCTTGTCATACGCGGCTCACATTTCAGGAAGATCACCAAAATGAGCATCTGGCGGGTACCATCCTAGAGTAGCTATTACGCAAGTTTTTACCGATAATCATAAAATTGACCAGACGGCTTTTGCTGCAGAATATAGTGACTTCTATTACATCCGCATACCCTTTCCCAAGAAGAAACTTTTCTTCGTATAGTGATGCCCCTGTTTAGGTGAATTATAATGTTAGTGTTTAATGTTGCTTCATAAGTACTTTTTGTCTTAAATATTTTTAGCTTTGCAGGTAATTCAAAGTAATTGTAATAATTCGTTTCCCTTCAAATTACTCCATTCATTCGATCTATTATTTGTAAAGTAATTGCAACCGCCAAAAGTGAAATTGTGCTATAAACCAAACCTTTTGATTATTTCAGGTCCATCGTCCAAGGGGAGTACGAATATTGTTCGTAACCGTAAACAGTTTGCTCTTCCTGTTCATCTCCTTAATATTGTTAAATACATATTTTCCCTATAATTCTCCTCGTGAAGTGCTTGAACTGCTGTGCTTTATTATTGTTAGTACCATTAGTTTTTAATTCAAGTTGATCTCTGCATTTTAGTTTGTATTACCGTTACATTTGTTTGTTCAATATGTTTCACGATATTGAAGATCAACAAGTTCTCATATCCATTAATATAAGCGAGTTAGAGCTAATGTATAACAGTCATTATTGTCTTGTTTCATCCGTAAAAGTTCCTCTGAAAATCTGGAACACTTCTTTTAACACCCTTAATTTGAAACCGATACGTAGGCAGGGGACATTCACGGATTGCTCATTTATTAACTTCATACATAATGATAATTTGGATCAAATTTATTTACAAATTTTGTACTCAGTCCATTTAATTTTTATAATAGCGGTAAAATTACAGCCTTGCGCATTCTACGGCATATGTTCAAAATCAATGAATAAGAGATAAGTCAATACTTTCAGTTACTATCTTTTAACAAGCAACAGTGCAATTGCTTTCCCTAATGTTTTAAACCATGGCACAATTCATCGATCAATTTTAATCGTAACACGTGTTTATTAGGTTGCTTTATTGTCTATTGTGTTTTTGTTACAAATTTTACAATTTATTTTATTCTAACGATAGGCCAGAAACTTAAGGTAACTCAGAACCGTGTGACAATGCAATATTTACTCGCATTCGTTTTTGCTACGGAGCGAGCTGGTGCAGTGGTAACACGCCGGCCGCGGTGGCCGAGGAGACTGAGGCACTTCAGTCACGGTCTGCACGGCCACTACGGTCGGGGGTTCGAATCCCCCCTCGGGCATGGATATTTGTGCCGTCCTTAGTTATAAGTAGTTCATAAGTAGTTTGTAAGTTTAGGGACTGATGACCCCGTAGTTAAGTCCCTTAAGCTTAACATTTGGTAACACACGGGACTTATTTGGTACACGGCGCATCGAACTGGCCTTCGGCCATTTGGGTTTGAGTTTTCCATGATTTTCCTAAATCAGTCTAGGCAAATGGCGGAATGGTCCCTGCGGCAGGGCACGGCCGATTTCCTTCCACATCCTTATGACAATCAGAACTTCTGCTTCGCTCTAATGACCCCTTGTCGAGGGGACGTTAAATCGTAACCTTTCTTTCGTGTCTCGTGTGCAATAGAGCTTACTTTGTTCATGCTCCCGTGTGTTGCTACAAATTTTGCAGTTCATTTCAAACCAACTTCCCTCTGAACAAGAGACCTTGAACTTTCAACTTAACTTAGAACTGGATGACACAGCTTCATTAACGCCATTTCTTAATTGGTGTGTGGTGGAGGGCACATTTTATACAACTGCAGTTTCCGCCTGTTTCTCTTCCAGTTGTGAATGTTTCGCCGTTAAAACTATTTCTGGTAAGACTTAGTGTGAGTTCATATCGCCCAATCTTTTTTACCTTCACGATATTTTCGTTACTAATACGTAAGAGGGGTTAGGTCAAATAGAAATAAAACAAATGTATCGAATGGCTCTGTTGTATTCTCATAAAAACGTTTGAAACTGAATGAAAAATTTCACACATACAAAATTTGAAAAGTGTAAAATAATCATTCAAATGGAAAATGCATATAAAAGTAGTTTTAAACTAGACTAAGACGTATAAAGTAACTTTTGTCCACTCGATAATTGCTACCCCGTTAAGGATAGTTCCAATAAATTTTCGAAATTTTAAGTGCTATGTCAGACATCATAATAACACTGGAAACTAAAAGTGTTCTTGCATCATGAGTAATGCTAACAGTAGCATTTAGTGGCCACCAACTTGAATGCTAATTTATTTCATTACCTTTCTGAAGTCGATAAGAGGTATGACACGGTGGCGGCAGCCACGGTCGTTTTGGTAAATGCGGCACAACGAGCGAGCGAAGGCGCGCGTTTCTGGAAACGGAGAAGGCGGAGCGCGCCTCCTGGAGGGAAAGGATAGTTGTTCTGAACAGAGGAAGCCATAAAACGGAGTCTAACAGATGTTCGGTAGATCTCTTGGAACTTACGCATTTTGACTGTAACATAAGAAATAAATGAAATTCACGGATTGCATTGAATATTGCAATGGTTAGTAAATTAATGTCGTCCGCTATCTGCGATGACACCGATCGAATGATAATCTGTCGACGTGAGATACTTGGCACCTAAAAGTCACCATTTAGTTTGTATTCTGAAACCTATCACCGCGCCATAATGAACACACTGCAATTAAAACTATGTCTGCATCGCATCCGGCCATGAGAACGTACCATTTTATGAAATCAACGAGGCAGGCAACAGACAGCACCTCATCAAGGAACGTGCTCAAAAAATTCAAATGGAACGCTATTTAACGTATCAAGATGTTCTGTCAATAACAGGTCGCTTGTAATTTCCATATTGACCTGAGGACATTTGATTTTATCAGGAAGCAAACTAAGGAAACTGGACAAAATTTGAGTATTTAGGAAGACTTTTCTGCGACAAATTGTGAGTCTTATTGTTAGTTAATGGAGTACAGTAAACATAACTATAAGTCCTGCATATGAATCAACCATAAACCGAGAACCAAAACTGGTAATACGCTCAATGAGGTATTCATTGATTTTTTTTTAATAGCTGGCCACGTGACATATTTGCAATTTGGAGAACACAGTATCTCGAGCGTGAGTGGAATTACGGATCCGGATCCTAACAAGCAGGACGCCAGCTACAAAAACTCGTTCATCAGGCCATCAATGTAATCAAGATTTTACAACGTCATAGTAGGGCCTATTGTTTCGCAACTTCGGCATCATGTAGATGTGTGTCTGATATGTAATTCTGCAGTCAGTTGACTGTCTTGTCACCTACATTAAATATTTTGAAAAATTAACACCATAATATGCTCATTGTCGTAGTAAACTGAATTTCTGTTCAAGAAGGTCGTTTCATACATTAACTACTCCTACTCTCACGTTGCGAGCAATCTGCCTCAGCTGTGAGTAAATAAATGAGGTAGGGTTTATAGCAGTAATGTCTAGCTGTATAATAGTCACTTTCTGAAAACCTAGCCAATTTAGAAATCGGGCCCGTTTTGTTGCAAAAGCTGGATCTCTTCATTTCGTGTCGTTACGTCTTAAATTTATCCGCTTACTGTCAAACAAAATCATTCGTGCCAACTGTCTCCTGGAAACCTCATAGCAGATGTTGTAGCCACGTACTTCAAGAATATCAAGTGACATCACAAACAAAACGAAAGAACATTTTCTTAAATGAATTTATCAATTGTTCTAAAATGATGGTAAAATTTTAAATATAGATAGAACAACTTATTTGGAAATTACTTCAATCATCCCATAAAGTAAATAAATTCTGAAGCCGCATCAGCAGTTATTATTATTATTATTATTATTATTATTATTATTATTATTATTATTATTATTATTACTATTATTATTATTATTACGAGCGTTGCTTTACAGGTCCACGAACGTTTTCACGTTTTTAAAGACCGATCTTCAGGTGTTAATTTTTTATATGAAAATTCATTATAGAGACACAAGGTTCTAATTGCTTTCATCTGTCATGGGAATAAAATTTCATTAATTAAGCTCAGATATATGGAACCAGTCCAAAAGAAATCACTGTCATTCAGAATAAAAACCAAGGACATTAAAATGTGGGACAAACAGTCGCGTAATTTTGATTACTGTATTTTCAATAAAAACAGTAAATCACCGACGAAGTGAAGGAGTACAAACCAAAGAAGACTGCCCAAAGAATCGAAGAAACCGATAGATGATGGATTTGTATTTTGCTCATCTTTGCATCAAGTATTACGGCAAAGTAAGAAAACTTACGAATATGCACAACCACCCAGATTCGCTGTTTTGTTACAGCTTCATGAGGACTAAATTCGTTTAGGTAATATTCCTTGAATGTGAGACGCGTTTGACAAGACTCGACATAGATACAGTCCATCTTCGGACAACAGTGCCTAGTATAATTGGAGAAAATGATGGTTCGCATTACTTTTTCGTTTTGTTACAAAAAGCTCTCACTGAAAGTTGATGAGGGTGAGTTATCAGTTCATCAGCATTTCTTCTCAGTGCATGGCTAAAAGCCAGTTGAGGCCAGATGCTAGTAGGATTGAGATTATTGTGGGCTGTTGCTTTCAAGATGCAAAGTGTTTCATACTTTACTGATTAGTGACGGATGATGCAACGTCCATTTCCAGTAACTCATAAAAATAGCTTTTGTATATATCTAATAAAGTATTTGTTTTAGTCATTTTTTTAGGGCGAGGGGGGTGAAACTGAAATCTTGATGGAAGTTTATATATCTCAGTCTTTGATCTGTCGTATGTTGCAAGGACAATATCAGTATTTTTAACTTCTCTAGTAATTTGCTGAAAATATATCAATGCAGTAAAGCTTCAAAAAATTTAAACGCTAGTTTCGGCCTCATTAGACGAATTTAATATCTGCATCCTAAATGTGACGACGGAAACTATCAGGAGATAGCGCCGCATATTAACCAAAATGCGCGACTCCCCTCTAGAAGCCCGCATGAGACGAGCGCGATTTCGCGTCGCTTATCGCTACACAGGTTTTCCTAGTACAGCTAAGAACTGGCAACATCGTTGCTAACATTTGGCAACCCTGTGACAGTGCAGTTACTTCCGCAAGTGGTACTGAATTGTCCCACTAAGTTCACTTGACATTCCTCTTCTACTTTCATGACTCATCCTGTATAATGTCCATGTGATATGAGAGACAGAAATTTAACTTTTTGCACTCAAGGAATGTAGTTATTTGTGTAGGTGACTTTCAGGTTATCTTTCGCGATGCGTTAAAGGCTCAGCTTGAATATGTGAGAGACTGAGGGCAATATGCGGCAGTGTGTGGCTGGCTGTGTGGTTCTGCTTGTCTTGTGATCCAAGCCTGGTGTGAGGCGGCAGTTCTAATCCTGGTTGGAGAAATTGCGTTTGGGGATATAATCTCATTTTATTTTGTTTTATTTTACTTTATGCGCTGCAGATTGCAAGAGAAACTCTTTAACGGAATCATAAGAAAAGCTTTATACAATAAGTCTTTCAGAAAGGTCGACTTCAAATTATGGAAATGGTATTAGACGTTTTCTTTGCTTCACCATACAAACGCCTTCGAAGAAATTCGAATTCACCTCCATTGATGCGAAATATCTCCTGTAGAAATGAAACATGAAGACACGAACCTTGCAGTGTGCCTGTGTTGCTTTAGAACGTGCACTGAAACGTATTCACATAATTTAGCTCATACCTTTACCGTAAGGAATGAAACGACACAAACATTTTAGTGAGTTACATAGTGTCTTGATGAAAACATATGAACTGATAACAAATTACATGAAAGGCTTTTCTGAAAGGAAAAGGATCGACATTTATACCACAAATAAGTGCTAACCATCGTAGAGTGCCATTGGATTGGACAATGACGATTTTTTGCCTCTCTAAAGTATTACATGCTCATCATTCAAAATAGGTGGTGTGCTTCGTTATATCCTGTGTGAAATACACATCGCAACCCTTTTTGTGGATCACCACTCAGCAACACTAAAGCGTTTTACATATCCAGGGCGATGAGCGGCGGCAGGCGCTGTGGGCAGAGGGCGAGGCAGCGCTGTGTAGCGCCGCCACCGCTGCTGCCGGTGAGGCATATGGGCCGCGGAGAGCTCTGCCAAGTGCTGCGGCCAGAGGCAGCGATGTTATTGGGCCGGAATATTATTACCAGTGTACCAAAAAACGAAATACATTACGCATATGCTCCCCTTACACATGTGGCATCAGTATGCACAAGGGACGTGAATTAAAAATTTTTGCCAACAGTCGGTTTCGATGGCTAATAGTGAACATGCAAGTCACGCACGTTACCGCAAGACCACGGATGTAGCTGACCCAGATATCTTCTAACTGCACACAAAAAGTACTGTAGGAACTCCCGCAGTCTGCAGTGTTGCCAGATTGTGCAGATAGCAGGACTTAGAGCGAATCAGCGCGGCCACTTTTATTGTCCCATATCGCGATCGGCTCGGACTTAGGCTCA
The DNA here is from genome assembly GCA_026315105.1 of Locusta migratoria. Lineage (NCBI taxonomy): Eukaryota > Metazoa > Arthropoda > Insecta > Orthoptera > Acrididae > Locusta > Locusta migratoria. The sequence goes on from CM048750.1 coordinate 371,574,847, forward strand.
GCGGCGGCCGGCCGGCGGCCTGGTTTTTTGTCAAAGTGTACATGAACCTGTCAACCATAGAGCAGGTATAGCATGTTTTATTTTATCGTCTGTCTGAAAGTGTAATAAAGTGATTTCGAAAATAATTCAAACTTCATGTTAACACGATAATTTTCACATTGCGCGCTTTCGTGTATAAAAACATTAACGCATATTTAATTTCAAACGTCACATTTTTATTTGCATGTTGCGTGGCGGTAAGGTTTTGTTACCATTTGCTGACGATACTATTCTTTGTGCTGTGATTCGCTAGCCACATAATCACGTGGTATACACCAAACGAACATCGGCTTGCGGAGCGAATGTGCTGTATTTGGTGGATTTTGTATTTATACTTCAATATTACGAAAGTTGGCAGCTTAAATGTAACGGCGCTTGAAAGAAATTTGCGAAACATTAAGGTAAGATATGTCGTAATTAAGGACAGAGAAATTATGCCTACACGTATAAAACCTTTACCGTAAAATTTTTGTTAACATGAAATTAATCCTTTCCGTTGAAATTGAAGTAATTAATGCTGTTCATGCTCTGTGGTTGACAGCTTTTCTATGTACCCTTGTCAGGTCACTATGACGGCAATAAATATTGCGACAAATATCACAAGAAAATGCATTAGTTTATTTTTGCGTAATCATCAAATCTTTGCTACCGCACACTATCAAGCGAGTAGCTAATGACTGTCACTCAACTGACATTCTTGTTATGCGTTGCCAACATCACAAGTAAAATTTAACCAGCTAGTCCTGTGGAAGCCAGTGAGTCAACAAGGCTATAGACAGCTTTAAATTTCGGAGATCATAAATTGAAAAAGGCAAACGCCGGAGTCCTTGAGGCTAGGGAAGGGGGGGGGGGGGTTGCGGCGGCTCTTGATCTACTTTTCAAATCAAAATTATATAGTAGTGGCAGTTGGAAAGAGGGGTCAAAACGGCCTTTCAGTACAGACTCCATGTTATGAAACATTCGTGAAACAAACAACCGAAAATCACATAATTCTACACATTTGCTACATTACAGTTGGTTACAAACACCATAAACTACAGGCACAACTCTAATGAAACAAACGCCGAAACAGTTAAAGTTTGCTTTTATCAGTTGATACCGGTTTGGCCTTATATCGACGAAACTTATTAAAATAAAAAAGAATAAGGTAAATACTAATGCCAAAGCAGTAAGATTAACTCTTAAGAGTTATGTTTCGTAGTATAAAAGTGCTTGCACTTCAGATTTTTTACTTCCGCTTCCACCTCCCGATCGGTTAGTATTAAATGTTAGACGTGTGCGCTTGACAAGGTAAAAAAGGTGCTTCTTAATATGGGCCTCAAATACAGCGTTTGACATTCCACTCCGTCTCCAATCCATTCCAATCGTACTTAGTTTTTGTATTTAGGGAAAAATCTTGATAGAGATTAACTGAGAGAAAAAATTAATCTGCTAGAAATTCGGTTTCGACTGCATTGACAGATTTGAACAGTTACTTTGACAATAGACAAATTCTCTCTTGTCTAAAATACTGGTAGACCGATATTTTTTTCCCCTCACGCTGAAATAAATTCAACTATCTTAGACCACCATATTTTGGTCTATATCGTGAAAATGGGCACAGTTTAAGATCGTTATACCGCGCGTCAGCTTTGACTCCCGTCATTGGCGGCGACATACAAAACGGAAAAATGAAAAAACAACAATCCGAATAAAATACTCAAAAACAAAATTTACCTTATGTACGAGAATACTTTGCAATAATGTTCTAACAACTGCCATTACGAATGATCGTTTGAAGTTAGTGTTTAATTAAACTTTGGCTTGAGTAGGTGGGTTAACATAAATTGATCAGTTTCTGTTGTAAAAACGGTCACATTCATAACAAGAAAAATGATCAGAGTCATGCGAGGCAGTACGCTGACATCGGTCAAAGCCGACGGTGGTATCCTTGTCTTCAATTAACCCCCCATAGGCTGTGTCTAAAAATATGCAAGTAACAGGTTTAAAAATTTCCTGCGCTCTGTAGTACATGTAAATTCCCCCCCCCCCCCTCCCCCACGTTAAAGGGTATTTTCCGTTAATCTTTCATTACGTTAAACTACTAGAAAGTAAACGGTTACAAGCGAAAATGAACCCCTAAATTAGTTTCGTAGAAAAAAGTGAAACATCTGTATACAAATGGGGGTGCAAGCTTTGTTTACAAATTTTCTGCCAGGATCGCGTTGTATTTTATAACTGTTACAACGTAACAGATTCCAAGAGACATGCTGCCATTTTCAGATCTTGTGGAGAAATTTATGATCAATATCTCACCCACATAATTAGAATGAATCTCAACTTCAATATACCAGTGCCAGATAGGCTAATAGCAATAAGCTTGCTTGTGTATTCACGTTAAGCTCATTTCGGGGGTGATACGTAATTCATAAATTACAAGATCTGAAGATGGCTGCTTGTCTCTTGAAAACAGTTATTTGGACGTAAGTTTTGAATGAGATTTATGCGATAACACGCATTTATGTTGCTAAGAACTGATCATCGCTATTTATACTACACCGTGAGAAATTGGGGGGGGGGGGGGGGGGGGCGCGTACGCGGTAAATATGACACCCAGAATGGCGGGGACAACCTCTAGGTTTGCTTGGCACACCACACCACTGAACTCACGAAACACCTTAAACAGGAAATCAAAATTCTAATATGCCTCAATGCGTCAAACTACACTTTACGAAAGCGTTTCGTGACAATATTTACCGATAAATTCGTATTACTAGCCTCTTTAAGAGGTATAAAGTTAAAGATTTTGGTCTAATTCTCATCGGCAAAGTTTTAGTATTTCAATAAATTACTTTTGAAACCACTGACGAGAAAATATTTTTAACTTAAAAGAGCCAGGATGGCGATTTTATGAAACGAGAAAATGAAATTTTACCGACAGTGTTTCATGGATTAAAAAACTTTGTAATTTTTTCTAGCTCTTCTGATTACATTCCATCCCCCACCCCCTCCCAGTATTATTAGAAATTTACGTTTATATTTGCGAAAACAATACGTTCAATAAGGCGCGAAAGAAAAAATTTAGGTTATGACTGGCTTTACTTCGTATTAACAATCTTTGACGATGGAAATTCTACATAATACCTATGAAACTAAGACCTCGTTTTAGGACACACACACACACACACACACACACACACACACACACACACACACACACACACACACACAATATTCCGACAAAATATGCAAGTAATTTGAGGGATTAGACAATTTCGTTGCTCCCAGGTTAACCTAACTTGCGTTTCACTGGAACCAAGTTTTGAACCTATGCAGAGTTCACCATTCGGGGTATGTTCCTAGACACTAAGGCTAAGAGAACCACCGTTAACATGGACTGCCAGAACCTGATTTCGAATACCGATTTCCCAGTTTCACTTTTGGTCTGTCACGTAAACAAATTATTCTGGAAATCCACTTCTGTGAAGCATTTTCCACTTCAACTACATTTCTCAGCCATGTAAACGCAACAGTTTGAGGTAAAATTTTACGACGCTTTTCTCCGGGCTCCAGTGCTTATCTTGGCAACAGATGAACAATGAAGTTTAGAATTGCGTTAATATTTTTCACGAGCTACAGAGTAAATGTTATTGCTGCTCCGTTCACACGCAGCTAAATACTGAAAAAAAATTTTCGTTTTAATTGAAGTTGTCTCGGAAAAAAAAATACTGGTGATCTAAGTTGCCGTCATTACCATTAGTGTCAACATAACCACTGCAGCCCGGCGAGAAGCGTCGTACAACTTAACCGTTTTTGAAAAAATGTCCTTTTCTTGACACATTGCGTCTTGTTAAATTTCGGCTCATATGGACAGAGTGACTTTCGCAGCGAAGGAAGTATAAATATTAGAGTGAGCAGTCACGTTTATTTGTATGTAAAGCAGCAATTACACTGAATCAGGAAGTGAAATCTGTTTTCGAGACGTCATATTTGACTGGATAACAAATCCGGTTCTGCCCTTAACACGTACACACGACAGGGAAAAACGGTTTACGATATTCTGTTTTCGTTGTCCGGAAGATGTGTCGCATATGAAGTTAGTGAACAAGAGTTGCCCTACCTGATGACGTAGAAGCTGTCAGCCTGGGGCGCAGGACACACACTGGACAAGGCGGCGGCAGGACACTATAGAGGCTGCCGTCTCCGCCAGAGGGCCTAACTGCTCCCGCCTTCCCGCTCGTCGATTATCGCTCGCTAAGCCAGTCGTCGTAGACAAAAAAAAAATTGCCTTAGGTCCAAAAAAAATTGCAGGAAGCTGTATTTTTGGTATGTTAGGACGTATTAGGGTAGTATTAAACCAAGTTTGCAGCTTCGAAATCCTTTAGCTTAAGTTTTAAGAGCCATAAAACCTCGACATTTTCGGACTTTTTTTCTGGTTTTGGCTTATAACTCGTGAAGGGTGGTTTTTTTTTACAAAAGTCGCTCACACCTGTATTAATGTAGATAAAATATTCTACAATTCAAGCCCAACCGCAGCTCTGGAAGTCCAATAGTTCTCGAGGTAATGTACTTCAAAAATTGACTTATTTCTCCAAAATGTTCAAATTTTCTATTTTAATCATCTTTCTGCTAGAATATTGGCTTTAATGATCATCCCACGGGAAAAGTCATACTAAAGAAAGTTATAGAGCAGTTATTTAGCTTTAAGTACAGAGCAAAGCCCATAGGCCCAATATACTTCTAGTTATCGTTAAAAAACGAAAAGTCGGAAAAATCGGAGTATTCAATAAACTGACCCAGACGAATTGCAGTCCTCTTATCCTATATATGTTAAAGAAAAAGGAGGAATTACTCACTGACGATGATTATTAACGTATTGTATATAAATTGTAATTTATGTGTTAGTGCATACCAATATATTACTGTAAAAACAACGAAAGCCGCTCTATTTGTGGGTATTGTTCAGGCATTAAGGGATTGGGACTTTCGTTCGTAGCGAGGCCTTTTGTTGTGTGAAGGCACCCCCGCCCCCCTCCCCATGTCACTCCGAGTAGTGACCCAGCGGGTGTTCTGTCCTCCCTCCCAAACTTCTTGTATCCGAGGTCTTCCTCACTACACCCAGTCTGCCCTTAGAAATGACCGTATTCGGATCTGCGAAGAACGTTTCAAACAAAAATCGTCTAAATATTGGTGGTGTTTTAAGTACTTTATTTTTTACAATATGTCGGAGCTACCCCCATCGGATGTTCGTTTCATGTGTCGGGAAGTGCTTGGAGATGGAACAGTGACAGTGAACAAACGCCGGATCTCCAGCAATGTCCTTGCGCCCTGCACTGGTCGCATGGTGTATATGCTGAATATCTGTGTGGGCTTGGAGTAATTCTGGGATGTCTCCTGCACCATCACTGAGCAACACGTTGACATGAGAGCCTCTCGTATCGACCGAGATACTATTTCGACAAACTAAAAAGTGGTTTGAATCCCAATACACCGTTTCCTTGGATTGAGAAACAATGGTCCATCAGCAATGTTACTTTGAAAAGGAATGACAAGGTAAAAACATTGGCCACAGTTAAAATGGTGAACAAGGTGGTCGCTATTGAACCTCTCACAATCTTCCAAAAGCTGTACATTACGAAACAGTCAGATCAAGACTTAAGAGAGCAGTTTGCCTTTGAGATGGCACCCTATGCAATGGCACTATTTTCGGAGGAGGGTATGCGGAACGGCACAAAATCCACCTTCTTCAGTGCTTTCACTCCTCTCACTGAAAACATCTCCATCACACAAAGTAGAAAGTACTTTTGTTGTTGTCGACAGTTATCTGGCAGTGTAACAACAGCATCCGCGAAATTGAAGCAGCCTACATTTCCTGCACGCCATTTTCAGGCAAGGAAAAACAAAAATGATTGGCACAATTGAGAAGAATCCCCAGCTGATTAACGTGGCTGCCACATTTCTTAAGCAACATGCCACTACAGAAGAGGTAGCCTCTGCAGGCTGAAAGTGCTTGGTCGCCATATATGGTGGTGGAGAGAGCGACAACCTTCAAACTCTCCGCTAAGAACTTTTCCTCAGGTCTGCTGAGAGTGCAAAAGTCCAGGTTGCTCGTCTACCCCCAACCCAAGAAGCAGCAGCCCAGCACTCCTACAGGACATACCAACAGGATTATATGTGGTTTGGCGTCGAGAAAGAGCTCTCTGACTGGGGCTGGACAAGAAGCCAGCAAAGGCTAACTCCTATCACCACAATCCGAGACACAGCGCCCTTTGCACTACTGAAGATGATGTCGTGCAAATGTAGGAAAGGGTGTGGTGACAGAACATGCTCATGCCAAAGAGCAGGACTCAAGTGCTCTGTTCTTTACCGAATCTGCCAGGGCAAGACATGCCGCAACACCCCGAACATCTCGGCAGATTCTGAAGAGGAAGAGAAAGATGTGGACGAACCAACTTCGGTTACAGAGCTCCAAGAGACAGAAGAAGCAACGGAACCCGAGCCAGGAAGGAAGAAATCCCGTCATTCTCATTAAAACGAATGGTAAGAGACATTTTTAGAAGGTATGTTCTGTATTATATTTTAATTCGTTGCACGTTCAAAACTGAGAAGTAGCGCATTACGTTACTACAAATTTATGTTGTGTAAATCTGTTGCAGGAGTCACCAGACGTTTCCTTCGACGATACACCCCCCCCCCCCCCTCGGCCACCTCAACTCTTACCTCGACGTACCACATAATTTTTTTACATGTACATTGTGTTATAAGTACTACTACCTGTAAATAAAAATTTGTTTCCTTAAAAATTAAACATCTGGACCAATTTATTGAACTATCCGATTTTCCCAACTTTTAGTTTTTTAACGATAACTTGAAACCTATTACGCTTATGGACTTCGTTCTGTACTTAGATTAAAGCTTTATAACTTTTTTATGTGTGACTTTCCTCGTGGAGTGATCATTAAAGCCAACATTCTAGCCGAAAGATGATTAAAATAGAAAATTTGAACATTTTGGAGAAATAGGTCAATTTTTGAAGTCCAGCATCTCGGGAACTATTGGACTTACAGAGCTGCGGTTGGGCTTGAATTGTAGAATATTTTATCTACATTAATAGAGGTGTGAATGACCTTTCGTAAAAGAACCACCCTTCACGAGTTAAAAGCTAAAACCAGTAAAAAGTCCGAAAATTTCGAGGTTTTTTGGTTCTTAAAACTTAAGCTAAAGGATTTCTAAACTGCAAACTTGGTTTAATACTACTCTAATATGACCTAACAACATTCCAAAAATTCAGCATCCTGCAATTCTTTTGGACCTAAACATACCTGGCGACTGGCCAATGTCCTTTGGCGGTGGAACGCCGCGGGTTGTATTTGACAGGTCGCTCTAGCTTAGATAGAGACGAAAACGTCGTCTTCAATTCTGTCTGGCCAAACTTTATCTCATTTTCGGCAAATTAAGAGTCAGTTTTTCGGTTAGATTCGGTCTTCTTTTGGCCAAGTCGGAGTTACAATTTTTCGGTTAGAGTCGATCTTACTCTGTGTCAAAGTCGCACTTACTTTTTTTCCCAAATGTTCTACTTCTCCAGAATCCACCCAAAGGTGCGTGGTGGAGGGTACTCAGTACCACTACTAGTTGTGCGCCCTAAAACCACAAAAAAAAAAAAAAAAAACACAAACCACCACTACTAGTTGCTTACTTTCCCGTATTTCCCGACCCACTCCCACATAGAACGGGGGAAAAACGAATACTTGAATGCATCCGTACGAGCCCTAATCTCCTTAATCTTATCCTTGTGGTGTTCACGCGAAATAAAGGTTGCCGACAGTTGAATCGTTCCGCAGTCCGCCTCAAAAACCTGTCCCTCTATTTATATTTATTTATTGTTTTTTTCTGTTCCATAGGACCCAATTGAGTTGTGAGACTCCATGGTCGTGGGACAAGTCAATACATTAATTGTTACACAAGAATGATAACAGAAAATTTTAAGTAGTCCTTTGCATACCACAATCATAAGACAAAGTGAAAAGAATCAATAAAGAAAAAAATGAATTAGCTTAAATGTTTAACTTTTCTAGGAGTTCCTCTACAGAATAAAAGGAGTGAGCCATGAGGTAACTCTTCAATTTAGATTTGAAGGCGTGTGGATTAGTGCTAAGATTCTTTAGTTCTTGTGGCAGCTTATTGAAAATGGATGCCGCAGAATACTGTACACCTTTCTGCACAAGTGTCAAGGTGGTGTGATGCAAATGTAGATTCGACTTCTATCTAGTATTCACCGAGTGAAAGCTAATAACTCGTGAGAATAAGCTGATATTATTAACAACAAAAGACATTGAAGAAAAAACGTATTGTGACGCCAGAGTCAAAACTCCCAGACTACTGAAAAGGGGTCGACATGACATTCGCGAACTTACACCAAATTTTGCTCGAACCGCCCGTTTTTGAGCCAGGAAAATTCTTTTTGCATCAGGCGAGTTACCCCAAAAAAACAAAGCCGTACGTCGTACGTGAGTGAAAGTAAGCGTAATAAACTACTTTTAGTGTTGAAAAATCACTTATTTCAGATATTGTTGTAATGGAAAATATAGCAGAATTTAGTTTTGGAACAAGATCCTGAACATGGGCTTTCCGTGACAGCTTACTGTCTATATGAACACCTAGAAATTTGAACTGTTCAGTCTCACTTATCACCTGCCCATTATGTGGAATCAAAATATCCACTTTAGTCAAATTATGCGTTAGAAATCGTAAAAACTGAGTTTTAATGTGATTTAACATCAATTTGTTTTCTACAAACCATGTACGTATCTCTTTAACTGCATTATTTGATACTGTGTCAATATTACGAGAAACATCCTTCACTACCAAGCTGGTATCATCAGCAAACAAAAATATTTTACAGTCACCTGTTATACTCGAAGGCATATCATTTATATAAATAAGAAACAGCAATGGTCTCAAAACAGACCCCTTGGGCACCCCACACTTAATTGTTCCCCATTGGGATTGTACGTCATAGCCATTTTCTACACTGCGGAGAATAACCTTCTGTTTATTATTAAAGTAAGAGGTGAACCAGTTGTGAGCTACTCCCCGTATTTTATAACGTTCCAACTTCTGCAACAATATTTTGTGATCAACACATTCAAACGCTTTTGTTAAATCAAAGAAGACGCCTAATGTCCATAGCCTCTTATTTAACTCATCAAGTGTCTCACAGATAAACGAAAATTGGCATTTTCAGTTGATAATCCAGTTCTAAAACCAAACTGTACGTTTGATAATAAATTATGATCAATTAATCTTTAATGTACAGCCTTTTCAATACCTTTAGAAAAAACCGATGGCATAGAAATAGGTCTATAGTTGCCTACACTATCCCTTTTTTCTAAATTTCTACAACAGTACTTCTGGAACGTCGCCTACATACCTAGCCGCCCGCCACTGAACTGCCTCTATGTCCTTCTTTAGCCCTGCGTTACTAACGTCTGGTTTTAACGCTCGCTACTAACATCCGTCGTTCAGGGGGTTTTAACTTTTGTTAGAAATACCCGTCAATTTGGCGAGTGTGATTCCAAACCAACACTCTACCCTTGTACACTTGTTCATCAATTGTTCCTCGAAACGTCACAGCTCACTGATAATTTGAACGTAGCCGTCATTTTGACGGATGTTGCTAAGCTAGGGTTAAACCGATCTGGTGCACAGTTGAGCAATACTCAAGACGGGTTCGTACAAGCGTTTTATATGCGGTTGTCTTTACGGACGAATCACACCTTCCCAAAATTATCCCAATAAAGCGAAGTCGACCATTTGCCGTCCCCACGACTGTCCTTACATCCTTGTTCCATTTCATATCGCTGTGCAGCGTTACGCCTAGGTATTTATTTAATTGACGCGATTTTGTCAACCAGCACACTACTAATGCTGTATTCGAACATTACGGAAATGTTTCTCCTACTCATCTCCATCACGTCGTATTTTTCCAAATTTAGCGCTAATCATCATTCCTCACACCATCTAGAAATTTAGTTATCCCGCATCCTATTTACAATCATTCAGTGACGACACCATCTTGTACGTCACAGCATCATCAGCAAACAGCCGAAGATTCATTGTAAATAGTTTCAGAAAATGCATTTTAAATAACAGTGATCAACTGAAACTACTTTATTAGCCCAGATTGCTTGGAATTATTTTTGGGCTTGTTGTTGTTGTTATGGTCTTCAGTCCGGAGACTGGTTTGATGCAGCTCTCCACCCTACTCTATCCTGAGCAAGCCTTTTCATCTCCTCATAAGAACGGCAACCCACATCCACTTGAATCTGCTTACTATACGCGTCTCTTGGTCTCCCTCTGCGATTTTTACCCCACACACTTCCCTCCAATGCTAAATTTACGATTCCTCGATGTCTAAGAATGTGTCCTACCAAGCGATCCCTCCTTTTAGCCAGGGTATGCCAAAAATTCCTTTTCTCACCAATTCTGTTCAGTACTTCTTCATTGGTTATACGATCTACCCACCTAATCTTCAGCATTCTTCTGTAGCACCACATTTCAAAAGCCTCTATTCTCTTCCTGTCCGCACTGCTTATCGTCCATGTTTCACTCCCGTACAAGGCAACACTCCACACAAATGCCTTCAGAAAAGACTTCCTTACACTTAAATTAATGTTCGATGTTAGCAAATTTCTCTTTTTCAAAAATGCTTTTCTTCCCATTGCCATTCTGCATTTTATATCCTCTGTACTGCGACCATCACATGTTATTTTACTACCCAAGTAACAAAACTCATCTACCACCTTCATTGTTTCGTTACCTAATCTAATTCCTTCAGCATCGCCCGATTTTCTAAGACCGCATTCCATTATTTTTGTTTTGCTCTTGTTAATGTTCATTTTATACGCTCTCTTCAACACACTGTCCATTCCATTCAACTGCTCTTCCAGGTCCTTTGCTGTCTCTGTCAGAATTACAATGTCATCAGCAAAACGCAATGTTTTTATTTCTTCCCCCTGAACTTTAATCCCTATTCCAAATTTTTCCTTGCTTTCCTTCACCGCCTGCTCGATGTACAAATTGAATAACATCGGAGAAAGGCTACAACCCTGTCTTACTCCCTTCCCAACTGATGCTTCCCTTTCATGCCCTTCGAGTCTAATAACTGCGGTCTGGCTTTTGTACAAGTTATAAATAACTCTCCTTTCCCTATATTTTACCCCTGCTGACTTCAGAATTTGAAACAGTGTATTCCAGTCAACATTGTCAAATGCTTTCTCCAAATCTACAAAAGCTAAAAATGTAGGTTTGCCTTTCCTTAATCTATCTTCTAAGATAAGACGTAAAGTGAGTATTGCCTCCCGGGTTCCTATGTTCCTCCTGAATCCAAACTGATCTTCCCCAAGGTCAGCTTCTACCAGCTTTTCCATTCTCCTGTAGATAATTCGTGTTAAAATTTTGCAACCATGACTTATCAAACTAATGGTTCTGTAATTTTCACACCTGTCTGCGCCTGATTTCTTTGGAATGGGGATTATTACATTTTTCTTAAAGTCTGAGGGTATTTCGCCTGTCTCATAAATCCTACACACCAGTTCAAATAGTCTTGTCGTGGCTGGCTCTCCCAGAGACTTTAGTAGCTCTGAGGGTATATCATCTACTCCTGGGGCCTTGTTCGGACCTAGGTCATTCAAGGCTCTGTCAAATTCATCTCTCAGTATAGCATCTCCTATTTCATCTTGATCTACGTCCTCTTCCCTTCCTACCACATTGTCTGTAAGTTCATTTCCTTTGTAGAGCTGCTCTATGTACTCTTTCCACCTTTCAGCTTTCCCTTCTTTGCTGAGAACCGGCTTCCCATCTGACTTCTTGATATTCGTAGAGTAGCTTTTCTTGTCCCCAAATGTCTCTTTTATTTTCCTGTAGGCGGTATCTACTTTTCCCCTTCTTATACATTCTTCTACAGATTTGCATTTGGCTTCTAGCCACTCCTGCTTAGCCATTTTGCACTTCCTGTCAATCTCATTTTTTAATCGTCTGTACTCCATTTTGCCTGTTTCATTTACTGCATTTTTATATTTTCTCCTTTCATCGATTAAATCTAGTATTTCCTGTGATATCAAAGGATTTTTTGTAGGTCTTGCCTTTCTACCTATTTTGTCCTCTGCTGCCTTCACTATTTCATCTCTCAGTGCTACCCATTCCTCTTCTACTGTTTTATTTCCCCCTGTTTCTCTCAGTTGTTGCCTAAATCTCCCTCTGAAATTCTCCAGAACTTCACTTTCCTTCAATTTATCTAAGTCCCATCTCTGTATTTTCCTACGTTTCTGCAATTTTTTCAGTTTCAGCCTACAGTTCATGACTAATAAGTTATGGTCAGAGTCTATATCTGCCCCTGGGTACGTCTTGCAGTTTATAACCTGGTTCCGGAATCTATGTCTTACCATTATAAAATCTATCTGATACCTTCCGGTGTCTCCTGGTCTCTTCCATGTATACAACCTTCTTTTGTGATTCTTAAACCAGGTGTTTGTTACGATTAAATCATGTTCCGTGCAAAATTCTACCAGGCGACTTCCTCTTTCATTCCTCCTGCCCAGTCCATATTCACCTACTATTTTTCCTTCTCTTCCTTTTCCTACAACCGAATTCCAGTCTCCCATCACAATTAAGTTTTCCTCTCCCTTAACTGTCTGAATAATTTCCTTTAGCTCCTCATATATTTCTTCGATTTCCTCATCATCAGCAGAGCTAGTTGGCATATAAACCTGTACTATTGTTGTCGGTGTTGGCTTCGTATCTATCTTGACAATGATAATGCGATCACTGTGCTGCTCATAGTAGTTTACCCGCATTCCTATTTTCTTATTCATTATCAGTCCTACTCCTGTGATACCCCCAACTGATTTTGTATTTATAATCCTGTACTCACCTGACCAGAAATCCTGTTCATCCTGCCACCGAACTTCACTAATCCCCACTATATCTAACCTCAACCTATCCATTTCCCTTTTTAAATTTTCTAATTTTCCTACCCGATTAATGGATCTAACATTCCACGCTCCGATCCGTAGAATGCCAGTATTGTCTTTCCTGATGACAACATCCTCCTGAGTAGTCCCCGCCCGGAGATCCGAATGGGGGACTATTTTACCTCCGGAATATTTTACCCGAGAGGATGCCATCATCATATGGTCATACAGTAGAGCTGCATGTCCTCGGGAAAAGTAACGGCTGTAGTTTCCCCTTGCTTTCAGCCGTTCGCAGTAGCTGTGTGGCAAAGCCACATGAGCTAATGTTACAAGGCCAGCTCAGTCAATCATCCAGACTGTTGCCCCTGTAACTACTGAAAAGGCTGCTGCCCCTCTTCAGGAACCACACGTTTGTCTGGCCTCTCCACAGATACCCCTCCGCTGTGGTTGCACCTACGGTACGGCTATCTGTATCGTTGAGGCACGCAAGCCACCCCACCTCGGCAATGTCTGTGGTTCATGGGGGTGGTTTTGGGCTTAACGCTTTTGAAAAAGATGTAAATTACCTTCATATGACCGCAGAAACACGTTAGAAGTGATTTTTTTCAAAATCACGCTATTTGTTTTGCAGTATTGTCAGTCTTTCCGAAAGGACGTTAAAATTAAAGTTTTAGAATTTTAATCTGATGAATCATTATAATAAAGCATCATTTAAGATGAAACATATACATATAAATGTCGCAAAGATTTAAGAATGTTCAAGAAATGCAAACCCAACTAAGAGGAAGTCTTCAATATATTCTGTTTGAACCTCAACTTTGCAGCCGAAACTAGTTATTTTGCAATCAACAATAAAAGCTAAAACTCATCTTCAATGGAAGCAGGCGATTCAAAGAAATACCACACTGCGCGCGTTTAGTGACTACAATAATAAAAAACTAAGCCGCTATTGATGTCCATCTGGAAGGGCGTCTGCGCTATCTGGGTTAAAGAAGTTTCACAAAAGTTCAGATCGCATAAAGTTAATTACATTAAGGGAGTCAGGTTTCGATCGACTCTGCACATCCAAAGATCCAGCCCGCAGGTGGTTCTCGTAGGAGAGGTCGGAGTTCGAACCGCGCCAATTGCCACACGCTGACCAGTTCTCTCTGCACTGCTCGTTCTTCTCAAACCAGCTATTAGTTGTATTTTTCCAAGACTAGTTGTCTATCCCCAATGTAAGTATTTGTCTCCCAAATTCGGCTTTTTAGCAAAATTTTGTATTTTTGTGGCATCCGGTATTTTTGTGTAACTTTCAGCGTTATATTTGCGTCTCTTGGCGTTAGTCGCTGTTAGCTACATTCACTGCAGTTCTTGCGAAATTCAGTGCCGGTTTTTGTCAAATTCGACATTACTTTCTTGCCGTAATTAAGTCTTCAAATGTTTAGAAGAATCCTTAGGGAATAAACTGCAGAGATCATCGGTTCCCAGATGTACAAACTACTCCAACTAATTTACGATAAGGAGAAAAAAAACACATACGTGTCCGAAAGAGGACTCCAACCTTTGCCAGGAGCGGCCGCGCAAACCCCAGATCACAGAGCCATTCTCGCGCGGCTTGTAATATTTGTACTTTGCCTTTTTTTTTTTTTTTTTTTTTTGCCGAATTCGACTTTAGTTATTGCCACAATGAATGTTATTTTTTTCCCATTTTGGTCCATTTTTGCAAACTCACCATTATTTGTATACCCAAATTTACTCTCCATTTTTTACTTCAATTTGGTACGATTTTAGCAAATTCTGCGTTTCTTTCCGAACTCATTGTAATTATTCCCATTTTTTGTTAGTTCGTCTTCATTTTCTATATTTTTTGTCTTTCTCTTCTAAAGCCCAGAGTTTTTTTTTCATTTCTTTTTACTTGGTCTTTGTTGGTGGAAATTAGGAGAATTCTCAGTCATTTGAGCCAAATTCTGGCTTTTGTGAATAATTCTATCTTGTTTTGCGAATTTTGTATTATTTGTCAGACTCTGTGGTTTTTTGGTCCAAATTCGGGTTATTTTCTTCCCATATCCGGATATATTTTCGTCATCACTTGAAAGTTTGTTACACGTGATAGAACTATAATTTTAAGAGTATACACAGACGTCCGCCTTCAGGAAATTAAAAAAGAAAATGGAATTTCAGAAACTACCATTAACGAATATTAAAATACTGCTATCGTCAAATATAAAACATTTCTATACAAGAAAATCAGAAACTACCCGATGTCTCGTAAAACTGATCGATTCCGCATTATTTCAGTAAAAGCTGATTTTTCGCGTACTTTCAAATCAAATGTTTGTGAACCTATTGGACCAAACTGCAGTGGTCATCAGTCTCTAGTTTTACAAAGTTCTTATACTGGGGACTACACACATACGATGGGGAGTAGCCGCAATCCGTTACGTTTGTTTATATCGATGGTTCATTCCCGCCACCTGCAGCACGAGTGGAGACGCTGCACTTCGTCATGAATTTAGCTACAGTTTTCCTGCGTTGTGGCTTCTCGATACAATGAAGCAACATCCGCCAAAAATCCCGCGGAACTTCCAACGTTATCTGGAAGTTTACTTGTATATATGGCAGTTGAAATGCAACACTTCCTACTGTCCAACTAAAACATTTTTTTCAAAGCATAGGAGAATTTGTGTTTATGGGAACTTATCTTTTGCAAAGCCATGTTGTCCTGGATTCTTGCTGTTTTAATGTTCCTTGTGAAATTTAATTTGAAACAGCTTTTCCCGTTCCAAAATAGTCCAAGAATATTCTACTTTCAATTTTATTACCTTCAAGTTTCACAACCAAAATTTATGTTATTGTTACAAATCTCAATCTAGGCCAGTTTACAACTCTGTAGTACAACTTATAAACAGACTTCTACCAACTCATAACAACTAGAAACTTCCATGCTAGTAAAAGTTTAGAATCAGAACTGAAAAGCACTAAACAGAACTCAACAGAACTACTTGCACTGCCTGTGCACCAGCTTATATATACTGTGACAAATGACAGTCTGTATTATGTGATCATTTAGAACATGTGACTTATGATTATATCCATTATTAATTTAAATAAAAATTAATTGTTTAATACAATAAAGAATTACAATAGGATTCTGATTCATTATATTGTTAAAGGTTTAGCATTTTATGTTAGCAACAAATAATATTACTATACATTTTCTTTTATCACAAAGATAAAACAATTTCATTTAATTTACAAGATTAATATAATGTAAGTACATTATTTTACACTGAATAATAATTCAGTTCATTTACATAAAATATGAATTTAGATCATTTACATTTTTAACTGGCATATCTTTCCTTTAAGATCTTTGCCCCATATGTCAAGTAAACAACATGGCATTCTCAGCTGTGAACTGTCAAAGTACGTGAATTTTAATACGTTTTGATGTTATAAACACAAAAAGAGATCGTGATGTATAACTTTAAATGCAGATTTTGAGGTAAGTTTAAGAAAAAGTTACATAAATAATATGCTTAGCTTATTTTGAGGCCAAAAAGGAAACATCAAATTCGTTATGTATATATCATTGAGATGTTAGATATTTAACAGTTGTGTCTTATGTGAGGTATATATATATATCATATATACGACTAAGGGTAAAACATTTCGTGATCGCTCCCTTGCATCGTCACACGTTTCAGGAGGTATAGTAAATATTTTAAGGGCAATAGTAAAGGTGAATTGCAATAAAGATTGCCATATAACATGTGTCCAACGTTTACTGAGCACAGCGATACAGCTCTTAGTATGCAAACCAAATAAATTTGCTGTTCAAAGTTGATTTTCTGAAAATTCCACCATCAGGTTTAATGCACTTTTGACTTCTCTTGACAACACCACTTGCAGCTCCTCTGAGGTCGTCTTTGCGCACTATTCATAATCCAAACCATGAAATCAGCTCTTGTGTCTTGTTTCACAAATCTAAAACTGCCACTGCTGTAATCAGCTGCTGCAACCCCGGCAATTCGCAGTATCAACGACCCAAACACTTCTGCCAAGTCTGTGCCACTTCAGTCCGCGTGCATTGCTACATGTGAATGTTATTAGAGCTACGGTGCAAGCAACTAATAAGGCAGGCTGACCTTAGTATCACTTCACCAGTCCAAGTTCAACTTTCAGAGCATGCTCCAAAGATTGCACCAGCCACCGAACCTCCACGTTAATTAAACAAGTGTCCTTCGCTCCCAGAACAGAAGTGAGGATCTGTCTCCGCCTTAAGCAGAAAGTCCTTCCGCCTCTAGCAGCAACAAAGAACTGCCGAGAATTTTCTGACGGTAACTCCTCTCTCCCTCTCCAGAGTCTGGACCACACCTGCGGACTCTTAAAAGCCAGTCTGCTACAAGCTTCCGATCGCCGACCAGTGAAAAGACGCACCCAACATAAATTTCTGAAACTGTCAAAAAAATTCAGGTAGAGACAACTAGTCACGTCCGCGCGTTCCAAACGCTCTGCTACGCCGCCAGCTTGCATCTTTCTATATCTACATGGGCTACTCTGCAAATCTCATTTAAGTGCCTGGTAGAGGGTTCATCGAATCTCCTTTATACTATTTATCTACCACTCCACTTTCGAATAGCGCGCGGGAAGAAAGAACGCCTGGATCTCTCCCTTAGAGCTCTAATTTCTCAAATTTTATTCTGATGATCTTTCCTGACTATGTAAGTCAATAATATATTTTCGTATTCGGAGGAGAATGTTGGCGATTGGAGTTTCGTAGGTACACTAAGCCGAAGCGATAAACGCCGTTGTTGTAATGATTCCCATCCCAGATCCTGCATGATTTCCGTCACCCTGTCTCCCCTGTATCGTGACAATACAAAACAAGCTACCCTTCTTTGGACTCTCGATGGCTTCCGTCATACCCACTTGATAAGAATATCCACACTGGACAGCAATACTCCAAATGAGGACGGACAAGCGTACTGCATGCAGTCTCTTTAGTAGTTGTGTTTTTTATGCGTTCTTCCAATTAAACGCAGTCTCTGGTTCGCCTTTCCTACGACATAATCTACGTATTATTTCCAGTTTAAGTCTGGTGCAATATTAATTTCTAGCTATTTAGTAGAGTTTACGGCCTTCAAATTTGATTGATTTATCTTATAAACAAAGTTTAACGGATTTCTTTTCGTATTCTTTTCGTGTCTCATTATTTAGAGTCTATTGCCAATTTATTCAGATCGTTCTGCAGTTGGTTTTGATCTTCAGACGAGTTCACTAGACGATAAATGACGGCGTCATCTCCAAACAACCTAAGAGAGCTGCTCAGATTTTCCCCCAAGTAGTTTATGTAAATAAGGAACAACAGAGGACCAATAATACAACCCTGTGGTACACCCCATATCACCTCTGTTTTAGTCGATGCATTACCATAGATTACTAAAAACTGTGTCCTCTCTGACAGGAAATCTCCTATTCAGTCACAAATCTGGGGCGATATTCCATAATCATGCAATAATGATTAAAAGCCGTTTGTAAGGTACGGCGTCAAAAGCCTTCCGGAAATCAAGAAATACGGAACCAATTTGAGATCTCTTGTCGATAGCACTCATCACTTCATGTGAGTAAAGAGCTAGTCATCAACGATATTTTCAAAATCCGTGTTGACCTTGGGTCAATAGATCATTCCATTCGAGACAATTCATAGCATTTGATTACAGGATATGTTCCAAAACCCTGCTGCAAATTGACGTCAGTAAAACAGGCCTCCCCTCCTCCCCCCCTTGCCCCTTCTGCCCTCCTCATTCCACCCTGCTGTCTCTCCGGCTCCTGCCCCCTTCCCCTCCCCTACTTCCCCCTGGTTCGTTTGACATCCTGCCCCCATTTCCCCCCACAGCGACCCTGTAGCTCCCCCCCTCTCATCCCCCTGTCCCCCACATATCACCTTTCTTATTGTGAGTGCTCCGCCATCTGAGAAACCTTTTCATAGGTTTTTTATTTTATTTTATTTTTTTTATTTATTTATTTTTTTTTTTTTTTTTTTTTTTTTTTTTTTTTTTTTTTTTTTTTTTTTTTTTTTGCACGACCAACCCATCTCCCACATTTTAACTAATGTACAAATGTGGTTATACGGACACAGATAGATGTAAATGCGAGGAGATACAAACAGTGGAGCATCTCCTGAGGTGTCCGTTGGTGAATACGTGCGGAGAATGCTCCCAGGAAGATCTTATGAGATATAAGGAGACCGCTGCTCTATATACCGAATTCTGTATGAACGAGATATGAATTTTATCGTGTGTTTGTGTTAGATGTGCTTGTCTTTTAATTGTTATGACGTACGTCCCAACTGACGGATATGTTTTTAATATATACACTGCTGTATCTACTAATTTAATGTATTATTGAACTCAATTATCAATGTTTAGTTCGTTACACGATTATCAACTTTAGCGTGTGTACATTGTCTTATAGTGCATTTTATTTAACAACAGTGAACAGCCAACCTTTAGACCGACATCTTCCGTTTTAATTCGTGCGTTTCTTCGACTGTGTGGTGCCTCCTGTGCTTCTTTAATCAGCTAAGAACGTCCTACCCGCAGTCTTGTAATTATTTCATGTGCTTCCGGATTTCCTGCAATTGTTTTAACCTGTAACATTGTTCTGATTTTCCATGTCGTATTTTACATACTGTAGGCTAAAGAGCGCCTGCGAGCGCTGGCAATCCGCCCTGTATTAGGGAAGGAAATGACAATAAAGGGAAAAAAGACCTAATAGTGTAATAATAGTTACGTCAGTGGTGACCCCGACGTGATCACGTCGAAAATACTGGTTCTACCGAACTGCTAAAATGGAACAGCCCTCAGTTTCGCGACTGGCCGTTCGTCTACCGCCGTTTTGGCCACATAAATCGGTATTATGGTTTGCACAGGTGGAGGCCAGTTTTTTGTTATGTCGGTATCACAGTGGCCGCGACAAAATTCGCGCTTGTTGTAAGTCAACTAGACCAACGTTGCGCATCAGAAGTGCAAGATGTAATTACGGATAAGCCTATGACAAAGTAAAAGCAGAACTGATTCGTCGAGGTGTCGCCACATATCCCATCCTCGTCGCCATGTATTTTGTCCTCCCCGGCCTATGTTTCAGGAAAGGATCTGCTCAGGACGCGTGCTATACGTGGACAGTTAAAACAACAATACTGATTTGTAATACAAGTTTTATTTACTAATGTTTACACCAAATACTCAACGTCTAGAAAGTATGTATGTTCTCGCGGCGACGTCTTCTTCCTCGATGCTACTTGCTGCCTATTTCCGAGCCGAGTTCAGATGTGCCCTTCCAGACGCAAGGCGGCTTCAATATAGCTGCTTGCAGAGGACGCGCTTCTAGGTTGCTCCCTCCAGGAGGCGCGGCGCCGGCGTGTGATTGGTTGCCGGTCATCTGAACAGGCACGATTGCTCTCGTAAAAAAGAATATCTGTGAAAACTGAAAATATTGGTGTTAAAAGAATTATTGTCTTGAAAGTATGTCAGATTTTGGAAGATGATTTACTATTTTAAAGAATCATAAAGGAAACGTACGTGCTACTGCAATAAAGAGTCACAGAGTAATTTAGTCAAGTAACGATTTTGCACATGAAAGTGAATTATTTTAGTTAGCTACGTCTGTGAACTGTCTTACAGAGTACTATTATGAACATAATGTTATTTGGAGGTACTAAACCAACCCTTTATGTGTTTTAAAAGTGGTAAAAAATTTAACAGAGTATTATTACAGTATTTACGTTACGTTAACCAGAGATATAATTATCACAATTGTGGGCTTGAGCGATTATTTAAATGGAAGGCCATCGCTGGATTGCCTTGGTGACAGAAGTTTACGACGAGTGTTTTGAGAATTCAAAGTGATATAAATTGACGATGTTGACAGGAAAAACACACCCAGAAAACCAAAATTAGTGCCTGTATGTCCTTTATTATTCCGAACCTGCATCTTTAAACTTATTCTTCAGAAAATTTGACCGCGAACATTATTACATCGCGGCATACCAGGGCGTCGTTGCGTTGTTGTAGGCCACCAAAAACATTTCGCCTGTCTACTGCAAACAATTCTGCTATTGCAACATACAGCATACAACGAGAAGGTTTAAACCTAGGGCTATGCTGTCAGTTCTCATGGAAGTTTACCGTGGCGGACGTCACAGAAGCTATAATAGGAGCAGATTTTTTGGCGCACTACCAACCCATGCCAGACGTGTCCAACACTCGGTCAGTGGTCAACATTACAGGACTTCCTGTTACCGGATACCACCGTAACGCTAAAAAATATGATGTCAAGCTAATACAGATCGCTGACGAAGAAAATCCAAACTTGGTGAGACCCCCAGGTGCACCACAACAAGTTTTTCATGATACAGTTCATCATATAAAGACTACAGATTTACCACCCGTGTCTGATAGACCAAGAAGGTTAGCGCTAGAGCTCCTTGCCATTGCTAAAGCGAATTTAACACAATGCTGCGAGAGGGTATAATCAGGCCTTCAAACAGTCCATGGGCATCTGCCCTACATTTGGTTCCAAAGAAGGGAGGAACATAGCGCCCGTGTGGCGATTATCGGGTGTTGAATGCCCGAACAGTACCTGACTGCTATCCCGTTCCATTGTTGAGGGATTACAACCACGCACTGCATGGGGCGACAACATTCAGTACGATCAACTATGCTAAAACGCACACACAAATCCCTGTAGCAGCAAAAGTTACACCAAAGACTCCAATCATCACCCCTTTCGGCTTATTCGAGAGCAAATTCGTCATCTTTGGACTACGCAATGCTGCACAAACCTCACAGCGATTAATTGATTCTGTCTTTCGTGGGTGGCCATTCATCTTTACCTCCTTGGACGAGGTACTTGAGTTTTCATCATCCAAGGACCAGCACCACCAACATGTCTGTGAGGTTTTCCAACGTTTGGAGCATTATGATGTGGTGTTGAACATCGACAAATGAGTATTTGGACAGACAGAAATTGAATTTCTATGACATCTATTATTCTCTGCAGATTCACTGCTTCTAAAAGAGAACATTCAAGCAATTTTGCAGCTGCCTAGACCAACAACCATCGAAGAACTCTACAGGTATCCGAGCATGCTGAATTTCTACCGTTCGCATTTACCATGGACGGCAGAGCAGCAGGAACCGTTCTGCAGCACTGACTGGTCCGAAAGAAGAGTTCTCCAGTGCAATAGACCGACAAGACGGTTTCAGTATTTGAAGCGACGAAACAAAGCCTGAAGAAAGCAGCCCTACTGTCACATCCCAAGCTTGACACTCGTCTTTCCTTGGTGGTGAACGCCAGCCAGAAGGCTATTGGTGCTGTTCTTCAGCAATGGATAGACAATGCCTGACAGCCACTTGCATATTTTTCTCACAAATTATCACCATCGCAATAAAAATGGAGCACATCGAGAACTCTTGGCTATTTGAGATGCAATAAAATATTTCAGACAACAGGTTGAAGCAAGAGCCTTCACCATATACACTGATCATATGCCATTGACTTTCGCATGCCATTGACTTTCGCGTTCAAGAGGAAAAGTACCACCTACTCTCCATGCCAGTATAGTTACTTGCAGTTCATTAGTCAATCCAGCACTGATATTCATTTCCAGGCTTAACAATGTGGTGGCAGACTGTTTGTCCCGGGTAGCCATAATATCACAGACTGTTGCATTGCAGCACTCGCCAAGGCTCAACAAGACGATCCTGAGTTATGTGGTCTGCTGAACGATGACACAGCAGTACTGAATGTCAATGTTCCTGGTGAAGACATCCAACTACTCTGTGACATGGCTCATGGACGATTCCACCCCTTCATACCAGTTGTATTACGGAGACAAGTGTTTAACAGCCTGCACAATCTTTGTCATCCTGGAGTTAAAGCAACATTCAGGCTAGTGTGAAAGTTTCAAATACAGTTAAAACATAAAACCAGAAGCTCGCCAATACAATCAACAACAACCTCGGCTGTCAGAACACTTCACACAAAACATCAAGGCGACGTTTACGTCCAGCCACGCCGCTGTCCTTGCCGCCTGGCTCTATCAGGTGCTTTGATCGACGAGGGCGGGAGACGCCTTGATGTTTTGTGTGAAGTGTTCTGACAGCCGGGGTTGTTGTTGATTGTATTTGCGAGCCACTGGTTTAATGTTTTAACTGTATTTGACCCGAAGATGCGACTTTAAGTCGCGAAACCGGTCGTCTTTTTTTTTTTTTTTTTTTTTTTTTTTTTTTTTTTTTTTTTTTTTTTAAAGTAAAACAGCTGAAGCGGACCCTTTTATTAAAGATGTATCATCTTAGCTGTGGATGTCCGTCAACAAAGTTTTTATGTAGTCTCAAAGTATTTTGTGTGGCCTGGTATGGAACGAGACTGCTGAAAGTGGACACGAACATGCCAACGATGCCAACTCTGTAAGATTTCACATGCACTCGCCGTCGGGTGATTTTCCAGATGCATCCTCATGTTTTGCCCATGTCCATCTCGATGTGATAGGACCACTAGCTCGATCAAATGGTCAATGGTGTATACAAAACAATGATAGACAGGTTTACACGGTAGCCCAAGGCAGCTCCCACAGATGACATTTCGGCCGAAACCCTAGCCTCGGCATTTACATCAATGTGGGTAGCTAGATACGGCTTTCGGCTGCCCCTTACACACAACCAAGGACAGGGGCCGACAATTTGAAACTGAGTTGTTTGCACAGCTGGAAATATTGTTCGGCTATATACACCATAAAACCACTAGATATCATCCAGCCAGCAGTGGCACAATTGTGCGATGGCATCGAACATTGAAGTCGGTGCTCATGTGCCATTGGAGTTACTGGACAACTGTCCACAGTTTGCTTGGCCTACGAACCACCTATAAAGCTGACATAGATCCATCTGCAGCGGAACTGGTTTATGGCGAGACATTGCCGCTACCTAGTGAATTCGTGGACACCAACCCTCTTTTGAACCCAGCACAAGATCAGAGTTGCTGCGTCTTTTGAGAGAACATACAGCTTGATCTAGCTGCACTTTTGTACACAGCGACCGCGAAAACTGTTCACATGTCATGCTATTGACAGACTGTGTCAAGCCTCCTCTGCAACCACCTTATACGGCACCATTCGCTTTCTACACAGATGCTACACAAATTCTGGATGTAGTTGCGAATGGGAAATCCACCACCATATCACTTAACTATGTGAAGCCTGCATATATCTTCCAATACATGTCAGCAAGCATATTGCCACTAAAAGCCCAACATCATGCAGATCAACCACCTCCATTTCCACCACAAACATCCCAGCCAGCTAAGCCATTGTGCTATCCCCACTTTATTATGGCTGCACGGTGTATGGGTCTGCAAGACCTTCCTACCTGAAAATGTTGGACGTGGTGTTGCATGATGGGATTAGGTTGGTTATTGGGGCATTTTGTACCAGTTCTGTACCAAGCCTTTGGGTCAAGGCTACTGAGCCACCGCTTTGCATACGGCGACAGCTCCTCATGGAGCGTCAGGTGTATGCCTCATTATCCACTCCATGTACATCTGCTTACAATAACGTTGCTCAGCCACCTATGGAAAGGCTGTTTCGTTATCGACTTCAAGCTAAGAGGCGTTTTGGGATTTGTGCTAAGGTCTGTTTCTCAGATGTGTGTGTGTCAGATTTCACTGCGATATAAATATCATTGTAAATAGAAATTTACGAACCCTGAGTCTGTTTTTCGTCTCGAATATGTCAAAGACATTAAAGATGAAGGTGAATCGTTGAATTAAAATTTGTGAAGCGGCCGGGAATCGAAACCGGACCTCTATGCTTACTAGGCAGATGTCTTACTATTAGACTACCGTACCACTAGCGATGAAGGCACTTTGGAATAGCTTAAGTACGACTTCCCTCCACGTCACAAACTTTAATTCAGCTTCTGTGTTCCATGAAATATTGCCACTCTTGCCAAGGCTCTCCATGCAGCGGAATAGCACCTTGGTAATGGACATATTGGAACATTCCTGCCTTTAACCTTAGGCTCAGGGTTCGTAAATATCTATTTACTATGATATTTATATCACCTTAGCCTAAGGTTAAGAGCAGGAATGTTCCAATATGTCCACTGCCGTGGTGTTATTCTGCTGCATGGAGAGCCTTGGCAGTAGTGGCAATATTTCATGGAACACAGAAGCTGAACGAAAGATTTTGCTGTTTTACGTTGAGGCTGGAGTAGATATTCCTCTTGATTTCTTCAGAGGCTCAGACACCTTTTAGATTTAACAAATTTAAAAAAAAGATTGCACCCCAGACATTACATTTCAGACCAAATTTTTTAACATTCCAAATAGGTATCATGATCATACAGTGGTGGAAAATGACGGATCCAAACAAGGGAACTCCGTCGGGTGTTCTGTTGTGTTTCCAGATCACATCATAGGGATACGCCTGCCGACTGCCTACTCGTTTTTTTCGGCAGAACTGCATTCCATCCTCCAGACACTAGAACACATCCGGCGTGCTCGAATTACAAAATTTCTACTCTGCCTCGATTCCCTTAGTGCCCTACAATCACTGCGGGTCATGTACCCAGTGGGGTAAGGAGGTGTCATTTGTTTGGGTTCCTGGGCATTGCGCAATTTGGGGTAATGAAGCGGCTGATGTGGTTGCCAAGGCGGCCTGCAGTGACCCAAATGTCAAAGAGTGTGCCATTCCCTTGCAGAACGTCTACTCTGTGCTGCGCCAGAGGTCCCTTCAGTTGTGGGAGGAGACGTGGCTGGCAGTTACAGGTAATAAACTGTGTTTGGCTGAACTAACTGTCCGACCGTAACGAATCTCCTGCCAGACATTCAGGCGTTCTGAAGTGACCATGACACGCTTCCGCATTCGGTACAGCCCTTTGACCCACAGCTTTTTATTCCGTCAAGAGGATCCACCGATCTGTGATGCTTGTGGTGTGTAACTCACCGTAAACCACATTTTAACCGAATCGTGCTGAGAGGCCAGCCGCTAATCTTGGTGGTGTCCTCCGCACTGTTTGATCTGATAATGAGGTGAGTGTGATGAAAGTTTTACAATTTTGTGAACTTTCTCGAATCTGTCCTCTGCTTTTAGGCTGGAGGTTTTAGTGTGTTCCAGAATGGCCCACTGATAACTTTAATATCAAGAGATATTGCGTTTGAGGTACTTATAAAGTTGTAAACATCGTTCACGCCATCCAACGATGTTGTTATAGTGAATAAATGTCTGTGGCATGGATGTAAAAAGATGGGAGATGGCATGACGTCACAAACTTGAATCCATGTTTGAAGCTAATTGAACCTAGTTCTGCCATTACTGTTTGTTCAAAGCACTAGTTTTCTATTGAGTTGCTGCATAGAGTTGTCGAAGATTTGTAGTTGATAATGCCTGTGTGCATTGTTTATGGTTGTACTAACCGTTCTGAAAGCACAAATAAGTTGAAGGGAATCATGTTCCATTCGTGACTGTGAGTGCTCTGAACATACAAACATTCAAACAGCAGTACAGCAGACGGTCTAACCATATTCTCGAAAATCGCAACAAATTTGGAAAAAGGTCGAATATTTGTGAGAAGGGAGAACATAAATGGCATTGCTGATCGTATCACTTGAAGCAGCAATTTCATTCTCCTTTCTTCAGTCACACATAAATCACCAATTCGATGTTACTAATTCCTGAGACAGCACATAAGAGTACCAGATAACACAATTCTGTTATGTCAATAAGAAAATCCCTACAAAGTGTTGTGGACAGTGACGTATCCAGGATCGTGGTCTGGTGGGGGCTGAGGTCAATCCGAGCTGACTTGATTACTAAAAAAATTAAAAAAAAAAAATAAAAAATAAAAAAAGAACGGTCGCCGGTCGCTGCGTGTAGGCTTCATGGAGAGTCTGGGGTGGGGGGAGGCTGCTGTCTACAGCGTCCCCTCCCCCCTGTATACGACACTGGTTGTGGATAAATAACTGCTACAAAGGTTACAAACGATAAGATTTAAAAAAAAATATTTATGTGGGACGAGTTTAAATTTTTAAATTTTATATAGCCATTTCCACATATTTGTTTCTTAATGTTAATATGATTTTAATTACATTTAGTTATAATAAATTGAGCCAACGATAATTTTTTAATTCGTCTTTAATTCGCTGTTGCCCTGAAACGATTTACTGCGAATTATAAAACCAAAACTGTGACAGATACGGCAAATCAAAATGGCGTCTGTGACGTGGAAGAAACAAGTGAATATTGTTTTGACGTCACTTTCCAAGTCGCCGTTCATTGGCTAATGTAACAGCGAATTCCATTGGAAGGAAAGAAATTTTTGCTTACGATATATGTACTCCTGTACAACAGACGCTTGTAGGGACATCGTGGTGACATCTCCGGCTCTTTGGTCTGTGGCGTCGTGACGCGTGTTATTGCATCGCGGCAATCGCTCAGTTCCGCGTTTACCACCAGGAGCGCAATGATTTTGTATGTTTTATACGCTTTCTGTTTATTCTTTGAGGTGTTAATTTTTTACCCTTAGGTTCGTTCAAAGAGCTGCAGGGCTACTACTGCACATGCACAGTACGGAAAGTCGTTGTTCGGAATTCACTTACAAATACGATAAATCAAGAGTGCAATTCCTCTTTTAATGAACATTTATTATTTTTCAACGTAACGTACTAAAATGTCGAAAGCATGGCTAATAATATAAAACAACAAAGCAAAACACTTTTATATATTTCAAAGTTTTCCATATATGACAACTGGCCCTTTTTCCACATCTTCTCCCACCTAAGTTAACGGTGGTCATTCCAACGGTAACTTACATAACAAACCCAAATTCAATTTTATAGGTTTGCGAACCGTCCGTCCAGATCTTGCCTCCACCAACTCCCTGGGAGTCTCTTTGGTGATGGTCATGTTCTCCTTTCGGAGTGGTTCACCAATTTCCTCTCGAAGTCTTCTGCCGATGAGTGTACTTTCACCCTGTTGGCCAAGTTCTAACTCCAGTGGATAAATTCTCTGCCTTGGTCTCAGAAGCAAACCACTTGAGGTCTTCACTCTGACCAGTCTGGTTTACGATCAGGACCCTTTAAGAGTTCAACAACTCTTGCTCGTGGCCACTCTATGCGTTTTGTGTTGTCATTTCCCACCAGCACTATTTCACTAACTGAAATTTGTCTATGTTGTTGTCTATTGGCTAATAAAATTAACTGTCCGAAGTATTCAGAACGAAATCGCCGTCGGAGGTCTTCCCGCAGCTTTTGCCGGTAGCAAAGCCTCTTATTTAGATAAGTGGATTCCACTAAATCAAAGTCAGGAACTCCTATCTCTTCAACTTCCTGTAAGAACATACTAGGGGTTAAAGGAATCAAATCACTATGATTTTGAGACACATAAGTTAGTGGACGAATGACTCTGAATGAAACTGTATATTGACAATGAAGATATAAGCTACAAATGTACTGCTCTATACACTCCACAAGTGTATAAACACACCCATGCCTTTTTATTACGGTCCTTCTTCATCTTGAGGTATAGTGGACCTGCTAAATCGACACCAGTGACTTCAAATGTCTTAGAATTTCGCACTTTGTCTTCAGAAAGTGATGCTGGATAAACTTCTAAATGTTTGACTGTTTGCTTCTTGCACTGAAAGCATTTATCCAGAACTGATCGAATAGTTTGTCTTCCACGAATTATCCAAAATGTTTCTCTAAGGAGAGTTAACATCATCTGTGGACCTGCATGACATGATTTCTTATGCAAATCCATTATCAGGCGAAATAAAACAGGATGCTTAGAATTAGGCAGTACAGCTGGTTGACAAAAACTGTTTAGAACCTTTCTATGCGAGACTTTTGTCATTAGGCGTATAATCCCATTACTATCAACAAATGGGACCAAATTAGATAACTTTTTGTCATTCACTCCAGAGAAAGCTTGTTTCTGAACCATATTTATAACTTTAAGGTCAACCATGACTAATTCTTCTGTTGTCAAATTGCCACAGAATCGATCATATTCTTTTGTTTGACAATTCTTCATAAAGCGATATAATCAACCAATTAGATGTACACTCTGTTCAAAAGTAGAAAAGCGAGTATAATACCAATTAGACTGCAGCTGTGAGCATGGAAGAAACAATACTTTTCTTCTTTCCACGAGTAATCTCCTCTTCATCATACTGCACTTCTACCATGGGCCACGTATTTGATGGATCTTGTAGCCAACTAGGTCCCTCCCACCATCTTGATTCTAACAGCTTCTTAGCAGTAGCACCACGGGAAGGCAGGTCTGCAGGATTCATGGTCACAGGAGAATGTCTCAATTCATGTCCTTCAGTCAATACCCTGATTTCTTTAACTCGGTTGCATATGAACACATCCCATTGATCTTCTCTTTGAATACAGGCTAAGAAGTAGTTGCATCACTCCAAAATATTGTCTTAACACCATTGATGTTAAAATCTTGAACAATGTTAGAGTAAATCCTAGAACCTATTGTTGCAGCTAACAATTCCAACCTTGGGATTGTCATTTTCTTCTTACGCTTACTGATCGGAGAGACTCTTGCTTTAGCAAGGATAAGCTGGACGCAAACCTGATCCTGATGTTCTACACAAAGGTAGGCTATGGCCGTATACAAGTGTTGACTTGCATCACAGAAGATATGAATTGTCCAGTTTCCTTGTGAATCTGGCCCTGGAAGCCATATGGGAATTTTGATTTCTCCTAAGTAAGGCAAATCCCTCATCCAGGTCAAGAATTGTGATTTGATGTCCTCATTCACTTCCTGATCCCAACCTATATCTGATTCCCATGTCTGTTGTAAGAGAAGTTTTGGAAGCAAGGTAACACTACAAGCTACTCCAATAGGGTCTGTTGAGCGCCCTAAAGCTCCAATAACAAATCCAATAGGGTCAAAAATTCTATGTGCTACCGACAGAATAATCGTCTTGGTTATCTTCTCTACACAAATGGAGTTTACCTTGTCTACACTGATGTACAGATTATCCTCTGACTTATCCCACAACAATCCTGAGACACTAATAGGCTTTCCTAATGGCATAGAGGGGTTCGTGTATTCCCACCCTCGAAGCTCAAACTTTCTTTCATTGTGGAAGTTGCTTCGTCCATGAACTGCTGTAACTGGTCTACATCATCTACACTGGTCACACAATTGTCAACATAAAAACTCTGACACAACAGTTCTACTAAATCTTGAGAATAATATGATGTACTCTTTTTACACTGATCCAGTACAGTCTGCAGGTGGTATTTGATTACTGCTCCAAGAAGATATGGACTACATGTCACTCCAAACACTACACAACAGAGTTGATAAAACTTCAAGGTACCCTGATGTACAATCCAGAAGAATCTAAAAAATGGACGATCCCCTTTACAAATGCTGATTTGCAGAAAGGCACGCCGTATGTCAGCCACTACTCCAATTCTCTTCAACCGGAAACGAGCCAATACTGAAAAAGTAGTTCTATGAGATTCGGTCCCTTTTCAACACAACTGTTAATACTGGGATGCCGATGCATCAAACACAGGACGAACAGGCGTGGTTTTATTTTGCTTCACTACGTGACGATGTGAAAGATAATGGCAGGGAGCATTCATTGTTTCTTCAGGTACCTCTTCTATTACACCTTCTTGTATCCACTCGTCCAATACAGACTGATATGCATCATAGTAACCTTATATAATATAAAACAACAAAGCAACAACTTTTATATATTTCAAAGTTTTCCATATATGACAAGTGCCTTTGTCCACATTCGTGTTCAAAGAGCAATCTTGCAGCATGCTGCAGCCTACCGGCTGTTCAAGGAAGCTACCGGCTACAGCGTCCTGCAGCTTCCTGGCTGCATGAGCTGCAGGGAAAATTTCCTCCTGCAGCCTGATTGACGTCATCGGAACCGCACACTCGCAGTACTGCCAGCTTTGCTGCTGCAGGAAGTTGCAGCCCTGTAGCTCTTTGAACGAAACGTTTGTATGCTCATTGAATATACTGGGTGGAACATTGATAGCGACCGGGACAAACATCTAACGAAATAAGTATCAAACGAAAAAAACTACAAAGAGCAAAACTTTTCTAGCTTGAAGGGGGAAAATAGATGGCGTTATGGTTGGCCCACTAGATAGCGCTGCCATAGGTCAAACGGATATCAACAGCATTTTTTTTAAAATAGGTACCCTCGTTTTTATTACATATTCGTCTAGTATGTAAATAAATATGAATGTTTTATTTGAACACTTTTGTCACTTTTTGATAGATGGCGCTGTAATATTCACAAACATATTGCTCAGAATTTTAGATGAACAGTGGGTAACAGGTAGGTTTTTATAATTAAAACACAGAACGTAGGTACATTTGACCTTTATTTCGGTTGTTGCAATGTGATACATGTACTTTTGTGTAATTACTAGGGTCATTCCAAAAGAAATGCACACTATTTTTTAAAAAAATACAGTTTTCATTCTGCATGTTTGAAAGGTTTACAGTATGTAGATACATCCTTCCCGCTTGTTTTCAAACTTAGTTCAACCTGTTCCCGTGAGTGGCGCCATCACAGCACTGCTTAATTGATTTATTTATTTATTCACATAATACATAAAATGTGTCAATGTGCATAGATAAAGTAAATACACATAATACATAAAATACATATATTTCATATGTAGGTACAATATAACACATTATACAGTACACAAAAACTTTCTTATTTCGCTAAATGATGATTTTGTTTTTACATTATTCTGATTATTTTTCATTGACATAGTCTTCTATTGTATAATAGCATTTTGAAATTAGAAACATTTTGACAGCTTTTTTAAAATCAAAACATCTTATCTATTTGTTTAATTTCATGAGGCAACTTATTGTACAGCTTTAGTCCTTGGTATTCACTGCAGTTTTGAGTCCTACATTTGTTTTTTTCTGGGAAGGCGCAGGTATTCCCTAACTCTCGTATTATGATAATGTGTAGTACTGTTTGTGGGATAGCAATGTACATTTTTCTTACAGACACTACAGTTTGGTAAATGTATTCACAAGGAACAGTCAGTATACCAAGTTCTTTAAACAATTCCCGGCAGTGAGCCCTTTTGTTCTGTTTTGTTATTATCCAAGGAGCCCTCTTTTGCAATATGAAATTTTTTTCTATGTTCTGCCTGTCTGAGTCCCAGGAAATCATCCCGTATCTAAGGATGAATGTATGTATGCATGATATGTTGCTTTGAGGCAGTTACTGTTACATATAACTGCTAGTACCCTCAAAGCATAGCGTACAGATGAGATTCTTTTAGCTATTCTTGAAGTGTGTTCCCTCCATTTCATTTGATTATCTATATCCACCCCTTAAAAATTTGTGACAGTTCATGGGGTCACCATTTAGATTTAATTTAATATTATTTGTTTTATTTATAGCAAAATTCATACTGTGTGTGTCTTACTGCTATTAATGGTTACTTTGCCGGCCACGGTGGCCGAGGGGACTAAGGTGCTCCAGTCACGGTCTGCACGGCCACTACGGTAGGGGGTTCGAATCCCCCCTCGGGCATGGATATTTATGCCGTCCTAGTTCGTAAGTAGTTCATAAGTAGTTTGTAAGTTTAGGGACTGATGACCCCGTAGTTAAGTCCCATAGATTATACAAACATTTGAACATTTTTTTAATGGTTACTTTATTTACCTCTGACAATTTGCATACATCTTTCAATATGTTATTGGCTTTACTCAGCAGCATTTTCTGTGTCTTACCCATAATTATTATGTTGCTATCATCAGCAAACAGAATTTTGTCACCATGAGTGACACTTTCTGGGAAGTCATTTATATATATTAAAAATAGGATTGGGCCCAAGATACTCCCCTGTGGGACTCCTATATTAATTAGTTTAGCATCTGACAGATGTTTCTCTATATACTTGGGATTCTTATTAGGCTGTGAAATTTCTACTCTCTGTACCCTATTCGTAAGATGTGATTGGAACCATTTGTTTACTACTCCTGCCTTGTCAAATGCCTTGGGTAAATCTAAAAAGATGCCTGTTACACAATCACCTCTATCCATGGCTTCCATAACGACTCTTGTAAATTCTGCTATTGCTGCCTCTGTACTGCTGCCTTCCCTGAATCCAAACTGAGATTTTGTTAGCAAATTATACTTATTGAGGTAATCCATAAGTCTATCTTTCATTATTGTTTCAATATCTTCAAAAATGAAGGCAGTAGTGATACTGGTCCATAGTTTTCTATGTTTTCCGTATCTCCCTTTTTGTGTACTGGCAAGACTCTCACTTGCTTCAAGTACTCAGGAAAGATACCTGAGCTGAAGGATTAATTTATATCTGTTAGAGGTCCCTTTATGCTATCTATACATTCCTTTAGCACACACATTGGGACTTCATCAAGGCCTGAGGATTTTTTATTTTTTCAACCTATGCACTACGTTTTTTTACTTCCTGTTCAGTAGTCGGTAACAGGACCATTGAAGTTGTTGAATAGCTTCTGACATGCAGTGCATATGACCTTGGAAAGTTTTTCTGTAATTCTGTTGCAATACTAGTGAAATAACTGTTTATGAAATTGGCCACATCATTAGGACTACTAATTAATGCTCCTCTATGTCTTATTTGGAGTTTTGCCTCTTATTTCTCCTTCCCTCTTGCCTTTCTTACCACTGTCCAAATTGCTTTACTTTTATTTTTGAATTATATATTATGCTATCATTCATAGCTCTCTTTGCCGCCAGCAACACCTTCCTGTATATCCTTTCGTATTTATGATAGTAATCAAGAAACACTGAGTCACATCGCTGACTTTTTAGTGAGCTAAGGAATTTGAAATTGGGAGGATTTAATAATTCCTTTGGTGACCCACTTTTTAGAATCTGTGCCTCCAACTGGACGTAACACTTTTGGGAATGATTCCTCAAATTTTAGTTTAAATATTGATGCAAATTTACAGTACTTAGCCTCAACTTTTCCTCAGCATACACTTCTTCCCAAGTCTGGTGGTGTAGTTGCTTTGAAAAATCACACATTTTTGATTTGGAACAAACCTTTTTGTAACCTTGTCTCCCATGTGATTTATGTACACTGAAATTGATATTAACAACTTGGCAAGAATGGTCAGAAAATTCCAGCTGTTGTACATTTATGTCACATTTGTTTTTATCAATATTAGTTATTATGTGATCTATTATTGAAGCTGATGTTTTGATGATCGTCGTTGCCCTATCTACTACCTGTGTGACACCAAAGCTATACAGAATATTCTGATAAGTGTTACTAACTTCATTGTTTATGCTTAAGTTTATATTAATATCCCCACACAATATTACACTTCCCTTAAATTTGCATGTCATGTACAGCACTTGGTTTAATTTACTCATAAAGACATCCATACTACCACTAGGTGCACTGTATACACACAGTATTGTTAATTTCTCTTTTCGTACCATTAAATCTATTACAGAAATTTCAAAATGCTTTCTACACTGAGTATACTAATGTCAGATCTAAGCCTCTTTTTACAAAAATACAAGATCCTCCACCTTTCATGTATGTTCTACAAGAAAAACATGCTCTTTCATAATTGCTTAAAGCTACGTTCACTATTTCTTCTTCTTTATACCAGTGCTCTGTGATACAAACTATTGAGATACATGAGGAAAATAGTTCTACTTCAAGTTGCTGTATTTGTTTTTCTTATCGATTGTTTATTTTGGTGGAGAATTGTTAGACTAGTACATATTTGAACACTGCTTACCCTGTATTTAACTTATTTGCCCTGGTCAGTAAAAAGTCCTTCAGATGGCCTGGAAGAACTGTTTTCCTTTTCCCTGCACCACTGTATTCTCTGTTTGGATTTGTTGCTGAAATTTCTTCTGTGTATGTTGCCCCTCCTGTTGATGACTCGTCCCTGTTTACTGGTGCCTTCATTTGCTTCCTTAAGCCCACTGCACTCATATCCACTTTTAACACTATATAAGTAGGTCCACCTTCCCCTGTCTGCAGTGCTGTTTGGCCTTCTAGAGGTGTGTCCTTTACCCCTGATGATAATTCATTTCTTTCCTTTGGAAATGAAGTTCTTTCTGCAGCAGTAGGTTCAGTTATACTGTCTGCTTGTCTATAAACTGTAGTTTCTCCAGTTTTTCTTGCTTTTTTGTTGTGATCTTCTAGCCTTTTCTTGCTTCGTGATTCCTCTAGGCATTCTGTTGCTATTGAAGTTGATTTTTCTGGAGAGGAATTCCTTTTTCTGTCTGGTGGTGAGATTAGGACTGGAGATTCTCGTAGCTGCATGGTTTGTGGCTTTTTCACATTTTTTTCCTCAATTGCTTTCGGGATTTCTTCACACATATATCTTTTTCCTTTCCTATTCCTATGTAGCCCATGCTTTGTAAAATGTTCCCATATTGAAGATGTTACTTGAATAAATGTTGCATTTTGCACACAAGGACACACTTTCTCAAATTTTCTGTTTGTTGTCACTATCTCTGTGTTGACACACGATTTTTCCATTAAAGCATGTCCTTGTGGTATGCTCACCACAAAGAAATTCACTTCGTGTTACTTTGCAGTGTGTCTTTTACCGCTTGAAATCTGTTGTTTTGGTAAACATCATTTGAGCTCTCACTATAATACAGTTACAGCCTGATCTTAGTAAGTTTTTGCAGTCCTTCAATATTTCGTGTAGTGGGGCTCCTGGTTTTGTTATTCCGCTTGCATTCAAATTGGTATTTTTATTTCGCACATTGGCAGCTAGTTCCTTTCCATGACTATCTGAAAGTATGTTTATTTATCTTTCAGGGACGCTGTTTTCGTGTCTGCAATACCCGTTTCCTTGCTTCTTAGACATTAATATTGGTAAACACTCCACTTTTTCTTTCGTGATGCTATCGTCTTGCGATGATAATGTGGATTTCTTCGAAGTTTTTAGTTCATGACCTACCGTACTGTACAGTGTTTCTCCTGACGAACTTTTTGTGACCTACTAAGACTGTTGTTTACCTATTTCAAGTTTTTTGCTTCGAATTTTCTAAGGCTATCTATCGTTGTTTGCAGTATTTGAATATACGTTTTTGCTGCTTCGACACTGTTTTGCGACACCTTGGCGACACGTTGTTCACGTTTTCTAAAATATTTAGCTTTTACAAAATCACGCGACTTAAAGTAAACATTTCCACAGTCACATATTTCATTCACTGTTTCACAGTATTTTATGCACCCCAAATGTATCCACCTATGCGTGAAGGAACACGTATTTATACCATTTACCACTTTATCATCACATACTACACGATTTAAACACACGAAGTGGCCATTTCTTATGGAACTATTAATCAACAAATCTACACTCGCCGCCATGTTAGTCATATATCAAGATGGCTGCTAAACTTGACATCTGTCAGAAACAATGTGCTGTTATTGAAGTCCTGTGCTGTGAAAACGACACAGTGGGCAACACCCACAAGAGATGTGAAAAGGTGTATGGATATGCTGCTGTCGACGGCAGTACAGTTAGTCGGTGGGCAAGCAGGTTAGGTAATGAAAGTGGGCATGGCAATTTTGAGAACTTCCTTGCAGTGGCAGGCCTCGTACTGCACACACTCCAGACAATGTGCCTTACAGTCCTGACCTGGCTCCATGTGACTATCATCTCTTTGGGAAACTGGAAGACTCTCTTCGTGGAGCAAGGTTTGAAGATGATGACTCCCTTGTACACGCTGGCAAACAGTCCTCCAATGTGTTGGTCCAGAATTTTACTGTGCGGTTGTACAGGCGCTGGTTCCAAGATAACGTAGGGCAATTGAGAGGCATGGTGATTATGTGGAGAAATGAATATATTGGGCCTAAAGGATGTATCTACACACTGTAAAACTTTCAAACATGTAGAATAAAAACTGTATTAAAAAAAAGTGTGTATTTTGAGTGACCGTCGAATCATACTTTATGAGAATTCATGCTATTACTGCATGATTACCTGTAATTACTTCATGTATTCAATATAGCCCAGTCAATGAAGACCGAAAAATGTCTTATAGGGGAAAAATCGTGTAGTCGCAAATTTTTGTACAGTGGTAGTGGGGAATGTCATGAACAACATACTGAAAATCCTGACCTGCAGGGTGAGAGTTGGGGTTGGCGGAGGGCGCTTTTGAAGGCCACTTTTTCACGTTTTTCTTAAATAACTCGAAAGCCATGGCTTCTAGTGAAAATATTTACCAGAACAAAATTAAATTACGTTAAATTTCCTACATAAAACGTCCTATTAATTTTTTCTCTAGGACCAATAGTTTCTCATTATAAGGGGTTAAAAATTGCAATTTATGAAAACAATATTTTAATACTATAAAATTAATGTTTACTGTTAAATTAAGTGGATAAGGCCAAATATTAAAAGCCTATACCTCATTTAAGTACAGTAGAACAATACTGAGGGATAAATTTTGTTCTTAGGATGTGCCATGTGGCAGTGGGAGGGAGCGGGTATGGGAAGTGGGGGTGGTGATAGAAGATGAAGGGAAGTATGGCGTTGGAATGATGTCAAGCACTTCCCTTATTTGTGCTTCTGCAAAACGAGAATGGGTCTAGTGACTCCCCACTCCAACTATCCTATTAGGCCGCAGAGACAACTACAGGGTGTTTCACCATGTTATACCGACCCTTGCACAGCACACTTCGTAAATAACTGGTGACGCAGTATGCTGACACACCTAGAGCGTGTTGATAGTTCACAAAATGCGTTGTACAAACACAGTTGTTGGAAGTGTTTATTTTCCACAAATACATTAACACTAAATGTAATACAGGTATTAGTTACAAGTAGAACTACACAGTATATCTCTGCACATCGCCTTGCACCTGTAGACGGGAAGTTGATTGTTGGGCTTACTGTACATTTGTTGCGGCTTATTTCTGGGAAAGGCCCCTCCCCCACCATGAGAACTGCTTAGAGACAGCATTTTCTGTCCAGTTCTCTTATGTGATTAATGGAAACAACTTTACTGTGGAGTGAGTTCAGTGGTTCCCCCTTTATAAGGTATGTTTGTACCTCGTACTTTTTGTTTATGTTGCCATTTAATTGCTTAGATAGGTTAACGAATCAAACATTTCGTGTAATAATTCCTTCATCACTTGTTGCAGTTTATATGATTGCAGCAGAGATTGTCTTATATTTGGAATTCATTTTATTAAGTGATTACTTACTTTCAAAAATTAGGACTGTCTGTGCATGAAATATGTTCCTATAAGAAATGGTAGAAAAGTGTTTGATCTGCAAGTGTGATGTTGTCAGGGACCTTTGGAATGTTGGTAGGAAAGGATTACGTGGACTGCTAAATGCAAGTTACTTGAGAAAAGATGGGAAAACTGAAGGTTTCAGCAGCAAAACAAGTGGTGTTGTTCATGCATCTTGCGGGAAGCAGTACACCAGAGGTGACTCAAGTAAAAGGTTTTCAAGAGAATCTCTTTCAGAGGAACAGCCTTCAAAGTCAGCTGAAGTCAAACTATTGCGTTCAGCTGAAGCGAAATTTGATTTTATAACTGCCTGTTTTGTGCAGAGATAATAGATGATGAATATCTTGATAAACAGAAGAAAAAACCCAAAAACGGCAGCGAAATGTTTACAGTGTTCGATCCTTCAGTTAAGATAATACAATTATAGTTCGTGCACAAGAGAAGAAGGATCAATCGGGAGACTCCATCCAAATATGTATCTGTTCTGTTAGTCATCTACGAGTTGTAGATGCAAGGTATCACGAGAATTACTATAAAAGATTCTTTATAGGCTCAGTGCCTAAATCTACACAGAATGGACGTCTTGATGATGAAATCAGTACGTTAATGGAGGAAATATTCAATTACCTAGAGGGGAATGATGTTTGCCAGTTCACCTTAGACGATTTGTTATAGCAAGTTTCTGGAACATTGCCTCATATAAAGACAGTTAAGGCGACACTGAGAGAAAAATATGGGACACTATTGTTTTTAATACAATCCGCACCAGGAAGACTGTTTTGTGCTTTCGTAGTTCAGGTGAAAATTTTTTAAGTGACTCTTGGTATTCTTCAAAGTGAAAAAATGAACAAGCAGAACGAGAAAGAATTGTAAAGGCAGCTGCCACTATAATTTTAGTAGATTTTCAGTTAATGGCGTATGATAATTCTGTTTTTCCACCCTGTGCCAAATTCGGTATTGAAGCTGAGGAAATGGTACATCGTTCACTCCAAGTCTTCTTGGACTGCATATCGGCGAAAAAAGGTCAAAACAAAAAATTTAAAACAAGCTGGCATCTATATTCCATGCCCTCATTGCTGCTATTCGCCCACGATCGTTCCTATCGCCTATACTACATGCTGTCGCATACTGCATCACCAGTTATTTACGAGGTGTGCTGTGGAAGGGTCGGTATAACTTAGTGAAACACCTTGTAGTTGCTTCTGCGACCTAATGGGGTAGATGGAGTGGGGACTCACTAGCTTGCTCCTCGTTTTGCAGAAGCACAAATAACGGAAGTGCTTGACATCAATCCACGGTCATGTTTTCCCTCATCTTCTACTCCCGCCTCCCCCCACCCTCCAAACCCACCCTCTCCCGCTGCCATGTGCCACATCCTCAGAACAAAATTTAACCTTCAGTACTGTTCTACTGTACGTAAATGAGGTATAGGCTTTTAATATTTGGGCTTAATCCACTTCATTTAAGATTGTTTTCATGAATTGCAAAGTTTAACCCCTTGTAACGAGAAACTATTGGTCCAGAGAAAAAATTTAATAGGACCTTTTCTGTAGGAAATTGAACGTAATTTAATTTTGTACTGGTAAATATTTTCACCAGAAGCCATGGTTTTCTAATTATTTAAGAAAAACGTGAAAAAGTGACCTTTAAACACCCCCCTCCCCAACGCTCACCCCCTACAGGTCAGGACTTTTAATACGTTGTTCATGACTCTCCCCGCTACCGTTGTACAAAAATTGGCGACTACACGAATTTTCCCCCCTAATTTTCCTTCTTTGACTGGGCTAATAAATGCTCCTTTAACTTCAATGCATTAGGCAATACGCATAACGAAATTGCTCTCAACAGCGAGTAGTTCGCCTTCAGTAATGTTCTCATATGCATTGACTATGTGCTGACACATGTTTTCAGGCATTGTCGGTGAATCACGATAGCAAATATCCTTCAATTATCCCCACAGAAAGAAATCCGGGCATGTAAGATGGGGTGAACGTGCAGGCCATGGTATGGTGCTTCTACAACCAATCCACCAGTCAATAAATATTCAATTTAAGACCGCTTTAACTGCATGTGATTCATGTGCCGGACATCCATCATGTTGTAAGTACATAGCCATTCTGTCATGCAGTGAAACATCATGCAGTATAATCGGTAGAACATTAAATAAGAAATCAGCATACGTTGCACCATCTAGATTGGCATCGATAAAATAGGGGCCAATTATCCTTCCACCCATAGTGCCGCACCATACATTAACCCGCCAAGGTCGCTGATGTTCCACTTGTCGCAGCCATCGTGGATTTTCCGTTGCCCAATAATGTATTTTATGCCGGTTTCGTTACCTCTGTTTGTGAATGACGCTTCGTTACTAAACTGAACGCGTGAAAAGAATTTGTTATCGTGCTGTGATTTATTTTGTGCCGAGTGGCAAAACTGTACACGATGTTCAAAGTCTTAGCCATGCAAATCCTGGTGCTTAGAAATATGGTACGGGTGAAATTTATGTTGATGTAGAATTCTCAACACCGACGTCTTTGAGATTCCCGATTCTTGCTCAGTTTATCTGCTACTGTTGTGTGGATTAGCCGCAAATGCAGCTAAAACACTTACCGTATATTTCCGCAGATAAGACGATCTTCAGACAAGACGAGGTACAAATTTTCATCAAAATTGTTTAGTTTAAGCATATACGTATCTGGCCTATAAGACGACCCCCAGTTTACCGTATTCACCCGAATGCATGCCGCACTTTTTTTCCAGTTTTCGGGATATAAAAATATGCCTGTGACTTAGATTCTGGGACTGATGACCCCGTAGTTAAGTCCCATAAGCTATACAAACATTTGAACTTAGATTCCGAGGCAAAGCATCAGGAAGTTCCGAAGAATGCCGTTAGAAGCCACCATAAGTAGTTTTCCTGATTGGTACTCCTGGATTTCACCCTTTGCAGTGTTTGCGGTCAGGGTTGCCAGGTGTGGCGATTTTTCGCATTCTTGGCTATCTTTTTCTTATAACAGTAGCCATTCTATCAGTCTGACGACTGGCGATTAAATTTGGCTATTAAAGGAATTGATTGGCGACCTAATGGCTATTTTATTCTACTTCAAATACAACGAATGTAAAGCAATCGCTCTTTAGAAAAAAAAAGTCTGTAAATCTATCGGACCAAACTGCGTGGTCATCAGTTCGTAGCTTACAAACTACTTAAACCTAGGTAAACTAACCTACGGACAAACACACACACCTATGCCCCAGGGAGGACTCGAACCTCTACAGCGAGCAACCGCGCGCTCCGCAGCGAGGTACTTTAGACCGCTCGGCTACTCCACCGCGGCGCTCGCTCTTTAGAGATTGCATGAATGACAGCTAAACTTCGGTAGAATGCTGGGGAAATGTAATCAACCTACACAAGTTAGCACAAATGTTTTCAAGAATCATGGATGTGTGGGAGAGTGTCACAGAGATGTAAACAAACTCAGCTTACAGACTCTTGAAGACGTAAACTGCCTCATGTGCCCTACTTACGATGGTTCGAGAACAGGCTTTAAACGATATCTCGAAGTATACTACAACACCGTTTGTATGGCTCCCGCTTAGAACATGAGGATAAGATTATATAAATTACAGAATGCAAGGAGGCATTCAAACAGTAATTTTTTCCGCGTTCCAAACGTCAACACAACAGAAATTCGTAACAACTGCTACTGTGAAGCGAGCCCTTTGCTACGCAATTCACGGTGGTTAACAATGGTTT
Organism: Locusta migratoria; assembly: GCA_026315105.1. Taxonomy (NCBI): domain Eukaryota; kingdom Metazoa; phylum Arthropoda; class Insecta; order Orthoptera; family Acrididae; genus Locusta; species Locusta migratoria. The sequence continues at coordinate 371,616,874 of CM048750.1, forward strand.
GCAGAGCATAATTGTCGATGGAGAACACGTTGTGATTTTCCAGTCGTTCTCATGGCTGAGTTTTCAGTGTGTCATGACGCATTATTACGAATTAAAGTCCATCTCACCTCAAAGTATGGATTGCTTAGTGCATTATTATAAATTACCTCACCTCAAAATGTTGCAACGATTTTGTGTGTATTAAAGAAATGTTTGAAAGATTCAATAACTCTATTTAACATTTGTAAATAGTGATTGGTAATCGAAACTATGCTTGAGAACATCCCCTGTGTAAGTTTGATAGAATGATTCTTTAACAGTTTTGTGTTGTAATTTTTATAAGTTATGAAATTAATAAATGTGATAGTTAAATGTAACTGAATTTCCCGAATCTCTCTATTATATTTACAGTGTGACAATATTTTAACTGGCCTCATTGTCAGTTAGTGGTGTGTCTGAGTTCACTTCTTGGATGGACTCAGATAAATGTTTCTGTGAAGTATGAGTTTCCTTGGAAAGTTCAATCTGATGTCTGTGAATGTGAGAGTGCCACAGTTTGTGTTACTTTTTACTCAGTAACCAGCTTACTCCCTGAATTTCAGAATTATTATTGTCGAGTAACATACCATAATTACCACAGCATAATAATGTTAACAGATTAAAGGTTGCAATACTTGGCTATTTTTACTGATGAAAAGATGGTTATATTTTGGCTACTTTTTGTTTAAAATTTGGCGACAGAGCGATGGAAAAACCTGGCAACTCTGTTTGCGGTCTGCTTTTGAACTTCCGTGCATGTAGTGATACGTTGTATCCGACCGTCAGGAAGCATGTTTATTTACACCGCGAAGTTTAAAACAAAAGTAATCGCGCCGATGCGTATATTATGCGGGTGAAAACAAACGAAATTGCCCGAAAACTGAAGATAAAGGATTTCGAAAGAAGCCATAATTGTTGCGTATAGCTCCGAAATATTTTAATCATTTCACTGATCCGTACGTAACCATACTATAATCGTTTCAGTGCGACTCTGGATATATTGAGAAAAATGTTTTTGACAACCCACATTATATAATGAGCCCCTTAAAGCACAACTGGTGTAACGACCATTTATCTTGTTGAGATATTAAAGGGTTTGCTACAACTTGTATATAAAAATCCGTATTGTACTTTTGGACTTTTTTTTCAATAAAACTCCAAAAAAGGGTCATCTTTAACTTAAATTGTCGTTTTTAAAACTTTATATTTAGTTATTTCTTTTTTCGAGCACTTAAAAGTTCTTACACCATTTGTGCTGTAAATGGTTTTAAGGTGTTATTGTGAACAAAAACAAAATCATTGTCAATAAACCTCTGATTTATTACAATAATAAGTGAGTTAATATATATATATATATATATATATATATATATATATATATATATATATATATATATATTTTAATCATTGTCACTTTCTTCATCTTCTTCCTGAATTGGGACAACATCTTCAGTATTCCCGCTCGTGACAAGCCTCTGGAAATAACTGTGGTGTATTGGGGGGATGTATGGCAGCAGCTCCATCATGTCTTTCTTTTTTTCTTTCTAAACAGGCCGAGCGCTTATGTATAGCTTACCCTGATCAATGTTGCAAACCTTAACTGGTCGTCCTTTTTTTCCCGTTGGCATGTAATTCAAAGTTGAAAATAACACCTCTTCAGATAAAGTTTCCTTGAAAAGGATTTTAAATGGCTCACTCTTTTGGTAGCGTATCCATTGCATTTTTAGCCACGATACAGGATGGCTGTCACAGTTTTTCTTTCTTTTGCTGATGTTTTTCAGGATGTTTTCGACTGACAAAAACTCATCGATCGTCATAACTGTAACGTGAAAGGCTTTCTTTTTCCTCGACATAGCAATAGTTCTGTACCAATCGTCAGGTGTGTACATTTGTTGTGACTTACTGAAGTTTTCAATCGATGCAAAGTCACAGTCATTGGGAAGGAATGAATGTCCACTTTGCATGACTTTTTGCTCAATTATTTCTACGTTGTTGTCTGGATTTTGGACATGTTTCATTAATGTCATGGCAATTTTCCTATTCCGGTTTTGTCCTGTACATGTATCACTGTACATAACCACATGTTTGGCTGCTGGGGCTCTAGATTCTATGTGTTTAATCAAACAGGATGAAATTTCTTGTGAACCTTTTGAACCATTAACTTCGTCCCAACAGTACATGAATCCCATTTCGGTCGAAAGTTTATGGCAGCCTAAATTGTATACGTACGTATTACGTTTGTAGTAGGCCTGTTGACAAACCAATTTAGGGAAAGGCAGAAACTTCTCCAAATCAAACGAGAGTGCATAGTAGCTGTCATTGTTAGCCGATTTTTCAGCATCCGCTATCATGGAATCGCGAGCTTTTTCTGCCTTACGTAAGTGAAGTTCATGGTGTTGCTTAAGCTTAAGCTTAAGCTTCTTCATCTGTTGAGTATTGTAGTTTATTAGAAAAAACATCACACTTGACGCAAGTGTCTTTATGTGGGGCGTTAAATTGCAGATTGAACTCATTATTAAAGATTCTCCGATAGGTATGCTCCTTAACAGGCTGACGCCCTTGGCTTTCAACATGCTCTTTGTACAGATTGTACATAAGTCGTATATTCAAGTTTTCAGATAAATATTTTCTGTTTGGGTTGTGTTTTCTCGTATAGTGACATTCGTAAGCGGGAAAAGATGTAATGTGGTCTCTTACTAGTACAATGTTTTCATCTGGGGGTTTGTTTCCGGGAACCTTGGAAACCTTCTTTCTCCGTTGATCGTCCCCTGGAGGATCGCCAATTTTCACCTTGTGTAAGGCTCGTGTCATCCTTCCATCAGAAATTTTTAGGGTTTCTAAAAAGTACTTTTTACAAACCTGTTTGCTTTCCCAAGAACATTTAAATAAAGCTTATTACAATTTCTTCGATTCTTAACACCGGTGGTTGACCGATGACGTTCTGGTACTACTTGTTTCACCAGACCACACATTAATGCATTTTGTGTCCCTATTTTCCAAAATGACTCAAATATTGTTTTGCGTACTTGCTCTGTAATTTTATTAAAGCAATGTTTTCTGCATTTGCAATCGAGATTGCTAAATTGTTTCTCTGCAATGATCTTTCCCTTCCTAGTGATGTAAGAATTCCCAGAATTGCGTTTCCTCTTCCTTTCTTCACGTTTCCACGCCTTTCTTTGTCTTTTCCGGGTTATTTTTGGCCTACCTTCTGCAGTTGCCTCTGATTCCCCACTATCAGGTATATTGGGTCTCCCTTCCATTTCTGCTGCTGCTTCATTGTCGTCAATCGGGATCATCAACGTCTGAAACCAAAATTTTGTGTTTTAAAACTACTGAAGAAAAATGTAGATGTGCAGTTTTTTTATGACAATAATATTTGTACAATGTCAAATATGCTATAAAAATGTTTTGATGGTAATCTAGGTGGTCTTCCGACTTAGACCTCAATGTTGACGGCAAAATTGTTGTAACTCCATTTCTAGGTTAGATGCATAATTATGATAAATACGCGAAATAAACAAAACTCTTACCTTCTTCACTGGATATGTCTGTGAGTGATGTCAAATATTCATCCTCTGATCCATTGTCAGCCAAAATACTTGGTGTTCCGCAACTGTCATCTTCACTTGAGTCCATTTTAACAACATGAATACTATAATTGCCTTGAATATGTTATATTTTGTAACTGTTAATAAAAGACACTCGAGAGTAAATCCTTCCTTTACGAAAGTTACTGCACAAATGGTGTACCTCGCAACTGCACCGGTTGTGCTGTCAGCTAATAGAGGGGCAGCATTCACTGCACAAGTAAGTGCTGCTATCTATGCGGTTGCTATGTGATCTAGGAGTTACAGCGTTTGTGCACTAAACAGAACACTTTTCCCTACTCAGTACCATGACAACTAAAAAAACGAAAAGTGGATTTACACCACTTATGCTTTAAGGAGCTCAAATCAAGCTGCATTGTAAATAATTAATTCTATTCCCACTTTGTGGCATATAGGTTATCCTATGTACCCTTGTCCACTCAGTAAATTAATGAAGCTCGAAAAGCGAATATTAAAAAGAAAATTGCGCAAAACTTTGTTTACGAAAATCTTTCCCCCACGATGTAAATTTCATCAGGGCAATAACGCAGACGTGCTGCATAGCGCGGCTATAGCGAAGCTTCGACCTCCAAAAGATATATATCGAATCACCGGAGATTCGCGCGCTACAGGACCTCACATACTAACAACAAAACAAACAAAAGTCTTGTTTGTCCTATACCTAACCAAACTTTTGCTTTTAAAAAAGTAATCTGTAGCATAGCCTTAAGAAGGTTAGGTAAAGGTTAAAAACAAGAAGGTGTTTTTTTTTTATTTATTTATTTTTTTTTTTTTTTTTTTTTTTTTTTTTTACATCGACTCAGGCGGTATAAGGGTGCCGCGATGTGAGCTACAGAGGGCAGGAATTTTCGATAATACTAAACCTTCCCAGGAAGGACCTGAGTTGGTGTATATCCTGGGGTTGGGGTAGGTGGGATATGGCGTTCACATAAGAAAAGTTCGGAGAAATACCTTCATGGGAAATAACGTGTCCCAGATAGGAGATTGAAGATTAGAAAAAAACGCACTTTGATTTGTTACATTTAAGACCCGCCTGGCGTAAGCAGAGGAACAGTGACCGCAGGTTTTGGAGGTGTTCTGCTGAGGTTGGACCTGTGATGACGATGTCGTCCCGGTAGTTAATGCAGCCTGGGATGTCCTGGAGAAGCTGTTCTAGATATCTTTGGGAAATGGTGGGTGCGCTGGCCAAGCCGAACATCAAGCGGGTTAACTGGAAAAGGCCGGCTGGTTTATTTATGACAGTGTATTGTTGGGACTCCAGGGAAAGGGTAATCTGAAGGTAGGCCTCCGCTAAATCTATTTTTGGAAAAATATTGGCCTCCGGCCAGTTTGAGAAATAAACCTCTTGGACAAGGGAGGGGAAAGTCATCCACTAAGAGTTGAGGATTTAATGTTGCTTTAAAATCACCACCAATACCAGAGGAGTGGCCCAGGGACTGAATCTTGCTGGGCGAAGAACGCCTTCTTGCTAGAGTCGGTTGAGCTCGTCCTGAACGGGCTGCTGGAGAGCTATCGGCACCTGACGGGCCCTGCAGTACTTTGGCTGGTGCGAAGGCCGCAGGTAAAGGGTGGCAGAGAAATCTTTGGCAATCTTCAACCAATGTTGTTCTCAGCACAGGTAACGCCGCCTCCCTTGATTCTAACCTTCTTGGGGCACCTATCTAAAGGAGGCCACACACGTAACAGCATGCTTCACAAGCACACTTGCACAAGCGTGCTTGCACAAGTAAGCACATATTGCTCATGCACCTACATGGCTCAAGCATGCTTGTACAAGTAACGGTTTAAAATAGATCTGAAAATTTCGAGCTCAGACGACGATGTGATGGCTGTGGCAACTTTTATGCTCATGTTGGGAAAAAAAGAAAACAACGTAAAACTTGGTGTAAAGAGTGGTTGAAAAAACGAAAATTGTATTCACTTACAAATTTACTCAGTGAACTGAAGATATATCCTCATGATTTGTATAACTATCTCATGATGAATGAAGATACGTATTTGAATCTTCTGTCTCTCATTATGCCTTTGATCAAGAAGCAGGATACAATAATGAGGCTATAACACCACTTGAAAGACTAACAGCAGCATTGCGACTTCTCACGACAGGAAGAAGTTATGAAGACCTCAAATATACTACTGTTATTTCGCCGCAGTGGAGTACCCGTCTGGTCTAAAGCGCCTCGCTGCGGAGCACGCGGTTGCTCGCCATGGAGGTTCGAGTCCTCCCTGGGGCATGTGTGTGTGTTGTCCTTAGGTTAGTTTACCTAGGTGTAAGTAGTTTGTAAGCTACGGACTGATGACCACGCAGTTTGGTCCGATAGATTTACAAACATTTGAACATTTGAACACAGGGAAATAGGAGGCACACGTGTGTGGGTACAAAGTCTGAGGTGACCAGCCAGTGGGACAGCAGAAACTAGATACAGAAGCTAGATTAGAACAAGATATATATTTGGTAGAAAGATTGTAATACTTAACTCTTACAAGTTTCATGACTGCAGACTAGTGTAATGCTGATACATAGTTTAACTAGGTAGAGGCCTGCCCACTGAGGAGAGTCTGTTCTAGTGCCTGTCCTATTGCCAAGTAGCCGATATTAGTACGGTGCAATTAGACCTAAACCCAGACATCCAAAGTAAAAGTTTCTCTCCAGCACCAAACTGTTCTATACAGCCCACATAATTATTGTTTGGTAAAAAGTTACACTATTTTGAGCGTCGGGTTTGGGGGGGAGGAGAGGGAGAAGTTAGAAAATTAGGGGTTTTTTCAGTTTTTCTTAAATATTTAGAAAACTATGCGGTTTAGCGCGAAAAATGCCGAATACAAAAATAATCTACATTAAATTTCGAACAAAAATGGTCTAGTACATAATCTTGCTAAAGTGAACGGTTCCAGAGTTACGGAGGTAGTAAAAGCAGCAATTTTCCGCATTTTTCTAGATTTTTTTGGAAAATCGATAAGGAAACATTTTTTTTACAGGATTTCGTTTTGTAAAAGAAGATTACGATTTTAGTGGCCGGTGGTTTGTTAGTGATAAGCCCTTGAAGGAACGACAACCTCACCACCTTCTCAAGGGGCGCTACTTTTTAAGGGAAAAGAGGCTTCCACAGGCCTAGGCCATATAAACCTGTCGTACGAAGGAACCAACTCTGAATTTTCTCTGGACAATTCTGCACTAAGAATGAATATCTTTCCAACATAAATAATCTGTATTATAATTACGATATATAATTATATCATTTGTAACATAATGTTTTTAAAACTACAGCTTTTGGAGGTTTTCCTTTAGAAAATAGGTATAACTGAATATATATTGCTATCATGTTTTATCAAAAGATTTCAAGTTAACCGAGTTCAATTGCACTATTGAATAAAAAGGTAGAATGTTAAATGCGACCTTAAATTAATGTAAACGACTTATAAGTATTCAGTCGTCTTCAAACATAGCACCCTCCTCTTCTGAATCTTCGTCTGTGATATTCGTGTCCCTGTTATCACATCCTAGGCCTGAACAATTACCGCACATGGCTGAGCAGTTTAGACCACTCTTTCTGCACTCGCAGTTACGGACATATTCATCTTTACGAGAGCATGCTATAAGGGAAAGTAACTCCTTGGGAGCTGCAGGACGTACTATTGTAATTGGTCTCAGGTGTTCGCCAATCTTCTTCCACTCCCACTCAAGCGGATTCTTCTCCTCTTTACTCCAGCCAGGTTCACATTCTTCTGGGCCTTCCAACCAGGTGCCACTCAACCAAAACAAATTAAGTGTTCGGGCATGTTCATATGACAATGGTTTTATTTTCAGGGATGCCATGATTGTAACAACTATTGTGGAATAGCTAGATGTACTTGGGGCTCTGGAAGTTTGCAAATCAAATAGGCCTCGCTTTTCAACAGCATGAGCAGTAACATACTTTCGAGGTACCTTGTCCTCTACCTGAAGAGCAGTTTTAGGTGTTATGCAGGCAATTCCACCCATGACATGAAACGTGTTATGGCCATCCACAGTGTGAACATTGTAATCTACATTATCGTAAACAAACTGCACGTATCCGTTCTCAATTCTTGTGCTTTCTTGGGAAGTGACTGATCTCTCATACTTTAAAACTTCCTTGTAAGGTACACAAACACCAAATTGCACAGGATATCGATCAAGACCTTTGAGACAAATTTTCTGTGCAATGAAACACCAGTTCCAAGTAGGATAGGGGACAAAAAAGATCTTGGACGTGCAGCGCTTATTATACTGTGACATATTAAAGTTTTCTTCCTTTCAGTAATTTATTTCGTTCTTTGAAATTTTTCGGGTGTCTGTCTTTTAGAAGTAGGTTGTATGATTTCAGTTATCAAGATACTCAGGACTTTTCGACTTTATCTCACGTTGAATAATAGCTGCTGCAATTTTGACCACTCTCAGTTCCTCCTGAGCGTCATCAGAGTTCCGATTACTATACCAATTATCTGTTAAAATTTTAGTAAATGCTCCAGAAAAACATATCACATTTCTTTTCCCTGATAATTGTGTAAAATTCAAGCTATTACCGTAGCGCTGGATAAGTTTTCTTTTCAAATGTTTGTCAGTATATGGCTGAACTTCGGGACAAAGTTGAAGAAACTTAGTTTGTAATTCTTCAAGTGCGTACTGACATTCATCATTTTCTTTCAAATAATCACGCAGCTTTTCAAAAGCATCTTCCCTTTTGGCATCACAGCTTGACCCACCTTTGGTTGTTGCCGCTCCTGTTTTGGGCTGTGATGAACCTGGCTTTCGAAGTGTCTGGTAACAGTGCCAGTGGTATCAGTGCCATCAGAACTGACGAGGTCTACGACCTGAGAAAGCCTCACAGTTACCTCATCTCCCCACTTGTCATGCCTGTTATTTGCTTCCGTTCGGTTGCTTTCAATCATTTCAAGTTCCTGTACTAAGTTCCACTTTTCTTGAGCTGGGTTTCTGCATTTAGATACTTCTACACACTTGCAACCACAAAGAAAACATAAGGTTTTAAAATCAAAGGTTTCACGGGGAATCTTTGCTGGAGGTTCTTTTTCATGTTGAGCTTTGGGCTTTGGGCGTAATATATAACTTTGTCGACACTTACTGTGTACTTGAAGCGCGTCATTCTCCAGGAACTTGTATTTAACACCATCTTCATGAATTTCACTGCACTGTATTATTTTGTCCACCGCCTCCCTAGTCAGAGTAATTATTTCACCACCCTTGTCCTTATAAGGCTTCAACAAACACTCCGGCACAATTCACACACTTTTAAGTGATTATCACATATTCTAAAAACGAAAGATTTAAAAAATGACAGCAGAACTTGACTAGAAATAACACTCACAAACGCACTCAGCTGGTCTCCCACTACGACTGATGGGAAGATAGTGGATGACAGACAGGTGGCGGCTGCAGGTAGTCGGCCGGTCCCTTACCTGTACCGCCCCTACAACACGCCCTACGCTCGGCCTTGTCCTGGCGACCGCGCTTCTACTAAGTCGGCTTTGGTTCCCAGTATTTATACGCTTATGACCCTCTGTGGTGCCTCTTAGCCTCTTTCGGACTACAGTTCGCTTGAAGAATATTACTTTTTAATAAAACTGTTTACTTATTTCTGTATAATTTCATTTTTCCAAAAAATCGATAAAAATCCAAAAATTTCTACCCTTTCACCTTCCGTAACTCTGTAACCGTTCACTTTAGCAAGATCATGTACTGAACAATTTTTCTTCGCAATTTAATGTAGATTATTTTTGTATTTGGCACATGTCGCGCTAAACAGCATAGTTTTCTAAATATTTAAGAAAAACTGCTAATTTTCTAACTTCTCCCTCGCCTCCCCCCCAAACCCGACGCACAAAATGGTGTAACTTTTTACCAAACAATATATAGGCTGTATAGAACAGTTTGGTGCTGGAGGGAAACTTTTTCTTTGGATGTCTGGGTTACGCCGTTTTTTTTTTTTTTTTTTTTTTTTTTTTTTTTTTTGCTAATTGCACCGTACTATATCGTTCAGTGGTGGCTGCGAGCGGGGTTGCAGTAGAGGGCGCTCATGGCAGATGTCTTAAGAACGCCATGCCTTGCTTGCATGGCGGCGCGCGGCGAAAGTATGTGGCGCACACGCGCACACTTCAGACTTGTGTGGCCCTGCACTCTTAATATTTCACAAGCAGTCTAATAAATTCCTCTAAGAGGTCGTGGTTTATGTTTCTTAATTCAGACATTACTATTACAGCACTAATTGAAACTTACCGAAAGCAAAGGATGCAGCCTCACTCAGACTGTCAAATGCTTGCACAAGCATCTTTATTGTCCACACATGCTCAAGCACGCATGCGCTTGAACGCTTGCACAAGCATGCATAATCGAAATTCGATTCAGCATCAAGCTGCTTGTACAAGCCTGATGATTGATGAAATTTATCCTCCAAACGCTCAAGCATGCTTGTCAAGCATGCTGTTACGTGTGTGGCCACCTTAAGGACTACTGGTAGCTCAATTATCGATGCTGGTATATTGCCAAGTTTTTACTGGTAGCAACAAAAGTGGCGCCCTTCAAGTGGTGCTACACCGAAACCTAGGTGTTACACGTGCACCCATTGCCTAACGTTTCAGCCAATTTCTTTGGTGGGAAAGAAATTTTTGCTTGAGATATAAGAACTTCTGGGTATTAAGGCCAATTCACACTGTCCATCACGTCAACGTCACGAGTCACGGCACCGTCACGTCAAGTTGTATTCACACCATCCGTCAGTGTCGAGCACATCAATTCGCCCATCTCAATACGCGATGTTGAAAGTGAGGTTATGAGTGGTGATCTGCTATGTAGGAAGGCATAGTTTAAAACTAGAATTGAGGGAACAACAACGCTAAATGTTGTTGAAGGCCAAAGAAAACTTTTGTGTATGTTTTCGGCCAACTTACTGGGAACTGTAACAACATTTCAAAACATCGACATCTATTTTCAAGTGAAAAAAAAATAAACATATGATAACATCAAACAATACTTATAAGAGCATAAATAGCGCCTGTTTACTTTATCCATTACGATTTGCCCACTGACAGTGTTAATACCGTCGTAAACAACTGAACTTTTGTCTTTCATTAGAACTGACTTTTTCATTAAAAATGTTACAGTATTTAATGAAAAATGCATAATCAAATTACAATCTTATTGAAATAAACAATTTGCTTCAGTCTTTTCTGTTACAATGTTACATAACATAAACCAGTTTTTGGTTTCAGATATCTGACCTCGATTTTAGGAGGACCCTCAATTGACAAAAATATTTAAGTTGTCATGAAACTTTTGCGATTAATCCCTAAAACGAAGTAGAACAACAAAATAAAGACGAATAAGATACATTTTTCATATAAACAGTGCAATCGTTGACTGCAACATGTAATTCCCGTGACGAAACTAGCTTTACTTCTGATGTTAGCAGACGGCCAATCCGTCAAAACATTCTTCTCCAGAAAGCATGACGTGACGTGACGTCCGGTGGCGGACAGTGTGAATGCTACCATTAGAAATACACTGCGGGATATTGTGATGGACGGTGACGTGACGTGACGGACATTGTAAATTGGCCTTTACTAGATGCAACTTGCTACCAAGTGACGTCAGTTTTAATGGAAACGTGGCCAGCGAGAAAGGCAGGCCTGGGCAGTCAGGTTTAATGTTGTGCAGGAGTTGTTAATGTTATTGGAACTAAACTAGTAATTGTTGTTATTTATAGGTCCCCTGACTCAGATTTTAACATGTTTCTGCCCAAGCTGTAATTGATTCTCGGTTCACTGTATAGGAAGTATAAAAATTTCATTGTGTGTGGAGATTTCAATATTAATTGTGTAGGTGATAGCTCAAGGAAAAGTCAACTGTTAGATGTATTTCATTCCTATAACATGATGCAAACAGTATTTTTTCCAATGAGAGTGCAAGGAAATAGCAGTTCTAACATTGACAATATTTTTGTTCATTCTTCATTATTAGAGGGGCACTCTGTCAGCAGAATAGTAAATGGCCTATCAGACCACAATGCCCAAATTTTAATTCTAAAAAGTATTTCTTCTCAAACAAATGTTAAACATAACTATCAACTACTCAGAAAAGTTAATCCAGTTGCAATTGATACCTTTTTAAGCCTAATTCAGGAACAAGTATGACAGGATGTTTGTAGTGCTGATAATGCAGATGATAAATATAATGCTTTTCTGAACACATTTCTTATGGTGTTTGAAAGTTGATTTCCGTTGGAACGCTCAAATCAGGGTACTTCCAGTAACAGACAGCCAGGGTGGCTGACAAAGGGGATAAGAATATCATGTACAAGAAAGCGGGAATTGTATCAAAATGTTAGAAGCAGTCAGAATGAAGATGCAGTAACTCATTACAAACAGTACTGTAAGGTTCTGAAAAATGTCATGAAGAATGCAAAAAGTATATGGTATGCAAAAAGAATAGCAAACTCTCGGGATAAAATTAAAACTATCTGGTCAGTCGTGAAGGAAGTGTCTGGTCAGCAGCAGCAGACAGTGCATAGTAGAAATGTTTCTGTTATTGACAATTTAGATATATGTGCAATATTCAATAATCACTCTCTGAATATAGTAGGTGAATTCAACAAAACCCTAGTTTCTACCGGTAATCATATAACATTTTTAGAAAATGTCTTTCCAAGGCTGTTACCTGAAATGGTCCTTCATGATACTTCCATAGGGGATATTGAGTCAATAATTAAATCACTAAAGACTAAGGACTCTTGTGGATATGTTGGGGTATCTATCAGAATTCGAAAGTACTGTTCTCCATATGTCAGCCCAGTACCTAGCCATATTAACAATTTTTCCTTTCAGAATGGTCAGTTTCCTGACAGATTAATGTACTCAGTAGTGAAACCACTTTATAAAAAAGGAGAAAGGGAAAATGTAGACAACTATAGACCTATTTTCACGCCATCGGTTTTTTCTAAAGTTATTGAAAAGGCTGAATATTCAAGATTAATTTATCATTTCAGTTCATATAATTTGTTGTCAAACTTACAGTTTGGTTTTAAAAGTGGTTTAACGACTGACAATGCTATATTTTCGTTTCTCTATAAGGAACTTGATGGCTTAAATAAGAGGCTATGGACATTAGGCATCTTCTTTGATTTAACAAAAGCGTTTGATTGTGTTGATCACAAAATATTGTTGCAGAAGTTCGAACACTATGGAATACGAGGAGTAGCTCACAACTGGTTCACCTCTTACTTTAATAACAGGCAACAGAAGGTAATTCTCCGAAGTGTACAAAATGGCTATGACGTACAATCGCAATGGGGCACAATTTAGTGTGGGGTGCCCCAGGGGTCTGTTTTGGGACCGTTGTTGTTTCTTATTTATATAAATGATATGCCTTCAAGTATAACAGGTGACTGTAAAATATTTTTGTTTACTGATGATAACAGATTGGTAGTGAAAGATGTTGCTCGTAATATTAACACAGTATCAAATAATGTAGTTCAAGAGATAAGTTCATGGCTTGTAGAAAACAAGCTGATGTTAAATCACAGTAAAACTCAGTTTTTACAATTCCTAACACGTAATTTGACGAAAGCAGACATATTGATTACACATAATGGGCATATGATCAGTGAGACTGAACAGTTCAAATTTCTAGCCATATAGACAGTAAGCTGTCATGGAAAGCCCATGTTCAGGGTCTTGTTCCAGAACTAATTTCTGCTATATTTACCATTAGAAGAATCTCTGAAATAAGTGGTTTTTCAACACGAAAATTAGTCTATTACGCTTACTTTCACTCACTTATGACGTATGGCATTATTTTTTGGGGTAACTCGCCTGATGCAAAAAGGATATTTCTGGCTCAAAAACGGGCGGTTCGAGGAATATGTAGTGTAAGTTCACGAACGTCATGTCGACCCCTTTTCAGTAGTCTGAGTACTTTGGAAATGGCGTTTGTTGTTAATAATATATAATATCAGTTTATACCCACGAGTTGGTAACTTTCACTCGGTGAATACTAGACAGAAGTCGAATCTACATTTGCATCACACCACCTTGACACTTGTACAAAAAGGTGTACAGTATTATGCAGCATCCGTTTTCAATAAGCTGCCACAAGAAATAAACAATCTTAGCACTAACCCACACGATTTCAAATCTAAATTTACAGAGTTACCTCACGGATCACTCCTTTTATTCTTTAGAGGAACACGTAGAAAAGTTAAATAATTAAGCTAATTTATTTTTTTCTTTATTGATACTTTTTATTTTGTCTTAAGATTGTCATGTGCATAGGACTACTTAAAAATCTTCTACTACCATTCTTGTGTAAAAATTCATGTATTGACTTGTTCCATGACCATGGAGTCTCACTCCTAAATTGGGTCTTAAGAACAGAAAACCATAATAAATAAATAAATAATAAAAGTAGTGCTGCGCCGACGCGATCGCGGATTTGACTGGTTAGCCGGTAAGAGGCAGTGGGCCGTGCCCCAGCGGCTAACCAGTCAAATCCGCTATCGCGTCGGCGCAGCACTACTCTTGCCACGTCACCTGGCTGAGAGACCAGACCTGTCTTTCTCGCCGGTCTCGCCGGCCACCTAAAGCTGGGTCCACACGCTACGTTCTGTCTGCACAAATGTCTGCGCACACCTCGCAAATCGTTGCGTGTGGACAGCACATTTGCGCAGATATGAGATGTGCGCAAACTTGGAAGTTGGAGTTGGAGGTTTGAGCAAAATTGCTCAAATCTGTGGGTTCAAATCACATCTGTGCAGACAAGTTGGAACGTGTGGACAGGAGATCACTGCAAATCTGTCTCAGTGTACACTTTTTTCGTGTGTTTACTATGTTGACAGTGGATGAAAATGGCTGAGAACTGAAAATTCTGACTGGGAAACAAGTTAGCCGCAGTTTATTGGCCACATATATAATATAAAGTGAAGTAGGCGTACAGTGTTTCAAACATATCTAAAACTCTGACAATTTTATTCGTATCTTGTTAGAAGGTAGGCGTACTTTACTTGCCTTCATGAAATCATTCTTCTGGGCTGCGTAAATAGCTTCACCAGTGTTGGAGATGATTTAACTCAATGCTTGTTTAGAAATTACTGTTGAAAATTCGAGGTCCTTGTGTCAAAAGATAATTAGAAGTTTCCACGGGTTCGCACTCCATCTCACGACGTAGAATCACATGTGACAACTGCCTTCTTTTAAGCAGCCAATGCCTAGACCATTTCCGTTTATTGCAGTTTGTTTGAACTTTTTTTTTTAAGACACGTTGCAAATAGTTTGCGTAAAAAGATGTCCTCTATCATTAACAAAAATAAACTTCTTTTTTCACCGAAAGATGTCGGACGCGAGAATTTGCAGCGATCTGAACACCTGTCCACACGCAACGATTCGTGTGCGCAGACATTTGCGCAGACAGATTGTTGCGTATGGAAACTCTGTGCACGTTGCGCAAGTTGGCAATGCTGCTAACTCCCCACCACATTCAAAGTTCAAACAGCGTGCTGCGTGTCAGACAGATCAGCTGTTGCTTGTTGTTGTTGTGGAATGAATGTATTCGCGGGAAGCTGTGGGTATTTTTGTGTGTGCCATGTTTGCAGTTGAGAATATAGAAGTACCATCATTAGTGCGTTTTTGGAAAAAGAAACTGGTTTCCTTCATGACTTTCTGTAAAGAAGCCGCCGATAGTTGGTGATGCAAAATTAATACACAACTATTTAGCACTGCCTCTAACGTGGAAGTTCTGTTTGCAGAAAGAGATGGAGTGTCAATCTCAAATATTTTCAGAACATACTTATTATATACTTCCAGCGCGCATCGGCAACACCAGACTAACTGTACTGAGAGATAACATACAAAAAATGGGGGGATCGGTAACAAAGACTCCAGAAAAAAATGGTAGTTCCGTGAGTCGTGTGATTGTTGACGATTCTTTCCTTAATAAACCAGAGAAGTGTTACGAGGTTCTGAAAAGTGTAGGTGTAGATTGTTTGAATATGGAAATAGTGACTACCAAATGGATCAGTAGCTGTTTGAAGGAACGCAGGTTACTAGATACAAAGCTCTTTATTGTACATAAATAATCTTGTGATAATCAAAGTCAAGCAAGTAACAAGCGTGAGTCAATATCGAGAAGCAATGCAGCATGTGAGGAGCAGTGTATGGATGAACGGGACACGCAGCCGTCGCCGCCGAAGAAACAAAAGTCAAACATTGAAGCAAGTAGATTGACCTTGTAACTCACGGTAGATAAAGTATTTTTGTATAATTTCATCCTTTGTCCACCGTTTTTCTTTTTTATTATTTGTGCTGATGATGTCCAATCACGCACAATATCAAGAAATCTAATTCAGCTATGTGTGAAATTAATAGTTGCAGATAACTTTTGCAACATATTTATTTTTTAATAATAACTGTATTGGCTTTGTGGTGATGAAAATTTTTAATGCAAGGTACCTGACATAATTTGTCATGATACAAGGTATCAACAGAGTGATTTCACTCACATTGTTTATTTTAGTTATCATTTCAATGACTGGGCTGACGCAGCTTCAACCAACATTTAGTTGAATGCTGAGGGTACTACTGTTTATGTCCAAAGGTTTCCCTCAACAATTTTTAAAGCTCAAGTTTCCCTCCATTGCCAAAATGATGAGTCCTTCATGCTTTATCCCATCAACTGAATCCTTCCTTAGTCATGTTCTGCTATAATCATCCCTTTTTTACCACTTAATTTAATTCTATGCATATGGCCCACCTCTTCATTAGTTACTCGTCTTCTTATTACCGGTATTGGTCTAATCTTTACCATTCGTCTGTAAAACCAAGTTTAAAATGCTTCTTATCTTAACTATGTTCTTCTGTATACGGCTACACTTCAAATTCCTCCAGAAAAGAATTTGCTGAAATGTGCAGTTGATAAATTTTGCTTGCCATCCTGGTTACTTAACATGTTAATGTTGGCAAAGAGTGCTGAATATGACAATCATGTGACGTTGGCATTAGCCATTCACATGACAATGCAAGTGTTTTGTCATGAATTTTTTGTTTTAAGAGGGCAATTACTTTTACTGAGCAGTCAAGGGTACGTATGAAAATATGTTGACCACAGAGCAGGAACACCTCACTTGCTACACAGTATGTATGAAACACTATTTAAGTCATTTTATATTGCTCAGATTTCTGATAACATCTTGGCAAACATTTTCTACTGTGTTGATGTTTCCTCATAGGACGCTGTGGGGGATAGGAAGCAAAATTCTACATTTGCAGTTTATAGAAAGACAAATAAAGTTGTCACTGCTTTCCAATTGCCCCCCAGGGGGTCCACAGTTCTTTTGTGGGTACGTGTGTGGCGCGCACGGGGCCCCGAGCCGGAGCAGCCTTTCTTCTGCCCCAGGCTGCTTCACTGTCCCTCCCGGTTTATGCCTTCGCCCGGAGACGGGCATATTTCGTGAGCTACGGTGGTTCTTGTTGTGGTTCTTCTTCCTTCGTTCCTTCCTTTCTTACCCTTTGTTTTCTGTCTTTCTCTCCTTGTACTCTCCTAGCCTTCTTCTCCTCATTAGTCTCCGCTTCGGCGTTTGAGACACTTCTTCCTTCTTTCTCTTCATTTCCTATCCTCTTCTTCTTTTCCTCCCTGTGCGTGTCTGAAGGCCGACCCACGCATTATCGTGCGTAGCAGGTGACGGGGTAACGCGTAATTCCCCACCCCGGGTAGACAAGTAGGGCGCGTACGTACCCCCTGGTAAAGGCCAGGCCCAGGGAGGGGTGATTACCCGAGCTGGTACCTTCCGAATATGCCGATTGGTCCCTCCGTCAGTTCTCGGGAGGTGTGACCTGAGGTGTGAACAATCACCTAAGGCGGGTAAGCCCTCGGAGAGGGCCCCCACTAGGAAGGAGCGCGCCATCGGAGACGCCGGTAATCACGGGGGACACTTCCGCGATGACTTCCTTATCTTCTTTCGTGACGTTGACCCACAAACGTAAGTTAGACTCGCCTCAGCCTAAAAAGACTCTGCCTAATGTACCTAAATTTCTGGTTGTCTCTCGCACCGACGGAAAGGATTTCAATTCTGTCAATCCTTTCGTTATACAGAAAGGTGTCGATGCAATTGCTGGCCCTGTTAAAACCTGTTCACGTCAGCGCAATGGCACATTGTTGCTGGAAGTGGAAAGTGCCTTCCAAGCCCAAAAACTGATACGTACTTCGTTGTTGCACACGTTTCCAGTTAAGGTAGAAGCGCATCACACACTCAACTCGTCACGGGGGGTAGTTTTTACGAGATCCCTTGACGGGTTGTCTGATGAAGACATCCAATCGTATATGTCCGATCAGGGTGTGACAGCCGTCCACAGGGTGATGAAAAAGGTCGATAACCAATTGACACCGACTCGTACTGTGTTTTTGACGTTCGACAGAGTTGACCTCCCGTCGAAGGTCAAAGCAGGGTATGAAGTCATCTCCGTCCGACCTTATGTACCTAACCCAACGCGCTGTTTTCAGTGCCACAGGTACAACCATACCCGTGAACATTGCCCAAATGCAGCAAAGTGTGTCACTTGTGGTAGGGACGCCCATGAGGGGGATTGCCCACCTCCGTCCCCTCACTGCCTAAACTGCAACGGTGACCATGCGGCTTCCTCTCGCGACTGCCCTGTATACAAGGATGAGAAGGTAATCCAGCAAATTCGGGTTACAGAGAAGGTATCAACATCTGCCGCTCGAAAGTTGTTGGCGAGTCGAAAGCCCACTGTCCTCCCAGCGGGTACATACAGTAAGGTACTCACCTCAACTCGACCTACCAAGGATTCCAGTACCCAGACATGCGACTTGACTTTCGCTGACACAGTTGTGCGATCCGCCAGCCCGAAGATTGCCCGTTCCACGTCCCCGCTTCCTCCTGCTGCTTCTAGGGTACAGTCTTCGTCAAACTCTAGTAAACCGCGAGCACCTAAACAAGATGCCCGGACCTTGAAAAAGGAACCCGTCCGTGAGGATTTTCTGCGTTCTCAGGCTTCCCAACCGTCAACTGCCTCTTCCCGCCGTCACTCTTCCAGAAGAGCTGACAAGAAAAAGAGTTCCTCTCCTTCCCCACCGAGGCGTGACCCATCTGTCGCGCCGTCCAACAGTTGCCGGCCTCGGCCGTCTTCTGTTTCACCAGGAATGCTCCGTTTGCCGGGCGCCCGGCCCTTTACCGGCGGTGGAAACTGCCCCTCCTGATCAACTCAGGGAGGTGGCAGGCGCATTGGTCGAACCAATGGAACATGACCCTTTGCCCCCAGACAGCGATAGCGGTGCTCCCTCGAAATCCGGTCCTCAGCGGCCGTCGAGGTGACCCAGCTCGCTACTTGGTTTTTATCCTTATTTCTTCTCTCATTTTTATCATGGCGCTCCTACAATGGAACATTCGCGGCATTCGTTCTAATCGGGAGGAGTTAAAACTACTCCTTCGATTGCACTGCCCGCTTCTAGTCTGCCTCCAGGAAACTAAGTTGTGTCCACGTGATCGTGCAGACTTTCCACACTACACCTCTGTGCGGGTCGACCTGCCACCCGTGGAAGGTGTCCCAGCCCATGGAGGGGTTCTGATGCTCCTTCGAGACGACGTCAACTTCCATCCCATTTCCTTGCACACTCACCTACAGGCAGTTGCCGTCCGCATCACCTTATCCACATTTACCTTCTCCCTCTGTAATATATATTCGCCATCGTCATCTGCCCTTACTAGGGCAGATGTGCTAAACCTTGTTGACCAGCTCCCTTCACCTTTCGTGTTGGTAGGCGACTTTAATGCCCACCACCCCCTATGGGGCTCTCCGGCACCTTGTCCGAGAGGCTCCCTTTTGGTGGACCTTCTCCAACACCTCGATCTTGTCTGCCTCAACACCGGTGCACCGACCTTCCTTTCTGACACAACACACACTTATTCCCATATAGACCTCGCAATATGCACTCCTCAGCTTGCCGGTCGGTTTGAGTGGTATGCACTTTCTGACACGTACTCGAGTGACCATTTCCCTTGTATCATCCACTTCCTACATCATTCCCCATCTCCACGTCCCACCAGTTGGAACATTTCTAAAGCCGACTGGGGGCTTTATTCTTCCATGGCTGTTTTTCACAATCAGCATTTTCCCAACTGTGACAGTCAGGTCGAATACCTCACAGAGGTTATTCTCACTGCTGCTGAACGTTCCATACCTCGTACATCCTCTTCTCCACGTCGTGTCCAGGTCCCTTGGTGGACTGCAGCCTGCCGCGACGCGCTTCGACCCCGACGCCGTGCCTTACGCACCTTCCGCCGCCACCCAACTTTGGAGAATTGCATCAATTACAAACGTATGAGAGCGCAGTGCCGTCGTATCATAAACGACAGCAAGAAAGCTTGCTGGACAGCTTTTACTAGTTCTTTTAACCGTTTTACTCCCTCCACGGTTGTCTGGGGTGGCCTCCGCCGTTTGTCCGGCATCAAGGTCCACTCCCCGATTCCTGGCCTGACCGTGGAGAACGCGGTCCTCGTGGACCCAGCTGATGTTTCAAACGCATTGGGTCGTTTCTTTGCGGAGGTTTCGAGCTCTGCCCATTACCACCCTGCCTTTCTCCCTCGCAAACAGGTAGAGGAGGCACGGCCGCCTTCTTTCCGCTCCTTTAATCGTGAAAATTATAACGTCGCCTTCACCATGCAGGAGCTAGATCGTGCTCTCGCCCTGTCCCGGTCTTCTGCTCCCGGGCCTGATTCCATTCATATTGAGATGCTGAAGAACCTCTCTCCTGCGGGCAAGTGCTTTCTTCTTAGTACCTACAATCACATATGGACTGAAGGTCATGTTCCCACAAGTTGGCGTGAAGCCATTGTTGTCCCCATCCCCAAACCAGGGAAGGACAAACACCTTCCTTCCAGTTATCGTCCCATTTCTCTGACGAGCTGCGTCTGTAAGGTGATGGAACGCATGGTTAACGCTCGGTTGGTCTGGCTCCTCGAATCTCGCCGTCTCCTGACTAATATCCAATGCAGTTTTCGTCGACACCGCTCTGCTGCTGACAACCTCGTTACGTTGTCGACCTTCATTATGAACAACTTTCTAAAGAAGCGTCAAACAGTAGCAGTGTTCTTCGACTTGGAGAAGGCATACGATACCTGTTGGAGAGCGGGCATTCTCCGCACATTGCACACATGGGGCCTTCGGGGCCGCCTTCCTCTTTTCATTCAAGCGTTTTTGGCGGATCGCAAGTTCCGGGTACGGGTGGGCTCTGTTTTGTCAGATACCTTTTGCCAGGAGAATGGGGTACCACAGGGCTCCGTCTTGAGTGTGGCGCTCTTTGCCATTGCAATCAATCCGATCGTGGATTGCCTTTCAGCCGACGTCTCCGGATCTCTTTTTGTTGACGATTTCGCAATTTATTGTAGCGCCCAGCGGACGTGTCTCTTGGAGCGTTCTCTCCAACGCTGTCTTGACCGTCTATATTCCTGGAGCATCGCAAACAGCTTCCGATTCTCCACTGAGAAAACTTTGTGTATCAATTTTTGGAGATACAAGGAATTTCTTCCACCTTCTCTACGTCTCGGCCCTGTTGCTCTCCCTTTCGTGGAGACTACGAAATTCTTGGGACTCATGTTGGATCGGAAACTTTGCTGGTCCACACACGTGTCCTACCTGGCTGCCCGTTGTGCCCGATTCCTTAACGTTCTTCGTGTCCTCAGTGGCACGTCATGGGGTGCGGATCGTACCGTCCTGCTTCACCTTTACCAGGCCATTGTTCAGTCGAAGCTCGACTATGGAAGCCTTGTGTACTCTTCAGCACGGCCGTCGATTCTCCGCCGTCTCAACTCTATCCACCATCGTGGATTACGTCTGGCGACCGGTGCATTTTATACCAGCCCTGTTGAAAGTCTGTATGCCGAGGCTGCTGTATTACCCTTGACCACTCGACGTGACATACTCTTGTGTCGGTATGCATGCCGCCTACGGTCGATGCCCAACCATCCCTCTTACAGATTTTTTGACGACTCACTCGATCGCCAATATCAGTTGTCTGCGATTGCCTTGCTTCCACCGGGAGTTCGGTTTCGCCGCCTGCTACAACGGCTCGATTTTACCCTTCCTACCACCCTTCGGTTGAGCGAAAGCCCATTGCCACCGTGGCATCAGGCCCAGGTTCACACACACCTCGAACTTAGTTCGCTCCCCAAGGAGAGCACTCCGGATTTGGTATTCCGCTCGAGGCTTGTCGAACTCCGTTCGCGGTTTGATAATGCCGTATTTATTTACACTGATGGTTCCAAGAGCACTGCCGGTGTCGGATCTGCCTTCGTCGTCGGGGACAACCGGTTCCAATACAAGCTCCCTGACCGGTGCTCGACCTTCACGGCTGAGCTTTTCGCCCTCCACCAGGCCGTTTTGTATACCTGCCGCCACCGCCAACCTTTCTATGCCATATGTTCTGACTCCCTTAGTTCCCTGCAGAGTCTTAAGGACCCTTTCTCGAACCATCCTCTCGTGTATCGGATCCAACGCTCCCTCCAGTTGCTGGCGGATGACAGCTGTCATGTTTCTTTCCTGTGGGTCCCTGGCCATGTGGGTGTGCCCGGGAATGAGGCCGCCGACACAGCAGCCAAGGCAGCAGCTCTTTTGCCCCGCATGGCTACCTTTTGTGTCCCATCGGACGATGTTCAACGGGCTCTTCGCCGGAGTATCGTGTCGCAATGGCACAGTGTGTGGCTTTCACTGTACAACAATAAATTGCGAACTGTCAAACCGATCCCAACCGCTTGGAGGACATCCTCACGCCCCTCTCGGCGGGAGGAGGTCATCCTGGCTCGGTTGCGGATCGGTCATTGCCGTTTCAGCCACCGTCACTTGCTATCCGCCGGACCTGCACCGCTATGCTCCTGCGGTGAACTGCTGACAGTGCGACATGTTTTACTGACTTGTGTTAATTTTAATCATCTCCGTGTAGCCCTTCACTTTCCGTCTACTCTGGAGGAAATTTTAGCTGATGACACACGAGCAGCTGCTCGGGTTTTGCGTTTTATGAACTTGGCCAACCTATCCAAGGATATTTAACCCTTTTAATTGTCTTTTATCTATCGTTTTTAGCCTCTTGTTGATGTTCTGACAGTCACCATTTTTTTGAGATCATAGCGAATCAATGTTCTTGGCTGGGCGCTAATGACCATAGAAGTTGTGCGCCCTAAAACCACAAAAAAAAAAAAAAAAAATGCTTTCCAATTGTGTAATATAATTGGCCATTAGTCACACTTCATAAAATCCTTACCTTCCCTCTCTGCGCATGTCTCCTCCCCTCTTTGTCCATTTCTTCCCCCTCTTTCGCTATCCGGCGTCCAAGCTGGGATGGAAGAGGTGGAGTGTAGTGATGAGGAAGAGGATGGGGTGGAGTGTGATGATGAGAAAGAAGGTTATAATGCGGTAGATCCAAAGGATGTGTATGACATATGTACAGAGAGTTTGATATTGTCAAGGCTAGAAGATCCTGTCTTGTTAACCACTGCCTTGAGGATGTTAGTGAGAATGAGGCACTCCTAAGGGCCCTCGATAACTTTCCCAACTCTGGAATGCCTGGATGGTGTTCAGATAGCATCTAATGGGATTCCTACCGAGCCCTGTCAGTTGCTCGGTTTGGTTCAAAGGGTTTTTGAAAGGCGGGGTGTTAGCTTTGATCTAGAAAAGGTTTCAAAGGACATGGTAAGAATGTACGGGAGGGTGCTCTTCTTGCCGGGGAAGCCCTTTCCCAATTGTTATGTATACACTCATTTTTCATAATGGCTATTTGCGTAGCTCAGCTAAATATGCAAAGAAGTGTGCAAGCAGTGCAGGATTTTTGGAAGTATGTTGAGGAGTGAAAAATCAATGTGGCATGTTTGCAGGAACCGTACTTCCGAGGGGGGTCCATTCCTGGTCTGCCAATCACTTCGCAAGTGATTTCCGTAGATCAGCCTGCTGCTGCTGTTGTTGTTTTTGATAAGAACTGTAGAACTACTTCTTTGTCTCAGTTTAATAATGATCATGTTGTGGTAGTGAAAGTGTTAAAAGGGAATGTGAGATGGTATTTGGTGTCAATGTATTGTTAGTATGGAGATCCAATTACTGGCTATTTAAATCAGCTGCGAGCAATCTGCCAGTCATTTCGAACAAGGCACCTCGTGTTGGCGCTTGATGCCAATGCGAAATCTTTCATGTGGCACAGTGGAGTTGTAGACAATAAGGGACGAGAATTGGAGGAATTTATTAATGAATTTAACCTAATGGTGGTTAATACGCCAAATATGGTCCCAGCAGAGCTGGTGTGAAGTCACGGATCGACATTACTCTGGCCAATAATGTGGCTATTCACAGGATCGTGGAGTGGGAGATGCTGGACGGTATCACGTCTAGTGATCATAACGTTTTGTAATTTGTGTTGACTGGTGATCCGGTCGCTGTGCCACATGAAAGGGTTTCTAAGTATAATTTCTCTAGGGCAGACTGGGAAGGACTCCTTCGGGAGTATGTCTCCAGAGTTGGGACAAGTGTTCGAGGTAGGTAGGGAAACTACCACGGTTGTAAACTGTCATAAGTGCAATTGAAATAGCCGTGCCCAAGAGAGGTGGGTCGCAATGCGTTTGCCTGGTGCAATGGACTCCCGAGCTGACAGGTCTACACCAGGCTGTTCGCACAGCACATAGAAGATATCAACGTACTGCTGATCCATTGGATCTATACAGGCAGTTACGAAATGGGTACAAACATAAGATCTTAGAGGTGTGGTTGAGTAGTTGGGAACAGTTTGTGAGAGAACACCTTTCGGTGGACCCCTGGGGTACGCCGTACAGGGTTGTGAGAGAGAAGATAAGAACTCCTACAGTTTTGTCACCCATAAGGGATGGTGCCACTGGGCATGTCACCACGTCCAGGTACGAGACGATACAGGTCCTGCTGCGGGACTTGCTCCCGGATGATGATCCGGTGCAGGACACCCCAGAGCAGGCAGAGATCAGGTCCCAAGTGACCAGAGATTACGATAACGAGTTGCAAGTGTACCCTTTCTCTGAAGAGGAGGTAAGGGTTACCTTGTTGAAGTTAAAAACTGGGAAGTCTCCTGGGCCGTATGACGTGCCAGTGGAAGTATTGCACTGTTTAGTGCCAAAGATTGTTCCTGTCCTCACGGTCCTGTACAATCATTGCCTGGAAGTTGGAAGGTTTCCCCGACATTTGGAAGCAAGTGGAGGTGGTGATCCTGAGGAAACCCACGAAAGACCCTATGGATGTAAAAGCATACATACCTATTTGCCTGTTGGATACGTTGGGGAAAGCTTACGAGAAGTTGCTCTGCAGCAGACTGCCTAGCCACTGTGAGCTGCATGGGATACACGAGTGGCAGTTTGGTTTCCGCAGGGGGTGTTCTGCCGAGGACGCCATTAACCTTGCGACCGAGCTTGTCGACTCGACATTCTGTAGCTATGTGGTGGGAGTAATGGTGAATATTGCTGGTGCATTTGACAATCTGTGGTGGCCAGCTCTGTTCTCCCGCTTGTGAGAGATGCAGTGTCCGCACCTACTCCACGATTGTCTGATGGATTACTGCAACAACCGGGTGGAAGGGATGACATCTCCTGATACAGGGCTCGGTATGCGGACCCGTGTTTTGGGATATAAACATGGAGCCACTGCTGAAGTCTCTGCAGGAAGAAGCATTGGTTTTGGGTGCAGTCGCCTACGCGGACGACTTACTCATTCTTGTGCATGGCAACAGTAGGTTGCAGTTGGAGAGAAGATCCAGAACTGCTGTGGGGATTTTAGAGAGGTGGTGTAATACTTCCAAATTGGTTGTAGCACCACATAAAACAACTTATATGTTTTTCAAAGGGAATTTGAGTAGGGACCCCAGTATACATATTAACGAGTGTGTTATACGTCGGAAGGCTGTTAACAGGTATCTAGGGGTGTACCTGGATGAGAGGCGCAGCTATACCTCGCATATTGAAACAGTAGCCAGTAAGGCGATTGCTGTGCTGCAGAAGTTGATCAGAATTGGACAGCAGAGATTTTATCTGAAGCCAAAGCTGGTGTGTCTGAACCATGGTTCGGTTCCAGAGTCTATGGTGGGGTATGGTGCGAGCTCTTGGGCCCACAGGTTACACCTCGTGTGTCCTTCGATGGCAGTAAGAAGGGTTCAAAGAAACATATTACTGAACTCCATTGGTGCATTTGGTACGTCACCCACTGATGGCTTGCTTGTGATCATGGGGCTTTGTCCGCTAGATTTGCAAGTGAGGCGGAGAGCTGCAGTTTACTGGCTGAAAAAGAGGAATTTTGATAAAATCGTAGACATCATGGGTGCCCATGCAGGGAGTAAAAAGGAGAGGTGGTCTTGGACATCTGGCAGAGTCAGTGGGATAGTTGTGAGACAAAACAGAGGGTTAACAGTGTGTTCCTGAATGTAAGGGAGAGATTAAAGATGAAGTTTGAGCCCAGTAGGGGCTTAGTACACTTTCTTACTGGCCATGGCCCGTATCCAGTGTACCTGCACAGGATTGGGAAAAGGGACATGGAGGGGTGTGACTGTGGGGTTACTCCAGGTACACCAGAGCATGTACTCTTTGAGTGCCCCATTTCCGCTGATGTGGCTGGTGACTTGCGCCCGAGTATGGATACTGTTGACATTTTCTTGGTCGTAAGAGACGATGAGCGGGTACGAGTGTTGGACGCAATTGCAAACAAGGTGTCTAATAAAGCGTTAGAATTATACCTGTGATAATTACTGGATTGGACTTGAAGAAACTGGACTAGACGGACGGGGAAGGAGGCAGGAGTGTGAAGGTGGGTGTTCCCCTCACTGCTTTTTCAGTGGGACGGAGCACTTGGGATGGACGATGTTGGATGCCGTCATGGAAGGGCTCGCCGCCTTGGCTGGTCATCTTGCCAAGGAATGGATGTCATCTGTGAGCTGAGTTCCCAACATGTTGCTGGCAGCCTCCTCCTCGTCTTCACACGGAGAAGATAAATAACGTGGCGCTCGTTGTGTAGCATTAGTGTAATGAGTGTTGAACGACACAATGTGTTGTAGTAATAGCCTGGCAGAGCTGAGTGGCCTAGCTGTAGATCTAGCTTGTAGGAACCATTGTATCAGTAGCTAATTACTTTGTATTGTTATTACGGTCCGTTATTGTTACTAGGAAACGGACCTTACTGTAAAAAAAAAATAATGTATCCATCTCCATCCAAGTATGACATACAAAAAATTTTGAGTAAAAGCCTAACCTGCGTTTTTAGTTTCGGCAACAATATTTTCCATGAACGTATATTGGTCAAGGACTTTTTGGGTTAAAGTATGTATTGACCTTGTCAGCATACTGTTGTGGTATATGGCATAATCTGGTTGTGGTGTCCATCTGTTCTATATCATAGCCTGAGGTTTAGGTTAGGTTGGGAGGCAACAGTTTGATTGCGAGTTGGCAAAGCCAACTAATTTGAAAGCAGAGAAACTGGTTATGATAAAAGTCTGATCCATAGTGTAGTGTTGCCAACATACACATCAACATCAGTACAAGAACACATCCAGGGCCCTTCCTAGGCTTTTGTCACTTGTGACTTGTGATACTGATTGTTCAATAACATTTACATCTGTCTTCCTGAGAAATAAGATTGGTACATTGTTTTTTAAGTGTGAGGATATTTTGCAGGCAAAATATCAAGTCATTTATAAGGTGCAAATCCAACAGTCGGCTTTGACCCATGTCATCAGCATGTTGTATAGTAGGCTATGTCATGGAGAGCTGTTCTTTCTATGAGGGCGGTTACTTTTGCTGAGTGAACAAGGGTAAGCCTACATTGAAACCTGTCAACCATAGAACAGGAACAGCATTATTTTCTTTATGGTCTCTATGAAACACTAACCAACTCATTGTATGTTATTCGCATATCTAAGAATATTAACATCTTAGCAAATCGGGCAAGAGCATTGGGATGAGAAGTAAAATTTTCATGGGCTCCGTGATTTAATTAGAAAACTCTGATCAATTGAAACATATATTATTTGCAGTTGGCCACGAGTGAAGTAATAATGGCTATCTGACATGTTGATGACCTCATCGGTCAAAGCAGACAGGTAGAATCACATCGTAAAATTATGTCAAACTATGCTCAGACAGACATGTCAAAGAGGCTGATATCATTTTGTGTGTGTGTGTGTGCGTGTGTGCGTGTGTGCGTGTGTGTGTGTGTGTGTGTTGAGAGAAAGAGAGAGAGAGAGGGGGGGGGGGGGGGAGAGAATTGCTGTTACAATTAGCCTATACAAGTTCTGTTTATTCCTCTAACATTTCTGCTTCCTTCTTTGTAATACTATTTGCCTTCGCCAGTGGAGATATTAACAAAGCTAAATCTTCAAAGCCTTCTTTAATTTTCTTGCATTTCTCATATCGTCATTTTTCCTTGGTCTTGTGAATTCTTGTTTGTAAGGTTTTGCTTATGCCAAGTGGTTATATGCTGATGTTGGCAATGGCCGTTGGATACTCTTTGAAACCCCCAATCACATTGAATGAGGGAAATAATGTTTCTTGTTGGCCAAGCAATTAATATTAATGCTGTTCCAGCTCTATGAATTAACAGGTAGGCCTAGTACATATGTACCCTTGTCGAATCCGTAAATTAACAATACTCATAAAGCAAACATTTTGTTGCCAATGTGAGTACATTACACCACCACTGCTGTTTGTAAGATTTAATCTTTTTTGTCATTATTATATTTTTAACTGTCTAGGGTCAACTGAAACATGGGATATCACCCATCGCCTTTGACCCTGAATGTTGGCATATGACTCTGAACATCAATCAATGGTAAAACTGCAGAGTCTGTTGCCTGTGTTTTTAGCATGGTACGTATGTTGGCAACTGTAAGTAGATCATTTGTGGACCGAAGATTTGGCCACTACGCGCCTTCACATACTAAAAAATAACTTCTTGTTTAACCTATACCTAACCTAACTTTTACTTAAAATGATCACTGTTTTGTACAGATCACAAAATAAATAAAACATATACCTGCTCTATAGTTGACTGCTGTGGTTTTGCCAACATTTGCAGAGTGTTATAAATGTGTCACTAATTTTTACAATACAAACTGATCAATTTAGTTTGACATAACTGTAGACTCGGATACTACCCGTCTGCTTTGACCCATGACATCATCAAGATGTCGGAAAACCAGTATATTGGTTATCTTAATACTTAATACAAATAATCTGTAGTTATTATAGATGACAGAATGTACTGTCAATCACAGGTCTTAGCCCAAAAATTCACGGCTTTGGTGCTCACATAGAGGGGAGGGAGGAACCCTCAGTGAACCTACGCCTAACCATCGGAGAGAAGCTACAGATCACTTTTTAAACACAGAATATTAATCTGTTTTGTTTGTAAACAAACTATCGTCTTTAACTCAACCACCACATAATCACTCACGCCTTCTACAAACATGCATGCACCTCAAAACTACCGCGCTGTGATGACGTCACGGGTCAAAGCTGACAGGCGGTATCCCCGTCTACAGGTGAGCTTTTAGTTTTATTTCAGCTGCGAACTGAGCACCATAATTTAATTAAGAGAGACTAGCCACTTAAAACTTTGATCCTTCATAATATGACAACTGCTTCTAAAGCCTTTTGGCAAAGGAAAGTTTCTTGCTTCATAATGCAAAGTCTAGTTCTGTTTTTCAGAATGTCATTAGGCCTATCTGTATTTTAACCCATTTAGTACATCCATACCCATGACGTCATGGTCTATGCATGTGGGTGGTGTCGGAACTTTTGGTATTGTCGATCAATGTCCACCCATCTGCTGACCCATTATGTCATCAAAATGATGTATGTCCTCGTAGCCAATATGGTGACCAAAACACTCGAGAAATGTGCACATACAAAGACGTGGAAATGAATGTAAAATGACACTAATGGAACAAGTGCGGGACTCTGGGGGTTTTGGGTGGGGACCTTCTATGCGGGGAAAATAAGACAAATAGCCAACCGAAAACACAGAAACACGTCATTTAAAAAATACAAAAAATTAAAAACAGAAAAAGACGTACAATGTATGCTTGGAATTGAATAGTTCATTTGATCTAAAAATCAACTGAAGAAAGCGATACCAATAAACACTTGCCAAATAGCATAAGAATAGTATTGAATACTTCCATTAACATATACTACATGGAAAATCAAGAATGACACCAATCAAGGCCCTCACAATTCCTACCACCATTAAAATGGCATTGAATACTAAAAGTGACCTCACCTAAATTGAAGAAGGCGATACCAATTCGAACACATAATTTTGTGGCACAATTCCACCAATCTACTTTGACCCCTGAAATTGACATGTTGAAAAACTCATACATGGGATATCATCATTTAACACTTATTTGTTGTAAGTAATAAATAATCTGTGTTATCCTCATAAATTACATATTACAACTACATAATTTATCATTGATCATAGGTCTCAGCACAAAAGTTTGCACCTTTGGCAGTCACTTGTGGAAATATCCCCCACCCCGCAATTGAATTTTTCAGTATGTTGGTGACGTAACTGTTAGATTTGTTACAGGCTGTCATTTGGCTTTCGCATTTGCTGACTTCGCCAGCTCACAACCAAACTGTTGCTTCCCAACCTAACCCAAACCTCGGGCTGTGCTACAGATCAGTCTGTCATCACAACCAAGATTTCAGGGGAAAACTGAATTTTGTGTGTCAGCGGCTGGCCCTCACACTGGCTAGGTTAGGGATGGCAGAGCAGCCAATCAGGAGTCACGTTGTCACAGCCAATAAGAAAGAGTGTTACAATTGTACTATGTAAACAAATTGAAATCCTATGGGATTCCTTTTTCGTGCTGGCCATGGAGTAAATAATTAATGCTGTTCCTGCTCTATGGTTGACAGGTTCTCAATGTACCCTTGTCCTGTTACCAAAGTAGCAAACGTCTTATAGCTGAAAACTCAATTACAATCACAGAAACTCCACACCAAAATCCTCAAAAAAAAAACTTCAAAACTGATGCCACAATTACTCGTCAATCCTTAAAACACAAGCACTCCACCACTAAAACAATATATCACACAACTGACGAAATAATGTTATCACTCTCACTTCTCAATAGCTCAATAACATGAATTGCAACCACACATATGACAACAGAAAGAAGAATGGCCGTACGATAAAATAACCTTTCCATGTAACGTCCACCACAAGAGTGTGCCACTCATTACTTACACATGACACCTACAAATAAACACCTCTCAAAACTACCACTCATGCGGTGGTGCTATACAACACGACACGCTGACGTCACAAGTCAAAACCGACAGGTCTTTATCTCCTTTTGCCTGTGTCATTTGCTGCATTTTAGTTGTCTTCTTTTGGCACCCCAGTTAAACATCTAATGCTTTTTGCAAAGATTTCTCTTTGGCCTTCCCTTTTTGTCTAGTTGATTCTCTGTCGAGTTTTCTAAGTATCCAATTCCACCCATCTGCTTTCACCTTTGATGTCATCAATACAGGAAACATACCTCTTTCCTGAAACACAATATCACTAAATGTATTCAAGGGTGAACTGCGATGCTGCAGTACCCAAATTACAATTAGCGCAAAACATGGCATGTCTCAGGTGGTCCTAAGGAGAGAAGTTTTATGACCCTCAAATTCTTGCAGTGTAAATTGGGACAAGTGGGTGAATGGCCAGCTGTCCATATCTGACAAGTGCAGTCAGCCATCATCAGGTGCGCTGGTAAACTGATTGCCTAGAGACTGACACTAGCCTTATATCTCCTCCTCCCCAGTTCTGTTACCACCTCTTGGTTTGGCCAACATGTTCTTAGTCTAAGGCCGGTATTACACTATCAAATTATTTGTCAAAGAATTGGACAAAGAAAAATTGGACGTAGTGTAATGCGAACATCGTCCAATATTTCATCCAATCTCGGCCTCGGCCTAGATTTGATCAAAGAAATCGCTCGTCTTCTGTTTCCTGCAGTGAGAAATGTGACCGCTTGGAGCGCTAGTAGTATACAGCTTCCTTACCACTACAGCTGTTTTATTTGGAGGTTAAATATCTGACATTACTTGGACATAACGTTCGTATTCGTAAACATGGCTAGTAGTGGAATGTTTGTGTAGTGTTTTCTAGCAACAACAAAATTTTAAAAATCAGATGGGGCGTTGTATAACAGTTGACAAGGCCAATTCAGACTGTCCGTCACGTCAATTCGCGTAGCCCAATATTTGTTTGTTTGTTTGTAAATCTTATGGGACTTAACTACGGTGTCATCAGTCCCTAAACTTACAAAATACTTATGAACTACTTACGAACTAGGACGGCACAAATATCCATGCCCGAGGGGGGGATTCGAACCCCCGACCGTAGTGCCGTGCAGACCGTGACTGAAGCGCCTCAGTCCCCTCGGCCACCGCGGCCGGCTCATAGCCCAATACTCCGCGGCAAAAGTG
Organism: Locusta migratoria; assembly: GCA_026315105.1. Lineage (NCBI taxonomy): Eukaryota > Metazoa > Arthropoda > Insecta > Orthoptera > Acrididae > Locusta > Locusta migratoria. The sequence continues at coordinate 371,649,011 of CM048750.1, forward strand.
AGGTTGAGTTACAATCCGTGATGTAAAAAAGTCATTATATACTATCGGAATTTAAGTAATACCCCTAAATCTTAATACAGCCGAAGCAGATTTTAGAATGTATGATTTTGGTAATGTGGTGTGCTAAGTTCTGGGAAATGAAACAACTTTCAAAACATCGACATCTGTTTGCAAGCGAATCTATGAACATATAAATACGTCAGCCAATTTTTGTAAGGAAATAAATAGAGCCTATTTACTTTATCAGCAATTATTCCCCCCTTACATTGTTAATAACGTCATAAACAATTTAGATTATCCTCTTTGTCAGTGCTCACATTTTCCATTTAAAACTTTATTTAATGAAACTAGCTTTATCAACTTAACAATCTTATTCGTATACACTGTTTGAGTCAGCCTTTTTGTTACTCTATTGCAAACTGTGAAGGATGAAGAGCGACAAAATAATTAGCAGTGAACGGCCTGGCTGTTCTGCCGACGGAATAAAAAAGAAAAATCCTCCCGGTCCCGTAACAAATTTTATTTATCTCGCTCTGACACCCACGGTTTCATCCAAGTGCGTTTCCTTTTCTTTTTTCCCTCCTTCTCTTCTAAATGCAGACACAACGCAACTGTAGTATAAACAATAGCTGAGCATTACACCGCCATTTTGAAGCAAATTTGACAAAATATTGGATGATAGTGTAATAACCCCTTTTGCGTTTCATCCAATTTCTTTGTCAAAAAATATGACCAATATTTCATCCAAGTTTTTCGTCCAATTCTTTGTCCAATAATTTGATAGTGTAATACCGGCCTAATGTGAGGGTACACAGCAAGTATACATATTGTCGTAGTACTCAGCTAGTTGATTAAGGGCTACTTGTTTGAACTCGGGGTTGACCTGTTCACCACGCTTGTCACACACATATAAGTGCACAGAATTAACTAATTCTGGCTACAGGTTTACACAATACAATAACAGAAACTTCTGGAACATTATTACTCAATATATCAGGAAAGTAAAAGAACCTTGTACTTAAATTAAAATGTACTAATAGGTTGGGTCAAACCCTCAATCCTTTGTTTCAGAGTCCAACACTTTATCCACTGACTATTGGAACCTCATTTGCAACATTGCTGCCTCCTTAAGAGACCATCGTCCCAATTTTAATCACTTCTTGCTTCAAGAATGAGTCTTCAGCCATGGCATACTGCAGCTCTGAATGGCTGTTGCTCACTTTGGTGGTGGATCTCATCAAACTCATGTCAACGTTACCACTGTCATTGCCTTTACCTTGTTTAGTATTACTGGAATTTTGAACTTATACTGAGCAGTGGGATCTCTGTACTACTTAATTCATCGGATATGGACAGTGTTCCTAATACAGTATTCTGTCATCTCACGAAGCGGTCACCATATTCAAACTTGTGACTAGAGCCTTCCATGATACACACCTGCTCTTCAATTAATGGCTGAGCAATTGCCATGCACAAGCAAGTTGGAAGGATGTGTGGATCTTCACAGATGTTAAGTATCGACAATTCCCAAACTGAGTGAGACAACAGAGGCTGGAATGGTTACATCTTTCTCCAGTGACAAGCTCCTATTATCTTCTACTAAGAAATCCATTGTCTGATGTGTTGCATGACACATGACAGTTACCTCTGAAGCATTGACTGCAAGGATAACTATTTCATCCAGCACATTCCCATCCGAGAATGACGTCATGACTGGACTGATGACCCTGCAGTTAAGTCCCATAAGCTTTACAAACATTTTGATCTCATGACTGCATTATTCTAAACTAAGGAGCTGAAAGGGCTGAATTTGGTCATTTCTTACAGACATGAATAATGCACCTTCTTGTTGGCTGTACATTTCCCCCATTTATCACCTTCAGTTGGCAAAAATGGTATTCTGAAACTGAAAAAAACTTTCTAACACTTTAATTAATATTCAGTGTTTTCAGTTGAAATGCTTTTCTTCCCATTGCCAGACTGCAATTTATATACTGCTGTTCATACAAAGTGCATTGCTAAGAAGGGATGGGGGTATCACAACCAAATTTTTTTCACACATGATTTAAGAAACCAGCCCTTTGTGAAGTGAGGAAGTTGATGAAATCAGTAATGAGTTGTGCCGGCCTTGCTGGCTAATACCACTGCTACAGACTGCAGCATTGAATCACAGAAGCTCTGGGTGTGTTATTGGGATATAGCAGTTGATGGTGCTTCCACATATAGTTAATTGGTGTTGTGGCAGGCGGTGTATCCTGGGCCAGTCATTTTGCAGTCATCAACCAGACATTTTGGAGAATGGGGAGCTGTCATGTACAGCCACAGCATTACGAGTTGGACAGCAGACACAGATGATAGTCGTGTGTTAGGGAGTTGTGCCTGTGTGATTGTATGAATGAGTGTGTGTGTGCCCTGTTCTGACAAGGGCATGGCCGGATGTTGTGTGTGGCTGTAGAGAGAGAGAGAGAGAGAGAGAGAGAGAGAGAGAGAGAGAGAGAGAGAGAGTCTTTCTGTCTGCCTGTTTGGTAACCATACTTGTGACATTCTTTTCTTGTAAAATATATTTGTTTATAGTTATTTTTGTGTAATTGAATGTATTTAGCAATGTGTTGTTCATACTACCAGGAAAATTATTTCTTAACTGGAAACCCAGCATTGCCCAGATATTTATTTATTTACTCAAGCCTTCCATTAGTTCTTGTCCTATTCTTTCTATCTCTGACCATCTCAATTTTTTCTGAAAACATGTTATATTTATGGGAGAATTAGATGAAGATTACTTACCAGGTGAAGGAGCACCGGTAGTGATAGTAACACAAATAAATAAAACACACACACATATATATGGCTGTCTTTCATAATGTACAAAATTATAAGTGCACTATCAAAAAAGAGAAATCAAATAATGCAAATATAAATGATATGTTACATTTTGTTGTCTTCAGTCCAGATGCAGCTGTCAACCCTACTGTATCCTGAGCAAGCCTCTTCATCTCCTCATAAGAACGGCACCCTACATCCATTTGAATCTGCTTACTGTATTCATCTTTTTCTCTCTCTCTCTCTCTCTCTCTCTCTCTCTCTCTCTCTCTCTCTCTCTCTCTCTCTCTCTCTCTCTCTCCTTCCCTGCAATTTTCACGCCATGAACTTCCCTCAAATACTAAATTTATGATTCCTTGATGTCTAAGAATGTGTCCTACCAATCTATTTCTTCTTTTAGTCAAGGTATACCAGAAATTCCTTTTCTCCCCAATCCTGTTCAGTACCTCCTCATTAGGTACATGATCCACCCACCTACACTTAAGCATTCTTCTGTAACACCACATTTCAAAAGCCTGTATCTTCTTCTTGTCCGCACTGATTATCGCACATGCTTCACTCCCATACAAGGCAACACTCGACACAAATGCCTTCAGAAAGGACTTCCTTATGCTTAAATTAATATTTGATGTCAACGCTTTTTTTTCCATTGCCATTCTGCAACCATCATATGTCATTTTACTGCCCAAGTAACAAAACCCATCTAACACCTTTATGGTTCCTTACCTAATCTAATTCCTTTAGCATCACCTGATTTTCTTAGACTGCACTCCATTATCCTTGTTTTGCTCTTTTTAATTGTTCATCTTGTATGCACCTCCCAACACACTGTCCACACCATTCAACTGCTCTTCCAGGTCCTTCACTGACAAGATTACAAAGTCATCGGTAAAACACAATGTTTTTATTTCTTTGCCCTGAACTTTAATTTCTTCTCCAAATTTCTCCTTGCTTTCCTTTATAGCTTGTTTAGTGTACAAATTGAATAACATTGGAGATAGGTTACAACCCTGTCTTACTCCTTCTCAACCTCAGCATCCCTTTCTTGCCCTTCTGCATTCCTTTCATGCTCTTCAATTCTGATAACTACTGTCTGTTTTTTGCACAAGTTTTAAGTAACCCTCCGTTCTCTATATTTTACTCCTGCTGATTTCAGAATTTGAGAGTCTGTTCCACTCAATGTTGTCAAAATCTTTTTCCAAGTCTACAAAAGCTAGAAATGTAGGTTTGCCTTTCCTTAATCGAGATTCTAAGATAAGCCTTAAAGTGAGGATTGCCTCACATATATCTACATTTCTCCTGAATCCAAACTGATCTTCCCCGAGATCGGATTCTACCAGCTTTTCCAGACTTCTGTAAATAATACCGTATGTATTAGTATTTTGCAACCATGACTTATTAAACTGATGGTTCTGTAATTTTCACATCTGTCTGCACCTGCTTTCTTTGGAATGGGTATTATTACATTTTTCTTAAAGTTTGAGGGTATTTCCCATGTTTCATACATCTTATGCACCAAGTGAAATAGTTTTGTCATGGTTGGCTCTCCCACAAACTTCAGTTGTTCTGAGGGAATGTCGTCCACTCCAGTGGCCTTGTTTCTACTTACTGTAGGTCTTTCAGTGCTCTGTCAAATTCTTCTCTCAGTATAGTATCTCATATTTCATCTTCATCTACTTCTTTTTCCCTTCCTACAATATTGTCTCTAAGTTCATTTCCTTTGTAGAGCCCCTCTAGATATTCTTCCACCTTTCAGTTTTCCCCTCTTTTCTCATAACTTGTTTTCCACCTGAGTTATTGATATTAATACAGCTGCATTTCTTGTCTCCAAATGTCTTTTATTTTCCTGTAGGCTGTATATATTTTCCCCCTATTTATACATTCTTCTACTGACTTGCATTTGCCTTCTAGCCATTCCTGCTTAGCTATTTTGCACTTCCTGTCAATCTCATTTCTTAGCCTTTCTGTACTCAATTTTGCCTGTTTCATTTACTGCATTCTCATATTTTCTCCTTTCATCAATTAAACTTAATATTTTCTGTGATATCCTAGGATTTTTTGTAGGTCTTCCCTTTCTACCTATTTAGTCCTCTGCTGCCTTCACTATTTCATCTCTCACTGACTAGCCATTCCTCCTCTACTGTTTTAGGCCCCCCCCCCTTCCCCCGTTTCAGTCAATTGTTGTGTAAAGCTCCCTTTGAAATTGTCAATAACTTCAGGTTCTTTCAATTGATCCGGGTCCCATCTCCTTATTTTTGTACCTTTCTGTAGTTTCCTCAGTTTCAGCCTACAGTTCATAATCAATAATACATGGTCAGAGTCTATATCTGCCCTTGGGTATGTCTTAAACTTTAAAACCTGGTTCTGAAATCTATGTCTTACCATTATATAATCTATCTGGTACCTCCCAGTGTGTCCTTGAGTCTTCTACGTATACAACATTCTTTTGTGATTCTTAAACCAGGTCTTTGTTATAACTAAATTATGTTCCATGCAAAATTCTACCAGGGGGCTTCCTTTCATTTCTTTTTCCCAGTACATATTCACCTACTATTTTCCCTTCCCTTCCTTTTCCTGCTATCAAATCCAGTCTCCTATAACAATTAAGTTTTCCTCTCCTTTAATGTCTGAATAATTTCCTTTACTTTTTCATAAAATTCTTCGATCTCTTCATCGGCAGAGCTAGTTGGCATATATACCTATACTACTATGGTTGGTGTTGGTTTCATTACTTAACATTCATATATTCATTTAATTCAAAATTTGACTGTAAACCAGGGCTTCCCAATCTTTTTAGCAGGCGGACCCCTTTTTCAGGCAAAAGGCCACCATAAACCTGTTGTCAGTCAAGTACATAGCAACTGTTGAAATTCATTGTGGAACCCTCAAAAACCCAAAAGTTATCAATGCAAGTGCCATTTTTCCAGCAAATCTACAAAGAAATGAGTTTATGGTTTAGAGATTAATGAAAACAACTCGAAATCAGCAATTTTCCCATTTGTCTGAAGTCCCAGTATATTCAGAGACTTAGCTAATGTATTTACTCCAACTGTTCAACACACTATAGGCTGATAAAAATTACTTGTTAGTTGACACTTCATGCATTGGAACTGTCTTCCTCCAATTATAGTGATCAACGTCAAGTCTTAACTCTCCGCTGCTGACAAGCTGTCACATCAGATGGTCAGTACACTTTGATTGTTTGGCTAGTGCTGTGTAAGAAGCAATATGACAATCTCCATGCATATATTTCATTACTATTGTTCTGCATGTGTTTTGTTTTTTGTTTACTTGTTATGTCTGGAGAAATGTGAAGAAAAGAGGCAAATCTGCAATTTGGGCTGTAAAGACATCAGGAAAGCAATGAGAGTTTAAAGAACAACCGCCGCAACTTTTGTGCATTGTGTGGTAATACTTTGAGGTGGAGGTGGAAAATGGAGAACCTGTCAAACCAGTTTCCAAAGTAGTTGTACGAACCGCTAATGTGATTTAGCTTAGTTAAGCAACTATAATGTGTATTGGTGAAGAAAATTACGAAAAGAAAGTAACTGCAGAAGAACCCTCTTGTCTTGATATGCCGAAGAAGGGAAAAAAATGTTCGAAAACAAATTACAAAATTAGAGCCTTTCTCATAAGAAGTCACATGCTACAGTGGTGAGATGTACTGCCTACTTTTCCTTTTGCATATGCACTCTTCATCTCTCCAGAAGGTTCCAGACATAGCTTTGGATATATTGAATCGGTTGACCAGCCATTCATATTTCTGCAGCTTCTTATCTGTTGGGAAGTAATGCTCCATCAATAATGTCAAGCTTCAGATCCTTTGCAGTGATAAATTCATTTTGGAGAAAATATCTGCCAAATAAACAAGTATACATTTGCAATTTATGTCATTAATCAGGTCTGTTAATTTGTTGTTATAGTCCAAAAGTAAAGCTAGGACTTGTAAACATAGTTCATATAATTGAGAGTGTGCATTCCCATGTGAGAGCCACTTCTGTATGAAAGAGTATGGAATGATGAAGACTTTCCATAATTTCACACTGTATTGCAAAAAGTCTTGTCTTCAACAGTTGTGATTTTATGTAATAATTTGGACAGATTCGTCTAACATCTTTCTGAAGGAAGCAAGCATTTGTTTCGTAGGCGAATAAAATCGGTGATTCCACAGAGTCAGTAGACTGTTTGGAGACAAAATGAATTGTGTTTGATGCGCGAAACTAGAGATTCATTCACATCATTTGACATGTCAAAACTGCATCTATTGACAGTAATTGTTTGTCAGCAGCATTTTTTCTAGCATACATAGTTTCATGCGATTTTATGCTATGTTTTGAGTTTTGCCTATCTTTGCCTCATGATAGCTTACCAAGAAGCAAGCTTTTAAGGAGTTTTCGTCAATTGTTTTTGCGTAAGGTTTCATGCAGTCTTGAGAAGCATCTAATTAAGTACCCTTCCTCTTGAAAACCCCCCAGGGGGCCCACAGCTCTTTTGTGGGTACGTCTGTGGCGCGCACGGGCCCCGAGCCACTGCAGCCTTTTTTCCTGCTTTCCCCAGGCTGCATTACCCCTCCTAGTTCCCCCTCCTTCCCATCCCAAATCCTCCTTCCCACCCTCTCCAACCCAGTCTCTCGGTGTTACTCTAGATGACGGCTTGGCTATCCCATGGTACCGATTGTCCTGCACTTTGGTTTTGTCTGCTGTGTACACCGGTTTTTGGCCCAGTTTGGTCCCCCTCGGGGTTTGACTTTCCATACCAAAATTGTCCGATAATGTGTGAGCCAATTGGGGAAGAACTCCCGACCTAGCCCCTACGGCGCGGGTCCTATCCTTTCCTTTCCACTTCCTTTCCTCGCTGTAGCCCCCATCCCCCGCTAGGTCCCCAGCATGTGTAGCCAGTCCGTGTGGGGGGGGGCTGTTATGTACCCTTTGGCTGAGCCCCCTGACACCACAGGGATCACTCTACTGGTGTCTGAGCTGCGACCTCTCCATGCAAGCCAAGGAGTTGATGCCTGTCCTCAGGGGTATCAGAACTCCCGGCAATGGCCATCATGCCAGGTGGCATTCGCTGAGGCTGGGTGGCGTCCATGGAGAGAGGCCCGGTTTCGGAGTGGGTGACACCAGGGCGGACGTCTAGCCCCATGAAAAGAGTTAGATTCCAAAATGGTCGTGCATCGGCCGTCTCTGAAGACAGGAAGAGATCGTTTAATGCTGCTACTGCGGATACGAGGATGTTTCCCTCCCTTGCTACCCCTTGGGAGGAAGGCCAGGCTCGCCGGTTAGGAGCAAAACCCTTTCCTCGCTACCTGGTTTGCTCAAGGACTGATGGAGGAACTTTTACTACCACCAAACCGCTGTTCTTTGTCGAGACCATAGAGGACAATTTTGGTGAAGTGGATTCTATGGGTAAGCTTAGATCTGGCTCATTGCTCATTAAAACAGTCTCGGCAGCCCAGTCTGAAGCTTTGCTCGCCTGCACCACCCTTGGCGACATTCCAGTAACAATTCTCCCGCACAAATCCTTGAATATGGTACAGGGTGTGATATTCCACCGGGACCTCCTCCTTCAAACTGATGAGGAGGGGAGCCCCTGTGTTCCTCCGCCGGTGTGCGTCAACTGTTATCAACACCACTCTTCACGGTCGCCAGATTGCCCTATGTTCAACAAAGAAAAGAAGATACAAGAGTACAAATCCCTGGAGCGTTTGACGTACCCTGGGGCCCGCAGTAAATATGAACGTCTGCATCCCGTGCAGATGGTGACGACCTTCGCTACGACGTTATCGTCTAGCCTTTCACCCTCCCCTTCCCACTCCCATCTCCCTCCTACACCCCGTCCCCACCCCTCCCTCACATCTCCCTCTCCTGTAGCTCCTGTAGCCCTCCCTTTGTCCCCCACCCCTTCCCAGCCGGAGAAGTGCACCCCTCCTCCGTCGCCTGCCGGTGACAGTGCCCTATCTCAGGGCCTTCCGTCCCGGCGTTCCCCAGATCGGAGATCTTCGACCTCCAGCCGGCCATCGGACTCCCAGTCAGTGAGTTCAAAGGTCGCCCGATCTTCGTCCGTATCAGACCTAACTGACAAAAGTCCTCTCTTTGGGGCGGGTCCTGCCCGTCCCACACGAGAGAAAGAGAAGGAGAAAGAGAAAGAGAAGGAGAAGAAGAAGAAACCAAAGTTACAAGATAAAACCCCTCCGGTACCACCGGAGGTGCCGACTGTGCTTTCGCAACTCGCTCATCCCATTGAGCCTGAGGCTGATCAGCTATTTATGGATGTTGTCCCTTCTTCTTTGGTGACGGACGCTGACAAAGCGGCGTGACAGACATTATGCCATTCGCTTCCCGCCTATATCCTCGTGATGTGATCATCCAATGGAACTGTAATGGTTACTACCGTCACCTCTTGGAGATTAAACAGCTAATCTCTCTCTCTTCTGCGGCCTGTGTCGTCCTGCAGGAATCGAGGTTTATGGATGCACATTCACCGACCCTCCATGGGTTCCATGCTTTTTGTCGGAACCGGGTTGGTCCCCTCCAGGCGACTGGTGGGGTTTGTACTTTGGTCCGGACAGATATTGTCAGTACCTGGATTCCTCTCCAAACTCCATTGGAAGTGGTTGCTGTCCGGGTTCACTTGGACACTCCATTGACCATTTGCAACCTCTACCTTCCACCTGACAGGCCGAATACACTCGCATCCCTAGTGGCCCTCCTTCAGCAACTCCCCCCTCCTTACCTCACCCTTGGGGACTTCAATGCCCACCATCCTTTGTGGGGCAGTGCTTATACATCTAGCCGGGGCCGCCTCATACACCAGTTTCTTGCTGACCACAATCTGAGCCTTCTCAACGATGGTTCCCCAAGTCATTTTAGTGCCGCTCACGGCACCTTTTCTGCCATAGACCTCTCTCTCACTTCTCCTTCTCTCCTTCCTTTATTTCACTGGTCGGCATATGACGACCTCTGTGATAGCGACCACTTTCCGTTGATCCTTTCACTTCCCTCACACCTACCACGAGCCAGGGTACCCCGCTGGGTTTTCCGTCGTGCTAATTGGCCGCTATATACATCCCAGGTTGTCTCATAAATTTCAAACGTCTGCGTGCCAGAGCTCGTTACTTAATCAAACAAAGTAAGCGGACATGCTGGGAGCATTTTGTCTCCTTGTTGGGTTCTTCTGTCCCTTTGACAATAGTGTGGGCTATGCTCCGATCTATCCAAGGTAGCTGGCGGCCGTCTTCCGTCCCTGGTCTTGCCCTGCCTGATGGGGTCTGCACAGAGCCATCTGTTGTTGCAGAACATCTTGCAACTCACTTCGCCAATGTATCAGCAACAATTTCATATCCGGCGATCTTTCTCCTTCAGAAACACCATACCGAAAACCAAATTAGGCTTTACTTCTCACCAGGTGGAACCATATAACGAACCTTTTACTGACTGGGAGCTTTTGCTGGCCCTCTCCTCTTCTCGTGATTCAGCACCTGGCCCTGACGATATCCATAATCAATTGCTGAAACACCTCAACCCCTCACAATGACAATTTCTCCTAAAAGTTTTTAACCGTATTTGGCTTCAAGGGGTCTTCCCCTCCCAATGGAGAGAGAGTATTGTGGCCCCTGCCCTCAAGCCTGGCAAGGACCTGTCGGCGCTGGACAGTTATCGACCAATAAGCCTGACAAGTGTCCCCTGTAAACTACTTGAACGAATGGTAGCCCGCAAATTATGCTGGGTTCTTGAATCCCGGGGACTTCTCTCACCTTACCAGTGTGGGTTCCTGGAGGGACGATCCCCTATTGACCATTTACTTCGACTGGAGACTGCGATCAGACAGGCCTTCTCTAAAAGACATCATCTGGTAGCAGTCTTCTTCGATCTTCATAAAGTGTACGACACTGCTTGGCGTCGTCATATTTTACGTTCCCTTCATGACTGGGGCCTCAGAGGCACCTTACCAATTTTTATCCGTCAGTTTTTATCCCACCGCCTGTTCCGTGTCAGAGTTGGCTCTTCCTTTAGCTCCCCTCGGATACAGGAGAACGGCGTCCCCCAGGGCTCAGTGTTGAGTGTTATACTTTTTCTAATCGCCATCAATGGGTTGGTGAGCTCTGTTGGGTCACTGGTAACCCCGGCATTGTATGTCGTTGACTTTTGCATATGGTACAGCTGCTACTCAGTAGCCTCTACTGAACGTCAGCTCCAGAGCGCCATTCGGCGGGCTTCAGTGTGGGCTACGTCCCATGGTTTCCAGTTTTCCTCATCAATAACGAGGGTGGTGCACTTTTGTCGTCGTACTACAGTTCTCCCTGATCCAGAACTGTTCTTGGGTAATCAGCGCCTGGAAGTTGTAGCACAGCATTGTTTCCTGTGTCTTCTCTTTGACAAAAAATTGACTTGGGTGCCCCATATTCGCCACCTAAAGATTAGTTGTATGAGGAAACATAATGCCCTAAGTTTCCTTGCTCATTCATCTTGGGGTGGAGACCGAACAACTAACCTCCATATCTATCGGGCTCTAATCTTGCCCCGATTGGACTATGGGTGTCAAGTTTATGGCTCGGCAGCTCCTTCTGCCCTGAATTTATTAGACCCGGTTCACCATTATGGTGTCCGCTTGGCTACAGGTGCATTCCCAACTAGCCCGGTCGACAGTCTCCTTGTTGAGGCGGGAATCTGCCCTCTTCAGGTCAGGCGGCATCAGCTTCTGGCGTCTTATGCCATCGCCATCCGGCAGTATCCTGATCATCCCGCTTACCAGGTTCTTTTTGCATATGAAGGGCTTCGACCCCCTGATACCCGGCCGCGGGTGGGCCTTCCCGTCGGACTGCAGCTTGCCCATGGTCTTTCGGCGTTTGGTGCGCGCAGTAGTAGAAGAGTTTCAGGGAGCCTCTATCTTCTACACTGATGGCTCGAAAACAGTGGGCCACTCCGGATATGCTTTTACATCTCCTGTTGGGGCGGAATGCCATTCTCTGCCAGAGGCATGCAGTGTGTTTACGGCAGAGCTGATGGCGATTTATAGAGCCCTCTGTTTTATTAAACATTCTGCCATGGAACGTGGTTTAATCTGTGCTGACTCCATGAGCAGTCTGCAGGCCATTGATAGTTGTTTCCCCTCCCATCCTTTAGTTACTTCCATCCATGATCTCCTTGCTGACCTTCATCATGCTGCCTGCTCCGTTACCTTTCTCTGGGTGCCAAGCCATGTTGGTATTACAGGGAATGAAGAGGCTGACCAGTTGGCTAGATCGGTAATTACTCGCTGCCCATCTCCCTTTCAAATTCCAGCGGCGGATCTGCGGGTGCAGATCAGATCTTTGTTTCACTCCTCATGGGATAGCAGTTGGAAAGCTACTGCCCCTTCCAATAAACTCCGCACCATCAAAGATACGACTGCAGCTTGGAGTTCATCTTTACGCCCTTCCCGGAGAGAATCAATTGTCCTCTGTCGCCTCCGTCTTGGACACTGCAGGCTGACCCATGGATTTCTTTTACGAAATGACAATCCACCACATTGTGATTGTGGAGCTGTACAATCCGTGTCTCATATTCTGACTGAATGTCCTCTCCATTCGACACTTCGTGGCGACTATGGCCTACCGCCTGCATTCCCTTTAGTTTTGGCGGATGACCCACGGATGGTTGATTGCGTCCTTGACTTCCTCCGTGAAAGTAGATTTTATTGTCAGCTCTAGGACTCGCTTGGTCGGGGTGAGTGGGTTTGTGATTCTTGGCTGATTGTGGGGTTTAGAGCCTTATCCCCATCAGCCCCCCACTCTTTTACATTTTAATGTAGTTTTATTTCTCCCTGCTCTGAAGCTGTGATACGTTGACCACTGTACCATTAGTAACTTGTGGTTTAGGGTAGAGGTCACTTCCAGAGCTGTGGGAGCGGACACTGTAGCATTTGCTGCCCTGGGTTGGTCTTAGTCTTGTTGGCGAGTCGATTTTACTTCCTAGTGTAATGGTCTTTTGGCTTTCACCTATTTTTCGTTGGGTTCCGTGGCGTATACAATTTGAGGTTGAAGGGACTGATGTCCTCGTTGTTTGGTCCCTCATGTCCACCACCATCACCACCATCCTCTTGAAAAAATCGATGTCTTTAGTCTGAAAGTCCGGATGAGTACTCGCAAAATGATGGTGCAATTTAACTGGAACTTTCAAACTGTTCAGAAGGATTCGTGCACAAATTATGCGCTGATCTGTACCCTCTTCTGTCTCGATAAAGCCTGTATATAAATATCTTTCATTGTACTTAAACACATTTTTGTTATTTTACTTCCACAATGTTCTTTGACTAAAGAAACACTTTTAGAGTCTTCACATAATAAATCAGGCTGTGGCACTTCATGTGACTATATTTCATTTGGCTGTCCTCCCTCATTAATTTCTGCCAGGAGCTTCCCTTGGTGTGAAGGTGATGGAGAAACTGTTCACTTCTTCAGTGCTCCCAACTTCAGCCTTTGATCCATGATGGAACTAATTTACTGGTGAAAAAGTGAATGATTAAAGAGGTACTGCACTAATGAAGGAAGTTTAACACTGAATGATTTCTCAGGCCACATACGTGGCAGCAAGCACTTTGATTGGTCAACTTAGCTGCCATCATTTCGGAATATCATGCACAGAAGGTTACTGTGTATAGAGCACTGTGAGCTGGCATGCACGAGACTCCTGCATTGTTGTGGAACAGTGGAGCAGAGAGGCTGCATCCAGTGGGAATAAATAAACTAAGTATAGGTCCTCCTTGGAAACTGCAATCGCTGCTTGGCAACACACCCTGCTGTGAACGTAAATGTATTTTTCAAATGAATAATATAGTGAGGACAGTTTCCAACTCACCACAAAGACGTGGCGACGAGCTGCGACAGGCACATACAAAAGACACACACATACAACACATTCAGCTATCGGCCATGGCCTTCTTCAGAAAATAGAGCACTCACGCAATCACACAGGCACACAACACAGTCATACAACCACCACCTCCGACTGCCACACTTCGAATCACGCTCTGCAGCGAATCGGGGACGGGAGGGGAGGGGAGGGGGAGGGGATTGAAAGGTTACGTCACGGTGGTGGGGATGGGTAATATGGGAATAACGAGATGCAGCTTAGGAATGGAGTGGGGAGGCGGGTGAGCGGAGAAAATAAAATAAAATAAAATAAATAACATATATATATGCACACTGCAAGTACACAAGACCGCATACACACACACACACACACACACACACACACACACACACACACATATATATATAGACATATATGTGTGTGTGTATATATATATATATATATATATATATATATGTATGTATGTATGTGTGTGTGTGTGTGTGTGTGTGTGGGGGGGGGGGGTCTTGTGTACTTGCAGTGTGCATGCATTATATATATATATATATATATATACGTCACGGTGGTGGGGATGGGTTAGATGGGAATAACGAGATGCAGCTTAGGAATGGAGTGGGGAGGCGGGTGAGCGGAGAAAATAAAATAAGTAAAATAATATATATATATATATATATATTATTTTACTTATTTTATTTTCTCCGCTCACCCGCCTCCCCACTCCATTCCTAAGCTGCATCTCGTTATTCCCATCTAACCCATCCCCACCACCGTGACGTAACCTTTCAATCCCCTCCCCCTCCCCTCCCGTCCCCGATTCCCTGCAGAGCGTGATTCGAAGTGTGGCAGTCGGAGGTGATGGTTATATGACTGTGTTGTGTGCCTGTGTGATTGCGTGAGTGCTCTATTTTCTGAAGAAGGCCATGGCCGATAGCTGAATGTGTTGTATGTGTGTGTCTTTTGTATGTGCCTGTCGCAGCTCGTCGCCACGTCTTTGCGGTGAGTTGGAAACTGTTCTCACTATATTATTTATTCCAACCTGGACTTTCCATTATTATATTTTTCAAATGAGGAACATATTAAAGAATTTGATTTTCATATTGTTTTAATGAATATTATTACTCATTGCTCTACAAGTTTTGGTGAAAGGTAACCTTGGACTGCTTTGAAAGAATCTGAGGACCCTTAAGGGGTCTGTGGACCACAATTTAGGAAGTTCTTCTATAAACAATACTTCTAGTTACTTGTCCAAGAGCTAGTATGAATAAATTCTTTGGCGAGTCCACCATTAACCAAGTGATGAAGTTGTCTGAGTGAGAAACATGAAGATGTGGTAAAAGGTTACAATTGGTGTCGCGCCGTAGTGCCCCATGTTCAGACGTTGGCAGAGGCAGTAGCACAGATGATGACAACCAATTAGAAAAGTACAATGAGAACCAGTCAATATATGGGTCTAACATTTTGTTTTCCATAATGTTAAATTGACCTCATTTAATCATAATAAATGATTACTTTCTTGTGCTGACCATGAAATAAATAAATAATGCTTATCCTGCTCTATGTTTGACAGGTTCTCAATGTACCCTTTTCCACTCCGTAAATTGACTGTAATAGTTACCAGAAAATTCATAAGGAAACATTTGCATTAATGTGGAAACATTTAAATGAGAAGGTGCAAACTGAGCTCAATATGTAAATACTAGTCCAAGAAAAAAAGTAATGTAAACTTGAAACTTTATTCTGGACTATTATGTGAATATAATTCAGCAAATTTCATTGGCTGCCAAACACTATCTACTGGTTGGCTGGTCACATGCAGTGGCCATAACTAACATTTGAACACTGAACAATACACTGCGACATGGATTGTGAACTTAAGCCTGAAGATGTTAAATCCAATCATTAATATTTAATAGTTTGACCTGTAATTTATTAATTGTAATAGAAAATGCAAGTCTCACTGGAAACTGCAGTCTAGCTCTATAGAAGTCTATTGCTTATGCTTACAGTTGTGTGCTTTTCACAGTTCAAAGTTGTCAACTTTCAGGAATTTCCTCAAGCTGACTGGAATAGAGGAGTGTCTTAGTAGCAAATAAGAGATGTTTATTTTATACTGAAAGTCTTGGTAGAGGTATGCAACTGTCATGATCAAAATTTATTTAATGGACACTCTTTGATATATCATCATCATTTATTGCATTAACTGGCATTTAAGGCCTACAGCAGAAGAACAAAAGGAAGATAAACATGCCTTACGAAAGGGAAAATTATAAAAAGGATACTATACAATATTTTTAAAAAGTTCCAAGTGGCATATTATACCTTAAAAATCTGGGGGGGGGGGGGGGGGAATCCAGGGAACTGATATGGGTCTTCTTTTTTTTCATCGTTCCCATTTACCTTCCATGGTATTGTAGATGGGTCCATAGATCTTTTGAAGCACCTTCCTTTCAGATGCACATATTAATTCTTCTGTTGTTGCCCATGTCACCCAAGTTTCACACCCGTAAAAAAGTACTGTCCTTACTAATGCCATGTACAAATGGACCTTTTTTTTTTTTTTTTTTTTTTTTTTTTTCTTCTGTGATACCAACCGAGATTTGTAAAGATTGTTCAGACCTAACTTTTATTGTATAGTACATAGCCCAGGTACTTGAACTCTTCAACTCTTTGAAAGATATGCCCATCAACAACAATGGAAGGAAGGAGATCTCTCTGGTGTGATACAACAGCATATTTAGTTTTTGTTTTCCTTTTTTTATTGTGGAGGAATTGGGAAGTATCAGCGTGTACTTGCGCTAGTGTCTCATCAAAGTTCACAACATTGTCAGCAAAAGCCAGGATAGTGTCTGCTCCCACTATCTCCATCTCTCTGGTTCTACAAGTGTCCAGATTACTTTTTCCAAGGCCAAATTGAATATTATTGGTGCCAGTGGAACTGTTTGTCTCAGTCCATTTTTCTCTGGCTCAAGGTAGAAATTATTCTTTGTTTCTTCATCAGTATCCTCTGATGGAGCATGGCAGTTTACTAGGCATATCTTATATGGTTTAGCATTTAAAATCATCCAACAGATGTAGTCATTTACTGGAGAGCATGTGTTGTCAGCCAATGTCATTTTATAGTGGCCGAGTAAAACCAACTACCAAAAGTCCAGGCTCAACTTGGCTCATTGCTGTTAAAGAGCTTGTGAGTACTTCCGATCCCCATAACACCCTGAGGAAGTCTTGTTTCTTCAATTGGTATTTACTCAGTTCTTGGGCTAAAGTCTCGCTCAGCGGCATGAGAAGCATCTCGGTGCGTCCGTAGCAGTGTTAGGTTGGCAATATATGATCTGTACGAAACAGTACTGAAGTGCATTTTACCCTTCATTTTACGAGGCTAATTACTTTTACTGACTGGACAGGAGTAGGTCGAAAAATATTATTTTTACGAAAATGTCATGATTTTCAAGGTTGTGGCTAAGCAGGAACCTAAGAGTACAGTTTAAATTGTTGTGAGTGTTATGATTTTTACGAATGTTATGATTTGTACGAACATGTTGTGATTGTAACGGATGTGATTAGGCAGGAATCGAAGAGTACAAATTAAATTGTTGCTTTTGTTCTACCAAATTATGACATTTTAAAAATCATTTTAGAGATAGTTGTTACGTAAATTGAAATGCATATGCCTAAGTGTTACATGTGAACAGAAAGACATTGCATGTGGAGAAGCGTAGTATTACAGTGTGCAATGTTCAACATTCCAATCCTGTGATTCGAAAATAAAATCAGAGAAACGCGATATTAACACATTCATTTTCACATCTTGTAAGGATTGTGTGCCGCCATTCATCCCAATATCCACAGCGACTGTTGCCAATACTAGCGCGCTAAGTCATGTAAGTACATTAGGCCATGCCGTTGGTCGATACTTTTACCCAGTTCTTGTCAAAGTTGTTCCATTCCCTCCATCATGGTTGACCTTACATTCCATGTTTCAATTCTAAGTCCAGAAAATCCATTTATGCACCTAGTTTCATTGTTATTTTGATCCATCTGCCTTTTCCCTTTTTTCTTTAACCAGGTTCTCTCTCTCTCTCTCTCTCTCTCTCTCTCTCTCTCTCTCTCTCTCTCTCTCTCTCTCTCTTTCTTTTTTCGGAGGAGGAGGAGGTTGGCCCATCTTTTAACCCTTCTCCATTTTCTTCCAGGCTTGGGATCGGCAATGGCAGAGTTTATTTTCCTTCTTTGCTCCAAATTACTTTTCAATTTCGATCTCACAAGCCCATAGGTGGATAATATCCTCTCATTGCATGCAATAATGTCAGGGCAAGAAATAATGCTTTTCACACAAATATTAAATTGTATTCATAAGTTTATTTTTTGCTGTTTTCAGTTCCATTATTTTCCACCGCTTGTTTGGATGGAACTGTGTTTCAGTTGCCTCAGAAGTCATAGTGACAAGAATACAGTCTGAATCAATAGACCCAAATGACATAACAGTTGGAATCTTTGCTAGATGCACATCCATGAGCCATTGTTCTGCACTCTTCTTGTTCAGCAGTTAATCTTCTGCCTCTGAATCTTGGATCCAAAATGGTTTTGGTGATTGTTTCTTTCATTTTTAATGACATTCTTGTATGGTGCCATATATAGATTTTTTGTAATAATACACATATAAATAATGAGTATTAAGTTGGTAGATTCTTACTTTCAAAGAGAGAAAATGCAGCAATAGCTTTCAAAACTGAAATGAATGTACAAATTAAAATGACAGTAAATCACACTTTAAGGGGTTAGCAAAACTGTCTACCAATTTCTGTAGTTATATATAAATAGACGTGGTTTACTTACCAGGTGAAAGAGCACCAGTACGTAGACAGAAACATAAATAAAAAAAACCTACACACACAAACACAGAACTGAGCCTTCACAACATAAGGTTGATTCTTCAGAAAGAGCAGGTAAGGAGAGGGAAAAGGAAAGGTTGGGGGTTTAAGGGGGTAAGGAGTCATTCCAATCATGGGAGAGGAAAGATCTACCTCGGGGGGAAAAAGGCTAGGTAACACACACACACACACACACACACACACACACACACACACCAAGGCAGACATACTTTGCATTTTGCTTATGTCTGCCTTGTGTGTGTGTGTATATGTGTGTGGGTGTATGTGTTTGTTACCTATCCTTTTTTTCCCCCAAGGTAGGTCTCTCCTCTCTCGGGATTGGAATGACTCCTTACCCGCCCCCTTAAAACCCTCATCCTTTCCTTTTACCTCTCCTTCCCTGCTCTTTCTGAAGAAGCAACCTAAGGTTATATATATATATATATATATATATATATATATATATATATATATATATATATATATATATATATATAAATAGAAAACAGATGACTTACCAAAAGGACCGGCTCGTCGATAGAAACAAATAAAATAAATAAAATCACACACACACACATACAAGCTTTCACAGCCTAGCTGCTTCGTCAGGCAGAAGGGAAGGAGAGGGAAAAGGAAATGATGAGGGTTTCAAGGGAGTGGATAAGGAGTCATTCCAATCCCGGGACAGGAAAGACTTACCTTGGGGGGAAAAAAGAGGGATATATATATATATATATATATATATATATTTCCTGCTATGAATTTTTTCCTCTATAATATACGTATCATCAATTTCTGAAGTTATTTATTTATGAAATGTTGTCTGAAATAAGACATTCTCTTTGTAAAGTTTCAATTAAGAACTTTTTTCTTGTCAGTGTAATTTATTAAGACAGTTTGTGTGTTATGATTTTTCAGAAATTTGCTTCTTTACAAACACATGATAAAGAAGTCTTGTATAATGGGAATATTATTGCTGAGTTAGAGAAATTGGCAAACACATTCAGAAGCTGTGGAGACCAATGGAGAGCACATGGATATGATAAAGCAATTGCCTCTATTAAGTCACATGGTAAAAACATTACCAGCTATGAGGTAAATACAGTTACAACTGATGTTGAAAAATAGGCCCACTGTTTTAGGCATTATTTAAATACATTTAATTTTACAGGAAGCTGTAGCCTTACCAGGAATTGGAAAGAAAATGGCAGAAAAAATAATAGAGATAATCGAAACTGGAAAGCTCCAGAAAGTTGATGAAGTTTGCAACAGTGAAAAATCAAAAATTATCAATTTATTTACTAAAATATGGGGAGTTGGACCAGCAACAGCACAGAGTTGGTATGCACAGGTACTGTGGCTGTTTTCTGTAGTGTCATTGGCAAATCCTAGTAACTGACATTGTAAGTCTAAATAAATAATAATAATAATTTGTTTGTTTATTAAAATACATGGCAAGCTGAACAAAATGTTCATATTACAATAAGTTCCTTAAATGTGACTTACTTCAAAAGTACTGTGCATTAGTAAGATGTGTTTGGGAACTGTTATCAACTACGGTGTATACAAAGTCTGCCAGAAAATGTATAACACTTTAAGGAATAAAAAGTATTACTTATGTTTTCATTTTACATTTAATAATTGATCATTCATGTTGTACAACTGTCAGTTTAGCTCATGGTTACTTTAAATGCCCAAAATGTTGACTGTTGGTGGCTATACACTTAGCAGACTTCTATGGAAAAATAACAAACATGACCAACATGAGAGCTAAAGCAGGACAGCTATATATACTGTCTATCTTCCTTATCTTTCTGGGAGAATATCACAAATCATTCAATGGAATGCAAGCATAATATTGCACTCTGTTTCATCCCAACATTTTAGCTGCAACTGCTATATGTACATAAAATTAGTTCTACTTATTAAAAATCTGAATTACAGGGTTTTCGGACTTTAGAGGATCTTACTTCTAAAGCCAATCTCTCAAAGCAACAGAAAATTGGACTTAAATACTTTGATGAGCTGCAGGAGAGAATACCTCGTGAGGAAGTGGAACATATTGGAAACATTGTAAGTATACTCTGAGAGCTTTTATATTCTCACAAGATTAACCTGGGAGGGGGGGGGGATGTGGTATGCCTCAGAGTGCTCTCTTTTTCTCTCTAATTTCATCTTGTGTACTTTTAAAATGCAAGAGGAAGCAATGTATTGGTCTAATCTTCAAGAAATGTATGCTATGTAACAGAAGCATTTGACGTGATACTGAATGTGTCTCTTGTGCCGTCTGCTACTGAAGTTTCCCAATAATCTTAGTTACGCTTTCACGTGTACTAAATAAACATGTAATGAATTGTGCTGCATTCCTTTATGTGGTCGTTATGCCAACTTCCAGATATTTAATCAAAGTACCTGCTTCCAGTTCCTTAATTATGTAATAAAGTTTTTCTTCATATGTATTCACAACATTTTACATTTGATCATGTTGAGAGTCAATTGCCATTCCCTCCACTATTTGTTGATACATTGCAGATCTTTCTGCATTTCGTTAAAATTTTCCAGTGTTACGACTTTTCAATATACTACATCATCATCTGTGAAAAGCCTTCATTGAACTTCTAATGTTATCTATGAGGTCATTACGTATATTGTGAAAAGAAGCAGTCCCACTTCACTCCCCGGTGTTTGTCAGAAACCACTTTCATGTTGAAAATGACATGCTGCAATCTGTTAGCTTGAAACTCTTCAATCCAATAGCACAGTTGCTCTGATAGTCCATAAGCTCTTATGAGGTGCTATCTAAAATTTTCAGGACTGGTGCTGCCATCTGTTGAAAACCTTACCTTTGGACTATTGATCACATCACCCTCTAAGTAGTTCCCAACCACATGTACACACTGGTCCGAACGTTTCCACCACTGGTCAAACATTTTCTGGAAGTCCTGTTTCTGAGGTGTTTAGCACTGCCAACAATGCTTCTTGAATCCTCTGTAGAGTGTCAAACCGATGGCCTTTCAACTTGAGTTTCAGTTTTGGGAATAACATGAAATTTTAATGTGCCAAATATGGTGAGTATGGTGGATGGGGTACAACCTTCATGTTGTTTTTTGCCAAAAAGGTCCTGGTGAGCAAGGACGTGTGATAGGGTGCACTGCTGTGATGCAGCAGTGAGTTCCCTCGGCGCCAAAGTTCAGGATGTCATCGCCACACGTTTTCACGAAGCTGTAGCAAAATTCTCTGTAGTATGCAGAATTTGCACTGTTTGGTTGGATGGGAAGAATTCTATATGCGCAACTTCCTCGGTATCAAAGAAAACGATGATCATGCTTTTCACTTTGCTCTTCACCTGTCGCACTTTTTTGGGTCTTGGAAAGCCTGGGCTCTTCCCCCAAACACTTGTTGAATCATTGTTCCCTCGGCGCCAAAGTTCAGGCCGTCATCGCCACACGTTTTCACGAAGCTGTAACAAAATTCTCTGTAGTATGCAGAATTTGCACTGTCTGGTTGGATGGGAAGAATTCTATATGCGCAACTTCCTCGGTATCAAAGAAAATGATGATCATGCTTTTCACTTTGCTCTTCACCTGTCACACTTTTTTGGGTCTTGGAAAGCCTGGGCTCTTCCCCCAAACACTTGTTGAATCATTGCAGGGGTCTCTGTAGCACTTTTCCCAAGACCTACACAGAATTTGATACACATGCGCTGTTCTGTTCGCAGATCCATTGTAAAATCGGCACACACCAAATACAGAGTGTTACAGAAATCACTGTGGACACCCAACACATCCTCCCAGCTGAATGCCACTCTGCACTCGGTCTCATCAGGGTTGCAGCTCTCATCACCTAGTGGTGCAAAGAACTACCACCCCTACTTTCTAGATGGCAGCACCAGTCCCAAAAATTTTGATTCCCCCTCGTATATTGTTCATTAGGGAACATTCCAGAAATGAGTAAAACACCTAACAGAAGTGAAGAAACAGGCATCTATGTAGATACGTTTGTCTACTGCCCTCTAGTTGTCGTGGACAAATAAGGTTTTTGAAACCCATGTAGATTTCTACATAGGAAATTTAAATTTTCCATAATTGTCATAATATACAAACATAAAAAAGTTCCAAAATTCTACAACCAAAAGGCGTCAGAAATATAGGCCTATATTTTTCTGCATCTGTTTGACAATCCTCCTTGAAAATAGGAAAGACTACACTTTTCTCCAAACATTAGGAACCCTTCATTCCTCTAGAAACCTACAGTACACTGCTACTAGAAGAGGGTCGGGTACTGTCGCATACTTCGTGTAAAATCTAACTAGTATCCCATCGAGTTCATTCGTCTTTCCTTTGTTGAGCAATTTCTACTTATTTTCTATCCTTCCATCTATTATTTCGATAATTTCCATTTTCTCATCCATGTGTTGATTTTAATTGATGAGCTGCAGTATCGTCTTCTTGTGTGAAACTGCTTTGGAAAAAGACATTTTATATTTCTGCCTTTTGTGTGTTATTCTCTGTTTCAATGCCATTACAGTCACAGTGCGTCTGGGCATACGGTGTTGATCCATTTACTGATTTAAAATAAAACCAATCTTTCTTTGGATTTTCTGCCAAGTTAGTATATAGAACAAGCACTATG
Organism: Locusta migratoria; assembly: GCA_026315105.1. Lineage (NCBI taxonomy): Eukaryota > Metazoa > Arthropoda > Insecta > Orthoptera > Acrididae > Locusta > Locusta migratoria. The sequence goes on from CM048750.1 coordinate 371,672,178, forward strand.
GCAGCCCCTAGCGGCTAGACTTATTGTTTTAACTTTTATATAAAATGTTCAAATGTTTGTAAATCTATCAAACCAAACTGCGTGGTCATCAGTCCGTAGCTTACAAACTACTTAAACCTAGGTAAACTAACCTAAGGAAAAACACACACACACACACACACCCATGCCCCAGGGAGGACTTGAACCTCCACGGCGAGCAACCGCTCGGCTACTCCACTGCGGCTAAACTTTTATAAACCCTGTTACTATTTACTTGATATGTAGTTTCTATTATAAACAAACTTGATTTTATACAACTTAAGCACAATATGCTCAATTTTTTTACTTCTTAGGTCATCATTTTATACTTCTGATAAAGACTCCCATTGATGGTGTCATAATCTGGATGAAGTGTATACAGTATATTACAATATTATGTGTGTAGGGTTCCCATCCATCCTGTTTTTTTCCGGGACATTCCCAGATTTTAGTAGACTGTCCCATTGGCCCCAAGACCTCTCTGGGAATAGCTAAACGTCCCAGATTTTGTCATATATAGAGTGGTCCTTTTTTCATACTAAAATAAGTGTGTCATAATATATCACTTTGTTGGCCATAAGCTTTGGTATGCTGGTATAACTTTACATTCATATGAAAAATCTTATCTTTATCACTCTTCAAGTTCTATATACTGTGTTGTCATTAATTTTTCCTGCAACTGTAAAAACCATTTACAAGTTGATAGGTCCAAGGAAAATGTTTGGCTGCCTGAAGGCAAAAAAACTTCAGCCAGAAACAGTGTCATATAAATGATGTTTACGATCACAGTTTGTTAGCCGCGGTGGCGTAGCTGAGCGGTCTAAAGCGCCTTGCTATGTAGCACGTGGTTGCTCGCCATCAGAGGTTAGAGTCCTCCCTGGGGCATGGGTGTTTGTAAGACTAGGGACTGATGACCAACATAGTTTGGTCCCATAGGACTATAAACATTTGAAGATTTGATCACAGTTTATTTTGAATGCTTGTAGCAGTGACTGTAGTGAATGATATTTTAGTTTTAACTGTGCTGGCAATGGTAAAGTGAAATTGCATCCTCACTAGTAAAACAAAGCAAGAATTTCGATTTATTAAAGGACATGAAGAGAATGTTGAGTGTGGAATTTGTGGTGTGAAATTTAGCATTGCTCATGGAGGGCGCACTGATATAGTCAATCACGTTAAATCTATCAAACATAAAGTTTCGCTTCAGAATAGCTCTTCCACTGCAAACATTGATCAATATTTATCAGTGAAAGTAGTTTCAAACTCCAAGGAACAGCTTTCAGCACAGGAAGCTACATTTGTGTTCCACACAGCTATGTACAACCAGAGCTTAAAGTACATAGACTGTACGACAGAAATAATTAAATCTTTGTTTAGCAAAAAGTTCTCTTGCTCACAGATGAAAACAAAATCAGTTGTCACGAATGTCATTACCACATTTGCTACGAAAGTAACAATGAAAGAACTGAAAGAAGCGTGATTTATTTTAGTATTGATAGATTCCTCTAGCCATGCAGACTTCAAGGGGTTCCTATAATTGTAAGATATTTTCATCCACATGAAGGTTGAGGTGGTTCACTCTCATCATAAATGATGTATATGTAGTTTTGCATAATAAAACCACCATTAAACAGTTGGTCTTCCTCTTATATGTTTGACTCAAATAGTTATACTTCTCAAACTACTTGAATGAGCATTCTCGTCCATTTACACTTGAAGAATATTTATTCATATTTAACTTTAAATAACAGAAAAATAAGGTTTTCACAATCACAGTTCTAGCTCACTCTTGAGCAACCTTTTACAAAAATTTATTGAAAGTACAATGAGTTACTCTTGGAATAAACAGAATGTCATTTGTTTAGTAATGGATATACATGTTCCATAATCCCATCCACAGCTTCTGTCATTCCATTCTGCTGCAGGCCAATTAAATAGACACTTTGGCCACTTTGCTGCACTTCATACCAGCAGAAACTGCAACACACAGACATTCTAGCGGCAGTAAAAATTCAAGTGTGGTGATAAATTATCCAAAAAAATGATAGGATAGGAGATGATGGATTATCTCAAGGCGATTTAGGCCTATGTAGCGGTTTGTTCCACTACATATAACCTTACCCTAAGCCTTGAGATATCCACAAATCTCATAATGCTTGCAACCAACATTATCTTTTGCAAAGGTAAAATAATCAATACAGCAAAGGAAGAACATATGAGTTTAACCATTCCTTATCTCGGTAGGTTAACTACAATAACTTAACTTCGCTTATGAAGGTATCTCAAAATTATGATGTTGTGTACTTCTCAAATTATAACTCACGAGGTTATAACATCTCCTCAAATTACGGGAAAGGGAGTGGGGTAATTGAAATTCCAAAGACAAATTCATTTGAGGCACCTTCCATTTACTACAAAGCATCAAATCAGAATGCATGACAACATTCCCTGAATTGCCCAACGCCTGTGGCTCAAGGTTTCAGAAGGGAAAATAATAAAAGTAAGACAATATTTGTCTTCGGTTAGACACAGGAGGGGGGCGGGGGCAACGTACCAAGCTCTCAGCTTGTCTACCCAAAAGTGTCAGCCATAACCTTTTTGAATGAACACTCCTCCTAAATGTTAGGTTCTATTTGTAGATACCTAACCAGGACGTAACAGCCTCACTTTTGGGTCTATTACTCCCAACAACAACACACACTTCCATTTCCTCTGTTCCACCAAATCAAACCAGTCTATTTCTCTCCCTCCTATCCATTTAGCCTTTACATTGGACCGGGTCTGTTTTGTGTCACACTCCCATTCTCTTTTATTTATTGATATGCGATTGTTACAAATTAGTATTGGAATATCGTGCACTCATGAACCACCTACTCATCTTTAACATGCTCCTCTTATTACCCCCCCCCCCCCCCCCCTGTTCTTTAAAAGAGTGTACAAGGTCTAAATCACCAGCTTATATTTCATTGGGACATACAAACCAGGTTGTATGTGTATAAAAAACCATTGTAGCCCTACCTATGATTCCACTTGTAACAGTGTTCCAGAAACATAGGACAAATGGCATAAAAACAGAAGAAGAAATAACTTAGCAACTAAAAAAAAAAAATCTAACCTATGTGTAAGTGAGTGTATTACATGTATTGTTGTAAATTTTGTGTTAAAGTTGTAAAAGTGTAGATAAATATGTTCATAGAAGAATGTGTGTGTGTGTGTGTGTGTGTGTGTGTGTGTGTGTGTGTGTGTGTGTGTGTATGTGTATAGTGTGTGAACTAGACCTAACCAACCAACCAACCCAAATACAAAATTTATAAACCATTATAAAAGCCCCTACAAAACTTACTGACTAAAAAAATAAAAAAATAAAGCAGCCGGTGTAGTAAATGCTACACCCGTACTGTCAGTTGGACTTGTTTATGGCATCCAATAACATATCCATCACTTTCACTTTTGGAAAGCCATTGGTATCAATTCATATAAACACATACGTACATAAATGAAATACGTGAAAAGGAGAAAATCTTAAATCTAAGTAAAAAAATCAATGTAAGTCTTGTAATAAAAATGCTTAATTTGTCACTGTTTGAATAATCATTGTACAAATTCTATGTCGAGTAATTAATAGTATGTATTGACCAAATAATCATTCAAAGTCTCGAATGAGTTGAGACTGATTCACTCAAACAAACCATTCACCATTCCTTACACCTTCTACTCCAAACTTGCCAAGAACCATAATAGGAAATTTTAAAATTATATTCATTCAGCAATCATATGATTGTCGTCATGAATAATAAATAAATTAATGAGTGTCATGATAAGGGAAATCCAGTTCTGTAACCTGAATTTCTATTTACGATAATTCAGATGTGGCTAGAAACATCTGCCATCTGTAATAAATATGTGATCAATCACTGTAATTGGTAATTCGAGTTATCGGCTGTCAAGAACATCAGAGATTACATGATATCAAATGTAAGTTGTAATTACATTCATCTCAGACTTGCCGATATTTTACAAAAACTTGTCTCAATCGTTGTAAAGTATGAGAATGAAAACGAAAGGACAGAAAGAGAATTAGCTATGTATTGTCAAAAACATTTAGGTGAAGAAAACAACACATAGAACTCTGGACCCCACAGTCTTTAATTATTTAGCTAACAAAGCATTAGCTCCCTAGGGGTTTGATATATGGGTGAATGCTGTTAACGTTATATAAACCTTTATCCATATCGGTATTCGGATCTTGGACACAAACAGCTTTTGCGTGAAGAATCCTGGTAATCCTAATTGGACCCCACCATTTGTCAAAAAATTTACTAGTTTTCTTTTTGAGTTTTGAGCTTAGTTGGACGTTCTCCACTAATACCAAGTTTCCATCTTTATAATTAGGTTCTTTAGCTTTCTGGTTTAATTTATCTAACTGGTGATTGGCAGATTCCTCTAAATTAGCTTTCACTTGATCTTGAATTGTATCATAATTTTGTTTGTGACAAGGTGGCCAAGCAAATTGTCTTAACAAAGGATCTCCAATAAACTTTCTAAAGGAGACAATCCAGTTGACATATGGGGTAGTTAATTTAAAATTATTTGGTAATTAGGAATCCACTTCGCCTGATGAAGAATGTTTTTCTTAAAAATATGTGCGGCAAAGTCTTCCTAGTTCTCTCATCACTCTCTCTGCCGGATTTGACTGAGTGTTGTACTTAGATATTGTAACATGTTTAATCTGTTTCCAAACAAGAATGTTGTGAAATTCTTTGCTTATGAACTGAGGACTGTTACCTGACAAAATCCATTTAGGTTTGCCTACTTCTATGAACTATTTCTCAAAACACTATATAATAGTGTTGGTATCGGCTTTCTTTATAGGGTAGAGAGAAACATACTTGGACCAACACTCTTGAATAACAAAAATATATTGTACTCCACCTTGACTCACTGTAAGGGAACCATACAGGTCAGATGCTGTCAAATTGTACAAACATTTTGGTGTATTGGGGTAAAGTACAAAAGGACTTGGTTTATTTAAATCTTTTACCCATTGACATGTTCCACAAGTTCGAATGTTATGTATAACTCTTCTGCTAAGGTTATGAAAGAAATAAAATTTAGAGATATGCTTGATGCATTTCTTGATACCAAAATGTCTGTACCCTCTATGGATGAACCAAATCTTGAGCAATCTCAAGTACACACAACTTCCAATGACTTTCATTCACATTATTTCTCCAAAATAATGCACTGGCATTGATTTTAAAATGACTGTCTAAGCCCTTAGCCGCCTCCTCAAAATGGTCTTTAAAATATCTGTCCTTTCTGATTTCAGTGTAAATTTTGATAGAAAGTTTGCAAATGTCTCTATCTCCGGAACTGCAATGTAAGAAGTTAATTCCGGAAATTAAACCTTTCCCTTCATTAATGGGAATGTTTTCCTTTCCTAACGGGAGATGAGATAATGCTTCCAGTACTATGTTGGTCGAACCTTTATTATATTCTACCTCTATATTGAAATTTTGTAAGAACAATGTCCACCTCATTAATCTACTGTGGAGTAATTTATTTTCAAATAGTAAGGATAATGCCCGATGGTCGGTATATACTATAATTTATGAACCCCAAATAAGATTTGAATTTACTAATTGACTGCATGATGGCTAATAACTCTTTCTCTGTAATTGAGTAGTGTCTCTCATGTTGAGTTAAACACCTGCTCACAAAAGCTATAGTGTTGTGCGGGCCTTCACTTGGATTCCAATGACCTTGGAATAGTTCGGCTGCTACGCCATATTCTGATGCATCCGTTGCTAATCGGAATGGTTGATCTGATACAGGGTGTTTTAAAATATCTGATCAAATCAAAGCATCTTTGACTTCACTAAAGCCTTTTTCTTCCTTGTGTGTCCATTTCCAATGAGTTTTTTTTCCAATAAATTTAACAACCCAGGATTGTTAAGAACCTGTCCCTTTATGTATCGATGGGAGAATCCTATCAATCCTAAAAATAATTTTAATTGTTTGATTGTACGCGGTTCAGGACAATTCCTTATTGTTTCAATCCTCTCGGGGTCCAGTTGAATACCGTTTATGCCTACAAAATGCCCAAGAAATTTACCTCATTCCTGGCAAAGGAAGTTTTACTAATTTTAAGTGTTATCCCCTTTTCGAAACATCTCGCTAGTAATGTCTCTAATAGTTGAATGTATTTGTCCTACTTCTCTGAAATTAACAGGATATCGTCTACATAAATAACTAGATGTTGTAGTAGATCTCTGGGGCAGTTGAATATTAAGTCCAAAAGGCAAAACTTTGTACTGGTACACTCTTCCTTCAAAGAGAAAAGCCATAAATTTCCTCGAGTCTTTATGTATTTTAAATTGATGATAACCGGTAGTAATATCTACTGAACAAAAATATTTTCCTTTTTCAGATTTGATTAGGATGTCATCAATGTTTAAATGTCGATCTCTTTCGGTCTCTATATGTTTATTTAGAGTCCGAGCATCTAACACAATGCATATGCCACCACAGAATTTTTTCACTATGACTAACGGATTGTTATATACGCTAACGGATTGTTAAATACACTATCACTCCGCTCTATAATACCCCCATCCAACATCTTGTAAATTTCTTCCTGGACTGCTTGTCTCACACTTGGTTGTATAGGGTATGGGCGACAGAAGAAAGGTTCGGTATCCTTCGTCTTGAATGAACATATATAATCATCCAGAGTACCTGGTTTGTTAGAAAAACCTTACTAAATTTTGTTAGTAATTTAAAAAGTTCCTCCTTTTGCTTAATGGACAAGAGATCTGATTCAAATGACTTAAGTTTTATATCTTCACAATTTGAATTAGGTGGTACTTAATTAGTTAGCACAGTATTCCCAGTCAATACTAGTCGAATAGATTTACTATCGACTGAATATTTGTTATCTGTGACAAATAGTAAACAGAAACTATTCTTGTTAATGTAACCCGTAGCAACATAGTTTTTGAAATCCAGCTTATCATTGTATTTGCTTAACCAGTCTAATCCCAATAAGATATTAATATTTAACTTGGGAATGACTAATAAACTTGTGGAGCATATACAATGTTGTAATTTTATAAACATGTGTGTTTCGACTGTTACGGGCATGCTTTTTCATCCCGTCACACCCACAGTGTTAACCCCACTTACAGGTAAAGTGAGATATGTTGTTTTTGTGTGATAATTCATCAAAAAATCCATGTGATATCATTGAGATTTCACTACCAGTATCGATCAAGAAGTTGACTGGTACATTGTTAATATGTCCTACGTTGATAGGCTTTACTAAATGCGTAGTATGTACCTTGTTCTCAGTAAGTATCCAATCTTTAGTGGGTACTGAATGTAAAAAATTTACTGATAAGTTGGAATATGGGTCCCGATTGTTTACTTCGTGTATTGGTAATGGACCCCTTAGCCAAGACGTTATTAGTTTACGTTTGAAGTACTCGGTATTGGTTCAGTTTCAGTTTGTGTGGAACACTGAACAGAAATAGAATGAGAAAATTTATCTTTTTTATTCACATGAGAATTGTTGAAGTATTTCTTGTTCCTGAAAGACTTAGAGAAAGTTTTATTGTTCTCCTGATTCTTGTGTTCCTCGCACAGGAAAACTCCTTTCGACTGATGTTCTTTACTGTAACTATTATGTGTTTTACTGTGGTTAAAATTTTCCCACGATTTTTGGAGAAAATCGATTCCTTTGGCGGCATCTTATAAATCCTTCACTGTCTTCCAGCCACGACACCATATCTTATTCTGAATGGAAATAGGAAGCCATCTTACTAGCACATTAGCAAGGTAATCCTCGTTTATGGGTTTATCAAGAAATTTTGCCTTGGTAAGATGATCCTGGATATATTGCTTTATTGTACCCTGTTTTTTATCATAAGGGGATGGATCTGATAACTCGAACTTTAGTTTTTCGTGTGTATTTTCGGACCAATATTTCTCTTTAAATTTCTTAATGAAATCAGGCCATGGCATGAATCCATCAGCACGGGCTGTACCAACGCCACCTAGACGGAAGCGTGTGTGCTGCCTTCGAAAGGAATGCTGGGTATCCTAAGAGTAGTCATAACAACAAGAAGCAAGTTGAGTTGTGTAGCATGTGACGAGCTTGAAAAGATGTGAATGTTGCACATTGTGACTGTTTTCTACTTTTATGATGTTATTTTTGTGGTTTGTTGGGTGGTATTTGCATAGCATTTTGTTAGTAGCAGACAAAATGCCTTACTGATGTTAGAAAACTGATTGTTAGAAAAATGGAGATGAGCTATTCCACAGGAAAACTTGTTCATCAGTAAAACAACAAAAGTAAGTCAGTTAACTGTCTTTTACAGCTACATAGTAGTATTAAGTTTAAAATGTGAAACATAACCTAGCATGTGATATTATTTTGGCAGTATTCGGTTATTATTATTGTCACTAACGAATCTTAAATTTTGTAATGGGGGATTGAAACTAAACACGCTGAATGAAGCGTGAACACTCCTCTTCGCAGTTTTGTTCTTTTTAACGACTGTGTTTGTTGTCAAGTTCACGGACGTTTCGGAATGTTGAACAGCAATTTCTGGCTCGACAGTGTGCCCGTGACTTTTTATTTATTGCATATTATTTCTACCTGCCCATAGTCAGTTATTTGCTTGCCATGAAACTGAAGTCTTCTAAGGAATAACAGAACTCCACGTGACTTTCTTGGGGAGATCGTTTTATTAGTGATTAACAGCACTACACGTGAGGGTGTTGTTACTATCTCATCTAAGCGGCTCGTAGTAATTTAAGAAGAAATTTAAATGTTTAATTAGGATTGTTGTGTGTTCATTTCTCCACTTATTATCCAGTTTTAATTCCCACATATACTGCTACACACAATTCAACCAGTCATTGAAGGAGTTCAGTAGTTCCATTTCTTTTGGACTGCATGATTATATGCAATAAAATTAGTACGTTTTTGCTTTTTGTGAAAAGGGGGGGGGGGGGGAGGATTATTATGTTTACAGTGGTCTTAGTATTTTGGTTTTTAATAGTTTCTGTGACAATGCTTATGATATTTGCAAGAAAGTGATATGAATAGCATACCTGTCTTGTGAATAATTACTTGGTAAACAACAACAAATGTAATATCAATGGCTGAACACTTTGATTTTTGAGAAAACTGACTTCATAAAAAGGCCTTCCTATGATAAATAGTTTTAAAATGTGATATTCAACATTTCCACTTATGAAACATTCTAAGAAGCATGTTTTAGATTAGTTCCTCACTGTTATTACTTTCACAATATTAAGATAATTGTAATAAGTCCTCCAAATTGTCATGTCATTCTTGCTTGTAGGTGTGTGAACGGCATTTTCACCCCCATGAGATTGTCTAACATCCCAAGACAACCGAAGAAATGGAAAAGTACCTCGTTCTCTCAGTAGACCAAGTCTACTTTCAACAGTGGTTCCATTTGTCTTTCTAAATTGCCCTCACTATTTGAGCAAACCTGCAAGCTACAGGGTTGATCCTGCGGCAAAGAGATAGAAACTTGAAGAGAAAAGTATTCAGTCAGCTGTTCAGGAGAGTCTGAAAGAAAGGGAAATATATCTAGAAGCTAGGTCCATTGCATCAGTATATGAATTGAAGGAAACACTGCCAATGTTAAATCTATCTGATTTCTGGAGTATAATCACAAAATCTACATCTGTGTTGTTTGCTAACATACAAACAGTGCCTGCTCCTGTAATAAAATATTCTGTTCTTGTTGGTGAAACCCTTGATGTAGCAGTATTTGTTTTCAACGAGCAAATAAATGAGAGAGGCCTAAATGGGGAAAAGTTTATAACAAAGCTGTCCAGTATTACTGAATTGTCACCTGTTAGATTGTTTGCAAAAAGCTGATCTGCAAATTAATCACCAAAACAATAATGATGAAATTTTAAGTTTTGTTCTTGATGTTCTCCAGGCACTTGACTTATCTGATTATGAAAAGCACAAAAACATACAGTTCATCATTGAACAGCTGACGTTAATATCCTCAAAGAGACTTTCATATTCTCCATCTTTCATATTTTCTTGTCTGTCCTACAGTATCTCTCCATTCAGATCTATCAATAATGTCTTTGATATATATAATAATGGAAAGTCCAGGTTGGAATAAATAATATAGTGAGGACAGTTTACTACTCACCGCAAAGACGTGGCGACGAGCTGCGACAGGCACATACAAAAGACACACACATACAACACATTCAGCTATCGGCCATGGCCTTCTTCAGAAATAGAGCACTCACGCAATCACACAGGCACACAACACAGTCATACAACCATCACCTCCGACTGCCACACTTCGAATCACGCTCTGCAGCGAATCGGGGACGGGATGGGAGGGGAGGGGGAGGGGATAGAAAGGTTACGTCACGGTGGTGGGGATGGGTAATATGGGAATAACGAGATGCAGCTTAGGAATGGAGTGGGGAGGTGGGTGAGGGGAGAAAATAAAATAAAATAAAATAAAGTAAAATAATTCATGTACACTGCAAGTGCACAAGACCACATACACACACACACACACACACACACACACACACACACACACACACACATACATATACACACACACGATCACACATTCACACACCACTCAAATCAGGCGAGGTTACAGAGGTAGGAACTGTAAGGTATGGAAGGGGGGGGGGGGAAACTGCACAGATGGGAGTTATCCCTACAATACATTCTCCGATCCCGAAATCAACCAGGCCTCAACCTACGATAACTTCATTATTATTATATATGTATATATATGTGTGTGTATATATATATATATATATATATATATATATATATATATATATATATATATATATATATTTTCCCCCCCCCCTTCCATACCTTACAGTTCCTACCTCTGTAACCTCGCCTGATTTGAGTGGTGTGTGAATGTGTGATCGTGTGAGTGTATATGTATGTGTGTGTGTGTGTGTGTGTGTGTGTGTGTGTGTGTGTGTGTATGTGGTCTTGTGCACTTGCAGTGTACATGAATTATTTTACTTTATTTTATTTTATTTTATTTTCTCCCCTCACCCGCCTCCCCACTCCATTCCTAAGCTGCATCTCGTTATTCCCATATTACCCATCCCCACCACCGTGACGTAACCTTTCTATCCCCTCCCCCTCCCCTCCCATCCCGTCCCCGATTCGCTGCAGAGCGTGATTCGAAGTGTGGCAGTCGGAGGTGATGGTTGTATGACTGTGTTGTGTGCCTGTGTGATTGCGTGAGTGCTCTATTTCTGAAGAAGGCCATGGCCGATAGCTGAATGTGTTGTATGTGTGTGTCTTTTGTATGTGCCTGTCGCAGCTCGTCGCCACGTCTTTGCGGTGAGTAGTAAACTGTCCTCACTATATTATAATAATGTCTTTGACATATTTGAGACGTAAATCCATCTCTGGGATTCTTTATTTGTATTAATTGATATTTATATCACTGTAACAGGATTGTTCCACCATGTCCATTGCTGAGGTGCTATTCCGCTGCATGGAGAGCCTTGACAGTAGTGGCAATTATTTTTGGATCAAAGAACCTGAATTAAAGTTTGTGTTGTGGAGGGAAATCGTACATAGACTATTCCGAGGCGCCTTAATCATTAGTGGTGTGGTAGTCTAACGGTTAAGACGTCTGCCTAGTAAGCATGGAAGTCCGGGTTCGATTCCCGGCCGCACCACAAATTTTAATTCAATGCTTCAGATCTAGCAATAATGACTCTGTACACATTATGAAGTGCATTTGGCATAATTGGTTAAAAAAAGACATTAGGTGCAAAACACTGCTTACTCCACGATGAAGAAACAGCTGCTTACATTATTTTGTCAAATGGTGGAAAGTAACAAATGTGAAGACACCATTTAAAGATGATTGATTAAATGATGACTTCGTGAGCCCTGTAAAACAATGTACTGCAGCTGATCCCCAGTATCTTTTTCTTAAAGAAATGTTGGACTGGCTAAGTAGATGGGAAAAAATGAACATCCTATATCCTGAGGGCTCACTGACGAAAGAGACCTGTATGGCATTAATTCAGACAACCCAAGCTTTTATAAAACACTCTGAATATTGCATAAATGAATTGAAGTTTTCCTACTTTTTACCTGGAAAGTTTCAAACAGATTTGTCGGAAAATAGATTCGGGAGGTGCAGACAGTTATGTGGAGGTCAGTACAATATCACTATTAGGCAGATGTATGAAGTCGAAAATAAGCTTTGCCTTCAGTCTGCAATCAGGCTACGTTTAAAATCAACTGTTTTTGGTGAAATCAACATGCAGTCTATACAGGATATTTTTTATGAATCGAATGTAATTACTGAGATTGCTCCCCTGTTTGATGGAATAGCAGTTAATCCATCAGAAATTAACAGAAAATGTCAATGAAGATTTGCCTGTACTTACATATATAGCAGGTTATTGTTACTATTCTGTTTTAAAACACACAGTGACTCTAGTTCTAGATGAGATTTTAGATGATCAGGCAATGTATTCCCTTATAGAAAATGTAAGTAGAGGAAAACTCCTTCCGTCCTCTCAAATTATAAATGTGGTTGTCACTACATACTTGCTGAAGTTTGTAATATAATAGTGTGGTGAATTGTCCCTGCCATACTTACTGTACATAGTTTTAAAAATATTGTTTTTCATTACTGTATACTTTACACAATTGTTATGATTAATAAATATATTACTTAAAAAAGAATTATTAATGGGTAAGTCCATGAGAAATCAATCAATGTTGTGGTTCTTAGTATCTTATATTTTTAGTAATTTTTGGACATTGTTTGGTTTGCACTACCTATAGTTAATTCCACATTATAAGTGGTACAGGATAGAGTTAATTTTGTGATTCCAGTTTTGGACCTGTGGATAGTTCGATTTGGTTTGTCTGTTCAGTTTTTTTAGATTCCCTAAAATCTTTTATGAACATACATTTACTTGCCATCATGTTTTTTTTTTTTTTTTTTTTTTTTTTTTTTTTTTTTTTTTTTTTTTTTTTTTATGAAGATGTAATCCTTTTTCTTAGGTACATCTTTATTAAAACAACATGATGGCAAGTCAATGCATGTTCATAAAAGATACCGTACAGAAATATACGGTATTTATATATAAGAAGGCAGCAAACCTATGGATAGGGAAATCAATACTAGAACTTTTTTAATATGAAATTTGCCGTTGAAAATAAGACACTAGGCCTAAATTATATTCATTCAGCATGAAATGCAAATTACATTTGTGTGTGTGTGTGTGTGTGTGTGTGTGTGTGTGTGTGTGTGTTTCCTTGTTTACTACATTATTAAAAAAATAACCAGAAGTTTGCTTAATTAGTACACAATTTTGTTTCAACATTTGGCCCACTTTATTTGTTTATTAACTAGCCTGAATAGTTGTGATATTTCACTTCGGAATAGCATCATATTTTGCACATATATTTCTATATACTTTTTAAAAAAGGAGAATTTTTTATGAATATAGTTAAGCAGCATCATTAAACCTGATAGGAAATTGAATAGGTAAGTCAGACATTTTTCGAAATTTGGCTTTTTTTTTTTTTTTTTTTTTTTTTTTTTTTTTTTTTTTTTTTTTTTCTCTCTCTCTTACTAAGTTTCAAAACGTGAAAAATTGCACAATTTTGGTCACTTTGAAAGGTGCAAGTTTCAGATTTTTGTTATTGTGAAGGTGCAATACAAAAACAAAAAAAACTGAAAAATTCTAAAGCTTATGGCTCGAATTAAAGTATTTGGTTGATTTCTCATAGGAATGATCCTAATGTTTGCATTTTTATGTGCCAATTTATTTTATCAAAACGTTTACAGGCCTGATGAAATCAAAGTTCTGGACTTTCTGTATCAAAACAGGTAGGTTCCGGGTATTAGCGTATAAAATAACTGAAAAAAGAGTGGATTTATTTAAAAACAGTTCTGTAGTCCAGTAGAAATACATTGTTCAGTCAGAATAAGGCATTTGTAGCAATGCTTTCCAGTAGAAACCGCTCTTCGCTGGTGAAGACTTGTTATGACTACTCTTGGCAGGGGCGCTGCTTAGTGCACAGGCCTTCTGTATACTTGGCATTGGCTGCACCCCACTCTAATGCCTCCCTGATTGATTAATACAAAGTAAAATCAATTTTTTGTCCCCCAAGGGGGCCCACAGCTCTTTTGTGGGTATGTGTGTGGTGCGCATGGGTTCCCGAGCCATTGCAGCCTTTTTTCCTGCTTTCCCCAGGCTGCATTACCTCTCCTTGTTCCCCCTCCTTCCCATCCCAATTGCTCCCTCCCACCCTTTCCAACCCCGTCTCTCGGCATTTCTATAGATGATGGTTTGGCTATCCCATGGTACCGATTGTCCTGCAATTTTGGTTTTGTCTGCTGTTTACACTGGTTTTCGGCCCAGTTTTGTCCCCCTCGGTGTTTGACCTTCAACCACAGGGATCATATTACTGGTGTCTGAGCTGTGACCTCTCCATGCAAGCCAAGGAGTTGATGCCTGTCCTCGGGGGTATCAGAACTCCCGGCAATGGCCATCGTGCCAGATGGCCTTTGCTGAGGCTGGGTGGCGCCCACGGAGAGAGCCCCTGTTTTAGAGTGGATGACACCAGGGCGGACGTCTAGCACTATGAAAAGAGTTAGACTTCAAAATGGCCGTGCATTGGCCGTCTCTCAAGACAGGAAGAGGTCTTTCAATGCTGCTACTGCAGATACGAGAATGTTTCCCTCCCTTGCTACCCCTTGGGAGGAAGGTCAGGCTCGCCGGTTAGGAGCAAAACCCTTTCCTCGCTACCTGGTTTGCACAAGGACTGATGAAGGAACTTTCACTACCACTAAACCACTGTTCTTTGTTGAGACCAAGGAGGACAAGTTTTGTGAAGTGGGATCCATGAGTAAACTTAGATCTGGCTCATTGCTTATTAAAACAGTCTTGGCAGCCCAGTCTGAGGCTTTGCGCGCCTGCACCACTCTTGGCGAGATCCCAGTGACAATACTCCCACACAAATCTCTGAATATGGTACAGGGTGTAATATTCCACTGGGACCTCCTCCTTCAAACTGATGAGGAGCTTAGGACCATCCTTGAGCGGTGTGGTGTACATTTTATTCGCCACGTTCAGATGGCACCTAAAGATAACCGCGTTGATACTGGGGCCTTTGTCTTGGCCTTCATGGGAGACACACTCCCAGATAAGGCCAAGATAATGATATATTGATGTGATGTGAAGCCCTACATTCCACCTCCTATGCGGTTTGGCTGTACAATAGTTTGGCTGTACAGCAGTCCCCGTATACGGTGATTGTGGACGCCCACTACATGAGGGGAGCCCCTGTGTTCCTCTGCCGGTATGCGTCAACTGTTATCAGCACCACTCTTCACGGTTGCCAGATTTCCCTATGTTCAAGAAAGAAAATAAAATACAAGAGTACAAATCACTGGAGCGTTTGACATACCCTGAGGTCCGCAGTAAGTATGAACGTCTGCATCCTGTGCAGATTCCCATCTCCCCAATACATCCCGTTCCCCCCCTCCACATCTCCCACTCCCGTAGCCCTCCCTCTGTGTACCACCCTTTCCCAGCCAGAGAAGTGCACCCCTTCTCCGGCACCTGCCGGTGACAGTGCCCCATCTCGGGGCCTTCCGTCCCAGTGTTCCCCAGATCGGAGATCTTCGACCTCCAGTCGGCCTTCAGACTCAGTCAGAGAGTTCAAAAGGTCGCCCGATCTTTGTCAGTACCAGACCTTACTGATGAAAGTTCTCTCTCTGGGACTGGTCCTCCCTGTCCCGCAAAAGAGAAGGAGGAGGAGGAGGAGGAGGAGAAGGAGAAGGAGAAGAAAAAGAAGAAGAAGAAGAAGAAGAAGAAGAAACCAAAGTTACAAGATAAAGCCCCTCTGGTACCACCAGAGGTGCCGACTGTGCTTTCACAACTCGCTCATTCCATTGAGATTGAGGCTGATCAGCTATTTATGGATGTCGTCCTTTCTTCTTTGGTGACGGATGCTGACAAAGCAGCGTGATGGACCTTACCTCATTCGCTTCCTGCCTAGATCCTCGTGATGTGATCATCTAATGGAATTGTAATGGCTACTACTGTCACCTCTTGGAGATTAAACAGCTAATGTCTCTTTTTTCTGTGGCTTGTGTCGTCCTGCAGGAATCGCGGTTTATGAATGCACATTCACCGACCCTTCGTGGGTTCCGTGCCTTTTGTCGGAACCATGCTGGTTCCCTCCAGGCATCTGGTGGGGTTTGTACTTTGGTCCGGACAGATATTGTCAGTACCTGGATTCCTCTCCAAACTCCATTTGAAGCGGTTGATGTCCGGGTCCACTTGGACAACCCCGTTAACAATTTGCAACCTCTACCTTCCCTCCGACAGGCTACCTACACTTGCTGCCCTAGATGCCCTCCTTCAGCAACTCCCCCCTTCTTACCTCATCCTTGGGGACTTCAGTGCCCACCATCCTTTGTGGGGCAGTGCTTATACATCTAGCCGAGGCCACCTCATAGACATGTTTCTTGCTGACCACGTCCTGTGCCTTCTCAACGATGGTTCCCCAAGGCATTTTAGTGCTGTTCACGGCACCTTTTCTGCCATAGATCTCTCTCTCTCTCTCACTTCTCCTCCTCTCCTTCCTTTATTTCACTGGTCAGCACATGAAGACCTCTGCGATAGTGACCACTTTCCGTTGATCCTTTCATTTCCCTCACACCTACCACAAGCCAGGGTATCCCGGTGGGTTTTCTGTCATGCTAATTAGCCACTATATACATCCCAGGTTGTTTTCCCATCTTCCCCCTCAGGCTGTATTGATGATATTATAAGCCATACAACCAGCATGATTACTCAAGCTGCCAACTCCGCTGTTCACCAGTCGACAGGCCCTCCTACTCGCCGGCCAGTCCCTTGATGGAACGCAACTGTTACCGCAGCCATTCGTGAGCGCCATAGGGCCTTGCAACATCTTAAGCGCCACCCATCCCTTGCTGGTCTCATACATTTGAAACGTCTTTGTGCCAGAGCTCGTTACTTAATCAAACAAAGTAAGCGGGCATGCTGGGAGCGTTTTGTCTCCTCCTTGGGCTCTTCTGTCACTCTGACATGAGTGTGGGCTATGCTCCGATCTATCCAAGGTAGCTGGCGGCCATCTTCCATCCCTGGCCTTGCCCTGCTTGATGGGGTCTGTACAGAGCCATTTGTTGTTGCAGAACATCTTGCAACTCACTTCACCAATGTATCAGCGACAACTTCATATCTGGCGACCTTTCTTTTTAAGAAACACCAGGCCGAAACCTTCAAATTAGGTTTTACTTCTCACCAGGAGGAACCATATAATGAACCTTTTACTGATTAGGAACTATAGCTGGTCCTCTCCTCTTCTCGTGATTCAGCACCTGACCCCGACGATATCCAAAATCAATTGCTGAAACACCTCAAACCTTCACAACCACTATTTCTCCTAAAAGTTTTTAACCGTATTTGGCTTCAAGGGGTCTTCCCCTCCCAGTGGAGGGAGAGTATTGTGGTCCCTGCCCTCAAGCCTGGCGAGGACCCGTCGTCGCTGGACAGTTATCGGCCAATAAGCCTGACAAATGTGCCCTGTAAATTACTTGAAAGGATGGTAGCCCGCAGATTATGCTGGGTTCTTGAATCCCGGGGACTTCTCTCACCTTACCAGTGTGGGTTCCAGGAGGGACGATCCCCTATTGACCATTTACTTCGACTGGAGACTGCGATCAGACAGGCCTTCTCTAAAAGACATCATCTGGTAGCAGTCTTCTTCGATCTTCATAAAGCGTATGACACTGCTTGGCGTCATCATATTTTACGTTCCCTTCATGACTGGGGCCTCAGAGGCTCCTTACCAATTTTTATCCGTCAGTTTTTATCCCACCGCCTGTTCCGTGTCAGAGTTGGCTCTTCCTTTAGCTCCCCTCGGATACAGGAGAACGGCGTCCCCCAGGGCTCAGTGTTGAGTGTTATACTTTTTCTAATCGCCATCAATGGGTTGGTGAGCTCTGTTGGGTCACTGGTAACCCCGGCATTGTATGTCGATGACTTTTGCATATGGTACAGCTCCTACTCATTAGCCTCTACTGAACGTCAGCTCCAGAGCTCTATTCGGCAGGCTTCAACATGGGCTATGTCCCATGGTTTCCAGTTTTCCTCGTCAAAAACGAGGGTGATGCATTTCTGTCGTCATACTACAGTTCACCCTGATCCAGAACTGTTCTTGGGTACCCAGTGCCTGGAAGTTGTAGCACAGCATCATTTTCTGGGTCTTCTCTTCGACAAAAAAATTGACTTGGGTGCCCCATATTCGTCACCTCAAGATTAGTTGTATGAGGAAACTTAATACTCTACGTTTCCTTGCTCTTTCATCTTGCGGTGCAGACCAAACAGGTCCTTCGTATCAATTGGGCTCTAATCTTGTCCCGATTGGACTATGGGTGTCAAGTTTATGGCTCGGCAGCTCCTGCCCTGAAATTATTAGACCCGGTTCACCATTATGGTGTCCGCTTGGCTACAGGTGCATTCCCTACTAGCCCGGTCGACAGTCTCCTTGTTGAGGTGGGAATCTGCCCTCTGCAGGTCAGGTGGCATCAGGTACTGGCGTCTTATGGCATCACCATCTGGCAATATCCTGCTCATCCCACTTACCAGGTTCTTTTTGCATATGAAGGGTATCGACCCCCTGATACCCGGCCGCGGTCGGGATTGTCCGTCAGACTGCGGCTTGCCTCTCTTTGTCGAGATTTCCACTTCCCTTCCCTGGATTGGGCCCCCCGTTTCACTCCATGCACACCCCCATGGATGGTACCGCGACCACTAATTCGGGCAGATCTTTTCTAGGGCCCAAAAGCTTTAATTTCCCCCATGGTCTTTCGGCGTTTGGTGTGCCCACTACTAGAAGAGTTTCAGGGAGCCTCTATTTTCTACACTGATGGCTCGAAAACTGTGGGCCCCTCCGGATATGCGTTTACATTTCCCGTTGGGGCAGAATGCCATTCTCTGCCAGATGAATGCAGTGTGTTCATGGCAGAGCTGATGGCCATTTATAGAGCCCTCTGTTTTATTAAACAGACTGCCGCGGAACATGGCGTAATCTGTGTTGACTCCATGAACAGTCTGCAGGCCATTGATCAATGTTTCCCCTTTCATCCTTTGGTTATTTCCATCCACGATCTCCTTGCTGACCTCCATCGTGCTGCCTGCTCCGTTACCTTTCTCTAGGTGCGAAGCCATGTTGGTATTACAGGGAATGAACAGGCTGACCGGTTGGATCGATCAGCAATTACACGCTGCCCACCTTCCTTTCTAATTCCGGGTGCAGATCAGGTCTTTGCTTCAATCCTCATGGGATAGCAGCTGGAAAGCTACTGTCCCTTCCAATAAACTCCACACCGTCAAAGATACGACTGCAGCTTGGAGTTCATCTTTACACTCTTCCGGAGATAATCGACTGTCCTCTGTCGCCTCTGTATTGGACATTGCAGGCTGACCCATGGATTTCTCACTTGTATGCTCAGTAAATGGTGCATACAGCGGTAACTTGAGGTGCTGTTTGATGATGTCGGCTGCTCGTTGTTCTGTTTGATGTGAGGGGGCAGGGGGAGGAGAGGGATGGCACACTACTTGATTTGTATAACAGTAGCTTCAAAAGAATGTGTTTGAGTCACGAGGAAAGTCCTTGGGCTCGATCAAACACATATAATGTAAAGGTTCCTTATTACACTAGTAATACTTCCGCTTCTGAAAACTCCGCATTTGTCCATTAGAGGCCTTTGCATGTGCCATGCCACATTGCACATTGACCTGCTGGTATGCCAGATGGGACCAGTAATGACGGTGCAGTGTGCCTCTGAAGTTGCGTTTTGTGACAGTGTAGTGAAGCATCAGATGGGCCAGGGATTGGTAACCAATCCTGCTAATATATTGCAATTGGTTGAGATGAGGTTACAAAAAACCTGTCTTTGTGAAGATGGTATTATTGTAGAAGATAAATCATTCTCTTGTTTTCTGGTATCTATTATAGTGCAGAAATATGAGCATAAGTTAGAAATAAACACTGTTGGAACACTAGCATATAATGATGATGATAATGACAAACAACTCTTTATAAGCGGTACTGCTACAGCAATTTCGGAAATGACTGATGGAAGCAATGATGGTGAATATCAACTGTCATCCAAGAAGAAGGTTAAAGTCACAAATCACGACTTTTGATGACAATACACTAGAGAACATGTATAATTATTATTATGTAATACAGTATTGTGTATGGTGTCTACAGTGCTATCTAGAGCATGATTGCAGAGTTTTGTAGAAAAAATGACACTCACCAGCAAATTGAGGGGTACATAATGATCCTGTAACCAAACTTTCATACATATATGTTTGTTTGAGCCCCTTTCAGTTTCAATATACTGCATCCCTAGTTCAGTTATCAACTCTGCTAAAATTCTGCAAAGATATGTAGTAGCTTAAAAAAATTAGATGCTTCATTTATGAACTGATGTATTCAAACTGTCTGGTTTAAGAAATTATGTTCACAAACCAATTGTTACATTTACCATAAATCAAAAACACTATATTACATGTGGCACTAGTATTCATCACTCTGTTATAAATATGTGAAAGAAAAAAACTGTGATCTATTAGCCATAATATACTTGGAAATAAATATAAATCCGATTATGAGTAACCTGTTTCCCTTTATTCATTCAGTTCTCCTCTGAGAGAATGTTTCTATTTAAAAATTTTACTGTATAAATTATTTTACACTAAGTTTCTACTGGGCAAAAATATATTCTTTGTTTGCTAATGATCATCTATACAAACACAAGTAAATCATTATCATTTCCTGGAACCCTATCACCTCACAGCACAATAAAATCTGTTTTGTTTAGAAGATTGAAAATAATATTTACTCTTTCTTTTAGTTTCCAAAGTTACTATTTTTTATTATTCACTCTTAGTGAACCTCAAATAATATCTTAAGTTTTATTTCCATTAAGTAATATTTCATTAGTGAGTAACATTACGAAGCAGACTCTCTGGTTTATATGGTTTACTCTACAAATTCTGACTTTTGAAGATATAAAATATCATATTCTTTCTTAGATAGTAAATTAAATGAAATGTTTTAAACGCCTTTTACTTTTTTTGCTCAGGGCACATGGAGTTTTATTTTCTCCAAATAATAACTTTTTTACAGTTAAACATTTTTGTAATGCTGTATATGAGTGATGCCCTAATCCCCTACTATCAATCTAAACAGAAGAAAAAAGTAAGTGCCACCACCACTTTCAGCCCTGACTGAAGGTAATTTTCTTGTACTAACTTTTCTTCTTCAGGTATTGGCTCCTATCATGACATCAGTTAAACAAGTCTTGAAGTTTTCTCACTCACCACAGATAGGTACCCTTGCTGATCCATCTTGAAAATAATGGTTCCATAAACTTCAATATACTCTCAAAGGTTCTATAAGTGTTTTGATCTGTGGTATTTTGTAAAGTAGCTTGCACTGGATGATCTGTTTAAAAAATCAAATAATCGTAAGCTCACCAACATTCATTAGAGGTCTGTATTTCTAACATTCGTTATCTCTGAAAGTGACTAGCTATAAGGTGTCTGCAAAGACTAATCCAAAAAATCTTTCTGAACTCTCTTCCAACACACAACCAACTTTCCTGCAGGAAACTAAACACCACAAACTTGGCAATATTCTGGTTTGCTTGCTCCAAAAACTGATTTCCTACCAATGAGGAAACCAGTGGTACCCCAACCAAACAAATAATAGTATTACAGCCACATTTATAGTTGGACTCCATGGGCCAGTTATTTATATCACAACTCAAACTAGTACCAACTTCTAAGTTAGTAAAATGTGATCAGTTTTCTTTCCAGTGAAAAACCACTTTACTAAGCCAAATCTCGGAGCTTAAATCATCACAGAGTAAATCTTTTCGCACTTTCGATCACATTTGATTGTGAAACCTACATTTAAACTAATCACATAACATGAAGAAAATTTCTACTTCTCCACTATCCCAAAATAACCATCATAATAAGGATTTAACTTAAACCAGGTAAATAAGCAGGTTAGTTCAGTAACAAAAAGTTTTACCTGACTTGCAACCTGTGGTTAGTTGCAGTCTCTCATGTCTGAATAATATCAAAGGATACTGCTAGCAACTCAAGTGTCTTTCTAATTTGTTAATTGTAACAATGAGCTTTGGTTTTCTGGCTCACTGATCATATGACACGTTTCAGGTTGGAGGTTAACTATTTCCTTTGTCGCCCATAGCTCGATGTCTGTCATTTTCCTGACAGGCAGCAGCTTTTTTACCTGCTACACCAAACAAACTATTCTCTAAAACAGACTTTAAACATTTCATCCAAAACTTAAATCCACAAAAATCAACATACTTTACAACAAAAATATCGATGTAATGAGTTGAAGCAATTTCCAAATTGTAACAACAAAATTTTTAGAAACATTTTGGGCCCATTACAAGGAATTAGCAAAGGTGTAGGCCTGGAGAATTGTAGTAGCATGGATATGTTGTGGAAGAGTTCCCACCTGTGCAATTCGGGAAAAATTTAAAAATATTGTTAAATCCTTCTGGAAATTTCCTTTGTTTGATAAGCTGGGTTTGTTTAAGTAGTTTGCAAATCTAGGGACCAATGAACTCAGGAGTTTGCTCTCTTAAGTTTAAAAACATTTGAACATTTTTTAACAAACCTCTCTCATTAATTAGGCTATTTGTTAGTGAAAACTACATCAAAATCACTTCAGTAGTTTCTGAGATTAGCCTTCATAAACAGAAAAATGTGACTGGAGTACTTTAATTTATTAATACGTACAAGTGTTGATCAGTTAATTTTTGTCATTTTTTGTTTGTTTTTTTATTCCTGCACAGATTTTAAATATAAAAAAAGACATACATATTTTAATGGCAAATATAAATTTTAACAAACAGGATTCATTTAATCTTTCAGGTAAAGGAGAATGCCTTAGCAATGGAAGGAGATATCACTGCCATACTTTGTGGTTCTTATCGCCGTGGAAAGGCAACATGTGGTGACATAGATGTTCTCCTGCTTATGGAAGTGATCTCGAGCAACTTTTTAGTGGATTTACTGAAGAGGCTCAGAGCATGTGGTAAGTTTTGTCCTACATCTAATGGTTTCAAAAGTAGTAGATGGTTTCTTAAGTACGATCCAGACTACTGATAAATACAAGGCCCCACCGAAAGCTAGTGGGAGTTATTCAGTTACAGTTTTGTATTTCACAGAACATTTACAAAATTACGTCACTTTCATAACACTGTGCAACAGTATTAATCTAGAATTTGAAAAGTAATATAAAAGAAATTTGTAAGTCTCAAAAACTGGAAAAATGCTCAACTATAATAGAAATAGAAGAATACATCAAATAAGGAACATATAAGCACCTGCCCATAGCAGATTAATGTGTCAATCACAGAAATATTAACAGAAAACAGACTTCACACTAACTTTTAAGCATTAGCACTTTCTCAGATAAGTACACAAATTCACATAACCGAAGACCAAATCCATATTCCTGTGGCCATGGCGACACTTCTGATCTGGTGGAGAGGTGGACTGAGGGTACAGAATGATGGTGAGGAAGAGGCGGGTCTTTGGGCAGATGAATTTGTTGCTGCACAACAAGCTGAAATAAATACAGAGAGTAGAACAGAAAAACACGTTGAAAGAAAGAGAGATGAAGATGCAGAGGGAGAAAGTAGCGAGAAAGGATGGATATGATTGGAAAATGGGACAGAAGTAAGTGGAATGAAGGAATGCCTGTATGGGGGGAATGCCTGAAGCCTCATTTGCTTCAGCCTAACAGTATTACATGACTGCTATGCCATGCCTATGTAGTACGTGACTGCTATGCCATGCCTATGTCTCCCCTCTCATGAGCTTGGTGAACCCGGGATCCTGAGCTGTGGACTGTGTAGCACCAACAGTCCACTACATCGTAAGCTCTGTGTGCCCTTCAGTGACCACCGTTCAGCATGACAGTGGAATGTCATACATTTCAGAGCCTGGGGATCTTGGCTTAATCATCCGGTTCATGAGGATGGTACAAGCCTCGAGAGAGAGAGAGAGAGAGAGAGAGAGAGAGAGAGAGAGAGAGAGAGAGAGAGAGAGAGAGAGAACCTCAATCTCAAGGTGTGCTACGTGCCTAGATGTATGGCTGTTGAGGTGGAACCATTGCCATTGCTAGCAAGCAACCTCTGGGGAACCTGCCACACCTCAGTTGGATCAGTCTTGCCCAGGCAAGCAGGAATCTGCCTGGGTGGACTTTTATATCCCTAGCTGCTCATGGGACCACCATGAAATGATCCCAGAGTAATGTTGGTGGATGTATAACCACCATCTCCAAGTGTGGAAGAGTTGCTTTTAACACAGCAACGTATGACCCCGAATGTTCCCTTCCCTGGCTACCTCTTGGAAGGAACAGTGGGCTAAAGACAGGGATGAGTCATACTCTCCTAAGTATCTTGTTTGTAGTAGAACAGATGGGGACACTATCATGACGACAAAGCCACTTTTCTTTCTTATCTTGAAGATAAGTATGGTGAAGTCTTGGGCATGTCAAAGATGAGGAGCGATTCAGTACTGATTGAAGCAGCATCATCCACCCAATCGAAAGCATTGCTTGCTTGAGACAAACTGGGTGATGTTGCAGTCAGTATAACACCCCATGAATTGCTGAACATGATCCAGGGTCTGATTTATCACAGGGATCTTCTTTTACAGTCTGATGAAGAGTTGTTTGCCAGTCTAGAGCAACGGGTTGTACACTTCATCCAGCACATGCATAGGGGTCCAAAGGATCATAGGGTTGCCACAGTGCTTTCATCTTGACCTTTTACAGTGATACTTTGCCCAAAGAGGTCAAGGTCATGATTTACCACTGTGATATTAAAGCCTTACATCCCTCCCCCTATGTGGTGGTTCAAATGCTGGAAATTCGGGCATATGTCCTCCAGATGTAAATCTAACCCCACATGTAGGGAATGTGGGCATCCATCACATCTGGACAACCTGTATATTCCCTCACCTATCTGTGTAAATTGTGTGCAGCATCATCCCTCCTGTTCTCTAGACTGTACCATTCTGTGCAAAGAGTGAAAAATTGTGGAAATAAAGACCCTGGATAGACTGACGCACACGGAGGCACGAAAAAAATACTTATGGCTTCATACAGTTTCCATGACAATGTCCTTTGCTACAGCTACATTGTCGCCACCCGTTCTGATGACAATGGCACCTACTGTTCAACAAAGGTCTGTGGGCCCAAAGGGCTGTCAAACCTCATCTGCCTCCTTGAAGGTTGGGGGCACTCCTCACATTCCCCCTCCCCCCCCCCCCACCTCCACTACCACCTGTGGGAGCAATTCCACCCTCACCATCGGGGAGGACATCAGTCTCCACCTCCCAGCTGGAGAAGGAGCAACCTCCTCCGGTTCCTCTCACTCGGAAGGGCTCCCTCAGAACACTCCCTCCTGAGAATTCTCCAAGTGCACCAGAAGATCCCAGCCAATGGCTGAAGGATCCACAACATGCTGATAGGACTTCCCGCTCTTCTTCCACCCCCTGATGCCACTAATGAGAAGCCCTCCCAGCCCTTAAAACCTAAGAGCCAGCTAGAGGGAAAGAAAAATAAAATAAAAGACCCTCCAGTGGCTCTAAAACCATACGCTACTCCACCTTCTACATCAGACGCTGAAGTGGAGATCCATGCATCCCCCCCCCCCCCCCACGAGGATCTTGCCCTTACTGTGTCCCCAGAACCAATAATTCTTGACTCTATGGACACTCAACCATCTGCAGCAGGTGATTTACTGGAATAACCTTCTTACCTGTTCTAAAATAGTATTCCAGCTCAGTAAATGCGAAATTCTTCAGTGAAATAGTGGCAGTTTTTTTCCACCATCTGGCTGAGCTGCAACAGTTATTGTGCCAATTCCCTATGCTCTGCATAGCATTACAGGAAACCTGGTTTCCTGTTCAGAGGACCCCTGCCCTTCGGGGCCATTGGGGCTATTTTAAAAATTGTCTCTTTTGTGACAGGGTCTCTGGAGGTGTATGCCTCTGTGTCCTCACCACTTTTGGCAGTACCGCTGTGCCTTTCATCATGACTCTTGAGGCAATGGCTGCTAGGATCCGAGTTATGCAGGAACTAACAATCTGTTCCATTACCTCTCCCCCAGATGAGGTTGTTTTTCTTACTGACTTCACTGCCTTGATAACTCAACTTTCCCCATCATTTCTCCTTTTGGGGGACTTCAATGCCCTCAGCTCGTGGTAGGGATGTAGAGGCACTCCTGACACAGCAGACGTTTGCCTCCTCAATACGGGTGCTCTCACGTGTTTTTGCATAGCTCATGGCACGTACTCAGTCATTGACCTGTCTATCTGTAGCCCGAGCCTTCTCTCTCTCATCTGAATTGGAAAGTCCATGATGATCTCTGTGGCAGCGACTATTTTCCTATCTTCCTGTTGCTCCCACAGACTCAATCTGCAAACCGTCTGCCCCACTGATCCCTCCATAGGGCTGACTGGCAGGCATATGCTTCGGCTGTAATGGTTACAATTCCAGTTCTGGCTGACATAGAAGTGGCTGTTCAACAAGTCATGAAGGCCATTGTTTCCACCACTGAGAAAACTGCCCCAACCATATCTGGCTCACTCAGAAGTAAGTCGGTCCCTTGGTGGACACCCCTCAGGGGCTCAGCATTAATTTGCTGAGTACGGGCTTGGCGAACCCAGGGTCCTGAGCTGTGGGCTGTGTCGCGCCAACAGTCCGCTACACCGTAAGCTCTGTGCGTGCTTCAATGACCATCGTTCGGCGCGACGGTGGAACGTTGTACGTTTCAGAGTCCGGGGATCTTGGCTTAATCGCCCGGGTCGCGAGGACGGTACAAACCTCTATAAAAAAAAAACCTCAATCTCAAGGTGTGCTACGTGCCGAGGAGATGCATGGCTGTTGAGGTTGAACAGCCGCTAGCGAGCAACCTCTGAGGAACCTGCCGCACCTCAGTTGTACAAGGCTTACCCAGGCAAGCGGGGCTCTGACTGGGTGGACCTCTTTTTCCTAGCTGCTCGTGGGACGACAATGAAACGAGCAAATAAAAGCGTGGCCGGTCGCGAAAAAGGCGTCTCTAAGCATGGCAAGACAGAATTCAACGCATCTACATATGACCCTAAGGCGTTTCCTTCCCTCGCCACCCCGTGGGAGGAACGACAAGCCCGGAATAGATCAGAGCCATATTCGCCACAATACCTTGTTTGTGCGCGTTTAGATGGAGAATCATTTATGACCACTAAGCCACAGTTTTTCGTGGAACAGCTAGAAGATAAATTCGGTGAAATAGAATCCTTTTCGAAAATGCGCAGTGGGGCAGTGCTGATACAGACGGCGTCCCCAGCACAGTCGAGGGCATTACTTGCCTGCAACAAGCTGGGTGATGTTCCAGTCAGTATCACGCCTCATAAGTCCCTCAACATGGTCCAGGGTTTAATCTACCATAGAGATCTCCTCTCTCAGACCGATGAGGAGTTGAGAACGTACTTGGAACGTCAGGGGGTTCACTTCGTTCGGCGAGTGCACAGGGGATCTAAAGACCAGAGGGTTGCCACCGGTGCTTTTATCTTGGCCTTCGAAGGCGATACACTGCCTGAGAAGGTCAAGGTGATGGTATACCGGTGTGACGTAAAGCACCAGTTTTCCCTCCGTCCATGGGCCCTTTGGGCCAACAACGTTCTACTGCCCCCTCAATGGGTGGGGGCACCTCTTCATCTGTTGCTCCCACACCACCACCTGTGGGAGCAATTACCTCCTCTCCATCGGGGACATCGGTCCCCGTCTCCCAGCCGGAGAAGGAACAGCCTCCTCCGGCTCCTCTCGCTCGGAAGGGGTCCCTTGGGACACTCCCTTCCGAGGCTTCTCGCAGTGAACGTGGGGATCCCAGCCGATGGCTGAAGAGTTCCCGACCTGCTGGTAGAAGGGCTTCTCGCTCTTCTTCCAACCCTGATGCGACTGCTGAGAAGCCCTCCCAGGCCTCTAAACCGAAGGGCCGGCGAGAGGGACGACAGAAGAAAACGAAGTAGGAGACTTTGGTGGCTCGAAAGCCACGTGCATCCTCATCTTCTACTTCGGAGGATGAAGTTGAGATCCTCGCGTCTGCCGAGGATCTCGCAATACTGCGTTCTCCAGAATCCAGGACCGCAGACACTGGCAATCCCGAACACCTGGCAGCAGACGTACCGATGGATGAAACCGATCCTAAACTTTAATACGGCTTTTCAGGTCGGCAATCATGTAGTCCTTCAGTGGAATTGCGGTGGTTTTTTCAACCGCCTGACTGAATTGCAGCAGTTGTTGTTCCGCTTTCCTGTGTTTTGTTTGGCGTTGAAGGAAACGTGGTTTCCTGCCCAGCGGACCCCAGCCCTTCGTGGCTATCGGGGATATTATAAGAACCGCGTGACATACGACAGAGCCTCAGGAGGGGTCTGTATCTACATCCTCGCAACTGTCCCCAGTACTACTGTGCCTCTCCACACGACTCTGGAGGCAGTTGCTGTTAGAATCCGGGCGATACAGGAATTCACCATCTGCTCTATCTACCTTCCCCCGGATGAAGCTGTCTCTATCGCTGATATCGCTACATTGATAGCACAACTACCCCCACCATTCCTCCTATTGGGGGATTTTAATGCCCACCACCCACTGTGGGGTGGAACACAGACGACAGGCCGCGGTAGAGATGTGGAGGCACTTTTCTCACAGCTAGACGTCTGTCTCTTAAACAATGGCGCCCCACTCACTTTTGCTTGGCGCAAGGCACATATTCGGTGATAGATCTTTCCATTTCCAGTCCGAGCCTGCTTCCCCATTTACGATGGGAGGTCCATGATGACCTATGCGGTAGCGACCACTTCCCTATCCTCATGTTGCTACTGCATTTTCAACCTACCGGCTACCAGCCTCGATGGTCTCTCCGTAGAGCTGACTGGCAACATTATGCATCAGCCGCTGTGGTTCCCGTTTCACTACCAACTGATGTGGACATGGCGGTTCACCAGGTCACCAGTTCCATAGTATCAGCCGCTGAGGCAACTATTCCCACCACTTCTGGCTCCCCTCGGCGTAGATCCGTGCCCTGGTGGACGCCAGAAATCGCCGCGGCTATCCGGGATTGTCGACGGGCGCTCCAGCGCCATCGCCGTCATCCCACCATGGAAAACCTAATCGCCTTTAAACGGCTCCAGGCCCGAGCTCGACAGCTCATCCGACAAAGTAAGCGGGACTGTTGGGAGCAGTATGTCGCCAACATTGGCTCCCGTGCATCCTCATCTCAGGTGTGGTCTCAGGTTCGGCACCTTTTTGGGCACCATCCACCAGCAGCAATTCCCAGCTTAAACATTCAGGGCACTGTTTGCACAGACCCCACTGCTATCGCAGAACACATGGTGGACCATTACGCTTACAACTCCGCAACTGCAGTGCGGCTTTCCGTGCACTAAAAGTGCGGGCAGAACGGCGGCATCTGTCATTCTGTACCCGCCATGACGAAGCATACAATGCGCCATTCAGTCAGTGGGAATTCGAAACTGCCCTTGCTGCATGCCCCGATACCACCCCGGGACCAGACCGGATTCACAGCCGATTCCTTCGCCATCTTTCAGCAGAGTCCCAACACCAGCTTCTCGCCCTGTTCAACCATCTATGGACGGAGGGGGCTTTCCCATCACAATGGCGGGAAAGCATCGTCATCCCCGTGATGAAACCTGGTGCTGACCCACTGGTGGCTGATAGCTACCGTCCGATCTGCCTCACCAACGTTCTGTGCAAGCTCTTAGAACGTATGGTGAGTCGGCGGCTCATGTGGATACTAGAACGTCGGGGTCTGTTGTCCCCACGACAGGGGGCCTTCCGCCAAGGCCGCTCCACCATAGATAACCTGGTAACTCTGGAGTTGGCCATCCGTACGGCTTTCAGCAGATGCGAACACCTTGTTGCCGTCTTTTTTGACCTCAGGAAGGCCTACGACACCACCTGGCGCCACCACATTCTGGCCACACTGCACGGTTGGGGCTTGCGAGGCTCACTCCCGCTATTTATACAGAACTTTCTTTCGCTTCGCTCTTTCCGAGTTCGTGTCAGTACCTCTCTTAGCTCACCCCGTATACAGGAGAATGGAATCCCGCAGGGCTCGGTCCTTAGTGTTCCTCTCTTTCTGATCGCTATCGGCGGCCTTGCTGCAGCAGTGGGATCAACCGTCTCCTCCTCACTCTATGCCGATGACTTCTGCCTATATTTCAGTTCTCACGGCATGGGTGTCGCTGAAAGGCGTTTGCAGGGGGCCATCACAAAAGCTCAGTCCTGGGCCACGACCCATGGATTCCAGTTCTCAGCCACCAAAACACGGGTCATGCACTTCTGTCGCCGTCGGGCAGTACACCCAGACCCTGAGCTGTATTTGGGTCAGGATTTGCTTTGTGTCGTTCAGACGCACCGTTTTTTGGGGATGCTGTTCGATTCCCGGCTCACGTGGGTCCCACACCTGCAACAGCTGCGGAAGAAGTGTTGGCGCCACCTGAATGTCCTTCGTTGCCTGAGCCATACCACTTGGGGAGCAGCTCGTACATCTCTCCTGCAACTGTATAGGGCTCTTATCCAATCCCGTCTGGATTATGGTAGCCTGGTATACGATTCTGCAGCCCCTTCTGCACTGCGTGTCTTGGACCCAATACACCATAGTGGCGTACGTTTAGCGACAGGTGCCTTCCGCACAAGTCCCGTGACAAGTCTCCTTGCTGAGGCTGGGGTTCCCCCCCTCCGAATTCGCCGGCAGCAGCTACTGGCTTCGTATGTCGCCCGTATTCATGCCTCACCCGACCACCCAAATCATAGGCTTCTGTTCCCAGCTGCCGTTCTCCCTTCCCCACGACGACGTCCACGGTCGGGTTTCCCGATTGCGGTTCGTGTTCGTTCCCTTCTTTCTTCAATCCCATCCCTACCACATTCCGATACCTTTCCCATACACCTCCATGGTGTGTACCTCGCCTACAGCTTAGGTTAGACTTGTCCGGTGACTCAAAAGCCTCCGTTTCGCCAATGGTCCTGTGTCGTCAGTTCCAGGCACTCATTGATTCATTCCGTGGTGCAGAAGTAGTATACACCGATGGCTCCCTTGTGGACGGTCGTGTTGGGTACGCCTATGTTCACCGTGATCATGTTGAGCAGCGTTCCTTACCCTGTGGGACTAGTGTTTTCGCAGCTGAGCTGGTGGCTATCTCTCGCGCTCTTAAACATTTCCGTGCCTGCCCCGGGGAGTCTATAGTTATCTGTAGTGACTCCCTGAGTGCCTTGATCGCCCTAGACAAGTTTATGCCAAAGCACCATTTGGTTCTGTCCATTCAGGACGCCGTTTTCGCTCTGGACGAGTCAGGCCGTTCGGTGGTGTTCATTTGGACCCCGGGCCACGTAGGCATTCCGGGTAACGAACGGGTTGATCGCCTGGCCAAGCAGGCCACCACATCACGGTCCTTAAAGATAGGTCTCCAAGACCAGGACTTAAGGCAGCAACTCACCCGTAAGGTTCTGGGGATTTGGACCTCGGAATGGGCTGCCTTGACTGAACCAAATAAGCTGCGCATAATCAAGCCCACCACAGCCGTCTGGCGATCCTCCCTGCGAGCCTCTTGTAGGAAGTCAGTAGTCATCTGCAGACTGCGTATTGGACATATGTGGTTGACGCACGGCCATCTTCTACGACGAGAGGACCCACCAACTTGCCGTTGTGGCGCCCTATTGACTGTGGTCCACGTTCTGGTGGACTGCTTACTTTTAGCCGACTTGAGGCAGTCTTTTACACTGCCTTCTGAGCTTCCATTGATTTTATCTGACAATGTCTCTGTGGTCGATCGTGTTTTAGGTTTTATTCGCGCAGCTGGCTTTTATTGGTCTATTTAGTGGTGGGGCCTATAAGCCCGCCCTGTCGGGCTTCAACCCCTCCAGAACAATAGGCCGCTGTTATTTTACGGTTTATGACTTGATTTTAAAGTGTGCAGAGTGGCTGGCTCATCCATATTATTTTGTGATCAGTCAGCCACGCGCTTCTGCTGCCTTGTTTTAGCTTCCTGTCTATTTTGTCAACTTCTGTCTTGTTCTTTGTTCTTTTTTTTTTTTTTTCATGTCATTATTTTACCAATGACCGTCTCTCTGTGCCCAGAGTACGCTGGACCTCGGGTACTATGCGACGAAAAGGAAACTTTTAGAAGTTAACTCTTAACAGGGAACAGGGGACTGATAACCCAGCAGTTGAGTCCCCTTTAAAAACCCAACAACAACCTTGGTGGACAGTGGATACGGGAAATCGCTAAGGCCATTCGGGAACATTGGCAAGCACTTCAGTGACAGTCCTCCATAGAGAACGTAATCGCCTTTAAATGGCTTTGTGCATGAGCTCGGCGATTGATTTGGCAGAGTAAGGATTCCTGGAAGAGGTATGTAGTCTCTATCAACTCTCACGCCTTCCTTTCTTGGGTCTGGACACAAGTACAGCACCTCTTTGGATATCACCCATCGAGAGGATTCCCATCGCTCACCATCCAGGGAACTCTCTGCACTGTCCCAAAAGCCATAGCCGAACACATGGCAGAACAGTATGCACATTGCTCTGCAACTGAAAATTACAGTGCACACTTCCGCGCTCTCAAAGAGCGGGTCAAGCAGAAGCAGTTATTTTTCCACACACGCCGCTGGGAGGTCTACAATGCCCCATTTAGTGTATGGGTGTTTGAAACTGTTCTTGCTGTGTGCCCCGATACCTCACCGGGACCAGACCGGATACTCAGCCAATTCCTTCGTCACCTTTCGGCTGAGTTTCAACATCCAATACTTGCCCTGTTTAACCATCTCTGGGCAGACGGTGTTTTCCTGACACAATAGCGGGAAAGCATCATCATCTTGGTGTTGAAACCTGGAGCACATCTTCTGGTGGCTGACAATTACTGCCCAATCAGCCTCAATAACATTCTCTGTAAGCTCCTTTAATGTATGGTGAGTCGGCGACTTATGTGGATCCTTTCAGAGCGAGGACTCCTTGTCCCACATCAAGGCCATTCCGCAATTGGTGACCTCATCTTGCTGGAGTTGGATATTTGCACTGCTTTCACTAGGCGTGAGCATCTCGTTGTGATCTTTTTTGACCTGCAAAACTCATATGATACTACCTGGCACAACATATTCTGCCTACACTGCATGGTTTGGGCCTGAAGGTTTCACTTCCAATCTTCATACAGAACTTTTTATCGCCCCACTCTTTTCAGGTTCATGTAGGCATCTGTCTCAGCTCTCCTCATATCCAGGAGAATGGTGTCCAGCAGGGCTCTGTTGTTAGTGTCCCCCTCTTCCTGATTGCAATCAACGGTGTAGCAGCAGCAGATGGGTCATCAGTTTCCCCATCTCTATTTGCAGATGAGTTTTGCATCTTCTTCACCTCTGCTACTGACAGTGAACAGTGGCTGCAGGGAGCCATTAGAAAGGCACAATCATCAGTCTCTGCCTATGGTTTCCACTTCTTGGGCTCTGAGACCTGAGTAATGCACTTATTTCACATTTGGACATCACTTGCTAGGTATTGTTTTTGTTGCCCTGCTGACTTGGCATGCGCACCTTCGTCAGCTGCGACAGAAATGCTGGTGACATCTCAACATTCTTCACTGTCTCTGCCACACTGTTTGGGGACTCTCATGCCCAACACTTCTGCTGCTACAAGGCCCTCGGGCCTGGACTGTGGAAGTATAATGTATGATTCAGCACTACAGTTCTGGATCCAGTCCTACATAATGGTGACCATTTGATGACGGGCCTTTTGCACAAGTCCAGAGACTAGTCTGCTAGCCGAAGCAGGGGTTCTGCTGGCAACAGTTCCTCATGTCCTACGATTCTCGTGTACATGCCTTGCCTCACTACCCGAATCACAGGCTTATCTTTCCAGATGCTGCCCTTCCTTCCCCACGACAACAGCAGAGGTCGGGTCTACTGATAGTGGTTTGTGTTTGTTCCCTTCTCTCGTTGCCTGAATCCCTTCCCATCCCTCCCACTTTTCAGTACCCTTCCCGTGCCCTTTATTGGTCCATGTCTCCTCTACAGCTTTGGTTAGACTTGTCCTGTGACTCTAAAGCCTCTGTTTCATAACTGAATCTCCACCACCAGTTTCAGGCGGTACCTGATTCTTTCCATGTTGTGGAATTTGTATACACAGACGACTCAAAGGTCATTGGCCATGGTGGGTATGCCTATGCCCACGGTGTGCATGTTGAACAGCACTCATTACTCTGTGGGAGTTGTATCTTCACTGTGGAGCTAATCTCTATTAGTCAACCCTTAAACACCTCCGTGCTTGTCCTGGGTAGACATGTGTAATCTGCAGTGACTTCCTGAGCGGCTTGCAAGCTCTTAACCAGTGC
The DNA here is from genome assembly GCA_026315105.1 of Locusta migratoria. Taxonomy (NCBI): domain Eukaryota; kingdom Metazoa; phylum Arthropoda; class Insecta; order Orthoptera; family Acrididae; genus Locusta; species Locusta migratoria. The sequence goes on from CM048750.1 coordinate 371,706,771, forward strand.
TTTCTAACACAACCTTTGGTGCAGTCAAATGCAGGACTCTGTTTCCAGTCTTGTTGAGTCTGGCCACTCTGTGGTCTTTGTTTGGATCCCAGGCCACATTGGAATTTTGGGGAATGAATGCGTTGATCAGCTGGCTAAGCAGACGATTACCTCAACACCGTTAGAAATGTCTTCAGGAGAGGGACCTCTGATTATAGTTACACCAGAACATATGTGGGCTTTGGAACTCTAACTGGGCTGACTCGACTGCCCTAAACAAGCTCCATGAAGTGAAGCTCTCTACAGCCGCATGGAAGTCCTCACAGAGAGTCTCTCATGTAAGTTGTCCTTTGTCTGCATACTGGTCACATATGGATGACACATGGTCATCTACTTCGTCGGGAGGACCCACCATAGTGCCGCTGTGGCACTTTCTTGATGGTGTTCCACATTCTGTTGGACTGTCCACTTTTAGCTACATTACGACAGTCTTTTAACCTGCCAGCTGCACTTTTTTGTATGCTTGGAGACGACATTGCTACAGCTGACTGTGTTTTACATTTTATTCGTGCAGCTGGGTTGTATCATTTGATATAATAGTGGGTACCTAAGCCTAATCTTTCAGACACACACCACTCAAACACTTCTAATCAGTTTTTATTTATGTTTTGTTTGACCTGCTTTTACTTTGAGGTTTTAGAATGTTAAGAGTTGCTGGTTCATCCTTTATTATTCTCGTGATCAGCCACCCACAATATTCTGCTGTAACATTTTCCCCTTGTGTTTTCTTCTTTGTGTTATGAGCTAAATGTTCATTATCAATGTGTACCCCTTGTGGGTTTCCTTGTGTGATTAAGCACCAGTTTTTCTTCTGCTTGCATTACACTGTAATGTCTTTGCTTGTAACAGGGGGCTGATGACCAAGCAGTCTAGTCACCTCTAAATAACAACGATGCCTATGTCTCAAGCATTGATGCCACTTATACACAAATATGCCCAGGGCCTCGCTGTGATGGAGTATTTCCTTTCACGCCGACCACCCACTTCCCTACCTAAAACCTCTTTCCTTAATACCCTAGCCAGCTTCATCCTAACCCACAACTACTTCACTTTTGAGGGCCAGACACACCAACAACTAGATGGGAATCAGGATGGTCCCCTTGTACGCAAACTTATTCATGGGACGCTTAGAGGAAGCCTTCCTGGATACCCAAGCCTATCAACTCAAAGTTTGGTACAGATTAATTGATGACATCTTCATGTTCTGGACTGACAGTGAAGAAGAACTCCAGAATTTCCTCTTCAACCTCAACTCCTTTGGTTCCATCAAATTCACCTGGTCCTATTCCAAATCCCATGCCACTTTCCTCGATGTCGACCTCCATCTGTGCAACAGTGAACTTCACACATCTGTCCACATCAAACCTACCAATAAACAACAGTACCTGCATTATGATAGCTGCCATCCATTCCACATCAAACGTTCCCTTCCCTACAGCTTTGGTCTTAGTGGCAAACAAGTCTGCTCCAATCCCGAATCTCTGAAGCAGTACACCAATAACCTAATAACAGTTTTCACATCCCGCAGCTATCCTCCTGATCTGGTACAGAAGCAAATTGCCAGAGCCACTTCTTCACCCCCCCCCCCCCCCCAGGGAAGGACAAACATCTTCCTTCCAGTTATCGCCCCATTTCTCTTACCAGCTGTGTCTTTAAAGTGTTGGAACGCATGGTTAACGCTCGTTTGGTTTGGTTCCTTGAATCCCGACACCTCCTTACCAATGTCCAATGTGGTTTTTGTGATCACCGCTCTGTAATTGACCACCTTGTTACCTTGTCGACTTTATTATGAATAACTTTTTAAGAAAGCGCCAGATGGTGGTTGTGTTCTTAGATTTGGAGAAGACCTGTGGGAGGGCGGGAATTCTCTGCACCATGCATACCTGGGTTTTGCTGCCCTCACCCCCTTTTTATCCGTGCATTTTTATCGGACCACCGTTTTTGGGTACGAGTGGGCTCTGCTTTGTCAGACCCTTTTTGCCAGGAAAATGGGGAGCCACAAGGCTCCATTTTGAGTGTAGTACTCTTTGCCATAGCAATTAACCCAATTATGGACTGCCTCCCACCCGACGTTTCTGGTTCCCTCTTTGTGGACAATTTCACAATCTACTGCAGCACTCAAAGAATGTGTTTATTGGAGCGCTGTGTCCAGCGGTGTCTTGACCATCTCTATTCTTGGAGCGTCGCAAATGGCTTTTGTTTCTTCACTGAGAAAACAGTGTGCATAAACTTCTGGCGATACAATGAGTTCCTTCCACCATCTCTACATCTAGGCCCCATCACTCTCCCATTCGTAGAGGCAACAAAATTCTTATGACTTTATGTTTGATAGGAAACTTTGTTGGTCTCCACACGTGTCTTCTTTGTCTGTCTGTAGTACACATCCCCTTAATGTCCTCAGAGCTCTTAGCGGTACGTCATGGGGAGCTGATAGAACCGTCCTTCTTCACCTTTATCGGTCCATAGTCAGATTGAAGCTCGATTACGGAAGCATTGTTTACACATCTTCACAGCCGTCCATCTTGCGCTGTCTTAACTCATTTCACCATCGGGGGTTACGCCTAGCTATTGGAGCCTTCTATACCAGCTCTGTTGAAAGCCTCTATGCAGAAGCTGCTGAATTACCATTGCACTATCAGCGTGATATATTACTGTCGGTATGCATGCCAGCTGCAGTCAATGACCAAACACCCATCCTACCCATCATTTTTCAACGACTTCCTTGATCGCCAATATGGGGTGTCTGCATCTGCACTGTTGCCTCTGGGAGTTCGTTTTTGTCGCCTGCTTCAGCAACTCAATTTCACCCCTCCTGACACCCTTCGAATGGATGTGAGCCCAACACCATCGTGGATTCAGGCACAGGTTCGCCTCCACCTCGAACTCAGCTCGCTCCCAAAGGAGAGTACCCCAGATTCGGTGTACCGCTCAAGGTTTTTTGAACTTCATTCCCAGCTTGATGAAAACATCTTCATCTGCACAGATGGCTCTAAGAACACTGATGGTGTCGGATCCGCCTTTGTCGTCGGGTTCGACAGCTTTCAATACAAGCTTCAAATGGTAGCCGAAGATGGCTTTCGCATTCGCTTCCTGTGGGTACCTGGCCACGTAGATGTGCCAGAGAACGAGGCTGTTGATGCTGTGGCCAGGGCTGCCACTCTCCTACCTTGGACAGCTACCATTTGTGTTCCATCAGAGGACATTCAAGGGGTTATTTCCAGGCGTATTGTTGTATCATCGCATCAGCTGTGGTCCTCACTTCAGGAGAATAAGCTTAGAACCATAAAACCGATCCTGACAGCTTGGAAGACCTCCTTCCGCCCCTCCTGGCAGGAGGAGGTGATCTTGGCCCGGGTAAGAATCTGTCATTGCCGGTTCAGCCACCGACACTTATTAACAGGCGATCCCCCACCAGTATGTTCCTGCTGTCACCAAATGGCAGTGTGCCATGTTTTAATGTTCTGCACCAATTTTACTCATATTCGTGTTGCAATAAATCTGCCATCCACTTTGGAGGACATTTTAGCTGATGATGCACAGGCAACTGCTAGATTTTTGCATTTTATACATATGACAAATCTGTCAAAGGACATTTAATTCCTTCCAATGCTATTTTTTATCTCTCGTTTTAGTGGTATTCTGAAATTCTCTTTATCAGCACCTTTTTTAACCTTGTTTTTAAATCAACCTAGGGTCAGAATCGGGCGCTAATGACTACTGTAGTTGAGCGCCCAAAAACCACAAAAAAGAAAAATTTCATCTTCACCCATAATTACTTCACCTTTGAGGGCCAGACCTACAAACAAATCGGGGGAACAGATATGGGAATCATGGGCTGCATGGAAGAGGCATTCCTTAAGACACAAAAGTTGCACCCCGTGGTTCGGTATAGATTCATACATGATATCTTCGTGGTCTGGACTCATGGCGAAGAAACCCTTCTGAACTTCCTTCCAAGACCTTAACTACTCCATCCTGAAATTTGCCTGGTTCTTCTCTGAAACTCAAGCTACCTTCCTTGATGTTGACCTTCATCTTGTAGAGTCCCATATCCACACCTCAGTCTATAATAAACCCACAAACCAGCAACAGTACCTCCACTATAACAGCTGCCATCCTTCCATATTAAACCATCCCTTCCCTACAGCCTAGGTATCCATGGGAAACAGATCTGCTTCAGTAACTAATCCCTCACCACCTACAACAACAATCTATCCAATGCTTTCCTCTACCGGAATTACCCTACAGACCTCGTCCGCAAGCAGATCTCCCAAGCTGTCCATTCCTCCCCTTCCAGCAACAATTTTCCTAAATCCAGGCCACCCAGAAGCATCCCCTTTAGTCACCCAGTACCATCCTTGCCTGGAATACCTCAGCAAATTGCTCCATCAGGGCTATGACTTCCTCAAGTCATGCCCTGAGATGACATCATCACTCCACAGTGTTCTTCCCACTCCACCCAGAGTAGCCTTCTGCCATCCTCCCAACCTCCTCAACATCCTCGTCCAACCTTACAACATCCCAAAACCACCCTCCCTACCTAATGGTTCCTATCCATGTAACTGACCCCACTGCAAAACCTGTCCAATGCATCCTCCTACTATCCTCCAGCCCCACCACAGGAAAAACCTACCCTATTCAAAGCAGGGCCACATGCGAGACAACACACGTCATATATCAACGGACATGTCTCCACTGTGCAGCCTTTTATGTTGGTGTGTGTCTACCTATCCTTTTACCCCCAAGGTAAGTTCCTTCCCGGGATTGGAATGACTCCTCAGACACTCCCTTAAAACCCGCATTCTTTCTTTCCTTTTCCCTCTCCTTCCCTGCTCTTTTTCTGAAGAAGCAACCCAGGTTTGCGAAAGCTCAACATTTGTGTGTGTGTGTGTGTGTGTGTGTGTGTGTGTGTGTGTGTGTGTTGAATATTATGTTAGTAGCTAAATATGCTACCTGCAGATATTTCCAAATACTTTGCTATTGGCCTTATCTAGTAGTTGATTATGAAGTGAGAAGTAGATACAGTATGTAAATGTTTGGCCTAGATGTGATATTGTTCCCACTCCCCACACCAATCTGAATTTTTATTTATTTATTTTCTGTCCATATAACAAAATGTTTTTGGACATTGTCAGGAAAATTTAGCTTTCATTTATAAATGTGCATTACACAGGTACATGGTACATTACACATATACAATATATAATTTCATTCTTTGCCAAGATGCCACTACAACTTAGTCCTCAATAGAGTAACAGCACTTCTCTATTAATAATTGCTTCAGTCTACTCTTTAGTAGTGTGTTTGAATTTTCTTTCTTCAGGTCATAGGGTAGTGCATTGTAGAAGATCGTTCCTATTTTATGTGGGCTACAGTCTGTTGCCTTTTTATTGGTTACAGTTCAATGAAAATTTTCCCTTCCCCATGTACCATAGTTATGTACAGTGCTGTTTGTCTTATTAAGTTCTGTTGATTGTGGTGGCAGACCAATGTGTAGCATAGCTATTTGCAATCAGTCATTGTTTCAGCCTGGTCTAATGTTGAGAAGACTGTTCACAATATGTGGGGAAACGTGTGTCCTTTTCCAGCCCAGCTTAAGTTTTTGTTTGTTACCATTTGTTAGTAGGTGTACACTAAATACAGTGTTGTTGTTGTTGTTGTTGTTGTTGTTGTTGTGGTCTTCAGTCCGGAGACTGGTTTGATGCAGCTCTCCACAATACCCTATCCTGAGCAAGCCTCTTCATCTCCACATAAGAGCGACAACCTACATCTGTCTGAATCTGCTTACTGTATCCATCTCTTGGTCTTCCCCTGTGATTTTTTCCCCATACACTTCCCTCCAACGCTAAATTCACAATTCCTTGATGTCTAAGAATGTGTCCTACCAATCTATCCCTTCTTTTAGTCAAGGTATGCCAGAAATTCCTTTTCTCCCCAATTCTGTTCAGTACCTCCTCATTAGTTACGCGATCCACCCACCTAATCTGTAGCACCATATTTCAAAAGCCTCAATCCTCTTCCTGTCCGCACTGTTTATCGTCCATGTCTCACTCCCATACAAGGTAACACTCCATACAAATGCCTTCAGAAAGGACTTCCTTAGGTTTAAATCAATATTCGATGTTAACAAATTTCTCTTTTTCAAGAACTCTTTTCTACCCATTGCCATTCTGCATTTTATATCCTCTGTACTGCGACCATCATTTGTTATTTTATTGCCCAGGTAACAAAACTCATCTACCTCCTTTATTGCTTCGTTTCCCAATCTAATTCCTTCAGCATCACGTGATTTTCTTACACTGCACTGCATTACCCTAGTTTTGCTCTTGTTAATGTTCATCTTACATGCACCTTTCAGCACACTGTCCATTCCATTCAATTGCTCTTCCAGGTCCATTGCTGTATCTGACAGAATTACTATGTTGTCGGCAAAACGCAATGTTTTTAATTCTTCCCCCTGAACTCTAATTCCTTCACCAAATTTCTCCTTGCTTTCCTTTATAGCTTGCTCAATGTACAAATTGAACAACATTGGAGAAAGGCTACAACCCTGTCTTACTCCCTTTCCAACCACTGCATCCCTTTCATGCCCTTCAACTCTGACAACCGCTGTCTGGTTTTTGTACAAGTTGTAAATACCCTTATGTTCCCTATATTTTACTCCTGCTTGCTTCAGAACTTGAAAGAGTTTATTCCAATCAACATTGTCAAAAGCCTTCTCCAAATCTACAAAAGCTAGAAATGTAGGTTTGCCTTTTCTTAATCTATCTTCTAGGATAAGCCGTAAAGTGAGTATTGCCTCCCGTGTTCCTACATTTCTCCTGAACCCAAACTGATCTTCCCTGAGGTCGGCTTCTACCAGCTTTTCCATCCTTCCGTAAATAATTCGCGTTAATACTTTGCAACCATGACTTATTAAACTGATGGTGCTGTAGTTTTCACACCTGTCTGCACCTGCTTTCTTAGGGATGGGGATTATAACATTTGTCTTAAAGTCTGAGGGTATTTCACCTGTCTCATACATCTTACACACCAGATGAAACAATTTTGTCATGGCTAGTTCTCCCAGAGACTTCAGTAGCTCTGAGGGAATATCATCTACTCCAGGGGCCTTGTTTCGACTTAGGTCTTTCAGGGCTCTGTCAAATTCTTCTCTCAGTACAGTATCTCCTATTTCATCTTCATCTACATCCTCTTCCCTTCCTACAATATTGTCTCGAAGTTCATTTCCTTTGTAGAGCCCCTCTATATACTCTTTCCACCTTTCAGCTTTCCCTTCTTTGCTGAGAACTGGTTTTCCATCAGTGTCCTTGATATTCATAGAGCTGTATTTCTTATCTCCAAATGTTTCCTTTATTTTCCTGTAGGCTGTATCTATTTTTCCCCTATTTATACATTCTTCTACATCCTTGCATTTGCCTTCTAGCCACTCCTGCTTAGCCATTTTGCACTTCCTGTCAATCTCATTTCTTAGTCGTCTGTACTCCATTTTGCCTGTTTCATGTACTGCATTTTTATATTTTCTCCTTTCATCGATTACATTTAGTATCTCCTGTGATATCCAAGGATTTTTTGTAGGTCTTTCCTTCCTACCTATTTTGTCCTCTGCTACCTTCACTATTCCATCTCTCAATTTTACCCATTCCTTCTCTACTGTTTTATTTTCCCCTGTTTCTGTCAATTGTTGCCTAAAGCTCCCTCTAAAATTCTTAAGAACCTCAGGTTCCTTCAATTTATCCAGGTCCCATCTCCGTATTTTCCTACCTTTTTGTAGTTTCTTCAGTTTCAGCCTACAGTTCATAACCAACAAGTTATGGTCAGAGTCTATATCTGCCCCTGGGTATGTCTTACACCGTAGAACCTGGTTCCGAAATCTATGTATTACCATTATAAAATCTATCTGGTATCTTCCAGTGTCTCCTGGTCTCTTCCACGTATACAACCTTCTTTTGTGATTCTTGAACGAGGTGTTTGTTATAACTAAATTATGTTCTGTGCAAAATTCTACCAGGCGGCTTCCTCTTTCATTCCTTTTGCCCAGACCATATTCATCTACTATCCTCCCTTCGCTTCCTTGTCCTACTACCGAATTCCAATCTCCCATAACAATTAAGTTTTCCTCTCCCTTAATTGTCTGAATAATTTCCTTTAGCTCCTCATATATTTCTTCGATTTCCTCATCATCGGCAGAGCTAGTTGGCATATAAACCTGTACTACTGTTGTCGGTGTTGGCTTCGTATCTATCCTGACAATGATAATGTGATCACTGTGCTGGTCATAGTAGTTTACCCGCATTCCTATTTTCTTATACATTATCAATCCTACTCCTGTGATACCCCCAATTGATTTTGTATCTATAATCCTGTACTCACCTGACCAGAAATCCTGTTCATTCTGCCACCGAACTTCACTAATCCCCACTATATCTAACTTCAACCTATCCATTTCCCTTTTTAAATTTTCTAATTTTCCTACTCGATTAAGGGATCTAACATTCCATGCTCCGACCCGTAGAATGCCAGTATTGTCTTTCCTGATGACAACATCCTCCTGAGTAGTCCCCGCCCGGAGATCCGAATGGGGGACTATTTTACCTCCGGAATATTTTACCCGAGAGGATGCCATCATCATATGTTCATACAGTAAAGCTGCATGACCTCGTGAAAGGTAACGACTGTAGTTTCCCCTTGCTTTCAGCCGTTCGCAGTAGCTGTGTGGCAAAGCCACATTAGCTGATGTTACAGGGCCAGCTCAGTCAATCATCCGGACTGTTGCCCCTGTAACTACTGAAAAGGCTGCTGCCCCTCTTCAGGAACCACACGTTTGTCTGGCCTCTTCACAGATACCCCTCCACTGTGGTTGCACCTACGGTACGGCTGTCTGTATCGTTGAGGCACGCAAGCCACCCCACCTCGGCAATGTCTGTGGTTCATGGGAGTGGCAAATACAGTGTAGCTGTGAGAAATTCACTTTTGGAAACAAATATTGATTAAAAAGTAAGTTTGAGCACTGTACTTCATCATCTAGCAGGAAAAGTTTCTTGCCTTCATTGTCTTACTAGTTTTGAACAAGTATCATCTCCTTGCTTTTGATAGGATAATCTAAATTATCCATGAAATCTTTTCTGTTTATGTCTAATAATATAGAAGTCAATTATATTTGTCTGTCTAGGGCTGATAACAGATGATCTTATGAATATAGAAGAGAGTGGAGGGCATAAGAAATATCTTGGTGTCTGTCAGTTACCAGGTGGAAAGGTGAGTACAGGCTGCTGATTCAAATTCCTGCAGATTGTTTGTATGAGTGTGTGTGTTGAGGGGGACTTGAGGAGGGGAGGGAGGATTAATGTTAGAACTGAGTAAGTATGTCTGATTGAGCAAATCACTTGTGATAACCAGAGTTGGGAAGTTTGTTGTTATGCAGCTACAGCAGAGTGGCAAAAAAGCGTACTAGAACCAAGTGGTAAGGCAGCTGACGTGTGGTTCTGGCTGGGTAGTTTTGCCTTACTAAGCTGCTATCATTCTGTGGTGTAGTTGTTGTGCTGGACAACACTTATTATTATTGGGTGCACAAATTTTTTGTTGGGTTCTGTATTACTGTTTTTATGTTTGTTCAGGTATCATTCGGTGTTATTAAGTGTTCAGCAGTTGCACAGAAAATTTAATCTTTGACAGAATTGTCAAACCAAAACAGTACATGATAAAATACTCGTACAGATATGTAGATGATACAATATGTCTTATAGATGAATCACTCATCCATATAATAGATCTTCACAATGAGATAAACACCATTCACCGACAAATACAGTTCACTATTGTAACACAGACAGATGGAGACTCAATTTCTTATATCTCACCATACATAACAGTAACAACAAACATGAACTCACGTTTATAGAAAACCTACAATAACCAGCATTGTGATTCATAACCAATCCAATTATTTCATAACCAAAAAGGATGCAAGTATCAGATTTCTATTACACTGACTAATCAAAACACCTTGTTGCTTCAAGTGGCATGCACTGCGGTATGCGCAGCCAAAACGCTTACCTCTGGCCGCACTTCTCTGTGTGTGACTACTGTAGCATTGCAGGCTGTTATTGTGTGCACGCTCACCAACCTACCACCAATTGGGCATCCACGAAGATAAAGTGATTCACAGTCTAGTAGAGAAGGCGACCCCAGCCGCTGGTTCCGTAAACTAATGGAGCCTTATTTAACAATAGAAGAACCATACTGGTCAATCTGACCAGTGAGCGTTGTTTAACATCTAATAAATCGCTTATGTTTTATTTTAAGGAACTTATATTTCATGAGTTTTTATGTATTTCAGTGGTCCACAATGTCCGTAAAATACAAAAATCTACTATGAAAACTGAATGAGCTATAATTTTTTTCTGCATTGTATTTACCTTAAAGGACCACAGCCAGTTATATTGACTGGTGAGAATATTTTTTATGTTCCAATGTCCTACAGGCACAACAGGCACAACTAGTATTTTCATCTGCTTAGCATACCGGTATGTTATTTCATTGTTGTAATCTTGTTCCCTCTCTTGCTTTCCTTTTTTACTTTCTTTCGTAGCTGAATGGAGTGTACTCTACTCTGTCAGCTTGTTGTTGTGCCCTGCAGAGGTTTAGTTCTCCTCATTATTATGACACACTTTTTTTTTTTTTTTTTTTTTTTTGTTCCGATGACAGTTACTGAAATATTTAAATAGATTTAAATAGTTTACCAAAAGAAGATTCTGAAGGAGAAAATAGTTTTGAATGTGATGAGTTGGATGATGATAATGATACAGAATACCAATCTGACTGTACACAGCAAGGTTAATCACCAGATTCAAAAGATGAAGATTCAGAACCTACAAAAAAGAAAAAAAGAAATAACCCAGTGCTTACTGGTCGATTCCTGTGGCATCACAAATTCATACTCACAGCCCAAGAAAAAAAAAAAAAACCTGAATCACATCCAGTAGTCAGTAGTGAAGAGGCTGCAGCCAATAGAAGAGTGTGGACTCAAATTGCACCAGGCCATGCCGCTGGGAAGATTAGGCTGTCACAATCTGTTTATGGAAACTCCAGGGCCAATGGGTAATGCTAAGAAACTTAGAGTCAGTGGAAGTTACTTGAGTGCATGGCGAGTGTTGATACACAATAATATTATACAAAACATAAAAACCCGTACAGAAATTAGAGCCCACGAAGTTCTCCAAGTTGAAACTTGGGAACTCGATATTTGCCAGTTAGATGCTGCTATAGGTATAATGCATGAACATGGAGTGTATGGAGGAAAGAATTTCCCACTAAAACTTCTATGGTCTGAAATGTGAGGAACTGCCATTTTTTCTCATACTATGGGAAGAAATAAGTTCATAGAAATAGTGCAATTTTTAAGATTTGATGACCAGCAAACTCGTCCTGAAAGACTCAAGACTGATGGCTTCACAGCAGCAACCCCAATCTGGAAACCATTTGTAGATAACTGTATCCAGAACTATAAACCAGGTGCATTTATAACCGAAGATGAGCAACTCTATTCTTGCAAAGCTCGCTGTCGCTTTATACAATACCTCATTAATATCCCAGATAAATTTAGTTTGAAATTCTGTCTTGCAGCAGATGCCAGTAGTAAATATATGGTGAATGGTTTTCCTTACTTGGGCAAACAAAGTGAAACACCCACTAACATACCTGTTGCAGAGTATGTTGTTACACATCTTATGAAACATTATGCTGGGAAATGAAGAAATTTAACAATGTCTTCATTGCCAAACATCTTGTAGAAAAGGTGAAGTGGGGAAAATACAATTTTGGTTGGTACCCTGAAGAAAACCTGAAGAAAAAATTTCTCCATAAGTAAAATTTGCTGCCGGAGCTTTGTATGATACTGCCTTGTTCAAATCAGTGGAAGGATGAAGCAAGCTTGGAGTTTAATGTCTCATCAGCAGCATGGTCATTAGAGACGGAGCTTACACTTGGATTGGTTGGGTAAGGAAGCGGAAGGAAATCAGCTGTGCCCTTTCAAAGGCATCATCCCGGCATTTGCCTGGAGTGATTTAGGAAAATCACTCAAAACCTAAGTCTGGATGGCCGGAGCATCCTTCCGAATGCTAGTCCAGTGTTTTACCACTGTGCCACCTTGCTCGGTAAAATCGGGTGACATGACAGTTACTTCATATCAGGGGAAGACTAACAACATTGTTCTTCTACTGAGCACAATGCACACATCAGTTGCAGTGGACCAAGAGACTCAGAAGAAACTCCCTGAAACTGTTAGCTTCTACAGTTCCACTAAATTTGGTGTGGATATTCTGGACCAGATGCCTCACCTATGCACAGTCAAATTTGATTGCCGCAGATGACCTATGCACATTTCCTTCAACATACTAGACCTTTCTGGATCCTTTACAGAGAGACAACAGGAGAAGAATTTACCCGGCCAATGTGTCTTTTCAAATTATCAGAACAACTGTTCTCTGCATATATACAATCAAGGAAAAGGCCAGTTCATGCATTCATTGTGACCACCAAAGCTTCTAAGGTATGAAAGACCTGCCAGATAGGAGCATGCAAGAGTTCAAACAAAACTAAAATCTGTGTGTGCAATGCAAGAAATTCATATGTTATTAGTTTCTCCATCACTGGATGCTTGCTGTTGCCGTAACTGTGGTACAATTTAATGAAAGTCCAGCTCCAGTTGCATTTATTGGTGCTTTATTTAAACCCACACTACCGGTTTCGGCCTCTTATGTTAGGCCATTTTCAAGTGTGACAAAACTGAATATAATGTGTAGCAATAAGTTTACATAAATTACATGGTACAAGATAGAATGGCTATTACTATGTCTTCCATTTGTAAGTTAGTGCAACCATCAAATGAAGGTATGTTTGCATGGTCTTCCAGCATGAATTATTCTTAAATCTTAAATTTAAAACTTTGACCTTCATTTTGTTGTTTTCTGTCACCACCAAAGACTGATCAACAAGTGACTGGATAGAGGCCCTTGACCCTTGGCAAGATCTTTTGCTATGGTATGATGGTGGTAGTTATTGTATGCTTCGTGCATCACTCTTTCTATAGACATGCGAATCTCTACTAACTTTTGCCTGATTTGATTTGCTTGGCCTTTATGAACCAAGAGTGAAACTGCCTTTGTTTTCTCAGCATTTTTTGAATATTATTAATATATCATGGTGGGTCTTTCCCATCCTTAATCCATTTTATCAACACTTATTTCTCCAGTGTATCATACCCCAACAAACATAGAAATTGACCTACAATTCTGGAAACCAGCAACAGTGTATTCCAAAAACTATCAATAAAGGAAATCCAAAAAGCAATAGCCCAAGGTGAGAAGGTACTCAATAAATCTCGCTTTGACACCATAAAAGAACTATATAAATAATTCCCATTGCTACACCATACTTGATCACCCCCAAAAATGCTCGAAATCTCTCTCTCTCTCTGTCATGTGCGTGTACACCCATCATTGCTTCATACTTCTTGTAAAATCTTCAACAACATCTACTTCTTTCATTTTATTCAAGTTCCATCTCCTTAAATTCATATGTATACTGCCATTTCTTCATTTTCTGTCTGCGGTTAATAACCAAGTCTGCCTGAGCAACTGGATATATTTTGCAGTTTGAAATCTGGTTCAAAAATCTTACCTTTCCATTAAAATTTATGATACGAATATTATAGACGAAAAATTCCTAGCAGTATATATATATATATATATATATATATATATATATATATATATATATATATATATAAAACCCAGTTGCTTCTTCAGGCAGAAGGGAAGGAGAGGGAAAAGGAAATGATGAGGGTCTTAAGGGAGGGGGTAAGGAGCCATTCCAATCCCAGGAGAGGAAAGACTTACCTTGGGGGAAGAAAAGGAAGGTAAACAAATTCACACCCACCCACACATTTACACAGTTTACACAGACGCAAACACGCCTAGGCAGACATACTGTAGAAAATACTGGCTTTCTACAGTATGTCTGCCTAGGTGTGTTTGCATCTGTGTAAATGTGTGGGTGTGTGTGTATTTGTTTACCTTCCTTTTCTTCCCCCAAGGTAAGTCTTTCCTCTCATGGGTTTGGAATGGCTCCTTACCCCCTCCCTTAAAACCATCATCATTTCCTTTTCCCCTCTCCTTACTTTCTGCCGTGTGTGTGTGTGTGTGTGTGTGTGTGTGTGTGTGTGTGTGTTATTTACTTGTGCTACTATCACCACCTGTGCTCCTTCGCCTGGTGAGTAATCTTCATCTATTTTTATATATATTTTTTACCTTTCCATTATATACATCAGTGGTCAAACATCATATGGAGAGATCCTATGGTGCTGGAAGAACATTTTATGTCTCGTCTTGGAAGAAAAAGGGCCTGCCTGGTTAGCTAAAGTGATTTGTTGGCTACAGGGATTGAATCTGTGTGGCAAACAGCCATGAATCAGGGCTCTAACTTTAAGGGTTAATGTGAACTGGTTCAAGAACTTCAACCTTTTCTAATTCCACTTCAGAATTGTAACTGAACAGTGTATATGATCTGCACCAGAATTTACAAGTGTTGATATGTTAGATGTCAGACTTAAGACTTGAACTATTTTGATTTGATGATTATTTTGTATTGTGTGATCAGGAAATGGACTTAGTATTTGAGCAATTTCAATGATTGCTTAACAATGGAAAATCTGATAGGAATATTAGTAATGGAGGATAGGTAACAACTCACCGTAAAGAGGCTTGTTGAGCTGCTGACAGACATGAAAATAGATAATCATATTCATACAACTTAAATTTTTGGCCATAGCCTTCGTCAGAAAAAGAAACAAATGCATTCGCGCAATCACTCAGACTACTATACACATACAACTATCATGTCCCAAAAACATTAGTAGTGTGTGTGTATAGTTGTCTGAGTGATTGCATGAATGTATGTGTTTCTTTTTCTGATGAAGGCCATGGCCAAACTTAAAGTTGTGCGAATGTGATTATCTATTTTTATCTCTGGCCAGCCGTTATGTACAAAGGAGACCTGACATAGCACGGGATCAACGGAGATCACTACCCGTGCGGTGGTAATGGGTAAACTATCCACCGCCTGTTGAGCCTCCACATCTAGGTGAAACCAAAGCAATTTATTACTGTCAAGAACAGGTTCAGGACCCACTGGAAGATGAGAGAGTTCATCTTCATTCGCATGATGAGCTGTAGGGCAGAAATGAATTTCATAATTGAACCTCTACAAAAAGGGGGCCCCAGAGTTGGAGGTTTAGTGCAGCTTTTTATTTATTTATTTTTTTAGTTGTGCTGAGTTCAATGTTTTTGATTCATAAGCAATGGGCCTCTCAGTACTGTCTTCAGACCTATGGACCAAAACAGTCTGCACTCTGTGTTGTGAAGTGTCCATGGCCAAGACTAAATGCTGCCCGGGCAGAAAGGGAACTAAGCAAGGACGTGACTGCAGCTTTTGTTTCAAAAGAGAAAATGCTTTTCCATATGCCAGGGACCACTGAAAAAGCACATCTTTGTGCAAAAAGGCATGCAACAGATGAACAGTGTACACTGCTTTGGGAAGGAATTTATGATAATAGGCAATCTTGCCTAGAAATACCTGTAACTCCTTCACCAACATACGGCAAGTGAGAGTGTAAATGACTGAAACATGTTGGTGTAAAGTGGAATTACCTTCATGGGGGATGTTGAAACCTAGATAGTCAATAGAGGATTAGAAAAATTGGCACTTATCCAGATTGCATTTAATATTAGCAAAAAGGGAGCGTAGGTTGCATAAGTGGTCGTCTGTGGATATGCCATAAACCACAATATCACAGAGATAATTTATACAGCCTGGAATCAGAGCTGCGAGCTGTTCAAGGAATCGCTGAAAAATAGCAGGGCACTTGCCACTCCAAACTGGAGCTGTAACAATAGTACAGGCCAAAAGGAGTGTTAAACACCAACAAACATTGAGAAGCTTTGTCTAAGGGAAGCTGGATTTAGGCTTCTGTCAAATCTATCTTGGGAAAAAATATCCTCCCAACAATTTAGTTAGCAACTCCTCCGGGTGAGGTAACAACTAAGTATCAGTAACAGATTGGATGTTTATCATTACTGCAAAATCACCACAGAGCCACAGTTTGCCAGTCAGTTTTTTTTTTTTTTTTTAAGGTGTCCAAGGTAGTGACCTGCTCACTCAAAGATACAGGGCGAATGACCCCCAGGTCCATGAAGTGATCTAATTCTGTTTTAACTGAGTCACTAAGGGCCACAGGAATCTGGCACACCAAAAAGGAACATAAGTGTACAGAAGATTTGATAGTGATGTGAGCCTGGAATGATCCCCTCAGGGGCTCAGCATTAATTTGCTGAGTACGGGCTTGGCGAACCCGGGGTCCTGAGCTGAGGACTGGTAAGCGCCGCCAGTCCTCCAGACCGTAAGCCCTGGACACGCTTCAGCGACCACCGCATGGCGCAGCGGTGGAATGTTGTGTGTTACAGGGAGCGGGGATCTCGGCTTTATTGCCCGGATCGTGAGGATGGAAAAAACCTCTATAAAAAACCCCTCAATCCCAAGGTGTGCTGCGTGCTGATGGGATGCATGGCTGTTGAGGTTGAACAGTCGATAGCGAGCGACCTCTGAGGAACCTGCCGCACCTCAGTTGTAAAAGGCTTACCCAGGCAAGCGGGGCTCTGTCCCTTCCCTAGCTGCTCGTGGGACCGAGATGGAGTCCTCACATGTTTCTAACCCCGGCGGGATGGGTGTACCATCAGGGGGTACTCGCACCCAGTCATCTAAGCGGTTGAGGGAGGCCAGTCCTCCTGAGACACAATCTAGTCATAGTAACAGGGCTCAAGGAGTCATTAATAATAATGTTTTCGTAATTATTAAGAGGAAAGAGGGTACCTTTGAAAAGGTCTCCCCTTTCTACATTAATAAGGGACTGGAAGGACTTGCAGGTTCTTTGAAATCAATTAAGAGGCTGCGGAATGGTGCTTTGTTAGTTGAGACGGCCAGAGCAAAGCAGGTGGACCTCCTCCTGAATTCAGCAAAGCTAGGGGAATATGACATTGTTGTAGAATTACACAACACGCTAAATTCCAGCAAAGGAGTGGTCACATGCCGTGACATTGTGGACATCGAAACGGCAGAATTAAAACAGGAGTGGGCGTCACAGGGTATCATTGACGTTGAGCAAAGGACCCGCAGGAACAATGGAGTGATAGAGAAAACCCCTACCTTCATTGTTACCTTCAATTCCCCATCGTTGCCAGAACATCTTATGGCAGGGTTTCTCTGTCTGAAAGTTAGGCCCTTTATACCGAACCCTATGAGGTGTTTCACATGCCAGCGTTTCGGTCATACCACACAGAATTGTGGAGGCAAACCAACCTGTGGGAGGTGTGGACAGGCAGCTCACGACTCTGGGGTTGACTGTCCTTCCCCAGCAACGTGTCTAAACTGCTCAGGAGGCCACCCTGTATGGAGTCGTGATTGCCCTGTCTTTGTTGAAGAACAAAAAATACAGGAGATAAAAGTGCGCAAACGTATTCCATATGTGGAGGCCAAAAAAGAATATAAGGCGACACAGCCTCCGGTGTTTCCGACCTCCTATGCCTCAATACTCCAGAAACCCACGCCCACTGTTGATGCATCAACACAGACCATCCCCATTTCCACCAGCGAAACTTGCACCTGCATTTGTACATGCCAAACTTCGATTAGTCGAGATATCGGAATACAGGCCGACCCAATGGATGTGAAGGACGAGATAGCTGCAGTAATAATTGAGAAGACACCTCAAAAGGAGAGTACCATCCCACAGGACCGTGCCGTTCAAACACTACGAGTTCCTCAACAGAAGGGAGCTGCCCAGAAGCAGGTGGCCCCCCAGAAGCAGAGTGCTCCCCGAAAGCAGAGTGCTCAGCAACACGTCCTTCCTTCATCTTCTTCAGAGAAGAAGAAACCAAAGAACGCGCCTCGGCATTCGATCGAAAGCCTCCCCCAGGCACCATCGAATGTCGTTCTGGCAGCCTTAACCGATGACGAGGATATCATAATGGACCTGGATACCTCATGACCGGAATCAGTCAGCCCTAATGCCGCTGCCCGATCAAACAGTGCCTCACCGTCTAGGCACAAGGATAGGGGGAAACTACAACCACAGTGCTGACATGGGAACCATACTCCAATGGAACGTGAACGGATTCAGGGCTCGTTTGGACGAATTATGTCTTATTCTGCAGAACAGACCATTCTGTGTCTCCCTTCAGGAGACACATTTCAAGCAGTGTGACACACCTGTACTTAGAGGCTATCACCTCTACAGAAAAGACGACCTGACTGGCGATAGGGCGCAACGCGGTGTGGCAGTGTTCATCAAGGACACATTCCATTCTACGCCTGTGCACCTAACTATGACGCTACAGGCAGTTGCAGTCCGTGTGTTGGCACACACTGAGCTTACAGTGTGTTCTCTGTATTTACCACCTGGAGAGCCTCTCGATGTTGTACTCTTGACACAGCTTCTCGATGACCTTCCTCGCCCTTTTCTCATTTTAGGAGATTTCAATGCTCATAATGCTTTATAGGGATCTAACACCACTTGCCCCAGGGGTCGAATGGTTGAGCGTGTGTTACAGTCGACATCGGTAATTTTGCTGAACACGGGTAAGACCACACATTTCAGCGTTGCTACAGGTACGTCTTCCGCCATTGACCTCTCCTTCTGTTCGCCAGCTCTTGCAGTCATTGCCCAGTGGGATGCAGACGACGACCTCCATGGCAGTGATCACTACCCTATCTGGGTAACTCTGCCAGATGGAATGGATCATGCTCGACAGCCGCCGAGATGGTTTATTAAGAAAGCTGATTGGCAGCTTTTTAAACAGTTGGCTGTTTTGGAACGGCATGAAGGCGTTCAGAACTGGGTGGATCACACTACAGCCGTGATTCGCGCTGCTGCCGATGCGTCGATCCCCAAATCGAAGGGCAACTTTAAGAGGCAGCCTGTTCCTTGGTGGAACGAGGAGTGTCGGTCTGCAATCCAAAACAGAAGGGCAGCTCTCCGACGATTCCACAGGTGCCCTACTGATCACAATCTTGCAACTTTTCGCGTGGCGAGGGCACGGGCAAGACGCATTATTCGAGAGAGCAAGGAGAGGTCTTGGCAAGAGTTCCTGAATTCTATCAATAGGTTCACATCAGCAAGCAGAGTATGGGAAGCCATTAGGAGGATCTCGAGGCGGAATTCCCGACCACCAATAGCAGCTGTACAAGGGCAAGGACTTCTCCTGACTTCGCCACGAGACATTGCTCAGGTAATGGCAGAATCATTTTACACCATTACATCGGATTCTAGCCAGAATGCAGCCTTTCGGCAGCATCGGGCTATACAGGAGAGGGTTGGTTTTGATTTCTGGTCCTCACATGCTGAGGAATATAACCAACCGTTCTCACTGTGGGAGCTGGAGACTGCATTAACAGTACCTTGTGATACTGCCCCTGGCGTCGATGACATAACGTACAGCATGCTCCAACACATGGAACCGCAATCGAAGCATGTCCTCCTTCAGCTTTTTAACCAAATCTGGTTCACGGGAAACTTTCCACGCTCGTGGAAAGAGTCTGTTTTAATACCTATTTTAAAACCAGGGAAAGATCGGACTGACGCTGGTAGTTATCGTAGCATAAGTCTCACCAGCTGTGTAGGAAAGACATTGGAGCGTATGGTTAACCGACGCCTAGTCTGGGTCCTAGAAAGCAGGTCCCTACTCAGCCGCTTCCAATGTGGCTTCAGAAGGTACCGTTCAACGCTTGACAACTTGATCTTGCTTGACCGGGAAATCCAACAAGATTTCCTACGTAAGCAACACCTGATAGGTGTGTTCTTTGATCTCGAAAAAGCCTACGATACTACCTGGAGGCGTAATGTTTTACAGCAGCTCCATGAGTGGGGTTTTCGTGGTCGTCTACCCATTTTTATTCAGTCTTTCCTTTCGGATCAGTATTTTAGATACAAGGTCGGGAGCGTATTGTCTGACCGTTTTCATCAAGAGAACGGTATCCCCCAAGGAAGTGTTTTAAGTGTGACGGCCTTCGCCATTGCTATCAATAGTATTACGTCCACTGTAAGAAGTCCAGTACAGTTTTCCCTCTTTGTGGACGATTTCTCCATTTTCTGTGCGTCCTCCTCCGTCGCAACTGCTGCTAGTCAATTACATCTGACGATCAGGTGGTTGGAGGAATGGTCCAACAGAACAGGTTTTAAATTTTCGTTGGAGAAGACCGTTTGTGTTGATTTTAATCGCTCCCGTTCCCTTTTTAATTACCCAGTTCTCAAACTTGGGGGGACTGCTCTCACTTTTAAGGAGAAGGTGAAATACCTAGGTCTCACTTTTGATGAAAAGCTCACTTGGTTGCCACACCTTAAGGAATTAAAATTATGATGCATCAAGGCTTTAAATCTCCTTAAGTGTGTTAGCCATCGGGCCTGGGGAGCTGACAGGGCACGTCTCCTCCAATTTTACAGGTCATTTGTGCGACCCCGCCTCGACTATGGATGTCAAGTTTATGGATCCGCGAGATCCTCTTATTTGAAAATGCTGGACTCCATACACCATGAAGGTATCAGGTTGTCCACAGGTGCATACCGCACAAGTCCGGTTGTTAGTCTCTGTGCAGAAGCTGGTGAGCCTCCGCTTTCTATTCGCCGCCTTCTACTCACTGCACGTCAAGCGTACCGATCTATGTCAACTCCAAATTCCCTAGCGACTTCCAATGCTAATCAACAATCATTGGTACGCTTGTTCCGTAACCGTCCGCAGGCGACAAGGCCCTTTTGGTTCCGTGCAAGGGACAGCCTCGATTTGCTACAGGCGCAAGGCATTCAGGTCCAACGCCAGGGGTGGAGTAGGGGATGTCCCTGGCTACTTCAGAGGCCCAGGGTGCTTTTAGAGTTGACTCTCTACAGGAAGGATTTTACCTCAGACACCTTTTATAAAAGTAAATTTCTCGAAATTTTAAGTCACCATTCTGATTTTGTCACAGTCTACACTGATGGGGCCAAGCAGGGTGATCATATTGGTTGCTCTGTCGTGTTCCCCGATGTTGTCCTTCGGATAGGGCTCCCAGAACAGTTTACCGTTTATTACGCGGAACTGTTCGCTATCCTGAGGGCACTAGAACAGTTCAGAAGACATCATGGAGTGAAGTTCATGATCTGTTCAGACTCCCAAAGTGCCCTCCTGGCTATTGACCAAATGTACCCATCAGATCGGATGGTGCAGGATATACAGGACGCTCTCCTTGCACTGCAACAATGAAACAAGGAGATCATCTTCTGTTGGGTTCCTGGGCATACTGGGATCCGGGGAAACGAGCTTGCCGATGTGGTGGCTAAGGAGGCTTGCTCCCTCCCCCCTGCTGTACGCTGTTCTGTCCCATTGCAGGCTGTTACCTCATATGTGACAAGGAAAGCCATGATTTTCTGGGAGGATCAGTGGTTGGATGTGGCGGATAACAAGTTACGCACCCTAAAATCTTCAGTACGTCCATGGCGTACTTCCTTCCGCCCTCGAAGAGCTGAGGAAGTCGCCCTTACTCGCCTTAGAATTGGACACTGCCTGCTAACGCATGGCTTTCTTTTGCGTCGTGAGGAACCGCCAAGGCTTTGGTTTCTACAAATGTCTGCCTAGGTGTGTTTGGATGTGGATATGTGTGAGTGTGTATGTATTTGTTTACCTTCCTTTTTGTCCCCTAAGGTAAGTTCTTCCACTCCTGGGATTGGAATGGCTCCTTTTCCACTTCCTTAAAACCCGTATCCTTCCCTTTCTCCTCTCCTCCCTCCCTCTTTTTCCCGAAGAAGCCACCACTGGTGGCAAAAGCTCGAATGGTTGTGTGTGTTTGGTGTTTCTATCGACGAGCCTGTACTTTAGGTAAGTCAAAAATCTTTATTTTATACCATTTTCCCACTTGGAAGGTCACCTTCTATAATATTATATATATATATATATATATATATATATATATATATATATATATATATATATATATATATATATATATTATCGTATGGTATAATGTCAGCTACATATAATACTTTAGTAAGATATACTAGTGTCTAATTAATAAGATAAAACATATCTCTGTCACAGAGCCAAGTCCAACTCCTTTAACCACTGGACAGCTTCTTGACTGACTATATGGAGTTCGGTCATCCCTCCTGAGAATGATCTTAATGGGCAATTAGTAATTATGTGGGTCATCGTTTGTATGTCTGCTCCACAGTCACATGACTGGTCGTCTGTCTGTCCCCATTTGAATTTCCATTAGTTACAGCGACCAACACCAGTTCGGAAACGGTTGATCAAAGACCATTCTCTCCTGGGAAGGTCCATTCCTTGGAGCTGCTTAGAGGGATCGTCTATCCAGATGCTGTTTTTTCCATTAAATGAATCCCAAATTCTTGCCCAGTTTGATTTAGGCGAGAAGCCACTCTCATGTAGTTGCACAGCTGTTTTAAGAGGTGGTTTACGTGATTTCAGCCGGCTTACCGGTGGTGGAAGGTCTTGCAGGATAGGAAGCTCAGGAGTGGACAAGATCTTATAATACTCTCTCATTAAGGCTTCCTTCCGTCTTAGATCTGGGGGAACAATGTTGCATAATATTGGGAGCCATTGAAGTGGTGTAGCCATCAGAGTGCCACTGATCAATCTCATTGCTCTATTTAATGGTAAATCAATGTCTCTCACATGAGCACTGTTGAGTCAGACAGGAGAACAGTATTCAGCTGCAGAGTAAACTAGGGACAAAGCTGTTGTACGCAAAACCTTAGCACTGGCTCCCCAAAATGATCCTGCTAAGTGCTGTAATATGTTATTCCTTGTTTTAACTTTATCTGCTGTTTTATGAAGGTGGTACTTAAAAGTAAGAGATCTATCCAAAATGTCTCCCAGGTATTTTGGATGTTCATTATGTTCAAGTTGAACACCATCAAATGAGATATTAAGTTTATACTCGGCCATCCTATTATTGAGATGGAAACAAGCTACTTCCATTTTATTTGGGTTTGGCTTTAGTTTCCACATTGCGAAGTAATTTCTGAGGAGAGTTAGGTCAGATGTTAAAGTAGTTTCCGTCACATGGATGTCTCCGTGTTGTGACGCTATGGCAATATCATCGGCATAAATGAATTTTCTAGATTGCGTAGCTGGAATATCAGCGGTGTAAACATGAAAAAGAATGGGAGCAAGAACCGAACCCTGGGGGAGGCCATCGTGAAGCTGTCTAAACCCACTTTCTGTGTTGCCAAGATAGATCTTGCTCAGACGGCCACTTAGCATTGAGTTCACAAGTCGCAATAAAATAGGGCAAGGAATGAGATTGTAAAGCTTCACTAGGAGGCCCTTCTTCCACACGGTATCATAAGCTGCCGAGAGATCCAGAAAAGCAACGGAAGTGGTACACTTCTTTTCGAAACCAGTCTCAATGAAAGATGTCAGTGCTAGGACCTGGTCACAGCAATTACGGCCTTGTTTGAAACCAGCTTGTTCAACAGGGATACTAGCAGTGAGAATGGGAACAATACGATTGTAGATGAGTCTCTCGAGCAGCTTGTAACATACACTGAGAAGTGCAATTGGGCGGTAGCTATGTGCACGTTCGGCTGGTTTACCAGGCTTCAAAACAGCTATTACTTTAGATCTCTTAAAAGCTTTTGGTAGAGAGCTGTCTTTAAGAATGTTATTGAATAACTTTAGAAGCCACAATCAGGTCTTGAGTCCAGCATGTTTAATAAATTCTGGGAAAATATCATCTATACCGGCAGCTTTCCCAGTCTTCACATCAGAGATAGCCACATGCAGTTCGTCTAAGCAAAAAGGTTTTGATACTTACAGGGGAGCCTGCTGGCATTTCTTAATTTCATTTAGTTTATAGGATATTAATCTGTCATACTGTTGCCGTTTTGACTTGGATAGTGCTACGATTCGTTTGGCTATGTCGGAAGGATCAGGGTGTGTGGGAGGCAGCTTTTTCTTGGATACACGGTAGACAATTTCCTCAGAAGTGACCAAGCCTTTCTGCTGCTGTGAGTGAAATCTAAACTCTGAACTTTTTTCACCCATTTCTCTCTTCTGGCATTATCAAGGGAGCTCAGTAGGATGTTGGCAGTGTTTGAATCTTCAGTGCTGATAAATTCATTATACAGTTCTTCACACTCTTGGCTCCATCCCGGAATATATGTCTTTCTGTAGCCTCGAGGTATACAGGCTTTAGCTATAGCTTTAAGGAGTCCAGCGAATCTGTCATAATTTTCTATTGTAGGAGGAATGAATCTAATGTTGTCCTCTAATTTGGAAGTAAATGCCTCCCAGTCTGCTTTATTAAAATTCCACCTGGGTCTTGGAAAAGATCTTATTAGGGGAATCTTAATCCCAACTGATATCAGCACTGGCCTGTGCTGCGACCGTGGGAATGTGCCAAGTACCTTTCTCGTAACTGATAGAGATCTTAATGTCTGATCACAGGAACAAAAACACAGATCAGGTGAATATCCACGCTTCCAGTGGGCTGAGAAAAATGTGCTGGAGTCTTTTGCGTCAAAAACCAAGGAAAGGTTATTATTTTCAGCCCATTCAGCTAAGGCTATTCCATTTTCATTATCAGACGAGTACCACCAATGGCTACTGTGGCTGTTGAAATCGCCGACATATAGGGAAGGGTGTTCGAAAACTGGGAGAACCGTATCTTGCCACTGGATGTTGGGAGGCTTGTAGACATTAACTATGGTAGTTCCAGACACTTTCACTGCCAAAACAAATATGTCATCGTCACAGCTTTCATGAATTATAGATACATCATCCAAGTCCTGTCTAGCATATGTAGCCACGCCATGTGTTCTATGGCCTATCTCTCCCACAAGTCTGTAGCCATGGATATTGTCTCTTGAACAACTTTTAAGATCTTCTGCATGGGTTTCTTGTAGAGCAAGGACGCCAATATTGTTACTCGGAAGATTTTTACTGAGGAAGTCACATTGTGACCTACTTATCCCCTCAATATTCAAATGGCACACGTTTAGGACTGGACCTATTGCTCTGTTCAGATCGTTTTGTTGACAATTTTGTTGGCCCTGACGAGAGACATTCTGGATTGTCTTGGTAGCTGACATAGCTGGGAGATCACCGTGGTGACATGTGGCTAGTCGGTGTGGGATTTGCACCAAGAAGGGTTAATAGAAGACAGAGAGAAGATCCAATGAAGAGCAGCATACTTCATTACAGTCGGTAGTCAGTGCAAAATCACCACACACATGATTAGGAAACTTCAGTGGTGGACGCTGCAAGAGAGACACACTGTACCACGCTCTGGGCTTCTGGCAAAGTTCCGAGAGTGTATGTTTCATGAACAGTCAAACAATATATTCGTTCCTCCTATGTATATCTCATGAAGTGAACACAAGGATAAGATCAGAGAAATTAGTGTCCACACTGAGGCATACCAGCAATCATTCTTCCTGCAAACCATAGGCAACTGGAATGGGAGGGAGCGACAATGGTACGCAAAGAACACTCCGTGGCTTGCAGAGTATGGAGGCAGATGTGAAAATCCGTGAAATAGAGCAATGGGCATTATTAGGAAAATCTATATATTCTGCGAATTATGAACGTTAACATACATTTGAAAAGTTTGTTGTTTCAAAAATTCAGACTTTAATAACATTCTACACATAACATTGTGTAACATTGTCGCAAATACATATTGTAAGGCAAAGTCCTCCCATCACGTCTGTCTGTCCTTGATAAACTCAGAAACTGCTGAATGAATTTTTGTAGATTTTTCACCAGTGGACAGTGTGATTAATAGGGGAGGTTGAGGTATATAATCCATTAAGGCGCTTTGAAGTGAATAACTGTGTTGGGCAAAAATCCATGAAGAGAACCATAAATATTCTTAGGAAAATTTATATATTCTGTGACTTATGAACATTACCATAAAGTGAAAATGCTGTTATTGTTTGGTAATGTGTAGGATGAATATGAGGTACCTTTCAATCTTACAAACATGCTCAATGCATCAGGCTGATACAACACTAGGACAGAAGAAAATGTTGGCTTGTATGTGGTTAGCTACCCTTATAAAGCGTGGTGGGTTGCTAATTTAGCATAAACTGTAAATGCTCTTTAGCATAGTAGTAATTGGCTGGAGAAAATTGGGTAACCAACACTATTTCTAGGTGTAACTTCGATTTCAACCTAAAAACGTGATAAGTCAAAGAAATCAACAGATGATTTCATCCCATATAAGACAGTAGACTCAGAAGAACTATGATATCTTAAAACTTATTAGAGGAATACCCTTCCACATCACATTTATCTAAAAAGAGTATGAGCGAAATAATAAAAAATAAAAAAATCTTCTAACTCTCAGTGGATTGTATGAATTTCTGAAATTAAGGAGAGAATGAGCAATTACAATCAACATTTACTGAAACATTTGTGTCAGTATACTTCCCACTTGTGAGGGAATAGCAACAAGAGTGTAGTGCAAGTCTCCCCAGGTTAGCATAATTTGTGTGAACCGTAGCCTATAATGCAAGGGGAATTTTATAATTTTACTTCTCCCGTCAGACATAGAAAGAAAAGGGGGGAGGGAGTTTATTTATTTATTATGGTTTTCAGTTCCATAGGACGCAATTGAGGAGTGAGACTCCATGGTCATGGAACTAGTCAATGCATGGATTTTTACACAAGAATGGCAATAGAAAATTTTTAAGTAGTCATATGCACACAATAATCTTAAGACAAAGTGAAAAGAATCAATAAAGGAAAAAATGAATTAGCTTAATTGTTTAACTTTTTTAGGAGTTCCTCGAGGTAACTCTTCAATTTAGATTTGAAAGCGTGTGGGTTAGTGCTAAGATTCTTTAGTTCTTGTGGCAGCTTATTGAAAGTGGATGCTGCAGAATACTGTACACCTTTCTGCACGGGTGTCAAGGTGGTGTGATGCAAATGTAGATTCGACTTCTGTCTAGTATTCACCAAGTGAAAGCTACTAATTCGTGGGAATAAGCTGATATTATTAACAACAAATGACATTAAAGAAAAAACGTATTGTGACGCCAGTGTCAAAATTCCCACCCTACTGTAAAGGGGTGGACATGACGTTTGTGAACTTACACCACATATTGCTCAAACCACCCGTTTCTGAGCCAGAAAAATCCTTTTTGCATCAGGAGAGTTACACCAAAAAATAATGCCGTACTTCATAAGTGAATGAAAGTAAGCGTAATAGATTACTTTTCATACCAAGTACCAAGCCTTATGCTTTGGTTACCCCCCAGGTGCCAGTCTCATTCTGTCGGACTGCACACCCACCTATATATGTTAGGTCCTCACTGTGGGCACCTAACAGGCGGTAACAGCCTTCACTTTTGGGTCTGCTACTACCAACAACACATTCTCCATCCCTCCAATTGTCCTCCGAGGACAAATATTCATTAATATTTGATTAATGATGGAAATTCTCCTCAGAGATGATAAATTAATGTTTCAAAAGAGGTAGATTGGCTGGCCAGTACTTACCTTTGTGCTGTATCGCTGATAGTGACACAAATGAAGAAAAAGAAAAAGAGGGACAAAAGAGGACAAGCTTTCGGAACACAGTACCTTCTTCATGTGAGAGAGAAGGTAAGAAAAAAGGATGGGAATGGAAGGGAAAGGTAATTCAAGACCTAGGTCATGAGGATGGTGTTTGAGAAGTTCAGAAGTCAGAGATTCTGCATATTAGTACTGAGCCAAGTCAGAGAGGATATACATAACCAAAGAGGAAGAGGAAAGCATTGGATAGATTGTTGTTGTAGGTGGTGAGGGATTCGTTACTGGAGCAGATACGTTTCCCACGGATGCCCAGACTGTAGGGAAGGGATCGTTTAATATTGAAGGGATGGCAGCTGCCAAAGTGGAGTAAGTAGAAGGTTGGAGTGCAAGGTTCTAATGGAGAGAGAAGTTCTAAGGAGGCAGTGGTGAGACCTTGTGACGGACCTATGGTTTTAAGGATTTTCTGTAGTTCAGCCTGGACTGAGGGAATGGGGTCATAAGGAACAGGTTTGTAGGTAGAGGTGTCAGAGAGGTGATGCAGCCCTTCTGCAACATACTCCCCTTGATCAAGTACCACAGTTGTGGAACCCTTGTCCGCTGGGAGAATTACAATGGAGCGGTCTGCTTTCAACTCTCGGATGGCTTTCGATTCAGCTGGGCTGATGTTAGGAGTGGTTGATATGTTGTTCAGGAGGGATTGGGAAGCAATGCTGGAAGTGAGGAATTCCTGGAGTGCCTTCAAGGGATGGTTTTGAGGAAAGCAGGAGGATCTTTGTGGGAGGGATCTTAACCAGCTACAGTGAAATATCTGCTACCAGGTAGCTTAAGTTGAAATACCCTTATGTAAACTATGTTACTGGAGCTTCTGGGAAGGCTGGCACAATTCCATTTTGCATATGGAAAGTGGGAAGATGAGTCTGGTCCCTTGATAGAGGAAGAATGAAAGGAAAATAAGATATGATTTTCAGAGCCAAAAAGGAAAAGAAGATAGACCCCAAAGATGAAACTTCCTATTGAAAATACCACTACCTGTCACTGCAACCAAGTGTGTTTGCACAGTGTGCATGAGGTTACATCTGTGTATGGATTCACTGTGTGCATAAGTGTGTTCCTAATTAATTCTCTCCCCCCCCCCCAGAATAAAATATAAACCCAACCCTGGGTAAACATGAGAAAAAAAACTTTAAAACCCAATGTAAAAGGTGGTTGAGGTGTGTTTGCGTCTGTGTAAATGTGTGGGCGTGTGTGTATTTGTTTACCTTCCTTTTCTTCCCCCAAGGTAAGTCTTTCCTCTCCCGAGATTGGAATGGCTCCTTATCCACTTCCTTAAAACCCTCATCATTTCCTTTTTCCTCTCCTTCCCTTCTGCCTGAAGGAGCAACTGGGTTGCGAAAGCTTGTGTGTGTGTGTGTGTGTGTGTGTGTGTGTGTGTGTGTGTGTGTGTGGGCGCGCGCACGCGCGCTATTTATTTGTGCTACTATCACACCTGTGCTCCTTCGCCTGGTGAGTAATCTTCATCTTAGATGAATATTACTCACCAGGCGAAGGAGCACAGATGTGATAGTATAATAAATAAATAGAACACACACACACACACACACACAAATGCAAGCTTTCGCAACCCAGTTGCTTCTTCACGCAGAAGGGAAGGAGAGGGAAAAGGAAAAGATGAGGGTTTTAAGGAAGGGGATAAGGACCCATTCCGATCCCAGGAGAGGAAAGACTTAACTTAGGGGAAAAAAAGGAAGGTAAACAAATACACACACACACACACACACACACACACACACACACACACACACACACTCACACATATCCAAACGCAAACACACCTAGACAGACATTTGTGGCAGAGGCTCTGTCCAAAGATGCTAAAGATGGTGGGCGGGAATTTGAATTTAACAGAGGTTGAGACCAGGTGGGCGACGGGAGGAGAGAATAAGCTGAAGGGCAAGTTCCCACCTCTGGAGTTCTGAAAGGTTGGTGTCGGTGGGAAGCATCCAGATAACCTGGACGGTGTAACACTGCGCCAAGATGTGCTGGCCATGCACCAAGGCACGTTTAGCCACAGGGTGATCCTCATTACCAACAAACACTGTCTGCCTGTGACCATTCATGCAAACGGATAGTTTGTTGCTGGTCATTCCCACATAGAACGCTGCACAGTGCAGGCATCTCAGTTGGTAAATCACGTGCAAGTGGCTCTGCCCTTGATCGTGTACACCTTCCGGCTTACTAGACTGGAGTAAGTGGTGGTGGAAGGGTGCATAGGGCAGGTTTTACAACAAGGGCAGTTGCATGGGTAGGAGCCAGAGGGTAGGGAAGGTGGTTTGGTGATTTCATAGGAATGGATTAGGAGGTTACGAAGGTTAGGTGGGCGGCAGAAAGACACTCTTGGTAGAGTGGGAAGGATATCATTAAGGATGGATCTCATTTCTGGGCAGGATTTAAGGAAGTTGTATCCCTGCTGGAGAGCCACATTCAGAGTCCGCTCCAGTCCCGGAAAGTATTCGGTGACAAAAGGGGCACTTCTGGGGTTCTTCGGTGGAAGGTTCTGGATTTGGGGGGATGAGGAAATGGCTCTGGTAATTTGCTTCTGAACCAGATCAGGAGGATAGCTGCGGGATGTGAAAGCTGTTATTAGGTTATTGCTGTACTGGTTCAGGGATTCGGGACTGGAGCAGACTCTTTTGCCACAAAGACCTAAGCTGTAGGGAAGGGAACGTTTGATGTGGAATGGATGGCAGCTGTCATAATAGAGGTACTGTTGTTTGTTGGTAGGTTTGATGTGGATGGATGTGTGAAGTTGGCCGTTGGACAGATGGAGGTCGACATCGAGGAACGTGGCATGGGATTTGGAATAGGACCCGGTGAATTTGATGGGACCAAAGGACTTGAGGTTGGAGAGGAAATTCTGGAGTTCTTCTTCACTGTTAGCCCAGATCATGAAGATGTCATCAATGAATCTGTACCAAACTTTGGGTTGACAGGCTTGGGTATCCAGGAAGGCTTCCTCTAAGTGTCCCATAAATAAGTTCCGTACGAGGGGGCCATCCTGGTTCCCATGGCTGTTCTCTTTAGTTGTTGGTATGTCTGGCCCTCAAAGGTGAAGAAGTTGTGGGTTAGGATGAAGCTGGCTAGGGTATTAAGGAAAGAGGTTTTAGGTAGGGAAGTGGGTGGTTGGCGTGAAAGGAAATACTCCATCGCAGCGAGGCCCCGGGCATGTGGGATATTTGTGTTTAAGGAAGTGGCATCAATGGTTACAAGGATGGTTTCAGGAGGTTACAGGCTGGGTAAGGATTTCAGGTGATCGAGGAAGTGGTTGGTGTCTTTGATGAAAGATGGGAGACTGCACATGATGGGTTGAAGGTGTTGGTCTATGTAGGCAGAGATTCGTTCTGTGGGGGCTTGGTAACCGGCCACAACCGGCCGGCCTGGATGACTAGGTTTGTGAATCTTAGGAAGTAGGTAGAAGTTAGGGGTGTGGGGTGTCAGTGGGGTCATGAGTTTGATCGACTCAGGTGAAAGGTTTTGTAGGGGGCCTAAAGATCTGAGAATTCCCTGAAGCTCTGCCTGGACATCAGGAATGGGGTCGTCTTGACAGACTTTGCAGGTAGTGTTGTCTGAAAGCTGACGCAGTCCCTCAGCCACATATCCCCGCCGATCAAGTACCACGGTCGTGGATCCTTTGTCAGCGGGGAGAATGATGATCGAATAGTCAGCCTTCAGATCACGGATAGCTCGGGATTCAGCTGTGGTAATGATGGGAGTAGTATTAAGGTTTTTCAGGAAGGACTGAGAGGCAAGGTTGGAAGTAAGGAATTCCTGGAAGGTTTGAAGGGGGTGATTTTGAGGAAGAGCGGGTGGGTCTCGCTGTGATGGAGGACGGAACTGTTCCAGGCAGGGTTCAATTTGAATGATGTCTTGGGGAACTGGATCATCAGGAATAGGATTATTTTTCTTCGTGGTAAAGTGATACTTCCATCTAAGGCTACGAGTATAGGATAGTAGGTCTTTGACAAGGGCTGTTTGGTTGAATTTGGCAGTGTGACTAAAGGTGAGGCCTCTGGATAGGATGGAGGTGTCAGATTGGGAGAGAGATAGATAGAAAAAATTGCTACCAGGAAAAATATATGTAAAAAAATAGATGAAGTCTACTTACCAGGTGAAGGAGCACAGGCAGTGATAGCAACAAAGAAACACAGAGACACACACACAAACACAAACACTAGCTTTTGCAGCCTAGTTTCTTCGTCAGCAGAAGGGAAGGAGAGGGAAAAGGAAATTATGAAGCTTTTAAGGAAGTGGGTAAGGAGTCATTCCAATCCTGGGACAGGAAAGACTTACCTTGGGGGGGGGGGGGGGGAGGGTAAACACATTTACACAGATGCAAGTACACCTAGGCAGACATACTTTCTACAGTGGCTGTTTAGACAATTCCATACCTTGTGTAAAATTAAAGGCATCCTGTGTGGAATTGGTGGTTGAGGTTGGGTTATTTGTGTTGGGAGTAGTAGCCATTATGAGGTGTTGGTCATTAAAGTCAGAATCTAATAAATTATTATTGGTTTTATGTACTAGACTTTCTAGTTTCTGTTCACACAAGTTATCTCCCCCTATAGAATCCTTGATACTATCTTCATACTGTGATCTCTTTAAAGATTCTAACTGGTTTTCTGTGGCTTTAATTACCGAAAATTATGAATTTTTAAAAACTTCTAAAACTTCATCTACCATCTCTTGTCTGTTAGTGGTAAATTTTGTATTAACTACTTCATTCATCATTTCTGGCAATTGATCTTTTGATATGAAAGTTTGTTTCATAACATCTAATTCACATTTTTAAATTATCATAGATCTCTTGACACTTTTCTGTATATTGTTTTAAAAAGTTATGAGAAGTGTCAACTTCTTTCTCTTGTTCTGTAATTTGATTTTTCACATCAAGCAAACTCTTAGGAACTTCAGGTGTTTGTTTTTTTTTTTTTTTTGTTATTAATAGTAAATGAAAGTTCATTTATTTGCTTAGTGAAGTCTGCTTTGAGTTGAGATTTTAGTTCTATATTTTGCTTTGCAAGTTTTGTTTCCTGCTCTTGGAATTTAATCTCAATATTGGTATTGAGTTGTTGGATCGTGATAACTAAACTTTGGAAATCGATGGTAGATTCTGCCATTTTAATTATTGAACTCTGATTCCTAGTTTGGGGCATGTGTCATACAAATACAATTACATATAACACTTCAGTATCACTTTGTCACTAAAAAAAAATTAAAAAATAAAGGGAAGGTACTCTCACCACGGTGCTGTAGCTTGAGTTGTTCTCGAACTTGAGGGCAAGCATGCATTGGAAGCTAAAGGCGGGGTGGAGTTGAACTGTGCCAGCTGGTAATAAACTCTTCTTTGCTTCTAGTGCAAGATTTGCACAAATAAATCTTCTTTTGTAGATAATATTGTGATAACTATTATACTTGGAACTTTAAGCTTGTGATATTACCATGTAACTAAATCACATTAACATTTTAACTGCCATATCGTTAGTCATTTTAAAGAAGTAACAAAATCTTCTTGCTTACAGGATCTTCTGAGACAATGGTCGCCACATGAACTGTTACACGTGTTGGCATATATCTGTTTTAGATGGCCTGGTTTCTTATTGACCAATGTAACAGTTCTTTAGGTAGAGTTCAGCCTAGCACCAGTTGATGTAGAAAGACTAAGCCTTGTTTCGCTGCAACATATTCTTGTGCAGAAACAATATTAAGGAGAAAAGGATCGACTGAAGTCGTGCCTCCCTCATATTTCTTCATAACTTGTAATCTTCATAAGATATGATTTTTTATAACATATTCTTAAAGTATATTCACTGAATAAATCTTCACATTGAAGAAGCAACTTTAAATTCACTATTTATTATAGTGATACACTATACAGACTGACATTCAAAAAGTTAATACATGCTTAACACTTTTAGTGTAAGAACAATCAGTGTTTTGTTTTAAATATACCCTGTGCACTGTGTATTCATGGAATACGTGGACTGGGACTTCTTTGACTGGTTTAAAATAGCTTCTTTGCCTACTTGCTGCTGCAGCCTCTGCCAGAATCTGAAACAATTCTGGCGGCAGCTTCTGCCCTGAATAGGCCCAATTACATTATAGAAATTAAGATATTAAAGATTGTATCTCAAGGTGATAAAAAAAATAGGTATTTGCTTTGTAGTAATACAGGTATTGTTCACTCTTAAGTCCCAACTGATCTGCCTCCTTTTCTAATCAGCCAAATCCTTCTTCCGGTTCTTTTAATGTTCTAGACAGCATTTATACATAAGTACAGTATATGGTAGATTGGTTCACACAGTTAAACAGTGTGCCACCTGGGTTATCAGTTCCCACCCTTTGCATCACTCTCTCCAACACTATGTTGAAGAGTAACATGGATAATAAGTGTTGCGTCCTGTGTCTGCCAAAGTGGCCAGCTAGGAACTTAGGCGAGATGAGAAGCAAACAAGAAACCATGAGCTAAGAAAGTAACTTATCTTTTATTATACAGAGAGATGGTTACAACAATAAGAATATTGTAGACATCATTAGGTGTGGTCATCAACTACTAGAAGCCCCCCCCTACCTTCTCCTAAGCAATTCCATACACACTCTCCCTGCGCTTCTTCTGAGGCCACCCTTAAATGCTACAGTCCAGAGGGTGTGCTCGCCGTGCAGCAGAAGACGGGGTCCTGAGGCGCCATAGCCATTTGTTACTCGGTTGCGCGGTGTCGAAGCTAGTACATGCCAGTGCAGTACGGCCCATTCGTAGCGCCACCAAACAATGAGCCAGGTGTGTAAGTGCGCGTCTTGCAGGTGTCCTTCGGCGACGATACTACAATAAGTAACCCTGTCTTAACCCTCGGTTGACCTCAAAGTCTTTAGTTTTCCTTCTATTTTTCTAAGAATTTTGTGCTGGTGAGGGTCATTTGTACCAGTCTCATTAGTTTACTTGAGATTTCCATATCAATTAATGTTTGATAAAGCTTTTTTCCTTTTAACACTATCATAGGCTTGTTTGATTCACAAGAAGGACAACAAAGACTTCAGTCATATAATAGCCACATTCCACTCATCTAGCATCTCTTCCTTTTCCCATATTTCCACTATCAGCTGAAGTACCAGTCTTATTTGGGGGCATTGCAGTGCCCTCGCCAAGTCAATTACATGGCCGTGTTATCCTTTTCTCAAAGCAGTAGACGGCACTTTCGATCCCCTTATATCTCAGTTGCTGATAAAGCTAGAAGTCTGAATTTTCGGTTGCCAAGAGTATCTACTATAACTAGCCATATTTTCAAATTGTACTATTCTATACCTTATAGTTGACGAAATATTAGCAGTCGAAATTTGCTAATTCTGTCACTTCCTGTCTCGCCAATCATCAGAATCGTAAGGTACTTCTAGCTGACACACAAACGTCAAATTTTGTGTTTAGAGAGTGTTTAGCCTGTAATGTAAGGAAAAATTCAAACATCTGTCAAAATTATTTCCATTCTAGAAAACATTTTCGTTTGATAGAATATAATCGACAAACTTGCCATTGGGAGTGTTGAGTGGATTTGTGGTTGCGCATTAGGTTCATATACGGAAGATCGCGTGTTCAATTTCTGGTGCTGTAAATTTTATTTTTATTTTTCATTTTAATGTAGCTGTCACCTTTCCACTAAGTAAAGAGTCATCTGAAATGACATCAGGCACTTGATTAGAGAATGAAGAGTAACTTATAAGGTATAGCTTGAATTGCTGCCAATGGAAACAGTAGGACCAGTGACACATGCTAGCTTGATTTCAGTTATAAATGAGAAAACTGTTGCTCATAATGTCGAAAATTCCATCACATGATGCAGGGTAAAAACTTGAGACCAGGAGCAAAAACTTAGATTGTGGTTTCCCCTCAGGGGCTCTGCATTAATTTGCTGAGTACGGGCTTGGCGAACCCGGGGTCCTGAGCTGTGGGCTGTGTCGCGCCAACAGTCCGCTACACCGTAAGCTCTGTGCGTGCTTCAACGACCATCGTTCGGCACGACGGTGGAACGTTGTTCGTTTCAGAGCCCGGGGATCTTGGCTTAATCGCCCGGGTCGCGAGGACGGTACAAACCTCTATAAAAAAAACCTCAATCTCAAGGTGTGCTACGTGCCGAGGAGATGCATGGCTGTTGAGGTTGAACAGCCGCTAGCGAGCAACCTCTGAGGAACCTGCCGCACCTCAGTTGTTATAAGGCTTACCCAGGCAAGCGGGGCTCTGCCTGGGTGGACCTTTAGATCCCTAGCTGCTCGTGGGAACAACATGAAACGAGCAAAAGAAAACGTTGGTGGACGTGTAACCACTGTCTCAAAGCGTGGTAAGTTTTATGCCTCTTCATATGACCCCAAGTCGTTCCCTTCCTTGGCCACGCCCTGGGAGGAACGCAGGGCTGCTACCATCAATGAGCCATATTCGCCTCGATATTTAGTCTGTACAAGGGTTGATGGGGAATCATTTACGACCGTAAAGCCTCAGTTCTTCGTAGACCATCTGGAGGAGAAGTTTGGAGATGTGGAGTCCCTCTCCAAGATCCGCAATGGCTCTGTTTGATTCACACCGCATCCCCTGCCCAGTCGCGGGCATTGCTTGCCTGCGATAAGCTGGGAGATATCGCGGTCAACATTGCGCCACATAAGGTCCCTCAATCTGGTCCAGGGTATTATTTTTCACCGGGATCTCCTCTTACAATCTGATGAGGAGCTGCGCGCCAACCTCGAGCGGCGTGGTGTTCACTTCGTCCGGCGCATCCATCGTGGGTCGAAAGATAATAGGGTTGCCACCGGTGCCTTCATCGTAGCCTTTGAAGGCGATACACTGCCAGAGAAGGTGAAGGTGATGTGCTACCGGGTTGATGTAAAACCCTACATCCCTCCTCCTATGAGATGCTTCCAGTGCTGGAAGTTTGGGCATATGTCGTCCCGTTGCCCTTCCAGCCCACCCGGACGCCCCATGTACTCCGCCGCCCATCTGCGTGAACTGTGGCCAGGAGCATCCTCCCTGCTCATCACAATGCCCTATGCTCCGGAAAGAAAGGAAAATCATCGAATATAAGACCTTG
This sequence comes from Locusta migratoria, assembly GCA_026315105.1. NCBI lineage: Eukaryota > Metazoa > Arthropoda > Insecta > Orthoptera > Acrididae > Locusta > Locusta migratoria. Next base: position 371,743,552 of record CM048750.1, read on the forward strand.
GACCGGTTGACCTATACTGAGGCAAAAAAGAAATTTGAGCGCTTACACCCAGTGGCCATGACAACGTCTTTTGCGGCAATTGCATCATCATCTTCATCATCTGTGGCAACACCCATCTTATCTGCTCATTCTTTTTCTGTAGGCCCCCAGGGCCGCAAACCTACATCTGCCCCCAAGGTGGTTGGGGGCCCCCTTCCTTCTTCTGCTCCCCAGGTAACTGCCTCGGGAGCAACCTCCACCCTTCTGCCGGAGACACAACAACCCACTCCGGCACCCCTCGTTCGGAAGGGGTCCCTTGGGACACTCCCTTCCGAGGGTTCCGCCCGTGTCACTTCTGACACACGCCAGCAGCAGGCAAAACCGAAGGCTGCTGGACGCAGGGCCTCATGCTCCTCCTCAGTCCCTGAGGCTGAGTGTGAGAAGCCAGCCCTGCCGGCGAAGCCCCCGAGGGGCAAGAAGGACCGGAGGAAAAAGGTTGAAAACGACGACGTGAAGGATACCACGGTGGCTCCCGAGCCACCTCACCACTCCACCTCGACCTCTGGGGACGAGGTGGAAATTCTAGCGTCCCCAGACGACCTCGCCGTCGGGGACATCACAGAAATTATGGATACTGAGCCAGAACAAAGGCAGACAGCGGATTTGAGTGACGCTGATTTGTAATCTCCATGTCTTCCCAGTTATCAGACAGCATTATCCTCCAGTGGAACTGCGGCGGTTTCTTCCCCCACCTGGCTGAGCTACGACACCTTTTAAGCACAACACCTGCCTTCTGCATTGCCTTACAGGAAACATGGTTTCCAGCAATGCGGACCCCAGCCCTTCGTGGCTACAGGGGATATTACTGTAACCGTAGCTCATATAACAGGGTCTCAGGTGGTGTATGTGTGTATGTCCTTACCTCTGTTCATAGTGAACCTGTGCCCCTTCATACACCATTCGAAGCAGTGGCTGTCAGGGTAAGGACAACACAGGCATTTACTGTCTGCAGCCTTTATCTCCCTCCAGATGGTGATATTTCTTTGAATGATTTGGCTGCACTTATATCGCAACTACCCCCGCCTTTCTTCTTATTGGGCGACTTCAATGCCCATAACCCGTTGTGGGGTAGTACTTCGCTTTCTGGCCGAGGCAGAGTAGTCGAGTCTTTACTTTCTCAACTCGACCTCTGCCTATTAAATACTGGTGCCCCCACACACTTTAGTGTGGCACATGGCACGTTCTCTGCCATTGATTTATCGATCTGCAGCCACAGCCTTCCACCATCTGTCCACTGGAGAGCCCACGACGATCTGTGTGGCAGTGACCGCTTTTTCTGTCACTCCCACAACGTCAGTCCCCAGAACGCCCCCCCCCCAGGTGGGCTTTAGGCAGGGCTAACTGGGAAGATTTCACGTCCACTGCTATTGTTCAACCTCCACCACTCGATTCCATCGATGTGGTTGTTGAGGGCGTCACTCACACAATTGTTTCTGCTGCAAAAGCTGCAATTCCATGCTCCACAGGGTGCCCACGGCGTAAGGCAGTGCCGTGGTGGTCGCCGGAAATAGCTGAGGCTATTAGAGATCGTAGGCGGGCCTTACAGCGCTATAAGCGTCACCCCTCTCAGGAGCATCTCATTGATTTTAAACGGCTTCGCGCTCGTGCTCGCCAGTTAATGAGAAAACGGAAACAGGAGTGCTGGGAGAGGTACGTTTCCACTATTGGGACAGGCACCTCAGCCTCGCAGGTCTGGAGTAAGATCAGGCGGCTACAGGGATTACGGACACCAGTGGGAATCCCTGGGATCTCCTCAAATGGAGTCGTTTGTACGGACCCGGCCACTATTGCAGAGATGTTTGCTGAGCATTATGCCCACGCCTTTGCCTCTACACACTATCCACCGGCCTTCCGTACATTGAAGGAGAGGATGGAACGCCAGCCCCTCTCCTTTCGTACCCACCGCACTGAATCTTACAACACTCCCTTTACTGAGTGGGAGCTCCTCAGTGCTCTTCAACAACGTCCAGACACGGTTCCAGGGCCTGATAGCATCCATAGTCAAATGCTGAAACATCTCTCAGCAGATAGTCGGCATAACCTCCTTGCGGTCTATAACCGCATTTGGTGTGATGGTGTTTTCCCGTCACAGTGGCGGGAGAGTGTCATCATCCCAGTGCTTAAGCCCGACAAACATCCTCTGAACTTGGATAGCTATCGGCCCATTAACCTGACTAACGTTCCATGCAAACTGTTGGAGCGGATGGTCAGTCGGCGGTTGTGTTGGATTCTTGAGACTCGGGGATTATTGGCTCCATGCCAGGGCGGTTTCCCCAGGGTCGGTCTACCACCGATAATCTGGTGTACCTCGAGTCTGCAATCCGCACAGCCTTTTCCCGGCGCCAACACCTTGTTGCCGTCTTCTTCGATATGCACAAAGCATACGATACAACCTGGCGACGACACATCCTCAACACTTTATATGACTGGGGCCTCCGGGGCACCCTACCGATTTTTATTCAGAATTTTTTAGCCGTCCGTACCTTTCGTGTTCAAATTGGTGCTTCCCTGAGCTCCTCTCATATCCAGAAAAATGGGGTTCCTCAGGGTTCCGTTTTAAGCGTCCCATTATTTTTAATCGCCATCAACGGTTTAGCCACAGCGGTTGGATCGTCGGTGTCCCCCTCTCTTTATGCTGACGACTTTTGTCTCTCTTTTAGTTCCTGCAGCACCCAAGTTGCCGAGCGCAGGTTGCAAGGTGCTATTCAGAAGGCGCAGACCTGGGCGCTTACCCACGGCTTTCAGTTTTCTGCCTCCAAGACCAGAGTGATGCACTTCTGTCGGCGTCGGACTGTCCACCCGCACCCTGACCTTTATATTAATGACGAACTACTTACTGTAGTTGAAACTCATCGTTTTTTAGGACTGGTCTTTGACACCCGGCTGACATGGATCCCCCACATTCGTCAGCTGAAACGGAAGTGCTGGCGCCATCTCAACCTTCTCAGACACTTGGGTCATACGAACTGGGGTGCCGACCGCTCCACACTGTTGCGGCTTTACACGGCGCTGGTGCAGTCCCGTCTTGATTTTGGGTGCATTGCCTATGGGTCTGCGGCACCTTCGGCACTGCATCTCCTGGACCCCATTCACAACTGTGAGGTCCGCATTGCGACAGGCGCTTTCCGCACCAGCCCGGTGAACAGTTTACTAGTGGAGGCTGGGATCCCACCTTTGGGGATCCGCCGCCAACACCTGCTCGCAGCTTATGCAGCGAACGTATATTGCTCCCCAGGCCACCCAAACCGTCGTCTTCTCTTTTCTAATGTGGTTGTCCCTCATCATCAGCGACGCCCCAGGTCAGGTCTAACGATAGCCTATAGAGTTCGGTCCCTCCTCCTGGAACTTGAGTCTTTGCCCCTTCCGTCTCCATATCGGGTCCAGGTGCATACACCTCCATGGTGTTTGACAAGGCCGTCTATTCGGCTGGACTTGGCCCATGGGCCCAAAGACTCAGTACCACTGGAGGCGCTCCGCCGTCAGTTCTCGGCTGTCATAGCGGAATTCCGTGGTTATGACCTGATCTACACCGATGGCTCAATGTTGGATGACCTTGTCGGATTTGCCTACACACACGGTGACCATGTGGAATGGCACTCTCTGCCGAATGGCTGCAGTGTTTACACTGCAGAGCTGGTGGCCATTCACAGAGCTCTTGTGCATATCCGGTCTTGCTCAGGCGAGTCTTTTGTTGTTTGCAGCGACTCCCTGAGCAGCCTCCGAGCTCTGGAGCAGTGTTACCCGCGGTCTACCCTGGTGTTGGCTGTTCAGGAGACACTTTATGCCATTACACGGTCCGGGCGATCGGTGGTGTTCATCTGGTCTCCAGGTCATGTTGGTATCCCGGGCAATGAACGTGTTGACAGGCTTGCCAAGCAGGCTGTAGGTATGTCCTGTCTAGAGATCGGCCTCCCGCCGAGCTCTGGAGCAGTGTTACCCGCGGTCTACCCTGGTGTTGGCCGTTCAGGAGACACTTTATGCCATTACACGGTCCGGGCGATCGGTGGTGTTGATCTGGTCTCCAGGTCATGTTGGTATCCCGGGCAATGAACGTGTTGACAGGCTTGCCAAGCAGGCTGTAGGTATGTCCTGTCTAGAGATCGGCCTCCCGGCTTCTGATCTCCGTTCATTGTTGCGCCAGCAAGTACGTCAGCTTTGGGATACTGAGTGGCGTAGCCTGCGCACGCCCAACAAGCTCCGGGTGGTCAAGGAAACGACGGTTGCATGGCGCTCCTCCATGCGCGGTTCACGACGGGACTCAGTGGTTTTATGTCGCCTCCGCATTGGGCATACGTGGCTCACCCATGGACATCTCCTTCGGGGTGAGGACCCAGCCCAATGTCGGTGTGGCTCCCATTTGACAGTCGTCCACATATTGTTGGACTGCCCCCTTTTAGCCGCCTTGCGGAGACATTTTAACCTCCCTGCTGTTTTATCGGAAGTTTTAGGTGACGATGCCACAATGGCAGATACCGTTTTACGTTTTATTCGAGCAGGGGGATTTTATCGTTCTCTCTAACTGGAGATTTCTTTGTGAAACCGAGTGGTTGACTTTTCCTTTTTTATTCTTATGGTTGGTCAACCACGGCCATCGGTTTCTTTGTTGTAAGTTGTCTCTGTGTATCCGTCTTTTCGTTTTGTCTTGTTATTTTTGATGATGTTTTATTGACTCAGTGGGACTCCTCTCCCACATCGTAACTTTAAACTCTGTGCGTGATATCTTTCACGTGTATGGTTTTCCTTTTGTCGCCTAGAGGTGGAATGGGGGACTGATGACCATTGCAGTTTTGCCCCCCTTAAACAACCAACAACAACATTAGATTGTGGTTTCAAACCACAACACGGCAAAGATAGGGAGATGCCATTGATCTGGGAGATACGCAGGCTATGTTATCTATGATCTGTGCCATAGAGTGGAAACACTCTGAAGTGAGTATTGCGTTCTGTCTTCTCTAGAATGTGTGGTTCTGCTCATGTTATCAACATTAAGCTAGGATTGTCACGTGATAACATTATATAAATAAGCGAACCTGAAAATTGAAGTGCCGATTTTCTACAATATTTTTTTCAGGAGGCCGATGAAATTTATATAATTCAAAAGATGGTTTGCTGCAGATGTGCACAATACAATAATCATTAGTGTACATAGCTATCTGCTGAGAGTGGTAAAATGGAGTAGATGTTTTCAAAGCTATAGCTTGGATCACGATTTAAAATCTCTAATAAAAATTAGCAACAACTGCCCTAGGGATGAGCTAAATGGTAACATCAATGTTCAATTCAAAGAAATCTATGTATGATGAGCATTTAAAGGAAAATATCCTGGTATATTAGTGTTTTGGGTGCTGAAACACACTCTCCTCGGCAGAACCAAAGACACACATTACTAGATTGTCACTATTGAATACAGTATTATTGGTCTTCCTGTCACTTTAATCAATGTATCGACTATTATTTGTGTATGGATATAACAGCCATAAGAAATAGGGGTAAGCTGATAAAATTTCACCACATTTAGAGTTTTGACATAAAGGCTAAATTCTACTTACAGCGGTGGCATAGTGTGCCGATGTTGGCAACAAAATGTTCACTTTATGAGGGATATATACAAAAACCTGTCAACTACAAAGCAGGAACAGAATTATTTACTTCATGGTCAAGACGAAAAATTATGCCCCTAATTCTACATGACTGGTATCCGAAGTGTCTCATTCGTCAGTCGCTGCCAACTTCAGCACACTACGCCACTACTGCCATAAGTAAAATTATATCGTAAACTAGACAAACTTGATGATATTTGTGTAATACTAATTCACTAATCCACAACTTCCATGTATTATGAAGTTCACAAACTGACTCGAAATACAAAACTAACTTTTGTGATATTTGTATATTGATCCACCAAATGTGGCAGTACTATACATGATGAAAGGATTGAACAATAACAATGTAATCGACTTTCTGCACTTTACAAATACTGTTGCATCAAACCAAACCAAAGAGACAGGGAATGGATTTTAAGAAAATCTGTGGCTGATGTACTAAACAGTTTACAGAAAAGGACTACCTACAAAAAGAAATGATATACCATCAAAAATATAAAATGTACAAAAATGCAAGTCTTGCAATTAATTCCTTCCACCATAAAAAGTCGTGAGATCTTATGGGAAACAAAGTCAGTAATTTTAGTTAGTGTTCATGCAACTACCTATTCAACACCTAGTCATAATTTTTAGGTAATTAGTTATCTACCAACATCTGTAGTGACTATATCAAAATTATACACATTTATGTCTATAATAAATATAATGACTTGGCAATCACATGACAACATAAACTAATATTTAAAAGACTTTGTGAGGTATTTCATTCCTACGTAGTTATGTTTGGGTACATAGTGGAATATAAATTATTTTTATACGTCGGTGTGTTATTGCCCAATCATGTATTCTTATCTCGTCATATTATGGTGAGATTGCGAAGTTATTATATTATAGAACTAAAGATGTATCATACTAATATAGTCACTATAAATGTTGGTTATGAAAAGTGTCAACTTTTTTCTCAATCATGTATTCTTATCTCGTCATATTATGGTGAGATTGCAAAGTTATTATATTATAGAACTAAAGATGTATCATACTAATATAGTCACTATAAATGTTGGTAGATAACAAATATGTGGTTCTAAGAGCACTAACTAAAATAACAGACTTGGTTTCCCATATCACGACTTTTTATGTTGGAAGGAATTCATCGCGAGACTCGCATTTTTATACATCTTAGGTTTTTAATGGGATTAGATGTTCACCTCTACCTTTTATTATCTCAGCTGTAATGTTATCTATGCATGTAGTCTTATTGTTTTTAGGCTTTTAATTGTCGTTCTAATTTGCTCTATTGTTGGTAAAGGTATAGGTGTTTCATTCTGACTAACATTTTGCCACGGTTCTTTTTTTATGAATTCTTTTGTATTAGATCTTGTTGCCCTGTTGATCATTTTCTTCCTTGCCTCATTTTTCTCTCTTCCGCTGCTTTTTAGTCTTCAACAACATACCATCCTGCCCTTTCCACCCTTTATTCTAAACCTAAAACTACTTCTGCAGCTTCTTGTAAGAGCCTCTTTAATCATACTCCACTTCCCGTACAGGATACATATGTTCTTATTTATAGCTGTGCTGAAAAACTATATTACTGATTAATGGTCGTAAAACAGAGCTTTCTTGTTTCAGCACCGTCGTCTGGACATATTTGTTGCCCCAAAGTCTGAAAATGCAACTGCTTTGATGCACTATACAGGTTCTGCATTGTTCAATCGTGCAACTAGGCTTTTGGCTGCTGAGAAAGGAATGTACCTTTCAGAGCATTGCTTGATGAATGGCGTTGTGAGGGAGGTAATTATATTTTTCTATGAAATGAACACTATCCATTTGAGCAATTTGTTCATTGTCTTCTTGATTTTATGCTTATTGTTTTACTTATTTGTAATTCTGATTCACTGTGTTGTAAGAATAATGGGTTTTTCTTTGAAGAAAACTTTTCAACTGAATATCTTAACTGTCACAATGGACAAGTGTGGAAACTGCCACAGAATCATTAGGAATGGCAATCAGTGAGAAGAGTGTCAGCATATTTTCGTATGGAGTGTTGTAATACAACCTATGTGAGTAATGATAGTGTTCATTTCTTGAGATGCTAGAAAAAGAGCAGCTTATCTTGGAACTTGGAGCTAATTTGACATGACAGAAAATAACAGTTTTGTGAGTTGCAGTCTACAATAGTATAGTTTTATACCAGAAGACATTGCACTTCAGATTGCTTCATTATAGATGTTGCCAGTAGGTTCAATGTTTTGAAGACTCCAAGAGGTTCCAAATCAGCCTCTATAATATGACATACAGTTTCAAACCAAGTGTAATAAGAAAATTCTTATGAAGGTATTATAGCTGAGTGATAGCCATAGGGTGGGGAGTGGGAGGTGAATGGGGAATGACAGAACTGCTTCAGAAGCCATTTAGAAGTGATGCATCAAAACATTACTCATGTGGATGTGGTTGATGCATCACTCCACTTTCTGCCATATCATACACTGGATGGTTTACGTTTGAATTCTTCTGGTAACAAGCTACTTGCATGACAAATCTTTGTGAGTTTGGATCTCCCCGTGTGTTGTTTTTTCTGTGGCTCAGAAATAATTTGTTCCCTTTTCCTTTCTCTTTCTTCAGCTTTTTATTATAAACACAGTACCTATGTAGTGTTTGCTCAAAATGGATATATTCTTATGTACATAATTTTTATGTAAATATATTTCTACACAATATTGTTCAACCTGTCGACTGTGATAATATTTTATAAATACCATTTTTGCCGGCATATAAGACACATTTTTTTTTCCTACAAAAATTGGTCCAAAAACTGGATGCATCTTATACGCCGGTTGCCAGTTAAAGTAGATGCCCACAAGTTCTATTTCTTTGAAGGGATTTCAAAAAATGGTGTAAAATACGGGAAATAATGTTTTAAGCAGGAAAATTTGCTTTAAGTTTCTCTCTTATATTTCCCTGGCTTTTATTTATATATGTACATAATATGCACAAAAATACCCGTCAGGACCCTTATTATGTAGTAAGACTTCTGAATTTTGTACTATTTTTAGTGCCAAGTCTAACTCAAACTGTTAACTTCATAGGAAGTAGAAACTTTCAACGTAATTTCACTTATCATAATCAATTTTTTTGGCAATCCTATAATGGTGTCATTCATAATTTCAATAATGAAATGCTGCCCATGTATTTGTCCATGTCTTGCCTGACGATATTTGAGTATTTATTCGTATTCTCAAGTGCAAATATATACACAAATAATTTTTGTGATGTTTGCACAGCTTCTGCGTCTCACAATTATTGTATTTTTGGGGTTATAACATGCTGTGCACCATACAGTGTGCTGATCAATATGCAGACAAAAACCATCCATCATTCTCACAGTTAATGAAACATCACAAAATTACTTAAATATTTGTGCTTCACAATAAATTCTCAAAATGCTTCATTTGGAACATGAAAACCCCCCTTTTTTTAATCACTAACTGATACTCAACACGATGTCTGAACGGAGCAAAGCAGAGCTACCTAAGTGTCAATGTCCGTAAGCCTTTACAACACTCTCGTCAACCATTGTGTCATAGTCGGCGCACATTGTAAAAAGCGATAGGCGAAATATCCGTTTGAATAAGCGCAAACTGTCAAGAAATTCGGCTGCAAAAAGTTTGTGAACATTACTTAAAGGCACTGCCTTAGATATTTGATGCAACTGAACTAATGTATTATAATTATGTTGCAATTAACATATTAGGTGTTATTTATTTTCTTTCCTAAAAAAGAAGTCTAAAACGTAGGGTGCGTCTTATACGCCGGTGTCTCTTATATGCCGGCAAATACGGTAATTTTACCACCATTTCAATGTGTAAGTATCTTTATTTTTTTGGTGCACTTATACGGATTTTATAGCCTTTTTCTAGTGTGAACTGTAAGATAATGAATATCACAATAAGGGTTTAAATATTTTATATCTCTGGGATGTAGCAGTAGAAGGAGGTGGACCATAATGAGCAAGGATGTGGCCAAGATCTGCAACTAAAATAATTGATTAATCCACACAGTTATTTATTAGAGTAGAAAGGAATGCCTAACTCTGAGGTGCTTGTGATGGTACAAATGCTTCTTAATGATTACACAGTTTTGCAATGCAATAATAAAGTGTTCTGCAAAGCAATAGAAAATTGTTCTGGCTCTGTCCTCAAGTAGACTGCTGGCTCTCCTCTGATGAACTTCCTGGAACTGTCGAACTCGTGGATCTGCTTCGTACTGTGATGGAACGCATGGTTAACGCTCGGTTGGTCTGGCTCCTCGAATCTCGCCGCCTCCTAACAAATGTCCAATGCGGTTTTCGTTGACACCACTCTGCTGCTGATCACCTCGTTACGTTGTCGACCTTCATTATGAACAACTTTCTAAAGAAGCGTCAAACAGTAGCAGTGTTCTTCGACTTGGAGAAGGCATACGATACCTGTTGGAGAGCGGACATTCTCCGCACATTGCACACATGGGGCCTTCGGGGCCGCCTCCCTCTTTTCATTCAAGCGTTTTTGGCGGATCGCAAGTTCCGGGTACGGGTGGGCTCTGTTTTGTCAGATACCTTTTGCCAGGAGAATGGGGTTCCGCAGGGCTCCGTCTTGAGTGTGGCTCTCTTTGCCACTGCAATCAATCCGATCATAGATTGCCTTTCAGCCGACGTCTCCGGATCTCTTTTTGTTGACGATTTCGCAATTTATTGCAGCGCCCAGCGGACGTGTCTCTTGGAGCGTTGTCTTCAACGCTGTCTTGACCGTCTATATTCCTGGAGCATCGCAAATGGCTTCCGATTCTCCACTGAGAAAACAGTGTGTATAAACTTCTGGAGATACAAGGAATTTCTTCCACCTTCTCTGCATCTTGGCCCTGTTGCTCTCCCTTTCTTGGAGACTACGAAATTCTTGGGGCTAATGTTGGATCGGAAACTTTGCTGGTCCACACATGTGTCCTACCTGGCTGCCCGTTGTGCCCGATCCCTTAATGTTCTTAGTGTTTTCAGTGGCACATCATGGGGAGCGGATCGTACCTACCTGCTTCACCTTTACCAGGCCATTGTTCAGTCAAAGCTCGACTATGGAAGCCTTGTATATTCTTCTGCACGGCCGTTGATTCTCCGCCGTCTCAACTCTATTCACCATCGGGGATTACCAGCCCTGTTGAAAGTTTGTATGCCGAGGCTGCTGTATTACCCTTGACCACTCGGCGTGACATACTCTTGTGTCGGTACGCATGCCGCCCGAGGTCAATGCCCAACCATCCATCTTACCGATTATTTTTTGACGACTCACTCGATCGCCAATATCAGTTGTCTGCGATTGCCTTGCTTCCACCTGGAGTTCGGTTTCGCCGCCTACTACAGCGGCTTGATTTTACCCTTCCTTCCACCTTTCAGTTGAGCGACAGCCCATTGCCACCGTGGCATCAGGCCCAGGATCACACTCACCTTGAACTTAGTTCGCTCCCCAAGGAGAGCACTCCGGATTTGGTATACCGCTTGAGGCTTGTCTAACTCTGTTCGCGGTTCGATAATGCCACATTTATTTACACTGATGGTTCCAAGAGCACTGCCGGTGTCGGATCTGCCTTCATCGTCGGGGACAACCGTTTCCAATACAAGCTCCCTGACCGGTGCTCGAATTTCATGGCTGAGCTTTTTGCCCTCCACCAGGCCGTCTTGTATACCTGCCGCCACCGCCAACCTTTCTATGCCATATGTTCGGACTCCCTTAGTGCCCTGCAGAGTCTTAAGGACCCTTTCTCGAACCATCCTCTCGTGTATCGGATCCAACGCTCCCTCCCGTTGCTAGCAGATGACACCTGTCACGTTTCTTTCCTGTGGGTCCCTGGCCATGTGGGTGTCCCCGGAAATGATACCGCCGACATAGCAGCCAAGGCCGCAGCTCTTTAGCCTCGCATGGCTACCTTTTGCGTCCCATCGAACGATGTTCAACAGGCTCTTCGCCGGAGTATCGTGTCATCATGGCACAGTGCGTTGCTTTCACTGTACAACAATAAATTGCGAAATGTAAAACCGATCCCGATGGCTTGGAGGACCTCCTCACGCCCCTCTCGGCGAGAGGAGGTCATCCTGGTCCGGTTGTGGATCGGTCACTGCCGTTTCAGCCACCGTCACTTGCTATCCGCCGACCCTGCACCGCTGTACTCCTGCAGTGAACAGCTGACAGTGCGACATGTTTTACTGTATTGTGTTGAACTTTAATCATCTCCGTGTAGCCCTTCACTTTCCATCTACTCTGGAGGAAATTTTAGCTGATGACACACGAGCAGCTGCTCGAGTTTTGCGTTTTATCGACTTGGCCAACTTATCGAAGGATATTTAACCCTTTCAATTGTCTTTTATCTTTCGTTTTTAGCCTCTTCTTGATGTTCTAACTAGCAGTTACCAATTTTTTGATATCTAGCAAATCTCTGTTTTTGTCTGGGCGCTAATGACCGTAGAAGTTGTGCGCCCTAAAACCACAAAAAAAAAATATATATATATATATATATATATATATATATATATATATATATATATATATATATATATATTCCTCCGAGGGGGCCCACAGCTCTTTTGTGGGTAAGTGTGTGGTGCGCATGGGTCCTGAAGCCACTGCAGCCTTACTTCTCTTCCTCCCAAGCAGCTTTTCCTTTCCCTGCCTCCCCCACCCATCCATCATCCTACCTCCTTCCACACCCCACTCACTCCCCCTCTCCAAGTGCTTCTCTCTATAATGTCTTGGCTATTCCCATAGCTCTGATGGTTTAGCACTTTGGCTTCCTTTGCATATTACCAATTTTCGGCCCAGTCCAGTCCTCTTTGGGGTTTGACCTCCCTTGCCAAATTTTCCGTTGTAGTGTGACTCAATCAGGGAAGAACTCCCCAACCTACCTGCAGTGCGGGTTTCCCTCCCTTCCTATCCCCTCTTCCTTTCCTCACTGTAGCACCCTCCCAGCTAGGTCACCAGCACATGTAGCCAGTCCATGTGGTGAGGCTGTTATGTACCCTTTTGGCTGAGCCCCCTGAATGCACAGGGCTCACACTGCCGATATCAGAGCTGTCACCTCCCCATGCAGGCCTAGGAGTAGATACCTATCCCCCTGGGGTTTCAGGACTCCCGGCAACATCCATCGAGCAAGGTAGGCATTGCTGTGGCTGGGTGGCACCCATTGGGAGAGCCCCTGTTCAGAGTGGGTGGTATCGGGATGGACTTCACGCACATGAAATGCCAGCATTTGTCCGGCCGCTCTCAGGCGGTCAAATTCTCTATAGAGAGGAATAGTTGTTTGGTTTGTTTTTTGTCTTCCACAGCCTTCCCATCCTTGGCTACTCTGTGGGATGAGGGCCAGGCCTGTCGATTAGGCAGAAATCCATTCCCAAGATACCTATTCTGTTCCAGGACAGACGGGGACATATTAGCTGCTACCAAGCCTCTCTCTTTGTGGAAAACATAGGAGACAAATTTGGTGAAGTGGAGGCAATAAGTAAGATGCTATCAGGTTCTGTCCTCATTCGCACTTCTTCTGCCAGTCATTCGGCTGCTTTACAAGCTTGCCAGCAATTGTGTAAAATTCCTGTGACCATCACACCTAATCAGTCCCTCAATATGACCAAAAGAGTTATTTTCCATGGGGACATATTGCTGCAAACCTGGAACGGCATGGCATTCATTTAGTTTGAAGCCACATATCCCACCTCCTATGCGCTGCTTCTGTTGCCTCGTTTTCGGCCACATATCCTCCAGGTGCACCAGTGACCCTGTCTGTGAGAACTCTGCCTACCCCCTTCATCCTGGAAGCCCTTGCATCCTGCCTCCACACTATGTGAATTGCTGTGGTCCGCATTCGCCTAGTTCACCTGTTTGTCCAGTTTTCCAAAAGGAAAAAAAATTCAGGAATTTAAGACACTCGACCATCTTTCTTATTCTGAGGCGCACAAAAAATTCAACCATCTCCATCCAGTGTCGATAACATCCACTTTTGCCTCCATTGCGTCACTCCCCCCTCTTTCCTCCTCCCTGGTGGTTACCACCATTCCCTCTCACGGTACCGCCCAGCCTCCTACCCCCATCCCTATCTACTCCCCCACTCCCTCCTCCCTCCCCCTCTGCCCCCCTGCCCCCTTCCACCTCCACCTCCCCTTCTCCCCGGCTGAAGAATAAACCCACTTCTTCAGCACCTGCTGGGGACAAGGCTCTATCCTCGAACCTTTCTCCCCAGCAATCTCTCAAAAAGACGACTACTGCAGGTTGGTCATGGGATCTGTGCTCTGTGGGTCTGAAAAGAAAGTCCCTCTCAGACTTAGATATACCGGAGTGTAGTACTTCCAAGAACACCTCTTCTCACACAGATAAGGAAGAGAAGAAGAAAAAGAAGCGGCGTAAGTCACAGGAAGAAGCCACTATGACCTCCCAGGTGGCTTTGCTCTCACTTGCTCCATGCGAGGCCCCTATGGAGTCGTGGGCGTCACTCCCTCGATGACCACAGATGCAGTGAAATAACATCTCCAGGCTCTTTTGTCATCCTTTATGACTATCATCCAGTGGAACATTCATGGCATTTGAGCCAATAAGGCAGAACTGCAGCTTCTTCTGTGAACATACTCTCTGGCGGTCCTCTGTTTACAAGAAACAAAACACAACCCCCATGATCACTTTCATCTTCCTCATTTCAATTCCATAGGTTTTGACCTTTCCCCTGTAGCAGGAATTTCTGCTCATGGGGGCAGCATGCGCTCATATGGAACACCATCTACAGCATCATCATCCCTCTAAACACCCAGCTTCAAGCAGTGGCTGTCTTCCTTACGCTTTCTGGTTTTTCTTTCTCACTGTGCACTGTTCTACACTCCCTCTTCTTCAAGTGTCACCAGGGCTGATCCTTTACACCTTATAGATCAGCTTCCTCCTCCATTTCTGCTTGTCGGCGATTTCAATGCCCACCATCCCCTTTGGGGTTCTCCTTGCCCCTGGCAGAGAGGCTCTCTTTCAGTCGAGATTTTTAACCATCTAAACCTCATCTGCCTCAATACTAGTGAACCTACTTTCCTTTTTGATTCCACCCATACCCTTCCCCCATTTGGATCCTTCCATCTGTACCACACAACTTGCCCGTCAGCTTGAGTGGTCTGCCCTCGTTCCTCTTTCACACCACGACGCACCCCTGTCCCCTGAATGGAATGAGGCATGCCGCAATGTCATCCGAGCACAGACGTGCACTTCACATCTTCAAACATCATCCCACATTGGAGAAATGCATCTGCTATAAACGGTTGCGAGGTCAATGCCATCCCATTATTCGGGATATTAAACGAGCCAGCTGGTTGTCCTTCACTAGCTCTTTTAACAGTTTTACTCCCTCTTCAGTCATCTGGGGTAAACTCCGCCGACTATCTGGGACCTCGGCCCATTCCCCGATCCCTGGTCTCACAGTTGGAAATGACTTCGTTCTGGACCCCAAATGATATCTACAACACCTTGGGCTGCTAATTTGCTGATATTTCGAGCTCCAAGCACTACCATCCTGCTTTCATTCCTTGAAAATGAGCAGCAGAAGCAAAGCCTCTATCCTTCTCGTCTCAGAACCGTGAGTGCTACAACACCAAATTTATTCTGAGGGAACTTCATCGGGCACACTCTTTGTCATGATCCTCCTCCCCAGGACCAGACAGCATTCACGTTCAGACGTTAAAACACCTTTCTCTGAACATACAACCACATCTGGAGGGACGGAACGTTCCCTAGATGCTGGCGTGAAGCCATCATCATTCCATGCCGAAGCCGTGTAAGGAAAAAAAATCTTACTTCCAGTTACCATCCAATCTCCCTCACCAGCAGTGCTTGCAAGGTACTGGAATGTATGATTAATAGTCGTCTGGTAAGGTGGCTACAGTCTCAGAATTTTCTCATGCCTGCCCAATGCTGTTTTCGTAAGCACCGCTCTGGTATGTATCATCTTGTTGCCTTATCCACTCACGTGATGAACAATTTTTTATGGAAACGCCAAACAGTAGCTGTGTTCTTTGACCTGGAGAAGGCATATAACACCTGTTGGAGGACGGGAATCCTCCAGACTTTACATACTTGGGGCATACGGTGCCACCTGCCTCTTTTTATTCAAGAATTTTTGAAAAACTGTGTTTTTAACGTGTGTGGGTTCGACCCTGTCGAACACTTTCATACTGGAGAACGGTATACCACAAGGCTTAGTGCTAAGTGTCGCTCTCTTTGCAATAGCCATCAACCCTGTTATGGATGTCTTCTACCTGGTATTTCGGCTTTCCTTTTTGTAGATGACTTTGCCATCTACTGCAGCTCTCACTGGATGTCTCTTCAAGTGACTTCTTCAGCAGTGCCTAGACTGTCTCTACTTTTGAAGCACTAACAATGGTTTCCAATTTTCGGCAGACAAAACGGTCTCCATGAACTTTTGGTGCCAAACAGAGTTTCTCCCCCCCCCCCCCCCCCCCACCCCCCACCCCCACCCCCCATCTCTTCACCTAGGTCCCACTGTCCTTCGTTTCACTGACACAGAGAAATTCTTAGGACTTGTGTCCAACAGGAAATTTTGTTGGTACTCCCACGTTTCTTACTTAGCAACTCGCTGTTCCCGCTCACTCAATGTCCTCAAAGTATTAAGCGGCACTTCCTGGGGAGCGGATCGGACCACTCTCCTCTTCTTGTACCGTTCTCTAGTCTGCTCGAAACTGGACTATAGTATACTCATGTGCACGATCATCTATTTTACGTCGCCTTAACACAATCCACCATAAAGGCCTCCGTCTATCAACAGGAGCCTTCTATACCATTCCAGTTGAGAATCTCTATGCTGAAGCTGCCAAACTGCCGCTGTCCAACAAGAGAGAGGTCCTTCTCAGTCATTACAGGAGCCATTTGTCAGCTATGTGCAGCCACCCAACCTATGCTCCCTTTTTTTATGCATCTCTTGACCGTCAATTCACGGTTCGTCCATCTTATCTCCTATCTCTCGAAGTCCGCTTCTGTTTGCTGCTCCAGCAGCTTGGCTTATGCTCCCTGTCACGTTCTCTGTGGGAGAGGGTTCTTCACCACCATGGCTTCACCCCAAGGTCCAGGTAAACTTTGATCTCCATTCTCTCCCCAAAGACATTACCTCTGACCTAATTTACTGCAACGAGTTTCTTGCTCTCTGCATGCAGTTTGGGGACAGAAGCTTCATCTACACTGATGGCTCAAAAACTAACCATGGAGTTGATTGTGCCTTTGTCCTTGGTGGCAATTCCTTCCGATATCGTCTTCCCGACCAGTGTTCAATCTTTACAGCAGAGCTATTTGCTATTTATCAGGCCACCTGTACATCAAGTGACACTCTCTCCCTAATAGTGTCATCTGCACAGATTCCCTGAGTGCTCTTCAGAGCGTCAGTGAGCTAGACCCAGTCCACCCCACAGTACAGCATATTCAGGTATGCCTCTACTCACTTAATGTCAGTGGAACCACTGTGGCTTTCCTGTGGGTTCCTGGTCATGTCGGAATATCAGGGAATGAGTGTGCAGATACTGCTGCGAAGGAAGCAGCTTCCCTACCCCCGCTAGCTTCCTATTCCATTCCTCCAGGTGACCTTCAGGTAGATGTCTCACAATGTGTGGTATCGCTCTGGCATGTACACTGGACCTCCCTCCATGGGAACAAACTCCGGCATATTAAGACTTCCCCCACTGCTTGGTTAACCTCCTCTCGGCCCTCCTGGCAGGAAGAGGTCATTCCCACCCGGCTGTGCATAGGAATCTGCCACTTCACCCCCCGTCACTTACTGTGCGGTGACCACGTCCCTCTTTGTGGTCACTGTTCACAAACCCTGACAGTCCGCCACTTTCTAGCGCAATGTCCATGTTTTAGCCATCTCCGTCAAAGTTTGTGTTTTCCATCAGACTTGCTTGACATTTTATCTGATGACAAACACTTAGATGACACTGTCTTTTTATCCATCGCACAAATATGGTGAGGGAAATTTAACTCCTCCTCCCCCACCCCTCCCGCCCTCAAGGGACTATAGCTGTCTTCTTTGCCACAAGGAAATCTGACCCAGGGAGTTATCATTTCTTAAGTGCTGTCGGTCATTTCCAAGATGATGGTTTTAGCATTTCCTTTTTCCTTTGCTCCTTTTAGTGCAGGTTACTGATATAAGTTTACTTGGGCACTTATGACTACAGTAGTTTTGCACCCTAAAACAAGCACAACAACCTGTGCTCTTGTGCTTCCCGACGGCCTGCCACAGGCCGCTCAGCCCATCACTCAGCCAACCTTGCCCTGTGTTAAATATTTCTGTTCACAGGACGGTGGCGGATGTCACCTTCTGAGTGTGATCACTGATACACAGTGTACGCTACCTGCATACTTCCTCCGTGGCAGAAGAATTACTGAACACACAGTACAAGCTTTGAAACTACTTATGGGTCATTCCATGTCAAATAAATAAATTTCAAAACATTTTCCCCGATTGACTAAAATGGATTTTTGAAGTAATTTTTTATGAACATTCTCATATGTCAACTATAAACATTGATGAAGTTTAACAATCATATATGTTATACTGGCTGTGATATAGTCACTTGCTTGACTTCATGTGGGACGTTGTGCAGAGTACATTAAAGAAAAGAATTTTATGAGCCATATTCAGCAAATTTGCCATAAAAAATTGGCACCAGAAAAAAATCTCAAAGTTCAGCTTCTTCTATCTGACGGACTGAAAGTATGACGAAAGTGAAACTTGGTATGTAGTTACTAAACACAACAGATTCTTGAATATAAAGTTTTATTTATGTACCTCTTTCCCATACCGAGTAAATTAGTTCAAATTTGCGCATCAAGCCCTTCAAGTGACTATATCTCGCACAATGGTACCTTGTAAGTTTCACATTCATACCTGCTTCCTCAAAGCACTTTCTGTTTCCAGCAGACAATATATCTATGTGTTAGTGTACTTTTCTTGGCTTAGTCACTCATAATGTTTCAAAAATGTCTTCCAACAAACGTTAGGGTCTAGAGGATTATCATGACAACACCTTCCCCTGCCAGCTTTTCTGTGCTCTGATGCATACGTTTCCATGAGTTCCCTTGTCAGCGACAGATGGAATTCTGCTATCGACCTATTACAACCTGTTAGTGACCCGTGTAAGACATGAGAATTTGAAACACACAGATTGAGAACCTCTTCCCCAGGGGGCTCACCATTCTTTGGCGAGTACGTGCTTGGTTACCACAGGGCCCCAGCCTTTGCAGCTCTCCTTCCTTTCCATGCTGCATGACTACTCTCCCACTATCCTTTTACCCTCTCTTGGGGACGGAGTATTGTTGACTTTACCTGGGTTTTCCTTTCACTTTCTTTCCTTTCTGCTTCCTTATGTTGCCTATTTTTTCCTCCACTTCAGCATTTGACGTTCCTCTTCTCTTCTTCTTTCTTCCTCCCTATGTGTTCCTGAAGGCCACCCATGCGCTTGACGTGTAGAAGGTGGTAACTGTGGTAATGCGCAA
This sequence comes from Locusta migratoria, assembly GCA_026315105.1. Lineage (NCBI taxonomy): Eukaryota > Metazoa > Arthropoda > Insecta > Orthoptera > Acrididae > Locusta > Locusta migratoria. Next base: position 371,762,738 of record CM048750.1, read on the forward strand.
GTCCCAGCCCCAGATGGGCATGTAGAGTTCATGCATATCCCCTGGTGAAGGCGAGGCCCAGAGAGGGGTGATTGCCTGAACTGCAACCTTCTCGATGAGCCAATTGGTCCCTCCGTGTGAAGTTTGGGAGGTGTGACCTGAGGTATGGACAATCACCTAAGGTGGGTGTGCTCCTTTTGAAGGGAGCCCCCAGCAGGAAGTGGCGCACCATCGGAGACACTGGCAACCATGGGGGATGTCTTCACAATGGGATCCCAAAATAAAATATATAAGGATATGAAAGAATCTCAGAATCCCTGAATTCGTCTACTGCACCTCGATACCTCATGGTAACACATACCAAAGACAGACAAAGTTTTACTATGGTCAGTCCATTTGTCATCCAAAAAGGCGTTGTTGCAATCGCAGGCCCAATGAAGTCCTGCAAACGTCTGCACAATGGTACCTTATTGTTTGAAACAGACAGACAAAGACTAAGAGGTTACTAAAGGCCACCCTTCTCCAGGGTTACCTGGTGCAAGTGGAGGCCCACCATACTCTCAACTATTCTTGCTGGGTTACATACAGTAATCTGCTTGATTCTTTGACTGAGTAGGAAATCAAGGATTACCTCTCCGATCAGGGCATCGCAGCAGTACATAAGGTCATGAACAGGGTCAACAATGAATTGGCCCCAACCCGCACTATATTCTTAATATTTGATCAAGTGTCTCTGCCTCCCAAGATCAAAGCTGGTTATGAGGTCTTCAACATCCGACCTCATATCTCCAATCCCACCCACTGCTACCAGTGGCAGCATTACAACCATACCAAGCAGTCATGTAAAAATCTGGCTAAATGTCTCACATGCAGCAGGTATGCCGATGAGGGTGATTGTCCACCTCTTTCTCTCCTCGCTGCCCAAACTGCATGGGTAACCATGCCACCTCCCCGTGACTGTCCCATCTGTCATTACAAGTGAGTGATTCAGGATATACGGCTCAAAGAAAAGGTACCGACACAGCTTGCAAGGAAAATGTATGCCAGTCATAAACAGAATACGTCAGCATTTGGGACTTTCATTTCAGTTGCTACTACTCCACGACAACTGCAAGACATGTCTACTCAGACATGTGACCTACAGTTCAGTCTGCTGTGATAACAACACCCACTCACATGATGGCATTATTGTCACCTCCTGCCAAGAGCACATACCATCCTACAATACCTTCACTTTCACCAGTGCAATCTCTTGCTTCACAGACAGAGACACGGAAATCCAAGAAAGGTTATACCTGTGAAGACTTCTTGCACTCGTCTAGCTCACAGCTGTTCGGGCTTCAACTGATACCCACCAAGGTTCAAAGAAGTCGGGCAGGGGGAGGAAATCTTCCCCTTCCCCCTCCTGGTGATCTTCTTCCACAACGTCATCTTAGTGACTCCCTCCCCCAGACGGCTTCTGTGTCATTGGGGCGCACTGCTAGTGGTCGATCAAGTTGCCAACCTCAGGCTGGCTCTGAAGCCACTGTTGAATTAATGCACAAAGATCCTCCAACTAATTGTGAGCAATGACATTGTGGTCTTCCGCAGTCACAAGGGTGACTGTTCATTTAACATCTTTCCAGTTCTCGTCTTACTAGGTTATCCTTCAATGGAACATTAGTGGCATCCGGTCCAATAGAACAGAACTACAGCTTCTCTTGCAAACCTACTCCCTGCTAATTGTCTATCTTCAGGAAACAAAACTACATCCTCAGACTCACTTTAATGTGCCACACTTCTCGGTCCACTTCAACCTTTCCCCTGTGGCAGGGGTTCCAGCTCATGGGGGTGTCATGCTGCTTTTAACAGACAATATCCATTTCCAAATCATCCCTTTACAAACCCAACTTCAAGCAGTAACAGTTAGACTGTCCTTTCCTGGTTTCAGCTTCTCCCTGTGTAATGTCTACACACCGCCATCCTTTGCTATCGCCAGGACTGATCTCCTACAACTTATTGACCACTTTCCTCCTCCTTCCTTGTTGGTCATCGATTTCAATGCCCACCATTCTCTTTGGGGCTCTCCACACCCTTGTCAGAGGGGCTCTCTCTTGGCGGATCTCCTCAACCACCTTAACCTCATCTGTCTCAATACTGGTGAACCCACTGGTGACTCCACACACATCTTTTCCTACTTGGACATTTACATCAGCACTGTTCAACTAGCCCATCGTCTTGAGTGGTCTGTTCTTTCACACACACACACACACACACACACACAGAGAGAGAGAGAGAGAGAGAGAGAGAGAGAGAGAGAGAGAGAGAGAGAGAGAGAGAGAGGGGGGGGGTGACTATTTTCCATGTGTCATTTGTGTACTAACGCCCTTTACTTTAGCTCGTCCATCCAACTGGCAGCTTTCCAAAGCTGATTGGCAGCTTTATTCTTCCTTAGCTACTTTCCATGAATTTCCTTTTCCCAGTTTTGATCACTGGGTTGACTATCTTACTACTGTAATTCTTACTGCTGCAGAACATTCTATACCCCGCACCTCTTGCTTGCCATGACAGCCCCCAGTTCCCTGCTGGACTGAGTAATGTCGTGAAGCACTCAGAGCTCGGAGACGTGCTCTCAGAGTCTTTGCTATCCTACACGGGGAAACTATGTTCCTTATAAACGGTTGCTTGCACAATGCCGCTGCCTTTTTCAGGAAAGCAAACGAGCTAGTTGGTTTTCCTTCACTAGTTCGTTTAACAGTTTTACCACTTCCTCCATTGTTTGGGTTAACTTTTTGCAGACTTTCAAGGACCTTGTCTCATTCCCCGATCCCAGGCTTAACCATAGTGAACGATATTATAGTGAATCCCACTGACGTCTACAACACTCTGGGCTAGTTTTTCTTGTCTCAAAATCAGGAATGTCATAATACCAACTTCACTATGAGCTAGTTTCAACATGCACTCTCATCATCATGGCCCCCCACTCCATGACTGGCGGCGTTCAATTACAGATGTTAAAACACCTTTCTTCTGAAGGCCTGCAATTTCCTCTTCGAAGGTACAGCTGCATTTGGCTGGAAGGACCTTTCCTCGGTGTTGGTGTGATTCCTCTACCTAAGCCTGGAAAGGAAAAACATCTACCTTGCAGCTACCGTCTGACCTGCACTAGTAGCATTTATGCAAGGTGATGGAATGTATGATTAACTTTTGATTGGTATGGTGGCTCGAATCTCGTAATGTCCTCATCAATGCACAATGTGGTTTTCGTAAGCACCCTTCAGCAGTTGATCATCTAGTCACCATATCAACTCATATTATGAATAATTTTCTGTAGAAGCACCAAATGGTGGCCATATTTTTTGATTTGAAAAGGGATATGATGCCTGCTGGAGGATGGGTATCGTTCTCACTCTGCAGACATGGGGCCTCCGGTGTCGCCTGCCAATCTTTATTCAGGAGTTCTTAAAAGACCGTGTTTTTCGAATGTGTGTGTGTTCAGTCCTTTCGAACACTTTCCTGCAGGAGAACGATGTACGTCAAGGCTCAGTGTTGAGCGTCATTTTGTTTGCTATAGCAATTAATCCTATTATGGACTGTCTCACACTGGCTATCTCAGCTTCTCTCTTCATTGATGATTTTGCAATTTATTACAGCTCTCAATGAACCTGTGTCCTTGAAAGGCTTCTTCAGCGGTGTCTCGACCGTCTTTACTTCTGGAGCATTAACAACAGCTTTCGCTTCTCCACAAACATGATAGTGTGTATGAACTGCTGGTGGCATTCAGAATTTCTCCCTCCTTTCCTCCATCTTGGACCAGTTGTTCTTCCATTCGTAGACACTACAAAATTCTTGGGACTAACATTCAATAGGAAACTGTTGGTCCTCTCATGTGTCCCACTTGGCAGCTCACTGTATCCTTTCACTTAAAGTTCTTAGTGTTGTGCGGTACCTCATGGGGAGTGGATCGGACCACCCTCCTCCACTTGTACTGATCCTTTGTCCACTTGAAAATAGATTACAGATGCATTGTCTGATCATCAGCCTTAACTCAATCCACAACCAAGGGATCCATTTAGTGACAGGGGCTTTCTACACAAGCCCTGTCTCTATGTTGAACCTGCTGAATTGCCACTCTCATTCTATAGGGTGGTCCTCCTTAGTCTTTTATGTGAGTCGGTTGACATCTATGCATGGCCATCCATCCCCCAAAGTTTTATTTCATGATTCACTTGATCGTCGCTATGCAGCGAGTCCTTCTTCCCTAATACCTCCTGGAGTCCATTTTCGTAAACTTCTTCGGCAACTTGACTTTACGCTTCCTGCCACGCTCCTGGCAGGATCAACTTCTTCCTCCCCTGACTCTGACCTGAGGTCCTTGTCAACTTTGACCTCCATTCACTTTCCAAAGACTCTACCGCTGACCTCGTCTATCGCAGCATATTTGTAGGTCTTCGCTCACAGCTTGCAGACAGTATCTTCATTTATACTGATGGTTCCAAGACTGACCATGGTGTTGGGTGTGCCTTTGTGCTTGGTGACTTTTCTTTCCAGTATTGTCTTCCAGACTACTACTCGATCTTTACAGCAAAGCTCTTCACCATTTATCAGGCCACTCAATACATCAGACAACAACAGCATTCTAAATGTGTCATATGCTCAGACTCCCTGAGTGCACTCCACAGCCCATGTGTGTTATATTCTGTCCACCTCATAATGCAACGAATTCAACAGTTCCTTCACTCACTTTCTACCAATGGCGTCACTGTTCTGTTCCTTTGTGTCCTGGGTCATGTTGGTGTGTCAGAGAATGAGGCTGCCGATGCTGCCGCAAAGGGTGCATCTCTCCTCCCTCGTCCTGCTACCTATTCTGTCAGTTCAGCCACCGCCACTTATTATATGGCAACCCTGCTCCACTGTGTGGTTACTGTTCCAAACCGTTGACTATACACCACCTTCTGCCCAGTGCCTATTTATCGTCAGAACTGTCTGACATTTTAGCGGATGACACGCATTCTGTTGATCGCGTTTTACTTTTTATACATTGTACCAATATGGCAAAAGAAGTTGAAAATTTTTCACTTGAGGTATTCTGTTGAGTCCTTGGTTCTTTACCTTTTCTTGTAGCGTAATTGTATGGCCTTTTCATCTCTGCCTCCTTTTAGTTCTTGTTCTTAATAAGCACGGACATGGGTACTGACCTTTGTAGTTTTGCACCCAAAAATAAATAAATAAAAAGATTGAGAACCTGGAAAAGGAACTTTTTTCCCCCATACCATTCCTTCTGCTTGCCGTGAGTCAGACTGTGTTGGGTGCCCAGAGATGTCTGAGGTGTGTGAATGAGTGTGCCTGAGTGATTGTGTGGATGAGTGTTCTCTGTCTGAGGAAGGCTGTGGCTGAAAATTAAGAATTTGTGTGTGTGTGTGTGTGTGTGTGTGTGTGTGTGTGTGTGTGTCTGTGTGTGTGTCCACTTCCTTAAAACCCGTATCCTTTCCTTTCTCCCATGTCTGAAACTGCCTTCACCAATAAGTAATTATCAACTTTTGATCTTGAAGAATTAACCTGAAGCACAACTTTCTTTGGCTTCAAGTGAGTTACTATATTGGTGTGTTCTTCGTGTTCTGTGCTAAAAATCTGTGTCGCAAACTGCATGCTCAGCAATTTTCACTGTGTCCCTTAACAAACAGGAATTCTTGCAGTGTGTAACTTAATGTTTTCCCATGATTAATACAAGTAGTATCAAGATAAACTTTATCAAAGGCACTGCAACAAACACAGGAAACTGTATAATATGTGCAGTTGTTTACAAGGCCAATACTAAAGAGTTTGCAAAAGAATGAATACAATTGAATTTGATGACCAGTAAGTTTATAGTTTTTCCCTTTGGTTTTCCTGTTTGAATGAAGAGATGCAAGCAATAGGATCACTTATCTACAGAATCCCTGAGTGACACCCTCATTACTGTCAACAAATCTGTCAGGAAAGGTATCCAAAAATTAATTGTTCAATGTGTTGGTGAATGTGTGTGTGTGGGGGGGGGGGGGGTGGATAATATACTGCTCTAAAGAAGAAAGATTGATTTATTGTACACTGCTTTTTATTTTAGACACAGCCATAGCTCGTTTGAATCATTCATAGACCATCTTCATATTCTATATGTTATAGGTGGTGTAAAAATGCCACTTATAATTCATGTAATTTGAAGATCTCTAACATATGGTGAAACATCTTATGATTGTTACTAAATTATCTGATTATGTGTAAATTGAAAATAAATAGCTGAGAGGCTATTGTTTGCATCCTAAGATCACAACTAAATGTAGACGCATGAAAAAGACTAAAACTTATATGACTTCATTAGGCTAAGCTAAAGTTAATGTTTTTAGACTTTTATTCATTCTGAATGAGAAACACTTTGACTGTCATGAATTAAAGTTTTCTTGAAAAAACATAAACCATTTGCCTTTTATGTAGAATGTTTTTATGGTAAAAAAATATTAATAAAAACATTCTACATAAAAGGTGACTGGTTGCTGTTCCCCCCCCCCCCCCCCCCCCCCAAGACACACCTTCAATGCTTTTGTACCCTTTCTCACAGAGAAAGTTTATAGGTTACTGTTCTTCATTGAAGTAACTGTGTTCAGAGTTGCTTATGATACATTGTGACTATCAGGCTCTTTATTTGAACAACAAAATAAACTGGGAAGCTTTGAGAATTGGGTAATGTGCCATCTTATTAGTGTATACAAATCACCGCAGGATAAATTGACTGGTGTCCTGAATTTCTAAATTGGTCACAAGGGACCAGGGACCTGAAAATTGTTGGTTTCTTTCTCCACATACACAAAATTGCATGGCAGCAAAAATGAGGTATTCAGTGGTTGAGAATAAATCTTTGATCAAACCATGGGTGCTACATTTCAAAAAGTATCTGCATTTAATACTTGTAGTATAAACTAACTGTACCACTTTATTCATTTTGTGTGATAGTGTTCAAACAAAACATAAATATCATATAGATTTAAAACTCAAAATTTGTTCCAAAACACCAGTACTTGGCAGATTCATTCCATTCATTATCCTCTTATATGTCAGCCAAGTTTTATTTAAGTCCCACTCCTACGGTATGTTACCGTTACTTTCCCGTGTGTGTGCCGTTTTAAATCTTCCTGGCCTCTCCCATTCTGTACACTTTGTTATCATAGGCTATTTGTATACTGATGGCTCGTATCCTCAGATGTCATAAATATTTTGATTAGTTTTACTGTTTAATCTACTATAATAAAATTAAGTCCAATTGTTTATGTTGCAGGGTTCAAAAATCCTAAAAGGACATATTCTGGACACACCTACAGAAGAGTCAATTTTCCAACATCTTGATTTGCCTTACAGACTGCCTGAAGAAAGAGATCAGTGAATCGCAAAAGAAAGTTCTGTATTTGGAATCTCTTATTTTTAAATTGCAGTAACGGTGGATTCTCGGATATTCTGCAGAATGGTGTTATATCTAGTTGGAATGGTGTTATATCTAGTTGTCTAGTCAATGAAAAAAATTATTCATTCTTTTAATATCTTGGTTCTCAGCAAATTGTATTAAATTACTACGGACTGAGGACAGAAAGTTTTGTATGATTTATTGTGTATGTGGAACAATGTGACTACATACAGAGAATAAATATTACTCATTTTATTAAAAGTATTTGTTGCCTTGTTTGTGATGATAACATCAGATTATCTTGTGCAATTCAGAAAATAAGTGTCTTAATTTCTGTAACACTTGTTAAGACAATTGCTGATCATTAATCGTGCAATGGAAATATCCCTAAACAATTTGTTGAAAACTGTTCTCCAGAAAAGACAATTCACTGAATAGAAATGATCATCCATCTCTTAATCAAATGGAATAAAAAGGCACCTAAATCATTGTTTCAGTTGATTTGTAGCTGTAATAGAATACCAAACTACAATAAATAATCTTTAACCCTAGTATGCATACCCTGGGTCCAATGGACTGGGGAATAGTTTTAATTTTTAATTTGTGTATTAAAGACATGAAATTGTGTCCCAACCGTTCAGGTATGCTCTCTGGCAATATTCAGTAATACATTACAGATACTACCAGAAACGTGTGCCATTAGTTTAAATGCCACTACTACTACTTTATACTACACGTTTACATAACCTAGGTCCGATGGACCCTGTCATTTATGTTAAAGTGTCATTAGATTAGACTGGGTTGTAATCAATTACATTTTGTTAGAGTACTGAAAATATGTTACTGTCACACAAATGCATAGGTGTGATCGCAGAAAACGTATTGTTATAACTTGGCATGTTCAACTGTCAGACAGCATACTTCTTGTTGTGTAAGAAGCAAAATATCGCAGTGGGTGGTTATTAGTGTGTGACACTGTACAGCAATACACAGTAGTATTGTTTGACATTCGATACTCATTCAGAAGAAAGGTAAGGGTTACTGGTAACACTAAAAAATAACATGAAGAGCAGCTATATTTCTACACTCCATAGGAGAAGAAAGTACTGAGGTTATTTATTCATATTATTATTTTTCAGACAATGTCAGGATCTGCATCTAAAAAAAGGAGCAGGAAAGGGGATAGCATACGTTTTTCAAGCCCAAATTTTGTATCTGTTGTTACTCAATGGGTAGCTGAAGATGACGATTTCCTTTCAGATATAAGTTCTGCTTCGGATGAAAACCATGAAGCTGTTCCTCAGGCAGTGTCATACGACTCTTTGGATCAAGAACCACATGGTGGTGGTGGTGGTGATGGTGGTGAAGATGATGATGATGATGATGATGATGATGATGATGATCTAGATAATAATATCTCCGGACAAATAAGCAGTGAAAGTGCTAACGTTTATATTGCTCCAAATGGTATGCTATGAAGTAAAAGCCCCCAGTGCAAAATAAAACGCCTGCTCACAATGTGGTGAAATTTATACCAGGACCAGCAACGGGTACAATCACTTACACCCATAAAGATGCTTGGGATTTATTTATTCCTCTATCCATTGTGGATGAAATTATGAGATGCACAAATGTAGAGGCAGAAGAGTTTGTGTGCCAAGAAAAATGACCTGGCATGATGTAACTAGAGATGAAATGTTCACCTTCTGGGGAATTTTGCTTGGAGCAGATAAAGGCTGGGATGTTCCAATCAGAGAACTTTTTCTCGGAAAGTTTTCCAATCCATTATATAGAGCTACAATGTTAGTGAGTCGGTTTGAGGCACTAAGAAGATTCATTAGATTTGATGACAAAAGAACAAGAGAGGCTAGGTTACAAACAGATAAACTGGCTGCTATATTGTACATATGGAAAATATTTATAGGACAGTGCAGGAAGAAAATGAGACTTAAAATCAATGTTACCGTGGATGAACAACTAGTTCCAATTAGAGGCCGTTGTGGATTTGTGCAGTATATGCCTGCAAAGTATGGGATGAATATATTCTGGATGTGCGAAGCTGAAACTGGTTATGCCATTGATGGAACTGTGTATACAGGAAGACAACCAGGTGAGCCCCCCAGAAAAATATGGGTCTTTTGACAGTGAAGATTCTTACAAGCGGTATTGCTGGTACAGCCAGAAATGTTACTGTAGATAATTATTTTACAAGTGTACCACTAGCAGAACATTTCTTGAGTAAGAACCTAATGTTGTGGGTACAATGAGGATGAATAAAAGAGAAATTCTGAAGGAGATGAAGCCAAATAGTAGTAGGCAAGTAAATTCAAGCCTGTTTGCAATTACGAAAGAAATGACAATGGTCAGTTTCTCGCCAAAGGAGAACAAGTGTGTAATCCTCCTAAGTATCATGCATCATGATAACTATAGATGAACAACATCCAAAATGGAAACCTGATATTGTGAAATCTATACTAATAATAAATCTGTAAATGTAGGCCTGTCACTGTTCCCTTCAATCTTCAAAACTACTGGACGAATCTTCATGCGGTTTTAACAGGAAACATGAGAAAAGTTTGGATCAACATATAGGCATAATTTTATCAAAATCAGATCACAGAAAAAAAAGATATCGTAATTTTAAGTGTTTTCAGTAACCGTCGTGTCTGTGTTTTAACTATTAAAAACCTCTTATCTCCAAAACTACTTTACGAATTTGCATGGGGTCTTCACAGGTAACTTTAGCGTAACATTAGACAGCATATAGACTTTGTTTTATAAAAATCGGATCACGGCAATAAAGAATATCGTAATTTGAAATATTTTATCAACTACCACCATGTCTGTCTGTCTCTTTGATCACGTCTACTCCTAAACTACTTGACGAATTTTCATACAATAAAGATATCATACTTTAATCATTTGCTTAAAAGCCATCAGGAATGTGTATTTGTTTAAGGTAATCTCCAAAAGTACTACACGAACTTTTGTGGGTTTCCACAGGTACATTGAGAATAGTTTGGAGAGTAACATAGGCTTAGTTTCATCAAAATCAGCTCAAAGGAAGGAAAGATATCGTAATTTGAAATTTTGTGTGTATGCCCTTTCATGGGGTTTTATAGGTCAACTGAGAGTACCTTGGGGCAACAAATAAACTTCATTTAATCAAAATCAGATCAGGGGAAGAAAAGATATCATAATTTGTAGTTTCTTGTGTATGTTATGCATGAAATGCAGTATAGTATAGCAAAGACCCGATAGCGGTGCTGTTACTGACACAGTATACCAAATAACTAAAAGATGGCGATGCTGCGTTGTTTTTCTCATAACTAAAGTGAATCCGTTTTGGAAAAATCAGTCAGGTACATAAGAGCAATAATTCTTAGTGTTGATAATGAAATAAATAATTAATGTTGTTCTGATCAGTAAATTAATGATTCCCTTAAAGCGAATATTTCGTTGCCAACCTTAACATACTAAACCACTGCCACTGCAAGTAAAATTTAACCCAGGTATGGCACACGAAAAAATTGTATTTAAAACATAATGACTTTCCTTCGCGCCTATCGATGTTTTCATTTACTAAGAATTCTTTACAAGAAAACAGGATTTTTTTGTAGTTTCCTTTCTGGTATCGGTGCGTACTTATTACTTCTTGACTCCATTCTGTTTAGGATTGCCTAGAAAAAGGTGTAGTACAGTACAGAACAAATAGAGCCCTCTTAGTTCCGTAGTGCACCAAAGAAATAATAGTTGGCACTGCTGCATTTATTATTTTTTTTTTTAATTTCTTTTCAGTGGTTATGTTCAAATGTTTGTTAAGCTTATGGGACTTAACTACGGGGTCATCGGTCCCTAAACTTACAAACTACTTATCTACTACCTTATACTAAGGACGGCACAAATATCCATGCCCGAGGGGGGATTCGAACCCCCGACAGTAGTGGCCGTGCAGACCTTGACTGGAGCGCCTCAGTCCCCATGGCCACCGCGGCCGGCTCGATGGTTATGCCATAGAATAGCAACAAAACACTGAAGGTGCTGTGGGTTTTGTAGTGCAGCAAAGAAACAATACATTATCATGTTGTGCTTTTTCCCTCAGTAACAGAAGTATTTTGAATTGAGAGCCGCAATTTTATCTCTGCAAATACAAACAAATATTGAACAGCGAGTTGCTGATTACACTTTGTATATTCAAAGCTTAACGACATCTTTGATCCTTTTGACAGGGGATATTAGAATTTAAAACATAACGACATTCCTTCGCGTCTATCGATGCTCTAATTTATATAAGAATTCTTTGCAAGGAAAATCGAATTTATGTAGTTCCCTTTCTGATTTCGGTGTATCCTCATTACATTTTGAGTATGTTCTATTTAGGAATGCCTCGAAAACACCATAGTACAGGAAAGGACAAATTGAGGCAACATTACTTACATAGCACACCAAATAACTAACTATGGCATTGCTGCCTCTTTTTTTTTCAATGTCATAACTATGGTGTAATACACTACAAGAACGGGTACAATTTTACTCACCGTGGCGGCATTGTGCGCTGATGTTGGCAATGGCTGTTGAATGCTGTTGTTTTAAAAATCAGTCTCGTAGAATCAGGGGAATAATTCTTTATGTTACAGATGAAATAAATAATTTATGCTGTTCTGGTCAGTAAATTAATCATCCTCCTAAAGTGAAGAGTTCGTTGCCAACTATATAAAACTAAACTGCTGCCACTGCAAGTAAAGTTTAGACCAGGTAGGACACAAAATTTTATTTTCTTCCTAGCTGTATCCCTTAAGCCTTGCAATGTCATGGCAAGAAAAGAAGAGCATCTTTCGACGGGTATAACCGCTAAATTATACATAGACTAGATATATCTATGGAGTGATCATTGGCTACTGTGCATCTTCTCAACATTAAGATGGAAGTACCAAGTGATATTGAAACAAATCAACTCTGTCCACACATTTATTTGCTCCTACAATTGGTTTGTACTGCATTGGCTACAAAGAAGCCTCACCTTCTTTTAGCAGAGCAACCATATAACATGAAATAATATCTAAATAAATGTGTCACAGAAGCAACAAGAAAGTTGAGGAAGCATCACTAAAAGGGCCAATTATATATAGTCATCCGTCTTAACCGAACAAAAAACGACCAAGATAAAGTCATTGATTAGTAGATTTTTCCCAATATCAGGTGATATTTCCACCTTAATGTTCAGGACAGAAAATCTGTTCTGCACATCTGAATGTTCACTCCAGAGATATTTCTGCTCTGTGCCTGCCACTAGAGATAACATACACACGCGAGCGACAAACTCATCAGAATTTTCCCTGCTTTCATAATTGTTCGGTACAATATTGTGGTTAAAATTCGTAATTACTTACTTTTGGTGTGGACTACATTAAAATAGAGAAAGACACTTGTACTTTGAATTATAATGTAACTTCTGAATATATAGTTCCATTACACAAGATTGATTTCAACTTCGTGCTTTACGAAGTAATCACTGCAGGTCGTGGGGATACGTATTAGCTACAAGGGTGGTTGATCTGCTAACACAGTCAAGAAAATTTACTGGAAATACCATATTTAATGGAAAGTTCTATACAGACGATCAGCTGACGCCATTCCTTCAACGATTACCCAGACTAATTTTATTGCACATTGACACACCACGGCATCTTATTTAAACAGACATGAACTCTTTCAGTATTCTTCGACTTTTCGATAATACGGAGCACTGCGTACAGCATAACTACATTGTCCCCAGTGCAACACTGCAACATTCTAATACTTCAGCATGCACTTACTGTGACAGATAAAGAGTTTAGTACTACACCATAGAACCAATACATGGCGCTGATATTATTATTACTATTTCTCAGCTCAGCGATGGAAGTGTTTACAGAAGTTTACACCATCAGACAATTACACACTGCAGTCTTAACTTTATGAACACTACCTAACATTGATTTACATCGTTCCGGTGTACGGACTTAAATTAATTTTACTTTTTGTATGAAAACGTTTATGAACATTCATTGTTTTTGACAATGACTTCTACTTAAATTTGATATCTTGGCCAGAAGATCTGAGTTTATTGACAGAGAAATCCAACAAGGATTCTGTTTTTGCTGGCCGTGATCCAGAACACTAAAAACCATGATATACAGAGGTCGCTGTTTAACAACTGTTGCGAAGCACGGGCATATAAGCTAGTTTTATAATAAAACTAAGGGTGGTGTTGATGTTATAGATCAGCTAGTGTGTAATTACACATGCAAAAGACAAACCAAACGGTGGCCTATGGCACTGTGGTGCAACATAGTGGACATATGCACTCTAAATGCTTTTACTACCTACAAAGCACAACATCCCATGTATCACGAAAGGCTTTTGCGTAAGAGGAGGCTTTTCATCAAGGAACTTTCCATGGAGTTGAGCCAACCATTTATGATAAGATGATCTTCTAATCCCTTTCTGCAAAAATCTATACTCCTTGATATGGAGAAGTTCATTACTATCCCTGAAACACAAAACAACAGCAACAGCACAGTTGGTCGCCAGAAGAAAAGGTGTTCACTGTGTCCTGCTTCAAAGAATAGAAAAATAAAAGCAGTGTGCAGTAAGTGCTCAAAACATGTGTGCCAGGATCTTAGCAGTGTGGTGTGCAACAATTGTAAAAACCGATGTGATGTTTTTTGTAAAATGATTTATGCTTTGTCAGTGGCAAAATCACCTATTTGAACACTGTGAAAAATAATACTGGTGGTGTCTGTATCAGTTTTCATAATATATTCTATTAAAAATTATTCAGGTTTAAAATTATACTAATTATACATTTTAAAAGCTAGTAAAAGCTACAGCTTTCTTATATTATATTCATGAGCCTTCAAATAAAAATATTTGTGCATGATAATATCCACAAAACACTTATTTTCATTTAAATTCTCATATTAGACGTAACGGGTCCAATGGACCCAGGGTATGTAAATGTGCAAATGATATAGGTCGTGCATAAAAGGGTTAATAATAGGATCAGCAGCTGCTATATATATATATAAAGGAAAAATATATGTAAAAATAGATGAAGTACACTTACCAGGCGAAAGGGCACAGGCAGTAATAGCAACAAATAAACACACAGACACACACACACACACAAATGCTAGCTTTCGCAGCCTAGCTGCTTCATCAGGCAGAAGGGAGGAGAGGGAAAACGAAATGATGAGGGTTTTAAGGAAGGGGGTAAGGAGCCATTCCAATCCCGGGACAGGAAAGACTTACCTTGGGGGAAAAATTGGAAGGTAAATAAATGCACATACACCCACACATTTACACAGACACAAGTACACTTAGGCGGACATACTGTAGAACTGTAGAAAGCAAAGAAGTTAGAAGTCAGACAGAGATGCCACTTGAGGCAGAGGCTCTGTCCAGAGAACCAAGGCAAAGATGTTAAGATGGTGGGTGGGAATTCGAATTTAGCGGAGGTTAAGACCAGGTGGGCAACGGGAAGAGAGAATATGCTGAAGGGCTAGTTCCCATCTCCGGAGTTCTGAAGGATTGGTGTCAGTGGGAAGTATCCAGATAACCCGGACGGTGTAGCACTGTGCCAAGATGTGCTGGCCATGCACCAAGGCATGTTTAGCCACAGGGTGATCCTCGTTACCAACAAACACTGTCTGCCTGTGTCCATTCATGCGAATGGACAGTTTGTTGCTGGTCATTGCCACATAGAACGCTTCACAGTGCAGGCATGTCAGTTGGTAGATCACGTGGGTACTATCGCAAGTGGCTCTGCCTTTGATCGTGTACACCTTCCGGGTTACGGGACTGGAGTAAGTGGTGGTGGAAGGGTGCATAGGGCAGGTTTTACAACGGGGGCGGTTACAAGGGTAGGAGCCAGAAGGTAGGGAAGGTGGTTTGGGGATTTCATAGGGGTGGACTAGGAGGTTACGGAGGTTAGGTGGGCGGCGGAAAGACACTCTCGGTGGAGTAGGAAGGATGTCATGAAGGATGGATCTCATTTCGGGGCAGGATTTTAGGAAGTCGTATCCTTGCTGGAGAGCCACATTCAGAGTCCGCTCCAGTCCCGGAAAGTATCCGGTGACAAGAGGGGCACTTCTGGGGTTTTGTGGAAGGTTCTTAAATTGGGGAGATGAGGAAGTGGCTCTGGCAATTTGCTTCTGTACCAGACCAGGAGGATAGCTGCGGGATGTGAAGGCTGTTCTCAGGTTATTGGTGTATTGGTTCAGGGATTCAGGACTGGAGCAGACTCGTTTGCCACAAAGACCTAAGCTGTAGGGAAGGGAATGTTTGATGTGGAAAGGATGGCAGCTGTCATAATGCAGGTACTGTTGTTTATTGGTAGGTTTGATGTGGACGGATGTGTGTAGTTGGCCGATGGATAGATGGAGGTCGACATCGAGGAAAGTGGCATGGGATTTGGAATAGGACCAGGTGAATTTGATGGGACCAAAGGAGTTGAGGTTGGAGAGGAAATTCTGGAGTTCTTCTTCACTGTGAGTCCAGATCATGAAGATGTCGTCAATGAATCTATACCAAACTTTGGGTTGACAGGCTTGGGTGTCCAGGAAGGCTTCCTCTAAGCGTCCCATAAATACGTTCGCGTACGAGGGGGCCATCCTGGTCCCCATGGCTGTTCCCTTTAGTTGTTGGTATGTCCGGCCCTCAAAAGTGAAGAAGTTGTGGGTTAGGATGAAGCTGGCTAGGGTATTAAGGAAAGAGGTTTTAGGTAAGGAAGTGGGTGGTCGGCGTGAAAGGAAATATTCCATCGCAGCGAGGCCCTGGGCATGTGGGATATTAGTGTATAAGGAAGTGGCATCGATGGTTACAAGGATGGTTTCAGGAGGTAACAGGCTGGGTAAGGATTTCAGGCGATCAAGGAAGTGGTTGGTGTCTTTGATGAAGGATGGGAGACTGCACATGATGGGTTGAAGGTGTTGGTCTATGTAGGCAGAGATTCATTCTGTTGGGGCTTGGTAACCGGCCACAATGGGGCGGCCGGGATGATTGGGTTTGTGAATCTTGGGAAGTAGGTAGAAGGTGGGGGTGCGGGGTGTCGGTGGAGTCATGAGGTTAATGGAGTCAGGTGAAAGGTTTTGTAGGGGGCCTAAGGTTTTGAGGATTCCTTGAAGCTCTGCCTGGACATCAGGAATGGGATCGCCTTGAAAAACTTTATATGTGGTATTATCTGAAAGCTGACGCACTCCCTCTGCCACATACTCCCGCCGATCAAGTACCACTGTCGTGGAGCCCTTGTCGGCAGGGAGAATGACGATGGAATGGTCAGCCTTCAGATCACGGATAGCTCGGGATTCAGCTGCGGTAATGTTGGGAGTAGGATTAAGGTTTCTCAGGAAGGACTGGGAGGCAAGGTTGGAAGTAAGGAATTCCTGGAAGGTTTGAAGAGGGTGATTTTGAGGAAGAGCAGGTGGGTCTCGCTGTGACGGAGGACGGAACTGTTCTAGGCAGGGTTCGATTTGAATGATGTCTTGGGGAGCTGGATCATTAGGAAGAGGATTTTTTTTTCTTCAAGGAATCCTCAAAACCTTAGGCCCCCTACAAAACCTTTCACCTGACTCCATTAACCTCATGACTCCACCGACACCCCGCACCCCCACCTTCTACCTACTTCCCAAGATTCACAAACCCAATCATCCCGGCCGCCCCATTGTGGCCGGTTACCAAGCTCCAACAGACTGAATCTCTGCCTACATAGACCAACACCTTCAACCCATCATGTGCAGTCTCCCATCCTTCATCAAAGACACCAACCACTTCCTTGATCGCCTGAAATCCTTACCCAGCCTGTTACTTCCTGAAACCATCCTTGTAACCATCGATGCCACTTCCTTATACACTAATATCCCACATGCCCAGGGCCTCGCTGCGATGGAATATTTCCTTTCACGCCGACCACCCACTTCCTTACCTAAAACCTCTTTCCTTAATACCCTAGCCAGCTTCATCCTAACCCACAACTTCTTCACTTTTGAGGGCCGGACATACCAACAACTAAAGGGAACAGCCATGGGGACCAGGATGGCCCCCTCGTACGCGAACGTATTTATGGGACGCTTAGAGGAAGCCTTCCTGGACACCCAAGCCTGTCAACCCAAAGTTTGGTATAGATTCATTGACGACATCTTCATGATCTGGACTCACAGTGAAGAAGAACTCCAGAATTTCCTCTCCAACCTCAACTCCTTTGGTCCCATCAAATTCACCTGGTCCTATTCCAAATCCCATGCCACTTTCCTCGATGTCGACCTCCATCTATCCATCGGCCAACTACACACATCCGTCCACATCAAACCTACCAATAAACAACAGTACCTGCATTATGACAGCTGCCATCCTTTCCACATCAAACATTCCCTTCCCTACAGCTTAGGTCTTTGTGGCAAACGAGTCTGCTCCAGTCCTGAATCCCTGAACCAATACACCAATAACCTGATAACAGCCTTCACAGTGTTTGTTGGTAATGAGGATCACCCTGTGGCTAAACATGCCTTGGTGCACGGCCAGCACATCTTGGCGCAGTGTTACACCGTCCGGGTTATCTGGATACTTCCCACTGACACCAACCTTTCAGAACTCCGCAGATGGGAACTTGCCCTTCAGCTTATTCTCTCCTCCCGTTGCCCACCTGGTCTCAATCTCCGCTAACTCAAATTCCCGCCCACTATCTTTAGCATCTTTGCCTTGGTTCTGTGGACAGAGCCTCTGCCTCAATTGGTATCTCTGTCCAACTTCTTTGCTTTTCACAAATGTCTGTCTAGGTGTGTTTGCGTTTCGATATGTCTGAGTGTGTGTGTATTTGTTTACCTTCCTCTTTGTCCCCTAAGGTAAGTCCTTCCACTCCTGGGATTGGAATGACTCCTTTTCCACTTCCTTAAAACCCATATCCTTCCCTTTTCCTCCCCTTTTTCCCTCTTTTTCCTGAAGAAGCTGCCAGTGGTGGCGAAAGCTTGTATGTGTGTTTGGGTGTGATTTTATTTGTTTTTTATTTGTTTCTCTCGACGAGCCGGTCCTTTTGGTAAGTCATCTCTTTTCTATTTTTATTCTTGTTTATCCCACTGGGAAAGTTTCCCTCTATAATTTTCATCTATTTTTTACGTATATTTTTCCTGTTATAAGCTTGTGCTCACTTATGGTGAGTGCTGTCATTTAAAAATGGCTTGTTTCAACTTACACTTTAAATAAACGTCACTAATATATGGTGTAGTCTACAAGAAATTTTCAAAATAATGAATAAACTCCAGAGAAGCTGTTTAAGAGGCTCTGGCTATAGTTAAAAGCCTAGTTCAGCAGTACAGCGACTACAAGCTTATAGTTATTTTGATGTAAATGTTATGAATGTAGTATTACACATATAAGACCTTTCAAAAAATTTTGTATGCAGTTAGTTTCTTCCTTACATATTTGAAGGATCATCTGAAGATGAAAGGTAGACTGCTGAAACTAGTCATGCAATAATAAGAAAGTGGTCTTTAGAATCATTTTTCTATCAAAGCTGATTGAGCCCTGAAGATGTGCAAATTTTATTTTTAAAAATTTATTTGTATGCACTAGCCAAATTTTGAGACCTATATCTTATCACTATGAACAGATACAAATTACAATGAAATAAAATAGTAACATGTGTCATGTAATAAAATGGCTACCTTACATTTTTACTAAAATGGTTGAGAACAAATGAAGTATACATACTTAGTGAGTCAATAAAGCTGTTATTTAAAATAGTGGGTCCCTGGTGCATGCAACAAGCTGGGCAGCACTGTTGGTAACTTGGCTGCAACATACCTTCTCATAAGTCAGGGTCTGCATGTAAAACAATAAGTCTCATAATCAAATCACAGATTACAGGTTTACAGATATTGGTGAAGATCCACATATTCTGGATGTGCAACATAAAGGGCTGACACTCAAAATGTTACAAGAAATCAACATCATGAAATGCAGGATTGATTACCCTGACAGTGTAGTGAACGAAGAAATTGAATTAAAGCACAAGAGCATACCAAGTAACTATATACAATGTTTTAAGGATATTAAATCTTGGTGATAATCCCCAAATCTCAACTGTAAGTACTTTGTCTTTCCTTCATAGATTATTATTTATTATTACTGTAGCTTCTGCTAGTCCTTTCCTCAGAACTTTGGCCTTATTTTAGTGGTCATAATTACATTCTGGTGTAGTGACTGAATTTTATCAATAAGTTTGGGGTCACCCACTTCCATTGTTTGGTGGCTTTTTGCAATATCAAGCCAATGTGATAAGTCTCAACTTCAATTGCTGACACAGCTGCACCTACCTTGGCTCCGGTCGCTGATCTTTGCCAGGTGTCATGGTGGTAGCCTTGTCGAGCATTCAGTGAGACCTGTGGTGAACATATTGATTATTGTCAGTGGGATTTGAACCATTCCACATCATGGTCAATGGTGTCTTGTAGCATCCCTCTCCCTTTAGGAAGTAGATGCTCCACCCATGAAGAGGTTGTGACGAATCCCACTAGTTGCCAATCCCTTTTGAATAGGTGTCCAGACAAACTGGTTCTGTATTGTAGGACAATGCTCTATTAACAGAATGCCGGGGGATGGTGGGGAACACGTTATAAAACAAAAGAAAAACTTAGCTTGGATTCTGATGTTCGATTAGATTGGCCGATCTGCATTGTTGTTGAAGTTCGTTGATCCAGGTTTACTTCGGAGCTTCATTCACATAAATGAAATGGTTGTCAATGTTAAATGATGAACTCACTTATTTAAACTTTTCTTAATAAATGTTTTATTTCCATTGTTCCTTGTTTCACAATCTCTTCCAGCAGCAATATAATAAAGATGTTTACAGGTTTGTAACTAGGAACAGAGTGAGAAAACATGCCTTCTCTCAAACATCTTTCTGTGTAACCGCGTAATAAAGCTAATGACATAGTTCTTCGGTTATCAAATAAATGATACATGAGTACTTGATATACGTCAAAAATTTTAACTTGAAATATTACATTTACCTCCACATGACATACTTCAATTCAGCTTCTGTGTTGATTTTCTGTAGAAACATATGAAACTGTTTATTTGCATGTAATAAAAGGGTAGGTTTATGTTAAAGCAATTGCAGTTTTTTGGCGAAATTCATAAGTACCCTCCACCATGCACTGAACGAAATTTTATGTAGACGGTGCACTTCCTGTTGTTTTGAAGGTCAATTGTGCAAACTTTTATCAAGATCAGTGCAAAATATAGATTTACACAAACACATTGAAAATGCACTGTCACTTTTCTCAAATTTTCCAGTTGGTTTCCCAAAAAATTGAACAAAACCTGTTAAAGAACCTTCTCCATGTAATTTTGAGTACATGTACCAAATTTCACGTTATTTGGTTGTCTGGATCTTGAGTTATAAGAGAACAAACAGAGAGACAACAAATGTCTAATAAGTATAGAGAAACACATTTTTACATGTACAGGAAATTGCACAGATCATAGAATCAATAGCTTTTCCTAAGAGTATTCACTGCACTATTTAGTGAATTTTTCCTCATCACACTTGTACATTACCAAGCACCTTAATGAATTTGCTACGCCCACAATGGATTGGATATTGGCATTGCCGAAGCACAAGTGGAGCAGAGGCATCTGAGAGCCACCAGGCAGTGGGGCAGCCTATGGCAGATGATTCCAGTGAGTACAGTGGAAACATACAGACTGTGGACACGACACTGGACAAGGACTAGACAACAGAACCAAGTGCAGGACACTAAGTTGGCTGAAGGTCCCATGACATCTGACTACGAATACAGGTGACAACCACAATGACAAGCAAGAAAAGGACAGGCAGATAGCCACATAGACTGCATAACTTTGATACAATGATTACGGTATATGTATCAGCACATAATTGACTGCCAGTGTGCTTGTGTTCTACCTGTGTGTCAGGAACATGCAGCTCAGCTGTGATGGGGAACCCCTCAAGAGCATGTTTGGAAGCAGAGGACTTCCTGTTGGTCAAATTCGTGATTGGGGCTAGCCAATAGATGGACAGGGTGTCTGCATTAGAATGCAGTGCTATGGGTATGTATCGGATGGTGTGGTTGTAGGCACTCAGAAACAGTGTCCAGCACTGATGGCATTGAGCTGTTCATTTTGGGGAGTAGTGTGACTAAAACTTATGATCAGTCATTAAGGAGAATTTTGTCCCCCAAGAGGTACATATGGAACCTTTTCATGGCAACCACTATCACCAATACCTCCTTCTCAATTTGTAATTTAACTCAAGTGGAGTCAGTGTCTTAGAAACATGTGCCATTGGCTTGGGACAGTTTTGTATGTTACTCATCCCCAAAGTACTCACAGTTGTAATGAAAATAACACATAAATGCAGCTGTAACTAAATTAAAATATATTGTCTACTTTAACATTTCATGTGATAGAAACAAACTACCATATATTTCAGCTCATAAGACGACCTTAAGATAAGACGAGGTATAAATTTTCGTCATAGATGGACATCTATTTTACTTGATGTCTGTCATACTAGACCATCCCAAACAATCAATGACCTTTAAATTTTAACAATGGAAGGTCCAGTAACGAATTTTAGTAATAATTACTGACCTGTAAATTTAGTTTATAACAATAATCATCTGGGTAATAGTATGCACACTGCTTTGTGTATTGACCTTGACTATAAATAAAAGTTTCATATTGGCTATTCAATTTTATGTTCAAATGTGTGTGAAATATTATGGTACCAAACAGCTATGGTTATTGGTCACTAAACTTACACTACTGTAAAGCAGGGCTACATTGCTGCTATAGGGGTTACTTTGCTACAGAAATAAAAAAAAGTTTCAGAGTGCTCAAGAGGGGTAATCAGTAATCTTCAACTAAAATCAAAAGCTTTCAGCTTTAAATCATAGACAACATCACAGTATTCCTTCCAGTACTCTCTAGGTCCTCCATTTTGTGTTTGTTGAGTAGAAGCCATTGAGTTGACATGTTATTTATTGCTACGACATTTGCGTTTGATAAGTTGTCTCTACAGAACAGAATTTTATTACTGAGAGGATGCCGGCCGCAGTGGCCGAGGGGACTGAGACGCTCCAGTCACGGTCTGCACGGCCACTACGGTCAGGGATTCGAATCACCCCTCGGTCATGGATACTTGTGCCGTCCTTAGTATTAGCTAGTTCGTAAGTAGTTTGTAAGTTTAGGGGCTGATGACTCCCTAGTTAAGTCCCATAAGCTATACAAACATTTGAATTTTTACTGAAAGGGTAAGTACAGGACATTGTTGTAGAATGTAATGCTGAATTAAAATTTGTTTTGCCTGATGATGTGGTTGCATTCTTTTTTTCTATTTAAATAAGTGAGGTTATATTTTCAACTGTAGTAGGGCTACTTTGTAAAACTCACAAAATGGAGCAAAGTATCCGCACTCACATCTACAAAATGTATTTAAGTTATATTTCTGTATTTTTTCCTTGTAGACATGGTTCATCACTGTAAAATAAAAACAGGATCACGTTGATACATCGATTATTCACCCCAACAGTTGGAACACTGCCTAGAAGTATCAAGAATGATACATTTTCCCACAGGATGCTGCAGTTCATTTCAAAATCCCAAGATGTACAATTTTAAAGAAGCTAAAACATAAAGACCAAAGTACCCCAGGAATGAAGCCTATTTTTAATGGAGATGAGGAGAATCCGATTCCTTCATACATAGAAATGATGAGTGACTATGCCTCGCCCTTAAATTCTGTGAATTTGTGTTGTTGTATAGTACAATATTATCTGGATAGAATGGCACTAATGTGAAAGCGTTTCTCAAGAATATACCAGGGAAAGATTGGACAAAAGGTTTTGCTTCAAATACATCCTCGATTAACTGAATGATATGATGTTGAAAGCTTTCCCGGCATACAGATATTTCCATAAAATCTTGGGCGAACTGCCGGATGTTCGTAACTTCTTGCTACGATATTTCAGCGCAGTCTTCTGGCCATCTTCAGGTGAATACCGTCGAAGTAATGGCGAAGACACTTTTTTTTTCCCTTTATTGTATTTTATACCAGCAGTACACCGGTAGGCTGGCAGCAGCACTATGGGCTGCTCTTCAGCCGAGAGTAAAAATATGAGTGGAGAATTAAAATACATAACAGGAGATAAAACAACAGAGATAAAGTGACATAGACAAGGCGACAGTTTGGAGTACATGACAATAGACAGATGATTAAAACCACATTTAGTTAGTTAAAAATGATGTGCCACAGTGATCTAAAAAACAATGTACGACAACAAGAACACAGGACGGCGAGTACACGGAGATACTAATTAAAATACACGGTGCGACACTTGTCTGGTTGCGGTGGACGCAGTTAAAAAAACACACACTTCACTGGAGCACAGCACACAACACTTGACGTAGCACTGTTAAAACTGTCGGTCCAAGGCAAAGACACACTGAGCTGTGCTATTTATGCCCAATTCAGCAGACACTGCGCATGCGCGTACCTAGCGTGCGAGTTCACTACAACTATGTACGCTGCTCAAAGCGCCCTCCGCGGTGGAGGCTTGCCACTTTGATATCAGATTGATTCTTATCGTCATTCAGTTGCAGGAAACTATGCCGACTACAAAGTTTTTCAATGACAGGATTCCATGCAGCATTTATTTGGAAACCGCTGTCTTGATTGATAAGAGTCTCACTGTCAGACAATCTTACTTCCACAGCTTCATTAATAATTGAACTCCAAAAGTTTGATGTGTGGGCCACAATTCTTCGTTTCATTGTAGTTCATTGAATGATCTGTGGAAATACAATGTTCGGCGATTGCGGATTTGGTGGGTTGGAGTAGCCGAGTATGTCGCTGATGTTCCACAATGCGGTCCTGCACAGTGCGCATCGTCTGTCCTATATATGACTTGCTGCACTCGCACGGAATCCTGTAAACACCTGCTTTATGCAGCTCCAGATCGTCTTTGACAGAACCCAACAGCGATGAAATTTTAGGAGGAGGGCAAAAGATGACTCTTACTTTATGCTTTTTTTAGTATTCTGCCTATATGCGATGAAATATTCCCAATATATGGGAGACAAGCAGTTGATTTGAAAGCCTCTTCCTCTTCCTTGTTCTGTTGTTTGGAGGTGTGCATCGCTCTATTTACTTGCTTCCTTGTATATCCATTCTTTAGGAATACTGTCTGCAGGTGTTTCAGTTCCGTGTGAAGGCTGTCAGCATCAGAGATGGTATGGGCTCGATGGATTAAAGTCTTGAGGACACCCATTGTTTGTGCCGGATGGTGGCAACTAGTAGCTTTTAATCGGTATGAGTGGGCTTCCTGTATACCGAATGCGTCGCATGAAAATATCTAAAAATGGCAAACAACCATTTTTCTCGATCTCCATAGTAAACTTTATGTTTTCATGTATGGAGTTCATATGATGTAAAAAGTCTTGGAGGCAGTGTGGTGTCCCACAAGTCCAAAGTGTGTGCCACCTACTTTCGACGCGCGCCGCCATACACACACGGCGCGGCATTCTTACGACGTCAGCCACGAGCGCCCTCTATTACAACTCCGCTTGTGGCCACCACTGAACGACATCGTTCACTGGGGACTGAGATAGGAACCAGCGAACACTTCGAATCAGATAGGCACCAGTGAAGACTTGGCTATCGGATAGGCACTAGGCAGGCCTCTAGCTCAACTATGTGTCAGCATTCTGCCATACTGAACTATGTAAAAGTTAAGTATTGTATAAATTCTGAGCAATATATATCTCGTTCTAATTTACTCTAGTGTTTCTAGTTCCTGCTGTCCCACTGGCTGCTCACCTCCGTACCTGCACAAGCGTGCATCTTTTATTCCTGTGTCGGTCTTCCTACTCGGCCACCGACACCTACAACGGAAACGAGACACAAAAGTGGCAATGAGGCTGGGACACAAAAGTGGCGACGAGGAGTGATAGACGAACCTTGGAACAGCCCGCTTGCAGCAGCCAGACAGCAGCAGTCGGAGCACGCAGAAATTGCTCCCGCCCACCCACCCTTATTATAAGAATTTTAGGGGAAGATATTTTGTTCCGTGTTTTGTGGACTTTTTTGTTGCAGAGAGCATCCTCTTTCATATTGCATTTGTGTTTTGTTATAAGTTACTTGTATGCGTGGCGCCTAATCGGTCAGCATGGCCACTACCCCGAACCCAAACTTAACGGAAATTATTCAGTTACAGACGGCGCAAATCACGCAACTACTCCAAGCGGTGTCCCAGCTAACAGCGCAAGCAGCTAACCACCAACAACAGCCGTTGCTTCAGCAGCCCACACCTGCCGCTGCACCACTTCCTACTTTTCGCCAGTACAACGAACGTCAGGAAGAATGGAGCGACTACTTCGCACAGTTTCAAGAACTCGTCGCGACTCATCAACTAACAGGTCTGACAGTCAAACATTTCTTTCTAACCTTAGTTGGCACCAAGACTTTCGCGTTACTGCAGAAACTTTTCCCCCACACATCTCCTCATGATGTAGACTTTGAACAAATAGTAGAGGCACTAAATGCTCATTATGAGAAAAAAGTTCTCGTAGCTGCGGCTCGGTACCGATTTTTCAGACTGAAAAAATTACCACAGCAGTCACATCAAGAGTGGATTACAGAACTGAAGGGCTTGCTCTTGTGGACTTTTTTTTATAGTGACATGATGTTCAGAGATGCGATTACGCAGAACATTCAGGACCCCAGAATTAGGGCAGCAATTCTGAAACAGTCTGACCCCTCATTAGACAGTGTACTGCAGCTTATAGACACGCATGATACTTTTGACTTAGCAGATGTAGAAATGCAAAGCCACAGTGTTAACTCAGTGCGCTGCAACGGACACTTTCCTAGCCAACGCTCATTTCAGAAAAATGTCCGTAAATCTTGCCCCCAGTGTGTATCTCGCCACAAACGTGTGCATTGCCCTAGTCGCAACGCAACCTGTTATCAATGTGGCAAATCGGGACATGTACAGTCAGTGTGTATGCAAAACAAAAATTCAAAGAACGGTGCCGTTAGGAACAGTGCTTCGCAGAGTGCGAGACCCGTTCATGCAGTCAATGTCATAGACGCTGTGCAATTGAACAGTGCTTTGCTTAGTTCTCAATTGCAAGAAAGTTCTTTGCGCCTACTGCAAAACTATGTAGTGAGCCACGTAGCAAGCATCGTCGAGCGCGTAAATCTGTGCAACGGAAAAGGGTTCGGGACAAGCAAAATGACTATGTACAGTGCAATCCTGTAGTGAACCTAGTGCCTTCTGCAACTTCTTATTGTAATAGTGCCCGGTACTGTGTAGCTAGTAACGGTAGACTTGATGTAGCTACTCAAAAGTGTAGTGCAGTAGTTAGTAAATCTGGAGTAGCTTCGCATGCTTGTGCGGACGCCGATCTGGCGGTAGTGTCATCTAGTGACAGTGTTGTTAATCCGCTGCGTATCGAGTCTGCGCCGCTTACTTCACTACGCGGCCCGCGCATTCGCAGCAAACAAGCTGTATTAGAAATTGCCCTTATTCGCGCACCTGTCGAGCGCCGCAAGCAAAAACATTTTGTGACTCTTTACATAGACAATAAGACTGTACAATTTCAGCTTGATGCTGGTTCCGGTGTCACATTAATGAATAAAGACACTTATGAACTTCTGGGTTCGCCAAAATTGTCGCCGTAACAGCAAGTGTTGACAGCTTATACAGGACAAAATATTCCCGTGCTAGGAACGTGTAGCTTGCCCGCCTCTTTTCAAGGTGTAACAAAAACAGTTGCTTTTGTAGTTCTTCAGGCAAAATCTACACAGAACATTTTTGGACTAGATGCGTTTGACTTGTTTGGTTTATCAATTCAAAGAGATGTGCTTCAAATTTCGTCAGTAGTGCCTCAGGACAAAATCAATGCATTGTGTGAAAAATATAGTGACTTGTTTTCGCCGGAACTAGGTTGTGCAAAAGAATTCGTGGCACATGTCACTTTAAAAGAGTCTGCAGTACCAAAATTTCGTAAAGCTAGACAAGTGCCTATCGCAATGCGTGACACAGTTGCCGAAGAACTTAAACGTTGGCAAGATAGTGGGGTGATTTCTCCCGTTTCTGCGAGTCAGTGGGCCTCGCCTATAGTAATTATACCTAAGCCGTCGGGAAAACTTCGTCTCTGTGCTGACTTCAAATCAACAGTGAACAGTCAAACAATTGTAGACACATACCCTCTACCCAGACCTGAGGAACTTATGGACAAATTAGGACAATCTCGCTTCTTTTCTAAGATTGATTTAGCAGAGGCATACTTACAGATTCCGCTTGATGACGAGTCAAAAAAGTTTTTCGTCATTAATACTCACATGGGCCTTTTTCAGTTTCAACGCCTACCTTTTGGCAGTTCTTCCGCCCCCGCTATTTTTCAGCGTTTTTTGGAACAGCTGACAGTTTCTGTACCGTGTTGCTCAAACTATTTAGATGATATTGTGGTATCCGGACGTACAGTTGAAGAACATTTAGCAAACCTGGAGTGCCTTTTCAAAGTGTTGACTGCAGCAGGTCTACGTTGTAATAAAGCAAAGTGTTCGTTTTTTCAAACTGAAATAGAGTACCTAGGCCATGTGATTAATGCCCAAGGAATCCATCCCTTACAGTCACATCTTAGAGCAATCAAAGACTTGCCTCCTCCTAAGAATGTGCACGAATTGCAAGCAGTAATGGGAAAGCTGAACTATTATTTCAGGTTTATTCCCAACGCCTCTCAGATTGCAGCTCCACTGCATCGTTTACGTAGGAAGAATGTTCCTTTTGTATGGTCTAAAGATTGTCAGGTTGCCTTTGACAAACTAAAGTCTGCACTACTCAGTGATGCATGTTTGATTCCCTTTGACCCACAGAAGCCTGTAGTGTTAGCAGTTGATGCCTCGTCGTACGGTCTGGGTGCAGTATTGTCGCATCGTATTGGATGTCACGATCGTCCTATTGCCTTTGCATTCAAGCTACTAACGCCAACGCAACAGAATTACAGTCGGTTAGAAAAGGAGGCCTTAGCAATCATTTACGGCGTCACAAAGTTTCGTCATTATCTCTATGGCAGAAAATTCTATTTGTTGACAGACCACAAGCCTCTCACGTCGTTGTTCTCACCCACAAAGCCAATTCCGCCACGTACGGCACAAAAGCTTCAGAGATGGTCCTTAATACTGTCTAATTATCACTATGAGATTTTGTACCGACCTACCACTAAACACTTCAACACGGACACACTTTCCCGCCTTCCGGTTGGCCAGGATGTGTCATTCGAGTCTTTGGAAATGGCATGTTGTCAGATAGACTCCAGAGATGCTTCTGCTGTCGCAGACTTTCCTTTGAACTCTTGTTCGACGTTATTTTACACAACGTCATGCATTATCTTTAAGTCAGGGTGTTCTGTTGTTACATACGGACAACGACCAAACAAGGGTTATTGTTCCTCGTTCCCTGCAACGAGAAGTATTACGCCTCCTGTATCAAGGACATTGGGGTATTGTTAGGACAAAGCAAATGGCCAGACGTCATTGTACCTGGGTTGGTATGGACGCTCAGATAGAGAGCATGACGTCACAGTGTACTGTTTGTGCGGAGCATCAGGCGGCTCCTCCGCAACGTTTCTCAGACTGGCCATGCCCCAAGGGACCATGGCAACGTTTACACATTGACTTTACCAGACGTTTCTGGAATACGCGCTGGTTAATCGTTGTAGACGTTTTCATCAAGTTTCCTTTTGTGATTGCCATGAACTCAACGACGGCGTCTAGTACAATCAGTGCCTTAACATCAGTGTTTTGCATCGAAGGTTTGCCTGAAACTATCGTTAGTGACAATGGACCTCAGTTTGTTAGTGCGGAATTTCAACAGTTTTGTCATGTGAATGGCATTCAGTATATCACCACCGCACCTTTTCACCCTCAGTCCAATGGTGAAGCAGAACGTTTCGTTGGAACATTCAAGTCTCACATGGAAAAGATGAAAGGTCGGCACTCCAGGCAGCAAGCTCTTCAAATTTTCCTGTCTACGTATCAGTGCATGCCACGTGACGGCCCGTCTCCTGCCGAACTGCTACACGGCCGCCGTCACCGCACTCTCCTTCACCTGCTGCAGCCTCCCACGCACCGAGTCGGTTCGTATGGCTCTTCGCGTTTTCAGGTTTCTACGCCAGTGCTGTACAGGGTGTTTGCTGGCAACAAGAAGACATGGTTACCGGGCATCATTCGGCGTGTGCTCGGTCGCAATATGTATGTTGTACGTTCTTCCACAGGGTCGGAGCTGTGGCGCCACGCAAACAGATTGTGCTTGCACAGGCCACGCGATCTTGTCTCCGGTTTCTTGATTCCAGACCCAGTTCACCGCCAGGGAGCACAGCCACATCGTTCGTCCCCGGACTACCAGATCCCTATGGACGTCGACGCATCTCCGACGCAGTCATCGCCACCGCTGTCGCCACCGCAGATGACAGCGTCACCGAGAGGAACTCCGGGACCGTGCGTGCCCCGGCCGTCTGGGCCACGCACCTCAGAAGAAGATGACCTGCTCCCTCTGGGCGGAGGCGGGCGCCCTTCCGTTGGTTTTGGCGGGTTTCCCGGCGGATCGCAAGGTGTATACCGGGGCGCGGACGGCGTCTTGATCCCAACCTCAGCTACGACGCCTGTCCCACCAGTAACGCCCCCGCCCAGGTCCTCCTCCCAGTGCTGTCGCCGTGGCCCTCAGCCCTACGCCACGACGGCGCGGCGGTTTGGGGGGGAGGGGTGTGGTGTCGCACAAGTCCAAAGTGCGCGCCACCTACTTTTGCCGCGCGCCGCCATGCACGCACAGCGCGGCGTTCTTACGACGTCAGCCACGAGTGCCCTCTGTTACTACTCCGCTTGTGGCCACCACTGAACGACATCGTTCACTGGGGACTGAGATAGGAACCAGCGAACACTTCGAATCAGATAGGCATCAGTGAAGACTTGGCTATCGGATAGGCACTAAGCAGGCCTCTAGCTCAACTATGTATCAGCATTCTGCCATACTGAACTATTTAAAAGTTAAGTATTGTATAAATTTTGTGCAATATATATCTCGTTCTAATTTACTCTGGTGTTTCTAGTTCCTGCTGTCCCACTGGCTGCTCAGCTCCGTACCTGCACAAGTGTGCATCTTTTATTCCTGTGTCGGTCTTCCTACTCGGCCACCGACACCAACGACGGAAACGAGACACAAAAGTGGCGACGAGGCTGGGACACAAAAGACGGTCCACGCCATGAGGCCACACTATAAAAGTGTCATCAACGTATCGCCAAAACACTGTTGGTTTAAAAGTAGCTGACTCAAGTGCTCTCTCCTCAAAATCTTCCATAAAAAGATTGGCCACCAGGGGAGACGAAGGACTCCCCATGGCGACTCCGTCGGATTATTCATAAAACTCGCTAAACCTCATTGGCAACATGTTTGGTGACGACATTACAGCGCTATTTGAGCACACGCTCTCCTCTACTTATTTTTTATTTAACAACAAATGCTGCATGGAATCCTGTCATTGAAAACTTCGTAGTCGGCGTAATTTCCTGCAACTGAATGGCAATGAGAATCGATCTGATATCAAAGCGGCAAGCCTCCACCACGGAGGGCGCTCTGAACAGCGTACCTAGTTGTAGTGAACTCGCACGCTAGGTACGCGCATGCGCAGTGTCTCTGAATTGGGCATAAATAGCACACCTCAGTGCGTCTTCGCCAGTACTTCGGCGGTACTCACCTGAAGATGGCCAGAAGACTGCGCCGATATATCGTGGCAAGAAGTTACGGACATCCGGCAGTTCGCCCGAGATTTTATGGAAAAAAGGAACTGAATGATATTCTGCTAACATCAAATGCAGCAGGGCAGCTCTTGATGAAACCATGTTGGGTGAATACATTGAAAATCTGTCCAATGTAACGAGAGATGTACCACCAACACATATCTGGAATCTAGATGAGAAAAATCTCCCAGATGATCCCGGTAAAAACAGGGTTATCTGCCGCTGCAGTGAAAAATACCCAGAAAGGATTTGTAACTTTTCTAAATCTAGTTGCTCCATTGTGATGTGTGGCAGTGTAGCAGAGGAACTTTTGGCATTGGACGTCGTCTACAAGCCTGGGCAGCTGTGGACCACATCGACAGAGGGAGGTCCAAAGGGATGCAGGTACAATCATTCTAGTTCAGGATGGTTTGATACAGTGATCTACAGTGACTGGTTTGAGACCACACTGCTACCCAAGCTGAAGAAAATGGAAGGGAAAAAGGTTGTGATTGCTGACAATCTTTCTACACATTTTAATATCCAAATTTTCCAAATGTGTAGAGAAAATGACATTCATTTCGTGTGTCTTCCACCAAACTTAACTCATCTCACTCAACCTTTAGATGTTGCCTTATTTCATCCGATGAAAGTTGTGTGGTGGCATGTACTATATGAGTGGAAGCAAAAACATCGAGGAATGAAGTGTGCTGTTCTTCCTAAACACCAGTTCACTGCTCTGCTGAAAAGGGCTCTTGATGTGATGCAGCCAAATGTAAAAAGTAACCTTGAAAGTGGCTTTAGGTAGTGTGGAATATTTCCCTGTAATATTGAACCATTGCTTGAATACATCAAACACAGAGAGTTGGAAAAATATGATCTGAATAATTCATTTATGATAAGTCTTCAAAGACAGGAAACTCTTAACATTGCTGTGGATAAAAGTCATGAAAAGATGAAAGATTCCAGTCTCACATGGGAGAAGTGTCTTTCATGCAACTAGTACCACTAGCAGAATGGTGGAGAATGTGGGTGCTGCTGCAGAAACCACTTCACAAACACCTAAAGGCCAAGCAAGAAAATGTAAAAGATAGCAAATTTGGCCTTCTAGGAGAAGTGAAGATCATGATGCACAATACTCTTCTGACAAAGAATCCTGCTAGTCTTACAGGAAGAGAGATCTTCAGGAAGAAGGGGAAGAAGAAAACTTACAGAATTGTCAAGGACCACAAATCAAACCAGTAAAGAGAGAAGTCAGTGCTTTTGTGATCTTTCATTGTGAGGATCATCTGCATCTAGGTATTATTCAAAACTTAAATGAAACTGGGGCAACAATAAGCGCTATGACAAAGTCAAAAAAATCATTGAAATGTTTATCAAAACCAGATGAACTCTTTTATGAATGGAAAGATATTGTGGGGAGCATAGATCCACCAAAAAGTAGAGTAGAAAGGTTTTTTCCAAATTCCTAAACTGAGTGATGTTGATTGACAATGCTGAATCGTTTGGTTATTAGGTTATGCTACCTAGAGTGTACAAACGTAATGCATTTTTGGTGATTTTCCAAGAAAATCTAATGTTTATTTTTTATAATAATAATTTTACAAATTTGAAAAATTTATACTGTATTTTTATGTATGTAATATTGTTTTTTTTTTCTTCTTCTTCTTGTTTACAGCTTAATAATCTTAGAACTGAACTTTACTATGTGTCTAATAGTGCTTCATACAATTTTTCCATCAAAATTAAATTGAATTTGAAAGTTGAGCAAAGTAAATTTCTGTTATGGGAAATTGCCCGACTTTTACAAATTATGTAACTCATTATAAAATGAAAATCCAAACACCTCTTCACTCAGACAATGTCTCTCGTGGCTTTAGTTAACTGCTTTTAAATTATCAAATTTGTCAACTTTAACTTAGGTATTTTCAGCCATCGGTACAAAGAGTCTAAATATTGTAGCAATGTAGCCCCATCTTACAGTAAGTAAGCTACATTATTCTACGGACAACACGAACACCCTTGCCCCTCGGGGGGGGGGGGGGGGGGGGGGACTCAAACCGCCGGCGGAAGCAGACGCACAATCCATGACTAGGTGACTTAGACCACGTGGCTATTCCTGCAAGGCTCAGTTTTATGAACACGCCCTCTCCGATCTTCTAAACAATCGGCACGACTGCACACGTCGTAAAGAAAAGGCCTCCTTCAGCACTGTTGCCTGTAGAAACACATGCCGAATAATAACCATCTATGTTCAGCTAACAAGCATTATTGTAGGTTTTGTTGTGAGTAATGCTTTAACTGGCTCTCTCACAGCTCTTGCTTCATTATAGTGGCCACGCCTATTGATTCAGTTGGTCTGAAAACATAAATTAAGATCAGAACAACAAGCCATATAGATAAGTGAAACTGCAGCAAAAAATATCGTAGAAATGTGGTAGAAAGGTTAAATTCTTTACAGTTTGCAGTTGTGACAACTTATGTATCTGCGATTTCAAGGCTGAGCAGTTGAATGACGCATGAAAGAGGAAATATCTGCATTTTTTTTTTTAATCCATCGAAATTATTTAGAGTACAAAAAAGAGGACGTCTGGTAAACTCTAAATGTAGGGAAATGGTTAATATCTTGTGTATGAGACGACCCAAACTTAGTGTACAATTTTTTATGCTTCTACTATCGTCTTATATGCTGAAATTAGGGTAATACAACCAGTATGCTTTAGTAGATACTAGTTTATCCCAGTACTAATAAATAACTGTAATTTCAATTTAAACAAAACTCTGATCATAAAATACCTACAGCAGCCAAACCAAGGTTCACACGACATACAAACTTATATAATTATTAAATAATAAATCATTGTCCAGAGACATATTTTGTTTTAATATATGAGATATTAAACTGAATAAGAGGCATTGAATTAAAATTTGTGCCATGGCCTGGATTCGAAACTGGGACCTTCTGCTTACTAGGCACACACTATACCACTATCACTTGTGTTGACGAACAAGGCAGGATTGTTCCCATTAACGTTCATTGCTGGGGTGTTATTCTGCTATTGGAGAGCCTTGACAACATTGATATGTATTACATAAGGAGAGATCAGGTAGATCGAAGTTTGTGTTGTGGGTAGAGACATACTTTAAGACAGTCTGTGGAGTCACCATACTCATTAAGTCATGGTGGCTTAATGGTATAGTGCTAATCTAATAAGCAGAAAGTCCTGGGTCCAAACCTCAGCCATGACACAAATTTTAATTCAGTGCCTCTCCTTCACTCTATAGGTGGCATCATGGAAGAAGGCGCTTCCCCACAAAGAGGCGGAGCGATAGGGGAACCGTGGTGGGGAGGAGCTATGGCTGAGTGCCAACGATTGCACTTATGAGAGAAGCATTACGTAGCTCGCGGTCAGCCACGTGCGTGGAGAATGAATTATTGGCTGCTAGTGCGCTAATGGAGGGAGATGCGCAGAACTGCTGAAAACTGAACAGCCTTCGTACATGATGCCGACTATAATATTACTTATATAATTTGTTGTAGTATATAAATAAGAATATTTGTTTCTGTTGCCTTCTTTGCGGTGAGCATACACGTGCTGCTATTAATTTGTACTATTTCCACTACCCGGCTTCACAAAATTCCTTTCTACTTTAACTT
The DNA here is from genome assembly GCA_026315105.1 of Locusta migratoria. NCBI lineage: Eukaryota > Metazoa > Arthropoda > Insecta > Orthoptera > Acrididae > Locusta > Locusta migratoria. The sequence goes on from CM048750.1 coordinate 371,797,625, forward strand.
AAAAGTTGTCAAAGCGTTTTCTGAGGTAATAAATACTCCGTTTGTATGAAAAAGTACGGTACAACACTAGTAAGTACTGTTAAGACACATCACGGATGCGCTTGTGGGCACTACAGTACTTACGTTCGTAGTGAAAATGGTTGATTTCATGAAGATTTTTTCATGTGGTGTAGTATCTGGATTGCAAATTTTTAGTAATTCTCAAATATAAATACAAAAATTTGCCAAATATGACGTGGCAGCTTTGCGAACCGTGAAAACGAAGTGACGTCGTATTTGATGCATTCCGTATTTACTTTTTCATAATATGAGAGTTTGCAGGGTAAATGAAAGAGCACATTAAAGACCTTTCCGAAACGTTTAATTTAAGGTACATTTTGTTGAAGTGGAGTATCCAGAAGTGCTACTTTGCTATATTAAACATTATAAACACCCAGTCATTTTAAAAAATATTCTGATAATATTTGTAAACAATATTGAAAATTCTTTTTAAATTATTTATTACATAAAACAGTAGATGTTTCGTTATCAGAAGTTAAAACCACATAGTACTGATAAAAAAATGGGGGGGGCATTTTTATCTTCGCAATCGACGCCCACCGAGACAAACGAAAGGCCCTCTCAAAACTTCAGCGATTTTCGGTGCAGCTCACGAAATTTCGGTGGCCCGTGCTCGCGGTAGCAGGTGCCGGAACTTACAAAATAGCCAATTTTATTTTATTTTCTTCAATAAGTAATAGATTTTGTGCTATACGCTGTGGAAGTACAAAGAATGTGTTGCGAATCTAACACCTTTAGTTTATTAATATTTTTTAATTAACAATGTTTTGGTGGCATACAGAGCTTAGTAGCAGACTAGCGGTCAACAGAAGTAGGTGCTGATCGATTCATATTCTTTAATAGTGTTCAAATAAATAAATAAATGAATTACAGTGCATTTAACAAACATTTACGAACACTTCCCAAGATGTACGAAGTTGATAGGAGGTTTCGGCTGCACGTTACTTTCGTCAGTTGGCGTTAGGACTTAATCTGAACTGGTGTCATAGGAACCATGCTCTCAGTATCAGCCTTAAAACTGTAATTGTTCATTTCAAATTGAGTAATGTATTATATTGTAGCTAGTAATAAAGCCCCATAATTGGCATTCCAGATTTTACTTAGACGAAACACCTACCCGTAAGTAGATAATATATTTCAGCTCTTCTAATAGCTCTTCCAGCAATATTGCAGTGTGCTTTCTATACAGCTGTGCAGGGACTACATCGTCGAGAGCACTTCCTACAAACCAGGTAGGAGGAACGCCTACCCGTCGGCTCACAAGTGTGACTCGAAGGGGGAGGGGATGGAGGGTCAGCTTAATTTGCAGATCCCAGATGGATAGCTTGGGCCGGCAAATCCGCAAGCTCCCTATACCACCATCTACGGTCTCGTAAGTATTCCTACATTTTCGAAATAGGTTTAGTCAATAGGAGGTGATTTTTGCTCCGAGAACAGCACACCGAACCGAACGGTGCGGAAGATACAAAATAGGGCCCTGGCGTGGACTCGACACTGCCTTGTTCAGGTATAACGAGCGGAGCTGTCCGCCATGGAGCTGCAGCAGGACTGCAAATGCCCTGAGCTGCTCACCAAGCCAGCTGGGTTTTTTTGGCGTGTTCGGGGCAGCGGGACATGGTATGGCCAAACGTAGTTGGTCATAACATATTTCATGGTGTAGGATTAGCTTCGTAAACGAATATATATGGTGTCCCAACTATCTTGTCCACCCAAAATATATCTGGAACAATAACAGCTATTGGAAAACGACTTTCACTCTAAACAAACAAGCAATCTAATAATGTATTTCCCGTCATCGTACATTCTCCATAGATCAGCAGCATTTCTACCAAATCTTCATGTGTGTACATAATACAGTATAAGTTCCACAACACAACGTTCATTCACAATGTGTACTACCTCCGTGCCGACACTAGATTACTCAGATGCACGACTACACTGGCAAGCGGTGTACTGCACGCCAAAGCAACAACAAATGCGATGCTCGGAGGGTGGTGGAGTACAGGAGTTTGCATGGGTCGCAAATCACAAACAAGGCGAAGTGGTAACTGGCTGTAGTGGGAACTACGTTGGACATGTGTCTAGGTAGAGCTAGGCACAATGGGTCATTTAACGCATTCGATAAACCTTATTTTGGGTGTGCAGGATAAATAAGACAACCTGACTGGTGTATACCGATCGGTACTGGTTCATATTGTGTACGTAGACACATAAAACATGCAAGAGGGAAACCATTATGTGCTTATGAGAGTTGATGGCAGCAGACCGTATTATTCGTTTCGGACCTCTTTGTAAGTATGGAAGTGCGATTACGCATGTCAATCACATCGCGATTACGGGCAGCATGGGGTTCACGCCTGAGCCTCAGGACGTGCGCTAGCAGCGTATTTCGGGTTTTTCAAGCGACAACTTCTCGTCGCAATATCTCGGGATGTAATTGGAATATTGCGATGCAATCAACACCATTGTTTATGTGATTTGTCATGCTATGTATTGCTGAAGAAAAAATATAGTGTGTCCATTTTTAAAAAACCTACGTTTGTGTTAAAAAACACATTTGCTTTCGTTTTAGAATGTTTCCAAAAATGTACATTCATGGGTCCCAGCCGTACATTGATACCGGTGAAAGTCGTTATCCAATAATTGTTATTGTTCCAGAGATATTTTGGGTGGACAAGATAGCTGGGACACATATATATATATATATATATATATATATATATATATATATATATATATATATATATATATAGAAATCACCTGGAATGCTTGAAGCTAAGTTATTTGTAGCGGATACTGCAGGCAGGACAGTGGAGGGCAGGTGGCAGACTTCTGATGCCCGCCAGCAGTCTAAGGGACCTGCTCAGATTGTCTAGTAAATCGCTTATAAAGACAGGGAACAGAAGGGCCCTATAACACTTCCACTTCCGTTTTACTTGATGAATTTTTCGTCAATTACTACGTAATGTGTCCTCTCCGACAGGAAATCACAATCGCACTATTGTGGCGATATTCCATATACAGAAAATTTGATTAAGTCACTTGTGAAGGATAGTGTCATATCCTTCTCGAAATCTAGAAATATGCAATCGATTTCAGATCGCTTGTAGATACGTCATAAAGAGTACGGAGCTAGCTGTATTTCACAATAACAATACTTTCTGAATCTGCGTTGACTGTGGGTCAATAGGTCGTTCTCTTAGAGGAAGTTCATTACACAGTATTGAGGAAAATATATGTTCTAAGATATTGCTGCAAACCGAAATCAATGATATAGGCATGTAATTCTGCGGATCAGTTTTTATTGCTTTTCTTGAGTATTGGAGCGACTTCTGCAACTTTGCAGTCTTTGCGGTTGTGTATGATAGCTAGGTACGGGCACAGAATAAGTAGTATACAGAAAGGAAACTCCCGCTGCAGTCTGTCGTCCAAAATTTAGTGCGCATGCGCGGAATCGGCCATCTTGAAAAGCAGTAAACGCGTGGTTACTCCCTACTCTGTGGCGTGGTAATGCGCCGTCTTTGTTTGTTAATTGTGTGTTATAACAGGCTGAATCGCATAAAAGTAAACAAGTATTTGGTACAGTGCAGTGCAGTGAAAAGAAAGAACTGTGTGTCAGTAGTTGGAGCTGTTCAGTTTTTATTATGAGCAGCAATAAAAGAAAAGGCGGCCGATGGTGTTCAGCACCTAATTGCCGCAATAATTCTCATACAAATAAGAATATTAGTTTCTTCACCTTCCCAAAAGATGCTGAGCAGAAAGTGAACGTCGCTATATGTGTAGTGAAAGTTAAATGTTATCAGTTTCGAATGAGAGTAATGTGTGCATAATTATTAAAAGTAGCCTTGCTTCTTCTCTTGTCGATAACTCTCGCTGTTGCTGTTGCTGCAGCAGTTCAACAGCATCTAAATGTTGAAGTACATTTATATTTTATAAGTTTAACTTTGCAGGGAATAATATATAATAAATGACAAAGAATAGTGCGCAAGTAGGCAGGTAAAATTTTACTTACGGCATTGGAGTCGTAGTGTGCTAATGTCGGCAACGAATGCTCTTCGGATACTCAAATAGATTAAGGGGAATAATTATTTTATGCTGTTCCTGCTCTGTGATTGACAGATTCCTCTATATGGCCTTCTCCGACCAGTAAATTAATGATACCCCTAATGCAAATGCAACTTTTATATATGCCCAGACGTCATTAGGTCTGTGTAATCACAATCTACTGCTAAGCCTGACTCGATATTTTGTGCGAATTTATTCGTGTCAAATAAAACCTGGCAGTTGTAAAGTCACTTTCTTGTTTATAACTAATTTCCCAAACATAACTCCGCGTTATTTAGGATTTTTCTAGAGATAAGCACCAAATAAAACGATCATCGATTCCATCGTACATTTTCGTAGTCGTATTAAAATTAGGCCTATTTCTTTCGTTGGATTACAATTAGGTGCAAGAAGAGGGCGCAAAATAGATGAGAGCATAATGAAAAGCCGTTTCCTTTCGTAAAAGCCGGTGAGATTAGCTGCAGTTCGTAAAAAGTCCATTTCCAGCCTAAGTAATAAGTGGCTATAGTTCCGCGTTTACTGCTTTTCAATATGGCGTCGAGCGCAACGCTTGGTAACATACAGATCAAAGGCGCCGCCCCCAGCTTTCCCTTCTGTATGATCCCTATTCTGTGGTACGGGGCTACTGCATCAGCAAACACAGGAAGAGACCTCACTGCCCGCAGAAGAGCCCCTGCACTCGACCGCTCCACCCGGCACTATCGCCACGTCTCTACGGCCGGCGCTGCGCACAGCCGGCTGCGGGAAAGTACGGCCATCCTTTTCCGCGCCGCGCGCCGCCGTCTGCAGCTCGTGATTGTCTGAAATCGAGTCACATGGTTCTTTCCGCCATCTTGGTCCTATACGTTGCTTGGCTGCCATCAGAAACCTTGTGAATATTCGTGTGTTTTGGTTTGAATAATGCCACAGTGTTGTACTTTTGGGTGTTTTTAAGAAGCGAAGAAGGGAGGTAAACACTATAGTACTTCCATTCGGTATCGGAAATACAGGAAGATGAACAGTCTGGCTGATGAAAGTCGTCATAGAAAACTAGGAGCCCAGAAGCAAACTTCGGTTCTTGTGCTGTGATGATTTTAATTCACAATGCAAATTAATAGATGAAAGATTCACAGACGAATGGATCATACAGCAGATACCTATATATTTTTAATCTGAATAAATTTGTGAAGAAAATTCCTGCACAATGTCGTGATGTTAAATTCTTCACACGTCATTGATTTTATCTGCAAGTAGTTGCAGAAAATACACAAATTTTTGACATATTAGTGAGTGAACTAGATTTTCGTTTGGATTTGAAATTAATATGCAGTTACTGAAACAAGCGTTTCTCATTCGTTTTCATGTGTTAGAGTGAATCATTAAAAGAAACAAAGAATTGAAGCAGGACAAATATTAGACATTCAAATGTAATTGGCGTTGTAAAGGCACCTTTAATTTCTGTTGCTGGTAAAAGTCACGTGGTGGGTGTCTCCTTGCATGTTTCGTAGTTCATGTAAGATACAAGTACATAGTACGCAAGAAAATACTCATCAAAGACTTATCCATGATCTCAGTGGCCGAGGGGACTGAGGCGCTCCAGTCACAGTCTGCACGGCCACTACGGTCGGAGGTTCGAATTCCCACTCGGGCATGGATATTTGTGCCGTCCTTAGTCTTAGCTAGTTCATAAGTAGTTTGTAAGCTTAGGGACTGATGACCCCACTACGGTCGGGGGTTCGAATCCCCCCTCGGGCATGGATATTTGTGCCGTCCTAGTTCGTAAGTAGTTCATAAGTAGTTTGTAAGTTTAGGGACTGATGACCCCGTAGTTAAGTCCCATAAGCTTCACAAACATTTGAATTTGAACATTTGAACTGATGACCCCATAGTTAAGTCCCATAAGTTCTACAAACATTTGAACATTTTGATCTCAGTTGTTTTCTTAATTTACACTATGCTCCGATGACGACATGTTCGCGGTCTATTGGAATATTTGGCTACGGTACAGGTCAATTTCAATTTATAGGTGAACCCTTTAGATCTGGAACCACAAACCGAACAGTTATCTTAAAATCGGACGAAAAGTATTCCGTAGAGCAGCCAGGTCCGCATGGACAGAACTGCGCGAAGTTCCCGTATCTGTCCGTGGGATATAACCCCCTGTACCTCGAGAATGAAAAGAGTTATCGTTCTGCTCTCAACCTTAAATAAAATTACGATATCTTACCTACATTTCGTCGGCAGCATTGTATGTGCTAAAATCAACCATACGCAAAGTCTACGCAATGCGATTTTTGCTCTGCAAACTCTTCAAAATTTTGCGCATTAGTTCACTTAATTTGATGTAGCACGGAAATTATAAGTAATAATGAATAGAAATTGAGATCATTATCGAGCGAATACATCACACTATAACACGTGAAAAAATTAAAATTTTGTATTGAATAGTTTTCTCAAAATCGGCTGATAAGTATCGTTAAGCGCTAGGAACGTCGCAGCCGTCGGCGTGTAAGCAGAAGCGGAATAGGTCCAACATGGCTGCCGCTGGCAGGCTGGCCATACTTTCCCTATATAGAGCTTTACCGGCTGCCGCACGGGACACGCTGTTCCTCCAGGTGGCAGTCTTCACAAGGATGACTGTCGACGCTCAGGACGACTTTCCTCACACATTCTGCACCCTTCTGTGAAAGCTCTTTTATCGCCCTTACATTTTTTCCTAGGGGACCCCGGCTTTATATTTTTGCAGCTGCCCTCCTAACGATCAAGTTACGCCTCTGGTATACAAACATATTTTTTCGACTCTACTTAGAGCTAACTTCGAGATATTTCTGCAGCTTTCGGGTCGTAAGGGTAGCGAAAGCTGTCTAAAGCCGGAGATAAATTCAACCGAAATTTTTACAAAGGGACAAATGATGCACATAAAGGATAGATTGACAAAATAGGGGGTGGCGTATTTACTGCTGTTACAAGCTGTTTATCCTGTAGCGAAATCGAAGCAGACAGATCATGCGATTTGGTATAGATAGGGTTACACCCGACAACCGGAATAATTTAATAATTGGTTCTCTTCACCGGCACCCACACTCAAGGGATTCGATTGTGAAAATGTTCAAAGAAAAACTGGATCCAATTTCAAAAACGTACCCAAAGCATGCAGTTTTAATTGGTGGTCACTTTAACTTACCCTCGACATATTGGCAAAAATTCATATTCAAAAATGAAAGCAAGCGTAAAACATCGAAATTGTACTGAACGCATTCTCCGAAAATTATCTCTAGCAATAGTCCATGAACCCACTAGAACGTTACGAAAACATACTTGACCTGCTAGCAACAAATAATCCAAAGTTAATAAAGAGGCGGACGAGGTGGCCGAGCGGTCTACGGCGCGTCAGTCACGTTCTGCACGGCCACTACGGTCGGGGGTTCGAATTCCCCCTCGGGCATTATATTTGTGTCGCCCTTAGTATTAGCTAGTTCATAAGAAGCTCGTAAGTTTAGGGACTGATGACCCCATAAATAAGTCCCATAATCTCTACAAACATTTGAATTTTTGTTAATAAAGAGCATCAAAACAAACAAGGGGTTAGTGAATACAGAGTTGTGCTGTAACTCTTTGGAAAATAATGAAATAAACTATGTTCATAGCTCCGCAGAAAGTGTAACATTTCTTGTGTTGACCTACCGCATTACAATTTCTCGTCACCTATTATTTTATAAGTTACAGAGGCAAACACACTTAGTGAAACACCCTGTATATATGGCTCCAGAAATTCTCGTTACAAACTTTGAGCGCTTGTATACAGAGGAATGAATATATAATAATTTGATAAGGAAACCATACCCGAGATTGTCATTTATTGATGCTATGAGCAATTCTTTTCTTTTTGACACTGTGAATCAAATCAGGACTACTGAAGTTATTTGCTTTTCATATTTTAGAAGGAAGTAATATGAATTAAAACAAGACCAAAATGTCTAGTAAACATGTGCTCTAAATTGCATACATTAGACCTTTGAGCAACATCTTCATATTCGGTTGCCTAGGGTTTAACGTCTCCTCTACTGGTCAAGTGCTGATAACTTTTAAGGTATTCGTCGTAATCTCCACGATTATTCTTGTTTTGCCCCATGTTAACTCCTCCCAAAATATGGGAAGTAAAGAGCTTTCATTGGAAGAGATTTGTTCATCAGAGACAGAGGTAAAAAAAAAGTACTCATAGCGCCACTGGATGAAATTTACGTATGTGAGGTCCTTATGGAAATACGTGCGTGCGTATGAGGTTTCTAAATTAATAATAGACATTTCAGAAAACCGTTTGTTTAAAAAATATACAACTCATGTCCTTCCCTATGTTTTTCATGGTTTGGTTTAATAATTTGTAGTAATTTGGTCAAGAACTTTCGAGATTTTCGGTAAAATCATCTCCAACTTTGTATATTAGGCCTACATGTATACTTTTATGTCTTTTATATAACCGTCAAACGCAGTTTTTGTTATCAAAACATGTGAAGCAGAAGTGCAACCAAACTAACTGATTTTCACATTAACAAGGTATTTTTTATTTTATTTATTTATTTCTTTTTATGATGGAGCGGCAGTTGGGCTTGCGCCGGCCCTGAACCCGCCTACAAGGCCTGAAGTGAAGAGCTGGCCCTCGCGACAGGGAAGCGCCTTCCCCAGCGCTCAACAACGACGACAACAGAAGGCGTCGTCTGCAGCCGTCGCCTAGCGCCAGACTGAGGTTAGCAAGCGACGCGAAAAGGTGCGATTTCCTTACTGTCTCTCTCAGCGTCCAAGATAACCAGTGAAGTCTAGTGCGCGAGGTAAGCATCTACTGCCTTCCTTTTCGTAGTCTACACACACTGTTTTCCATTACTTTGTTGAAGATTAACGCGCTTTTATTTGAAGTCGGCACTTTCTGCGTGACATGTTGAAGCTGGTAGTCACGCAGTGAATCACCGAAGGTGAAGACGGTCACTACTCGCGAATGAGAGATGTTATAGACTACGAGACTGCCGTTCTTCATTTCTTTCACTCCGTAAATAAAGTTAGCGTGTATTTTATTGGTGTCACGACGATTGAAGTTAGCTGATATATAGTGCAGTAGGAATTTGAAATTTCATTGGTGTCGATTGCCGCTGAATTGAGGGTAAGATTGGACAGGAACTTAACAGCTGCACGTTCCACGCCAGTTATGATTATTACACGGTGAGCACGGGCACAGTGCAGATTTCTTTACGAAGTGAAACAAATGAAGAGGCGCAATGAAAGTAGCTATCTGCATACGATCTATTAGTCATTGCACCGTTACCAACATATTCCCATCCGGTAAAAACTGCCGACACCATAAGGGCACTTGTAACTTGGTCATGATAAAGGTTGCGGTATGAATCTATATGATCGGAGTACTTCATAGTCCTCCTCAATCGCTGTACTGCGGTAGGGACCAACTGCCTAGTTACACTTCATTGTTTGTACAGTGTTGGAAACATTCTGTGAGCCGAATGTCTTCTACGTTGATATTTGGTCCTATGCAACGTTTTCACCTCCATTTCCTTGCCGAGACAAGAAAATGATCTCTGCTAGTTTAATCACTAGGTACGACTCCATTTGGTTAGGGGGAAAAGGAGGAGGATCCTTGTGATAAGCAACAGTGAAACGGGGCATACTTCACAGTACTTGACTGCCCAGTATTGCCACGAGTCTTCCGACAGCACGCGTGGTGGGTGGTTAGCATCGCAGAGCGCTGTGCTTGCGCCTCCCGGGTCAAATCCCACCACGGGCAGATTTTTTTTTTTCTTTCTATTTACTACTTCTAGAATGTTCTGCATGTTTCTTATGTTTCACGTACTTGTAAGTTCCAGAAAATTCTTTCTTTGTATAAATACTGAAGCACTCCAAGCAGGAGTCAGGCTGTACTAAGTGTTCGCTTGTGTTAGCAATAAACGTATTCTAAGTGTAAAGTGTTTTGCTCTGTTACCGATAAGCCTTCGAATTCCGGACCACCTGCAGTTTTCATCGTGACACTTTCTGGTGGAGACGTCGGGTACAATGCAATTCATCTGCATCATAGTGGCTCCGATTGGGCAGCGGAATAAACGTCACTTACACGGACAACAACCGGAAAACAAAGCGTGTACTGACTCCCTCCGTCCGAAGGTCCGTGTCACGAAAAGACCCATTGATGCTAAAACAGCGGTAAGCCAGCTGCACATCATACACCCATCGGCGTTCTCGGGAGACATTGGACAGGGCCCAAATGAATGGCCCCAATGGAGGCAAGTATAAGAGGTGGAATCACATTATGTGCTTGGCAAACGTATATTTCTACCTGGACAGTGATTTGAAAATAAAGAGGACAAGCTAGATAGCTGGGAAAAAAATCCAGACAGAACTCAAGAAGACTTTTGGAGACCACCAGCAACACGTCCGTTTATCAGAAGAGCAATTGAAGAACGGGGTCCAGCGACATGGTGAGTCAACGTAGTCGTATATAGTGTGTTTTGGCCCTTTGTCACGTAGTTAACCCGGGCATGACGGAGGTCAAAAAAGGTTCACACCTGATGAAGGGCATTGCGGAAGACATGTATCAACTTCTTCTATTAAAAGACGTTTCGACGACACACCAGTTTATCCAATAGTGCCAGAAAATTGAACAGATGCAACAGAGGAGGGTTGGACGAAAGAAGTACGACAGACTCCCGAATGTAACCCCTATGGGCGTTGTGGAAGACCAGCATGACTTTGCTTCTCTACGACAAATTGTGAGAGAAGAATTACAACAGTTCATGGCAGCCAGGACTGTTGTACCAAGCGACCACCAGACTATGACCATGGATGTCAGTCCTGTCTCTCATGAGGAAGCCAACGCTGCTGAGGAAGAGGTATTTCAAACATCAGCGCCTGTCAGCCCCATCAGTAGCACCCGACTTGAAGAATTACCTCACCTGCTACGCTGTCACGAAACCTGTGCCGACCGCAGATTCCCCATAGATCTCAAAATTCGTAGTAGAAGACATTTATTTGAAGCATGATACACTACCTGTGATGATATTTGATCGAGGAAAAATATTAATGACAAAACTAGTATCAGAGTTAATGTCACGTTGCGACATTGTTAACAGAATAACAACTGACTACCATCCTCAGACAGCTGGTCTTACAGAACGTTTTAATAAGACGTTAGCAGATATGCTGTCGATGTACGTCGATGTTGCGCAGGAGAATTGGGATACAATGCTGTCAGTCGTGACATTTGCTTATAATACAGCAAGGCAAGACACCACAGGCTTCACGCCGTATTCCTGTTCCATGGTCGTGAGGCTGAGACGACAATGGATACCCTTTTCCGTTGCAACCGGACGATACTCAGGATGACTATGTGAAACAGCTCATCGCCAGGGTCGAAGAAGCAAGACAGCTGGCTCCCATACAGACACTGGACACCTAGGAGAAGGACCGCCAGCGGTATAAATATAAGGACCGGCCTGTTGTGTTAAGCCCAGGGGATCTGGTATGGATTTTAGCCCCTGTACGGAAAATTGGGCTATCGGAAAAATTACTGAAGCGACACTTTGATCCGTATCGTGTCATACGCCGCCTGTCAGACGTCACATACGAAGTCGTGGATAATGAGCCGTCCTCAAAACGACTAAAAGGAAGAGACATTGTGCACGACCTCCGTATGAAGCCTTACCACATTATCCGAAAGAACAGATAAACAGAATCGGCCTTTTGTTGAAGGACTCTGAAGACTGTTGTGATAATGATGAAGCCACGACAGGAGGGTCTAGCGCAGGTCATCGTCACGCTAAGAAAGCCGTGCAAGCAGGATGGAAGGGTTCTCCGGAACTGCCATACAGAGGACCCATGGTACGATCTAGGACATTGCAGCTGGCTGCAAAGGGAACCTAACTGCGGGTCGCTGTTCTTTCAGGAAGGGGAGCGATGCCGCGAGTCTTCCGACAGCAGACGTGGTGCAGTGGTTACAATCGCAGGTCGCTGTGTTTGCGCTCCCTAATTCAAGTGCCGACACAGGCAGAATTTTTTTTTTCATTCCATTTACTATTTCTAGAATGTTCTACATGTTTCTTATGTTTGATTTACTTGTAAGTTGCAAAAAAATTCTTTCTATGTATAAATATTGGAGCACTCCAAGCAGGAGTCAGTCTGTACTGAGTGTACGCTTGTGTTAGCAATAAACGTGTCCTAAATGTAAAATTCTGTGCTCTGATAGCGGCAGCCTTTGAATTCCGGGCCACCTGCAGTTTTCAACGTGACAATATGAAAATTTCGTTTATAGCACTGACAGTGAGGAGCGTCAGTGGGCGAAATCCAAGAGGATCGTATAGTACTCCTTAGTCAGGTATATCCCGTATGACAATATGAGATTTGGGAAACATACACTGTGGTTCAAGAACCGAATTGGAAACTATTAAGAAAGAAAAGAGAACTTCACTTCAAATGTAAATGTGGTCAAAACGATCCATATTAAAAAGAAAAGAAAAAAGAAAAAAAAATTGTTTACGAAATTGACTGCTGTATTTGGAGTTGGGGCCCAATCTTGCTTCCTGCCCCTGGCCTGGTGTTGGCTCTCAGCGGCTCTGGTGAAGACTGCTGGCGTCGCGCGCGCGGTGCGAGCAGAGCCTTCAACTACTGTTTCAACTGTTTGTAAATCTATCGGACCAAACTGCGTGGTCATCGGTCCATAGCTTACAAACTACTTAAACCTAGGCGAACTAACCTAAGGACAACACACACTCCCATGCCCGAGGGAGGACTCGAACCTCCACGGCGAGCAACCGCGCGCTCCGCAGCGAGACGCTTTAGACCGCTCGGCTACTCCACCGCGGCACAGAGCCTTCAATTTGCAGCATTGTTCCCCCATTGGATGGGGGTTGGAGTCGAGTGGAGGGTCTCAAGCAAAGGCTTCGTCGACTCTGTTACAGTCATGGCTGTAGATTTCTGGGCCTGCGTTATCGGGTGGGGAATTGTGGGGATCCCCTTGATAGTTGAGAGGTGTACTACACTAAGGAAGCAATTACTCGGGTAGCAGAGTATTTGAAGAGAGCACATGAGTTTTTTTAGGCTAGGCGGTAGTTCTGATGAACACTCGTCTATCGATAAACAAACAGTGAAATCAGGCCTCATTCAGGACTCTTAAACTGCCAAAATAATAGAAGTAAATTTTTAAAGTATTAGAAATAAAGTTCCCGTATTTACTGCGTTGCAGGAAAGTCTCCGCGCTCGAAAAATCCCCGGGTTCGCAAAGACAGATCACGTATCAGGTACGATCGGGGGGGGGGGGTGTCCATTGCGGTTCACGAAAGTATTCCTTCTGCTGAGCTCGAAATGGGGAGTGACTATGACGTTATCTGTACGCGTATAACAGGTGTAGACGAAATCAAGTTAATAGTTGGGTGTTTTTACCGGCCACCTAGTTACATTGTCACAGTGCTATATCATTCAAAGAAAGTTTAAGATCAATAGTTCGAAGCTACCGGAACCATTCTTTATTAAATGGGGGCGACTTCACCTGCCGAGTATAGACTTGGACGCCAATGCTTCACTACAGGAGGCACAGACAAGCAAACTCGAACTATTCTTGAGTACGTTTTTCGGACATTGCTTTTAGCAGCTAAATCGTCAGCCCACATGCAATGTTAAAGTAAAGAATAAAGTTTTGTTTGTGTAACATAAACCTAGTGTTATGTGCTGTAAGTGGTTACAGTTACGTATGTACAAAATTGAATTTCCATGTCGAATGACTCGACAGCGTGAATTGTATGTAGCTGATAACACCGTCATTACGCACTTACGTTCAGCATGGAACGACATTTGGTTAAGAAGAATGTTTATTTTGCGGTATACAGGTGGTCACGAAGTTATATTTTCATAAAATGTGTATTTCAATGAATGTGTCCCATATGATATAATCTGGAGCATTGTAGGCTGAGACAGTTGTTCGACTGCCCGCGCTGTACCTCCTACAAGCTCACAGCCACGTACAGGAAACGACACGTCAATTAGCCTTTCTATAATTTAGATACTTTATACAACAGTTGCTTTTGAAGCGAATAAGACCACTTAATTTTCGAAGAAGGAACAGATGATTTCTCTGTTTCAGGTCACGTACATCAAAGAAGATAAACAATAATCGCGAAGTAGTTTTCTTAAGCCCTTTGTGATATGGTAGATTATAGCCTATGCCATATGTCCATAAACAATATTCTTAGGCGGACATGCATACACAATGCATAGTGTAGCTGATCAGCTACATACCTTATTTTTTCGATTATCTCCCAAACTGATCAACATTTTACCACAAATTCATTTTTAGCTGCTTCTATACATAGTGTTACACTTGCAAGATGCTCGTCCTAGACATTATAAATTGCAGAGTGCTACTAAATCAGTTCGACAGTTAGCTGCATTGAGCTGTACCAAAGAAGTGTGTTTGTTTACTTTAGTATTCCTCCCTTGCTATGTAAAAATAGTCAATCACATACTATTGTTTCATTATGAGTTACTTTCTGGAAATATGACTGGCAGAGTAGTGGCATTTACATCGTGGAAGCACTATATAGCTGACCAGCTCTGAATTTTTTGTTGCTAGTGGTGCATAATATTTTTCTCAGTATATGCGCACTATACACTAATCGTGGTAATCTTTATAGCTTCAAATAAAAAGTCATGCATTAAAGAGTTAAGTTAGTTCAAGTGGAAACAAAGGTTTACTACAGTTGCGCTGACCTACTTTACGGTGTACAATTACCCACCCTGCTTGGTAGTGTTTGCACAGCGAACGCCGATTCCGGCCACCATGCCCTCACATTCTAGGACATTTCTCGATTTTTCTTACGACAGGTTTCGACGTCAACATTAAGAAACGCTGTTTGTAATTATTATATTCTCAAGAGCTATCGAATGCAGTTATAAAAAGTAAGCGGTTCCATAAAAAGTTTTAACTTCAATACCTTAGTTGATACTGGAGCTAAAACCATTCACAAAACAACACTATATGTGCTCCTCGGAGCTCTAGCTGTGATGAAAACCGCGTTTCGATATGTGTAACCGTTCACGAAGTAAAACGGGTGTAACGTCTTTCGTGATACCCTGTAAGCTGCTCTGCACCAACATAAACGCAAATTAGAAGAATTTCCTCTGCTATTAAATTTTGGACACCAGTATACGTAAGGTGAGTTTCACCCGATGGATTAAAAGACACTGTGGGATTTCTTTATATATAAAGCAGAGTGTCCGTACATTTGTTTGTTTGTGTGTACGTGTTGCATACAAATCTACAGTTTACTTCCAATCTTAATGAAATGCTGCACACGTAAGGTTCAATCCATGAGGACAGTCGCCGTAAGTGTAAGAATCACGTACGGTATATAGTTCACGAGATATGACGTCATAAACAATGAGAAGCGTGAAAAAGTGCTCCATTTAGCGACAATGCTGCTCATTTTCTTCTAAACCACTGGACCGATTTCAACCAAATTTGATACACGCATTCCTTGCCGTGAGGTAACAATTTCTGCAGGGTTAAGAATAACATACGACACATACTTCAGAAGATATCACGTCATAAACAATAGGAATCGCAAAAATTGCCACATAATGCGGCGAGGCTTTATAAGCGAGCAAAATGATGAAAGGAAAAACGTTTCTCACTTACTACTTTTCCGCTGTTTATGGAGTAAAACTACGGTATTCGGTATGACGTTGTTGTTGTTAAGGTCTTCAGTCCGGAGACTGGTTTGATGCAGCTCTCCACCCTACTCTATCCTGAGCAAGCCTTTTCATCTCCTCATAAGAACGGCAACCCACATCCACTTGAATCTGCTTACTATACGCGTCTCTTGGTCTCCCTCTGCGATTTTTACCCCACACACTTCCCTCCAATGCTAAATTTACGATTCCCCGATGTCTAAGAATGTGTCCTACCAAACGATCCCTTCTTTTAGTCAGGGTATGCCAAATTCTGTTCAGTACCTCATCATTAGTTATGCGATCTACCCACCTAATCTTCAGCATTCTTCTGTAGCACCACATTTCAAAAGCCTCTATTCTCTTCCTGTCCGCACTGCTTATCGTCCATGTTTCACTCCCGTACAAGGCAAGACTCCACACAAATGCCTTCAGAAAAGACTTCCTTACCCTTAAATTAATATTCGATGTTAGCAAATTTCTCTTTTTCAAAATGATTTTCTTCCCATTGCCATTCTGCATTTTATATCCTCTGTACTGCGACCATCGCATGTTATTTTACTGCCCAAGTAACAAAACTCATCTACCACCTTAATTGTTTCGTTACCTAATCTAATTCCTTCAGCATCCCTGATTTTCTAAGACCGCATTCCATTATTTTTGTTTTGCTCTTGTTAATCTTCATTTTATACACTCTCTTCAACACACTGTCCATTCCATTCAACTGCTCTTCCAAGTCCTTTGCTCTCTCTGACAGAATTACAATGTCATCAGCAAAACGCAATGTTTTTATTTCTTCCCCCTGAACTTTAATCCCTATTCCAAATATTTCCTTGCTTTCCTTCACCGCCTGCTCGATGTACAAATTGAATAACATCGGAGAAAGGCTACAACCCTGCCTTACTCCCTTCCCAACTGATGCTTCCCTTTTATGCCCTTCGAGTCTAATAATTGCGGTCTGGCTTTTGTACAAGTTGTAAATAACTCTCCTTTCCCTGTATTTTACCCCTGCTGACTTCAGAATTTGAAAGAGTGTATTCCAGTCAACATTGTCAAATGCTTTCTCCAAATCTACAAAAGCTAAAAATGTAGGTTTGCCTTTCCTTAATCTATCTTATAAGATAAAACGTAAAGTGAGTATTGCATCCCGGGTTCCTCTGTTCCTCCTGAATCCAAACTGATCTTCCCCGAGGTCAGCTTCTACCAGCTTTTCCATTCTCCTGTAGATAATTCGTGTTAAAATTTTGCAACCATGACTTATCAAACTGATGGTTCTGTAATTTTCGCACCTGTCTGCGCCTGATTTCGTTGGAATGGGAATTATTACATTTTTCTTAAAGTCTGAGGGTATTTCGCCTGTCTCATACATCCTACACACCAGTTCAAATAGTCTTGTCATGGCTGGCTCTGCCAGAGACTTTAGTAGCTCTGAGGGTATGTCATCTACTCCTGGGGCCTTGTTCCGACCTAGGTCTTTCAAGGCTCTGTCAAATTCGTCTCTCAGTATAGTATCTCCTATTTCATCTTGATCTACTTCCTCTTCCCTTCCTACAACATCGTCTCTAAGTTCATTTCCTTTATAGAGCTGCTCTATGTACTCTTTCCACCTTTCAGCTTTCCCTTCTTTGCTGAGAACTGGTTTCCCATCTGAGTTCTTGATATTCCTAGAGTTGCTTTTCTTGTTCCCAAATGTCTCTTTTATTTTCCTGTAGGCGGTGTCTACTTTTCCCCTTGTTATACATTCTTCTACAGATTTGCGTTTGGCTTCTAGCCACTCCTGCTTAGCCATTTTGCACTTCCTGTCAATCTCATTTTTTAGTCGTCTGTACTTCATTTTGCCTGTTTCATTTCCTGCATTTTTATATTTTCTCCTTTCGTGAATTAAATTTAGTATTTCCTGTGATATCCAAGGATGTTTTGTAGGTCTTGCCTTTCTACCTATTTTGTCCTCTGCTGCATCCACTATTTCATCTCTCAATGCTACCCATTCCTCTTCTACTATTTTATTTCCCCCTGTTTCTGTCAATTGTTTCCTAAATCTCCCTCTGAAATTCTCCAGAACTTCACGTTCCTTCAATTTATCTAAGTCCCATCTCCTTATTTTCCTACCTTTCTGCAGTTTTTTCAGCTTCAGCCTACAGTTCGTGACTAACAAGTTATGGTCAGAGTCTATATCTGCCCCTGGGTATGTCTTGCAGTTTATAACCTGGTTCCGGAATCTATGTCTTACCATTATAAAATCTATCTGATACCTTCCGGTGCCTCCTGGTCTCTTCCACGTATACAACCTTCTTCTGTGATTCTTAAACCACGTGTTTGTTACGATTAAATCATGTTCCGTGCAAAATTCTACCAGGCGACTTCCTCTTTCATTCCTTCTGCCCAGTCCATATTCACCTACTATTTTTCCTTCTCTTCCTTTTCCTACTACCGAATTCCAGTCTCCCATCACAATTAAGTTTTCCTCTCCCTTAACTGTCTGAATAATTTCCTTTAGCTCCTCATATATTTCTTCGAACTCCTCATCATCGGCAGAGCTAGTTGGCATATAAACCTGTACTACTGTTGTCGGTGTTGGCTTCGTATCTATCTTGTCAATGATAATGCGATCACTGTGTTGCTCATAGTACTTTACCCGCATTCCTATTTTCTTATTCATTATCAGCCCTACTCCTGTGATACCCCCAACTGATTTTGTATTTATAATTCTGTACTCACCTGACCAGAAATCCTGTTCATCCTACCACCGAACTTCACTAATCCCCACTATATCTAACTTCAACCTATCCATTTCCCTTTTTAAATTTTCTAATTTTCCTACCCGATTAAGGGATCTAACATTCCACGCTCCGATCCGTAGAATGCCAGTATTGTCTTTCCTGATGACAACATCCTCCTGAGTAGTCCCCGCCCGGAGATCCGAATGGGGGACTATTTTACCTCCGCAATATTTTACCCGAGAGGTTGTCATCATCATATTTCCATACAGTAGAGCTGCATGTCCTCGGGAAAAGTAACGGCTGTAGTTTCTCCTTGCTTTCAGCCGTTCGCAGTAGCTGTGTGGCAAAGCCACATTAGCTGATAATACAAGGCCAGCTCAGTCAATCATCCAGACTGTTGCCCCTGTAACTACTGAAAAGGCTGCTGCCCCTCTTCAGGAACCACACGTTTGTCTGGCCTCTCCACAGATACCCCTCCGCTGTGGTTGCACCTACGGTACGGTTATCTGCATCATTGAGGCACGCAAGCCCCCCCCCCCTCCCACCTCGGCAATGTCTGTGGTTCATGGGCGTGGGGTATGACGTTACAATTTATAATTTCTACACTACAAATTGCAGCCGCAGGAAATTTTACAGACAGTATACACGCATATAGTTGAGGGTACCTTCTTAATTGTATCACAGTTCGACACAGTACATGAGATATGAGCACATAAATAATAACGTTCATGGAAAACCGCTCCATCACGCACCAAGTTTTAATCTATTACTTCTTTATTACTAATTGTAATCCCAAGAGATTTTACAGACATACAGCTTTTATACAAATGAATATATACCTGCAATTGGCAGGAATAAATAACTAAATACCCGGGCATGGTTGGGATTTCAGCTAGAAGAAACACGAGAGGAACTAAAAAGTTTAAGCAAATAGAAACATTTTGCTGTCAAGTCGCTTCCTTGACACTAATCATAAGTGTAACACTTCAAGCGTTTTATATAGTGACGAGAGTGTTGTCAGAGGAGTTTTTCCATTACCGACATAGAAATGAATCACAAGTGGATTCAGGTGCGTGTTTTACCCGTTTGTTAGGTGTGTATTTATACAGTTGAAAATATCTAAATAGCAAAATAAAATTAATTGTTTTAATAGGATGTATTAGTAAGGTATTACGATGTTAATTCCAAATAAAGTGCATCCCAGGACTTCACAGTCACAAAATAAATATTTCTGCAATACAAGATAGCCCTAGTGAAGTATTTTTGTATTGATCTTGTTCATTCTACCCAAATCGGTTGGTTTATTTAAGATGCGTTTTCTGCCTTTGTAATTGTAACTAACTTGTTATGTTAGACGTAAGTATACACGACAGTAGAATTAATAACTGCTTAATTACATTTCTTGTAACAAACTCGTATGGCTTATGGCTTATGAACAGACTGTTGTGTGTCATATTTAACAAAAAGTATGTTGTGTTAGAAAACTCTGACAGCGTTCCACGTTGAAACAGATGAAAATGTAATGCTTTCTTCAAATTTTGTTCGCATATTGTGCTGGCCCAACTTCAATAACAAAGTTTCTTTCATGACAAAGGTTTTGTAACATCGTCAGAAGAATATATGTTCGTAAAAAGACCATATTTAGTCTGAATAATGTCCTGCTACACAGCAAACTAATATGTAAACGTAGTACAGACCTTCCTGATCACTAGATGCCTACTCCATATTTATACAGTGACTAATTTGCCTGATTGGGGTAGTTTAAAGAAATACAGGATTGAACATCTGATCTGTGGCGGACATGACGCATGGAGAACTTACTCAAGAAGGAGGGGAACTAGCGAGGATGAACTTCCTGCTCAGAGCAAACGCTTCGAAGTTTTATTCATACGAAATTGAGAAGTTACTCAGAGACCGTTCTTTTGCTCTGAGAATCTACTCTGGATCATATGCTCTTTTTTTTATTCATACGGCCCAGTGTCTCAGAGTCTTGCCAGAGCAAACGTCGGAAGTGTTTGTACGTAGCGGAGTGAAAGAGTCAGTGGCAGGTGGCAGAACACTCTCCGCGAGGTTTTCAGTCGTAGTTCTGTGCTTCAAGGAAGAAGCTGCAGCACTTTCAAGTCTTTAGTCGCAAGGATAAAAGACTGGATTAGGTGGCGACATAATTTTGGAGCATGCACGAATCTTATTGCAGAGCTCGTGATGGAAGATCCAAATAATATAGAAATTTCACTAGAATCACAGCGATGGAAATGGAAGAAATTCCCCTTATAATTGGACCAAAAACTGCAGAGAGGCACAGTGTTACGAATAAATCCATCAGTGTTGGAGACAGATTATTTGGGCACTAGCAAGGAAATTTCTGTAATGTTTTATATTTATGGTACGTGCAATTCAGAATTGAAGCAGCAGTAACCTGAAGCCACACAACTCTGAAAAATTCTCGAGGAAATCGACTTTTAAAATTTGTTAGTATCCTTTATTACGTATAAATGTCAGCTAAGCATCTGACAGTCACCGTTGCTCATTTCCTAGCGATGAAATTTGATAACAGAAATATCTTAGGATGGATGGTTCTAATTTCGCTATTCCTATATTCGTGAAATATATAGTAATTGATACATACCTATTTCAAATGATTGTGAGAAATGTACTTTTTTGTTTATTGTTAATTTAAAAAAGTGTTTACAAAAGTTTGTTCATTATTATGATTAGGATTAAAGAAACATCACAATTAAATTTTTGGAAAAATACTGCAAAACTTCTTACAAATTAAACAACCAAAGACAATCGTCTTGAATTTATAGTGAAGTGCATATTGTAAAAATGTAATTTGTGATCCTTTTTAATTTACACCATCATTATTAACATTTGTTGAAAATTTAGCATAAATAGAAAGCATAAACAGTAGTAAAACGTTTCAATTTACGTTTGCGTTAACTACCGAATATTTGATGAATTTAAAATTAAATTTAAATGGTGTAGCTATTGAAACGTAACAACAACAAAATTATTAAAAAATAATAATCAATGATTGCCAGCATTCGAACCATCGACCCTACATTACCAAGAGTTATGATCACCGGCTTCATCCTGTTTAAATGTAATTGGAGATTCTAAAAAATTTCGAAGTCTATTTTCTGGATAATTTTTGGGATTTGCATCAAACGGCTTTGTGTGATTGCTGTTTCCGTTCTGAACTTCACAAACAAACAAACATTGCGATGCCTACGTGGTCTCCTTGTCCGATTGCTATCAACAGGAGTGTTTATTGGTTTTAATATTTGCTGACGGAACCAATTTCTCGTCACTGTGCGTCTCCGTCGCCTCAGTAGCGACAAACGCACAACCTTCCTTACAGTGTGAGTGCGTGATCGTGGCGACATTGTCAAACAACTGATGGCGTGATTGTATCTCTAATAACACCAGATCGAGTCCTCTCTGCGACAACTTTTTCTTCGTATGTTAATGCTCCACCTTCATGAACCACAGACATTGCCGCGGTGGGATGGCTTGCGTGCCTCAACGATACAGATAGCCGTACCGCAGGTGCAACCACAGCGGAGGGGTATCTGTGGAGAGGCCAGACAAACGTGTGGTTCCTGAAGAGGGGCAGCAGCCTTTTCAGTAGTTACAGGGGCAACAGTCTGGATGATTGACTGAGCTGGCCTTGTAACATCAGCTTTTGTGGCTTTGCCATGCAACTGCTGCGAACGGCTGAAAGCAAGGGGAAACTACAGCCGTTAATTTTCCCGATGACATGCAAATCTACTATATAAATATTTGATGATGGCATTCACTCGGGTATAATATTCTGGAGGTAAAATAGTCCCCCATTCGGATCTCCGGGCGGGGACTACTCAGGAGGATGTCGTCATCAAGATAAACGTAACAGGCATTCTACAGATCGGAACGTGGAATGTTCTAACCCTTAATCGGTAGATCAGTTAGGAAATTTGAAAAGAGAAATGGACAGGCAAAAAGGAGTACAGACGTGTTAAAAACGAGGTTGACAGGAAGTGCAGACTGGCTAAGCAGGAGTGGCTTGTGGAGAAATGCAAGACCTTAGAAGAATGTATAACTAGGGGAAAGATAGATACCGCCTACAGGAAGATGAAAGAGACGTTTGGAGACAAGAAAAGCAGCGGTATGAATATCAAGACTTCAGATGGAAAACCAGTACTAAGCAAAGAAGGGAAAGCTGAAAGGTGGAAGGAATATATAGAAGACCTGTACAAATGAAATACACTTGAAAGAAATATTCTAGAAATGGAGGATAAAGCAGAGGAAGTTGAGATAGGAAATACGATACTGCGAGAAGAATTTGACAGGGCACTAAAAATCTGAGTAGAAACAAGGCCCCTGGAGTAGATGATGTTCCATCTCAACTACTATTATCGTTAAGAGAGCCAGTCATGAAGAAATTGTACCACCTGGTATGCAAGATGTATGAGACAGGGGCAATACCCTCAGATTTCAAGAATAATATAGTGATTCCAATATATAAGAAAGCAAGTGAAGAAAAATGTGAAAATTACAGAACTATCAGTTTAACAAGTCATGGTTGCAAAATACTAACATGAATTATTTACAGACGAATAGAAAACTGGTGGAATTCGACCTCGGGGAAGATCAGTGTAGGAATACGCGAGGGAATACATTACGACTTATTTTAGAAGACAGGTTAAGGAAAGGGAAACCTAAGTTTTAGCATTTGTGGATCTGGAGAAAGCTTTTGACAATGTTGACTGGAATACACTATTTAAAATTCTGAAGATACCATGGGTAAAAGATAGGGAGCGAAGAGTTGTACTCAACTTGTACAAAACCATACAGCAATTAAAGTCGAAGGGCATGAAAGGGTCGCAGTGGTTGGGAAGGGAGTAAGACGGTTGTAGCCATTCCCAAATGTTGTTCAATCTGTACATTGAGCGAGCTGTGCAAACTGTGAAGGAATGCAAGGAGAAGTTTAGAGAGGGAACTGAAGTCCAGGGAAGGGGATGTAATACCTTACGGTTTCTTGATGACATAGTACTTCTGTCACAGACAGCAAAGACCTGGAAGAACAATTACATGGAATGGACAGTGTCTTCAAACGAAGATGTAAGATGAAGATTAACAAGAGTAAAACGAAGGTGATGGAATGTATTGTCAAATCAGGCGATGCTCAAGGAATTATATTGGGTGATTGGACGGTAAGGGTGGTGGATGAGTTTTATTATTTGGGTAGCAAGATAACTTGTGGTGGCCAATATGAAGAAGATATAAAATAAAGAGTGGCTATGGGAAGACAAACTTTTCTGAAGAAGCGAAGTTTGTTGACTTACAATTTTAGCTAAAATGTTAGGAAGCCCTTTCTGAAAGTATTTGTCTCAAGTGTAGCATTGTATGGGAGTGAAACTTGGACGATAGGGAGTTCAGACAGAAACATAATATAAGCTTTCGAAATCTGATGTTATAAACGAATTATGAAGATTGTATGGGTAGATGACGTAACCAATGAGGAAGTGATCTACAGAATTTGGGAGAAAAGGAGTGTCTGGCATATCCTGACTAAGAGAAGGGATAGGTCGGTGCGACACATTCAAAGACATCAAGGAGTCGTCAATTTAGTATTAGAAGGACTTGCGTGGGGTAAAAATCATACAGTGAGACCGAGGAACGAATGCAGTAAGCAGATTCAAAAGGACTTAGGTTGCCGTTCGTACTGTCAGATGAAGAGGCTTACATCGAACAGGGTAGCATGGAGAGCTGTATCAAACCAGCCTGCGGATTGAAGCCCACAACAACAACAACAACAACATGTTAATGCTATGTAACATGATGGTCTGTACATCTTCCTTGCCGAGTTGCACTATTTGAGACTTTAGATTTAAATTGATTGCTCGTGATGTCCTTGTGGGAAGATGAAATTGAAGATTTCTTTTGTCATAAACATGCTACGATCACAAATCATGGATCTTTCATTTTATGTGTGTATGAATACAGTATGATATATTACCAAAATGTGGTAACGTAAGACCCGTGAAATACAGTATGCAATATGGCCCCTCAGTACTTTCCAAGCATTCTCAGTTTTTCTTGTCTCAGAGGTACAGCGAGTAGGTGTAGAGTGACAGAAGATGGAGTTTACACGAGAGGTCGAAACGTGCAATGGGGAACTGTCTGAGGTTTCCTCCTCTCTCAGACATAATTTAGTGCAACTGAAAATCTTTCACGTATTTACCTTGCACGAGACCTTTAGATAATAATACTCTTCAGACAGTGGCTGCAGAGCTATTTCGTGACACTGAAATTTAGGCCTGTTGATGACTGCTGACAGTTGGAGGAGGAGTGAAGGAGCACCCGCCTTGCCATTGGACAGTGATTTGTAACGTGCCCACCGCAGGCCGGTGTCATCTTACTCTCTGGTGACGATGGAAGCGTTCGTACCTGTCTAGCGACGCCTGTGTTGTTTGAAGCTGTGATGCGTGGACGGTGATGTGCATCTCTCCTTCCACAGATGTGGCGTCTGTGCCTTCCGTGCTTCGGGGGACGTCGCGAACGTCGCCCCCGCATCATCTTCAAGGACGAACCTACCCCGCGCAAGCTGGAGCACGTGCAGGTGAGTGCGGACCACAGCCCTGCGACACACAGTATTCTCTCTTACATGTCTAGGCCTACTTCTGACCGGAGAAATACGCACAAACAATAACATGTACCTCCCATTTAACAATTTCAGACACTACATAAGTAAAGTAAATTTGCAAAGACAGCTACTCAAATACATGTGTGTAGCGAGTCATTTCTGTGAAGGCATATGAGCTGTGTGGGTGGGAGTGATATGGGAAGGTATTGTCTAATGTAAACAGTAACATAAAACAAAGTCCAAAATAATCCTTCTTTCATTGCACTGATTTCAATAGGAGTTAATTTCCTGTTATAAGAACGGACTTCGTACAAGAGAAACAGCAGTTTGTTCTTATGTTTGAGGTAGGTCTAGATTTTTAAAAGAGCCGTATTACCAACACCTGTCATATCTGTGTTTGGAGGGCGTGAATAAAATACTCTAATGCCAGTTAACTTAAAAAAATGTTCAAATGTTTGTAAAGCTTATGGGACTTAACTACGGGCTCATCAGTCCCTAAACTTACAAGCTAATTATGAACTACCTTATACTAAGGACTGCACAAATATCCATGCCCGAGGGGGGATTCGAACCCCCGACCGTAGTGGCCGTGCAGACCGTGACTGGAGCGCCTCAGTCCCCTCGGCCACCGCGGCCGGCCAGTTAACTTCCAGAACAACCTTTATAATTGTTTTCTGTTAGTTAAATTTATTCCTCAATTAAGGAACCCAGCAAAGATCTGCAAGTGCTAAATATGCATGGAAACTAGACAAACGCCGCACATATCTTCCATTAACGTGTGCGTCCCTCACCACGCCATTTCTTCCATTCCTGTTTGTCCCCTTGCTGAAGACCTAGCGTTGCTCTGGTATTTATTTACTCCATGTATTTCTCCTTTCTCTCTGTGTCCATCTTCCTCCTCTTCCTGCCTCTACCTCCGCCTCCCCCCTCTCTTCCTCCTCCCCCCTATCTGTTCATCCCTTCCCCTCGACATATTTCAGTGTAACTCTGTTATGATCAGCCAAACGGTGTCGAAGCCTGCCATCTTCCACGCACCGGATGAAATCTTAAATAGAGAGTAATGTGTGTCTTATTTTGAAGGTCAGCTGTCTAAAACTTCTTCGAGGTGAGAATAAAATGTACGTTGTTGCTGGAGTCAGTTGCAAGTACTCTCTGCCATGCACTGTACGAAATATTATGTAGATAGTGAACACACATTATTTCGACAACATTCATCTATGATTTTGGCACAACTTTATTAAAGTCAACCCGAATCCACAAGTAACTGTTTCCAACCCAAAACGCAGTGTCAGATGTAGAGCATCGTTCTGACTGATTAGGCAGTGTTCGTTATAAGTACAGCCACTCTGGTGCTACTGGGCTGTTAGAGACATAGATTCCAGGGTGATTCAGAACGTCGCACTCGAATTTAACGGACTGACAGACGAGTCGAAACACTACAACATTGCAGTTCGGCGTTTTGATCACGGGAGTGATCCAGTGCTCTGTAATTTTACAAATAAAGACACTGTTTGATGTGTAATTTTCACACCTGTCTGCGCGTATTTTGTTTGGAATGGGGATTATTACATTTTTCTTGAAGTCAGAGGGTATTTCGCCTGTCTCATACGTCTTACATGTCGGGTGCAATAGTTTCGTCATGGCTGGTTCTGCCATAGATTTCATTAGCTATGATAGAATGTGTCTATTCCGGGCGCCTTGCTTGAATTTAGGTCTTTAGAGTGCTCAGACGAATCCTTCTCTCATTATAGTACCTTCTACTTCATCTTCATCTACTTCCTCCTCTCTTCCTACAAAACTGTCTTGAAATGCATTTCCTTTGTAGAGTCCCTCTATATATATTTCCACCTTTCAGCTTTCTCCTCTTTGTTCAGAACTGGTTTTCCATCTGAATTCTCAAAATTCACAGTCTTGTCTCCAAATGTCTCTTATTTTCCTGTAGGCGGTTTCTATTCTGCCCCTAGTTTATATTCTTCTACAGACTTGCGTTTGCCATCTGCCCACTCATGCTTAGCCATGTTGCACTTCCTGTCAATCTCATTCCTTAATTGTCTATACTTCATTTTACCTGCTTTATTTGCTGCAATTTTGTAATTTCTTCTTTCATCAATTAAATTCAATATTGCCTATGATATCCAAGGATTTTTGTAGGTCTGTTCCTTGTACCTGTTTGGACCTCTGCTGCCTTTACCATTTCATCCGTCAAAGCTAACCATTCATCTTCTACTGTGTTATTCCCCCCCCCCCCCCTCCCCTCCGTTTCTATCAACTGTTGCTGAAAGCTCATTCTCAAAGTTCCAAGAACCTCTTGTTCCTTCAGTTTATCCATGTACCATCTTCTTATTTTCATACCTTTTTGCACCGTCTTTAGTTTCAGTTTACAGTGACCTGTGACCAGTGACCTGCGGCTCTTGTTATGCTTTGTTACTAGTGGCACCGGCCGACTGCATTCTGAAGACGGTTTGCTGTCTTGCAGGCAGGAGACTGGCCTAGCGCTAGCAGCGTCATCCCCAGAACTTGTCACGGTCGCCCTCTGGTCTAGTCAAAAATCTCACGCCCAGATGATTTGACCCCCACTGTCGGGTTGAGTAGCAGGACCCCTCCTAACAGGACAGACAGGCACCGCACATGGGACACGGGCTGTAAGAACAGAAGACAGCACATACTTTGCTCAAGTACTTGCTATGTGAGAGATTTAAACGCATCGAAAGGCTCCTTGACAAATAAACTAAATGCAGCCAAATTGAGCACTAATTCTTCAACAAATACAAACATAACTTTCATCTAAAAATCCTAGAAAACTTCATATGTAGTTTCGATCTTCTGTTAAATCACTGAAGTCATCTGTCTACACAGTTAGTTGCCATAATGTCAACGAAACAGAGAATGGCAGAGAGTTCGAAAAGATTTTCCCTGCTTTTTCAGAAGAAGCTTCTGTGATGAACTAGTCGTTAATATTCTGACGACTTGTTTTAAGTTGCGATCTGAAAGTCTGGCCGCTACGTTGTCAGCTGATGATTCTGTGTGCTTTGGGAGAGCGCTCTCACACTGCCAGCAGTCAGGCTGTCCTGAATTCTTTGGCAAAGTGCGTCTGCAGAATATTGGTTCATATCTTGGCAGAGCCCACCCAAATCTAGGAACTTATCTGTCTTCTTAGTCATCCTGATTGCTGTGAGCCGCCCATTCGAATATGTACGATGTCTGACTGAGTTGGCTTTAAGTACAATTTAAGCAATGTTCCCAAGAGTGGGAGGCACGTTGAGAGGTTAGTGACAGTCAACGAACTTTTAACAGTTCGTAATTGCATCCTAAACTTGTCTTTAAAGAGCCATCTTTCTGTTGTTTTTATAGGTCCCATAGCAAAAAAATCGTGGAGTCTAATGCTGTGTACACACTGAAATTGAAAGGTGCAAAGATACAAGGTCGTCACTAGGACTTCTTACCAGTCTGAACTTCTCCCCTGTTGTATAATGATTTTGTAGTCATTTCATGCCGTTACACTGCATTACAATACATATTTTATTATAAATTATAATTTGTCCTTGTTATCCTAATGTTCAGTCGGTCTGACACTATCTATATTTGATTTTCCTCAAAAGTTAGCATAAAACATACTTCGGCCTACGTCGTACACATTATGGCGTTCTCGATGACTATTGCTATTATAGAGATTTCCAAAACTATTATTTATCATTTTACAGATTTAATTATTCAGAATTATATTCGGCAACATAAATCCTTTGGTCTCACTCATGTATAAGTTTTGATATGTAGAGGCCCAGAGGAAATCATTAAATTTATTTTTACCTTGCACTGGAATCAGTAGTCACAGGCGTCTAATACTTTGTTGTTTTCACATTGTTCTTATATATACTTGGGTCACATTACTAATGGTGTACAATGCAAAAAAAGTTTTCCTTGTGCATAACTTGTTCCTCAGTTTGATCAGTAGAACTTATCATTCCTTGTGAATCTGCCTTAGGATTTGTCTATTTAGCATTAATTAGTCAGGGTATTTGGTCCTCTATGACCTGATACCTAAACAGACCCATTCAGATAACGTCAGTCAGATTGGAAGTGAAGATTGCTCATAAAAATATTATGAACGAAATTCTACTAGTGACCATTTAATACATGGCTGGGCAACCAATAGCCTTTGAAAATCATAGGAGGAGGGGGTTAGAGACAGACAGATAGACAGACAGAGAGGGAAAAATTGATTTTCTAAAATATCGTTAAGAAAGAAAAAATGTCTTCAAATCAGTTAACTGAAGGCAGTCTAAAGAAATGTGATTAACCTAGATGAATGTACTCTCGAAACGCGTTTTGAGGTATAATTTGTTGTCGTATGGTTTCAGGAAAAAAACGATTTCTGTCAGTGTGTAACGTGATCTTAAGTAGATAATATGTCCTGAAGGCTACCCATTTCTGAATTAATATAATTCGCTAGTACTGGGACCATTTACACTAGAGCTTTGTAGAGTCCTCTTTGCAATTCTTCATTGTTATACAATACCCATATTAGCGGCGGAGACTTCGTGAATTCTTGACACAGACGTGCTACACACCAGCGTTTAATTGGGCAGGTGGCGCCAGCCGTGGCTGCCCCTCGTCAGCCTGGAGCCAGTGCTGCCAGCAACAGCGCAGACTCCTCCGGCAGTCGTGGTGCCGTCAGCGCCCCCACCGTGCCTGCAGTGGGGGCCTCTGCAGCCTGCAGCAGCGCAGTCTCCTCCAGCAGCTGTGGCGCAGCTAGTGCCCCCACCATGCCTGCAGTCGAGGCCTCTGCAGCCACCAGCAGCGCAGAACCCTCCAGCAACCGTGGCCGCCGCCGCCGCCGCCGCCGCCCCCGCCGGCAAGCCTGCAGTGGGAGGATCTGCCCTCTCCAACCCTCATCTGCTGCCGCCATGCCTGACACCTGTCTGCCCCCGCCCACCCCTTGTGAACTGCAGGGGCTGTCCATCACAGGGCCACCTCCAGTCCCGGGTTTCCAACTCTCAAATAGTGCAGACTCCTCCGCCACTAGCGCCCCCACCGTGCCTGCATTAGAGGCCTCTGCTGCCAGCAGCAGTGCAGACTACTTCGGCATCCGTGGCGCTGCCAGCGGCCCCACCATGCCTGCAGTCGAGGCCTCTGCAGCCAGCAGCAGCGCAGAACCCTCCAGCAACCGTGGCCGCCGCCGCCGCCGCCCCCGCCGGCAAGCCTGCAGTGGGAGGATCTGCCCTCTCCAACCCTCATCTGCTGCCGCCATGCCTGACACCTGTCTGCCCCCGCCCACCCCTTGTGAACTGCAGGGGCTGTCCATCACAGGGCCACCTCCAGTCCCGGGTTTCCAACTCTCAAATAGTGCAGACTCCTCCGCCACTAGCGCCCCCACCGTGCCTGCAATGGAGGCCTCTGCTGCCAGCAGCAGTGCAGACTACTTCGGCATCCGTGGCGCTGCCAGCGGCCCCACCATGCCTGCAGTCGAGGCCTCTGCAGCCACCAGCAGCGCAGAACCCTCCAGCAACCGTGGCCGCCGCCGCCGCCGCCGCCGCCGCCGCCCCCGCCGGCAAGCCTGCAGTGGGAGGATCTGCCCTCTCCAACCCTCATCTGCTGCCGCCATGCCTGACACCTGTCTGCCCCCGCCCACCCCTTGTGAACTGCAGGGGCTGTCCATCACAGGGCCACCTCCAGTCCCGGGTTTCCAACTCTCAAATAGTGCAGACTCCTCCGCCACTAGCGCCCCCACCGTGCCTGCAATGGAGGCCTCTGCTGCCAGCAGCAGTGCAGACTACTTCGGCATCCGTGGCGCTGCCAGCGGCCCCACCATGCCTGCAGTCGAGGCCTCTGCAGCCAGCAGCAGCGCAGAACCCTCCAGCAACCGCGGCCGCCGCCGCCGCCGCCGCCCCCACCGGCAAGCCTGCAGTGGGAGGATCTGCCCTCTCCAACCCTCATCTGCTGCCGCCATGCCTGACACCTGTCTGCCCCCGCCCACCCCTTGTGAACTGCAGGGGCTGTCCATCACAGGGCCACCTCCAGTCCCGGGTTTCCAACTCTCAAATAGTGCAGACTCCTCCGCCACTAGCGCCCCCACCGTGACTGCAATGGAGGCCTCTGCTGCCAGCAGCAGTGCAGACTACTTCGGCATCCGTGGCGCTGCCAGCGGCCCCACCATGCCTGCAGTCGAGGCCTCTGCAGCCACCAGCAGCGCAGAACCCTCCAGCAACCGTGGCCGCCGCCGCCGCCGCCGCCGCCACCGCCCCCGCCGGCAAGCCTGCAGTGGGAGGATCTGCCCTCTCCAACCCTCATCTGCTGCCGCCATGCCTGACACCTGTCTGCCCCCGCCCACCCCTTGTGAACTGCAGGGGCTGTCCATCACAGGGCCACCTCCAGTCCAGGGTTTCCAACTCTCAAATAGTGCAGACTCCTCCGCCACTAGCGCCCCCACCGTGCCTGCAATGGAGGCCTCTGCTGCCAGCAGCAGTGCAGACTACTTCGGCATCCGTGGCGCTGCCAGCGGCCCCACCATGCCTGCAGTCGAGGCCTCTGCAGCCAGCAGCAGCGCAGAACCCTCCAGCAACCGCGGCCGCCGCCGCCGCCGCCGCCCCCACCGGCAAGCCTGCAGTGGGAGGATCTGCCCTCTCCAACCCTCATCTGCTGCCGCCATGCCTGACACCTGTCTGCCCCCGCCCACCCCTTGTGAACTGCAGGGGCTGTCCATCACAGGGCCACCTCCAGTCCCGGGTTTCCAACTCTCAAATAGTGCAGACTCCTCCGCCACTAGCGCCCCCACCGTGACTGCAATGGAGGCCTCTGCTGCCAGCAGCAGTGCAGACTACTTCGGCATCCGTGGCGCTGCCAGCGGCCCCACCATGCCTGCAGTCGAGGCCTCTGCAGCCACCAGCAGCGCAGAACCCTCCAGCAACCGTGGCCGCCGCCGCCGCCGCCGCCGCCACCGCCCCCGCCGGCAAGCCTGCAGTGGGAGGATCTGCCCTCTCCAACCCTCATCTGCTGCCGCCATGCCTGACACCTGTCTGCCCCCGCCCACCCCTTGTGAACTGCAGGGGCTGTCCATCACAGGGCCACCTCCAGTCCAGGGTTTCCAACTCTCAAATAGTGCAGACTCCTCCGCCACTAGCGCCCCCACCGTGCCTGCAATGGAGGCCTCTGCTGCCAGCAGCAGTGCAGACTACTTCGGCATCCGTGGCGCTGCCAGCGGCCCCACCATGCCTGCAGTCGAGGCCTCTGCAGCCAGCAGCAGCGCAGAACCCTCCAGCAACCGCGGCCGCCGCCGCCGCCGCCGCCCCCACCGGCAAGCCTGCAGTGGGAGGATCTGCCCTCTCCAACCCTCATCTGCTGCCGCCATGCCTGACACCTGTCTGCCCCCGCCCACCCCTTGTGAACTGCAGGGGCTGTCCATCACAGGGCCACCTCCAGTCCCGGGTTTCCAACTCTCAAATAGTGCAGACTCCTCCGCCACTAGCGCCCCCACCGTGCCTGCATTAGAGGCCTCTGCTGCCAGCAGCAGTGCAGACTACTTCGGCATCCGTGGCGCTGCCAGCGGCCCCACCATGCCTGCAGTCGAGGCCTCTGCAGCCAGCAGCAGCGCAGAACCCTCCAGCAACCGTGGCCGCCGCCGCCGCCGCCGCCGCCCCCGCCGGCAAGCCTGCAGTGGGAGGATCTGCCCTCTCCAACCCTCATCTGCTGCCGCCATGCCTGACACCTGTCTGCCCCCGCCCACCCCTTGTGAACTGCAGGGGCTGTCCATCACAGGGCCACCTCCAGTCCCGGGTTTCCAACTCTCAAATAGTGCAGACTCCTCCGCCACTAGCGCCCCCACCGTGCCTGCAATGGAGGCCTCTGCTGCCAGCAGCAGTGCAGACTACTTCGGCATCCGTGGCGCTGCCAGCGGCCCCACCATGCCTGCAGTCGAGGCCTCTGCAGCCAGCAGCAGCGCAGAACCCTCCAGCAACCGCGGCCGCCGCCGCCGCCGCCGCCCCCACCGGCAAGCCTGCAGTGGGAGGATCTGCCCTCTCCAACCCTCATCTGCTGCCGCCATGCCTGACACCTGTCTGCCCCCGCCCACCCCTTGTGAACTGCAGGGGCTGTCCATCACAGGGCCACCTCCAGTCCCGGGTTTCCAACTCTCAAATAGTAAACCCCAAGGTGAGGTGGCTTGTCATCTCGATACGGTGGTGGCCGTTGATAGCCTGCCAGACATACCCTCAAATCTTGAAGGTTTAGTTTTGACAGGCCCTCCACCACGTCTAGCATTCACAAACAAAAACCTTATTCTGTAAAAGATTAAACTGTTAATTTTTTTATAAATTCTCAATGTAAATTGTCAATTTATTATTGGAAAAATGTACAATAAATTTTCGTTAATGCATCAAAATGGCCGATTAAGTAGCTTTGTTGGTATGTTTGTGGTTTTGTCGATCGAGTGCTTGTTAAGACATCTGCTACCCTGAAATGTATTACATTTTACTTACCGCATCAGCAGTGTAGGTCGCTAATTTTGGCAATAGAATCACTACTTCAGAGGGATAATTTATTTACTGACCCAAAAGCGTACATATGAGAACCTGTCAAGCATGGAGCAGGAACAGCATTAATTCTTTCACGGCCTCACAAATGACTCCCCCTAATTCTATGTCACTGAGTTTTTAAAATGCATTCAATGGTCATTGTCAACATCAGCTCATTACACTGCCGCTGCTGTCAGTAAACTTTTACCTCAAAATGGAAGTCTACTTGTATGATGTGAATCTCGCATATGTTTGTATAAAATATTGTGAACTGTAATAGATTGCACTTGCTGATACAGCGTTATTTTCTATATGGTGAAATAACAGCAAGTTGTTATACTGTTTATTCCTGCAATTTTGACTATATCTCTTAGTGAATGGATACAGGACTCGAGTACAAATTACGCTTGAAGTAACCACTTTAATGAATGGCGATGAAGCAACTATACCACCCTCTAAACACAGCTGGATAATTATGATTAACGCCCATAAATGGACTAAATCACTTTGTTATCTGTCCCTTCTCCTTCAGAAAGCGGAAAATGGAAATTTGCAGGCCCTGTGTTACGGCTGCAGTTGGGAACTAGAAGTGGACATGCGACCTGCGTCATTTTACGGCAGTTGTTGTTGCATTTGTTTTGACTAACAAGAAAACAGTTTATCCCTGGTCACGTTTATACCGTCAAGAAAGTGGCGAGCGCAACGGCAGAAGGGTTCTCTGGCAGACAAACCGGATATGGTAGCTCAGAAATAGCAAGATCACACAGCAGCAGGGCGACGAGTGTGTTCTTAGCACATTCTTCCTGAACAAAGCACAGAAGACTGAATGACAATTGGTTACTTTGATTTTAATTTAGAGACCAAACTTGAAGAGAATCAGTCTATTCATAAGGAAAACCTCACGGAAAGGACGCAGAAAACAAAATCTGAAAACGAATGGGAAGTGAGGGAGGGGGAAGGAGGGTGAGTCGTTATGCCACCAGAGGCCACCACCGGCACACAGACTCATCACCATCAAGTTCAAGATGTTCATTACGAAAGTCACTTACAGAATAGTCAGGAATTCCAGATTAAATTAGCAAAATGTGTGTATGCATGATATTTGTACAGCAAGAGCTAGAATGGGTAAACTGTTAAGAAAAGAATTTATGAAAATGTAGTGAAAGTATGTGGCGACGACTTGGAAGATCGGTTTGAGCGCGCACGGAGTCAGGCGCCTGCTACGGCCTCACAGCCCTGTGTGCTCATCACTGCGTACCTCTCAACACACTTCATTAATGTCTCCACCAGGGATCCAGTCACTTTGAAAGCAATTAATTCATTTTAGTACCAAAAGATGATGCAGCTACGTAGAAAGTACAGGAAACCTCAAACGGGACGAGCAGGTTTGGAAGAGAGTCTCAAGCACACGTACTTAAAGACATAATGACTTAAACAGAATTAAACAAATTTATTCACAAAATACTGCGAGAAGATATCCAAATATAAATGAAAATTTTGTGTAAGAATCAACAGAAAATGGTAAAAGCAAGTAAAGACAAAATATTATATTCTGGTGAGTGGATATTGTACTCTTGTTTCGTTTGTGAAGATGATGGAGGCGAAGTAGGATGAAAATTGTAGAAGTATTCGACATTTGTGGACGAGACAATTTGGGGGCGGGGCACATTTCGGCTATAGCGATGGATGAAGTTTAAATGCCACTTGCCATGCTATTAATGGGAGTGGGGGCTCCAGCAGATAATAGTCCTTCACCGGAAATAAAACTGTAGAGAAAGGTTAAACAAAACTAATTTGTAAAAAAAAGTTGTTCGTGAAACAAGGCAAAGCACCAAACATGGAGCAGTCATGTAGCTGGTCTGATTCACAATAAAGAAGTGAAAAGACGTACAAAAACTAAGACATAACAGCGCCGTTACGGAACTGTACGGAGAACTCGTAAAAGGTGTCAGCAACAGCATGGAATGAAACAACAGTTTTTATCCACGCTATGGACAAACAGATAAAACACAGAAGACTATTTGCATGGTATGAATGTAACACTATCAAAAGAGTATGATTTACCACTTCACCTCTGATTCCTCTTCAAAATTCTTTTTACTCGGTTCCAACACAGGCTCTAGTGGCAGTCCTTTATAAACGAGGCAGACGTTGGTTGAATCTATGCCTGTAAGTTGAAAACCATATACGTCAATGTGACAATTTCCAAAACTTTTTCAGTAATGTGATAAATTCAAAGAAATCATGCTCACTTTATTGCAACACGTGATTTGGGGGACGATCCATTAAATCCATTTATTAAGGATAACAGCCAAGATCGTTTTTTTTCTCATATTTTTATGTAGATATCCGCTTTCTTGCAGTTTGTCATCTTGAGATCTTTCATTATATTCCTCAGTTGTGATGAACTGAGGAATGAAATGGAAGATTTCAAAATGGCAGTTACACTGGCGAAACCGAATATCAAAATAAAAATTAAAAACCTATCTTGACTCTTTCCCTTAATAAAAAAATGTTTTATTTTCTTCTTGGTGGAATGTTCGACTGTATTCCAAATATGAGATTGTAAAAAATTATATGTTAACCAATTGTCCCAATATCTGAAACAGCAAAATAAGGCAACGCACTATCGGCATTTACTAGATGAGAGATCTTTACCTCTTGCTAATACTGATCAGGTCCAGAAAATTGCAGATCTACGTCGATACTGTACGGTCGCTGTGTTGCAGAGAAGAAATCTATGAATCTGCAAACATTTACGAGGCGACAACTTTTCCGGTCTTCAAGAAACACCAGCATTAAGGATGAGAGTACATGTAAGTCTGTGTGTACCAAAAGCAACAGTATTACAATAATATTGTCGCGTTGAAATGGGAGCAGGCTTGACTTCGACGGCAACTGAATACAGCACTTATAATCAAAGCACGTTTATTACGAACTCAACATACACGCAGCACTGACTGCCTCTCAGGCAGAGTGCTCTGCTATGTATACACAGACAGAATTTACTAGAAATTAGAACAGTTAACATAAGAAACAAGTAGAATTTACAAGTGAACATAAGAAAGATGTAGAGCATTCTGGAATTGTTAATTACAAAGAAATAAATTTTTGCCAGTGGGCGAGATTCAATCGGCGACCTTCAGCACCGCAGTCCATGACGCTATCCCCTCCGCCACGCCGGCAGTCAGTGTTCGTTGTCTCTCGCGGCAATATATTACAGCATATTACAATAATATTCATACACCTATGACGATACATAGACACACACACACACACACACACACACACACACACACACACACCATAGAAATTATGATACCTCTAAGAAGAAGATAGAAATGTTTGTAAATCTATGGGACCAAATTTCTACGGTCATCAGTCCCTATACTTACAAACTACTTAAGCTAGCTTATCCTAAGCACAACACACACACACACACACACACACACACACACACACACACACACGCATGCTGAGGGAGGACTCGAACTACCTGCGCGAACCTGTATGAAAATACTTGTAGGCATCTGTAAATATTACATCAGACAGAATGCAGGGTGAAATTTTAAGGTATCATCGTACACTACAAGCCATTTACACCTTGGTTAGTCCCTCCACACTCCGAAAAATGCGCAAAAGTGTGGCACAATGACGTAGTCCTTATCAATGCATCGAGAAGGATACAGTAATCAGGTTCAACAGGATGTAGGTCATGTTCATATTCAGGGTTGAAGAGTCTTGTGGAGAACTGCATCAGACCAAAACAACAACAATTTCATCTTCACAACACGCAACACGATAGGCATTCTTAACGTTCACACAGAAAACAAAACCGGAAAGCCATTTCTAGGTTTCAACGAACAGGAAAGGTGTTTAGAACTTAATGTACGGGATGTAATGGATATAATATTGTGACGAGGACAAGGAAACGTCAACGCTTCTGCAAAGGCTGGAGAGCCTTCAGGAGCTGAAGATAGAATTTGTGAACATAATACGGCTGCTTAGATAATATTTTTATCCTGTTCAAACCAGTCTCTCAAACTGGCCAGATTACATTCTCGTAAAAGTTCCATTACGTGTAATATAGAAGTTTTTATACGATGACGATCCTTCTGAGAGAGGCAGCATAGTGCGGTATCTCAT
Source organism: Locusta migratoria (assembly GCA_026315105.1). Taxonomy (NCBI): domain Eukaryota; kingdom Metazoa; phylum Arthropoda; class Insecta; order Orthoptera; family Acrididae; genus Locusta; species Locusta migratoria. Next base: position 371,835,445 of record CM048750.1, read on the forward strand.
TTTTTAGTTTCCGGAAAATTGACTTAGAAACAGTCAACCACGCTGAAAAGCATTCACAGTTTCTAGGAGTCATTACTAAGGTAACACGTCTAAAAGTCTTTTGAAAGAGAAGACAAATTATGTTATCGCTGAAGCTTTTCGAATTGCGGAAAAATATGAGATTGGTATTCCTGTGAGAGGAGGAGAAGAAAACTAGAAACCTGAGGAAGAAGAAAATGGTGCCAGGAGAGAAGGCTACTGAGTGCATCATGAAACGACAATATCGTTGTTACAGTACATAAATAGTTTTTACAAAATATACCTCAGACACCATACAGATTGTGAAAACTTTTTGTGGCAATTATGATAAGATTTTTGCAGATCGTATCTTTGCAGGTACTATGCGTGTGATAAGATTTCTGGAAGCCCTCGGTGTTCCAAAAGAAGAATGACATCTTGTTTGAACATCTGTGAGGTTCTTACAATTAGTCATTGAATACGAATTTCCAGAGTCTATTCCCGATATTATTTTCGCGATAGGATTCTTTCTCGCTGTTTCGTTAGTATCACGTGGAAGAAATTTTTCACAACTCTAAGTAATTAAAAAGTAAAAACTAAGAAAGTCCACTGAGTCGAGTTCGACTCCGTTTTTGCAGTTTGAAATATTCAGATGAAACTAGATAGCTTCCAGGAACCGTCGAGAATCAAAGCGGCGCTCTCACTGCGTGAGATCGAATGAATGTCACCACATGGAGCACGAGAACGTTTTCTACGGAAGGATTTGTACTGACACCCAGTAACCTCAATTATTAACACTGGATACACAACAGTTGTAGTTAAGACCTGTGAAAATCGTTACGGTCTGTTATAGTTATGTTGGCAACTCCGTACGTATAGATTGTGTTGTAATTTTTAACCTTGTGTTCTCTGGAAATAAATTATGGACGACTGATTAATAAATACATAATGATGAAGATTGTGTCGCTTATGGCTGTAGAGACGTCAAAGGAAAGGAAGTAGAGTTCAGATAAATATGTGAGTTATGTTTTATTCAGAACTAGTGTTGCTAGCACACTTCATTTAATGAATAATTTGTAGACGGTGTTTCTATTTTATATTTGCCTCTTGTCTATACTGATTTCCATTTGAGCACATGGACCAGATATGCATCATACGCCTCAGACCGGTAAAACTGCAGAGCCCGTGTCGCGGCATAGTTGGAGTGTTCAGAGGTTGGCAGCGGCCGCAGCCGACCAATCGTAGCACAGACGGTGACAGCCAATGAGATATTAGCGCGTAATAGCTGTCTTACTAGGCCTTCAAAATAGATAATATTGATTGTAGAAGGAATATTTATTAGTTTCCCATAAAACACGTTAAATTTCCTACGAAAGGTGATGTTTTTATTGTAATCGGAAACACGCACAGTCACGAAAATAATTGTTGTCTTCTTTTACGAACGAAAGACGTAGTAATATCGTTGTTGTTTACTAATGTCACACCGCTGAAGCGGAAGTAGAAAATCATTGAGAAGGAAGCACAGAAAGATTTGCAAGAGACAAAGTTACAATCAACACCATAATTGCATTTCAATGGTAAATGCAAATTATAGACTACATCTGAAACACTGTTATTATTACGAAATAAGAATCGACGTAATTTATGTTAGCATATAGATGAAGTAAATAATTAATGTTGTTTCTGCTCTATGGTTGACAGGTCCTTGTATGTACCCTTCTCCGGTCAGTAAAAGTAATTTTCCTCGTAAAATGAAGATTTAGAATCACCTGATCCCTGTTTCGTATAGATCATTAAATAAATAAAACATGCTATATCTGCTCTATGGTTGACAGGTTCTTGTATGTACCCTTGTCCGGTCAGGCTTTCTCTCCATATTCACAAACGTTAACTCTCCCGGTAGAATCGACAAGAAAACAACGCGAAATGAAGTGACAAGAAAACACAACACGAAATAAACACATTCGAATATTGCGCGTATATAAATCAGCGAATTTCATTGGCTCCCTTGCACTATCACCTCATAGGCTGGCCATATGCAGTGGCCGTAGCCAACATCTGAACACCCAGCACTACGCCGCGACACGGATTCTGAAGTTAAGCCCCTCAGACCTGTCGTTATTACACCTTTATTTATTTGTCTACAATAAAGGCAATGAGGGAGATACAGTAGTTCTGAATCAAAATATAACTCTACTATACGTTTTACACAACACGTGTCTTTTTATAGTTTCACTGCAAGAGTACGGTTAATTACATGTCTTCAATATTTAGAAAATAATATAGCAGGATGAAAGGCTCACCTTGACTCTCCGATACCACCCGTCGGTTTTGACCAATTGCCTCATGTGTTACGTCATTTTTCAGAGATGTATTTCTATTTGTTTCTTTTTAGTCGCTGATTATATTACAAATGTGTCAGAGGTAATATCTATAGGATGTATTTATTTATTTACGCGGTTCGTGTTGACCAGTTTATAAGAATGCATTTATTCCTTTACATGTTTCGTTTTTGTATAGTAAAATATTGTAGCGTTTATTTATCTACGCGTTTTGTGTTGAACAACTACTACAGCGACAGGAAATACTTTAAAGTATTTAAAAATGACCCCAGTACATTTAGAAGAGCTGAAGTTCAGTTTATCAGTCGGCGAGTGGTGTTTCATCTGTAGACGTTAGCAATGGCGCCGTAGTCTAGTCAAATGGTAGTTTGAAGTCGAAAAATTTGGTGTAATTGTTTTAGTGGTTTATTTTACGTTTTTTGGGTGGTGAACACGAATCTGAAGTTTTACAACAAAAATTCCATCGGCAAATATGAGAAATCAACAAAAACGCATTAAAAATCACATATTTTGTGGTTATCAACTTATAACTCACAAAGCAAGCTATTTACACGAAAAGTGGCCGAGTAGTAAAATAAAGAGGAGAAAATTACCTACAATTTATGTCTGTAACATTTTTCTGTAAGTCGTATGGTTTCCACAAAAAACAGTGGTAAAATATCAGGAAAAGTCATTTTTTGAAAATGGCAAAAAAGAACATTAATATATAGTTTTTATTTCGTGAAATTAAACATTATTGTAAATCCTTATAAACGAGACAACGTTCTGTACAATTTTATATGATTTTTGTGCTGATACAGGCCTTCTTAGACAGGAGTTGCATAATTTCTTCGGAACAGCCCTCCAGGTCTTCAATGCCTAAAACAATCAATGTCGTAATCCCAAATACTTCACAATTTATTGAATAGATATGAAAGCAATACTTATTCAGAAACCTTTTTTCAATCACAAATCTGTAGTAAGTGGGGAAAAAAAGGCGCGATAGAATTATTTCTGCATAGTTACCTTCAAGTAATTCAGAGAACTCGGGATCATCTTCAGTTTGTTCTTCAATTTCTGCGACGGCCATGTTATTGCAGCTGTTCTCGCAGTTCAGGCACACATTGGAACAGTTGATACCTGCTTTCTTGCATCCACAGTTGGTCTGACAGGTCTTCATACACTTACAAGAAATAAGTTTCAAAACTGCATCTGGTGCTGGTGGCTGTAGCGATGGCACTGGCCGCAGACCATCTTTGGTTTTCTTCCAACCCCACTGTTCAGGATCTTTTTCATTTCCAAGCCACTGCTGCACTTGAAAATATACTCTCAACGTATGTTGCTGTGTTCCAGCCTCGGTAGGAGGTAGAGCCGCCAAATGGGCTGTTGTTCTGTATGCTGACCTCATGTAGTGTTTATACCGCAATTTATTCAAGGACGTGGCTTCCTTTACGGTCAATTTATACAACGCAGTGAGAAACGTTAGACCAGCATTAGTGACAGCGTCAGCATGTACAGTAGGATCTTTAAAAATGTCAATGGGCTTGGTTAGAGCAGGCTTTTTCTTCAGGGTTTGGAGAAACCTCATCTTTCCTACTCTGAAGAAGGCCGAAGTTCCGTCACATCCTCACATGGCATGCAAAAACAATATGTTGTCACTAATAGATTTTTCTGGTACGTAGTCAGGAGAAAAAAATCAGTTGTGGCGCTGTCCCTTTGCCTGGCTTCAGAAAGTATACATTAGAATGTACACCCTCACAACGACCAATCATGATCACAAGCAAATCTACGTTTTCACCCACAATAACTACAGAGTTATGTTGTTGTGCAGGATCAATTGCTGTGGTTACAATAAGTGTATCTGCATCCTCTTGTGCCTGCTTCGTTTCAATTCCATCTGCTGCAAACTTGCACTTCAACATTGAAATGAGACGGCTTTTGTTTCTCATATTAATTAGGAATTTCTCTTGTGAAACTGTCGGGATCATTCTTTCGTCGAAAATGACATCTCCTGACTTGTGTCTGCGTGACCTTCTTGGTCTCTGCGTATTTTGTACCCACTTGAGAATAACCATCGAAGACAACTACAGCATTGTCCTTGTACTTTGCCTTAACAAATGAAATGTAATTCTCACAAATCGATAAAAATGATTGACCCCTGGTCCACACGACTCTGTACAGCAAGTATCCTCCATATATGACGTATACATATCACTGAAGATTTACCTGGTTAGTTGGAGTGAATACTTTGTACAATGAAGACTTTTTTCCTTTCTTCATACCATACCCATCAAAAATAGACAATGGATAAGAGCAAAGTTCGTACTTTAAGAACTCTTCCAAGTTCTTCACCAGACTGTTTAGCAATTGTCATTCTTTGAAAAATATTCATAGGATTGATGGGGACGATTTCATCACTAATTTTCACTACATTATTCATTGCAGCAAGTGGCAAAACTCTATCTTTCCTGTAGAATTTAACAGTTTCAAAATCACCACCCACAATTCTGTCAAGTGCGAGAAGTCCAACCTCCTTTGCCATGTGACATTTTATGGTGCGGTCTCCTACAACGCCAGTGGTAAGAGATAAGATGTCTGTGACATCAGGAAAAGGATAGTGTTGCGTAAACCAGTCTATCAGCTTTTTTAGAATCAGCTGCATCCCTTTTGATCGTTGATTCTCTGATCTCCACGTGCTGTTCTGAACTAGTGAATGCTACTCCACAGATCTTCTCCATTTCTTCACAAATATTTTGGAGCGAAGTCATTCCTTTAGTCCACCTGCAGAGGATACTTTCACTAACCCCATGACTATGAGTCAACACCCCAGCAATTTTCATTACCCTCATTAGGGACACCTCAATGGTCATGTCAGTCTATGTTCCACTCAAGAATTTGCTAGTCCTTCGCACTGTGAACCCGCCACTCGTGAAAATTTCGTATTCCTGCGCGCTCATTGTATCTTTTAAGCTGTGCATGTCTTGTACCGAGAGATGGCAACATTTTGCATACAAAAATGTCCGCTTGCGTGGAAGTACGGAAGCATGTGGTAAATAACTTGGAGATGGAGATTCCAGTTTCATGCTCTTTCAGCTTCAATGAATAGTGTAAAAAGCGTAATCATTTCGAAGTACTAAATCCATAACTTTGAAGTAGCACAACGGTTATTTATTACTTGGAGCTGTTAAGGAAGCATGTAACTTTTCTGGCATGAAACATGTACGCTGACAGATGTTTTACCCGCTAAAACAGCCACCTTCCTAACATTTCTTTTTTTTTTTTTTTTTACTAGCTTCAAAGTTTCTATTCCTTTTTTATTGAACACTATCACCGCACCCTCACCTAAATCTTTTTCACAAATAAAACACTTATCACTCGACATTGCGCCCGAGTGGTTGCACTATATCTCAACGAAAACATTCAAACATAGCTTCACGTGTTTGAGAGAAAACGAAATAACACGATTACGGCACCGAACGTGCACAAACTGGAGAATTGAGGATAGTTCTGTTTTTCGGCAGGAAGACCCCCCTTCGCCTGTCATAAATTTGAGGGCAGCGGCCGCAGAGGTGGGACGGAGGGGCGGGCCGCAGCCACAGGTAGACGGACGGCGTGGGCGCGCAGCTGAGTGCAAAAAGGACAAAAAGAAGAGCTGCTTCCATGGTTCGCAAGGTAAACACGTTGAAAGGCAAGGAACTGCTGATGAAATAATCCACCCGAAAAAACATAGTTTTTTTTTCTATTTTCCAAAATTTACTGATTTCACCGCTTTTTCAACGCTTTTTTACGTGGACGACGTAAAAAAATGTTATAGACGTAGATTGTGGGTATTTTTCTCCTCTTCATTTTATTACTGGACACTTATTGTGTAAATAGCTTGCTTTGCAAGTTATAAGCTGAAAACCACAGACAATTGTGATTTTTAGTTGTTTTTTGATGCTTTCTCATATTTGCCGATGGAAATTTTGTTGGAAAACTTCAGATTCGTATTTAGCACCCCAGAAAACATAAGATAAGCCACTAAAAACAATTACACCAAATTTTTCGACTTGGAGCCCTTTTTGTGCACGATTTGACTGGACTAGCGCGCCGCATCATTCTTAATAAAGTTACAGTTCGTGTCTGTGAGCTTAAACTTCGATCTGTCTGCATCACACGAGGTTTTCTTTCCTTCCTTCTTTATTTCTTTTTTACACAGCACATTGAATCTGGGCATTCCTGTGGGCATAATGCGGGATGGGGATACCACCCGTAAGCTTTGATCAATGACGTCATTATTCAGAGGCGTTATATGCGTGGCTATCGCACGTATACCAAAGAAGTTGATATATGCTCTTAGGAACAAAGACATCATGGAGGTAAATGAAAGACATAAATTAATATATGTATGTGATTCGGAACAGTTGAGTATTGATGAAACCAAAGATATATAAATATCTCTGGAAATAACGTGATTTTATAAGCTAACATTACGTACGCGATATATACAATGAATTTATCGTAGATATTCATATGATGAAATTGCGGAAAATAAATATCACACGAAAAAAAAAAAAATTAAATCACTGTATCGAGTATATCGCAATAAAATCGGTGTTTTGAATGTGGAGATAAATATTAAAAAAAAAAAAAAAAAAAAAAAAAAAAACCACGCACACATTTAAACACACACTGTGGACGATGAAGAAAATGACACTAACGGGACTAGCGTGGGAATATGGGGGTTTTGGGCGGGGAGATTCTAATAGGTAAACTGGCGATGTAAATAAACTAATACCAAGAGAATATAAATTATAAAAAAGGTTAAGATAAAAATAACGCTGTAATGGCGTAAAAATCGATTAAAAGGGTATCGGATAGTCAAATAGATCTATATACCTGAATTACAGACAGGGGTACCACGACCGAAAAAAAAAATCGCGTCGAAAACTCGAATTGATTTTTATAGCTCACTTACAGGCAGGGGTAAAATTTTACGACGCTCTTCGCCGGGATCCAGTGCTTATGTTGGCAACAGATGAACAATGAAGTGTAGAATTGCGTTAATATTTTTCACGAGCTACAGAGTAAATGCTGCTCGTTTCAATCGCAGCAAATTTAATGCTGTACCTTCTCTATGGTCGACAGGTTCTTGTATGTACCCTTGTCCGTTCAGAAAAAACTAATTTTCGTTTTAATTGCAGTTGTTACGAAGAAACATTTATTGGTCAACTGAGTTACCATCATTACCAATAGTGCCAACGTAACCACTGCAGGGTCAATTGGTCAATTGGAGAAGAGGATACCAGTTGTAGTTTATTTACTTATTTAAATTGTTTCATGGCAATGGATGTTTTTTAAAATCAAATAATAATAATTGACGGGATATATAATATGTGATCGTTATCGGACACTCGAATTGACCTATATAGCTCACTTACAGGCAGGGATACCACTGCGAAAAAGTAGAGGAAAATGCCAAGTAAAATGGTATCGTGAACTCGAATTGACCTATATAGCTCAATTGGAGAAGAGGATACCAGTAGTAGGTTATTTAGTTATTTAAATTGTTTCATAGAAATTGATGTTTTTTTTAATCAAATAATAATAATTGACGGGATAGATAATATGTGATCGGTATCGGACACTCGAATTGTCCTATATAGCTCACAATAAAAAATACACTAAGTGCACTCTTAAAGGTTAGTATCACGATAAGAGCATTTCTTCTCTGCATACCACTTCATTCTCTCTTTTTACGAAATTATCTCGTTCTGTGTGAAGGCTGGCTGTCAACTAAAGCCGAAAAATATGGAACATCGATGTGACACTGTATCTGGTTTTGGACAAATGCGTCTACTTCTCGATAAACTAAATTGGCTTGCTGTACACTCTTCGGTAAAATTTTACGACACTTCTCGCCAGGCTCCAGTGCTTATGTCGGCAACAGATGAACAATGAAGTGTAGAATTGCGTTAATATTTTTCACGAGCAACATAGTAAATGTTATTGCTGCTCGTTTCACTCGCAGCAAATTCAATACTGTACCTGCTCTATGGTCGACAGTTTCTTGTATGTACCCTTGTCCGTTCAGAAAATAATAAAGTTCGTTTTAATTGCAGTTGTCACGAAAAAACATTTATTGATCATCTGACTCGCCGTCAATACCTTTGGTGCCGACATAACCACTGCAGCCCGGCGAGAAGCGTTGTACAATTTAACCCTCGTGTAACATTGCCCTCGGAAAACCATAAATTTGATAGGATTTCAACCGCTTCCAAAAACGCGTGCGTTTGAATACGATATGAATCTTTATGTTTCATTAAAATAAAAATAATTTAAAAAATAAATTAAAAAAATAAAAACTCACAGGATGCATACATATCTATATTTTACTGCAATCACAGGATTACCCAGATTAACGTTCGGGCAGTCGTATTTGCATGTTACTGCGGCGGGAAAATGTAGTATTGAATGACTACTATTCGCTGATTAATGCTATTACATTGTGCTGTGGTTGGCTGACTACATCACGTGGCCTGTGCTCAGTTAGCGTAACAAAGGAACATAGCGTAGCGTAACCTTTTATCTGAGGTACTGTACCGTATTTGTCAGATTTCGTATTTAATCTTACTTAGTACGAAAATGAAACATTGCATTAAAGATATTTTCAAATCACGCATTTTAAGACAAAGTATGCTGAGGAAAAGTACTTAGAAGTGACATTTACATACAGTAAAATTTATCCGAAGAAATTAAATTAATAACAAATTTCCAAAGATGTTATTTACTTATATTCGAAACATCAGCGAGAAAATGACGTCATACAGCACAACACGGCTACGTCACGGGTCAAAGCCGACGAGTGGTATCCCCTGCTCGAATTGACCCACAGTTTCTACACACATTTTGCACATTTATGTTATCAGTCATGTCCATTTAAGCCGCGAGTTCAAGAGTCGTCTTGAATCTTCAAGTTTCTCAGAATAAGCAAGTATTCATAGCGGGAACTGCATCTAGAAAATCATGAGCATTATTAAACTTTTCTGTAACTATTGATTGGTATATAATGTATCTCAACAACACAATATCATATTTGTTTCATTTGATAACAAAATTTAATCACAAGTAACAAAAATTGTGAACTATACTTACTATTGACTGGTTTGTTGAGATTTAGTTTTCTCGGTTCACAACATAACTTAACTTTACTATCCGGGCCGCCGCGCAGTATCGACAGTTTAGGTGTAGGCTAAGGTGACGTCATCTAACCAGCCAATCAGGTGGTACTATACGGCAGCCAATGAAATTGGTTGTTTTATACTGGCGCAATATTCGAATGTATTCCCTTAGTATTGAGTATTTACAGTCAATTTACTGAGCGGACAAGGGTACATCGAGAACCTGTCAACCATAGAGCAGGAACAGCATTAATTACTTACTTGATGGTCAGTGCAAAAAATTAATTATTTATTACGTCAATTTATATTTACGTAAGTTGTCATTCGCAATGTGGTAGTACTTTCTATTCTCAAAGAAATTGTACTGATTTATATAGTGATGTTTTGCATATATGTATCATTGCGCTGTTTATCTGCTTAGGGATTGCAAGTTACAGTAAAAATTTCATTCTGAATAGATATTCAGCGAAAGATAATGAAGAATGTTTCTTGATTGTCATTGCAGTTTTTTTCTTCGAAAGCCGCTTTTTGGCCATACTACCTTGTCAAGATAGTGTTCACAAGTGATTTTAATTATGATGATTGTAAGACTTTTGCCGCTTTTTTTGTATGGACATAACGTTGAGTGTTACAACATATGGCTTCCTTTATGAGAGTTGAATGACAATTTCAATAAGTTGCATTATGAGCGTATCCAAAGGCATTGGAAAAATTTTCATCATTCATATCATTTAAGAGAAAGACACACTTATTTCGATTTGCGTTACAGGAAAGTACTGCATTTAAACAAGAAACATGTCCATGTACAGAAACGTAATTCTGGAGTTAGCGATTTTCCGCATTCGAATAGTGTTATTCATTTTAAAAATAAAGTAATTGAAACGTGATGTTAACACCTTTTTTTTCACATGTTGTGATCATAGTGTGTTACGGTCAAAGTCAGGAAGTTCTAAACAACGATCATTAAGCTAACATAAAATACGATTCTTATTTCGTGATACTAATTATAACAGTGTTTAACATGTATCATTTGCAGTTACTGATGAATTTTTCGTGTGGTGTTCATTATAAATTGCGTAATATTTCAGTGCTTTCTTCTCAGTGTTTTTTCACTTACGTCATAATTATTACTACGTTTTTCGTACATTAGAATAGGCAATATTTCATCTCGTCTTGATGTGCGTGTTTGACATTACTATCAATATCATCTATCGTCAAAGCAACACATAGGCTATGTTACGCAATATCTGATTGGCTGTCACCGTCTGTGCTACGACTGGTTGGTCGCGGCCGCTACCAACATCTGGACATTCGATACTGCGCGGCGGCCCAGATTGCAAAGCTTTACCAATAAAAGTGTATTTTTTTCTCCAACAGTTGCTGGCCTCGAACTATGTGGTTCTATAGCAATACTTATATACAACACACTGACGATGTTACAATAGACATGCCCATACTATTACAAAATACACACGAACAGTGTTTGGAAACCTTACACTGTATGGTTTCATTTGTTCCGAAACAGTCAGATGTTTCATTTTTCCCATCTCTAAAATATATCTGTGACACATCGCAGATAACTACAGTTTTATCCACAGACATATATCGCTAGACTGGCAAACTTACCTTCTTGACTGAAGCCTGCCGCCATCTTGTCTCACCTCACGTCAAAAAGTATCCATACGGAACGACTAGGATCTTCTGACACGATATGACATTGTAAGCTTTACTAGTTGGTTCGAACATGATTTGCACATGAGCTAACACTCCCACAAATAGTTTAATTTAACGCATAGGCGCCGCGGCGGAGTGGCCAAGTGCATTGAGGCGCTATGCTCCGATGCACGAGACCGCACCCCTGTCGGGGGGGGGGTTCGAATCCCCCCTCGGGCATGCATATGTGGATCTTCTTTAGTATAAGGTATTTCATAACTAGTTTTTAAGTTTGGGGACTGGTGAACCCGCATTTAAGTCCCTTAAGTTTGATAAACATCTGAACATAATACACAGGCCTACTGTCGATTCATATTATGAGAAGAAACGTGTTACGTATGGTTAAATTTTACTTACTGTCCTGGCGGCCTCATGTTGTCAGTCGTGTGACGTTGGTATTAGCCATTCGCTTGACGATACAAATATTTTGTCATGAAATGTTCGTTTTACGAGGGCAATTACTATTACTAAGTGAACGACGGCACAAACAAAAACCTGTCAACCGTAGAGCACGAACAGCATTATGTTATTAGTTCATCATCTGTACAAAACACTAATCAACTCACACTCTATGGATTAGTAAGGATATCAACATCTTGGTTGGGCTTTCTACCGTTTTGTTGATGTTGCCAACGTAATCATACGAGGCCACTGAAATGGTAAGTAAAACTTTACCGTTACATAGATTTAAAGCAGATTGCCGTTATCGGAAAAACACTAAGAAGAATATAGACGACTGTTATCCACGACAAGCAGCACATTTATAACGGTCATACTATTGAAAGAAAAACCCGCAGTTACTCGAGACAGGTAACAGATGAACAAAACCAGTAAATTAAGGGTAGGGTTGCCAGATTGAACTCGAGGCAGGCCCGGAGACCAGACGTGCCCCCCCCCCCCTTGGCCAATGAGTCACCCCCTCCCCCCAAGCAGGATTACACGAGAATACTAAAAAAATAAAAAATAATAAAAACCACTAATCATCTCCTCCCTCCCAGCAAAAGTGGCAGCAGAAGTGGCGGCAGCATCAAAGCTGCGCCTTCCAAGAGTTGCCGCTTGCGGCTCCGCACACTGTGAAGGATCGCGCGCCACCTAGAAGAGCTTCTCACTGGCTCCATGCGAAGGGGCACAGTTACCGTCTGCTCCGTGTTACGACCACTTGCTGCCGCGTAAAGAAGTAAACTTGAGAGCATAAAATGATTAAACATAATAGTGCTGTCCTTTCTGTGAGAGATAAGATTATTCGAATAAACCAGTTTTCCGAACACCCACATTCCCAAATTAGTTCGGATAATCGACGTTCTACTGTAATATCAATTAAACATTATACACCAAAGAACAGGATATCAACAACGATCGCGAACTGTATAGTGAATTGATCAACAGTGCTATACTACGTACGGCGAGAGTTGAGCTCTGACAGCTAGCAGCGCAGTTGCCACGGTGCACGAGGCTGCTTCCGCCAGAGGTTCGAAGCCCCCCTAGGGCATGGATGTTGTGTCCTTAAGTTACGTTAAGTTCGATGTAGATCGTCGCTACATGAGCATAGTACTTAAAAAGCGTCGTAAAAGAACAAAAATAAAAAGTTAAGATGAAGGTTACACTCACGCCCAGAGATGAGAGTCATTGGCCCGTAGACCCGGAGAATTCATTCCAAACCTGGGCACTCCGGGCATCGCCCGGAGATCTGGCAACCCTAATTAAGGGGACTCATTACTGTATATATATCAAAGTAGACTACTTTTAGTAAAAACACTCAGAAGAATAAACATATGTATTATCTATGACAAAGGGCTCTTTTATAACGACCGTACTATTGATAGAAAAGCCGGAGTGGAATGAAATTGGTGACATTAATAAAAATTGCAAAACAATAAACTCATTATGATACATAGGGCAATTCACACTGACCTTCACGTCATGTCATTCCGACACAACATGGCACAATGTATTTCTAATAGCGGCATTCACACCGTTCGTCAATGTACCCTCACATCATGTCACGTCAAGCTTTCTCGAAAGGAAAGTTTTGACGGAACGCTAGTCTGCTAACGCGAGTTTCATAATGTAGTAGAAGATTACACAGATTACATGCAAATGTGTCTTATTAATCTTTATTTCATGATTATGCTTTGTTTAAGCGGTAAATTTAAAATGTTTCATGAAGTCTTTAATATATTACTTTAAACTGAGTGTCCTAAAAATGAGGTCGGTTAGCTGAAACCGAAAAATGGCTAATGTTTTGCAATATCGTAACAGAAAAGACATTTACATGGGATACTCTGCAAATCACATTTAAGTGCCTGGCAGAGGGTTCATCGAACCACCATTATACTATTTATCTTCCATTCCACTCTCGAATAGCGCGCGGTAAGAAAGAACACCTGAATCTCTCCGTTCGAGCTCTGTTTTCTCGTATTTTATTCTGATAATGATTTCTACCTATGTAAGTGGGAGTCAACAATTTATTTTCGCCTTCGGAGGAGAATGTTAGCGATTGGAGTTTCGTAAGTAGCCCGCGCTGCAAACTGAAACAAACTGCTTATTTGAGTAATATTTAATTTGATGGCGCAGTTTTTAGTAAATAACTTTTAAATGATAATGTCAATGCTAATGAAGGAGAAAAATTCAGTTGTCTCCGGCGGTATTAACAATGTCTGCGGGAAAATCGTAATGGATAAAGTGAACACTGTTCACTGAATAGGCTCTATGTATGCTCCTATAAATACGGTTTGATTTGTTTTTATGTTTATATTTTTGATTGAAAATTATGTCGAAGTTTTGAAATTGTGTTTCACTTACCAGCACTTTATCGCACTACGTTCACCATAAATATATGTTGTAAAGTTTTCTTTGGACGTCCGCAACATTTAACTATGGGTCCATTCGAATAGTTGCCAGAAAGCTACTTGGAGAGCCAGCAAACAGGCGCTACTGTGCATGCGCAGCAACGGTGACGTCATGTGTTTGTGCTCTTCGAACACCCATATCGTTTTATGTAGCCTTCTTGCCATCTTCGCTATTGTAGCGTTAAAAGACAGAAGAATGAACAGCAATGGTGCGAATGTTATTTACATCACGTTTGATTTGATTTGTTTATTCATCACTTATCATTTACAAAATTACATGAGAGGGTTTTGTCACAAAATAAATTTGTTTAGATGTATACTTAAATGAAAGATTCACCATATATTGAAAAATATATACACTATAGCACAGTATAATACTTGCAAAATATACAGCTTCGCATTTCACTAAAGAAGGTTGTTGGTACTATTTTCAGATTATATTTCATTTAAATACTCTTTCGCCATATAATAACTTTTTGTAAGGAAAAACATTTTGATAGCTTTTTTTAAAAGCTGTACATATTAGTTATTTGTTTAACGTCATGAGTCAAGTTATTGTACAACACTGTCGTGAATTCTCACTATGTGTTGTCTTGTCAGGTGCAGGTGCTTCCTAATTAGTGGGGAACATAGTGGTGGAGAAAATTAGCTATTATACAGTTCTGCAAGAGCCGCAGCGAGAGATTTAAACAGAAGCAGCAGCTGTGGGGTGGTATGGCGGCTTATTTGAAAGAAAATTGTGGAAAAGCATTCACTGCAGTGTAGTGTGTGAACAAATGGAGATGACTTAAGGACATACAAAAACATTGTCGCTAATAATATCAAGTCCTATTTGTAAGAGAACAACATTGAATTTCCTGTCTCGCCGTATTAAACGCCTAATACTTCGGCACAGTATAAACGAAAGTCTCAGACCGCGATAAGCACTGTCACCAAAAATATAAAAACCTTGGCACTTTTCTCAGTGGTTGACGACAGCATATTCGTTCTGAATATTCTGATATCGTGGACCGATCCAGAATAGATCTCTAATGCGTCTCTTGTGGAAACCACCTGCAAGTGAGCAGGAAAAAATTCCGGATCTTCCTTGGGCCTGTCTATTCTGACATGGGTCCCATCCACTGTACTTGGCATTCGTTCATTGGGACTCTATGTCATCTCTTTCCTCTGCAGGTAACCACTTTATAACGTTCACACTCAGGCCAATAATAAATTTTGCAGCTCTTTTAACGTCAAACAGAACAAGCTGCAAAAGTTGAACCTCTCTGCTACATTACGAAAACTTGCACTTCATGGCCTGCAAACCACAAAAACATTATCTTGTAACAGGAGTATCTCCCCCACCCCCGCTTCCTGGTACTTATAAGAAATCGAATTTCTAAATTGTTCTACCAGAAGCCGCCGCTCCCAAAAATGTTGGTCTAATTCTGTATCGGAGAAACGTAGTACAAAGTACAAAAAAAAAAAAAAAAAAAAAAAAAAAAAAAACCACCAAAAACATTCTGATTTCTGCCTTTTATTTCGGCGCAACAGCACTGCGTAGAAATAGACGTCACTAGAGACGAAATCTTAAACGCTCGACATCTGGAACAAATGTCATTTTGAATTACGTTACATTCTATAAGTGATTTTATAAGAATAAGACCGTAGCATTACAGAAGAAACACAGAGCAGACTACTGTGTCCACGTCTGAGGTAACTTCCATTTTGAACAAATCCCCACCACAAATAGAGCTATGCGCATGCACGAATCTGGCAGCCAGAAAAATTTCCTCAATTTCCTCGGGAAGGATCTGGCTGCTTGGCTCTGTTTGCTAGCAGCTCTTCGAACAGCTGGCGCCCCTCTTCAAGTAGCCAGATTCAGGGCCAGGCGCTCTTCAAATGCGAACTTCTGTACTGCGCATTCGCGGTAGCCAGAAAGCAACTCTTCGAACAAAGATAATGACTTTCTACATAACAGATCGCCACTCATAACATCACTTTGACCATAGGGTATTAGTATAAACGAATTGACGTGACGGACAGTGTGAATACAACTTGATGTGACGGTGCCGTGACGTGACGTGATGGTCAGTGTGAATTAGTCTTATATCTTCCGTTTGCTGTACAAAAAACTACAGCTATATGCAACACATGAATCGACCATTATGTCAAATCTCTAAAAACAGCATAGTTTTGTAGGTTCATCCATATTTTTACGAATGTTTTCTGCAAATACACATACGACTGCTCGCACATTTGTAGTATAGCAATATGGCGGCGAGACTTCAGTGACACCAATGATACTGTATATGGCATTGCCAGTTGCCAGTCTAATAATGTATATCTGTGGTTTTATCAGTGAGAAGGTACTGTGTCGGAGTTTGATAGTTATTAGCGATCCGAAGAATATTGTAATATTCAGTTCTCAGCCAAGTCTTTACGAATAATTAATGTTGAATTTCCAGGAACAAATAGGGAAACATATTTTTTCCTTAAATCCAAAACTCTGAGAACTAGTCAGCTCATAAGAGAATATAAATGACTTGAATGACATAGCTGGAGACGGTAACTAAGTAAAGTGTATTATATTGCACAGAGCTTGCTTGTCACGGAACATCGCACTGCACCAGAGCATAGACCAAAGATAAGTATATCTTTGGTCTATGGCACCAGAGAGTATTTTCATAAAACAGCGCTCTTGGCGGCAGGCGCGCAGACTCATTTCACAGCCGCGCCGATAAAACAGCTGGTTGCATTATCGGCACTGTAGATCGCTACAACTGTATTACTACAGCCCTCTTACGTATACATCCCGCGAAGGTAAAAGATAGGGTGACATGAACTCACACTAACGTAAGGCTTACCAGAAATATTTTTGACGTCGAAACATTCACGACTGGAAAACAGCAGTCGTACAGTATAAAAAGTGCCCTCCGCCACACATCAATTAAGAAATGGCGTTAATGTAGGAGTGTCATCCAGTTCAAAGTTATGTTGAAAGTTTAAGTCTCGTGTTCAGCGGGAAGTTAGTTTGAAATCAATTGCAAAATGTGTACCAACACACAGACACGAAAATAAAATAAGTTCTGTCGCACACGAGACACGAAAGAAAATAGGCAAGTTATGATTTAAAGCAGGGTTGGGAAAGTTACTTTTTTAAAGTAACCAAGTTGCAGTTAAAGTTATTTCCCTAAAAGGTAACTTAGTTACAGTTATAGTTACTATGCATCGAAAGTAACCGTATCAGTTACAAGTAACTTTACAGTTATTTTTACAGTTACTTTTAAAAATGTAATTGTAACTCATTTGTAAATGCGTAATTAATCTTACTCGTGTAGAAAGGAAGCATTCTTTAATGTCAATCAATAATTAAAGATATTAGTACATACATAATTAATAATAATACATAATTAATGCATTATTAAATACATTTTCCACAGCATCTCTATTTCAATGTTTGTTCATTTTCATCAAATGTAGGTAGTTTCCTCATGTTCGTTGTTCTCGTCTCCGTGAAAACTGCCGAATTTGTTGTATACTATATATTCGCAGCGTCTGTTTCGCTGGAATGGCAGCAATGAGTAAACGTTTCAAACTGTTCATTCGCATTGAGAGCTACGCTATGACAGGTGAAGAGGAAGAATTGGTGATTTGGGGCGCTGCATTAATAGTAGGCTACTTGACGAAATAAGCAGACGAAGAAGGCATAGTTGTCCAAGGAGACAAGACACATACCATAGAAGATGTGTCGGGAATGACACGCTGTGGCCGCGTGGCCTAAGGCATCTTGCTACGGACTGGGTGGTTACTCCCGCCAGGGGCCAAGTCCTTCCTCAGGCATGGGTGTGTCTTTTGTTCTTAGTGTAAGGAGACTGATGATCATAGCAGTTTGGTCCAATAGCTTCACAAACATTTGAATTAGACTGAAAGTGTATGCGAGCTGAATTTCGAAGACATTTATCATTTTTGTAACTTCACCAAGATGTTGCCGTCACATTTTGAAATTATACAGGGCAAGTTGTTTCAAAGAAATGCACTAAGTTCAGAAAGACAAATCCTGTGAAGAGAAAGACTGGCTGTTTCTCGGCAATAGGAAGTGCCTATGAAACCCATGCATATTTATCCCACATTTCAAAGTCAGCTATGTCATTACTGTCCCCGCAGTTTGTAGAGCTTTGGATGAAGGCTTATGTAAACGCAATTCCAGTGGCTAAACTAGGACTTGGCTTTGGGGGGGGGGGGGGGGGGGGGAGGGGGGATAGATCTGCTGGATGAGCAAAATTTTAGTCAGTTTCCAGACAGACTACCACCTACCACTCCCGTTGAAGAAACTAATTCACTCCCATCCAATGAAAGCTTATGGTAAAACACTCCAAGTTTCCAATCTTTACATTTACCAGATTGTTGTTATACGATTTCTTCTTTCTTCCCTTTTTTTTTTTTTTTTTTTTTTTTTGGGGGGGGGGTTCTTTTCTTGGGGGGGGGGCTTCTATCCCCCTCATAGTTACGCCACTGCGCAATTCGGTTATATTAATAGCACTGAAACATATCTAATTGACTGTATATTCATTTATGTTTTCACATTATTACAATCGTTGTTTTCAATTAATGAAGTTTCTTTAGCCTTAAAGTAACTCACACTACAAATGAATGTGACAAGAGATCAGCTGCTGACGATCCCCTATTCACGTCCACATTTACTACACACTGCTGCCTCCTACAGACATTCATTTCTGCTTCATAAAAAGCGCTGTAAAAACAAAATGTTGTCATCGGTCTTTCATTGGCCGGCAAGTAACGTAGCTCGATAGCGACTCCTTTTCCAAAATAACATAACGAATCCTGTTGTTATTCCTACGGTTTTGAGAAATGATAGACTTAATTGCTTTATCTACTTCACATATGGCTGGTGCCAAACAATGTAGCAAATTTCTGTAGGGAGTCGTGCTTCTTTTTAATTATTTTCATGACATCGAACATTTCATAAGCCTCCTCTGCCTCTTATTAGGTGAGTAAATGTTGCTTCTTTTCTTCTTAATTTCGTGAATGAACACACGGTGAGACAACATGTAACTCTATAGAATCAGAGCTTTCCAAAGTGTGTGTTGCGACACGCTGGGGTGTCGCGTAGTAGTATCAAGGGTGTCGCAAGAATAACTAATTTGGACTAAAAAAAAAAAAAAAAAAAAAAAAAAAAAAAAAAAAAAAAAAAAAAAGAAGAAGTCATAAAATAACACAATATATCCTTCTTCATACTACCCTGAAGACTCGCATGCAGCTAATCATCCTTCTTTTCATTCAGTGCACCATAGATGACGTATTAAAGGAATGATCGGTCACTCGATTATCCGGACCTCATTTATAGGGATTCGTGACTATCCGGATTGTCAACCGCGAATAAATGTCTTTCCTTCTCAAAAATCTGAACTTGAGCGTTTTTTTAATGGATTTATCAAAGCCACGTCACCATCGGTAGCGTTTCTTACAATTTAAATGTCAATCAATGACACAGTGGCTGTTAAGCTGTCAGATTGTAAAACCAGTCACAATTGTCCACTGAATAAAGCTATTCAGTAGCGATGTTTAGTATGGAGTATGACCGGGTGATTAACGGAGAGTAGTAATTTAAATGCAGTGATCGTTGGTTCGAACCCTGGTATGCGTTAATATTTTTTTCTCTCAGTATCCTGTATGTAACAGATTCTGGGACCAGAAATGACATTCATATTCTTAGCCTACTTGTCGCAAATATTTATCCATGCGCTTGTAGTGAAGCAAGAACCTAACAATAGAACTTAAATAATAATTTATCACTTGTCATAAATACATCATCTTTATTTCTGAAAATAATGTGATAATATTGAACTGAAAGGGAACAGGCTCTGTGCTAATCAAAAATCCGAGTAGCTAATTTCCAGATGCCGTTTTCAGTCGATCCAGCAAAACCGTATCTGGCCCAGACATGTACACATGATAGCGAAAAAAGGTTTCCGAAATTCTGTTTTTGTGTTTCGGAAGTTGGGTAGCATGTAGAAGAAGCAAGTATTAGTGAGTTAGACATTTTGTCTGCGTTGTTGCTCTTTTGTACACCTCCATAGTTCTTAATGTTTCCTTTTCTTGCGATGAGTGTACGTAGTTGCTGCAGTCAGGATCAACATTAAACATGTCAATGCATACGAGGATTTCAGTTTCGTTTACAAACTACATTTAAGCGATACTTCATTTCCGTCCCCCCCCCCCCCCCACTAGAACCATCTAAATTCTACCATATGTGTTCTATTAGTGAAAGGGTGTCGCGCAAAAACTGTAAGCTATAAAAGCCATCGTACAATATGCATTAGATGAGTATGTACCTAGCAAGGTCGTAAGAGATGGAAAGGAGCCATCGTGGTACAACAACCGAATTAGAAGGCTGCTACGGAAGCAAAGGGAACTTCACTGCAAGCATAAACGTAGCCAAAGCCTTGTAGACAAACAAAAATTGCACGAAGCGAAATGTAGCGTGAGGAGGGCTATGCGAGAGGCGTTCAGCAAATTCGAAAGTAGAATTCTTTGAACTGACTTGGCTGAAAATCCTAAAAATTTTGGTTTTATGTCAAAGCGGTAGGTGGATCAAAACGAAGTGTCCAGACACTCTGTGACATAATGGCATTGAAACAGAGGATGACACTCTAAAGGCGGAATTACAAAATGTCTTTTTCCAAAGCTGTTTCACAGAGGAAGATTGCACTGTAGTTCCTTCCCTAGATTGCCGCACATATTACAAAATGGCAGATATCGAAATAACTGACAGAGGGATAAAAAAACAAAATCGCTCAAAAGAGGAAAGGCCGCAGGGCCTGATCAGCTACCAGTTTGTTTTTACACAGAGTACGCGAAGGAACTGCCCCCCCTCCCCCTCTTGCAGTGGTGTATCGTAGGTCACTAGAACAGCATATCGTTCCGAAAGATTGGAAAATGGTGCAGGTCATCCCCGTTTTCAAGGAGGGTCCTCGAACAGATGTACAGAACTATAGGCCTATATCTCTAACGTCGGTCAGTTGTAGAATTTTGGAACATGCATTATGTTCGAATATAATGACATTTCTCGAGACCAGGAATCTGCTCTGTAGGAATCAGCATGGGTTTCGAAAAAGGCGTTCGTGTGAAACCCAGCTCGCGCTATTCGTCCACGAGACTCAGAGGGCCATAGACACAGGTTCTCAGGTAGATGCAGTGTTTATCGACTTCCGCAAGGCGTTTGACACAGTTCCCCACAAATGTTATTTAACAAAGTAAGAGCATATGGTCTATCAGACCAATTGTGTGATTGGATTGAGGAATTCCTAGATAACAGAAAGCAGCAGGTCATTCTCAACGGAGAGAAGTCTTTCGAAATAGGAATTATGTCAGGTGTGCCACAGGGGAGTGTCGTGGTTCCGTTGCTGTTCACGATATATATAAATGACCGTGCGGATAACATCGGAAGTTCACTGAGGCTTTTTGCGGATGATGCGGTAGCATATAGAGAGGTTGTAACAATGGAAAATTGTATTGAGATGCAGGAGGATCTACATAGAATTGACGCATGGTGCAGGGAATGGCAATTAAAGTTCAATGTAGACAAGTGTAATGTGCTGCGAATACACAGAAAGAAAGATCCTTTATCATTTAGCTACACTATAGCAGGTCAGCAACTGGAAGCAGTTAATTCCATAAATTATCTGGGGTAGTCATTAGGAGGGATTTAAAATGGAACAACCATATAAAATCAATCGTCAGTAAAGCAGATGCCAGACTTACATTCATTGGGAGGATTCTAAGAAAATGCAGTCCGAAAACAAAGGAAGTAGGTTTCAGTACACTTGTTCGCCCACAGCTTGAATACTGCTCACCAGTGTGGGATCTGTACCAGGTGGGATTGATAGAGGAAGTGGAGAAAATCTAACGGAGAGCAGCGCGCTTCGTTACAGGATCATTTGGTAATCGTGAAAGCGTTACGGAGATGATCACTGAACTCCAGTGGAAGACTCTGCAGGAGAGACGCTCTGTCGCTCGGTACGGGCTTTTGTCGAAGTTTCGAGAACTTACCTTTACTGAGGAGTCTAGCAGTATATTGCTCCCTCCTACGTATATCTTGCGAAGAGATCGTGAGGATAAAACCAGAGAGATTAGAGCCCACACAGATGCATACCGACAATCCTTTCCGGAAACAATACGTGACTGGAATAGGAGGGAAAATCGATAGTGGTACTCAAGGTACCCTCCGCCACACACCGTCGGGTGGCTTGCGGAGTATGGTTGTAGATGTAGATGTAGAATTATTACAATTGCTTTCATCCTTCCACAGAGATAAAAACATTTAAGACAAAAAATCCCTCTGATGCAAAATTAAACAGTAACGTTATAACTCACATAAACAAGGTCATCACTATACGAAGAAAATAGTTTCTCATCGGAAAGACTACTCGGATTTAACAGAAGTCTTTATATTCTGCAGCAAAAGCCATCTGCTCAATTTTATTATTATCTGTCAAAACTTGCTTAATAGTTGCTCTACGACAGTACAAACAAGATGCTCATTTTGGTGATATTTCTGCAATGTAGCCGCATATGACAAGACAACATAGATACCGTCCAATTTGAGAACTTTGGAGAAAGTGCCCGTTTCCCACTTTCTTCGTTTTGTTAAAAGAATCTCTCCCTTAAAGTTGATGAGGGTAAGTCATCAATTAATCTGCATTTTTTAATGCTCATGTCTGCTGTCGAACTAAAGCTTTTCCTTAGAATGGCGTTTGGTAGCATGGCATGGCTAAAAACCAGTTGAGGCAAGCTGATTGTAGGGGAAAGGATGTTGTGGTCTGCCCAATAAGTTCTTCCTATTGCTTGGCAGTATTGTTTATGACGCTACGCACTGCCTTCGTGAACCCAAAGGGATTTCTGAAATCAATAATTTTGGAGATGTTAGAATTAGAGTATTCCCAAGTAGAACGTGACTGTGGCAAATCTGTACATTGAAATTATGGATGATGGCATCAACATTTGGGTGAAAGTGCTTTTAAATAACTATTCGAAGATAAAAACTAACAATTGTGTGGAAGAAAAAGCTCGTTAAACCACAAAGAGAACCAAATCTCATAAAAGTGCAAAAGTACCAAGGAAAACGTCAGTGTTTATGTAACTGTTGTCACGCCAAGTCAGTTTAATAACGTAAAAGGTCTATAATGCCCTCTTCAATTGTTAAATACTGTACAAGAATTGTGTATTAGATCATGTATTTTAGCATTTAAGGTTTCACCCTTTTCTGTAATGTGATAAACGTGAACAATTCACTGCGTTTCATATATAGACTCCAATATAGTTGCTATATGATGAGCTATGTTTTTAATTTCCGGTCTTGCATTGGCCATTTTATGTGTGTAATATTGTAGCACTATACAAATACTTTCATGTAAGACGTGCATCCCAGAAATGAGACAACGCCCTATAAATTTACGTTTATTTAGTAATAGAGATTCAGTTTGAGTAATTGGACAGTATATTTAGATATTAGTAATGTAAAATCAGGTAAGCCATTCGTAATTTTATGTACGAAAAGTGAGCAGATAAGCAGTTTAAATTTCGTTCACATCTGCCGGCCTACCTCGCGCTTGTCTCTTGCCTGCGCGCGGCCGACTCAATGTGTGACGTCATCAAAGCTAAGCTACGGCCTGTATTTATCACGAAGGCAGTGCGTTACGTAACTGATCATTCACTCAGTTCCAGAATTCGTGCTATTTTCCAATATTCATGAGGGTATGAGATTAGTAATTGCAATTATATGACATTGTCGTCCTGAATTATTTTTCGACCACGGGAAATTCGTCCCCATCTTAAATTGCAAACATTTTTGGGTTTTATGTCAGGACTGTCTTTATTAAATGCCAACAGAGAGAAAAATGTCAGACAACTGAAACAGTACAGTTATGTTAGCTCTGTGGCACCATTCCCGACTTGTGATGTACAGCTAGAATAGTTGATTAGTGGTATATCGTTGTACTAGTGATGTGTGTGGCTACAGGTCTATTTTTCTCCTCTGAAAAATGTCCTAAACGGTATTCAGTAACAAAACACCAAAAATCATTGTGTCAATCAAGAGATCAGCATTTTCTATTGGTATTTTAATCGTTATCATTCAGTTCAAATGTTTGTTAAGCTTAAGGGACTTAACTACGGGGTCATCAGTCCCTAAACTTACAAACTACTTATGAACTACCTACAACTAAGGACGGCACAAATATCCATGCCCGAGGAGGGATTCAAACCCCCGACCGTAGTGGCCGTGCAGACCGTGACTGAAGCGCCTCAGTCCCCTCGGCCACCGCGGCCGGCTATCATTCAGTTGTAATGCGGTAAACGTCCTTGATTACTTTTTCATTGTTGTCATTAATTCAGTTGCAAAAGCTTTCTTTCCCATGTGGTCGGTGGATCAGGAAGAATGGGTGGTTTGACGGAAAGTGGGACAATAGGAGAAAGTAAATCATACAAGTTGACGATATGAGGTCAGTGACTCAGACAAATTTTTTAAAATAATTTCCGTGATATAACATCGCGACGACAGATACTAAGCAACAACACATACAAGTCATGGATGGCAACATTCGAAGAACTCAACAAAGACATGGGTTCGGATTCTAATCAATTTTTGCTGGCCCAACAAGGCTGTAACATTGCGAAAGCAACAAATAAGCTAGTTAGTAGTGTATAAATTATATGTTATTTGTCTGCAGATGAAAAATGCAGAATTTCACATTGCCTACCTATTTAGTTTCTGTGTTACTGGCCATAATTTTAAGTATCTTGTCTTCTGAAACCTCAAATGAACTGATTACTTTGTTGTAGAAATAGTCAGTTGACTAAGTTTCTTCTGGCTTTCAACCAAACCATCACATTTCTGTACTCACGTTGAAGACATGAAATTTTACTTGTACAGCCACAAGGCTGCATTTAGAAAAGGCAGTCGCTTTCAAGATGCGAACTGCTCGATACCTTACTGTTTCGTGACGGATGGAGCAGCGTTCATATCCAGTAACTTTTCATGAAACTAAAACTAGATTTCATTGTAATCTAAGAAAGGGTTCTTTTTTTTTTTAACCAAAATCCGCAACCCCCCTCTGGAAGCCCGTATGACAAGATCGCGATTTCGCGTCGCTTGTCGCTACAGAGGTCTTCCTAGCACAGCGGAGGGGTGGCAACATAGTTGCTATTATTTGGCAACACTGTGACAGTGCAGTTAGTTTCCCAAATGCTATTGAATTGTCTCGCTAAGTTCACTGACATTACTCTTCCACTTCCATGAGTCACGCCGTATAATGCTCATGTAATTTGACAGACAGGAATTTAATTTTTGCACTCAAGGAATGATGCTAGGGGATACTTACGGAGGAAATTAACATAATGATTAATATAATACCTTTGCTATATCTCGCCTCAGGAGATAATAACTGAAAGACACTGTCTGCTACGGAAATTGTGTTTATTGACAAGACAAACTAATCATCTTCTGGAAACAAAGCAAACTAACGAACTTCTGAAGCTAAGGCAAAAACAACAATGATCGACTAAAAGTTTTCTTCTTCACCAATTAGGTTATCCAGGGAGATAACGGCCAGGGAGACGGAGACGGACGATAATGATGATGTATATCATCGAAAGCTTGGGATTTTATCTTAATTTGATGCAGTAAGAAAACTGATAACTTTTTATGCAAGCATGATATCTGTCATGTAAGAAAATGGCTACCCTACCCTATGTGGTTCAGAAAAAGAGAATTATATGTACTTAGTGAGTCCATAAAACTGTTACATGTAACAGCAAATTAAAATAGTGGGTCCCTGGTTCATGCAACAAGCTAGGAGGGACTGTTGGCAACTTGGGTGTCACATACCAACTCACAAGACAGGGTCTGCATGTAAAATGGTAAGTCCGATAATTAAAATTGAAACATCAAAAAGATAGAAAATTAGCACTGTAGTAAAGAACGTAAAAGTGACTGTATATCCTGCATACCCGACCATCCTGAACCACAAATGTAAGGCCCTGCAGAAAGAGAACTTACCAAACAGCCTGAGCACCCGTTCAGCCCTCTCAACGACCACTGAAGCAGTTGTACTGCCAGAAGGCAGGCAAGCAGTGGCGACGTCAACTATTTGCTAGTGCCACCGCCTAATGGTCAAACTCTCAATTGTTGGTCATAATCAGACATAAAGGACCTTAATAACCAGTGTCCCTGAATGTTAACAAGACTCCATTCATGTATCAGAGAGGCAAGACTAACATGAAATAGGAGAGATAGAACCGAAAATTATATTATAATTAAAAAAAAAAAACCCTTGTCTGATACTGCTGCAAAAGCACAATTGACCACAATGCAGACTAGTTCAAATCCAGCCAACATACTCAATGTGTACACCATAGGTCTTTGCTCAATGCTCAACAAGGCTACCACTATGACACCTTGAGGAGAGCAGCAAGCAAAGCCAAAGAAGGCATTGGCAGCAGTGTTGCCAACCCATGGGATTTGTCCCATATTGTGGGACATTTTGATAATTTTTTTTTTTCAGGAAGGGACAAACACTTTGTAATAGTTTTTATGGTACATACCACAGACAAAATAAACATTTCATGTTGCAACAATAGAGCACAAACAGTGTTAATTATTTATTTCATGGTCAATACAATAGATTATTCCCCTCATTCTATGTGAATGGGCATTCACAGAGTTTTCCACAACTGTTGCCATTGTCAGCACACCACACTGCCATTGCCGCAGTTTACTGTGGGACACATTATACAGGAAAGGGATATTTTGGGTTCCTGGGTGCGACTTTTGAGCTTCAGAGGTTGTCATCACTGGTTGGCAGGTGAAGTTAAGACTTCTCGCTGTGAGCTTAACATGTTGTACATTACAGCAGTAATTGGCAACGAGTTTCATCATTTCCACGCATCTCATGCTGTTTCATGTTGTTCGTAGGGGGCTTATGGATACTGATGCTGTCATTCAGTTTCTTCTTGAGCAGCAGAGGGCTTTAATGTGTGCTGTCTTGATACTTTCAACCACGTTTACTGCTAGGGTATCTGCACCATCGATTTTCTGCCCCCGTTTTGTCAGTATGATGACTCGGCTGAAGACTGGGACACTTATGAGAAGCAGCTTCGGCAACATTTTCTTGCATTTTGGATCATAAATGCTAATGTATGTAAGGCTTTGTTTTTGTCTTGGCTTCCCCCTCATATCTATCAATTGCTCAGCTAGTTGGCCCCTCTGTGGAAGCAAGAGTGCCTTTCTTTTGACAAGATGTGTCAGTTGTTATCTACTTGCTGTCACAAAGGCACACACGTTGTCGCAGCACATGTTGAATTTTACTGCTCTCAGAAAAAGCCCCACCAAACTTATTGCACTTGGGTTGAGAAACTTCAAGGTCTTATTCAGAGATGTCTGTTCATTACCGATGTTCACAAGGATTCTTATGCTGATTCTATGGTTCATGACGCTCTCATTTGGTTGACTTCTGACAAGGAGGATTGTCAGTGTGCACATCAATGCCAATATCAGTTGTTGGCTGAGATCTTGAACACTGCTCAGTCTTTCAAGACTTTGTGACCAGCTGGCGATCAAATTGAGGCTTTGTGTGATGTGTTGGCAGCTGTTCTTGTTTCTCCAGGTCCTTCTTTTGTTGATTCACAGAGCGTGGAGGATGCAGCAGCAATAAACACTTCCCCCCCAGTGTTGCATAGGACGGCAGCCGGTTTCATCATAATAACAGTCACGGCGGGCAACACTACAGCTTCACACAATACTTTCATCATGTCCCTTATGTTTCATCCAGCATGACTGAGTAGCATATCCTAAACACATAGGACAGCAGCCGGCTGCATCATAATAACAGTCACGGCAGGCAACACTACGGCTGCACACAATACTTCCATCATGTCCCTTATGTTTCATCCATCATGACTTAAGAGCATGTCCTAAATGCCATGCCACCTGCAATAAATGCTGGAAGAAAGGTTATATTGTCTTTTCCTTACAGCTCCTAGCATGACCAAATTGTTTTTAGAACTTCAAGTATTAGAACATATGCTCCACTTACAGGTGGATACTGCAACGAAACTGTAGATTTGTATGTAATACAAACACACAGACATTCTATATATAAAGAAACAAGATATATCTGTCTTGCTGTATAATGCCATGTTCAAAAAAAATTTTTTTTTCTTTTTTTGAATGACCAGTTCTAAAAAGTTCATGTGACAAACACACAACTGCTGTATATTGTTCATGTATCATTTGTTCTTCACATTGGGGTGTTATTTGGATAATCTATCCTCTCTGATGTAACATTACATAGCTACATATATGAATTTTGGCGTTGTTCCATTAAATTCTAAGTGAGTACACAGTCTATTTAAGAATAGTTAATGTTTATGAACATTGTATACTTTTTGTCATTCTGGTCATCTATTTGATCTCCTGTTCTTGCATGAGATTATGAATTTTATTAATCTGATCTAGAGCCAACAGCTCTGCCCTTAGCACTTTGTGATTACAATAAAATCCATACTGCAGACTGGTTTGATGCAGCTCTCAACACAACCATGTCCTGTGCAAGCCACTTCATCTCTGAATAAGAATGGCAACCTACATCCTTTGAACCTTGTCCCTCTCCCTCTAAAGTTTTTATCCCCCTCCCACACACACTTCCATCTAATGCTAAACTGACAAATCTGTGATATCACAGAATGTGTCCCATCGACCTATCCCTTTTCTTAGTTAAGGTATGCTAGAAATTCCTTTTCTCCCCAATTCAGTTAAGCATCTCCTCATTAGTTAGTTGATCTACTCACCTAATCTTCATCATTCATCTGTAGCATTACACTTCAAAAAATTCTATCACTTTTTTCTATGAACTCCTCATTATACATATTTCACTCCTGTACAATGATACACTCTAGACAAATACTTTCAGAAAGGACTTCCTAACATTTCAATTAATATTGGATGTCAACAAATTTTGCTTCTTCAGAAATGTTTTTCTTCCCTCAGCTGTTCTGAATTTTATATCTTCTTTACTTTGGTCATCAAAAGTTATTTTGCTACCCAAATAAGTAAACTCATCTACTACTTTTACTGTCTCATTACCTAATCTAATTCTTTAGTATCGCCTGATTTTCTGACACTACATTGTATTATCCTTGTTTTCCTCTTGTTAATGTTCATCTTATATCCCCTTTCCAGAACATTATCCATTCCATTCAATTACTTTTCCAAGTCCTTTGCTGTCTCTGACAGAATTACTATGTAATCAGCAAGCTGCATAGTTTTTATTTTTTCTCCCTGAACTTTAATTCCTTTTCCAAATTTCTCCTTGCATTCCTTCACAGCTTGATCTTTTTTTCAAATTATTATCATTATTTCATTCCCTCACCTTATGGCAGGCTGCTTGAGAGCATCTGCACTAATGGGCCTTAGACTAGGCTGTACTGTTGTGGATCCCAGTCTTAATTTCTTATAATTGGGAACAATCCTTGGGCTTGGGAACAGTTCTGGCATTCACCTTATGGTCCTTAAGAAATCATGGAAACCTGGGCTACAGCTTCTGATGTTACCACCTTTATGGTCTTTTGACTTTGGATTGTTCTTCTTTTGGTTGCCTATTTTTGTTGGCTGTGTACACCAGCTTGTCTAATTTGTGAGCCAATGCACACAGGATGTGTCAATAGATCCTCTCTACCAATCTGTTGGGGTTCGGGTCTGCCTCTACCCACTGATCTTCTTCAGCTTCATAATCATGTGGGGTGGCCTCAGCTGCTTCTCAGCGGCGCCCGCAGTCCCCACTCCTCCTCCATTGTGACCTGACTGCCACTAGAGGTGCATGCCCCCCTCACCACCGCTGCCAGCCGGTGTCAGCTGTGCTGGGAGCCACTGTTCTTGTTCCCAGCCGTATCTTGGAGGCTGGGTTCTTCTCTTGGGAAAGACCTTTTTCTTTGGTTGGCCCTCTTCCTCCTCTTATTTGTTGGTTGAGGTTGATGCACCTCCTCATAGTGAGCACATCCTCTCCAGCAGGCCGCATTATTTACCACCGCAGTGGAAGCATTGTGGTGGCTTCATTTTTTCCAGTGTGCATTCCTGTGAGGCGTGGTCACCCACACATTTAACACACACTGGGCTCTTGCTGCATTACTTGGCTACATGCCCATACTGTTGACAGTTGTAGTACTGTGGCAAAGTGTCAAATGCTGGAAGCATTTTTTCCACGGCCACTTCGACTTCTAGGAACTCCTTCTGTGCAAATATTTCTGTGTTCCTCTTGTTCCAGCATGCCCTGACAAACAACCACACTAGCACTCTTGATTTATTGCTTTTTTGCAAAGTGTGAAGTCGTCATAAAAGCTCTTGTCTGCTGCATCATGTATTAGGGAGTCTGTCCACTGTTCATGGGAGACCACAGATGATGACCTTGACTGTTCCTCTCCATTTGGACTTGGATCATAGCTCCTCTACTGAGATGGAGGCAGCTAGTGTTTTTTTGCCCGCTAATCAGGTGTCCTCGAATTGTTAGTGCCTTCCCACAGAGGCTGGAATATGCCTTGAACCCGTATTGCCTTGCGAGAGTAGCCAAGCAGTCTGGAGCGCCACGTTGTGGAGTGCAAGGTCTCCTGTGTCAAAGGTTCGAATCTTCCCTTGGGCATGTATGTTTGTGTTGTCTTTAGTATAAGTTAGTTCATAAGTAGTTTGTATGTTTAGGATATGATGACCCCGCAGTTAAATCCCATAAACTTTACAAACATTTGAACATTTTTTGAACCCGTATTTCAGGTTTGCTGTGTTCTCTTTTCTCAGTTCCGACCACCGCGTTGCTCCATTGTCCTCGATGACAAGGTCATAGGTGTGCTGTTCCTCTCATCCAAAGTGTCATAGCACCAGCCGGCATTGTGATCTCGCCGCAGTTTGCCATGAAAATCTTAATGTGGCTGTGTTCACTACACCTGGAGCTGCAGCTGGCGCAGTTTCTTCCTTGCCACGGCCATTTTCAACTGTAGCATCTTCTTTGCCACAGCTATTTGCAACTGTGACTTCCTTGCGTTGAGACTTGCTCTTCTTGTTTTCCTGAGTACTGTTCGGAGCCATCTCAGAAATCTGTGTTGTTCCTTTTAGTAGACAATTTATAGGTGAAGGCACCTCATGCTGCATCTTTGTATCCACTAGCCATCGAGCTCCTCACTAGTCAATGTACAGACTGAAAGGCACTGCTCTTCTTTCATGCCCTCTGACTCTTATAACTGCTGTCTGGTTGTAGTACAAGCTGAATATAACTTTTTGTTCCATATATTTTACCCCTGCTACCTTCAGAATGTGACAGAGTGTATTCCAGTTAACAAAAGTTTTCTACAGATTTATAAAAAACTAAAAACATAGGTTTACCTTTCCTTAACCTATCTTCTTTACCTCTTATGTACATAACATATTTGGCCACATTTTAACAGTATTAACACACTATAGTTCAGTTTGTTTCATCACTTGTCATATATTTCATCCATAATGTTGTTTTTGTCTTAAATCTGTCACATTTACAAATCAACCTATCATTATACTTGATGCCCTTGTGTAGCTAGTTAAGCTTTTTACTGTCCAAATCATGCTTTGTAAGCACTTGGATCAGTCAATTGACACTATCATATTTTCATTGCCAGCACAGTAATCACTCTTGCACACATCCTCCCCACTGTCCTATGGCACATTTGCGGCCCTCAAGTAGGCTCTCAGTTCTCTCTCTCTCTGTATTTGTCCAACCAACACACTCTTGTCCAGTGTTCTCTACAAGGCTTTCTCCTTCTCTTTAGAATGAGGCAATTCACTGTGATGCAGGGCAAGCAGTGCTTCGATTGAATCACACAGTCTGTGACATAGATCATGATGTGAATTTCCTCTTTAATTTGTTTTTTGGGATTCTTCTGGTGTTTGTTTGGTATTTTTCTGCACCTTCAGCCCCCTCCTTTCTTTATGTAGGCAATTATTTGTTCATCTGAAGATGAGACTGTAGTGTGTCTCGAATAAAAGTCTATATACAACTGAACCATCTCTCAGCTATGGATATCCTGATAACCAAATCTTATGATAACCGAATAATATTTCTTTCATTATCCTAAATATTGAAAATGTTAATAAACGTATTTTTGCCTGATATTTGTAATTTTTTATATGTTCCAATTAGAATCTGTAAGTTGAAATTTATATGAAAATATTTTGTAAGCAAAGGGATGTGCCTGTGAGAGAGTGTTTTATTTTCTATTTTTATTTATTTTGTCTTTTTGGTGCACTGCGAAAGGTACCCTTATTATATTTTTTGATTCAAGTCAAGTATGACAACTAATTGCCTATGATAGGAAATAAGTTGTGAACCAGAAGCAAAAATGCTCCTATTACAGCACAACGAAGACAATACATCCTGGCTAGACTCATAGATGTAAAAGTAGACAACTAGTTTCTTCACTTAGCTGGCAGCTTCAAAAACATTTAAATAATATTTTTTTATGTAGTCATACTATTTTAATGAGTTAATCATAATTCTCGAGTGCAGCGACATCTCGGGGGTAGTTACACTGCATAAAATGAGAATTACAAAATTGGATGATGATTTGCCATGTGTCCTGTTACAGGACACAACACTATGAGTCATGCTTTGGTTTGTGGATATAGTCAAGATTTTCTGATTTAAATGTTTTTCAAAGTAGCAAGATAAGTCAAGACGCTAGTTCTCTACTTTTACTTTTTTGACACTGGTGTGATAGGAACATTTTTCATTCTGAGTACTATATAGTTAAATCATCTGGGTTACTAATTTCAGCAGAAGGTTTTTTTCTAAACAGGAGTGTAATGTTTATGAAAAATATGTAAATGTAAAACAAAAATTTGCTCAAAGTCACTAATAAGGATTGTAGCAAACTGTGACTGACTGCTGTCACTTATGCTCAGCTAGTATGATGAAAGAAGTTGCTATTACTGCTCTCAATTTGCTCAATGTACACCAAATGAATCATTTTTTGGATAGACTAGGAATACTGACTTGTTGGAATACATAGGTCATCTTGTAAATAAAATTTATTTATTGTGTTCGTAGCCTTAAGCCAGACAAATGTTATCATCTGTTTGAACTTCTTAGTAAATTGTAATCATCATTACTTTGACTGGAGGCTCTTTGAATGATCCCTTCTCTTTTAGAATGAAGCCACACACATAATTCACAAAGTCACACAAAAGTTCTAAGACTGCATAAGCATTTCTGGTCTTCCACATGCCCATATTATACCTACTGCATCATTTAAAATAGATGGAACATAGCTACATCATGGCAGACTCTCTGAAACTGTCAATTTCACAACTTACTCTTCATTTAGGTACAAAACTTCAGACATAAATTTTTGAATGAGATTCTGAACCAGTATGAGATTACAGGAGTTACAGTTTTTAAGCTACACATTTAAGACTTTTATTTATTTATTTTAAAATAAATAAAATAACATAAAAAACATGTAGATATGTAGACAATAATATCACTGAAGGTGGAAGAAATAACAAAGATGTAAAGCAATAAACTATGCTGTAAAAAATAATTTTAACAATGGAAAATCCATTTGGAATGTCAATAATGGAGGATAGATAAAACTTACCTTAAAGAGATTCATTGAGCTGCTGACAGACACAAAAGTAATATTGACATACACACAACTTAAAATTTTGGCCATGGCCTTCATAAAAAAAAAAAAAAAAAAAAAAAAAAAAAAAATTATTTACACTCACGCAACCACTCAGGCAACTATACACACACAACCACCATGTCTGGCCACTCCAGCACCACAAGAATCTAGACTGTGAGTGAGGTGGGGAGTGGAGAGGGTAGGTTGCAGGGTAAAGGTGGAGATGGAAAGGCCTGCATTGCATGTCAGATTGTAAAGGCTCTGATAAGCGGGAATTTGAATTGCAGCAGTGAATACAGTGAAGGAAAGGATAAAAGGTAGGTGTAGAGGAGTGTTTGTAGGGAGTGGGGGTGGTTTGAAACGATTAAAATTATATGGAAGAAATAAAAATCGGAGAAAACAGGAAAAAGGTAGGAAAAATAAATAAAAATAAAAAGTTGTTATTTAGGGGATATTGTAAGAGGCAAAACGCAGTTGCAAGAAAGACATCACTTGAAGAATTACAGGTTAATAAGTGGGGAAGGAAGGGGGAGGGAAGATGTTAACCATAGGTTGTAGCGATGGGAAGTTGTCTTAGGTTGAGGCCAGGATAGTTGCAGGACCATAGAATGTGTTGAAGGGGCAACTCCCATCTGTGCAGTTCAGAAGAGGTAGTGGTAGAGGGGAGGATCCAGATGGCTCGGGTAATGAAGCAGCCATTGAACTCCAGAGTGCTGTGTACAGCTGCATGCTGTGCCACAGGGGGATCTATCTTGCTTTTTGCCACAGTTTGGCGATGACCATTTATGCTGATGACAGCTGGTTCATCGTCATTCCAATGTAAAAAAAACTGTGCAGTGATTGCAGAAGTGTTGATATATCACATGGCTGCTTTCACAGTTGTACCGACTTCTTATGTGGTAGGATAAGCCTGGAGCAGGAGTGGAATAGGAAGTGCTGGGTGGGTGGATTGGGCAGGTTTTGCTTCGGTGTCCTCCACAGGAATATGATCCCTGTGGTGAGGGGTTGGGGTTGGCAGTGGCATAGGATAGACTAGGATGTGGAGGTTGTTTGGGCGATGGAACACCACTTTAGAAGGTGTCGGAAGAATCCTAGCTAGAATGTATCTCATTTTAGGGCATGGTGACAGATAATCAAAGATCTGACATAGGATGTGATTTAGTTGTTAAAGTCCGGGTTGGTATCAGGTGTCAAGAAGGACACTTTTTGTGACTGGTTACTGGTGTTGGAGGGAGGATTGGTGGTATGTGGGGATACAGCACTGGAAATCTGTTTGCAGATTATGTCAGGAGGGTAATGTCTGCCTGTGAAGGCCTTTGTGAGTCTTTTGGCATAATGGGTAAGGGACCCTGCAATTCGCCTCCATACACATTAAAACTGCTAATTACCAACAGTACCTGCACTTTGATAGCTGTCATCCATTCTACATCAATCCCCCCATACAGCCTTACCACTCATGGACGGCGAATTTGCAGTGATGAGAAGTCCCTTACCCATTATGCTGAAGGCCTGAAAAGGCTTTCACCAGACAGACTTTACCCTCCTGACCTGGTTCACAGATTTCCTGTTCCAATACTCCTTGTGATTCAGACAATGGCCCCACCACTGATTTGTTTCCCCCAGGAGCAGATCCCACACTACCTGTTCTGATACTCCCAGTCAGTTTATTGATGGTGCCAGGAAGTACCACCCTCTGTGTCACCACCCAAACACCAATAGCAGCATTGTTTAGGCACCACCTCCTGCTCCGACATGAATATGCTCCCTCACTCAGTTTGCGACTCCACACCCATCGATGGTCACTTAAATCTTCAAGACTCAGCCTCAGGTAATAGTTTTCCTGTGGAAACTGGTATGGATGTGTCACTCACACCCTTGACAGTGTCCACAGGGTACCTCCATCCACATCGCACTCAGCTGACGTGGTTTAGTTCAACTGCTGCTGAATTGCAAGCTGGTTTGGAATTTCCTAGTGGGTAACATCCCCAAGCCCATCGTGGGCATCAATTTCTTGACACACCACAAATTATCACTGGTTGTAGTGTACCGCTCAGTGTATCATCGCCCCACATATATGCATCTATCATGTGCTCTGTCATGTTAGACACCACTGATTCATCCATGATGTGCAACTTATTCACAAGTGCATCAATACAACAGATCAGATTCATCATATTGTGTAAAAGTGGTTCAGAATAAGTACAAGTGCTTCACCTATGGCATAAAAGAGAAGCTATTGCTTGCCTTCTGGGCAACACGGAATCACAGCTTGCCTCCATGTTACATGTGATCAAGACACTTCATAAGGATTCTCTGGATACTCACACTCAGGTTAGTATTGGCTCTCCCTCCATAACAGTTATCATTGACATTGCATAATCACACAAGGTTGACGGTGTATTTGACAACTTTGTGTTCCCACACCACTCTCACGCAAATACTTGTAAACAAAACGTGGTTGCCATACCAACATAATGTTTGGACATTATGGCAACACTCCTCCCCCCCCCCCCCTCCTGGCTGCCCCTCGCAATACTAGTGCTCTAACTCCACTTGTGCAGCAATCTTCTTGTGTTTCATGCCAGCCAGAACCACTAGTCAGTCCCGTGTCTGGAACTCTTAACTTTTCCACCTTGCATGCTGCCACTGTGTCATGTTACCGTGGTGAACTATGCTGACAAGATTTTCTCTAGCTATGGTTAGACAGGCTCAAGCTAGGCCACCTTCTGCACATGAGTCTGTGTCATCCTCACTGGAGCCAGCAGACCCTGGCACTGCTGCATTGGTAATTTTCGGCTGTCCCAATCTTTGCCAAGTCTTCTCACCACACTATGCAGCAGCTGTCACTTTCACTTCAGGTGCCAGCTGTCACAACACCACCTCTGTACACTTTTGGCTCACCACCCCCCTCCAACTTGCATGGCCTTACCATGCCTTGCTCCACTACCCCATACCAGCATTCTATATGTAAAGAAACCCATGCTCCTGTGCACACGAGCATCTCAATCGTCACTAACGACACTGTACTCAAGCTTCACCATACAGACAGCCCTCCAATCTCCAGGAAATCATGATGACGTTTCACTGAGAAACTCGACACTGTGAAACAACAGATTGCAGAACTTTTGGAAGCTGGTGTAATTGAACCCCCCTCCAGTAACTGGTTTTCACCAGTACATTTAGTCAGCAGAAAATACGGCACCTGGCATATGTATGGTGATTATCATAGACTCAATGCCACAACCATTGTGAACAATTACCCTGTTCCCAACAGATTTCATGCTTACCTTGGCAGACTTTGTCTTTGACTTCAAACGTGCTTATCAGTAGATCCCGATGGCCCCTGAGGATGGTGAAAAAACTGCTATCGCAACTCCCACTGGACTATTCCATTACCGTTTTATGCCCTTCAGACTTATAAATGCTACTTAGACATGGCAATGCTCTATTAATGAAGTTCTCTTCCATTATTTAGCACCGAGTGTTTCGCCACCTTCCACTCTTGTCAAGTGCTATGTGCTCCGGTGCATTGACATACCAGTCAAGTGCTAATCTATGCCCCACTGGCATCACCCTCACATTCTCACACCCCTCGACCTGGCTTCACGCATGCCACCTGCAGGACTACATAAAAACCGTTGTCCGAAGACACTGTTGAGTTGCCAGTGGTGCACATGCCACGGGTCACATGCACCAATGCCAAGGTCACCCCACCCCCTTCCTCCCGCCCTTTGGCTCAACAGGAGAACAGGAGTATTTCATATTGCTGCGGTGCGGGTGGGTTGGCCGGGGGGGGGGGGGGGGCGAGGTGCTAATGATCTATCTTTACAAACACTTTTTCATCTTTAACTAACATTCTTTGGAGGATTCTCCTCAAAAGCCACCATCATGTTGTAATTTAATCTGTTCTTGCCTGTTGAATTGTGAACAAGAAAGTTCAGTCTTTATACGAATGTGGTATTTATTTAGGAAATACAACCTTGTAAATCCCATTAGTGGGTAGGTCACAACAGGTTCCAAACAGCTTCTGGTAAACATTTTACACTGTGCAACTCAAAGAAAAGAAGTATGAGGATGGGCCTCCCCCTTCCCCCCTCTCAAATTCGAAATAAATACTTGCATTTGAGTTTGACATTCAATGTACTACCCACAACCCACTTTCATTAAGGAATTTCAGATATCACTCAGTGAATATAGGTGCTTGCTTTCTAAATTATTTCTTGAAATTGTCACTGCACTGTCACAGTGGATGGAGGTCTTGTGGGTCTGAGTTCACAAAACATTTGCTTATGTATAATTAACTTCTGACAATTTGTTGTGTGAAAGCAGCTCAGTGCATTATTATGGGCTGTGTAAACACTGTTCACTGAAGTGGTAATTAGCAAAACTTGTTGCATGGTTTATTTGCAGAAAATTTTGAATTAATTGATATGCTTACAAGTTAGCATATGTTATTGCACAATGAGAAAATAAACTATCGGTGGCTTATTTTTTCATCATACACTATAGTATTCAAGAAAGTGAAAAGTACATTTAAAAATTATTCTTGGATAGAAAAGTATATTGAGTATTTATTAAATGCATATATATTGTGATTCGTAATTACATTGTTGTATAAAGTTTGGTTCCAGCATACTTTGAAAATAAAGTAAAAGTTCAGCATAAAAATGTCATTATCACATCTGTACAAAAGAAGGAAGTCCTTTCTGCACCACGCTGCATGTGCAAATGATCTGGAGCCATCCACATATATTCTTCTTGTGAAAATACTGTTTTGTATGGATACTATTATCAACACTGCTTGCCTGCTGATTTTGGTTTGCATTCACATCCTTTTCCTCATGAAAGAGAAAAAAATCATTGTCAATTTATGTTTGTGCAAGTGAAATTATAATATTTAATCAAATATGTATCGTAACAGCTATGGATAAATTGTTTCTCTTACACTTAGAGGGATAATATTGTGAAAGGTTACACATATTCACTAAAACTGTATTTAAAAATAATATGTATAGTACACAAGAATATCAAAATGGTTAACACAAGAGTTTGAGGGGCTA
The DNA here is from genome assembly GCA_026315105.1 of Locusta migratoria. Lineage (NCBI taxonomy): Eukaryota > Metazoa > Arthropoda > Insecta > Orthoptera > Acrididae > Locusta > Locusta migratoria. The sequence goes on from CM048750.1 coordinate 371,874,243, forward strand.
TGATGACAATGTAATGGGATAATACTCCAGCTATTAAATTACTGTCTAAACTCAATGGAATACTTAGAGGTTCTGGTAGGGTTCACACTTGATACCATTTTTCAAATTGAATGAAGATTAGTTTCAATTCCATACACACTTTTAAGGAACCTGTAAGAATGGTTACTGGCTACGATTATCAGGTACCAGTAACAATGCAAGTATGTTTCTCAAAACTATCAAATTTTTGTACTGAGCAGACTGAACCACGAACATTGTGCTCTTTGGACAGTAAAACAGTTGTTATCATGCAGATGATGTAATTTGAAATGCATTATAGCATAATTTTGTAGTGCAATGAACAAGGATAAAAAAATTCACAGCATAGAAAAGAGCAATTAGAATCATTTTTGGAGCCAGAACAAAGCCCCAGCTGAGGCTGGTAACACAGGTGATACATTTGATTGTACAAAGCAACAATGGTAGTAGCACTCTAATCATACTATGAACAACAGTTTACAGTATTAATATGTTTGAAAACACGTGTCAAAGTATGATTCTTCAGAGACCCATATTGTGGGTGCTCTTTATCACAGAGATAAAGTGTAAATGTTTTAGAAAGTGAGAGGACATACTATAGCTACTCTACAGTACAGGGTCAAAATTTAAACATTAGGCACTTCCTGCAGACCATCCAAACTGAACAAACCATTGGTTTTTGACATTACATGTGCGTTAGGATGGGCTTTATGTGACTTCTAAAATCATTTCTTTATGGTCAGTTCCTGAGAAAAATGTTGATTTTTTTAGGTATGAATTGTGGGAATGGCCATTTCTATACTTTTTTTCCATTGAAATCATCAAAAATTTTACTGTATGTTGTTATAATGATACTCTCAAACTGTTTCATCATTGTTATTAAAAATTTTCTGTTACTGAGATCTGGAGGTTCAAAGTTCCACAATTACACACAAAATTATAAAATTTAGTTTTTAGATATTTTGTGCCACAAATACCAAATATCTATTTACAGTAATTAACCATAGCAAATGGCTCCAATTTTAACAATATATCCTACAGATTATTATCTATAAATTTTATGTCCCCATTTTTTAAAGTCACTCAAAAAACCATGATGTTTGTGTACCAAAAGTGCCAATTGTGCTGAGAGAAGGTGTTCTGGCTGCCAGGAAACTTAACATCAATTTTAAGAAATAATCTTGAGAGAATGCACACATAACATCATCACACAACTGACACAGAAGTCCAACTTGTGTGGCAATTCTCTGAAAGGACCATCCCACCACGCAGAAGGCCACAATTTGACCACTTTCAAAATTGCTCATTGACTGTAGGAAACATGAGGGCATCTTCGTGTTTGTGTGCATTTCACGTGTGGACATCATACTGAGCCTCATGGCTGTAACCATTCTCTATTGAAGGGTACACACAGTGGGCACTCTGGTTTTCTATTCTGCGTGGTGGTGGTACTACTACGGTTCATATACAAAGTGACAACTCGCAATTGTATGGCTCGCGCTAGACTGTATATACTCACTAAGACAGTGGTATCAATACTGAGCGCCGTGCCTTGTCTCTGTGCCTAGTCGCAGGTTGTGGCCGCAGGATGGCACCACCTAACACTGTGCCTTCGACAGTGGCGCTGTGCAGTACGGTGGCTGGCGGTCGCCACTCGTATCCTGCGCACCTCTAACATCTCTACGTCAGCAGAAGGCAGGGAATCCAAACCACTATGGATACTAACCCCCCCCCCCCCCCCCCCTTTAACCAATATGTAAGGTTGGAAATGGCACAACCAATGCTGACTTCACTGTGAAATAGGTGGAGGCAAAATAGGACTCCCCATCGAAGGCCCACACAGCCTGTCCAATATGTGAGGAGGTGGTGATTGCTGAAGCAACGCACTGGGAGCTGAGGTGGTACTTGGGCCAGCCTGTGGAGAATGGTGCTCATGGATTGATGGCCACATAGTCTCCTCCAGTGACACATCCAACCCAGGACCCGCACTTGTTTCTGAATGCGTTTGGACTCTGGCACTGGTGGGAGGAGTGAGATACAAATCTGGTGTCATGATAGGAAGGAGAGAGACGTCATCCATGGGTTCCCACTGGCACTCTGTGTCTATTTTCCACAGCCGCCTACCACCTTACACGAGTGTACAGATTGCAGCAGGAAGTGATCTGCAGGCCGATACATCACAGACATTGTGGTGTCGCACAAGTACAAAGTGCGCGCCACCTACTTTCGCCGCGCGCCGCCATGCATGCACGGCGCGGCGTTCTTCCGACGACAGCCACGAGCGCCCTCTGCTGGAACCCCGCTCGTGGCCACCACGGAAAGACACCGGGCACTTCGGACGGAGATAGCAACCAGTTAGGACCTTCGTAATCAGATAGGCATCAGGAAGACTTTGCTATTGTACAGGCACTAGGCAGGCCTCTAACAACTATGTATCAACATTCTGCAGTACTATGTAAAAGTTAAGTATTGTTACATTCTGTGCAATATATATATCTTTCTAATTTATTCTAGTGTTTATAGTTTCTGGCTGCTCCCCTCCGTACCTGCACCAGCGTGCTGTCTTTGTTCCTGTGTCGGTCTTGTTCCACTCGGCCACCGACACCTACGACGAGGCTGGACACAAAAGCGGCGACGAAGTTGGGACACAAAAGTGGCGACGAGGAGTGATAGAACCATGGACAAGCCCACTTGCAGCAGCCAGACAGCAGTAGTAGTCGGAGCACACAGAAATTGCTCCCGCCCACCCACCCTTATTATAAGATTTTTGGGGGAACATTTTCAGTTACGTGTTTGTGGACTTTTTTGTTGCAGAGCGAGTCCTCTTTCATATTGCATTTGTGTTTTGTTATAAGTTACTTATATACGCGGCGCCTAATCGGTCAGCATGGCCACTACCCCGAACCCAAACTTAATGGAAATTATTCAGTTACAGACGGCGCAAATAACGCAACTCCTCCAAGCGGTGTCCCAGCTCACAGCGCAGGCAGCTAACCGACAACAACAGCCGCCGCTTCAGCAGCCCACACCTGCCGCTGCACCTCTTCCTACGTTTCGCCAGTACAACGAACGTGAGGAAGAATGGAGTGACTACTTCGCACAGTTTCAAGAACTCGTCGCGGCTCATCAAATTACAGGTCAGAGAGTGAAGAACCTTTTCTTATCGATTGGGGGCCCCCAGACCTTTGTATTATTGCAAAAACTTTTTCCGCAAGCATCTCCTTGTGATGTAGACTTTGAACAAATAGTAGAGGCACTAAATGCTCATTATGAGAGAAAAGTTCTTGTAGCCGCTGCACGATACCGATTTTTCAGACTTAAAAAATTACCGCAGCAGTCACACCAAGAGTGGATTATGGAATTGAAGGGCTTAACCCACCAATGTAAATTTACTTGCTCTTGTGGACTTTCGTATAGTGACGTGATGTTGAGGGATGCGATTACGCAGAATATTCAGGACCCCAGAATTAGAGCAGCAATTCTGAAACAGTCTGACCCCTCATTAGACAGTGTACTGCAGCTTATAGAAGCGCATGATACTTTTGACTTAGCAGATGTAGAAATGCAAAGCCACAGTGTAAATTCAGTGTGCTGTAACGGACGCTTTCCTAACCGTAGTTCTCAGTGTGGCACTAGTGATTCTTACAATAGTACAGGCCGTGCTGCACAGACGGTGAACAGTAGCCAGTGTAAAAGTGCGACACAAAGGTCGCCCCGTCGTGTTAGAAACAGTAATTTGCATAACGGGCGCCAACGCTCATTTCAGAAAAACATTCATAAGTCTTGCCCCCAGTGTGTGTCTCGCCACAAGCGTGCTCATTGCCCTAGTCGCAACGCAACCTGTTATCAATGTGGCAAATCGGGACATGTGCAGTCTGTGTGTATGCAAATTAAAAACTCAAAGAACGGTACCGTTAGAAACAGTGCTTCGCAAAGTGCGAGAGCAGTGCATACAGTAAATGTTATAGACGCTGTGGAATTGAACAGTGCTTTAGTTGGTTCTCAATTACAAGAAAGTTCTTCTGCACCTATTGCAAAACTATATAGTGCACCACGTAGCAAGCGCCAACGAGCGCATAAAACAGTGCAACGGAAATGGGTTTGGGACAAGCAAAATGACTATGAACAGTACATTCCTGTAGTGAAAATAGTGCCTTCTGCAACTGCTCCTTGTAATAGTGCCCAGTACTGTGTAGCTAGTGACAGTAGACTTGTTGTAGATACTGAAAGTAATTTTAGTGCAGTAGCCTCGCATTGCGCGGACGCCGATCCGGCGGTAGTGTCATCTAGTGACAGTGTTGTTAATCCGCTGCGTGCCGAGTCTGCGCCGCTTCCTTCACTACGTGGCCCGCGCATACGCAGCAAACAAACCGTAGCAGACGTTGCCCACATTCGCGCACCTGTCGTGCGCCAGAAGCACAAACTTTTTGTAAATCTCTCCATAGAAAATAAGACTGTGCAATTTCAGCTTGATACTGGTTCCGCTGTTACATTAATTAATAAAGATACTTATAAACTTCTGGGTTTGCCAAAATTGTCGCCGTCACAGCAAGTGTTAACAGCTTATACAGGTGAAAATATTCCCGTGCTAGGAACATGTAGCCTGCCCGCCTCTTTTCAAGGTGTAACAAAAACAGTTGCTTTTGTAGTTCTTCAGGCCAAATCGACACAGAACATTTTTGGACTAGATGCTTTTGACTTATTTGGCTTATCAATTCAAAGCGATGTGCTTCAAATTTCGTCAATAGTGCCTCAGGATAAAATCAATGCATTGTGTGACAAATATAGTGACTTGTTTTCGCCGGAACTAGGTTGTGCAAAAGACTTCGTGGCACATGTAACTTTAAAAGAATCTGCAGTTCCAAAATTTCGTAAAGCTAGACCAGTGCCTATCGCATTGCGTGATTCAGTTGCCGAAGAACTTAAACGTTGGCAAGATAGTGGGGTGATTTCTCCTGTTTCTGCGAGTCAGTGGGCCTCGCCTATAGTAATTATACCCAAGCCGTCAGGAAAGCTTCGTCTCTGTGCGGACTTCAAATCAACAGTGAACAGTCAAACAATTGTCGACACTTATCCCCTGCCCAGACCTGAGGAACTGATGAACAAATTAGGACAGTCTCGCTTCTTTTCCAAGATTGATTTAGCAGAGGCATACTTACAAATTCCACTTGATGACGAGTCCAAAAAAGTTTTTCGTCATTAATACTCACATGGGCCTTTTTCAATTTCAACGCCTACCCTTTGGCAGTTCTTCCGCTCCCGCTATTTTTCAGCGTTTTTTGGAACAGCTGACAGTTTCTGTACCGTGTTGTTCGAACTATTTAGATGATATTGTGGTATCCGGACGTACAGTTGAAGAACATTTAGCAAACCTGGAGTGCCTTTTCAAAGTGTTGACTGCAGCAGGTCTACGTTGTAATAAAGCAAAGTGTTCGTTTTTTCAAACTGAAATAGAGTACCTGGGCCATGTGATTAATGCCCAAGGAATTCATCCCTTACAGTCACATCTTCGAGCAATCAAAGACTTGCCTCCTCCTAAGAATGTGCACGAATTGCAAGCAGTAATGGGGAAGCTTAACTATTATTTCAGATTTATTCCCAATGCCTCTCAGATTGCAGCTCCACTGCATCACTTACGTAGGAAGAATGTTCCTTTTGTTTGGTCCAAAGATTGCCAGGTTGCCTTTGGCAAATTAAAGTCTGCACTACTCAGTGATGCATGTTTGATTCCCTTTGACCCACAGAAGCCTGTAGTGTTAGCATTTGATGCCTCGTCGTACGGTCTGGGCGCGGTAATCTCACATCGCATTGGATCTCACGATCGTCCTATTGCCTTTGCATCCAAGCTACTGACGCCGACGCAACAGAATTACAGTCAGATAGAAAAGGAGGCCTTAGCAATCATTTACGGCGTCACAAAGTTTCATCATTATCTGTATGGCAGAAAATTCTATTTGTTGACAGACCACAAGCCTCTCACGTCGTTGTTCTCACCCACAAAGCCAATTCCGCCACGAACGGCACAAAAGCTTCAGAGATGGTCCTTGATATTGTCAAATTATCAGTATGAGATTTTGTACCGACCTACCACTAAACATGCCAACGCGGACACACTTTCCCGACTTCCGGTTGGCCAGGATGTATCATTTGATTCTTCAGAAATGGCATGTTGTCAGATAGACTCCAGAGATGCTTCCGCTGTCGCAGACTTTCCTTTGAACTCTCGTCGGGTTGCACAGGAAACAGCTGCGGATGCAGACCTAAGTGTGGTAGCACGTTTTGTTCGCTCAGGGTGGCCTGCCAGAGCCAAAGACATTGATCGGCCTCTGGTTCGACGTTATTTTGCACAACGTCATGCATTATCTTTAAGTCAGGGTGTACTGTTGTTGCATACCGACAACGACCAAGCAAGAGTGATTGTTCCTCGTTCCCTGCAACGAGAAGTGTTACGCCTCCTGCATCAAGGACATTGGGGCATTGTTAGGACAAAGCAATTGGCCAGACGTCATTGTACCTGGGTTGGTATGGACGCTCAGATAGAGAACATGACGTCACAGTGTACTGTTTGTGCGGAGCATCAGGCGGCTCCTCCGCAACGTTTCTCAGATTGGCCACGCCCCAAGGGACCATGGCAACGTTTACATATTGACTTTGCCGGACCATTCTGGAATACGTGCTGGTTAATTGTTGTAGACGCTTTCAGCAAGTTTCCTTTTGTGATTGCCATGAACTCAACGACAGCTTCTAGTACAATCAGTGCCTTAACATCAGTGTTTTGCATCGAAGGCTTGCCTGAAACTATCGTCAGTGACAATGGACCTCAGTTTGTTAGTGCGGAATTTCAACAATTTTGTCGTGTGAATGGTTTTCAGCATATTACCACTGCACCTTTTCACCCTCAGTCCAATGGTGAAGCAGAACGTTTCGTTCGAACATTCAAGTCTCACATGGAGAAGATGAAAGGTCAGCACTCCAGGCAGCAAGCTCTTCAAATTTTCCTGTCTACGTATCGGTGCATGCCACGTGACGGCCCGTCTCCTGCCGAGCTGCTACACGGCCGCCGTCACTGCACTCTCCTTCACCTGCTGCAGCCTCCCACGCACCGAGTCGGTTCGTATGGCGCTACGCGTTTTCAGGTTTCTACGCCGGTGCTGTACAGGGTGTTTGCTGGAAACAAGAAGATATGGTTGCCGGGCACCATTCAGCGCGTGCTCGGTAGCAATATGTATGTTGTACGTTCTTCCACAGGGTCGGAGCTGCGGCGCCACGCAAACCAATTGCGTCTGCATAGGCCGCGCGATCCTGTCTCCGGTTTCTTGATTCCAGACCCAGTTCACCGCCAGGGAGCACAACCACATCATGCGTCCCCGGACTACGAGATCTTCCCGATGGAGATCGACGCGACGCCGCCGCTGTCGCCGCCGCAGATGACAGCGTCACCGAGAGGGACTCCGGGACCGTGCGTGCCGCCCCAGCTTGGACCACGCACCTCAGAAGAAGATGACCTGCTCCCTCTGGGCGGGGGCGGGCGCCCTTCCCCAGGTTTCGGCGGGTTCCCTGGAGGATCTCAAGGCGGATGCCGGGGCGCGGACGGCGTCTCGATCCCGGCCTCAGCTACGACGCCCGTCCCACCAGTCCCGCCCCCGCCCAGGCCCTCCTCCCAGTGCCGTCGTCGTGGCCCTCAGCCCTACGCCACGACGGCGCGGCGGTTTGGGGGGGAGGGGTGTGGTGTCGCACAAGTACAAAGTGTGCGCCACCTACTTTCGCTGCGCGCCACCATGCATGCACGGCGCGGCGTTCTTCCGACGACAGCCACGTGCACCCTCTGCTGGAACCCCGCTCGTGGCCACCACGGAAAGACACCGGGCACTTCGGACGGAGATAGCAACCAGTTAGGACCTTCGTAATCAGATAGGCACCAGGAAGACTTTGCTATTGTACAGGCAATAGGCAGGCCTCTAACAACTATGTATCAACATTCTGCAGTACTATGTAAAAGTTAAGTATTGTTACATTCTGTGCAATATATATATCTTTCTAATTTACTCTAGTGTTTATAGTTTCTGGCTGCTCCCCTCCGTACCTGCACCAGCGTGCTGTCTTTGTTCCTGTGTCGGTCTTGTTCCACTCGGCCACCGACACCTACGACGAGGCTGGACACAAAAGCGGCGACGAGGTTGGGACACAAAAGACATGATGTCGCCTGCCTACATGTACAGGAAATGGAGCAGGGGTGGCATATCATGCTGTGGCTGAAGCTGATTTAGATGACAAACAATCCTTTCACTTCCCACTGCCACCTGGAACATCGGCATCCCCATATGCATCACAACTACACCCTGGGTCTATCCAGGAGTTTGGCCAAATGTGTGGACTAACAAAGGAGAACTGATGCGGTAATGCAGCTGCGTGCGTTGCCGACGAACCCGCTTCGTAGGGTGGAGCAGGTCAGACAGCGTACGTGGTCAGCGCCTGTGTAGGATCTCGGATGGGCTACTTCCATTCACCAGGGTGGCCCAATACCAGCAAGAAGATGGTGAATGCATCCCATGTGTTTCCCATCGCGAGAAGTTTCTTCATTTGCGTTTTGAATGTCCTGACCATCCTCTGCTTCGGAATTCGATGGCGGATGGAATGGGGAAGTGGTCAAGTGCTCAATGCTGTTGCTTTTAGAGAAGTTCTGAAATGTCAACGCCGTAAACTGCAGGCAATTATCCAAAACCAAAGTAGCGGCAGCCCCCTTGATAGCAAAAACAATAGACAGAGCACTAACTGTAGCCTTGTAGGTGGTTGTGGACATCCACACGATGTAGGGGAAATTAGAAAGGGTGCCAATAACCAATAACCACATAGTTTCCTGAAAGGGGCTGGCGAAATTGACATGTACCCGTTGCCAATGGTGGTCAGGGCAGAGCCAAGGGTTAAAACACTGTGCTGGGGCTGATTTGTTATGTGCACATGCAGACTAGTTTCACACTGTGCGTTCTTTGGTGGTGTCCACACCAGGCCAATATACGTGGCGCCGGGCGATTTCCTTCATCCGGCACATTCCCAGTGCAGCATTTGCAATATGCGAGGGTGGAGCATGGGAGGGACTACCACTCTACATACTGCATCCTCTGTGGATAATAAGAGAACTCCATCAAGAACATTAAGCCTGTGTCTGAGAGAAAAGTAAGTACAAAATCAAACAATGGAAATTCCAGGAAGGATTCAATAATATTTTTGAGAAGGGTAGGTTGGTTACTCACCACACAGATGTCCAATAAGTTGCAGAAAGGCACAAATAACAGACAACAACATTATAGCTTTCAGCCTTTTAGACCTTTGTCAGTTAGAGACAGAACACACACACACACACACACACAGACACAACCGCCGTCTCCGGCTGCTGTGGCCGATCTGCACTACCCAGCATCCTAGGCGAGAGCAACCAGTGGTGGGGGTGAGGAGGTGCCAAGGAGAGGGAATCAGGAAAGGAGGGGGGATGTGCGGCATGAGTGAGGAAATACGCCAGTGCTGTCTGTTGGACAGTGCGGAATGAAATGTGTGGGATGGTAGACAAATTTAAGGACAGAGAGTGGCAGGGAGAGGAAGGGAAGGGTAGGGTAGTAGAGGCAGGAATTAACAAAGATTTAGGCCTTGGGGATTGCAGGAGTTTAGGATATATTGTAGGGAGAGTTCCCATCTGTACAATTCAGAAAAGCTGGTATTTGTGGGGAGGATCCATATATCCATATGGCACAGGCTGTGAAGCAGCCATTGAAGTGAGTCACACTATGCAGCACTGCATGCTCTGCAACAGGATGGTCTAGCTGTCTCTTGGCCACACTTTGATGAAGGCCATGCATTCAGGTAGACAGCTAGGTGCTGGTCATGCCCACATAGAAAGCTGCACAGTGGTTGCAGCTGTTTGTAGAAAACATGACTGCTTTCATAGGTTGCCTAGCCTTTTATGGGATAGGAAATGCCAGTGACAGGATTGGAGTAGGTGGTGGTGGGATGCTGGTTAGAACAGGTTTTGCATCTAGGTCTATTGCATGGGTATGAGCCATTGGGTAAAGTGTTGGGAGCAGTAATGGACAAGGATATTTACGTAGGCTTGGCAGGTGATGGAATACCGCTGTAGGAGGGGTGGGGAGGATACTGGGTAGGGTATTTCTCATTTCAGGGCAGGATGAAAGATAGTTGAAACCCTTGGGGAGATGTGGTTTAACTGCTCCAGTCCTGGGTGATACTGCATCACACGATGGGTGCTCCTTTGTGGCTGGACGGTGGGTGTTGGGGAGCTGGTGGGTGACTGGACAGACAGGGCCCATGAGATCTATTTCTTGTTCTTGTCCATATGACACCTGTCATCCATGCAAGCAATGGCACTAGGAATCAATAATTACACAAAAGCATTGAAAATGATTTTTTTGTTGCTGAAGAATCTATCAGATAGGGACACCTGAAAGTAAAAAATGGACGAACAGGTGGTGCAAGCTCAAAACTGGATTTTATATTGTAGGATATTTCACACCACAGTAATCTCCTCAGAGAATTTTGTACGGTATACATCTACATGATGTGTAAATCACCATAAAGTGCATCGTTGAGAATAACTTGTACCATACCAGTCATTTCCTCTTCTGTTCCAATCACAGATAGAGCCATGGAAAACAAATACTGGTGTACCTCTGTATGAACCCTAATTCCTCAGTCAAAGACCACATTTAACATTAAACTACAGCACTACCAGAAGAGACTTACTGATTGGTTATGTATACAGGGAACAAGAGCAGTTGCACTACACTTCACCAATGCACTCATGACAACAACATTGTCTTTGATGATGAACAATGCTGTCTCAGTGCATGTACTCCACCTATAAATGGTAATTTTAGAAACTAGCTCCATATGGGAAATTCATATCTATAAAAATCAATGTTTGTATGTCAATTCTAGTTACAATTGACAGAGTACTGGATTCATTTTCTCTATGAAATTGAAGACAGGTCGAACAATTTTGGAGAAATCTTCAGATTAGTCCAATGGATGATCATGTGAAGTTTGCTTGTGTAGGATCAAGATATTTAATGATTTGAAAAATATAATGCAAAAATATGACTAATCACTCTTTGGAAAAGTTATTTACTGTTTGACTTTTCAACTTTACCTCATTTCAAAAATGCTTTTATTCGTTGCTTTATCCTATGTAATATGATTCAACACAACAAATGTCATGCTAATACAATCCTTAGCATGTTTAAACAATATTTACATTCTGTAAAAGTTGACATTTGGCACTTGGAACAACAGTAGTGCTCCTAAAGAAGAAGTGCCAGCTGCAGCGGAACTGTCAAACAATTTAAATTTGAAAATTACTGATCTTGGTTAGATGAGTTAGGATTGGTATAGTAGCAGATTTATTTCCATTTTCAGTTGTGATTTTTATCTTCAAGTCTGTATGTCATTATAGTCTTTGTGCCTCTTTTGATCATCAGTAAAGGGTATTAAAATCTGAATGATAAAACTGTGAATCACTGTATTATGAAACAATAAACACAGTGTATTCACATATACAGTAAAGTTCATAACACACAGAATATATAGCTTTTCTTTAAATTATTGCTCTATATTACAAATTTTCGCTCAACACACTCACTCACTGACATGTACTTTAATGAATCATGCATCTAAACCATCTACATGAATCACACCACCCATTTGTGAAAACCATATGAAAATCCGTTCAGTAGTTTTTGAGTTTATTGAGGACGGACAGACAGAAAGACAGACACAGCAGGAGGACTTTGTTTTGCAATGTCTATAGATTTTTATAATGGGTATAGAAGGTAGCAAAGAGAGTGATGTGTTTGTGATAAATGAATATGACATTGCCTTCAAGAGCTAAATAAACAGCAGAAATGGGCACTGTAAACTTGCAAAGGATCATGGTAGCCTTACCATAGAAACATCTGTTGGGTAGTCTGATAAATGGATGTGATGTTGCCTTTCTATTAATCTATGTTGTTAAAATTTTCCAGGATATTATCCCATGGTCTTGTGGATTTGTTATTAAAACCCAACATTTCATCCCCATCTGCAGAGGACATTCTCAAGGTGGATTATAGTTCTTTTTGATATCTGATACAGACCCTGGGTCATTACTGACTGCAGCCAAATTCCATTTACACATGCTCATACACAGATGGTGTGACATCAGATGTTTTGGATAGGCATGTGCAGTTCACCATTGCCAATTGCTGTTGTCCGTTGTTGATATCAACCCATGGTGGAAGACTTACATTTATTCTTCAAGCCGGAATCCAGATTTCATTCAGTTTCACACTCTACTCTTTCCTATTGAAATTATTGGGTTGTTTTACAATTTCTATAGCCTCTGTGTACAGTCTTTCATGATATCTGTTGAAGGCTGCCAAAACCTGAGTCTTATCAAATTGAATAAGGTGATCTCCAGGTAGAAAAAGATCTTCAGCAACAGCTGACTTGTCAATCTGTCCCATTCTACAATTACCTTGTGCTCTTCTAGTCATTTTTTTATTGTTCTTTTTGTGGTACCCAAGTGTACATCCCCACAGTTACAAGAAATCCTATAAGTTCCTGCTTTTCCCACCAATTTGTGAGCATCCTCTGCTAATTTCAGGTGTTCCTGTATCTTCTGAGTAGGTCTATATATTACTGAGACATTCTGTTTCATCAAAATTTTACCAATGCAGTCGGTGATGTCCTTAAAGGCAGGAAGACTTTAGATTTCATAGGAACATTTTGATTGTTCTGAATTTTATGTGGCAGTCTCAATGCTCTCCTTATCTCTGTGGAAGCATAGCCATTCTTAACTAAAGCATCAGTCAGGCATTTTAATTCTGAGTTAGTTAAGTAGTTCTGGTTCACAGATGTTCCTTGCCCTGTCTGCCAATGTCTTTCTTATGCCCCACTTTTGTTGTGGATGGTGATTTAAATCCTGGTGTAGGTTACAGTCTGTGTGTGTGCGGGCTTTCAATAAACTGTGTGGCCCAAGCTGCCATACCCCTTTTTGAAAAATTAACAGAAATGATGTAGTTCCTCTCTGCCATGCATCCACACAACAAACATATCATCTAAATAGCATAATCAAGTAACAGGCTTCTTGTTTACTGTTTTTAATGCTTGTTCCTCAAAGTTTTTCTATTAACCTACTTCCCACTTAGACTTAATGTAATTGAACTTGGGCCTCTCCTTCTCAATTTCTTGTTTTAATACATCCTATGTCATTTTACTTTTATTTTATGTTTAATATACTTTTGTCATTAATTGATCTCCTGAGCGAGCAATTATTTCCTGTATACCATTTTGTAATTGTAGAAACTATGCATTATTAAAATGTTTTTGTAATCAAATATGGTTTTTAAGAATCTTGGTGAAGTTGGTATGTTCTATGGCTAGAATCTCTGACTCGTTATCAAACTGTCCTGGCTACAAATACTGGCACTGCTTGGATTTTGAATAAAAATTACAGCATCAGTACTGGTGACTGAAAACTTCTATCATGTGACAAAACCCACGCTCTGCCAAGAGCCTTGTGAGCGAGAATGGATGAGTGGGCAGTACTGAAATTCTGTACAGTACCAATAGACCACAAGCATACTACACTTTTAAGATTCCACCAAAGAGTGCTGACACAACAGGGGGCCACTTATGGAATGGCTTATATAGCACAGAATCCATTGTGCCATCTACAGGATAGTCATCTGTTATAAGTTTTGTGCATCCTGCACCTGTTCTCAGTGCTGTGTTGGGTCACTCAATGTCACCACCTGTTGTATTTTTATATATCTGTGTGTATCTGTTATAAAGTTTAGAGAAACATTGAGCTGTAGGCAGGAATTAGAAAAGACAGTCACACACACACACACACACACACACACACACACACACACAACTTAAAGCTTTCAGACACAGCCTTCATCAGTATAGAACAACTCACTCCAACTCATCTCCAGTTGCTGTGTCCTGAGTGACGATGGTCAGTAGGTGGGATTCAGAGTGGAGATGGGAGGGAAAGTTAGGGAAGCGGAAAGGATGCAAGGAGAGGGTGTGAATAGATATGCTTTGTACTGGTGGATGGAGAAAAATGCAACTCCGGGAGAAGGGGAGTGCAGATAAACCAAATGAGGACTAGTGAAGGGAAGATAGGGTGGGGAAATATAGCATAGACAGAAATTAATGAATTTGAAATACTGAAACAGTTCAACTTCTTTTGGGGCACTGACATAAATTCAACAGGGAAATTGAAAATGTGTGCTGGACCAGGATTCAAACCCGGATTTCCTGCTTCGGGCCAGCGGTCGCCTTAACCAATTAGACTATCCAGGCGCACTTCCCTTCAGACCCAAATTCTTAACTTTTGCGCCCTGCCCATTGATTTGACTTGCTTGCAGCCCATACTAGATTCCCACAAGGGATTGAATGTTTGAATGTGTTCGCATTGAAATTGTCAATTGCCTGTTAGAGGATTTTTTCAATTATTGGTGTCTGTTCTTTCAGACATGTCTGACACCATATCAATAATTGAGAAATTAATGAGTTGTATGATAGAGAGGGTGAAAACTCTGGGAAATGGAGTGTGTGAGAATAATACGTTTCTGTAGTTTGAGACCTGGGTAATTTTGGGACTGGAGAATACGCTGTAAGAATAAATCCCATCTGTGGAGTTCAGGAAAACAGTGGAGGGCAAGAAGGATCCAGATGGCTTGGATTGTAAAGCAGCCATTGAAATCAGGCATTTTTTCACCTATATGTTGTGCCACAGGGGGATCTATGTTGCTTTTGGCTACAGTTTGGTGGTGGTGATTTATCCTGATGGATAGCTTGGTGAAAGTCATACCAATATAAAAATTTGTGTTGCGATTGCAGCACAGTTGGTAAAGGCTGTGTTCACAGGTGTCCTGGCCTTTGATGGGGTAGGATAAGCCTGTGATGGGACTGGAAGTGCTGGGTGGGTGGTTTGGGCAGCTATTCCACTGGGATCTACCACAGGTATATGGTCCTTGTAGTTGGGGGTGGCATAGGTGTGATCTAGGATATTGTGGTGGAGGTTGTGTGGTCAAAGGAAACCACTGTAGGAGGGTGAAATGGATCTTGGGGTGGATTTCTTCATTTCAGCACCTTACAATAAATAATAAAAGCTCTGACAAAGGATGTGCTTCAGTTGTTCCAGTTACAAGGGAGACATTTTTTATAGTTAGTTACTGGGGGTGAAGGAAGTATTGGAAAAAGGGGGGGATATGCATGGTGGTTAATGCCTTACTGTGAGACCTTCAGCAAAGTTGTGTAATGGAGTTCTTATCACTGTGAATCTGTCATCCATAGATGTCCAGGCTGTATGGGAGGAATTTTTTGGTGGATAATGGATGCCAATTATCAGAATGCAGGTACTGGTGGTCATTGGAGAGTATAATATGTGCAGATGTACGGATGGGGCCATCAGGGGGGTGGAGGATAACTTCCAGGACATTCCCATCTAGACTTTCCATTGTTAGAAAAAATATTTCTGCTCTATAATAAAGAGCATTTCACATTGGTTGTTCTTCACGGGTTTGCGGCCGGATTAAGTCGATCTTCTGATACGATATTTCGGCGGTCCACCTGGCCGTCATCTTCAGGTATGACTGGTGCTCAATCACGCCGGAATTGAGGATATATCAGTTACTGCGGCTCCTTTATACCGCGGGAACAGGCCAGTGTGCATGTGCAAGAAGTGGAAGAATGCCTTCTGGGACGTGAAGAGTATAGCAGCGCCACCAGCGACAGAAGTTAGCCAAAGCGAGTAATCGAAAATTAAGAAGAAGCTGGTCGAAAACTAGACCGTTGTTTTTTAATATTAGATAAAATGGGATTCCACGTTTTACTCAATGGAAAACCTTTTTCCCTATTAATAAGATTATCTGATAATCTTATTTCGATTGCTTCCTTAAGGACACAATCCCAATAATGTGAGGCTGGAGCAATAATTTGCGTGTCTTTAAATGACATGTTATGCCCTTCATTAATACAATGTTCAGCTACTGCAGACTTTTCAGGTTGGAACAGACGTGTGTGCCTTTGATGCTCCACACAACGGTCATGAATTGTACGAATAGTCTGCCCAATATATACCTTTCCACAGTGGCAGGGGATTTTATATACTCCAGGCTTTCTTAAACCCAAATCATCTTTTACCGAACCTAGAAGAGCTCTGGTTTTAGACAAAGGCAGTAATATGCTTTTGATCTCGTATTTTTTAAGGATCCTTGATATCTTTGATGAAATACTTCCCGCATAAGGTAAAAATGCAACTGATTTTGAAGTGTCCGTGGGTGGTTCACGTGGTGGTCCAAACTGGAAAGCTCAACTGATTTGATGATTGGTATAGCCATTCTGCCTAAAAACAACCTTAAGATGATCCAATTCTTGCGTCAAATATTCAGAATCAGAAATGGCATAAGCTCTTTTGATAAGTGTACGTAGAACACCCAACCGTTGATGGGGTGGATGACAGCTAGTAGCGTGGAGATAGCGGTCCGTATGTGTGGGTTTACGGTACACGCTGTGCCCCAAGTCCCATTTTCTTTTTTGTGAACTAAAACATCCAAGAAAGGCAATTTACCATCCTGTTCGATTTCCATCAAAAATTTTATGCGTGGGTGAAGACAGTTAAAATGATCTAGAAACCTAGAAAGCAGGAGACCCGGGTTCGAATCCCGGCTGGGTACACATTTTCAGCTTTGCCCAATCGCAGTTGATGTCATATATTCTGTGAATATTAAAGAATAACAACTGCAGGATCAAAAGTGATGTCTGTTCTTTCGGAACAGACGCCACATGTATATAGTTATTAAAACATTTATTTACTTTTTGCTTGCAAGATTTGATGCGGGTTTCTTTCCTAATTACTGCAATGTTACTCTGTTCTATTGTATGTGTTTTTTGAGTACAAATATTGGTAGTGATAAATTAATACCAAACACAGGTATTGTATCAACCAGCTTAAAGTAACATTGAGTAATACATAAACCTCTTTTGGTTCAAGAATAATCTATATAAAAAGGGTACTGTAACAGGCATACAATACACCGACTAACGTTCCTCATTGGTATGGAGGCAATTAATCTGAATAATGGAATTGGAAAACACAGATCTCCTTAGGAGAGACAGTATTTCCAAGGGCTCACAGACTACCAACAATACATTCTACAATTGCTTGGATGCAAAATGCCAAAAACTGCATATGTCATACTGACAATGTTGATAATAAGTATAATAGATTCAGTTTTTTAATGATGGTGCAAGTCTTACATTTCATGTTCTGAAGAAATTAGATATCTAGAATGTATGTAAAATCAGTTGTAAGTAACCAAAGTGGAGAGAGTTGTAGCATCTGATAACAAGTAGGTTATGTCAATAGTAATAATAACAGGCTATGAAAGATAAAGGAACAGTTGACCAACAGCAATATACATCATGAATGTTTTGAAACTGCACAGTTCATCAATCTTTTATGATTTATGATAAATATGTTTTTATCAGTCACATGCCCTTTCCCATTAGCATATATCTTCACCACAATCTTCAAAATTTTTTTAGATATATGTAGGTGATTGCTGATCTAAATTAAAGAAAAACTTATTATAGTAAAGTAAGATTAAATTGGAAGCATAATATAACATAATACTGTGTGTGTGATAGGTGCCGAGGGGGGGGGGGAGGGGGGGAGAATGCCAAAAACACAGCTCATTGAGGGATGGGTTGTCTTTAAAGACATGTAATGCATTTCTAAAGAACATAATGGCCTCTAAATAAGGATATCATGGTGATATGTCAAATGGAAGTTCTAGATTCATCACACATACATATTTCTAGGAGGCAACTGACAAGGAGGAGGCAACCATGTAATAAACATGCAGTTCATTATAAAATGGTAGCAGAAGGCTGAATGTGATAGGGAAGCTACAAAATCTAAAAGGGGGATGCAGAGACTAAAAAAGTTATTATGTAATTAAAGTATCATTCTTACTTTCTTTCTCACATCAGATCACTTTATCTATATTTTCAAAGTAATTTTATAGCAATACCTGCACCTCACAGTTGTTTTTGGCACATTTAAAATTTATGAAAAACATGTTATATTTTA
Source organism: Locusta migratoria (assembly GCA_026315105.1). Taxonomy (NCBI): domain Eukaryota; kingdom Metazoa; phylum Arthropoda; class Insecta; order Orthoptera; family Acrididae; genus Locusta; species Locusta migratoria. The sequence goes on from CM048750.1 coordinate 371,892,415, forward strand.
TTTGATTAATGATAGAAATTCTCCACAGTGAAGATAAATTATACCTCAAAAGAGGTAGATTGGCTGGCCACTACTTACCTCTGTGCTGTACTGCCAACAGTCACACGAAGAAAGAAAAAAATGATGAAAAATAAGAAGATCAAGCTTTCGGGACAGGATTCCTTCATCAGGTAGAAAAGAAGTGAAGAAAAAAGGAATGGGATCAGACCTGGGTCACCAGGATTATGTTTAAGGACTGTGGAAGTCAGAGATACTATATATTAGTAATCAGCCATGTCAAAGAGGATATATAACCAGAGAGGATAGTTCAAGCAGAAAAGAGAAGTAAAGATGAGTGACCCAAATGATGGGGGTTGGAGGAGAGGGAGATAGAGAAGAGAGGAATGTAAGGAACTGGATGAGACATGAGTAACGGTTAAGTGAGTTGAGGCTGGAGAAGGGGGAGAAGTTAGCACAGATTTAGGCCATGGTCATACCAACATTAAAGGCCGCACAGTGGATGCTGTTAGTTAATAAATGACATTTGTTCTCACACATGTGGTCCTGCCATGAGTGAGGCATGTTTTCCTGTGGTGTGGCTGGAGTACGTGGTTGTAGGAGGATGTGTTGGACAGGTTTTGCAGCAGGATCGGTTACAGGGGTAGAAAAATAAGGTAGGGAGGTTGGTTTTGGGATGTTGTAAGGTTGGACGAGGATGTTGCCGAAGTTGGGAGGAAGGTGGAAGGCTACTCTGGGTGGTGTGGGAAGAACACTTTGGAGTGATGATCTCATTTCAGGGCATGACTTGAGAAAGTCATAGCCCTCACAGAGAAATTGGATGAGACATTCGAGGCCGGTCTATCAGAGCTGAGATACATTCTGTTGCGGTTTTGAAGCCTTCTATGATGGGATGGCCAGGATGATTCTCTTCGTGGATTTTAGGGAGTAGGTGGAAGGTCGAGGTGTGTGCTTCAGGTGGAGAGAGAAGTTCTATGGATGCAGTGGTGAGAAGGTGGAAGGCTACTCTGAGTGGTGTGGGAAGAACACTTTGGAGTGATGATCTCATTTCAGGGCATGACTTGATAAAGTCATAGCCCTCACAGAGCAATTGGTTGAGACATTCGAGGCCGGTCTATCAGAGCTGAGATACATTCTGTTGCAGTTTTGAAGCCTTCTATGATGGGATGGCCAGTAGGGAGTAGGGAGTAGGTGGAAGGTCGAGGTGTGTGCTTCAGATGGAGAGAGAAGTTCTATGGATGCAGTGGTGAGACCTTGTGAGGGACCTAGGATTTAGGAATTTTCTGTAGTTCATCCTAGATTCAAGTAATGGGGTCATGAGAAACAGGTTTGTAGTTACAGGTGCCCAAGAGTTGATGCAGCCCTTCTGCCACATACTCCTCTCGATCAAGTATTACAGTTGTGGGACCCTTGTATGTCGGGGGAATTGCAATGGAGCGGTCTGCTTTCAGCTCTTGGATGGCATTGGATTCAGCCAGGCTGATGTTAGGAGTGATTGCTATGTTATTCAGGAAGGATTGGGAGACAATGCTGGATGTGAGGAACCCTGATATGCCTGCAAGGAATGGTTTTTGGGAAGAGCAGAAGGATCCCTTTGGGAGGGAGGTTAGAATTGTTCAAGACACGGTTCAACAGCAGCTCCGTTGCATGGGGGTTGTGACTGGGTGGTGAAGTGGTATGTATATTACAGAGGGAAACATTCCTGGTAGAGAAAATATATAGAAGAAATAAAGATGGTTTACTTAACAGGCAAAAAAGCACAGGTATGTGGATAGACACACAAATAAAAACACACACAAATATACAAATGCTAAGCTTTCACAACCCTAGGTTGCTTCTTCAGAAAAAGAGCATGGAAGGAGGGGCAAAAGGAAAGGATGAGAGTTTTAAGGGAGTGGGTGAGGAGTCATTCCAATCCCAGGAGAGGAAGAACTTACATTGGGGGAAAAATGACAGGTTTACAAACACACACATCCACACACATATATACGCACACACACCAAGGCAGACATATGTCTGTTTCCCACTGCGGAGCCTTCAGATCTTTCTTATGATTCAGTAATAGGAGACCTTACATCATATTATGAACAGCAAATCAATATAGTGTCCACTAAGTATCAGTTTTTCCAGTGTAAGAAAGGTCAAAACCAAACATCCAGGCAGTGGATAACAGATTTTCAAGGTCTTACTAGAAAGTGTAAATTTAAATTTAAATATTCGTGTGGAGCTTTGTATTCAGATGTGATATTATGTGATGCTATTGTCTATAATGTAACTGATGTCAGACATAGGGAGCAGATTTTAAAAATGTCAGATTCGTCTTTCCATCAAGTACAACAGATTTTGGAACAGTATAATTCACGTGCTGCGGCAGCGGAAAACTTTGATTGAGTTCCACTGTGTAGTGTAACTACGTCACACACCGGCGAGTGTGAGGTCGGATGCTATGCACTTCCGCCTGACTGCTAAAAGCATAAACATGTTGATAGACTCAGAGCCTTGCCTAAAAAGGATGTGAAGTCTTACCCGAAATGACAGAACTGACTGTTCCAGTCAGAGTAATGCTATGCATATGGCAAGAAAGGTCACGTACAAACAGTCTGCTTACAGCAAAAGAAATGGAATTTGCCCTCCTGGCCCAAACAGCAATAAGACAATACTTATTCAATCAATGCAGTATTTTCAAAACAAGTGGCTGCCCCTCGCAACATCAAGAACACGGAAGTAGTACAAATTGTACGCCAGGCGAGAAAAATGTATGTCAATTTACGTGTGAATGATATTTCTGTAAAGTTTCAACTAGACACAGGTGCATCAGTTACATTGCTCAATCGCATAACTTATAAACAGTTAGGATCACCGCGCCTTTCTCACACTAAAGCAATGTTCACAGTGCACGATGGCAATGAAATTTCTGTACTAGGACAGTGTTCACTACCTGCAGTATGCCATCCACAAATGCGCACAGTGACATTTCAAGTGCTTCAGTCTTATGAAGGAGAGAATATTTTTGGTCTATATTCTTTTGATCTTTTTGGTGTTACTGTGTAAGACAATATTTTGATGCTAAAGACAGTGTAGACAAGTTGCTGAAAGACTTTCCAGATTTATTTTCTGCAGGACTATGAAAAGCTAAAGAGTTTGCTGCACACATTACTCTCAAGGAAAATGTCAAACCAAAATTGTGCAAAGCTCATGATGTACCACTCGCTTTATGTGACAAAGTAGCACAAGAACTTTGCACATTGCAAGAAAATGGTGCAATTGAACCAATACAGGCTAGCCAGTGGGCGAGTCTGCTTGTAATTTTGGCAAAGCCATCAAGTAGCATACACATTTGTGTTTATTTCAAGGCTATGGTGCATCCACAAACAGTTGTATACAGTTATCCTTTGCCGAGACCAGAAGATTTAATGGACAGATTAGGTGCAGGAAAATATTTCTCAAAAGTAGATTTGAGCAATGCCTACTTTCAGCTGCCACTCAACGAAGACTCACAGAAAATTTGTTTGTCATCTCGGCTTGTTTATATATTTGCATCTACCATTTGGCAGTACATCCACCCCCACAATTTTTCATAGATATTTGGAACAGCTTAAAGCTAGGGTGCCTTGTTGTTCAAACTACTTGGATGACATAGTTGTGTCAGGCCATACCCCAAAGAACACATTCCAAATTTGAGGAAATTATTTCAAGTTTTGTCAGAAGCAGGTCTCAAGTGTCATTTAGATAAGTGTGACTTTTTCAAACTGGAACTGCAGTATCTAGGACATGTGATAAACAGTCAAGGTGTGCACCCCATGCAATCACATTTGCTTGCCATTAGAGACCTGCCAGCACCAAAAGATGTGAAAGGATTAGAGTCCATCTTGGGAAAGTTAACTTACTACATTAGGTTTATTCCCAATGTAGCACAAATTGCTGCCCCTTTTCATCAGCTACACCACAGACGTGTTTATTTTATTTGGACTAATGAATACCAATGAGCATTTTAACAGTTAAAAGATGCATTGATCAGTGATCGATATTTGGTGCACTTCTATCCAAAAAAACTAGTTCTTTTGCAAGTTGACTCGTCATCATATGGTCTAGGTGCAGTTCACATAGACATGAGGATATGGACTGTCCAATAGTGTTTGCATCCAAACTTTTTACAGACATAGTGCCATTATTCTGAAATTGAGAAGGAAGCTTTAGCAATAGTATATGGTGTCACAAAATTCCACGGGAGAAAATTTTATTTAGTTACTGACCCCAAGCCTTTGTAGACATTGTTTCATCCAGCCAAGATGATTTCTATTCACACAGCACACAAATTGCAACATGGGCATTGCTCTTATCTCAGTATCAGTATAAGCATGTGTACAGACCCACAACTTGCCATGGAAATGCCGGCGCACATTTCCGTCTTCCAGCTGGCCATGATAAAGACTTCGATGCTCTGAGATGTCTTGTTGTCAGATAGATGCACAGGAAGATAGTTTGTTGCAATCTTTCCTGTTGGACTATAAGAAAATTTCTCGGGCCACAGAAAGAGACCCCGATGTACGAATTCCACTGTGCTACATTCTCACAGAATGGCCTAGTTCACAATGTGACATTGAAAATTCTCTGGTGCCTCACTATTTTTCTGGAAGAAATGAACTTTCAATCCATAGAGGTGTCATTCTAGTTTCCAATGACAGTGGACAATCATGTATGTTGATCCTACAATCTTTGCAGAAATACGTATTGGACTTACTTCACCAGGAACATTGGGGAATGTCTTGCACTAAGCAATTGGCATGACAACACTGTACTTGGCAGGGTATGGATGCCCAAACAGAACAGATGACGTCACAGTGTTCAGTGTGCGCTACCAACAAGTATGTCCCACCTCAGAAATTTTTGCGTGGCCAAAAGCAAATTCCCCATGGCAACAAGTGCATATTGACTATGCTGGTCTCTTCTGGAACACTAAGTGGCTTTTTGTGGTTGATGCTTTTAGTGGTTACCAATTTGCAGTGCTGATGTCTTCCATGACTTCTAGTAGCACAATTAGGAGGTTGTCTTCAATTTTTTGTCTGGAAGGTGTCCCTGAACTGATAGTCTCCGACAACGGCCCTCAGTTCACATCACAAGAATTTTGCTCCTTTTGTGCATGCAATGGAATTAAGCATCTCACCAATGCACCATTTCATCTGCAGTCAAACAGTGCTGAGGAATGCTTTGTCCAGACATGTTTGTAGCATTCACAGGAGGCAGCTTTGCAACTGTTCCTTGCCTCCTATAGCTTGCATCCACGAGAAGGTTCATTGCTGGCTGGCTGGCCACCAACACCGCACCCTGCTCCATCTGCTCCACCCACCCTGCCACACAGCAGCAGCCACCGACATGCAAGTATCGCTTCACTCTGCGTAACCCAGTCTTTTACAGAGTTTTCAGTGGTCGCAGACGGGAGCAAGGCGAAATAATCAAGTGTTTTGGTGCTCACATGTTTGAAATTTCTGGACCTGATGATGTCATATGCAGGCACAGCAATCAACTTCGCCCATGCCGTGCACCCTGTGATCCTTCTGAGTTTCTCTCGGCAGATTCAAGCACCACGCAGACCACACAGCTGCCACCACCCGCGTGACCCCGGCAGCCGCCCCCACAGCACTGCGGCCCAACATCATGGAGATTCCAAGAAACTGAACAATGCACAAAAGAAATGCTCAGTCTTTAATCATAAGCTTCTCGCAGTGTATGAAGCCATTAAGCACTTCCACTCTGCAATTGATGGGTGACCCGTCTATGTGCTCACCAACCACAAGCCCCTAGTGGCTGCCATTTGCAACCAGCCCATGGATCCTTCACCCTGCAGATTTGACTACATTTCACAGTTAAACATGGACATGAGGTACACCAAGGGTGCAAACAATGTCGTGACAAATTTTTTTGTCGCATGTTGATGCGATCTTGTTGTTTTTTGAACTCTCCAACCTCACAGTTCTGCAATCCACTGATGATCAAACCCTGCAACTCATATCTGGCCATAGTTTGTCTCTCAAGCCCATACTCACCACCTTCCCCGGAGCTGTAGGCAAAATCTGGTGCAACAAATCCATGGGTAGGCTTTGCCCATTTATCTTGCAATCTCTCTTGTGGATGGTCTTTAACAAACTCCAAAACCTGGTATTTCTGGGTGTCAAAGCCTCCAGCAGGTTGGTTACAGAATGATTTGTCTGGTGTGAGGTGAAACATGACCACCAAGCTAGGGCACACTGATGCACCCCTTTACAAAAAAAGCAAAATAAATACCAGCAGGTCGGTTCCACCCTATCCACAATGACATGGTAGGACCTCCCTCCCCCTGTCAACAGTTTCTGTTACGTCCTCTTGGCCATTGACTGCATGAGTCTATGGGTCGAGGCTACCCCTTTGTCTAACATTATGGTGCAAATTGTTGCTCGTGCTTTTGTACACTTGTGGATATGACAATTTGGTTGCCCTGCTATCATCACCACTAATCAATCATGGCAATTAAGACCATGCCTTTTTAATGGCATCTGCAAATTGTGTGGCATTTGACACATTCACACAACTGCTTACTAACTCCAGAGCAATAGTCTGGTAGAGTAGTGGTACTGGACACTAAAACAGCCTTCTACTGTCACGACACCTTGTGAACTGATGTGTTACCTTTTATCTTAATCATACTCTGGTCAACCTACAAGGAGATCTCCATGGTACAGCTATGGAGTTCATGTTTGGCCATCATTAGTATTGCCTGGGAAGTTAATCAATCCCATGCCACAACCACCTATTGTAGAGCTGCCAAATCTCCTGGATTGTGTGTGTCTTTATTACTCCAAATTCCCCCCCCCCTCCCTTGCCATCAAGTCACACACCCCATCCTTCCTATTGTCCCTTGCCACACAATGGAGTCCTCTGAGTTTGTCACGCTCTGCGATGACATGGTCCAGCCTCTGCTACAGCCACCATACTCTGGCTCCCATCACATGCTCCGTTGGTCACAATATACCTTCATCATTCTCATCATAGGCTACCTGATCACAGTCTCCATCAATTGGGTTAAACCTGCTTACGTTGAGCCAGCAACTGATCCCCCTCCTATTGAGGATGTTTACAGGTCACTTATCACACATGAAGAGGCTGCTACCAACACTCAGTCGAGTGTGCTCAACAGTTGAGCACTCCTGCATCTTCCTTGCCATGCTTGCCCAGCTCTCAGTCATGCAATGAACACCCTGATCCCCTGTCATCCAGTAACTGCTCTCCATTGAGCATCCTTCCTAACTTTTTCTCTCCATTATCAAGACTGACACCTCCCATCCTGTCTCCCCTTTCCGAGGTTTCACTTGCCGGCCTCTCTCGTCTACTCCTGCTCTTGAGTACACCATTACCAAAGCCCCCTCTCCCTCAGCAGATATCTCAATCATTCTAAGTCATCAGTCACTCTGTGTGGTAGGTCAACTAAATTGATACTTAACAAACTGCTTACCTATCTCTGTATTCAGCTTCTTTGGAGACTTCCTATGCAAAGTTGCCATCATTGCTTAAAAGTTAAGTCTGTTCTTTGTTATTAGTTGTGTTGTGAGCAATAAAGTGCAGTCTTCATATGAATGTGATGTTTATTTAGGACATAGTGCCCTAGGAAATTCTATACATTCACAGGCTTTGTCAACCTGTTAATAGCATTCCATAAAGTAAAATGGTGCAAGGGGTTCAAAATTCTGAGACTGAGGACCTTCAAATAAGCAGGGAAGGACTTCTGCTATCCTGGATGCAAAATAACTGTGACACACATGTAAAGAGAACAGACAGAGGGGGCATTCCTGACCAAAGTAAGTCTGACAGTATAAAATATGAACTTGAGGTAGAAGTTCCTAGAATGAACGTTCGGACCACAACACTAATGGATGGATGGATAGGATGATGTGGGCACTTGACAGCTAGGTCTTTAGCACCCTTACAAGATTATTGGAAGATGGGTGTGCATGAAGAAAAGCGGTAATGTAGTAAAACTGGTAACAGGAAGGTACATATCCAAACTAGTCAAGTGGCATGGGGAACAAAGCAATCACAACAGGTACTGCTTGTCAGCAATGTAAGTACACAGTCATAAGGATCTCTTAAGGCAACTGCAGAGTACAAGGGACTGTTGACTGACAGAAAGGTGATGGGCCAGCCAGTCTTTAATGCACTAAAACCTCCAGCCTTAGGCAAGAGCCCATAAAGATCACAAAACTTCAAAACGGTCATCACACTCGCATCATTGTCAGCTAAGATGGAGGGCAGAGCACCATCAAGATTCGCTGCCACCCTCGCAGCATGATATAAAATACATTCAATTAAAATGTGGTGTACCATGATTTGCTTGTCACAGGCATTACAAAACGGGGCATCCTCTTGACAGAGTAAAAAACTGTGGGTCAACGGGCAGTATCCGATTCATAGACATGTCAAGGCTACCTCATGCTGCCTCAATGACTGGCACAAGGTTCGCCATGGTCTGACAGTTGGTTTAACCAACAGCAGTTTATTGCCCGTCACTGCCTGCCACAATTCCTCCCACAAATGTAAGGACCTCTGCCGCACCACAGAATGTCCTGCAGGGGAATGGCACATTGTATGATATGACAGCCTCTGTAGGCCTCCTTGGTAGCCCTATCAGCCATTTCATTGCACAAATGCTGACATGGTCAGGTACCCAACAGAATGATATTTGCTTCTCCACTGCTGGAGGGAGTACAGTTTGTCCATATGAGCTGTAGTATCTTATCTGCTGGGTACAAAGTTTGTAAAGATTGCAGTGCACTGAGCAAGTCGGAGCACAGCAGAAAACTTGTGTCGAAAACACGCTGCATTTGTTCCATTTCCCACAGGATCACGTGTAACTCTGCTGAGAATGCAGAGTATGCCATTGGGAGACGAATCCTGATGGTGTTGTTCAGGAACACTACGGAGCAGCCTAGGGAGTCATCCTGTTTGGATCCATCCGTGTAAACCACCGTAAAATCCCGATGCTCATCTAAGATGTTAAAAAACATAGATTGAAATATAAAATGAGAAGTAGAAACCTTCTTAAAGTGTGTCAAGTCTAAAAGTAATCTGGGTCTGTGGAGGAGCCAAGGTGGACATTTACTCCAACCTCTGTGTAAAACATTAAAGCCTGTAACACCCATATCTAAAATCCAGTCCTTTGCATGAATCCCAAAAGCCGTCGTGGCTCGAACCCGATTATGAAAAAGCATTTCCATAGGCAGACGAGCAACGGTATCAAAAGCAGGTGTGTATGGAGTGGACAACGTGATATATGCATGGTGCACCATGAGGAGCTGTCGCCGTATGTGTAGCAGTGGCTCAGCAGCCTCGGTGCAAAGGTTTGGTGTAGGGCTGGTACGATATGCCCCAGTATACAACTGAATCCTCTCATGGTGCACCAAATTCACCATTTTAATATAGGAAGGTCGTGCAGACCCATACAGTGTGCAGCCATAATGAAATCGGGATCATACAAAGGCTCTATAAAACTGGAGCAGATGAGTCCTGTCAGCTCCCCATGAAGTGTGACTAAGACACTTTAAAATACTGAGTGTTTTGAGGCACCGTCTCTTCAAGTCTTCAAGATGTGGCAACCAGGTAAGTTTAGAGTCAAATGTGAGACCCAGAAAACGCACAGTGTCTTTAAAATTCAGAACAGTGTTCCTCATCTGCAGCTAAGGGAAGGTAAAAATAGAACATGAACAATTAAAAAGAACAAACACAGACTTCTCAGTTGAAAATTTAAAACCAATCTTCTGTGCCCATTCGTCCAGCCATTGGAGAGTTAGCTGCAACTGACAACTTGTCGTTGCAAGGCTGCAGAAAGAACAGAAGACAGAGATCAACAAATAGTGAACACTACCCTGAGGGACACCATTTTCCTGCTCAAAGTGGTCAGAGAGCACGCCACTAACTCGATATCTAAGAAAATGTGGAGAAAGGAAAGACCAGATAAAAATGGGAAGATAACCACAAAATCCCCATTCATGAAGCTACCTGAGTATAAGGTGCCTCCAAGTAGTATTGTATGCCTTCTCGATAAAAAAAAAAAAAAAATACACCCAGAAGGTGGTGACAGTGCAGGAAAGTCCACCCATCTCTGGAGATTGTCACGTGTTTACAGCTCAGTGAGTTGGCTGAACAGTGTCTAGTTGGCTTTAATGATCAGCCTTTGAGGTGGTCTGCTTTCTGGCTCTACTCTGTCTGGCAGGTGAATTCAGATGGGGAAGTGGTCACTGCCATGTAGATCATCGACCACTTCCCACTGAGTACTGTGGGCAAGGGCTGGCTCACTCTCAGCTTTGACTTCTGTAGAGGAATACTTTTGTCAACTGCAATAAACACAGGCCGCCCCCCCCCTCCACCCCAAATTATGCCTTATGTATTCTTCCAACATGTTAGATTATATTTCCAAGCATCATACATTAGGATTCAGTCTGGTCTGACAATTATCTGAGTGCAACAAATTGTCTACAATGCAGTAAATTCAGGATCTTTGAGAAGCAATTACTAATATTTTGATAGTTGAATGTTTTTCATCTGAATGCAAAATAATTTTACTGTCTGCATGTCAACAGATGAGAATTCATCAGAATAGCAACTACTGCCTAGCCTAAATTAAACCACCATGTGCACTCCATAAGTGCACTACAAAGTCAGTTGCTGCTCCCATTGTGTAGTGCACCTCTGACCTATCAAGTCCTACAATTCCCCACCCAATAATGCAGGTTCACAAATCTACAGCCAAGACCTTCAGAAAGTTGACAATGCCTTTGGTTGAGACCCTGCACTCAGCTCCAAACCATAGGGCCCATCAACTATGTGAGCAATGCTACAAATGTGAGTTCTGACTGCACTCTGTGCGCGAGACCAGCACTCTCTGCTAACCATCGTATGGATTGAAAATGACCTCAGAACCCAAGCAGCAGGTGTCTTTGGTTAGAGGAGCATCCTCAATTATTTGCAGGAAGGGTATGTTCAACTTGTACAGAAACCAGACAGCGGTTATAAAGAGTTGAAGGGCATGAAAGAAATGCATTGCTTGGGAAGGGAGTATGGCAATGTTATTCAATCTGTACATTGAGCAAGCTGTGAGGGAAAGTAATGAGAAATTTGTAGAAGATACTATAGTTCAGGGTGAAGAAACTAAAACTATGTGGTTTCCGATGAGATTGTAATTCTGTCACAGACAGAAAAAGACAAGTGTACAGAATGGATAGTGTCTTGAAAGGAGAGTGTGAGACAGACACTAACAAGAGCAAAATGAAGGTAATGACATGTAGTCTAAGAAGAGCATTAGATGCTGAAAGTGGTAAGTGAGTTTTGCTACATTGGCAGTAAAATATCGCATTAATGTCATAGTACAGATGATATTAAAACCCAGAATGGCATTGGTAAGAAAAGTGTTTCTGAGAAAGAGAAAATTTGTTGAGATTGAATATTAATCTAGTCTGTTCTGAAGGCATTTGTGTGGAGCATTGTCTTGTACAAGAGTGAAACATGAATGATAAATACTTCAGACAAGATGAATGTGTCATTATAGACAAAAGCAGGATATTAAGTGGAAGTTTACAACTCACCGCAAAGACGTGGCAATGAGCTGCGACAGGCACATACAAAAGACACACACATACAACACATTCAGCTATTGGCCATGGCCTTCTTCAGAAAATAGAGCACTCACGCAATCACACAGGCACACAACACAGTCATACAACCATCACCTCCAACTGCCACACTTCGAATCACGCTCTGCAGCGAATCGGGGACGGGAGGGGAGGGGAGGAGGAGGGGATAGAAAGGTTACGTCACGGTGGTGGGGATGGGTTATCTAACTCATCCCCACCACCGTGACGTAACCTTTCTATCCCCTCCTCCTCCCCTCCCCTCCCGTCCCCGATTCGCTGCAGAGCGTGATTCGAAGTGTGGCAGTCGGAGGTGATGGTTGTATGACTGTGTTGTGTGCCTGTGTGATTGCGTGAGTGCTCTATTTTCTGAAGAAGGCCGTGGCCGATAGCTGAATGTGTTGTATGTGTATGTCTTTTGTATGTGCCTGTTGCAGCTCGTCGCCACGTCTTTGCGGTGAGTTGTAAACTGTCCTCACTATATTATTTATTCCAACCTGGACTTTCCATTATTAAATTAAGTGGAAGATCTTGTAACTAATGAAGAGACACTGAACAGAATTGGGCAGAAAATATTTCTCAAATACCTTGACTAAAAGAAGTAATTTTTGGTAGGCCAAATTCTTAGACATTAATAAATCATTAATTTAGTTTGTGTGTAAAAGTTGCAGAGGGAGACTGAGAGATGAGTAGAGTAAGCAGGTTCAAATGTATGTGGTCTGCCATTCTTATAAGGAGATGAAGAGGATTGTTCAAGATGGAGTAACATGGATAGCTGCATCAAACCAGTCTAACGACTCAAGACCACAACAACACCACTTCACTATCTGCGTGCCCTGCAGTTTTAAGTCATCTGCAGGTACCTCTATATCATGGAAGTTATTCTCTGATGGCTCAACACACGTTGTATAACCTTGTCCCTTTCCCACTCTCCATGCCAATTCTGCTAAGAACCTCCTCAGTTCTCACTTTGTGTGTCCACACAGTTTTAACATCCTTCTAGCACCACTTCTCAAACATGTCAATTATCTTCTTTTTATATTCTCACACCGTCCATGATGCACTACCATTCACGTTGTCCCCTCAGGGGCTCAGCATTAATTTGCTGAGTATGGCCTTGGTGAACCCAGGGTCCTGAGCTGGGAACTGGTAAGTGCCACCAGTCCTCTAGACACCATAATTTCTTTTTCTTTTATGAATTTATCAATTGTTTTAAAAAAATTGATTGTATGACTTTATATAATAAAAGAAACTATTTTGGAAATTGAAATAGAAATGTCCTCTTATGAAACAATCAATAAATTCTGGAGCCGCTTCAGCTGTTTTTATTGAGATCCTTTTATGTACAGGTCCACAACCGGTTTCGCGTCAGTAGAGACGCATCTTCAGGTGTTACTGTGTTAAATAACAAAACAATAATTAAAATTACAGGACCAATAACTTAATAAATGCGATACATGAATTGAACAAGGTATTACTTACAACTTTTTATTCTCTCGTCATAATTCGTTACTGAGTCCCAACATTCTAGTTGGTTTCATCCGTCAATTGGTTAAAAATTCAATAGGGCCAAATACATGGGTCCAAGTCCAAAATCAAATGGTTGTCTTTCAGGATAAAAAACATGGACGTTAAAATGTGGGACATGTAGTCGCGTGATTTTGACCACCGTATTTTCGAAAAAACCTGAAGGTAAAAAGCCCCACAGCCCCAGATAGAGACACGTGACAATTTTGTGTCTATAGTCATAAATTAAATCATAGGGGAAGAGTAGTTGATGGGGGGGGGGGAGGTTTGCACCTATGTCAGTTGACAAAATAAAGTAATCGTTAGGATATGGGGAGCATTAAAACTTGTTAAAATGACTTACCCATAGATTGGCAATGGAGTGAAGGTGGCCATTGTAAAAATAAACTGAAGGTCTGTAATTAGAAACATCAAGTTGTAGCAGTCCTATGGAGGCGTAGAGGAGTGCACTGCGAAGTGGCGAAGTAAACTGAACGCGGGCTGTGGTGCGGCGTGATGGAGGAAAACAAACTTGCGCATGCGCGCTGTAGTATGGTACCTGGACTATCAGTCAGAGAAAACAACTGAAGGTTGGGGCTCATATAACAAAATTGAAACACATGAACTGGCATGTAATTTAATTGTTAGGAACATGTAGGTTGGGGTAATCTTTCTGGTGGTAATAATCTTTGTAGAAAAATTCTCGAAAGACCCTGAATGTCATTTGGTAAAATTTGTAAATATAAAATTGAAGATGTTCATTCTGGCATGAAGTTGAGTGAAGGGACATTCAATTTAGATTCAGATAATCAAAATTAGCCAGAATGGAACGGTGTTTTAACTCGGTTTGGTTATTCAGTGTTTGAGCAGCTGACTGTTTTAAAGATCTTATGATCTGCACTTCTTCCAGAATATTTAGGATGTTACCTTCACCCTCTTTGTGTAGAATAGTTAGGTTGTTTTCTATACTGGATATTGTGTGTTTGGTTTCCCTTAAATGTACGGTGATGGCGGACTTTGAGTTAGTCAATTTTGTATGTTCTTTAAAACGGACGTCGAAGCCTCGTCCTGTCTGTCCAATATACTTTTGTGGGCAGTCATTACAGGTGATTGAATAGACACCTGTTCCCTTATACGGATTAAATTTTGACGTTTCTTTGTGTCTGTATCTGGCTCCGACATTTTTTGGAATGAAGAAGGCTGGAATAATGTTCTTCTTTCTAAGTTGCTTACCTATCCGGTCCGATAAATTTCCTAAGTATGGGACTCTATGGTAACTTAGTTTTTTGTCCTGATCTGCTGGTAATAAAGTTATGTGTGTCCTCTTTTCTTGCCTAGGAGTAATAGGTGGGGTTATCCGTAACTTTTTCATTATCTCCCTATTAATGTTATCTACGTAATCTGTACTATAGCCGTTTGAATATGCTAAATATTGGATGGTTTGGTATTCCCGTTTAAAGGCTTCCTCTGAAAGAGGCACGTTATGAAGTCGATACAAAAATGATCTAAATGCTGCCTTCTTGTATTTTTCCGGGTGGTTGGAAGTTTGGTGTATCAGTGTATCTGTGGTGGATGGTTTGCGGAAAATATCATAACTGAATTTAGATTCTTTTAAAGTGATGAGTAAGTCCAGATATGGAAGTTTGCCTTCTTTGTTATGTTCAATTGTGAATTGTACATGTTCTTGTTGAGAGTTCAGCTCGGTGACTAACAAGTCACATTCTATATTCGAACCGTTATACAGCAGAAACACATCGTCGACGTATCGGTACCATGCTATGATTTTGTTCGCGTGTTGGGAAGACTGTTGTACGTGATTGTATTCAAAGTTCGTCATGTAGATATTAGCAAGACAGTATGCTAGTGGCGAACCCATAGCAAGACCCTGAGTTTGAAGATAGGTTTGATCACCGAACTTGAAATAGTTATATTTTAGAATTAGGTCTAAAAGCTGAAGTACTTCTTCAATTTCTTCGATTGGGCGCCTACTGTGTGTACGTAAATTACGAGATATGATTTCTTTAACCCGGTTGGTTGGAATATTTGAATACATATTTTTAACATCTAGAGAGACCATATTCGTACCAGATGGAATACTTAACTGTGATAGATTTGAAATTAAATGGTCCCTGTTACGGATGTTATATTGGCAAGGTTGTTTGTAATGTTTGTCTAAATACCGAGACAAAAGTTTTTCAGTCTCGTATGCAACGCTGGTTTTTGCGTTCACAATAGGACGCGCTGGGAAGCCTTTATGACTGCTCTTAAGTTTGGTGCTGACGGATTCATGGGAATTAGAGTCTTCTTTTGGAACGCATTAGGGAAAATTTTTGCCGTCTTTAGTTGTTGTTTCAGATTAGCCAAAAATTTGGATGTAGGGTCAAATTTACATTTCTCAATATTATTTTCTATAAAAAAATCTTGCACTTTTGTAACGTACTGTTCCTCAGTAATAACAACCGTCGTTTTCCCTTTATCTGCTCGTACTATTATTGATTTATTATCCTCGAGTTTTTGATTGATACCCTTTAGGATTATATTCTCGTCAGATGTTTTGTTACTCGGTCGAATTTCGAATTGCTGTTGACTGATAGTACTTTGTATAGTTTTATTCATCCCAATAGCCACCTCATTTCTTTGGGCGGTGGACAAATTGACTCCCTGGAGGGCAGAAACAGAGTGTGAAACTAGTGAATCTATTTGGGGCTGTGGGGCTTTTTACCTTCAGGTTTTATCGAAAATACGGTGGTCAAAATCACGCGACTACATGTCCCACATTTTAACGTCCATGTTTTTTATCCTGAAAGACAACCATTTGATTTTGGACTTGGACCCATGTATTTGGCCCTATTGAATTTTTAACCAATTGATGGATGAAACCAACTAGAATGTTGGGACTCAGTAATGAATTATGACGAGAGAATAAAAAGTTGTAAGTAATACCTTGTTCAATTCATGTATCGCGTTTATTAAGTTATTGGTCCTGTAATTTTAATTATTGTTTTGTTATTTAACACAGTAACACCTGAAGATACGTCTCTACTGATGCGAAACCGGTTGTGGACCTGTACATAAAAGGATCTCAATAAAAACGGCTGAAGCGGCTCCAGAATTTATTGATTGTTTCATAAGAGGACATTTCTATTTCAATTTGCAAAATAGTTTCTTTTATTATATAAAGTCATACAATCAATTTTTTTAAAACAATTGATAAATTCATAAAAGAAAATGTATTTACTCAGCTGCGGATGCCCCAATTATAAAATAACTTGTACCATAATTTCTGGTCACACTTCACCAACCACCGTGTGGCATGGCAGTGGAACATTGTGTGTACCAAGGAATGGGGAGCTTAGGCTTGACCGCTCGGGTCACGAGGAAAGAAAAACCTCGATCTTAATGAGTGCTGCACACTGATGGGATGCATGGCTGTTGAGATGGAACAGTCGCTAGTGAGAAACCTCTGGGGATACTGCTACACCTCAGTTGTATAAGGCTTACCAAGGCACACGGAGCTCTGTCTGTTGCACCTTGATGTTTTACTGGACATTCAGTCATTGCCTGTCATCATTTAAGCTTCCATGTGGACTATTCTGTTCTCTTGCCATAGCTGGCCGAATCAAGCACTCCATTTGACATCTGCACCTACTAGAAGTGGCTGCCTTATTGCTCTCTGGCTCCAGGTTCTCTACGTGACCGTCCTCAAGTGCTTGATTTGTTGTGTGATTCAGCACTGTCTGTGCACTGTATGTATTCTGCTGATTTTCACTGATATTAGTTCAGTACATAGCAAAAAAAGCAACCACCTTCAATTCTTCTGTTGGTTCTAGTGTCTTGATATCTCTGGAAGAATATACGTTTCTGTAGAATACAGACTAAAGGTGGCCAACTCTGGATCTGAAAATGCCCATGTCTGATGTACCAAAGTTTTTAAGTACACTATTCTTTTGCACTGGATGGTAGCAGCTACTGTCTTGCAGATACAGATTGGTGTTAGTTGGTTTCCAGTAAATACTATGACCAAAAGTGCCATCTGCCTTCTGCTGCATAAGAACAAGCATTAGTAAGGGAGAAATACATTATATGTGTCACCGTTTAGATGTGGTGTCAAGTGAACTACTATCTCTACATCTATCTCTTGCCACAGCCTTAATAAAAGACGCCTGGGACTGAGTGGATGGCACTTCATGGTCTCTGGTGGAATGCCTGAAGTTGAAATCAGTGGCATGTCCATTTGCTAAGTTTGATCATCTCAACAAGGTGAGGCAGAATGAGAATATTTGTATGGTTGCTAACCTCAGTGTGGAGCAATTTGACAAGACTACATTGAAGGGTCTTAATTTTGCTGACCCCCAAAAAATCCCTGTCACTGCCTTCATAAGTGCAGTTAACCCTTTACTGCCCAGAACTATTTTTGTGAGAAAAATGTTTCATTTTGTTAGGATAGGTTCAATAAGATAAAAGAATAGTGAACAATGCTGTAAATATAGTGCCATATCTTTGCTGTACTGAGACAAGAGCAGGAAGATATATCTACATTCCTTTGTTTCCAAGGTGCAAAAGTTATAGATAGCGCAACATGGTGCACAAACGCACCACCAAGCGCGAATGGGTTAAGCAAGTAGTGGTGAAACTACCTCTATGTGAACCAGATGTCTGACAAGAGACGTACAGGATGCTCACCAGGACTAAGCTGCCTACATCTAACATCATATGTGATGACAAACTAGCACTCAGATGACTGAGAGGATGACACCATTGTGTTGTTACCAGCAGATAAAGGAAATGCTACCATCATTCTACAGAAGGCAGGCTATGACAGTAAAATTCAGCAACTTTTGGATGACCCAACATACTAATAGAAAGGGATCTCACTGAGAAGTCGGCCAGGAAGACCAAGGCCCTTCTAAACGAAACCAACATACTGGAAAAAGGTTGTGAAGCAGCTGAGGCTGAAAGCTCCAGTACCACCAAGGTGCCACTAATTGAATCTCTGGAGCTGATAGGGAAAAAAAGTTTGATAGTGTTCTCCTGGGCTAGTTCAGGCATGTTTTGATGCAAACTTACTTACTGTATGGAGATTAATAGTATGAGCAATCAGTAAGGCTGACCATGGGCAGCCCACTCTCACCAGTGGTGGCGAACCCATATGGCACAAAAGAATGGTCTACTCAAAACTTTGGTTCATCAGTCATGAAGACTTTCAGATCCAGACAAGGAGTTGGAACACCTTCAGTCTGTGTTCCAGAGATGTCAAGAAGGTGCTGTGCCCTCTTTCTCTGCCACAGAAGACACTAGGAGTACAGGAAGAAACAAAGACAGTTGCTTTTTTTCTGTATGCCAGACCAATATCTGCGGAAATCAAAACAATATTTCTTAAGTATGATGTAAAATCAAAACAATATTTCTTACGTGTGATGTAAAGAGTGTATTCTGCTCACCAATCAAGATTAAGGTTCTTTTACAGGTTGTAAAGGATAATCTGGGCCCTACAGAAACTGGGAATTTACCACATACAATGTCAATTTGGTATGTCATATATAGGCCAAGCCACCCATCATGTCAACTTCAGGTGTAAGGAGTACCAACAGCACACCAGACTCAAACATGCTTCAAAGTCAGTTATAGCAGAACATTGTTAAAGCAGTCTATGAATTAAGATGCTGTCAAGCTACTGACACAAAGACCTAGATACTGGGTTACTGATATTGAAGAATCCATTGAAATAAAGATCACACAGGATCTTATCAAATCTGACATGGGATATCAACTCGACGCAAAGAAGGCAAGATTCAAACTGCAGGAGGAATAACACACACACACACACACACACACACACACACACACACACACACACACAGACAGACATAAATACACATATAAATACTGGACCCATTCCACAACAGATACTATTGACACCGAAGTCGAACCAGATCAAGAACGTCTAGTGAGCGACTGACTGATTGAGGTGTCAGCAGTATGGCACTGAAGTCAGATCACACTAGAGAATGAGTGACTAGGAACAACAGACCGACCGACCAAGGACGTCAGTGGAGAGTGGTCGCAAACGGACAACACAATATAATAAAATTAGAGGTGACAAACAACAACCAAGTGGAATTGCAGTCCATAGCATGAAATAAATCAAAGTATATGTCACCAAGCCTTGCCCTCTTGAGCGAAAGATTCTCTCTGCACCCAGATATGCTCCACATGAGCGCTTTATGGTATCACTACATTTAATTTTAAAAATAATCAATTTAATGAATTATATTACACATCAATTTAACTATTTGTGAGGTATGAAGCTGCCTCATCCAACTCCAAAAATAAATAAATAAAATAAAATTGGATACACTCTAACTTCGATTTCACTGCTTCCTACTTTGCTGGTGATGCTGCAAGTGCACAGTACAGCAGTTTCAGAGGGAGAAACAAATGACAAAACAGTTCTCATCTTCACTCAAACCACTCAATTTCAACAAAGAATCTTCAACTATAGATACTACTAGAGTTGAAGCAAATAGTCAATGAAGTATGCACCAATGAATATCTAAGTGAGATATCTTTCACTGCCTGTGAAATACATACAAACGAGAATGACTTGTTACGTAACAATTCCAGTGTAGTAACGATTACTGTTTTATTCATATAATAACATACAAGTACAAATTACGTTTTCAAAAATGTATTGATTACAAAGAAAAATTACATGAAATGTGATCATTACATGTAATTTAATCATTACATGTAATTCAAATACTTACTGTCACTGAGCATGGCATTTAAAAAAATTACATGTGCCCCCTTTAATGCAATCACTAGGAAACTTTCTAGACAATGTGAGTAGAAAAACAGGGTGAAACAGTAAGAGTTCCTGACTTATGAAGCGTAGAAGAAAGATACAATTTTGACATGTCCCCCCAAAGATACAGGATGCAAAAGCATTTTGCCCAATAAAGAGTAAGAAGGTAGTGCCCAAGAGGGGACAGAGAACTTCTAAAGGCCTCAACACAGTGATAATTTCAGTTTATTGGACACAAATTATGACGAATAAACATTTCAACACCACTCAAAAATCCAGATTTATGTTGTTTGTGGTTTACCAGTGAGAATGAATGCAAATGCCCAGATGGTTCATATGAAAATATCACTCCTAATTTCCTCTTCCATCCTTATCGAACCATAGCCTGTGCTAAGTCTCCAGTGACCTCAATTCTTGATCAGATAATCAATCCTTGTCTTCCCTTCCTTTTCAGTTTACAGACTAAATGATGTATATGTCTGGAGTACAGTAGCACATAATCATTACTGCTCAGTCTATAGACTGAGATGACCCCAGCAAAACTATTGGTGTGATCTCTGTTGAATTCTGCAGTGCTCAGGAACTGGCAAGCCATCTCAAGTACAAGGAGGACATCTATGCTGCATGTGATCAAATTTTTGTAAATCTGTGGGACTTAACTGCTTTGGTTCTTAGTCCCTAGGCTTATGAACTGCTTTAGTTTAACTTAAACTGACCTAAAGACCACACACACATCCATGTCCCAGGAAGGACTTGAACCTCTTATAGCGAGCAACTGTGCGCTCCACAGTGATGCGCCTTAGACCACTCGACTACTCCACCGCGGCTGCATGTGATCAATTCAGCAGTCACCACTAGTGGTCAACATGAAAGCCTCAAAATATGATTATTAAAGTTTGACTGCAGTCGAGCTACTTCTGGTTCACTGAGACATGGCACAGGTGAGTGTACAAGCTGTCCAAGTGTCTACAAGGAAGGCCAGATGTTATTCTGTACACCTGTGGTAATAAGTTACTGAATACCCACTAAAAATGAACATGTGGTGTTGATATGGTCTATAGCGTTGCTCCAGACTGTGTGCCTTAAACTGTAAATAATTAGATACATTCAGATAGTTTTGAATAATATTTATGGGTACACAAAAGTTATAAATCATTGATAATGAAAGGTACTCTTTCATGAATACCATGGTGCGAGTGAAACAATTATCCTTTTATAGGTGCAGTTTAAGGAAGAGATTAGATTTTAATCACTGAGCTGTTGTCAGGCATGTAGAAAAGACAATCATATTCACAAGACTGAAATTTTCAGCCACAGCTTTCATTAGAAAAAGAGCATACATACATTTGCACAATCAAACTGGCACAAATTACTTACATAACCACCCTCACTGCCCCTGTAGCCTGACTCACAACTTAACAGAAAGGGGGAAGAAAGGAGGAAGGATATAAATTTTAAAAGAAAATTGATTACTTAGGATTACATTAAAACTTTATTTCGTGCTCCTCTCCTTTGCCTGGAATTTCCTCTATCACTCCAGTATTCCTGCATGTATTCACTGCTCTGCTTCCTTTTATCTTCTGTTCAAGTTCTTCCATTTCTCTTAGGTCTTTCTTCACCCTGAAAACCTTTTACCTGTATTATTTATTTAATCTTCCCCCACATATTATGAATCCTCCCGCTGGTATTCACTAATTAAATGCACAAACAATCCCATACCTTTTGCATCCTCTCCTATCTTTTCCATTTACTTTCAATTTGATTTTGTGTGTATTTTTGCTTGTTCATGTGCTTATTTGTGTGTTAGTGTGCATTACTAGTATAAGTTTTTTTTATATATTATGCTTACTGCTGATCATTTTTGCATGTCACTGGGTAATTTTATGGACTGGTATGCATTTTTGCATGATTTTCAATATCTGTAAACATTAGCGCATATTTTCATGTGCCCTTTTCAGCTATCCAGCTCCCCTCACAACATCCTAACACGACTTATTTGCCCAAATTCCCATCACTTTCCACCTATCTAACATAATCAATTCTACACCAGTTTAAAAAAAGTATCCCTTTCCCTGCCTAAAACTTAGTCCACATTCTGTTTCCTTCAGGGGGCTCAGCATTAATTTGCTGGGTACGGGCTTGGCAAATCTGGGGTCTCTGAGGTGGGGATCATGTCGTGCCAACAGTCCTCCATACCATAAGCTTTGTGCATGCCTCAGCAACCACTGTGTGGCGCGATGGTAGAACGTTGTAAGCTATAGGGTTTGGGAATCTTGGCTTAAGTGCCTGGGTTGCGAGGACGGTCAAAACTTCCGTACAAAAATTCAATATCAAAGTGATCTGCACGCTGAGGAGATGCATGGCTGTTGAGGCGGAACAGTCACTAGCGAACAACCTCTGGGGAACATGGCACACCTCAGTTGTATCAGGCTTACCCAGGTAAACAGGGCTCTGCCTGGGTGGACAACTACTTCCCTAGCTGCTCATGGGAAGAAGATGAAATAAGCAAAGAAAAGCATTGGCGGATGCCAAACTACCAGCCCTAAATTTGAGAAGACCGAGTTCAAAGTGATGACTCACAATTCTTTGTCATTCCCTTCTCTTGCTGTGCCATGGGAGGAACATAGGACTCCTAATCAATCGGAGCCATACTCAACCCAATACCTTCCCAGTCCTATGCTGCGTTGCATGCAAACTTACAGCAATAAAAGGTTCACTTTGTTTGAGGTGTCTATAGGGGATCAAAAGACTGCAGGGTTACAACTGGTGCTTTCATCCTGACCTTTGAAGGCAATACACTGCCTGAGAAGCTGAAGGTAGAGAGATATGTGTGATGTAAAACCATATGCCCCTCCCCAATGCGATACTTCAGGTGCTGAAAATTTGGGCACTGTCCTCCCAATGCACTTCCAGCCCAACATGCAGAAAATGCGGGCGGCCATCACATTCAGATTCTCCATGAGCCCCATCTCCTGTCTGTGTGAACTGTGGGCAATATCATCCACCATGCTCGCTGGACTGCACTATTTTGTATAGGGAAAGAAAAATTATGGAGATCAAAACTCTGGACCAGTTGACTTACTCCGAGGCACAGAAGAAGTACGAGCAACTCCACCCCTTATGTTTGGCAATGTCTTTTGCTGGAATCACCAGTTTCTTGGGTACGGTGGTATCACCAATGCTCCTTCCCACTGTGGGCCCTATGGACCGTCAACCACACACTGGCCCACTGATGGGTGGGGGCACCTCTTAATCCATTGCTATCCCAACACCTCCTGTAGGAGCAATTTCTCCCCCACTAGTCCCCCCCCCCCCCCCCCCCGAGCTGGAGAATCAACAGCCTTCTCCAGCTCCTATTGCTACAAAGGAGTCCCTTGGGGTACTCCGTTCTGAGGTGTCGGACTCTGAAAATGGGGATCCTAATTAGAGGTTGCAGGGTCCACACCTTACTGTTCGAAGGGCTTCCTGATCTTCAACGAGCCCCGAGACTACTTCAGAGGAGCCCTCCCAGCCCTTGAAAGCAAAGAGTCAGCAAGAGGGAAAACTAACAAAGAAAAAGAGGGCAAAAAGAACTTTTGGTGGCTCCAAAGCGACATCCTGTTATGTCATCTGCTCCTGAAGATGAGGAGGAGATTCTCACTTCACCCAATGATCTCGCCGTCACTGGATCTTGAGAACCAATGGTTCAAGATGATGTAGACTCTCAACCTATGGCAGCAGCATATTGTTTGGACTGACATTCCTATTTTTTTCTATCATGGCCTTTTAGCATGGAAGCAACGAAATTCTCCAGAGGAATTGTGGCAGTTTTTTCCACCATCTAGCTGAGCTGCAACAGTTGTTGTGCTGCTTCCCTGTGCTTTGTTTGACCCTACAGGAAACTTGGTTTCCTGCCCAGAAGACCCCTGCCCTTCATGGCTAATACAAAACCCATCACATATGTGACAGGGTATCTGGCAGTGTCTGTGTCTACATATCGCCACCAACCCAGTGCTGCTGTGCCTCTCCACATGACACTCGAGGCACTGGCTGTTAGAATCTGGGCAATGCAGGAATTTACCGTCTGTTCCATTTACCTTTCCCTGGTAGCGGCTCTCTCACTGACATTGCTGCCTTGGTCACCCAACTTCCCCCACCATTTCTTCTTTTGGGGGATTTTAATGCCCACCAACTTTGTGGGGTGAAACATGGGCCTCGGCACATGGTAGAGATGTTGAGACACTCCTGCTTCCTCAATCCTGGTGCTCCCACACATTTTAGCAGGCTAATGCCGGCCATCTTCTCTGTTGTAAAGACTAACCCAATTGTCGCTGTGGTGCTATCCTGACAGCAGTCCACACCCTGCTGGACTGCCCCCCCCCCCCCTTTTAGCTGCTTTGTGACAATCCTTCCAACTGCCTGCTGCACTCAATCTATTCCTTGGAGATGATGCTTCTATGGCTGACTGTGTTTTACATTTTATTTGCACAACTGGTTTTATCACTCAATCTAATTGTGTGTACTGTAGCTTGCTCCGACACCCACTATTCCATTCCATTTTAAACTGTTGTTACTTTTGTGTTGTGTGTCCAGCTTTTGCTTGAAGGTTTTAGTCTGTGCAGAGTGCCTGGCATATCCTTTATTATCCTCGTAATCAGCCAGCCAAGGTATTCTGCTGTAATGTTTATTTAGTCTTTTGTATTTTCTTCCTTTGGGTTTCTCTTTTATCAGTGTAGTAGTCATTGTCGCTCACTGCATCTAGTGGGTTACACTTAGAGCTGTTGGGGTGACAGTTTTCTCCTTGTACATCTTTTGCTGAGACATCTTCGCTTGGAACAGGGGACTGATGACCTCATAGTTTAGTATCCTCAAAATTCCAACAAAATATTACATTTCTTAATGGCTGCCTTAACCATGAAATACCTTCAATGACCAAACCATAAAAATTCCCTTCTCTGGATACCACCGTTCCTTCTGCAGTGACATTCACCTTTTCAGATTCCACTAGTTCTTGTCCCTCATTGCCTAGTATTAGAAAAACACATCTGCAAGACACAAGCATCCCTCATATGGCACTAAATGTGTGCAATTCCCCCTAAGTACATCTCAAACTTCAAATACCTTGCACTGCAGCAACTGGAAGAATATTCCAGACACCATCTCTACAAATTATCCCAGACCTTGCCTTGTTAGTGTTTTCAAATTATCACATCTTCCAAACCTCCCCACCAACAATGCAGAATATGCAAATGACTGCAGAATACTGTTGTTAAACTTCGCACCAAAAACCCAACCTCACAGAGGTTTCCGTCCTATACAAAGGACTCGCCTTCAGCCCCACACCCAAATTTAACTATGTTGGATTTGTCACACTTTCTTTCCTTCTACTATGCTACCAATCCCTCCAATTAAAACAAACTTAATCTCAACACTGATTCCTGCCTCTCCCCGACATCCAACATGTGCCCACAGGTGCAGATTGCGGAATAAACGTCTCACAGGGGGGCAGAAATATAAAATGGCTGCCCACCCTCAGAACCCCAGTTTGTCAGCACACCTGATGATGGTGACATGTCTGATTGCTGAAAGATTGTGCCTTTTAGACACTATGGACCTTCAGTACACCTGTGGACTGTTCAAGCAACCTTCAAAACCGATCCTAACTTTATTATCCTCCCTGCAGACAGAGGTGCCACCACTGTTGTAAAGAGTCACAGTAACTAGGCGGCAGAATGCCTCCGAAAATTGTCTGATTACAAGTTGTGCCAGGATGGTCCTGTCCCAAAACTCCAATACTGCCTAAAATTCCTGCTAAAATCCTGTGGTACTTCCCAGGCCTCTCCCCTGACTCTGTCTCCCTCCTGACCACAATAACACCCTGTAAACTCCACCAGTAGCTCCCAACCTGTTTTAGACCAGGGATCACT
The DNA here is from genome assembly GCA_026315105.1 of Locusta migratoria. Taxonomy (NCBI): domain Eukaryota; kingdom Metazoa; phylum Arthropoda; class Insecta; order Orthoptera; family Acrididae; genus Locusta; species Locusta migratoria. The sequence goes on from CM048750.1 coordinate 371,918,283, forward strand.
TTGATTTCTTTGCTATGAGCGGGGACCACAAGGCTCAATAAAAATAAACTGTGTCCATCTAAAAACAAATTTTAATGAAAACTTTTAACACATTTGTTAAACTGATAAGCAATGTGTTTTAACAGTCAGAATTTTTCATAGAAAATTAAATTTGGATGGAGTAATATGATTTTAGGGCTTCTGTCTTATTTTCAAGTTAGGTAATTCTATGACTAATCTACATGCATATAATCACTTTCAGTCAATTCCTGAATTTGTTTTTGTGCAGAAAATCCTCTTTCAATGAAATAATTCATGGTGAAAAATCATAAAATAATGGAAGGTGATTTCCAGAATTATATTGCATGATTTTGCCTTTTTCAACAAAACTATGAAAGAGGATGAATTCAAATGCATTCTTACAGTTTATATCAGTTTGGATTCCATAAGTGTTCACGACACTAGGAAACAAATGAATATAATTCAAATGGTACCAATGCTATCCACTTCTGTCATCACCAGTGAAGTTGTCAAGTTATTGTGGACACACAATATGATTGACTGACAATTTAAGAAGGAATGAATAATTTAAAAATGAATAACAGTTTGAAATTCTATATTTTTCATTGATCACATTTTAGTCCTTGCTTACCAAAAAGTACAGTAAAACCTCATTTTTATGTGCCAGGTTTTACATTTTCCCGCCATTTACACCATTATTTGTCGGTCCCGTCAAATTTCCTATGTTCACAATGTTAATTCGCCCTCATTTTTGCCTTAACATATTTACATTTTTCCCTCGTTTTATGCTTTTCGAAAGCATGTTCATGAAGAAAAAATTGATGCTAGCATAACTTTCCCCTTAAAGTATAGCACTTAAAAATTATTCGCAGTCGAGTTTCTTGAAACTTTGCATTTATTCAAATGTATATTTCGCGTATCGTTGTTGGCAGTACGCAGCTACGATGCACCGATATGTGGTGATGGAGTTCCTCTTTCCACCAGCTTCTTTGCCAGAACGCCTGGCATGTACTCGGACAAACAGAACAGTTTGTTGACGTGAGAATAAAGTCGATTTGTGGCGGTGTAGTACTCAAACAATCAGAAGCAGTTGCTTTGTTGATGTGAGAATAAAGAGTTGCATTGTTTTTGTGATACACATTTCTAATTAATAACGAACATTATCGGTCAAAGTTGGGTATCGTAATACCCACAACCTCAAAAAAGTGATAATAGTGTGAGATACCGATCCTATGCAAACGTCACAAAAATACTTATGCATATGTTTGCACTCAAGAACGCGAATCACTTCTCTAATATTTTCGTGTGAAACATCCAAAAATACAAAAAGAACCGAACTTTAGGAGTTTTACTATGTAAATAATAAATGCCAGTAAAAGGCAATAATTTTGAAGATGTGTTACATAGCCCAGCAGCGGCGTCCTCGATTATAATGAATGAAATTACGTCAAAAATTTCTACTTTCCATAAAATTACCAGTTCTGCCCTGTGCTTAAATTTGTAAAAATTTGGATAACCTTTATTGTATAATAAATTTCCTGGTGAGTATTTAGATGCCTATTATGTACATATATCACAAATAAATTATGAAAATGCAAGGTTGATCCAGTAAGCATATTTTACCATTTAAAACATTATTTCTTGCATTTTACGTTTTCCTGCACTTTACACCATTTTACTGAAGTCCCTAGAAAAGCATAAAAATGAGGTTCTACTGTAAATAATCCTGGGCACACAATTCTGTCTAGTTGCCGTGCTCCCACTGACAGAATTTCAGCCTTCATTGACCAATTGTTCTAAATCTAGTTTCTCACATCAAAGATACCATCCACTATGTTCACTGACACTCCACATTCCCCACCCATTGACCTCCTGCGTCTGCATCTACATCTACATCTTCAACCATACTCCGCATGCCACCCGACGGTGTGTGGCGGAGGGTACCTTGAGTACCACTATCGATTTTCCCTTCTATTCCAGTCACGTATTGTTCGCGGAAAGAAGGATTGTCGGTATGCCTCTGTGTGGGCTCTAATCTCTCTGATTTTATCCTCACGATCTCTTTGCGAGATATACGTAGGAGGGAGCAATATACTGCTAGGCTCCTCAATAAGGTAAGTTCTCGAAACTTCGACAAAAGCCTGTACCGAGTGACAGAGCGTCTCTCCTGCAGAGTCTTCCACTGGAGTTTAGTGATCATCTCCGAAACGCTTTCATGATTACCAAATGATCCTGTAACGAAGTGCGCTGCTCTCCGTTGGATCTTCTCCACTTCCTCTATCAATCCCACCTGGTACGGATCCCACGCCGGTGAGCAGTATTCAAGCTGTGGGCAAACAAAGTGTACTGTAACCTACTTCCTTTGTTTTCGGACTGCATTTCCTTAGAATTCTCCCAATGAATCTAAGTCTGGCATCTGCTTTACTGACGATTGATTTTATATGGTTGTTCCATTTTAAATCCCTCCTAATGACTACCCCAGATAATTTATGGAATTAACTGCTTCCAGTTGCTGATTTGCTATAGTGTAGCTAAATGATAAAGGATCTTTCTTCCTGTGTATTCGCAGCACATTACACTTGTCTATGTTGAGCTTTAATTGCCATTCCCTGCACCATGCGTCAATTCGATGCAGATCCTCCTGCATCTCAATACAATTTTCCATTGTTACAACCTCTATATATACTACCGCATCATCCGCAAAAAGCCTCAGTGAACTTCCAATGTTATCCGCAAGGTCATTTATATATATCGTGAACAGCAAAGGACCCATGACACTCCCCTGTGGCACACCTGACATAACGCCTACTTCGGAAGACTTCTCTCCATTGAGAATGACCTTCTGCTTTCTGTTATCTAGGAATTCCTCAATCCAATCACACAATTGGTCTGATAGACCAAATGCTCTTACTGTGTTCATTAAACGTTTGTGGGGTACTGTATCAAACGCCTTGCGGAAGTCGACAAACACAGCATCTACCTGAGAACCCCTGTCTATGGCCCTCTGAGTCTCGTGGACGAATAGCGCGAGCTGGGTTTCACACGAACGCCTTTTTCGAAACCCATGCTGATTCCTAGAGAGCAGATTCCTAGTCTCGAGACATGTCTTTATATTCGAACATAATACATGTTCCAAAATTCTACAACTGACCAACGTTAGAGATATAGGCCTATAGTTCTGCACATCTGTTCAAGGACCCTTCTTGAAAATGGGGATGACCTGCACCATTCTCCAATCTTTCATAATGCTATGCTCTTCTAGACCCCTACGATACACCATTGCGAGAAGGGGGGGGGGGGGGCAGTTCCTTCGCGTGCTCTGTATAAAAACAAACCGGTATCCCATCAGGTCCTGAGGCCTTTCCTCTTTTGAGCAATTTTAATTGTTTTTATATCCCTCTGTCAATTATTTCGATATCCACCATTTTGTAATCTGTGCGGCAATCTACGGAAGGAACTACAGTGCAATCTTCCTCTGTGAAACAGCTTTGGAAAAAGACATTTGGTAGTTCCGCCTTTTGAGTGGCATCCTCTGTTTCAGTCCCATTTATGTCACAGAGTGTCTGGACACTTTGTTTTGATCCACCTACCGCTTTGACATAAGACCAAAATTTCTTAGGATTTTCAGCCAAGTCAGTACAAAGAACTCTACTTTAAAATTCGTTGAACACCTCCCACATAGCCCTCATCATGCTACATTTTGCTTCATGTAATTTTTGTTTGTCTACAAGGCTTTGACTACGTCTATGTTTGCAGTGAAGTTCCCTTTGCTTCCGTAGCAGCTTTCTAATTTGGTTGTTGTACCATGGTGGCTCCTTTCCATCTCTTACAACCTTGCTAGGTACATACTCATCTAATGCATATTGTATAATGGCTTGGAACTTGGACCACTGTTCCTCAACACCATCTGTACTTAAGATAAAACTTCTGTGCTGAGCCGTCAAGTAGTCTGAAATCCCGTTTTTGTCACTTTTTCTGAACAGAAAAATCTTCCTACCTTTTTTAATGTTTCTATTTACGGCTGAAATTACCGATGCTGTAACTGCTTTATGGTCGCTGATTCCCTGTCCCGCATTAACTGTTCCAAAAATGCACCATTGATTATGCCACTTACCAGTACACCAATATCTCTAATTCCTTGGAAAGAAAAGTATTATTACAAAAATAAATGAAAATAAAAAATTGAAGTACCAATTTTAACATTAATTATACTTGGAGGCCAATGAAACTTACAAAATTCGAAAGGCACTTTGCCATAGATATGCACAAAACAAAAATCATTCGAGTATGCAGCCATTAAGAGTAGTTAAAGCAAACAGAAGTTTTGATATCTAAAAGATGTACTAGATGATACACCACGGGCACAGACCTAGCATGACAGTCGCCTATTGTCAGAATGAGTGGAATTACAGAATCGACCATGTAGTCAGCAGTGGAAATCAAAATTTATTTCTATGCTATTTCACATATTATCCTGAAATAATTGCTTTTTGATCATATACTGCTGCTATAAGAGAATTCGAGTACATTCTTAATGTGCAAATACAATTGATCGAATTTCGACCTCAGGCAGTACTAGTACAATTAAATCTGTGACACAGCTGTGTGCAGTCTGATGCAACCCCATCACCAAATACCACCCCAGACTGGAACTACTAAACCACATTCTTCTTCATAGCCTTGGTTATCAATTATCATGCCCTGAAATGAGAGAATCCCATCCAGGAGCCCTCCAATGCCGTCCTAAATGGTGTTCTGTCGCTCACCCAACCTCCAGACCATCATAGTTCATCCCTATGCCACTTCCAACCTCAACCCCTTATCACAGGGATCAAACCCCTGTGGAAGACCATGATGCAGGACCTTGCCAACCCACGTATCTGGAAATTCTTTTTTCAGTCCCATCACAGGCTTATTTTACCACATTGGAGGCCAGACTACCTTTGAGAGTAGCCATGCGATTTACCTACTCCTGCTGCAATCACTGCAAAGATTTTTACATTGGTTTGACTGCAATTCTGTTGTCCTTTAGTATGAATGACCACTGTCAAATTGTGGCAAGACAGACCATCTCGTAACAAAGCGTGCAGCTTAATATATAGTCCTCAGTTTCAATGGCCACTGTAAAACCATCTGGATTATCCCCTCCACCACCAACTCTTCTGAACTGTGCAGATGGATATTGTCCTCACAACATATTCTATGATCTCATAACCATCCTGGCGTCAATGTAACATAACAATCCATCCCTACTCCCGAGACCTAACAGTCCCCCCCCCCCCCCCCAAAATCCTACGCCTCATCTCAAATCATTTCTCCCCCAACTGTGTGCAGCCTATTTAATTTAATTTTGTATTATTATTTTCCTCCTACAACCTTCACATTTGCTCCCCTACCTTTTCTCTTTACTGCATCCCAGGTTACATCTCACATTCCCATGTATCTGTGCCTTTACAGTCCACATGCCTTGCGGAACATTCTGTTAAGTTACATGTTGGACAGGAGTGGCCAGAGATGATGGTCATGTGTGCACAATTTGTGCCTGGGTGATTTGTATGATAATATGAATGTTATTTTTGTGATGAAGGCTGTGGGTGAAAATTTAAGTTGTGTGAACGTGATTATCTTTTCAACTTGCCTGCCTATGGCTCAGAGGTTGTCTTAATGGTGAGTTGCTACTTATCCTCGTATCATTGAAATTCCAACATGGAACTTTCACTATTAGATCAGATTATGACAAAACTGTTAGTATTAGTTTAATAGTAATTGTGATAATCATTCATTTATTTATAACAGCTATGAACGATTAAAAGCTGTAATTTTCTTGTGTCCGTCTGTCTGTCTCATGTATGTCAGATTACCAATAATGGGGACTGATGAAAGAAAATTCATGATACTCTTTGTTAAAAATATATATATATGTATATATCAGTGTTACTGTAGCTTTATTTGTTTTTCATTTTGTCCGAAACAGATACAAAAGATTGAACAGAGTATTTTTCTGAAGTTTTCACATGTCTCCTACATACTTAATGTGTTAACATTTACTTTAAACTAACATGTTCACTTAATATTAGTGTCACATTTTCTTGATATGTATAACAGTCATAAAAATAAGTTTAACAAACACTTTTAGAAAGTACATAAAGGGAATCTTTGTTTCAATACTGAGCTTACTTAATATACATAACATTAATAAAAGTCCTTACACTAACAAGAGCTTTATATTTAAATACAGTAAATGTGTACAAATTAAAATCATCATCTTTGTTTCCTTGTTTCCCCACAAGTAATAGCACCATGGCTTGTGTTTATACTAAATTGTATGTCATGTCACTGCCTTTATAAAAGTTGTGTATAAAACAATGTTACTAAGAAAATTTGATTTGTAATTTGATTTGTAAAGAGTGACTCAACCTTTGATCACTCAGTATATAAATGGCAGCATAGCAAAATCTATTTTCTCATCATGGCAAAAATAACTTATTAAATCAAAAAATGGGGGAAAAGATACAGATTTAATTACAAAAATATTATTATAACAATTCTCACTGAAAGGTCTGCAATATTTTATAATAATAAATTAAAGATTTTAACAACAGAAAGTCACTTCTGAACCTGCAACAACTCTATGACTGTGCGCCAACAAATTCATATTTATTTTATACAATAACAAATGTCAAAAATATATCAACATTTCCTTAAAACATAAAAACAGAATCAATAAAAATAGAACATATTGTATTTTCTTTGTAAAAAGCCATTGGTGCCCTTGGTTGGTTTCAAACACACATTTCACAATATCTGTATACTAAAAAAGAGATTCACTTAGGCTTACATAAGACTGCCTTTCCAAACAGAAAAGCAGTTCCAAATAGGAACCTTGGAAATAACACAGGACATTCAGAAGTACCAACACCAGAGGAAAGACCATTTCCCCTCTAAAGAAGAAGGAATGTGAACTAGTATCAATCTAAAGACTGACACATAAATGGAAACCATGTCACTTATGAATTTTACAGATCAAAGACACTGAGTCGTCATATATTTTTCAAATAATCATAATGCTGATGAAACCCATACAATATGCATAAATACTACACAAACCCCCAACTACAAAATGTTAGCCATTATTCATAATTCATAACAAATATGTGGATTTTAATGCCTGCTCAAGTTTTGAAGAATAAATTATTGTAAGATAAGTGTTTATTACGATCAGCTTGTTGTACTTCCAACTTTCCAAACATCTTGTCTTTCACAAATGGCATACAGCTTCATAAATAAAATAGAAAAATGTCAGGATTTAAAATTGGAGGTTTTTGTGCTGTTTGTATTTAGATGATTTGTGGTGCTTTCAACCCACATTAATCATTCATCAGCTAAATAATGGATCAGTAAATAGATATCATTGGCTTTCAGAGAGAAAGTAGATAAAAGGTGATAAGAATGGTTAAATGTTTCCTCTTGCAAAATTCATATCAATAAATACGAGACATTGGCTCCACTTCTGTGTTTTCATCACTTACCACGATGATAGGAAAAGTAATGTCCCCTCTAAGAGAAGCTGATAACAGTCTTTTTTGGCACATTTAAATACCACCCAATGTATATAAAAATAATGTTCCTCTCTCCTACATAGATACCCAATGGACCACAGAATGTAAATATCATGAATTAAATGACTAAGATTCTTTACTGGCCTGTGCTCGCTATCATTATCACATAACAATAATATCTGTTACAATGACCATGCTTATTTTCAAATTGGAAATGTATATGCATTCAAAGGCTTCAGTAACATTCTTTCATGGACAAGTTTCATTGTTATCGTGACGATATTTATTAAAGCTTCACATTTTAAAGCTGAAAGTTGATTTAAGGTTGCAATAAAAATTATTACATAGTACTTACTTCAACAATTACTTCTACTGATGATAAACTTAACTCACTGTGTCCTACAGTCTACAATGTATGTGACTTCCCACTTAATCATTAACATTATATTTTTAACAACATTCAATATACCACAGACAATATATCACATAAGTGACTGTTGAAGTACAATGACTAAAACAGAAAAAAAGCAAAACACAAATTGGAATACAGAACCATATTTTAAAACATTTTTTCTCACTATTCACGCAGTTATCAGCACTTATGTAAAGCACTAAACACTGGAGAAATCAATGGCTGCAGGCTGATACACTGCTGTTCTAACATCATTCATCTGTTTCCGATTTAAATATCTGAAGAAAACTTTCAACATGATCTCAGAACTTTGCTAGCAATCTTACATGTATTTTCTCCCTAATTCAAAAACACAATTCCCTTGTGCATGACACTCAGAAGGTGATAAAGATTATCATACAAAATATACATATAAATAAGAAAACCAACTTTTCATATGGGTAGCATTCAGAATTATGGTTCTACAGAGAAAGAAACAAAAAATTAGTAACAGGAATTACTGTTGTAAAGGAAGACTTTGTATAATTTTAAATCTCTTGTTAAAAGAAGTATTTCCCGAGTATACATACAACACCTGCCTAAAAAAGCATATCACTGGATTTGACATAGTACAGTTTAATCTCACGTGTAAAATACAAAAGATAAATCTTCTTACAAAATAAAATGCAATCATTCAGACAAAATCTTTACAAATCTGATTCCATTTAGTCAGAAACACAATACAAAGGACAAAATCCAAGTGTGTAAAGAATACTAAATAAGTAATCGGTAAGAATTAAAAACACAGAAGGCATAGCCATCACATTTTTTCCTTTCATTTTACACACAGTTCAAAGAGATATGTACGAAAAATATTTTTGTATGCAATTAAAAATTCACTTGTATCATTTATCACCGGATACCCTTACACATTGTCACATATTTGTGCATAAAATACCTAAAGTCTGTAGGTACAAAAACAGACATTTCATATCTTACAACATATTACATAGGGAAGAATCTCACTATCTGTCTCTTCCTTCCTCCTCCTATAGCTCAAACTCTCTTTGCCATTTTTAAAAACAAATCATAATAGAGATAAATATGGGAACATATAGTATAGGAAACCCCACATTCAAACTCCAAATAGAAAAACCAAGTATGATGACCTCCCATACACAGCAAGCAATGTAAGTGCAGAATGAGAGAGACGAACTGACCACCTAATTGGAGACTGCTGGTGACTGAGGCTCTGGGGATGGTGACACGGAATGTGGTGTGTACGACATTTCGCTCGTGACACTTAATCGAGATCCCTTACTTTTGGAAGGACGCCTGTAGGGGCCGCCGTTCGCATCCTGGCGAGGCTCTCTCCCACTCAAGTGGCGCTCTAACCATTTGAGCATCGTGAGGACCGAATCAGTGTTGGGAAGTCGCCGTTCGGCAGCAGTCTTCACTATGTGGGATGATGTCACCCTGAATGTAGCTGCCATTCCCTTGAGAGCCTGGGAAAGAAACGGTGAAATCAATGAGAAGAAACTCCAGTAATGCAACAAACATTAAATAACCAAAGTCCTCATTTATGACACACGGCTCTCTGCCTCTAACAATGGAACATTCAAGTTGGAATATTAGTATAGCTCAGCAATCATCTTTAAAATGTCTCACATTTTTTGGATTCCTTAGTAGGAGATGTAAATTATTGTTTCTGTTGAGATGGAATTATCATCTTTTGGAGGCAAAACTGTTCAGTACAGATGACAGTTTTCAATATTGTTATTTAAATCATGGCTGCATTTCTGTGTGTGTGTGTGTGTGTGTGTGTGTGTGTGTTGTGTTGTGTGTGTGTGTGTGTGTGTGTGTGTGTGTGTTTGAATTTATTAATTTATTTGTGCTACTATCACTTCCTGTGCTCCTTCCCCTAGTAAGTAATCTCCATCTATTTTTTATATATATTTTTCCTGCTAGGAATTTCTCCTCTATATTTTTTGTATCATAAATCCATTTTAAAATTGACAATTTAACTGTTCACTGAAGTAACTGTGTTTCATTTACATTCTGACTGCCAGTAAGTACTATGCAGCACTTTCTGAAGCGGCACACAATAGATATTGAATTGTAATAGACATCTTAAATATAACAAAAGCTGTCATATTAACAATTTTTAATTTTCCAGTCCTTTCTATGTTAAATCATCATCAGGTTAACAACTATTATTAACATTACAATCCATCAAAATTGATGGAAAACTCACGATTATTAATATCTTGTATGTCAACAAAATAAGAATATTCTTTGCCTGATACACTTCTCACTCAACTAAAGCATCACACTTTTAAAAACAATGTGACACCTTATGTTTAGAGATGAAGCATAATAGGAAACCAATTGGTACTGGTTCTATAACGATCTTAGAGCTTATATCAAACATGGCAGTCCAAGGGCAGCTCTACATCTATATAAACTACTACACAAGTTAAAAGTCAATGGCAGAGGGTTCATTCACTTGCTTTTACAATATTTCTCTACAGTTCCATTTTCTAACCGCTCACAGGAAAAAGCATCGCGGTGGTGATGATGGATGCTGCACGGTTTTATGATGCATTTATGTGCTAGTTAGGTGGAATGAGATGCAACTCTGTACTTTCTGAGTTGTCTCCCCTTGAGATGTGTATGTCACTTCCCTGATGCAACTACATATTTGACAAAAATATGTGAGATCATGTGAATGTTCTCACTAGATAACTTTCCTGTTCTCAACTGTTGTCACATAATAGGTGTTAGGTCAGTGGCAATACCACCTATACATCTGGGAATTTATGTTATCTGCATCTGACAGCCAGACCTGACTGTGTAAGATGAGCAGTGTTTCTAAGATTTTGGCTTGTAAAAGTATTTCTTTATGATGAGCACTGAGAATGTTTCAAAAGGAATTTGATGTCTGTCTTGCCAAATGTCAGTTTGATATTTTAAATTTTGTACTCTCTACATGATGCTCAGAAGCAACAAAGCTGAAGTGGACCTGCAACCAGAGAGTAGCATTACACAGATACTCTGAATATGCATTCAAATCAAATGAGAAAACTTATGGAATAAAGATAGCAGCAATTTTTAAGCCACATGAAAAGTACCAAACTGCATGGTAGTTTAGTCTACCATAATGTGTATGTCCCCCTAAATTGGATGGGCAACACAATGATAGGTTGCAAAGAGACAGGCTGTTTCACCTAGAACAGTCCAGTACCTAGTAGAGACCTGTAGTTGTAAAACCAATCTCTGCAATATGAGTATTTGTTTTAGGTTCTTGAAAGTGGGAAGTTTAATTTCTTTCTCTATGACATATATACTTGAACTGGTATGAATAGAATGCACACCACAACAGAATTTGCACTGAAATATTCCTATTTTTGGCCCTATGTTTAACAATCCTTAACAGGCAGCATGCCCTTTCTTTAATTTGACAACATATTCATGATGATAAAAGTTAGGCACATACCTCCATGGCATCTTCATCAGTAACATCATCACCAGCATAAATTATCCTGATTCGTTCACTCCAGTCCACCCCAAATGCAGTTCTCAGAATGTACAGAGATGCACGTCCTTTGTTCCACTGTACTGGAGGCTTTGCTTCAATTGCACAGTGGGCAGATCCGGCTTTGAATCCTGCCTGCTCAATCAGAGTTTGAGCTTGTGCAACCATTTCAGCTCGCAAGTGCATAGGTGTCTCACGATAATGGAATGTTAACAGTGCACCTTTGTTTTCGACCCATGCTCCTTCCCTGCACACCTGTAAAGTAAGAAGTTTTGATTGACTATTTAGTATGCTAGTATTTAAACCATTATTGAACACTAATTGAAGTTTTACAAACTGTTAGTGCATCGTACGTCACCGCAAATTGTGATTTGATAGTTTAAAAAATCACTGAACTATATTATAATAACTGCAAATTAAGACCATTTGAACTATATCTAATGAGCTGAACAGACCTATAAAGGTCAGTTAGAATTTGTTAAAGAACTGATATGATATAACTGTGACTGTTATATGTTTGCTGGTGTCCCATAAGTCAATTTATAATTAATATCAAAGTGATATTTTATCATGTGTTATCCCGTATCTTGATGAGAATGTTATCTCTTTCTAGGATTCATATCCAATGTCAACATTGGCATAATCTCAATAAATGCTACCTATAAATCTACATGAAACAAGAACTACTAGGGATTTAATTTGCTTCACAAATTGCAAAATTTGTCCCACCAAAGTAAATCAGCCTTTTTTTGTACACGATACCAATAGTTCTACTTCTTGTTTGTGCAAAGGGTTTCATATTGAAGAACTGTAATTAATAAATGGGGATTTTAGTTATATAAAGATTAATGCAGGTTCTTTTGAGTCAAACTAGGTCTACAAATTGCACCAGAGGTAGTGGTGACACACTATCACAACATAAAACTATATAAATCTTTATCCATTAAATAATTTGTCACATGCAGCCAGTAATTGACATCAGAAGAGAAGCGATAGCTTACAGTTTGCGTATGAGGAGAGAGTTGTGGAATTTGTACAAGAACTGCTGACAATCGAACAGAAGCAATGATGTCTGCAAATCTACACCTACATCCACATTCATATTCTGCAAGCTGAAAGGTTCCAATATCAAGAAGGCTAGTTACACCTGCAGTGAGAATGTACTTAATTTGTTTGATAATAAATTACAAGCAACAGGTAATTTCTGTGATTTGTCAAAGGCATTTCATTGTGTGAACTGCAACATCCATAGTTATAATTTATAGTGTCATGGGAAATGCTGTAAAATGGTTCAAGTCACATCTCGGTAACAAGAAACAAAGGGTGTCAGTGCAAGGGACTCATGAATTGTTATTATTAAAATGTCTATGTACGACATTACGAACACTGTGGGCCCTGCAGATAACAAGTTGTTGACATTATTGTCATATAATCAAAAGGGAAAAATTCTGCATTACATAAGATTGAAGATTAATAGGAATTAAATATACAGTGTTGAAATTACATAATTGTTATTATTAAACCATCAGTCATCATCAGACTGGGAAGAAATTACATGTGATGACCCACAAGGATCTATCTTAGGGGCCATTGCTTTTTCTTCTGTACAATAATAACATCTCATCAGTTACACTGCTAGAAGCAGAGTTCATTTTGTTTGCAGATGATACGTATATCAAAATAAATAGCATATCGAGCATAATTCTAGAAAGGTCTGCTAATGATATTTTCAGGCATATTAATAGATAATTAATGCCAACTCACTGACATAAAACTTTGAAAAGATTCACTACATGTATTTCAGAGCATGTAAAAGTTTCTATACAGCATATGCATAAAGTAGGAAGAAGAGCAGATACAAGAGGTTGACAGTATTAAATTCCTGGGATTACAACTTGATTCAGTTGGGAAGAGCACACCACAGAACTGCAGAAGCGCCTTAAAAATCTGTATTTGCAATTTGAATATTAGCAGAAGTAGGCAACATAAAAATAAAAAAGCTTGCATACTTTGCTCATTTTCATTGCATGATGTCATATGGTATAATATCCTGAGGTAACTTTTTATGTCAAACAAACGTTTTCAGAGTCTAAAAGCATGTAATATGTATTATTTGTGGAGTAAATTCACTGACATCCTGTAGAAGCCTCTTCAAAGAACTGGGGATATTAACTACTGCCTTGCAGCATATTTATTCCTTAATGAAATTTGTAGTAAAGAATAAAGGCCTCAATCACTTTTTCCAACAAACAGCTCAGTTCATACATACAATACTAAGAACAAGAATGACCTACACGACAATTTACGAGCACTTACTTTAGTTAAAAAAGGGGCCCCTATTCAGAAACACACATTTTCAATAATTTGCCAGCAACCACACAAAAATGTAGTTACAAATAAAGATTATTTTAAAGGGAGACTGAAAGACTTACCAGTGGTCAACTCCTACTGCATTGAGGAATTTTTTATTACAACCAAATAATGTATGTATTCATTCTATTAATAGTATTATTTCACCTGGTAAGAAAAATTATATATTGACATGTTCCACATCCATGAGCATCTCCTCAATAACAATCTATGGAACAAACAGCAAATCTAAAATCTAATCTCCTCCTATTCCAGTTGTGTATGGTTTCTGAAAAAACAATTGACAGTATGCCTCCATGTGGGCCCTAATCTCTCTAATTTCATCATAGTGGTCATTTCACAAGATATACATAGGAGGAAGCAATATATGGGTTGAATCTTTGAGGAACGTATGCTCTTGGAACTTTGACAGAAGCCCTTATTGTAACTCAGAATGTGTCTCTCTTGCAGCATCTGCTACTGGAGCTTCGTAATTATTTTGTAACACTTTCACAATTATTAAATGAGCCCTTAACGAAGCATGGTGTTCTCCGTTCAACCTTTTTTATGTCTTCCGCCTTAATTATACCTTGTATGGATTCCACACTGATGAACAATACTCAAGTGCTGGCTCAATGAGAGTTTTGTACCCTACTTCCTGTGTTGATGGACTACACTTCCTAGGGATTCTTCCAATTAATCTCATTCTGGCATCTGCCTTACCCACAATTAATTTTATATCGTCATTCCATTTCCAATTACTCCTTGTATCTACTCCCAAATATTTTATGGAAGTAACTGCATCCAGTAATCATCCCACTATTGTGTAGTTATATAATAAAGACACTTTCTTTCTATGGAAATGCGGCATTTTACACTTGTTTATGTTGAGGCTCAATTGCCATTCCCTGCACCATGCATCAATATGCTGTATATCATCCTACATATCACTACCCTTTTCCACTGTTGCAACTACTTTATAAGCTACAGCATTATTGACAAAAAGCCTAAATGAATTTTTGATGTAATTACGAGCCATTTATATACATTGTGAAAAGCAAAGGTCCTATAACAATCTAAAATCACTTTAATTTCTGAAGACTTCTCTCCATTGAGAATTACATGCTGCATTCTGTGAGCTAAAAATATCTGAGTCCAGTGACTCTGTTAGTCTGATATTTTATATGCTTGATAAATTATTTTTCAAGAGATAAATTGCTTGGCCAGTACTTACCTTTTTGCTGTACCGCCAATAGTTACACACAGAGAAAAAGACGAAAATAACAAGCTTCCGGAACTGTGTTCCTTCTTCAGGTGGAGAAAAAGAAGAAAAAAGGAATGGGAGAAACTTTCCCGGTGGGATAAATAAAAATAAAAATAGAAAAGAGATGACTTACCAAAAGGACCGGCTCGTCGAGAGAAACAAATAAAATCACACACAAACACACATACAAGCTTTCGCCACCACTGGCAGCTTCTTCAGGAAAAAGAGGAAAACAGGGGAGGAAAAGGGAAGGATATGGGTTTTAAGGAAGTGGAAAAGGAGTCATTCCAATCCCAGGAGTGGAAGGACTTACCTTAGGGGAAAAAAAGGAAGGTAAACAAATACACACACACTCAGACATATCGAAACGCAAACACACCTAGACAGACATTTGTGAAAAGCAAAGAAGTTGGACAGAGATACCAATTGAGGCAGAGGCTCTGTCCACAGAACCCAGGCAAAGATGCTAAAGATAGTGGGCGGGAATTTGAGTTAGCGGAGATTGAGACCAGGTGGGCAACGGGAGGAAAGAATAAGCTGAAGGGCAAGTTCCCATCTCCGGAGTTCTGAAAGGTTGGTGTCGGTGGGAAGTATCCAGATAACCCGGACGGTGTAACACTGTGCCAAGATGTGCTGGCTGTGCACCAAGGCATGTTTAGCCACAGGGTGATCCTCATTACCAACAAACACTGTCTGCCTGTGACCGTTCATGCGAATGGACAGTTTGTTGCTGGTCATTCCCACATAGAACGCTTCACAGTGCAGGCATGTCAGTTGGTAAATCACGTGGGTGCTATCGCAAGTGGCTCTGCCCTTGATCGTGTACACCTTCCGGGTTACTGGACTGGAGTAAGTGGTGGTGGAAGGGTGCATAGCGCAGGTTTTACAACGGGGGCGGTTGCATGGGTAGGAGCCAGAGGGTAGGGAAGGTGGTTTGGGGGTTTCATAGGGATGGACTAGGAGGTTACGAAGGTTAGGTGGGCGGCGGAAAGACACTCTCGGAGGAGTGGGGAGGATGTCATTAAGGATGGATCTCATTTCAGGGCAGGATTTAAGGAAGTCGTATCCCTGCTGGAGAGCCACATTCAGAGTCCGCTCCAGTCCCGGAAAGTATCCGGTGACAAAAGGGGCACTTCTGGGATTCTTCGGTGGAAGGTTCTGGATTTGGAGGAATGAGGAGGTGGCTCTGGTAATTTGCTTCTGAACCAGATCAGGAGGATAGCTGCGGGATGTGAAGGCTGTTATTAGGTTATTGGTGTACTGGTTCAGGGATTCGGGACTGGAGCAGACTCTTTTGCCACGAAGACCTAAGCTGTAGGGAAGGGAACGTTTGATATGGAATGGATGGCAGCTATCATAATGGAGGTACTGTTGTTTGTTGGTAGGTTTGATGTGGACGGATGTGTGAAGTTGGCCGTTGGACAGATGGAGGTCGACATCAAGGAAAGTGGCATGGGATTTGGAGTAGGACCAGGTGAATTTGATGGGACCAAAGGAGTTGAGGTTGGAGAGGAAATGTCGTCAATGAATCTGTACCAAACTTTGGGTTGACGGGCTTGGGTTTCCAGGAAGGCTTCCTCTAAGCGTCCCATAAATAAGTTTTCATACGAGGGGGCCATCCTGGTTCCCATGGCTGTTCCCTTTAGTTGTTGGTATGTCCGGCCCTCAAAGGTGAAGAAGTTGTGGGTTAGGATGAAGCTGGCTAGGGTATTAAGGAAAGAGGTTTTAGGTAGGGAAGTGGGTGGTCGGCGTGAAAGGAAATACTCCATCGCAGCGAGGCCCTGGGCATGTGGGATATTTGAGTATAAGGAGGTGGCATCAACGGTTACAAGGATGGTTTCAGGAGGTAACAGGCTGGGTAAGGATTTCAGGCGATCGAGGAAGTGGTTGGTGTCTTTGATGAAGGATGGCATCAACGGTTACAAGGATGGTTTCAGGAGGTAACAGGCTGGGTAAGGATTTCAGGCGATCGAGGAAGTGGTTGGTGTCTTTGATGAAGGATGGGAGACTGCATATGATGGGTTGAAGGTGTTGGTCTATGTAGGCAGAGATTCGTTCTGTGGGGGCTTGGTAACCGGCCACAATTGGCCGGCCTGGATGATTATGTTTGTGAATCTTAGGAAGTAGGTAGAAGGTAGGGGTGCGGGGTGTCAGTGGGGACATGAGTTTGATGGACTCGGGTGAAAGGTTTTGTAGGGGGCCTAAGGATCTGAGAATTCCCTGAATCTCTGCCTGGACATCAGGAATGGGGTCTTCTTGACAGACTTTGTAGGTAGTATTGTCTGAAAGCTGGCGCAGTCCCTCAGCCTCAGCCTCAGCCAATCTATCTCTTTTGAAAAATAATTCATCATCTCTGTGGAGAATTCCCATTATTAATCGAATTTTATATGCTTGGACTTTCTTCATCAGGTGAAGCTGCGGAACAGTACTGAATGCCTTGTAAAGTCAAGAAAAACAGCCTCTACCTGGGACCCTTACCTACAGCTCTCTGGATCTCATGGGTGAATAGCGTGAGCCAGGTTTGATATGAATGTTGCTTTTAGAAACCATGTAGATTCCTCCAAAGGAGATTTCCAGTCTTCAGAAATGTCTAAATCCACAAACATAAAACATGTTTTAAACATTTCTATAGTTTGGAAGATTTGATCAACTACCCTTCTTGAAAACAGAAATGACCTGTTCTTATTCCAATTCTTAGGAACACTTTACTTCTCTATAGACCTATGGTTTACTACTACTAGAAAGGGGACAAATTCCTTCACATACTTAGTGTAAAATCAAAATGATATCATATCAGGTCCAGTGGCTTTTCCTATGTTGAGCATGTTCAATTACTTTTCTATCCCTCTGACTTTTATATCAATATCTGCCATTTTGTCATTCATGTGTGGTTTCCTCTGTGAAACAGCTTTGGAAAAAGACATTTAGTATTTAAGGTTACAAATATTTATGGTTACAAAGTGCCTGGATATCTGGTTTAGAAATGTTTACCATTTTGACACAGGACCAAAGTATTTTAGGATTTTCTTCAAAGTTGCTCTCAAAGTTATTGAACACCTCTCAAAGCGGTAGGTGGATCAAAACAAAAGCTCCAGACACTCTGTGACGAAAATGGCATTGAAACAGAGAGTGATACTCTACAGGTTGAATTACTAAATGACTTTTTTCCAAAGCTGTTTCTCAGAGGAAGATTGCACTGTAGTTCCTTCTCTAGATTGCCACACAAACTACAAAATGGCAGATTTTGAAATAATTGACAGAGGGATAGAAAAACAATTAAAATCGCGCAAAAGATGAAAGGCCGCAGGACCAGATGGGATACTGGTTCGTTTTTAGACAGAGTATACGAAGGAACTTGCCCCCCTTCTTGCAGTGGTGTACCGTAGGTCTCTAGAAGAGCATAGTGTTCTAAAAAAGATTGGAAAATGGCGCAGGTCATCCCTATTTTTAATAAGAGACATCAAAGAGATGTGCAGAACTATAGGCCTATATCTCTAACGTCGGTCAGTTGTAGAATTTTGGAACATGTATTATGTTCGAGTTTAATGACGTGTCTGGAGACTAGTAATCTGCTCTGTAGGAATCAGCATGGATTTTGAAAAAGGTGATCGTGTGAAACCCAGCTTGCGCTATTCGTCCACAAGACTCAGAGGGCCATAGACACGGGTTCTCAGGTAGGCATTTGATACAGTTCCCTACAGACATTTAATGAACAAAGTAAGAGCATTTGGTCTATCAGACCAATTGTGTGATTGGATTGAAGAGTTCCTAGATAAAAGAATGCAGCGTGTCATTCTCAATGGAGAGAAGTCTTCCGAAGTAAGAGTGATGTCAGGGGTGCCACAGGGGAGTGTCATGGGTCCGTTGCTGTTCGCGATGTATATAAATGACCTTGTGGATAAATTCGGAAGTTCGGTGGGGCTTTCTGCTGATGTGCTGTAGTATATAGAGGTTGAAACAATGGAAACTTGTATTGAAATGCAGGAGGATCTGCATAGAATTGACGCATGGTGCAGGGAATGGGAACTGAATCTCAATGTAGACAAGTGTCAATACATAAAAAGAAAGATCCTGTATCATTTAGCTACACTACAGCAGGTCAGCAACTGAAGCAGTTAATTCCATAAATTATCTGGGAGTAGGCATTAGGAGTGACTTAAAATGGAACAACCATATAAAATCAGTCGTCAGTAAAGCAGATGCCAGACTAAGATTCATTGGAAGAATTCTAAGGAAATGCAGTCTGAAAACAAAGGAAGTAGGTTACAGTACACTTGTTCGCCCACAGCTTGAATACTGCTCACCGTGTGGAATCCATACCAAGTGGGGTTGATAGAGGAAGTACAAAAGATCCAATGGAGAGCAGCGTGCTTCATTGCAGGATCATTTGGTAATCGAGAAAGCGTTACGGAGATGATCAATAAACTCCAGTGGAAGACTCTGCAGGAGAGACGCTCTGTTGCTTGGTACAGGCTTTTGTTGAAGTTTCGAAAACATATGTTTACTGAGGAGTATAGCAGTATATTGCTAGCTCCTATGTATATCTCGCGAAGAAATCATGAAGATAAAATCAGAGAGATTAGAGTCCACACAGAAGCATACGGACAATCTTTCTTTCCGCGAACAATACGTGACTGGAATAGGAGGGAGAACCGATAGTGGTACTCAAGGTACCCTCTGCCACACACTGTCGGGTGGCTTGCAGAGTATGGATGTAGATAGCAGTGCTTCCACTTATCTTAGCATCATTTAAATTTTGAGTGTCTGCATGCCATTTGCTACGTTTATATTTGCAGTGAAGTTTTCTTTGCTTTTGTAACAGTTTTCTAACTCTGTTGTTGAACTATGGTGGATCTTTTTCATAAATTTACTTGCCACAAACTTAACGCATATAGTATGGTGCACTTGAACTTCAATAACAATTGTTCAACATGTCAGTGTTAGGGACAAAACCATCACGTTCACGTTGAGCACCAAGTGCTCTGAAATTTGTCCCTTGTTAAATAATGTCATCTTCCTACGTTTCTTGATATTTCTACTTACAGTTGTTCGCATTGACGATGTAACTACTTTTATGATCACTCATTTCCTGATCTACACCAACTGAATCTGAAAGTTCAGGTCTATTTAGCATCCACAGGTCTAAGACGTTATCTCTATGAGTTGGCTCTCTATTTAACTGTACAAGGTAATTTCTGGATACAGCACTTAGAACAATATTGCTTGATTCTCTGTCCCTGCCACCTGCCTTAAACACACTTGTCTCCCAGTCCACATATAGTAACTTAAAATTTCCACCTAAAATTATAACATGACTAGGAAACCAATGGGAAATATTTTAAGCTTTCTCTCAGATGATCTGTTACTACTGCTGCTGAGCCAGGTTATCTATAAAATCTGAGCCACTTCTCACACTTACTTTCACGCAAATTATTTCACATTCTGAATCTGCACTCATTTCACTCGATATTAATGTTCCTTGAAATCAGCAAAGGGATTTTGGGCAGAAGACGGCTACCAAGGAACATGATGGACAATTTAGTAAACTTACAATATTGTATTGACTCGAGTAATCTGCACATTTTTTTTTTTTCCTTTAGGCCGGTATTATACGACAATATTTTCGATCAAATCTCTGACAAAGAAATATTATCAAATATTCTTAATATTTCTTAGACATAAACCTTCAGCATGGTGTTAAAAAGTGATATTATGGATGTCACATTCAAAGATCGGGATAATAACAATTTTTTATTGTGTGCTACCTTAGCCACTATAAAAACTGCATATAATTTGCTTGACAATGACAATGGCACAACGTATCAGTATTTTTGCTGTAAAGGCCCTCCTCATGTCACAAACCGGTGTGGCAGAGTAGCGTCTCTTTCTGCCAGTTTCTTTGGTAGTGCAGCTGGCACATATGAACAGTTACATTGTTGATTTAAGAATGACTAGTTGCATTTGCTTGTGATACCATCTTTCTGAGTAATAAAGTACATTATATACTTAAGTTGGGTATTATTCGGTTCAGTACCACCATATTACCCACACCAGCATCAGCATGTGACAAAGACTGTATCTGGAGAAAACACGGTTACAGCAATTTCTCGCTACTGGGGTTAAATGATAATTATGATGTGGCATTGCAGCTATGTTCAAACACACACACACGTTGATTAGCAACAGCAATGCTAGCACGCAAAGCGGTTACATTTTGCATTGCAGCGAACAGAAAACAAGCAACTTTTATTATCAAATATACAATGAGGCGCTACATTTGATGATATTTCTTTGATGAAAGATACCTGTATGTTAAAGTTCCCTATTACACTATCAAATAACTTTGACCAAGATATATGACCGTGTAATACCAGTCTCAGCTCCAGTTATTTACTAACTGTTCAGATTCTGTAAGCGTTCATTTCAGTGTGTGTTACTTTGAGTACATTTTCACAGTAATACATTACGAATGAAATAGTTTTCAATTTGTCAACTCTGCGTGCCCACCCCCCCCCCCTCTCTCAATCAGTGCGGCGTCATGGCACCCCAGATGGCTGCCCACATGTGCTTGTTTAAAGCCGAGGGGTGGTATCCTCATCTACCACAAATCCGTGTGTGTGCTATCAAAATTTGGGGGTACACAGATTACTCAAGTATATACGGTATGTGTCAGCAAACATGTGTTGGAAATTTCTATAATCTCAGCTGAATGTTTACAAAAATTAAACACTGCAACATTTTAATGCTACCTACTCCATATTAAGACTATTACTTAAGACCCAATTCAGCCAACTGCATGAAAGTAATAAAAAATTGTGGAACTAAATAGAAATGGCACACTACCTGCTCCTGCAGTGCTTTCAACAAATCTGTCACCTTGTCTTCAAATTCACTCGGCATTGGATGAACAAATTTGCTTCCATCAGGATGAAGAATTTCAAGACCATGGTTACCAGCATATGTTATGCCCTCAATGCCCACCTGAAACAAAAAATCAGACTTCCAGTCAATCCCACAATCACAAACAACATTACAAAAACAGACTCTAATGATAGTTAATATCTAACTATTAAATTTCTTTCTACACTTGCCCCTCTTCTTCTAGTAAGTTGACTGTTTAACTCTCTTCAGTTGTCTGACTAGATGTACCAATTGTATATTTATATAATAAGTCAACTAGACACGTACTGCCAACAACGAAATGCAAAATATACGTTTGAATAAATGCAAAGCGTCAAGAAATTCGACTGTGAATAATTTTTAAGCGCTATACTTTAAGGCGAAAGCCATGCCAGTGTCAATTTATATAGATTATGTCATTTTTTCTGCACAAACCTTCCTACAAAAAGCATAAAACGCAGGAAAAGTGTAAATATGTTAACGCAAAAACAGGGGCAAATTAACATTGTGAACATAGGAAATTTGATGGGACTGACAAAAAATGGAGAAATTTGGGATGACTTCTTATGGCAACATTGGTTATGATATGTCTCCTTTACCGTACACGACACGTTTTTCAAACTGTTTACTACTGATTTAGACATTTTACAATAATTTATTAATAAAATCTTCAAATTATTTTGCTTCCTTAACCTTGATATAATATTTTGAAAGTCTTGTTCAAACCTGATGAAGAAACCCTGTTCTGAAAGCTTGGTTTTTTTTTTTTTTTTTTTTTTTTTTTTGGACAATCAGTGGTACAGCACAAAGGTAAGTACTGGCCAGCCAATTTATCTCTTTTGAATAATAATTAATCACCTTTGTAGAGAATTTCTATCTTTAATCGAATATTTTGAAACTCTTCCTGTTTCTATTCTAACTTAGACATTAAAAAACAATATATATTTTGTCAATGCATTGTAGCCTAATGCTGCTAAATTTGTTCTAAAAAGAAGTATTGACACAACAGCTAATCTATTGTGATCTATCTCAAACTTAAGAAATCTTAAAATACAATTTTGAAAAAGAACATCCAAAAGAGGTAGAATAGCTGGCCAGTACCTACCTCAGCTCAGTACAGCTGATACTAACACCAAAAAGATGAAAATAAAAGTTTGGTGTTGTTATTTGAAATACTAAGCTGAGGTATGTACTGGTCAGTCACTATCTCTTTTTAATTTTTCTTCTTTTGTTTTCCTTTTTTTCACATCTGTGTGGATAATTTCTGTCAGATTAATAAAATACAATTTTATCAGTTTTATTCATCTCCTTTGCTAGATGCTAGTTTCAAACTGTAAGATATTTCCTGAAAGCTAATGTTGCAAACACAAGAATATCATAATCTTTCCAGCAATAAATTCTTTATGTCTAAATATTTCCTGTATTTTTCTGTTGGGAGTTTGTAGTGTAACATGGTTCACTACATTCCTTAAGCTTGATTCAAGATAGTCAAATAGCTTACACTTTGAGGATATTAAGCAAACTGAGATCAGAAATTGCCCAGGGAACTTTGTCTGTGCACTGTGATTTATATGGTAAATCAAACCTCTCCCTTAATAACTCCCACACTTCAGTAAAATAAAATAAAAATATATTGAGAAATTATGGAACTAGACTTGTAGAGAAATTTGATTCAAGGGACTGATTTGAGAACTAAATAGTTTACACAGAGGATTACCACAAGTTTTATTTACAACAAGACTTTCAAAAACAATAATATCTCAGGGCCGATTTGACTGGGCATGGACATGACTCAGATCTGAACAGGGAAGGAGAAGGTCCTGTCACACCAATATTAACTTGATGTGGGCGTCAGGCGAGGGATCAGCACGGTGCGGTGCGGCCTAATCCTCGAGGGAAGGCGTCAAAGTCCTGCGTCTCAAATGTTCAAATGTTTGTAAAGTCTATGGGACTTAACTACGGGGCTATCAGTCCCTAAACTTACAAACTACTTATGAACTAACTTAGAATAAGGACGGCACAAATATCCATGCCCGAGGGGGGATTCGAACCCCCGACCGTAGTGGCTGTGCAGACCGTGACTGGAGCGCCTCAGTCTCCTTGGGCACCGCGGCTGGCGTCCTGCGTCTGCGGAGGTGGGAGCTGCCTGCATGTCTCCTCGCTTCTCCAGTGACGGACCAAGTTTCTTCTTCTGTAGTTTCTCACAAAGTCTCTTCGCTCTTGAGCTATTGCTTCCCCTCAAATTTTGCGTCTCTTTGGCTCTGTGATTGGTGAGCTGGTTTTGCAATGCCATCCAATAGCTGACAGCCATTTTCATGACAACGCCTCTCACTCCCCGGTGGAAATTTTTTGTGGGCCGAGATGAGACTCACAAACTGGCATCTTTCTCACGTTTCAAGCATGTTGTCTTTATCTTCTGCATTCCTTCTTGGTTCTAAAAAACAGTTCTTTGTGGCAGCTGTCTGTGTTAGGCCTGTCTAGTATGCTATGTATCATGGTCTTTCTCCCTGGCCAGAAACATTGTTTTGGTGGGACCACTTTATCTATACTGCAAGCCAGTCTCTCTCCCACTCACATACATGTGCACTGCAGGGTTGGTTTGTCTTTGTCCCGTCTGCAGAGGTCCACGTTTTATAAGTGATGCCATCACTGTTTTTTTGGAAACAACTCCTCTGGTATTTGCAGATAACGGATTTCTCGCTATTGTCTCTATTTAATTGTAAGTACCTCTCCTCCCTGTGTTCACTGTCGCCATTTATCAGCATGCTCCTAAAGTCGGGCTGGTTTCGCCGTGTATGTCCTTTCGAGTAAGGCCACAGAAATTCACTTGGCTGCCTCCTGGTGGAAGAATGCAGGGTGGTGGCTGGTGCTGAAGGTGAAAGCTGGGGTACTTCCTGCTGGCTCCCTCAGGCCGGTCCCTCTCCACCCCCTGGGTAGGTCAGCCGGCAGTTCGCTGGCGCGGCTTGCGCGAATGCTTCCATCAGCAAAGTGCCTGAACAAAAGTAGTCCCTGGCCGAAATATTACAGCACGTTCCGGGTGTATGCACAGTAGTTGAGCACACAGAGAAATCGTAGAGGAGCTCTGGTTCAAAGCAGAATGAGAAGCACCGAGATAAATATTCTGCGTTTCAAAGGTCTGCGATTTGAACATGGTTCTTTTTTTTTTTTTTTATTAAGTTGCTTCCCTTCTTCAGTAAAGTAAAGGCCACACTAATGAATGTATTAGTTTGTAGGTAAATGTGTAATACATATGTGTAAATGGAGAATTTGCCTATATGAAGTTATTTAGTACCAGCTGCTGAATTAGATCTACATGTCGACTGAACTGCAACTTCACCAGAGTTTTGAAATCTGAGCTTAAATTTCAAGAGTTTACCCTTAATTGTAAACAGACTAGACTGTTCCAAACAAGAAGGGAAAACAATATAACTACACCTCAAAACTTAAGAAGATTATTTATAATTTAAATGTGTGCCGTCTCACAAGAAAATGCATGGTTAGAACACTACATAAATGTTACCCAAGGTGACAGGACTTTAAAATAGGATTAAAGAAGAAGGAGGAGAATAGAAACTACAAGGTGACCATTTGAAGAAGAAAATGAGGTAGAACAATAATAACCAAATTATGAGAAATCAATCGTGGATAGAAGATTGCAACAGCAACAAAAATAAACAACTGGATCAGCCAACTTCAAATACCAAGATCCCTATGAAATACTCCAAATGACATTTTACCAGATTTATCATTGAATTTACCAATGCCTACACGCTAAATCTACGCGACACAGGTGTATGCACTCCATGTGGAGACAACACAATGACCTGCTGTGATTGACCGTCCTCATCTCCCGACTTGACATGATCCTGTGGTGAGCGTACCTTTTTCTATAAATTGCAACAGTGTCTGTGAGTGATTGAAGTGAAAATAATAAAAAAACAAATATAAGTGCTATTTAGTTTATGGCTTTAACAAGCAAGATGGAAACCACATTAAATGAAGAATTACCTCCAGGAGTATTTATGTGGGTTTAAGAAATCACAGAAACTTTGGTAGAACAAACAAATAAAACAAATGTTAGAAACACAAGAAAATACCCCAAAAACTGTATCTAAATTAGGTAAGTACAAAGGCTAGACAATATAGACACAAAACTTCAGAAACATGTTACTTAATGTCAGGAAATTTACACCTACTTAATTAAGGATTTCCAAACTCTAAAAGAACTAATTGTTTCTGAAGATGAAATAATAGAACTTCAATTAGGAAAGCAAAGAGGTTCACTTAAAGAAGAAATTTTACAATGTGTTAAAGAAAAATAGTAGTTCTGTAGATTTATTTGAGAGAGAGGTAAATAAAAAAATTCAAATTTTAGATCAACACTTACAAATGACTCAAACCCAAATTGGGGTTTTGGAAGAAAAATCCAGTTCTGAACTCAGAGGGTTGGAGAAACTGACAATAAATTAGAAACCTTAAAAATTATCCAAACTTTACCAAAATCAATTTACCTTTAAGTGAAGTGCTGGATTGGGAAAGGAGGAATAAAAAGATTAAGGAACAGTGCAATTTGTTTTCAAGATTTACATATTGAGGCATAAAGCATAACCGAATTGGAACAAGTCAAGTTTTTCATAGATAGAGGGGTAATGGAATCACAGTTGCTCACTAAAATGTAAAACAATACAGGGTGTTTCAAAAAGAATATATGTATTTGAAAGTATTATTTTGTCCAAACTATCGATTGCTGCACCTCAGCTCAGCTATTGGAGAAACAAATACATAGTCTCGTTTATATTAATAGCAACTAGATATCAGTTGTCTTCTGTTTTGCCTGGTAGCTGCCACATGTTTAAAAAAATCATTTTGTTCTCGAGTTTGCGAAGTGTCATTCCATGATTACAGTGCAATGATGTTTCAGGTTGAGGTACCAAATTGATCCTCCAAAGGGATCGAACATTCACAAAGAGTACCGACAGTTTGTAGATACAGGATGTTTATATAAAGCAAAGAGTCCTGGCCACCCTCGTGTTCACGAAGAAAATGAAGCATGAATTCAAACTGCTTTCCAATGTAGTCCTTCAAAATCAACACATCACGCCAGTTACAAATTACAACTGTCTACAACAACAATTTGGCATGTTTTGGACAATGGTTAGTTATGAAGCCACACAAGTTGCAGCTGTTATAAGCTTTGGCTCTTGATGACAAAACACAAAAGTGTGGCATTTTGTAATGCGATTCCTGATGATATTGAAAATGATGACACTTTTGCACAATGCATTGTGTTCAATGATGAAGCAACTTTTCTTGTTAGTGGTCATGTAAACAAACACAAGGTTCCAATTTGGGGCCTACAGAAACCATATGCAGTCAGTGAACATGTACGAGATTTGCCCACAGTCAATAAGTTTTGTGCAGTATCTTGATAATCTGTTTATAGCCCATTCATAGTTTTGTGTACTTATTACAGGCCTTTCCATTAAATTTATTCAATTAAGTGAATTGTTATTACTTTTTACAATACACACTGATGCACATACATTCACCCATCCAACTACCTAGTGCCACGATTTCATTCAAACATATAATTATTTCAGACATGGAGCATTTGACAATGAGAATGCTATTTTTTTGCACAGTCAAAATCTCATATTTCATCGCACTATTCTTTTGTACTCACGGCGACATTCCTATACCACACACATAAGTATGCTGCTGGCACTATTCTAGACTTAACTATTGTTCATTTAATTTTATTCACTTACACAGAAAATATACCTTGTAGGCCTACTAGAGAGGATTACAATTTTTAATCATTTACATATGCCAATTAGATTTGTTTTTGCTCGTATTTTGGGGATTTTAGTGTTTTTTTATTTTTATTTTATTTTATTTTTTTTAATTTTTATTTATTTATTTATTTATTTATTTTTAAGTTTGGACTGCACAAAAATGTGTAATAGGGGTTTCACTATAATACAGAGACAAGCTACATGCAACTTAAATGATTTATGAATAGAAGGAGAAACTTCATAAAATTATACATTTTTTTCTCTGTGTTCTCCTGACAAAATGGCGATGACAGGCAATGATAGACAATAAATACGCTTTCAACTTCTACTGATCAGCAGAGGCTGAAGGAAATTTGTGTTTAGTAAGATCGCTGGACTCCTACCACCGACATCTATCTTACGAATACACCCCTAGAGGAATTGACAAACTCTTTTGATTAAATGGATGGACACCAGTTAGGCCTTAGTCTCATGTCTCCATATTCCATTATCGTTTACCCTAAGACATAACTATTATTCTTTCTCTCTCCTTTCATCTTTTTAAGGTTCATTTTTTGCTATCAGTTTTACCAGATCATGATTTACAAGAACATCTACAGCCAGACTAATGAAATGGTACTGACAAACCATTTACCAATATTTAGCGTGAAAATACACACAGAATTGATAATATTACTAAATACAGTATCTTGGAAAATCTACATTTCTCATAGTGAAGATGACTGATTACAACTTCATTTTGCTTTAATGATCTATCTTTTGTTTTTATATGGTTTTTACTTAGTTATAAGATGTTATTTTCATGTTTCACATAACACTTGCATATGCTGAGATGTGCATGATACTAAGATTCTCCAGTTGTCTCTAAAGAGAGAGCTGACTTTATTTGAAATTGTTTCAGTTATTATTATTATTATTTATTTATTCTTGGATGTTTACTACTTTTTGTACACAATAAAACTGGAGAAGGGTTTATAGCCAGTTTTATATGGGTGGTCGTTTAATTTGTAGCCCAGTGTGCTGCAAAATAAAGGTAGGTACACACACACACACACACACACACACACACACTTGGCACTCCATAGTGGAGATTGAAGTTTCTCTTCAGGGATCCTTTGGTGTGAAGCTACTGCACAGCCATTTTGTATGGGTCCATCAACATCTTATATAGACATTAAGTTTCCCCCCGGTGCTGTAGTGAAGTGTGGAAGGGACAGGCGTTTCCAGGGAAGGTGGCTGTCATCTTTATCTTCTTTGAATCCAATCTCCTGTTTTTTCCTTTTCCTTTCATCCTTCTCTATATGAGTACCTGTCAATTGCTCCTATTTGTTTCTATTTACATATATATCTTTTTTCTGCATCACACATACTTTTAATTAATTATTTTATTTATTTTTTAAATTTCTTTTGCTTTGGACTTGACTTCAAAATCCTACAAAGTTTGCCAAATGACACTTTTTTCCAGAGGTATATGAAGCCAGGATGAGGATACATGGAGTAAGAAGTATTCTGCTGGTGAAAGGAGAGTTGAACGTATACTTTACTCACACAGTACTACTCTTGTTTGATGTTGGGAGATAAGGGAAGAGGAGAGTTCAGACGAGTGCACATTCATAAAAATGTGATGAGTTGGAAGAGATATGTAAGCAAGGAACAAAAAGGGACTTCTTGTTATGACATAAGGTGTGTTATGACTACTAACACTATTATACAATGTATCTCGGCTAACACTGAGCAGTCACATCAAGTCACAATAGATAGGTTCGCTAGCACACACAGTACGCAACTGAGACGAGGTCTCGGCTGTCCCTGCCTCTCTCAAACACCGCGCGGCCGGCAGGGTGCAGCACGATAGTGCCACCAGCGCCGCACAGTGGCCAGTTCTGGTAACGGGCGGAGCGCCGTCTAAACACACGCGCCGCGCGTTACCACGTTCCTCCCCCTTTATGGTGTAATGTCCAGGGGTGCCAACCGCACCCAGGCTACGTCCATGGGTGAGGCCTCGTCCATCTCTGGCTGCCAGTGTCGGGCTGGTAATACCCCATAGGGCTGATAATGTCCTATTCGTCTGTGCCAGGAGTGGCTGGTACCTCTGTGTATGTTGCTCGCGATGACCGGGCATGAGGGCGCACCGTCGGATCCCAGAATTGGAGATAAAAAAGGAGCAGTTTCCTTACTCACAGGTTGAGTTATGGTCCTTTCTGGTGTCTGGATGTCCATAGACTCAGAAGCAGTGGCTTCCTCCCCCCTGTCCACAGTGAGGGGAGCCGAAGGAGGAGGTGACCCGTTGCTCAGGAATGTGGCTGCTGGGACTGATGCCCGTGCCGGGAAAGGCGGCCTAACCGCCGACGGAGCTCGGGCGGACCCAGCACGCATCTCGGAAGTCGCCCCCCCCCCCCCCCCCCCGAAGATGTTGGCACGGAGCATGCTGGCGAAACAGGCCCCAGAGGAGGCGGGGCTGGAGGAGGCGCCCGTGAATCTTCCGGGAGTCGTGGGCGCAACTGATCCCAGTGTCGAAGAAAAGTGCCCATAGCAGTGTCCACAGTGCAAAGTCGACGGCCGAGACACGACATCACCTTACCTGGCAGCCAATGAGGATGACGGCCAAACCCGCGCGGCCACACTAGCGACCCCGGAATATACCGACCTGATGGCTGTGGGGGCACACTCGGTGGCTGAGGCAACAACAAATGAAAGAGAGTGCGAGGTTGCCGGCCATGAAGCAGTTCCGCCGGGCTGCGGTCCCCCGCCAGAGTGAACCGACATGACATCAAGAAACGGATAATGGCATCATCCACAGAGCAAGAGGCCACATATTTGCGCATTTGGGTTTTAAACGTACGCACAAACCTTTCCACTTCGCCATTAGACTGAGGATGAAACGGAGGGGCCGTAATATGACGAATACCCAGACGAGAACAAAAATCTCGAAAAACAGAAGAAGTGAAAGGGGTACCATTATCTGAAATGAGTGTGTGTGGAAACCCCTCCAAAGCAAAAACCTTAGACAGTGACTGAATAGTTACTGCAGTGGACGTGGTGTGGCAACAAAAAATGTATGGAAAGTTGGAGTATGCATCTACGAGAAAAAGCCAATAAGAGTTCAGGAAGGGGCCTGCGTAATCTATGTGCACCCGCTCCCACGGCTGTCGGGGCTGCGGCCAAGAAGAGAGAGACGCTCGAGGCGCTGCTTGCTGTAAAGCACACAACGAACACTTAGCCACCAGCCTCGTAATGTCCCCATCGATGCCGGGCCAAAACACATGCCGGCGAGCCAATGTTTTCGTGCGGGATACTCCCCAGTGTCCTTCATGAAGCATCTGAAGCACTTTGAAACGGAGATCCGCCGGAATCAGCACCCGCGGAGCCTGTCCGTCTGTAGCCAAAAGGAGAACCCCGCCCCATTCAGATAGGCGAAAACGGAAGGAATAATAGTTACGGAGGGGATCTGAAGCCCGACGTGGAGGGACGTCAGGCCAGCCCACTCGAATGCAGTGAAGGACGCGCCGCAGCACAGGATCTGACGACACCGCCTTGGCCAACACTGGCGCCGTAATAGGAAAACCATCAACAGTAGCCTGAGCTTCCTCATCCAAATAAAAGCATAAAAGTTCTTCTTGGTCAAAGTCAGGATCAGGCCCCGCCGGAAGGCGCGATAATGTGTCCGCGTTAGCATGATGTGCCGTGGGACGGAAATGAATTTCATAATTATAACGGGAAAGAAAGAGGGCCCAACGTTGCAACCTATGAGCTGCCTTGTCGGGAAGCGCTGCTGTAGGGTGAAATAGAGAGACCAAGGGCTTATGGTCAGTAATAAGATGAAATTTGACCCCATACAAATAAACATGAAATTTTTTCAAAGCATAGACAATAGCTAATGCCTCCTTTTCAATTTGCGAGTACCGTTGCTGAGTTGCCGTCAACGTCTTAGAGGCATACACAATGGTGCGTTCCGACCCATCGGGATACTTATGGGCCAAAACCGTTCCAATGCCATGTTGGGACGCATCAGTGGCCAGAACCAAATGTTGCCCGGGAACATACGCCGTCAAACAAGGTGCAGAAACCAGTAAGCGCTTTAACGTGCAAAACACTCGTTCACATTCAGACGACCAGGCGAAGGGAACACCCTTGTGAAGCAGACGATGTAAAGGATGCGCTACCGAGGCAGCCCCCGGTAAAAAACGGTGGTAATAGGCAATTTTGCCCAAGAAGACCTGTACCTCCTTAACAGATGTGGGACACGGCAGGGACTGTACCGCAGCCACGCGATCTGGCAATGGGCGGACGCCCGCTGAAGACACCTCAAACCCCAAATAAGGAATAGAAGGTTGGAAAAAACGGGACTTTGCCAGGTTGCAGCGGAGACCAGCTGCTTGTAGGACAGAGAAAATCGCCCGCAGGTTTTGTAAATGCTCGTGTGGGGAGGCTCAAGTAACAACAATATCATCTAAGTAGTTAACACAGCCCGGAACCGGACGGAGAAGCTGCTCTAAGTAGCGCTGAAAAATAGCCGGGGCACTAGCGACCCTGAAAGGGAGTCGCTGATATTGGTTTAACCCAAAGGGAGTGTTGACGACCAACAGACGTTTAGTGTCGTCGTCCAAAGGGAGCTGAAGATAGGCTTCCACTAAATCAATGTAAGAAAAAGAGTGGGAACCAGACAGTAAAGCAAGGAGTTCGTCTGTCCGCGGCATGGGGTATGAGTCAACCACAGACTGTGCATTGATTGTGACTTTAAAATCACCACATATACGTAAAGACCCCCCAGGCTTCTTTACAATAACCAGCGGCGTAGCCCATTCACTAGAAGAAATGGGAGTTAAAACCTAATTCTGTCTTTAGTTGATCGCGCAGGGCCACCGGCACCTGGCGCTTGCGAAAAAACTTGGGTCGCGCCATCGGTTTCATGGTAATGTGGGCAGTAAAGCCCACGGCACAACCCAGGGCCCCCGAAAACAAGGAAGAAAATTCCTGAGAAAGAGCATCTAACTCCGAAAAAGGAACCGAATCCGACAGGAGGTTGACAGAATCATCGATAGAAAAACCAAAAACATTAAAAGCATCCAGGCCGAAAATGTTAGCAGCAGCAGTGTCATCAACAACAAGAAAAGTGACCGGCCTGACGACAGATTTAT
Source organism: Locusta migratoria (assembly GCA_026315105.1). Lineage (NCBI taxonomy): Eukaryota > Metazoa > Arthropoda > Insecta > Orthoptera > Acrididae > Locusta > Locusta migratoria. The sequence continues at coordinate 371,951,214 of CM048750.1, forward strand.
ACGCCGTGGGGGCCGTGAATTGACCCAAGAGAGGAATGCGCTGGCGGCTGTAGCCACGTAAAGAACGGTTGATAGCCACCAGAGGGGGCGAACCAAGTCGTACATACGTGATATAATCGAGAAGAGAAACGGAAGCTCCTGTATCAACAAGTAAAGTAACTGCCCTGTCAAAAATCTGAACGTCAACAAAAAGTTGGGGAGACGAAGAGTGAACAGTGTGGACAAGATTAACATCCATCTCGTCATCTTGCTCATTCGGCCGAGAACGGCAGACAGAAGCCATGTGGCCTTTTTTCTTGCAAGAGTGACATGTAACCCACCGCTTGGGGCAATCAGCCCTGTCATGTTGTACAAAACAAAGAGGACAGGATGGAAAGGACCGCTGCGCGCGAGCGGGAGAGTGCGGCGCGGCCCGCGCCTGCCGTGAAGCCGCTGCCTGTTTACGACCGCGCGTGCGGCGAGTGGGGCGCTCCCGCACGAAAGCGACGTCCGCGAAATCCAAGGGTGCTGAGCCCGACTACGAAACTGCCGTGACATCACCCCAAGTCTCAATTTGATCCCCTGCAGCCCGTGAAACTTCAAAAGACTGTGCAATGTGGGGGGAGACCCACGAAAGAAATAAAGCCTTACACAACGCCGGGTCGGACACCCCGAACGCAAGGAAATGTTGACGCAGTCAGTTTTCATAGGAGTCCCAATCTTCTAAAGAATCGTCAAAACCCGAGAACGGAGGCAGGAACACAGTAGTGGAAGACACAGAACCGGAATCAAACGCCGGCCGAGGAGCCGACGGCAACCGCGACACCAGGGAGTCAAAACGGTCCGCCTGACCCGACACAATCGTCGTTAACCGCTGAACGGACTCAACTACAGTCTGTAACGATTGCTGCAAAATCTGGCCCCAAAGGGGCAGCTGAAAGTTCGCTGGAGTCAGTCCTTCGTTGTCTACCATCTTCCGCGACGGAGTACACACCAATTCAAAAACCACCTTCGTCGCCAATTGTGTTATGACTACTAACACTATTATACAATGTATCTCGGCTAACACTGAGCAGTCACATCAAGTCACAATAGATAGGTTTGCTAGCACACACAGTACGCAACTTAGACGAGGTCTCGGCTGTCCCTGCCTCTCTCAAACACCGCGCGTCCGGCAGGGTGCAGCACGATAGTGCCGCCAGCGCCGCACAGTGGCCAGTTCTGGTAACGGGCGGCGCGCCGTCTAAACACACGCGCCGCGCGTTACCACAAGGTGGAAGGAGGTAGAAGGGAGTTATCCTCAGTGAATGAAGTGGTGAAGTGTAAGACTGTTGGTAGGGTAGTCAGCCCCTAGAAAGAGGCTGCTATGCTATGTCAGGTGCCCAAAGGAGGACCTGATTGGTTGAGGTAGGATGGGACAAGGGGAATCTGACATCCACCAGTTGGGTAGACAAGGCTGAACTTGGTACCACCAAAGAATTCTTTTTCTGTTGGAATATATTTTTTTAGTTTACTTGAGAATTAAACAAGGTAGTACTGACCCTTTGCTCCAAAGTCTTTTCGTTAAGTTTCCAATGTGATAGTTTACATAAAAGATATTTTATTTAATTTTTCTAAATTTTATAAACAGTACACAAAATATATAACATCTGCAGGTTGTCTGTGAGAATTCAATTATAAGTGTAGTTTTTTTTAATTCGAGTATGCACGTTAGGTGAGCATGCCGAGAAATTATAAAGAAGCTCTTGTCCAAAGAAGAATGAAAACCACCAAGTTCAATATTCTGTGTTTTGAAGTACTTTGAACAGTCTTCTTCTTCTTCTTTTTTTCTTTTTTTTTTTATTAAGATGCTTCACTTCTTAAGTAGAGACCAGACTAATGAATATATTAGTTTATAACTAAATGTGTAATAAAAGTGTGAAACTGGAAAATTCGCCTCTATGAAATTTATTCCGTAGTAATTGCTGAATTAAGCCTACAAATTAACTAAATTACAGCTTCGGCAGAATTCCGAAGTCCCAACTTAAATTTCAAGAGTTTACCCTTAATTGGAAACAGACTAGCCAGTTCCAAACAAGAAGTGAAAACAATATAATTCTACCTTAAACTTAAGAAGATTATTTATAATTTAAATGAAGTGTGGTGTCTCAATAGAAATGCACGGTTGGGACACTACACATTTTTAGTAGTTCAATCAAATTGAATGTCACTGCTCTCAGAATGGATCTGGCAAATAATCTGATAACAACCAAAATACTCTAGTTATAGTGTAAGGGGGGAATAAACTGGAACCAGAGATAAGACTTTCTTTGAATACCATTTAAACTTTTCTGAGAAGGAAATCGCTATCTCCAACTGATGTCATTGGCATACAACAGCTTGTAAATTACACAACCACCATATTACTTTTGCTGACAGCACATCTTCAACAATACCATGAATGAAACAAAGTGTTACCCGAACCACAACAAGTTTTGCATCAGATTCTTATCAACTTAAGCCTTCCTCTGCACTTCCTTATGGGAATGTGATACTTTTAACAACTATAATGTTACTTACCATTTGTTTCACATTTACAACATTTCTTCCAGATATGATAGCAACATATACATCGGGCATGTTTGACAAACGCTCCAAAACACTCTTGGTCTCTGGGGGCAGAATTGCCAGGTCTGGGTGCGGTGCGATAGGAGCCAGTGTCCCGTCGTAGTCCAGCAGCAGAGCCAGCTTGTGGTGGTTGCCCAGGTACCTGCAAATATTCATCATCACAGCTGGCTTCCAACTCCTTAAACTAGTTCTTAATTACTTCAGAAATAGGGTACTCTGTGTCCATACTTTGACAAGTATTCATCAAAGTCATCCATAGTCACGGGCTGCATCGTTGTGGGCAAACCGTCGTCACCATCCTCCCTTAGCGAACCCATCGCTTTGAAAAACGATTTCATCCAATAGTTTACATCGTGAAGCTTCTCCCTCCGACGAAGATAGTTCATTCGTAGTGTCCGTTCGTCTTCAGGCATGGTTAATGCCCTGCAATAACAATTTATTATTTACTTCAACTATCTAAAGTTGTACTTTAACGAAACACCAAGTAGGAATAAACCAAAGCTAGAGTACTAACATTTGATCCTTTAAATCAGTTCTTTCATAAGGACGGAAAAGGTAGATAGACAATACTGGTGCATAGTATGGAAAGGTTAGCTACCTTTAAAGATTTTGCCAGAGGACTAGTGAAAAAAAGAAGCATTATAAACATACAAACATGGATGAAGTAGAAAGAAGTGTAAACGGCCTAGCAAAGGTATTATAATTTCCCAGACAGATTATACTTCTCTATAAAAGTACTAAAATTATTTCTTAGAGGTTATAATTTATGTATGAAGTAATTTTAAAAAATGTGGCTACCATACATCTGAAAGGGCATATGTGATGTTGCTACTACTGGTTAATAAAAAGAACAAATTTCTATGTTGTTTTTTTATTTTTATTTTTTTTTTTTTTATTATTTTTTTTTTACAGGCTGATCACTGAGCAGTATGTTGACTAGTCCTAAATATATTGCCATTGTCACATGGCATTTACAGGGTATTTCGTACATTGAAATATGACAATGGTTTCAATCGAAATTTAGAAAGGATGGACCAACGAATAAAAGCATATGGGCTGTTAAATATGTTTCAATAAACAGACATTGTTGCTGATAAGTCTTGCCCATGTCGAAGTTCCGCAAGCGCACTAATACTGATGCAAAACAGAAGTTGATTAATGGAGCGCTAAAGCTGTACAATGAGAGGCAAAAAGATTGCCTGGCTTGAATTATTAGGAGTCCAAGAACAGAGCATTTCATATGCCAAGTTCAGAAGTGCCAGAGTTCCCAATTCTAGTACTCACTGGTGCTTCAGCTTGGTGTTTACACTGGCAAAGAGAAATAATGTAATAGTTGGGATACAGTATATTTCAAGATTAACTGCAGTTTAATTCATACTATCATTTATTTTGAAAATTATTTTAAAGCAGATTAATCTGTTGAGATATAAGAACTCCATATCTGTAAAATAGTACTATGACAAGCCTTTTACATCAGCTTCAGCGACTGCGTGGATAGTCTGAGGGTTTGTGAAAACAATGGATAAGCGTTTGAAGCTAACTGGAGTCTATTTTTGTAAAATTATAGCTGTACAGATAAAATTCAAACCTCAATTCACTACAAATTGTGTAGTTATACACTTTTCTCGCTACCACAATTCAAAAGATTCAATTTTATAATAGTCTGATCCTTAAACAGACAGACCAATGATCATAGGGAAACTAGTCACCCACCTGGCTTTGCATGGGTGAAATTTATATTCTATATCTATACAGAGGGGTCCAAAAAAATGTATCCACTGTTTAAAAGTCCATAACTTGCAAACTAATTGAAAAAATTGTCTCATTTTTGGTGAAAGTGTACCTTAAAGTCCAACTGAAAGATATCAATGTAGGTGCTCGAAATTGTCACCATTAACATCCACACATAAACAATGCCACTGAACTGCAGCACGAACTACTGACTGCAACGTGTTCAGTTGGATATCTGCACATGAATGTACAATGATTCTCGAAGTTCATCGAATGTGCGCGGCTTTTGTCAATAAATGACATCCTTTTAGTGTTCCCCACAGGTAAAAGTCCAAAGGAAATGGAGAACGTGGTGGATACTCCACAGCACCTCTATGGCCTATCCATCTTCCTTCATCGATATAAGTCCTAAGATGAATTTGGTAGTGGGCTGGGGCACCATCTTGTTGAAAGTAAAATCTTCCGTCTCCATACAAGTCTCAGATGGCAGGTAAAATGGATGTCTGAGGCTTCTGAAGGAACACCTCACTGGTAAATGTGCAGTCAAAGAAGAATGGCTCAATGAAGCCCCCGTAAGAAAACACACTACACATTTACACCTGGCAAATTCATGGCTTTGTCTACATGCACGTTCAGATTTTCGGTGGCCCAGTAGATGCAATTGTGGCAATTTATTGTACCATTGAATCTGAACTGTGCCTCATCAGACCACACAATCATTTCTGCAAACTCTTCATCATTGCTCACCATGTTAGTAAACCACTCACAGTACTCCATTCTATGATCTGGGTCATCCTGTTCATTGCATGCAGCAATTGTGGAATGTAGCACTTCCACTTTGCTGTCTTCAAAATTCGCCAAACACTCGAGCGACTCACTCCAATTCCACGGACACACTGTCTCACAAACTTCTGTGGTGAGCGGGTGAATTATTGCAACATACGATGGGAGTTAGCTGGACTTGTTACTGTTACAGGTCATCCAGATCGTTGTTTGTGTACATCTTTAACACAGCCTTCGGCTTCAAATTTGTCTCGAATGTGATGAATCATTAAACGTGTTGGTGGCTCTGTTTGATACTCATATCGCCGTTGAACCTAATTAATGTTTTCGTACTTAAAATATCACTTCAAAACTGACTTCCTTTAATCAAATGTAAGACTTGTGGCAGCCATGTTTACTCAAGTAACTAGGTGCAACTAAGAACAAAACACTGACTATCTGGTGACTGTCATCTCACAAAACAAAACAATGCAATTCAACGCTTGTGTAGTGATTACCAGAACTACAAACTTTTACACTACCAAAGATGAGACAACTCCGTCAGTTAGTTTGCAAGTTATGGACCTTTAAACATTGGACACATTTTTTGGACCCCTCTGTATTAATAGGTGTGTGTATGTACCTTATTTGTTAGTGTGTCCTGCATTACATGCATACTGTGCTTATACAGTCCTCAGCATGTTTAATCCATATTTACATACTACTATCACAGCGTAACATTTATTAAAAAGATTATGGGTGGAAACTGAAATGATAGTGTGTGACAGTGTGTCGTAAATTCAAATCTACCGCAGTGCATTATTGCGCGCAAAGTAATATAAGGGCACTATAGCAATTAGGCAGCGCCGCCTGAGTGAACCAGTCTGTAGTGAACCATGAATAAATACACTCGATGTAAAGAGTTTGTTTTCTTGTGCTAATAAAGTTATAACACTTTAAGTGGTGACGAGTTGTGAAATACTCCAAGCATTTTCATTGGCAGTGTCTTGATAAATATGGAGACTTTAGACCAGCTATCATGCACACTCATCGAGCAACAGACTGCCCTAGTAGCGATGTTACACGAGTTACCACAGACGCTTATGTCAGTTGTGTCAGCATCACTGTCGTAGTCAGGTTGTGCCATGTTCTCTGCCTCCATTTCCTCCATACAAGGAAGCTGCAGAAGTATGGGAGGACTATGAAAAGCATCTGCAGCAACATTTTGTGGCTTTTGGTGTTGGCGACAATCAGCTCTGCAAATCTCTGTTTCTTTCATGGATTTCTGCAAAATTGTATCAACTACTGTCTTAACTCGCCCCCTAGGGAATCCGGCATCATCGTCTTTTACTGAAATGTGTGACATGCTCTCCAAATATTATCACAAAAATAACCCATGTTGTTGCTTTTTACAAGTGCTGCAAGCAGCCTCATCAACCATACCAAGCATGGGCCGCAGAATTACAGGGCTTTAGTAGAAATGTCAATTTGTTATGGACCTGCGTCATGAGTCTTATGCCAATATACGGATAAGAAAGTCAGACAACGGGCAATCCAGCTCCCGAACCCCTCTTTATCCGAAGTATTGAGTATTGCCCAGTCATATGAAATTTCTCATGCCTATGGCGCCCAAATTGACGAGTACATGGACGTCAGTGTTGTGCAGTCTGATGCCATGGCAGACGACATGTCTGTTTCGTACGATGATGGGGAAGTTGCTGCTATACACACATAAACAACAATGAGCGGGGCAACTGTGTATTAAAAAGAAGAGACAGCGGCAGATGCAGCAGCCGCGGCAGCAAAATCAGGTACGTTCGGTGCTTCCATCCTGTCCACGTTGCTTTATCAAACACGAGAGGGTAGGTTGTCCTCAACGCTGAGCTACATGTCACACCTGTCATAAGAAAGGTCACATTGCCTCAGTCTGCAAGTCTAACACGACACTTGTTGTTGCTGAAAATGATGACTCTGTTATCACGAGGCTTCCACAGATGAGCACTTTGCCAATCCTTGCAAGCTCCTGTCGATGGGGTTGAAGTGTAATCAACGGTATACTTTCAAATACTAGTAAGTTATATATAGATGTTCAGGTAATTGACAAAAATCAGGTTCTGTTGTCACTCTCATAAATTCCCACACATACTTGGAATTGGGTTCTCTGTCATTGTCTCCTGTCATGAGCATTTTGCAGACATACAACAAATAGAAAATTCCGATTATCAGCCAGTTTGGGGCGTCCACTTCTTACAAGTCGTTTGTTCGTTCTCTCACTTTTTTTTACTGTTGACCATACAGAAATGGAAAACTTGTTTCGATATGATGCTTTTCAACTTTTTGGATTCTCCATTACAGACAATGTACTTTTGGTACCTGATGATATTCTTTACACTCAATTAGATGCATTGAGTACAGAATTTTCCTTAATTCTCTCTCCTGCCGTGGACCACACTGTCGATTTTGAGGCGCATATAACGCTCAAACTGGCAGCCCACCCGAAGGCTGGCATCTTTCGGAGCTCTCCTACCAGTTACTTCTCGTGAATGGGCATCCCCCCTCATTGAGGTTTGCAAACCTAATGGAAAATAGCAGTTGTGTGGAGATTTCAAAAAGACCATCAATTGATACTTAACTGACTTACTCGTTCTGATGAGTTGTTTGCGAAACTTGCAGGTGAAAAATTCTCCTCCAAAACTGGTTTATCGGAGGCATATCACCAGCTGCCTTTGGACGCAGATTCCAAAACATTTCTCGTCTTAAACACTCCTTTTGGCCTGTATCAGTACCAATGGTTGCCGTTCAGCGTTGCCTGAATGCCAGCTATATTTCAGCATTTTTTTAGAACAGCTAATGGCTTACATCCTTGCATAAACTATCACGATGATACATAGTTACGAGGCTTCCACGGATGAGCACCTTGCCAATCTTTGCAAGCTCCTGTCGACGGGGTTGAAGTGTAATCTCGCTAAATCTTCATTTTTTCAGTCTTCTGTTACGTATCTGGGATTTCAACAGTTATTTGACGGGATCTGTCCCTTACGTCAGCAAGTTGATGCTATCGTGACCTCCCATGGCCATCTAATATTAAAGACCTTCAGGCATTTCTTGGCAAAATTGCCTGCTATCATTAATTCTTTCCTTCCGTGGCTGACATGACCCATCCATTGAATCAGCTGCTCTGTAAGAACATTTCTTTCCACTGAACTGACGAATGCGCCTTTGTCCTCCATAAACATCAACTTCAGTCGGCACCACGTCTAGCCACGTTTTGCCTGGGACGGCAAGTTGTGTTGGCCACAGATGAGGCCCAACATGGTCTTGGGCCATCCTCGCACACTAATATGATAATGGATCAGATCAGCCTATTGCTTATGCTTCGAAGACACTCAACGATGCTCAAAGGCGTTAACCTCAGATTGAGAAAGAGGAACTTGCCATTGTGTATGCCTTAAAAAAAATTCATGTTTTCTTGTACAGTTCTAAATTTCATATTTCATCACTGGCCATAAGCCTCTTGTCTTCCTGTTTCATCCTTCGTCATCGCTTCCACATAAAGCTGCACACAGGTTGCAATGTTAGGCTTTATACTTGTCTTACTTTCACTATGAGATCCATTATCACTCCATGGTCCAACATGAAAATGCTGACACCTTATCGCGGCTGCTTATGGGTCCTGACCACATTTTCGACCGCGATAAGTTACTCTGTTTCCACGTGGATGAGGACAAATGTCATGACGTTCCCTCAGAGCTACTGAAGTCTCTGGGGGAACCAGCCATGACAAAACTGTTTCACCTGGTGTGTAAGATGTACGAGACAGGCGAAGTACCCTCAGACTTTAAGAAAAATGTTATAATCCCCATTCCAAAGAAAGTAGGCGCAGACAGGTGTTAAAACTACAGAACCATCAGTTCTGTCAGTCATGGTTGGAAAATATTAACCCGAACTATTTCCAGAAGGGTGGAAAAGCTGGTAGAAGCCGAACTCGGTGAAGATCAGTTTGGATTCAGGAGAAATGTAGGAACACAGGAGGCAATACTCACTTTACGGCTTATCCTAGAAGATAGATTAAGAAAAGGCAAACCTACATATCTAGCTTTTGTAGATTTGGAGAAGGATTTTTACAATGTTGATTGGAATAAACTCTTTTAAGTTCTGAAGCAAGCAGGAGTAAAATATAGGGAGTGTAAGATTATTTACAACTTGCACAAAAACCAGACAACAGTTGTCAGAGTTGAACGGCATGAAAGGGATGCAGTGGTTGGGAAGGAAGTAAGAAAGGGTTGTAGCCTTTCTTCAATATTATTCAATTTGTACATTGAGCAAGCTATAAAGGAAAGCAAGGAGAAATTTGGAGAAGGAATTAAAGTTCAGGGTGAAGAATTATAAACACTGCATTTTGCCGAGGACATAGAAATTCTGTCAGAGACAGCAAAGGACCTGGAAGAGCAGTTGAACGGAGTGGACAGTGTGCTGAAAGGTGCATATAAGATGAACATTAACAAGAGCAAAACTAGGCTAACGGAGTGCAGTCTAAGAAAATCAGGTGACTGGAGGAATTAGATTAGGTAACGAAACAATAAAGGAGGTAGGAATATTATAGAGGAAAAATTCCTAACAGGAAAAATATACGTAAAAAATAGATGAAGTACACTTACCAGGCGAAAGGGCACAGGCAGTAATAGCAACAAATAAACACACAGACACACACACACACACAAAAATGCTAGCTTTCGCAGCCTAGCTGCTTCATCAGGCAGAAGGGAAGGAGAGGGAAAAGGAAATGATGAGGGTTTTAAGGAAGGGGGTAAGGAGCCATTCCAATCCCGGGACAGGAAAGACTTACCTTGGGGGAAAAAATGGAAGGTAAATAAATGCACATACACCCACACATTTACACAGACACAAGTACACTTAGGCAGACTAAGCCTAAGTGTACTTGTGTCTATGTAAATGTGTGGGTGTATGTGCATTTATTTACCTTCCATTTTTTCCCCCAAGGTAAGTCTTTCCTGTCCCGGGATTGGAATGGCTCCTTACCCCCTTCCTTAAAACCCTCATCATTTCCTTTTCCCTCTCCTTCCCTTCTGCCTGATGAAGCAGCTAGGCTGCGAAAGCTAGCATTTTTGTGTGTGTGTGTGTCTGTGTGTTTATTTGTTGCTATTACTGCCTGTGCCCTTTCGCCTGGTAAGTGTACTTCATCTATTTTTTACGTATAATAAAGGAGGTAGATTAGTTTTGTTACTTGGGCAGTAAAATAACAAATGATGGTTGCAGTACAAAGGATATAAAATGCAGCATGGCAATGGGTAGAAAAGTGTTCTTGAAAAAGAGAAATTTGTTAACATCGAATTTTGATTTAAGCCTAAGGAAGTCCTTTCTGAAGGCATTTGTGTGGAGTGTTGCCTTGTATGGGAGTGAAACATGGACGATAAACAGTGCTGACAGGAAGAGGATAGAGGCTTTTGGAGTGTGGTGCTACAGAAGAATACTGAAGATTAGATGGATGGATCACACAACCAATGAGGAGTTATTGAACAGAATTGGGGAGAAAAGGAATTTCTGGCATACCTTGACTAAAAGAGGGGATCAATTGGTAGGACACATTCTTAGACATTTAGGAATTGTGAATTTAGCATTGGAAGGAAGTGTGTGGGGTACAAAACACAGAGAAAGACCAAGAGATTAATACAGTAAGCAGATTAAGACAGATGTAGGTTGCCGTTCTTATGTGAAGTTGAAGAGGCTTGCTCAGGACAAGGTATTGTGGAGAGCTGCATCAAACCAGCCTCCGGAACTGAAGACTACAACGACAACAAATGGTTTCTCGTCAATGACACTTATTCCAGTTTTCATTTTGTGGTTCACTTTGTGTCCCCTACAACTGTGGCATCCATGAATGCATTGGCAAAGATTTTCGGCCTTGAAGGTCTACCCTCTACACTTGTCACAGGCAAAGGTCCTCAGTTTTCCTCACAGGCTTTTGCATATTTCAGTTCCTGACTCGGTGCTCTTCATGTCACAGCGTCACCTTCCATCCACAGTCGAATGGGGAGGTCGGGCGTCTTGTTCGCACATTCAAGTGTCAGATGAAGAAGTTCCTCACAGAGTTTTCTATGGAAGATGCTTTACTTCACTTTCTAAGTTCTTATCGATTTATGCCCTTGGGTGATCACAGCCCAGTCGAGCTCTTACATGGTCGTCAGCCGTGCACATTGTTACATCTTATTTGCTCTAGACTGTCTCAGGCTGTTTTCAAGCTCCTGACAAAGTCTGGGTAGGTGCTCCTGTCTGGGTACGGGAGTATGGCTCACCCCAAGTGGATCAAAGGAGCCATCAAAAAGTTTAGAGGCTGTCGGTTGTGTGACATCCATACTGATGAAGGAATGGTTGTTCACCAATTTGACCAGATACATCTGTGGGCAATGGAACTGACATTGTCTCCACACAGGACTATTCATACTCCTTCAGAAGCCAATAGACACCATCTCTGGGCCCCAACTTTACTGTCCAAAACTCCGAGCACCCAACTTACTCCTGCAGAAGATGTGCTTACATCACATGAGCTGACTGTGAGGGGGGGGGGGGGGGGGGGGAGTGTGCCAGCATCACAGTCACATGCACCAAAGGCATCACAGCTGTCACCCGTCCTTCAGTCCCGGGGACGTGTGTCTCCAGCAAAGAGCACGCTGAATTTTCCACCACCTGCAACCAATACTTCAGAGATGTCACCCATCATTAAGCCATAGATCCATGGTCCGCAAAAGGGGTCCCTTCCGGAGCACTTTCACTCATACGTTCGAGTGGCACCATGTCCGCAACACGTCAATAGCCGATGGATATCTCTAGATTGTACAACAACCTCTGCAATGTGAAGTGAATTTCGCAAAAGCGAAAAGTGTTGTGACAGTGCGTCGTAAATTCAAATCTACTGCCATGCGTTATTGTGTGCAAAGTAATATAGAGGCACTATGGCAATTAAGACAGTACTGCCCGAGTGAACCGTGAGTTGCCAGTGACTCAGGGGAGCATGGCAATCTGAGGTGAACCATGATTCAATATACTCGATGTAAAGAGTTTGTTTTCTTGTGCTAATAAAGTTATAACAGATAGTGGTGTCCCTTGTGGAGGAAGATGAACCAGAAAGACACTATCCCTACCCCTAACCCCTTATTACCCCCTTTTTTTTTTTTTTTTTTTTTTTTTTAATGGGGATCTGTCAAATAAAAAGCCTACAATAGAAAAGAAGCTAACATCGAAGAGTTGGCAGCTAGAAGTTTTGCATTGTTGTGCCCCAATCACACAACAATGCCAGCGAAATGCAGTTTATGAAAATGTGCACATATAGGAAGTTTGCAGAGACATCAATGTGAAACCAAAATCTGTAGTACACTTATAACAATGTAAAGATTTCTGTAATGCAGAGAAAAAGCATGAAATACATTGGTTTTAAGGAAATTTGCTAATACTATCATCACCCATTGTTACTTTAATACCAAATATAAAAATTTCACTATTTTGTCAAACAATGGAAATTCCAAGAAGGATTCAACAATATTTTTGAGAAGTATAGACTGCTTATTCACCACAAAGATGTCTTATGAGCTGCAAAAAGGCACAAATAATAGAATACAACATTAGAGCTTTTGGCCGTTAAGGCCTTCGTATGTTACACACACACACACACACACACACACACACACACAGGAATGGTGTCTCCAGCTGCTTGCTACTCTACTGAACACAGCTATGAACATTAAATGGAAATTACAGTATTGTTTTACTCATATGATATGTAAACATGCACATTTTTACATTCTACATAATGAAAAATGTGTATGAACTCTTCATGAAATTTGTTCTTGGGTATAAAAAAATAAAAAGTAAATGACTAACATTTAAAAAAAGAAAAAATAAAAGTATCGAATACCACACTGCTCACCTATGAATTACTTCAGCAGCTGTGTGTATTTCATATGGATTGCAGATCAGGGCCTCATGCATCATTTCACCTGCTCCAGCAAATGGTGAAACTATTAAAACTCCTGGAGGCTCATTAATCTGACAAGCAACAAACTCCTTGGCAACAAGGTTCATACCTGGAATGCAACAATATTTAATTAGATCACATCAGACAGAAATTTTAAAATCATACAAGTTCTCACTACACATTAAACTTAGAAATTTATATAATCTCTCAAATCATTACACAGCGTGATGTTCAGTGTTATTACACAATGCTCTGAGTGAACCTATAGGGCACAATTAATACATGAAGGAGGACAGTAATTGCTGGAACCCAGTTGTGAAGGGCAATAATTGCTCAAAACTGTTTGGAATACATCTGAAACCCGGCAACTGGTGCTTTTCTAACCTAAAGTAGTTTGAAATGTAATCTTAATAAGACAACATACAAATTCTGGCAATTTGCAATTAATAAAAAGTACAGAAGTAGCCATTCCCATATTTTGTAGTTTTGGTACCCAAAAACCATGGCTTTTCATGTTTTTATTTCTTTTTCTTTCAGAAAAAACCCTTATCTTCATGACCGACAGAACCCAAGGTATGTGCCCCTGAAAAATTGCATTTTCGTATTTGGTATTTTAAACATATTACTCCTGTGCACTGTCATGTAGTGTATGATTTACTTAAAGAGAAATCATCACCACCATCTATTATTATTATTAAATGCATACTCGACTTGACACCGAATGGAAGAAGAAAAAAGGGACGAATAAATTTTGAGAAAATATATAATTTTAAATTACCTGACACTAGACACTAAAGATTTCAGGTGACATTTTTGGATGTAAATGTTTCTTTTATCAATTTTGACTTAATTGATTTACAAAAAATCATGGTATAGTGGAAATGCTTTGATACCACATTTTCTGCCATTTGGCAACATGTACTGCACAAAAAACTTATGAATCCCTTGTGCTTCAGACATAAATATTCCTTAGTCAATTTTTATCCTGTCTCTGGTTTTTGACTAGTCTTCACAGCCCAATGACATGTGCCCATAACTGAAAAATTAGCTGCAATCGTTGCAGTAAAGAATTTACCAAGATCATCAATTGTTGATCATACTATATAATGTCCTCCTCACCTCCATTTTATTTTCTTTACACTCATAAATTCCTCTTCCACTCCAATGTTTCATCATATACCTTACATATAATACCACGATATAGTAAGGACAGTTTACAACTCACCACAAAGACATACAACAATCTGCAACAGGCACAGAAAAAAGACACACACATACAACACTTAAGGTATCAGCCATTGGCCTTCCTCAGGATAAAGAGCATTCACACAATCAAACAGGCACATTTCAGAGTGACACAACCATCATCTCCAGCCGGCTGCGGCACTCCGAATCATGCTCTGTGGTGAGGGAATACAAGGGAAGGGGAAGGGGAGGGGAGGGGAGGGGGAGGGGAGGGGGAGGGGGAGGGGAGGGAGGGGAGCGGAGGGAAGGTGAGGGGTGGGAGGGAAGGGGAGGGAGGAAAAGGAACGTTGCTTCATGGTGGTGGGGATGATACAGCATGGTCTTACGGAGCATCTACCAACTAGATGGATGGAATGAGATGCAGCTTAGGAATGGGGAGGGAGAGGTGTAGGATGGGGGGGCGGGAGGGGAGGAGGAACTGTAGGGTCCCTCAGAACTGCAGTGATGGGAACTTGCCCTCCAACACATGCTCTCTTCTCGCCATACTCCTGGCCTCAATCTACATTGGCCTCTCCAACTTTACTGTCTTTGACTCACTTATTCATTTTAACCACTCTTCCTCCTTCCTCACCCCACTCCTGATCTATCTTTACTTCTTGACCTAGGTCATCAGCTGTCAGGGCTGGGTACTTATCATGAAATACCTCCAACTTCCACCCATCACACTTCATTCCATTTTACTCAGGGCCTAGGTTGTGAGTAACCAAGAACTACTTTCCCTCTTATCCCCTACACTCCTTTCCATGATGAAGGACATTTATTTTCTGAAAGCTCATTTCCACATTTATTTTTGTCATTTTATGTTAATATTGTCAGTAATGAGTTGAGGTAAGTATAGTGAGCTACTCTTTTGAATAATTTCTGCCATACCCATGTGGAGAATTCCCATCCTACCATCTCTCTGCAATCTCATCCTCCCCCCGTCTCTCAGTTAATCTCCTGTATCACCTCCCCTCTCTTGGTATATCCCCTCCTCACCCCTGTATTCATAAATTTCCTCCTCCTCTCTCTGTCTACCTCCACCTCCTTCCTTCCTATGATAAATAATAAATATCTACCAATTTTTATGGCGATCGGTGAGACGGCGTCCAAGTATACTGTGATGTACCCTCTGCCCTGCACCATTTGGTTTACAAACATAAAGAGTTGTGCTTGCAGTGTCACACACACTTTTTATCCAGGAAGTATTGCATTGCCTTCATCCTAAAGGCTTTTGACAGACCCTCTTGTATGCACAATATTTTGTTGTGAATAATGCTTTTTTTTTGTTTTTTGCAACTTAAGTTTTAATTTGGTCTTATTCTCTCATTCCTGTTTAATGTTGAAGTATTATTCTGCAGTGGTGGGCTAAAATAAGAATCTTTGTTACAGTATCAGTTCCTACGAGTCAAAATTACAAAAATTTAACTGCTAACTGAACCAATGAGAACTTTTTCAGGTTATTCTGGATGTCCTAGTTGGTGTCCTAAAATACATGCAAGTTATCTGTGGAACCTCTTGAAAATTCTGCTAGCAGTTTTTTAGATTAGCATGTTCATACACAGACGACATGAAACTTTTAGTGAGAATAAAACTTTTAATTACAATATCTTGTTTTTCCATAATGCAATCTGGAGAAAATAAAGCCTATATGTTGCCCCCAAACTAAGCTCAAGTTACCTTTGACAATCTGCACAAAAATTTGTCATTTAGTTTGAATATTAGTGTGTTCAAAAGATAAATGTAAGACATGGCAGTTTTACAATTTTATTATAGTACAGATGACTTAGTTGATAATGTCAGAAATACCATAAGGCTGTTTTTAGACAATGGTGTCATTTACAGCAAAGACAAAATTGTGGCAACATGTAGAAATCCTTGTGCGGTATAAGTGATTGGTGTAAAGACTGGCAGTTGACACTCTAAATAATAATTTCATGTGGTTCACTGGCCTGGTGCAAGTTTTTTTTAATTGGATACCACTTCAGCAACTTGTGTGTCCCTACCCTACCCCAATTATCCAACCGGGGAAAGGGGACCTACAGCTTAACGTGGAATCTGAACTATGTGACTCCTCACATCGTTGAGAGGTGAAGGATGGTTTAAAATGCAGACTGAAAAAATCTGAGGTCTGACCAGGTTTAGAACCTGTGACCCTTTGGTTTTCAGTCAAGACAGGCCCGACACTCTACATAATAAATGTACCATAAATAGCCCACTATTATTTGAGTACATTACTGATGATCAACAACTGACAATGGTAAAAATCTTGGAGTGTATGTCTGGAAAGGCCACATAAAATTAGTTTTAGGAAAGGCACAAGTCAGGTCGAGATTCAGTTGGAAGAATCAACAAGAAATCTAATTTACCCATGAAAAAGGTAGTGTATATCTGTCTGGAACCGTTTTAGAAAACAATGATAGATAAAACAGATCTGAGCCAAAGAGTAGGAGCACATTTCATCAAGAATTTAGTAAACATAATGTTGCATGCAGACTTCATGTCATGAAGTATAGGTGCCAACATAATATATTATGCATTACAGTAAATGGACTTTTGTTTCTGATATCCATATTGGCAAACTTATTGAAGTGTTTGCCATTTAGTGACACAGTCAGCACATGAAATGTTCAGAATATTACATAGGCATTTCAAGATACTGGAATTCAAATTTTCATCTGCTTAAGGCGGTCTGATTTTAATGGGGAGTAGAAAGCTATACAGACCATCTCTCAAAGGTGTGACGAGAGCGACAGCAGCATCTCGGTAGAAGGCAGCTAGCTCATCCTGTCCAACTTGGCCATAAATGTATCGAATCGGAGACCAGTTGTAAGTTGTGAAGCGGCCATTTATTCGGCCCACCATTTGGTCCATCTCTTCTTTCAGGTCTTGATATTCTTTCACGTCTGTTCTGGATGGAACCGATATCTGAAGAAGTGTGACCTGTCGGCAATAAAACAAGCAGGTGTCATAATAGAGCGCAGCAGTCATTGATAATTATAAAGTGCTTAATCATTAAAAAGTATATCACCGTTACTGTTATACCAGTGGTCCTACCATTTTTGTCCTACCCTTGTTTTCAAGGGGAGGAAAACAGTAAAGTGATCCATCTGAAGATTGGTTTTAAGACCACAGTGCTTTACTAGACTAGGTCCTGTTGGAGCAATTACGCTGTAAGCATTATGCTCACAGTAATTTTAAAACAACTGGCATTCAGCCATTTTTAAATAGTTAAATAGTAAGATTATCTTATGAAAACAACAAAAAATACCTCTTTACACACATTAAGTACTGTTTGTAACCATCCATTGAGTGTGAACAAAACACTATATGCATGTCAGATCATGTAACTTTTATGAGGTGCGAGTTCTCATGGTGTAATGTGTATTCTAAACGATAGTGCAACTCAACATTTTTCACATCTACAGAGGTGAAAAAAAGTTATGATTCAGCTGAAAACTTGATCAAGCCACAGACACACTGCAATCACAAAGTCAACATCTACAGTAGCCCAGTCCCCCACTTTAAGTCACTGGTTGAAACTAAGGATTACAATAAGCATCCTTTTAGGCAGTTTTCATCATTGTACTGAATGTGGAGTGTTAACCATAAATTAATAGTTTTGCGATTAGATTATATATACCGTTTATTCCACAGATTCATAATGAGAAATCCTATGACATGTGGGAAAAAAAGTAAAGAAAATATGAAGCACATAATTACATGCCAATGCTTTTTCTTATTGGCATAGAATTAGTCAAAAATTAAGAATTTATATACCTTCAAAAATCAATATAAACATGTCACTGAACAAATAATAAAGTAGATAAGGTATTTTAGAGAGAAATATATTGCTGTGTCTTCAAAAGAAAGTGGTTTACAATGATCATTTTGGTACATTGCATACTGTACTGAAGGTGTGCAAAAGTTGACCTCTACAAAGTACATGTTATGTGATTAATACATAGATCAATTGTTTCTGTTAAGAAATGCATCATAAAAGCTCATCTTAAACTAAACTTTCAAAAATGAAGTAAGTGACTGTAATTTAGGATTTGAGAATTAAAACAGTATTTCAAAAATATACATTTTTTCGCTCCCTAGAGAAAACAATAACTTCCATGTATGGTCTCACTTGACCCGGTCATGCTGTTTTTCAGTTATACTGTAATTATTCTGACAGCCATGTAATGAATAATGTAGTTTTTTGTCTTCAGTCTGCAGACTGGTTTGATGAAGCTCTCCATGCCACCCTGACTTGTGCAAGCCTCTTCATCTCTGAAAAAGAATGGCAACCTACATCAAATTGAACCTGCTAATGTATTCATCTCTCATTCTCCCTCTATGATTTTTACCCCACACACTTCCCTCTACTGCTAAATTCACAATTTCTTGAATGGCCATTGTCACATTGTGGCCAGGAGACAGCTAGACCACCCGGTTGCAGAGCATGCAGCGCTGCATAGTGTGACTCACTTCAATGACTGCTACACAGCCTGTGCCATATGGATCCTCCCTACAAACACTATCGTTTCTTAATTGCGCAGATAGTAACTCTCCCTAAAACATATGCTACATTCCCGAAATCGCCCAGGCCTAAACCTTTGCTAATTTCTGCCTCTACCATCCTTCCCTTCCTCTCCCTGCAACTCTCTATCCTTACATTCGTCTCCCATCCCCCCACACATTTCATTCCCTTCCCTCCCCTCCCTTCCACCCAGTCCGCCAGACAGCAGTGGCGTATTCCCCCACCCATGCCCCTCCTCTCCTTGCCACCTCCTCACCCCCGCCACTGGTTCCTTCCACTTAGGATGCTGGGTAGTGCAAATCGACCACAGCAGCCGTGTCTGTGTGAGTGTGTGTTTATGTTTGTCTCTCTAACTGAGGAAGGCCTAAAAGCTCATCTGACATCTCTGTGGTGAGTAAGCAACCTATCCTCCTCAAAAATATTATTGAATTCTTCCTGGAGTGTCAGTTGTTGGATTTTTTAATACAATCTTTGTATGAAAGAAGCAAAATTTAATTTTGAAAGTGCGATCCTACTTTCAATATTGCTAGATTTATGTAAAAGTCAGATATCTGCAGAAAAATCCCCCAATGGAATAAAATAATATTATAATGTATTAAATTTTCATGAGACCTGAATTTTGCACTTCCTTTCTTCAAGGAAAAGGAACGAGCTGCATACAAATCACTTTGCACATGTGCTGGTTTATCTATTTGGTGAAAGATTAATAAACACTTTGGAGGCGGTCAGAAGAATTTTCTCTTACCATCACAAACGATTGCAACTCTTTTCGCACCGCAACTCGAACACCTCACTGGCAGTCATATTTAGTTTGAAATGGTGGCAACCACAACCCGAATGCTTTAGCGTGGTTGCAACTGCAACAAAGCTATTATGTTAAGGATCTGATTATGTGAACCACAAGAAACTAGAGCAGCTGCCATAATTACGCGCATCCAGCCCTTGAATTTTACCACATTCTGTGCAGGAAATTTGCAACACAGGTCCCTTCCTACATGTTGAATATCAATAACTGGTCTATGATGCAAAGGGAATAAGTGCATAATGTTTATGAGAAGTAATAATTCCACCCCAGTTCTTCAAAGAGTCAAATCCCCTCCTCACTCAAAACCAAAGAAAACTGTTGATCATTAAATGTGTTATTTGGGGGTGGAGGAGGGGGAGGAGAGGCTGATTGCTTGCAGTACGTAAATGTATTTTTGAGTCTATGAACCAACATGGTTCAATCAAATAACAAAATTTTTGCCCTGGGCAGCATTTCCTTCTGAAATTAAAATTATATCTCTGATCAAGTGGTTCTTGTTTTTCTAGTAGTAATACTAGTGGTACGATACAAAACCTCAGTTTTCTCATAAAAGGTATTGGCTGAAGAGGATGTGTGTGGTTGGGTCCTGATTCAGTGTGAGCACTGGCATCAGTGAAAGGAATGTCACTGTTATTTTCATATGAAATAAATCTTATAAGAATGATGCTGGTCACGCATGGAGATGTACAGTAAGCTAATTGTTAGATGGTAGGGTTCAGATGGGGTGGGGCATGAGAAATAGAGGAAACAAATGCGATGCCACTCCTACCGATTCAGGACTAGGGAGACTTGTGACATCTAACAGTCAACACAAAACAGTGACTGCCACTGCCACTATACAATACTTGATAAAGAGAAACTGTTTCTCTTTAAATTTCAAAATGGTTTGTCAGCAGCACAAGGAGAGTGAGAAATAGTGTGTACTGTAAGCTGTAACAGTAATCCTTGGAAGACTGAAGACAAAAGCATTAGACATACAAAGTAGCCCCAAAACAGTTTTATAGTAAAGACATAAGAGCGTGCTAAGTGTAGGAAGAAAATTTTTAAGAAAACTAAGAAGGTTCTATTGCTAAGCAGTAATCATGGCAGGGAGGGGGAGAGGGATGTTGGAACTCGGTTCAGAACTCTTAGGGAAACAGTTAACGGATATCTAGCATTTTTAAGCCAAAAGTAAGGCTCAGTGATGTCCCATTGGTTTAAGATCTTGGGGGAAAGGTCTTTGAAAATGATGCAATGAACAGAATGAAAATTTATTATTTTTGCTTCCTGGGGAGCCACAGTAATGTAATTAAAAAAATCACAATTGGATTCAGTGTTCTTTATTGCATTATATAGATTTTGTCCTTGGCCATTTTCTGGTGCTACACTGAAATATGTGACAAAAATCGTCAGACTTGTGTATGACCCAAGTCATTGTCAAAAACAATAAAGTCACTACACATGTCAGACAATATGCTATTAGATGCAAGAACACATTCATAATCTAACTGGTGCCTCTATTCCTGCATGTATTCACTTTTGTCTTTAAGTTTTTTCCAAGTTTGTTATTAACACCAGAAAAATGTCTTTAACATGGCACAATGAAAAGTGAATATGTCCTGCCCAGAGTGTAAACTGTAAAAGATTAAAACTAACTTCTCAACTTATTTAGCAGCCTCAAAAATATTTAAATTTAAAAAAAAAAAACTGGCAGAGTCATGCATAAGTAAAGTAACACGATTCATAATGCAATGTCCTATAACATGGAACAAGGCATAACATCACCCAAGATGGAATTTCTCATATCATGAAATATGACATTACATGCCACTGCAGTTCAGAAGGCACACATCCCCATTCTGTGATATTTGCTATTACATATAGTCCAGTCAATAAATGCTTTGTAGAGTGCATGGAATATGCAAGAATTTTTGACTTCAGGACTTTGTTAGGGATGGATAGGAGGTGAACATACTAAAAATACCCACCCCTGGGGGGAGGGGGGGTTAGTAAAGGTACAATTTTTTGGTTTTTTGATTATATCTCAAAAACAGTCCACTTTAGAAAGAAAAAGTTCCCATTAGAAATGAAAGATAATTGAATTTGCTATAAAATTGCTTCGATATATAAATGTTGAATTCCTTACAGTTTTCGAGATATACGTTATTGAAAATCGACACTTTCGGAAAGAATCATTTTTACCTCACTAATTTTGTAAAATATTTACTTCTAGTGACTCATCTGATCGTTTCTCAGAAAATTTGACAGAAAGAAAGTTGTAGAGCATTAAATTTCCTTCATTTTGATACGCAAATTTGCTACCTTATCTTCGGCCAATCAGAAGTTACATCATTTATAAGCTGTGTGCTCAGTTCCGACATCCTTCAAGAAATGAGTGTATGGAGTGGCTCTGACGTTTTTATCTTATGAAATGTGGTAGCATGGTAAATAACAACACTTTAACAATGACAAGAAGGTAATTGCAATTGAAACAGAACACCTTTTTATAATTATAACTTTTATTATAATATTATGAATCATACCTGTCACTATTCATGATAAGAAGGTTCATAGCCTGATAACTGATGTGATGACATGTCCAATAGCAATGCACTTCCTCATTGATTCCTCATTTTTCTTACTTTTTTTCAACATAACCTCCTCAAGAAAGGTTTGGAGGGATTGTGAGAGAGAATCTCTTGGTGGTATGTATTATAACTTCACACTTCACTATGGATATCTCAGCAGTTTTCTCGACAATCCTGAGTTGCTCTTCTTTCTCATCCTTTTCCTTGTTATTATACCAGACATCGGTTATCAATTTGTACCCAGTGTCCATAAAACAAGTTATTAGAATCTTAAATCTGTTGGAGCCTGAGATCACGATTATGCGATACCCATACCTCTTCAACAGTTCTGGTTTACTCCCAGTAATAACATCCACAATTTTGTTTACAGTGAACTGACACTCACTATTCCCCTCCAGTAAGACACTAACCTCTTCCACTGCATTTGAGATGAAGTCTTCAGATGTGGGTGTTGAGAGTTTCTAGTAAAACGGCCTTACAAAGTCCAACCGACATTTGAGGTGGAAAGATGCCTCATCACTAACTCTCCACACTGTTCATGCCTAGCTCAAGGAGCATCCATACTGGTCACTTCTATGTCAGTTCTGTTGCGTCCTTTGTGATATCAGTAACTGAAAATATCTTCCTGCATCTCTCCTTGGGCTTCTTTTGCTTGCCGTCAACACTTTCGGTACAAAAGAAACATTTTGTTTTGAAATCGAATTCTGGTTTTTTGGATCTCAAAGTTACAGGCTGAGGTGCTTCAGAGGATGACGAGAGTGCCTGCCTGTTTAAATGAGCCTTAATGGATTGCGGCCTGATGCAATTCTTTCAACATTCAGTATGAATCACAAGGATGTCCAAATCTTCCACAGATGAGCCCTTGATATCTCCCCTTTCTCTACTTGCTTTGATGAGTGATAGTATTCCTTTTTTTGTCACTGTGGAAACACCAATACCTGCACCAGCTATTGTTTCATCTCATACAAAACACTGAGTAGCTATTGTGCGCAGTACACAGTCAACATTTTCATAAATAAATAAAAAATATCACAAAAAGGTGACATGCAATACCAACACACAAACTTTCTCTATGCTTGGCGAACTTTTGAAGTGAACTGAAGTAAGAAGTGAGTGAGAACACTCCATTCCACCCCACAGTCTGGTGTCTTACAAGAAGCCAATGACAGGCCTTCCATGTTTGTCATGGGGCGTTAGGTACCGGCGACCTTGATGGCATGTCCACTGTACGCGACAATAAATGAGCTTCGATGCCACAGCCTCAGAAAAATGAAGAAATGTGTTGAATGCACTTTTTTTCATTTTGAATCACTATCAGTGGTTGTTAATACTTTCATTGTATGGTTCATAATATAAAAAAGTTACAATTATAAAAAGCTGTTCTGTTTCAATTGCAATTACCTTATTAACAATGTGAAAGTATTGTTATTTACCATGCTAACATATTTCATAAGATAAAAACATCACAGCCCCTCAAAAGACTCATTTCTAGGACGACATCGAAACTGCGCGCACATCTTACAAATGATGCAACTTCTGATTGGCTGAAGACAAGGTTGCAAATGTGGATATCAAATTGAAGGAAACTTAATGCTCTACTAGTTTCTTTCTGACAAATTTCCTGAGAAACGAGTGAGTGAGTCACTAGAAGTAAGTGTTCGACAAAATTAGTGATGTAAAAATATTTTTTTCCCAAAATGGTCAATTTTCAATAACATATATCTCAAAAACTGTTGTGAATTCGATGTTTATGTATCGAAACAATTTTATAGCAAATTCAATTATCTTTCTTTTTTACTTGTAATGGTTTCTTCTTAAAGTGGACCATTTTCGAAATATAAGTGAAAAACAAAAAAACAAAAAAAAAATTGTATCTTTTCATCTCCCTCCCCATTTTAGCCTAACCTCCAGTGGTGTGGACTTTCAGTGTTCACCTCCTAAATATTCCTAACAAAGTCCTGAAGTTAAAAATTCTTGCATATTCAGTGCACTCTAAACCCCTCTTTTGAGCACTCATTGATTGGACTAATAGTCAGCCTCCTTGAGAGCTCACTGTGTTGGGTAATTAGGGTAACACATAAAAAAATGACATTATATCAAGATTTATTATTATTATTTAAACACGTTTGAAGGTCGCAGGTAAGATGAGAAGTTAGTTGTCCTCTTTTATACCTTTCACTGTTGCCAGCACATATCTGCCTTTTGCTAAACTGTCTTAGGGGTATTTGCATTGCGGATCCCAGCTTTTACTCTACCATAACTGATAACTGTTGTAGTCAACGTGGGCTGTGAATCAAAAAGTCTTCAAAATTTCTCCATAAAAATAGTATAGAGGAAAAAATTCCTAACAGGAAAAATATATGTAAAAAAATAGATGAAGTCTACTTACCAGGTGAAGGAGCACAGGCAGTGATAATAACAAATAAACACACACACACACACACACACATACATACATGCAAACACTAGCTTTTGCAGCCTAGCTGCTTCGTCAGGCAGAAGGGAAGGAGAGGGAAAAGGAAATGATGAGGGTTTTAAGGGAGTGGGTAAGGAGTTATTCCAATCCCGGGACAGGAAAGGCTTACCTTGGGGGGAAAAAAAGGAGGGTAAACAAATGCAAACACACCCACACATTCACAAGTACACCTAGGCAGACCAATAAAAAATTAAATAAATGGCATCTTTACAATTATGTTATCATGTTTACTTATATAAATTAACCTTTCGGCAGGCAGATTTGACAGATACGAGGCAACAAGATTTGTGTCCTTTTCTCAGAAAGTAGGAGAGTCAGAAATCCCCCTCTTTGTATTAGCTTTCTCTTTTAAGATACAAGTTTCACATTTGTGTATTTTTAAGGTTTTTTTTTTTTTTTTTTTTTTTTTTTTTTTTATCAAGAGGTATCTGCAAAATACGTGTGGACCTCCTTGGCAGACTAGAAGAAGTGCCTAAAGGAAGGTTAATGTACAAACAATGAAATGAAAATTGATTGACAAGATAATATCTACTTTTTAAGTCCACTATTGTCCGAGTGCCCAAAGAGTCTCAGCATGTGCTAAAACAATATTTGAATTTGCAACGCACCTGAAGATTAAGACTTGAAATTCAAAGGGGGAAGAAAGTTGTAGGCAGTACTTCAAAATCTAAACAAAGCTGGTTCGTTCTAATATGAGAGATAAATTAGACAGAATGAAAAGATACAGCTACAGTATTATGGGGTCATAAGCTTAGCAGATGAGCTGAAGCAGGGCTAGTATCGTAAAAAAAGCTTTCTAGGCATCAGTGCTTTACATGTTGATATTGGTAATGGCATGACAAATCGTGGAAAGTATGCCCAACCAATAACATGTCAAGTGCAGAAAGCCATTAAGTCTCTCCAAATACAAACAAATGTGCATTTTGCATTGTACTTTCACGGGGTATTACATTCTGGCTGACCCCAAACTCGAAAATCATGAAATATTCATAGGAGCACATCAAATTATTTCTGACAAGCATGTGTGAGGAAGTTAATAATGGAAGAAAGATAACAACTCACCGTAAAGAAGCTCGCTAAGCTGCTGACAGACACAAAAATAGATAATCACATTCACACAACTTAAATTTTCTGCCATGGCCTTCATCAACAAAAGAAACACATAAATTCACGCAATCACGCAGACAACCATACACACACAACCACCATGTCCTACCACTCCAGCACCACAAGCATCTAGACTGTGAGTGAGGTGGGGAGTGGAGGGAGAAGGATGCTGTGTAAAGGTGGGGATGGAACACACTACATTTCATGATGGATTGTAAAGGCTCTGATATGTAGGAATTTGAATTGCGGCAATAAACCTTGACCTAGGTTTCGGCAAAAGTAATTTTGCCTTCTTCAGAAGCATTGCATTTAGTGCACATTAAAATAGTTGTTAAATAAAATGTGGCTGACTCCATGTCATAGAATAAAAAGTAAAATGTAAAACATGTCTAAAACATAAAATTGTGGAGCATGGCCCCACACAGGTCAAGTGAGCACTGCGTACTGGTAGAGGTGTAGTAACACTATGTTTTAAATTTTACTATTTATTCTATGACATGGTGTCAGCCACATTTTATTTTACAACTATTTTAATGTGAGCTAAATGCAATACTTCTGAAGAAGGGAAAATTACTTTTGGCAAAACCTAGGTCAAGTTTTATGCACTTTTTTTTTGTGGTTTTAGGGCGCACAACTTCTATGGTCATTAGCGCCCAGCCAAAAATATAGATTCGCTATGATCTCAAAAAAAAAAAAAAAAATGGTGACTGTCAGAACATCAACAAGAGGCTAAAAACGAAAGATAAAAGAGAATTAAAAGGGTTAAATATCCTTGGATAAGTTGGCCAAGTTGATAAAACGCAAAACTCTAGCAGCTGCTCGTGTGTCATCAGCTAAAATTTCCTCCAGAGTAGACGGAAAGTGAAGGGCTACACGGAGATGATTAAAAATTACACAAGACAGTAAAACATGTCGCACGGTCAGCAGTTCACCGCAGGAGCACAGCGGTGCAGGGTCGGCGGACAGCAAGTGACGGTGGCTGAAACGACAGTGACCGATCCGCAACCGGGCCAGGATGACCTCCCTCCGCCGAGAGGGGCGTGAGGAGGTCCCCCAAGCGGTCGGGATCGGTTTTAGAGTTCGCAATTTATTGTTGGACATTGAAAACCACGCACTGTGCCATTGCGACACGATACTCCGGCGGAGAGCCCGTTGAACATCGTCAGATGGGACGCAAAAGGTAGCCACGCGAGGTAAAAGAGCTGCGGCCTTGGCCGCTATGTCGGCGGTCTCATTCCCGGGCACACCTACGTGGCCAGGGACCCACAGGAAAGAAACATGACAGCTGTTATCTGCTAGCAACTGGAGGGAGCGTTGGATCCAATACACGAGAGGATGGTTCGACAAAGGGTCCTTAAGACTCTGCAGGGCACTAAGGGAGTCCGAACATATGGCATAGAAAGGTTGGCGGTGGCGGCAGGTGTACAAAACGGCCTGGTGGAGGGCAAAAAGCTCAGCCGTGAAGTTAGAGCACCGGTCAGGGAGCTTGAATTGGAAACGGTTGTCCTCGACGACGAAGGCAGATCCGACACCGGCAGTGCTCTTGGAACCATCAGTGTAAATAAATATGGCATTATCGAATCGCGAACGGAGTTCGACAAGCCTCGGGCGGTATACCAAATCCGGAGTGCTCTCCTTGGGGAGCGAACTAAGTTCAAGGTGAGTGTGAACCTGAGCCTGATGCCATGGTGGCAATGGGCTTTCGCTCAACCGAAAGGTGGAAGGAAGGGTAAAATTGAGCCGCTGTAGCAGGCGGCGAAACCGGACTCCAGGTGGAAGTAAGGCAATCGCAGACAACTGATATTGGCGATCGAGTAAGTCGTCAAAAAATAATCGGTAAGATGGATGGTTGGGCATCGACCGCAAGCGGCATGCGTACCGACACAAGAGTATGTCACGTCGAGTGGTCAAGGGTAATACAGCAACCTCGGCATACAGACTTTCAACAGGGCTGGTATAAAATGCACCGGTCGCCAGGCGTAATCCTCGATGGTGAATAGAGTTGAGACGGCGGAGAATCGACAGCCGTGCAGAAGAGTATACAAGGATTCCGTAGTCGAGCTTCGACTGAACAATGGCCTGGTAAAGGTGAAGCAGGACGGTACGATCCGCTCCCCATGACGTGCCACTGAGGACACGAAGAACGTTAAGGGATCGGGCACAACGGGCGGCCAGGTAGGACACGTGTGTGGACCAGCAAAGTTTACGATCCAACATGAGTCCCAAGAATTTCGTAGTCTCCACGAAAGGGAGAGCAACAGGGCCGAGATGTAGAGAAGGTGGAAGAAATTCCTTGTATCTCCAGAAGTTTATGCACACAGTTTTCTCAGTGGAGAATCAGAAGGCGTGTGCGATGCTCCAGGAATACAGATGGTCAAGACAACGTTGAAGAGAACACTCCAAGAGACACGTCCGCTGGGCGCTGCAATAAATTGCGAAATCGTCAACAACAAGAGATCCGGAGACGTCGGCTGGAAGGCAATCTACGATCGGACTGATTGCAATAGCAAAGAGAGACACACTCAAGACGGAGCCCTGTGGTACCCCATTCTCCTGGCAAAAGGTATCTGACATAACAGAGCCCACCCATACTCGGAACTTGCGATCCGCCAAAAACACTTGAATGAAAAGAGGAAGGCGGCCCCGAAGGCCCCATGTGTGCAATGTGCGGAGAATGCCCGCTCTCCAACAGGTATCGTATGCCTTCTCCAAGTCGAAGAACACTGCTACTGTTTGACGCTTCTTTAGAAAGTTGTTCATAATGAAGGTCGACAACGTAATGAGGTGATCAGTAGCAGAGCGGTGTCGACGAAAACCGCATTGGATATTAGTCAGGAGGCGGCGAGATTCGAGGAGCCAGACCAACCGAGCGTTAACCATGCGTTCCATCACCTTACAGATGCAGCTCGTCAGAGAAATGGGGCGATAACTGGAAGGAAGATGTTTGTCCTTCCCTGGTTTGGGGATGGGGACAACAATGGCTTCACGCCAACTTGTGGGAACATGACCTTCAGTCCATATGCGATTGTAGGTACGGAGAAGAAAACACTTGCCCGCAGGAGAGAGGTTCTTCAGCATCTCAATATGAATGGAATCGGGCCTGGGAGCAGAAGATCGGGACAGGGTGAGAGCACGGTCTAGCTCCTGCATGGTGAAGGCGACGTTATAATTTTCACAATTAAAAGAGTGGAAAGAAGGCGGCCGCACCTCCTCTACCTGTTTGCGAGGGAGAAAGGCAGGGTGGTAATGGGCAGAGCTCGAAACCTCCGCAAAGAAACGGCCCAATGCGTTGGAAACGTCAGAGGGGTCCACGAGGACTGCGTTCTCCACGGTCAGGCCAGGAATCGGGGAGTGGACCTTGATGCCGGATAAACGGCGTAGGCCACGCCAAACAAACGTGGAGGGAGTAAAACGGTTAAAAGAACTAGTAAAAGCAGTCCAGCAAGCTTTCTTGCTGTCGTTTATGATACGACGACATTGCGCTCTCATACGTTTATAATGTATGCAATTCTCCAAAGTCGGGTGGCGGCGAAAGGTGCGTAAAGCACGGCGCCGGGCTCTAAGCGCGTCGCGGCAGGCTGCAGTCCACCAAGGGACCTGGACACGACGTGGAGAAGAGGAGGTACAAGGTATGGAACGTTCGGCAGCTGTGAGAATAACCTCTGTGAGGTAGTCGACCTGACTGTCACAGGTGGGAAAATTCCGATCGTGAAAAACAGCCATGGAAGAATAAAGCCTCCAGTCGGCTTGAGAAATGTTCCAACTGGTGGGACGAGGAGATGGGGAATGATGCAGAAAGTGGATGATACAGGGGAAATGGTCACTCGAGTACGTGTCAGAAAGTGCATACCACTCAAACCGACCGGCAAGCTGAGGAGTGCATATTGCGAGGTCTATATGGGAATAAGTGTGTGTTGTGTCTGAAAGGAAGGTCGGTGCACCGGTGTTGAGGCAGACAAGATCAAGGTGTTGGAGAAGGTCCACCAAAAGGGAGCCTCTCTGACAAGGTGCCGGAGAGCCCCATAGGTGGCGGTGGGCATTAAAGTCGCCTATCAACACGAAAGGTGAGGGAGCTGATCAACAAGGTGTAGCACATCTGCCCTAGTAAGGGCAGATGACGATGGCGAATAAATATTACAGAGGGAAAAAGTAAATGTGGATAGGATGATGCGGACGGCAACTGCCTGTAGGTGAGTATGCAATGAAATGGGATGGTAATAGACATCGTCTCGAAGGAGCATCAGAACCCCTCCATGGGCTGGGATACCTTCCACTGGTGGCAGGTCGAACCGCACAGAGGTGTAGTGTGAAAAGTCTGCATGATCACTTGGACGCAACTTAGTTTCTTGGAGGCAGACGACAAGCGGGCAGTGCAATCGAAGGTGTAGTTTTAATTCCTCCCGATTGGAACGAATGCCGTGAATATTCCATTGAAGGAGCGCCATGAGAAAAAATGAGAGAAGAAAAGAAGATAAAAAGGAACAAGCAGATGGGGTCACCTCGACGGCCGCTGAGGACCGGACTTCGAGGGAGCACTGCTATCGCCATCTAGTGGAAAGGGTCATGTTCCCTTGGTTCGATCGATGTGTCTGCCACCTCCCGGAGTTGATCAGGAGGGGCAGCTTCCACCGCCGGTAAATGGCCGGGTGCCCGACAGATGGAGCATCCTGGTGAAACAGAAGACGGCCGAGGCCGGCAACTGTTGGATGGCGTGACCGAAGAGTCACGCCTCGGCGGGGAAGGGGGGGGCTGTTTTTTCTGGAAGTCTTCTTAGAAGTATGACGGGTGGAAGATGCGGTTGACGATTGAGATGTCCGAGTCTTGAGAAAATCTTCACGGACTGGTTCTTTTTTTGAACTCCGGGCAGCAGATTTGGGTGCCCGGGATGTGTGTGAACTGGTTGACGAATTCGCTGTAGAACGGGCAGAAGGGATGGGAGAGGTGGAACGAGCAATTTTCGGGCTAGCCGACCTGACGACAGTGTCACAGAACGTTAGATCGCAAGTCTGGATGCCTACCTCCTTAGTTGGTCGCGGGGAGACGAGGACCTGGGTGAAGGTACCAGATGGGAGTACAGCGGGCTTCCTACTAGCTAATAATTTCCGAGCGGCATAGGTGGAGACCTTTTCCTTCACGCGAATCTCTTGGATGACACGCTCTTCTTTATAAACGGGGCAGTCCCGTGAAGATGCAGCATGGTCACCCATGCAATTAATGCAGCGAGGGGATGGAGGTTGACATTCACCCTCATGAGCGTCTCTGCCACAGGTGGCACACTTGGCTGCATTTGGACAAGATTTACTTGTATGGTTGTACCTTTGACAATGGAAGCAGCGTGTAGGATTTGGTATGTACGGGCGAACGGAAATGACTTCATAGCCCGCTTTCACTGTTGATGGTAGGTCAACCCTGTCAAAAGTTAAGAAGACAGTACGGGTTGGCACGAGGTCATTGTTGACCTTTTTCATCACGCGATGAACAGCTGTGACTCCCTGATCTGACATATAGTTCAATATCTCCTCATCTGATAACCCATCCAGCGATCTAGAGAACACTACCCCCCGGGAAGAGTTGAGGGTGCGGTGAGCCTCCACTTTCACGGGGAAAGTATGTACAAGTGTGGTCCGAAGTAACTTCTGCACCTGGAACGCATTCTCTATTTCAAGTAACAAGGTCCCGTTGCGCTGCCCGGAGCAGGTCTTCAAGGGACCTGCGATCGCATCGACACCCTTCTGAATGATAAACGGATTGACTGAAGAAAAATCCTTATCGTCGGTATGTGATACCACCAGGAACTTTGGAATGTTAGGCAATGCTTTCTGTGACTGAGAATCATGTTTCCGCTTAGGGGTCAGGGTTATAGATGATGTGGAAGGTTTCATGATTACCGGCGTCTCCGATGGCGCGCTCCTTCCTTGTGGGGGCCCTCACTGAGGGCGCACCCGCCTTAGGTGACTGTTCGCACCTCAGGTCACACCTCCCGAGAACGGACGGAGGGACCAATTGGCATGTTCGGAAGGTATCAGCTCGGGTAATCACCCCTCCCTGGGCCCGGCCTTTACCGGGGGGTACGTACGTGCCCTACATGTCTACCCGGGGCGGGGAGTTACGCCTTACCCCGTTACCGGCTACGCAGAGCGTGGGTCGACCTTCAGACACGCACAGGGAGGAAAGAAAGGAGGAAGGAGAGAAAGGGATGAAGGAGGAGGAAGAATCTCAAACGCTGAGGCGGAGATTAAAGGGTGAGTCGAGAACAAGGAGAAAGGAAAAAGAGGGGAAGGCTGAAGAACAGGAAACGAAGAGGATCAAGAAGAGAAGACAGAGGAAGCGAAAAAGAAACCTTGGACTAATGAAAAAAACGCCCGTCTCCGGGCGAAGGCACAAACCGGGGGGGAAGAGGGAAGCGGCCTGGGACGGAAGAAAGGTCGCTTCGGCTCGGGGCCCCGTGCGCGCCACACACGTACCCACAAAAGAGCTGTGGGCCCCCTGGGGGGAAGTTTTATGCATGTAAACCATTTGTATGCAACTGGTTGGCTGAGATTTTGTTGATTTTTGGATTGTGTGACACCGTTGCTGAACTGCAGCCATGTTTAAAATTTTGAAATTAAAATGGAACATGGATAAACTAACCAGGTGAAGTACTTTCCTGTTTAACACACAACATGCCAAATCCTTTTTACCTAGTCTTTCTGTGTAATGGAGCACTCATACTTGCATTTCCCCCTCACTTCCAATGTTTACATCCCCCCCCCCTCTCTCTCACTCAGTCAGTCAGTCACTTATTGCTATTATCTTCCACTCTAAGCCACCTCTCCTACTTGCAATATCTCCTCTCTCTCTCTCCCACTGTCACTATCTCTGTTCTACTCTCTTTCAGTAAAAAAAAGTGTGACTACGTGACCATGAAATAATTTTTGGTGGGAAAGGTGGAATAATGACTCAGAAAGCTTATTACCAATCTTTTTGCCAGTCTTTTGAACAGGAATATAAGCACTTTTTTGTGTTCTGTCGGGAGCATTTTTAAGCTGGTTCCCTTCTTTTCCTTGCTATTGAAGGGTGTGCTGTTCCTGTATTACAAATTCTGTAGGACAGTAAAGATTTGAGAGTTTATTGTATGCTTCAACACATTTACATAAAGGATGTAACAAGTAATGTGAAGAAATTAATCCTTAATCAAGTAAAGGTATCAGACCATATGTGTATAACAATCATGGTTTTTCACTAAATACTTTTCTTAAAATGGAAAGGCAAGTACTGTATTTACTCACGTAATCTTTGCTCCTGTGTATTTTGTGCACCCTAGTTTTTAAAACAAATTTTCATACTTTTTTAAATCCTTGCATATTTTTCGCACCCTAATTCTTTAGCATTTAAAACTTCGTAAAATTTTCTCTCGTACGATATTTGTGAAACGATAGGGATTGTAGGAGCTGTGGCTAAGTCTTTTCATGATCCGTTCCCAATGTGGAACACGCCGTATTCACTTAACGTTACGACTGTTATGAGGCTACGAGCGGACGTAAACATTCCCCCTCCCGCCAACCTCTCGCACGGCAGCACAGCCCACAGACTTCTTTTCAGAACCAAATACTGTAGTATGTGGGGAGTTTGCTCAGCCTCCTTGAGTGTATGTGCATGTTAATGTGGGCATGTATTAATTAAATGAAACTTTTCCGAAAGCTCCACTATCCTTACTTTAATTTGCACCTGTCGGCTGCCCATTGTTTTCTGTGTGTAGTGCACAATCTGGCTTCCTACACAATTTACACTTTCAATGCCGCCTACTGTAACCACGCCATACTAAAACCTTCACTTATTATAGCCTTCTTTTGATATGGTAAAAATAAGGCGCAAAAGCAATATTGTTTTCATAAAAGCTATTTATTAAGAAGTTTTAATGCGGTAGTACATATAACGAAAAATATGTTGTTGAAAGTTACAGTACAATTTCATGCTACTATAGTGCTACAATACAGTTTTTTAAAATTTTTTGTGATCTGAAAAAAAGAGGAAAGAAAAATACCTTGCAGCCAATTACCATAGTTAGTAATCAGAAACTGGCTATCTATACATTACCATATTTCTCGCTCCCTGTTTGTTTTCTTTTGTTAAAGGCTGTAGCTTGACTTTTGTTTTATCTGTTGCTGATCAGTTTTGGGTAAAATCCTAGTTTATGAGCCCCGTCTTCTTGTTGTCATGTAGATGTTGGCAAGGGCGCGAAGCAGCCAATCAGGTGTCGGGTTCGTGCAGCAAATATCAATTCATTACGTAGGCCTACCTTATTGTTCCAGTAGCAACTGACAATTATAATAGGAATGTGCGGGTATCAGTAATGTAATTTTACTTTCATTTCAGATTATGGGATCAAGCAGATTAAGATTCATCAATGATACTACAGCAACGGCATTCCTTCTGCTTTTATTGAAACTGCATACTTTTGGTAATAATGTTAAAGGTACCATACGTAACTTAAAAATGAACATTAAATAAATTCAATGTTACTTCGGTATTTCATTTCTTGCATGGAGTCATCAGTACTACATGACTTTGGTAAATATATCACTGTATGTAACTTATTAGGTATTCAGTGAATTGAAAAGCAATTGAAAGCGCATCTCTGAGGTACCATATGCAGCCTGAGTAAAATTTTATTTTTTAAATTTCCCATGTATTTTGCACACCGGGATTTCAAGATGGATTTTTTATCCAAAAAAGTGCGCAAACTACATGAGTAAATATGTTATTTCCTGACAACTGCTAAGTTTGCATATACAGAAGTGGCTCCAAAAATGTTCAAATGTTTGTAAATCTATGGGACTTAACCACTCTGGTTATCAGTCCCTAGGCTTACGAACACACCCCCATGCCCAAGGGAGGACTCAAACCTTCGACGGTCAGCAACCTTAGAGCGCACAGCCACTCCACCGTGACAAAGTGGCCCCCTTGCGTAACGTATTACATTATTGCAGTTACAGCTGCTATGTAATGAAACTAACAGTGCAGCAGTTTTTCTCCACAGATTGTCAGATTCCTTACTACCTTATTTACATGAGATACTTTGATATTCTTCCAACCACTGAAATTATAACTGATTGTTAATACAGCATAAATATTATATTACTGTGGTACGTTTCTTCTCAAGTTATATAAATCTTGAGCCTCCTGAATACTCCCTTCTTGATGGTATTTATGAAAAATTGTGAATGAATGACTGAGTGAGTGAATTTCTAGTCTAAAACATGTAGTGGGTAGATCAATTTGCTTAGTTGTTTATGTAATTTTTTCTACATATTTCAAAGAATAATTATTCAAAATTGTCTTTTTTTATAAAAACTTATTTTTATAGGAAATAGTGTTATTTTATGGTCACTGTGGGCAGTATAACATGTATTTTAAACAGAACTTTCATAACAGATCAGGAGATAAATTACTATGATGTACATTAATTTGCTGTGGGTGTGTAAGACTAGTATTAAAGTCACCATACATTACGTCTCAATACTGCTGCAAACCGTAGTTCATTGAATCATAATAATTAATCAATCCACTGCTATGTTAAGGGGTAAAAATATCCCTTGATATGCTGTGTACAGAGAAACTAGCTTGTACATTTTAAAAACTCACATGCTGCATGATCTTCAAAATAAGTGTTTGACATAGTAATCTCTTTTATCTAGCACTTGGGATTTTTAATTTTTTTTTTTTTTTTTTTTTTTTTATTCTCTTTCATTTCTAAACTTGTTCTATAATAGAAAGTTCACTTTTGAAGTGGTCAATTTCTGCAGCCACTAAAATATTTCCTGATAAACATGTCACACCAACATTAAATGTTTCATGTAACTGTACTGATAGCAGATGTGCTGCAATGTAAGTGTCCATGAGCAGTGGTATTTACTTCCATTATGGTTGTCCGAATTCAAGTCTTAGACACAATTTTCTGCTTGTTGTTGTGGTCTTCAATCCAGAAACTGGTTTGATGCAGCTCTCCACCCTCTCCATCCTGAGCAAGCCTCTTCATCGCCTCATAGGAATGGCAACCAACATATATCTGAACCTGCTTACTGTATTTGTCTCTTGGTCCCACTCTGCAATTTTACCCCATACACATCCCTCCAATGCTAAATTCACAATTCATTTGTGTCTAAGAATATGTCCTACACATTTATCCCTTCTTTTAGTCATGGTATGGCAGAAATTCTTTTTCTTTCCTATTCTTTCTAGTACCTTCTCATTGGTTACATGATTTATCCACTTAATTTTCAGTATTGGTCTGTAGCACCACATTTCGAAAGCCTCTATCCTCTTCCTGTCTAAACTATTTATTGTCCATGTTACGCTAGCAAATGAAACAACACTGTAGACAAATGATTTCAGAAGAGAGTTACATTAATATTCAATGTTAACAAATTTATCTTTTTCAGAAATGCTTTTCTTCCCATAGCTATTCTACATTTTACATCATCTGTACTGCAACCAAGAAATGTCATTTTACTGTCCATGTAACAAACTTCGTATACCACCTTTATTGTTTTGTTTCCTAATCTAATTCCTTCAGTATTGCCTGATTTTATTACACTATATTCCATTACACTTGTTTTGCTCTTGTTAATGTTCATCTTATAACCTTCTTTCAAGACACTGCCCATTCCATTCAATTGTTCTTCCAAGTCGTTTGCTGTCTTTGACAAAAACACAATGTCATCGGCAAACTTCAAGTTTTTATTTCTTCTCCCTCAATTTTAATCCATTCTCCAAATTTCTCCTTGCATTCCTTCAAAGCATGCTGCATTTACAGATTGAAAAAAACTTTGGGGAAAGGCTACAACCATGTCTTACTCCCTTCCCAACAATTGTGTCCCTTTCATGTCCATTGACTCTAATAACCACTGTCTCGGTTTTTGCAGTAGTAGTATACATCTTTCAATTACCTTTATTTTACCACTGCTCCCTTCAGAATTTGAAAGAGTGTATTCTGAATGAAACTTTCACTCTGCAGCAAAGTCTGCACTGATATGAAACTTCCTGGCAGATTAAAATTGTGTGCCAGAACCAGTACTCAAACCTACGACCTCTGCCTTTCGCAGACAAGCGCTCTACCAACTGAGCTAACCTCAACTTTATGTCCGCCAAAACCTCACTTCCTACATTCCAAACTTCACAGAAGTTCTCCAGCAGTTTCCTCCTAAAAAGTCCTTAAAAGGTTTACACTTCTAGTACAAGTACTTTAATATTTTGCTGTACCATGATCAATGTTTTGCTGGTAGGCACACAGGAACAAGCCTGCAGCTAAACAGCAGTCAACTTACTAAAATAACTGAAATTTCAGGAAAATTGCATTGCAACAGCAAAACAACCTGAGGTATGAGATAAATGGCTGGCAGTTCATTGTTATTGTCATCAGCTAATGGTACAAAATTTTAAAAATATTATGAGGATAGTCTGGAACTTGCCATAAAGACAATCACTGAGCTGCAGATAGGCACATAGGAAAGACCATCAAAATCATACAATTAAAGCTTTCAGTCACAGCCTTTGTCAGCTAATGTCATAAATTCCTCTGTGACTTGATTCATAATGGCTGCAGGACTGAAAATGGCATCTGTTCTCTACAACTTGTAAGATGAAGTGCAAAGGCACGCACACACGCACACACACACACACACACACACACACACACACACACACACACACACACACACAACTATTCAGAAAGTTCGACCCTATTAATGTATTTCTGTTAATAACCCTTCTGAATGTTGATGAAAAATGTAAGAAACTCAACAACTCTTCCAATGACTACTGTTGTTAGTTCAATAAGGGAAGAATGACTATGCGACACAGTAATAAAGAAAAAGTTACAAAAACTGGTTGAAAAACTGAGCAAAGAGAAATTAATATTTTGATTGTCATTAAAGCCAACAGTGTAACAAAAAATATTTTACACTGAATACTGAGACACATTGTGGTTGCATTGCCCCATTCTTCTCTGGCTGGTTTTTAGTTTGATAGTGTGTTTACAATAAGACTGCAGGTCATGCACAGCTTGTTGGCAAAACGAAATCCCAAAACCACCTTCCCTACGCTCCAGCTCCTACCCATGTAACCGCCCCTGGTCTAAAACCTGCCCTATGCATCCTCCCACCACCACTTACTCCAGTCCTGTAACAGAGATTCCAACTTTTTAATATGGCAAATAGTAAAGCGACGTAACATGTACGCGTGGGGAGGGCGGCTGGGAGGGGAGGGGAGGGGGGGGGTGTTTGAAGGGTTCAATTTTTGTAAGATTGCAGCTGATATATGGGCAGCATATTACTACATCATTCTGATGTGTACAGCAGGAATATGTGTGGGCGGGAAGGGGTGAAGCAAAACTAATTGTTTTCTTCCTCAGAACTGAACATATTAGATTTGATTATTTCTAGAGATATATAGAATAATCATTAAAAATTGCACACAACCACAGGATAATGTAAAATCATAACTTACAGAAAGAAAGCAGGTTAAGATATTTCAGCGAGTGTGCAGGTTATGAAAGGTACAAGTCAAGTGACATGCCGTATTTTCATTGGTTGCTGCTAGATTCCAAAATGGCGCGCCTTTGTTAATTCGTCCCGTATGCATATTACGTAGTTTTCAAGTTCGTAGAAGTTACTGTCAATACCAGTGATTTCTACAAGTACATGCTCTTAGATGCTGCACATACCACTTTATTTTTGTCGATGGCATCACACAATAGAAATCAAATGCAAACGAGTTTTTCCAACAGAAAACAAATGACCGATTTGTTATTTAAACCTCATAATCGGAATCCGAACCACTCCAATCATAAATTCATAATTTTAAACAATTTTTGTAACAATTATACTAAATCGTAATGGTTGGAACCTCTGCTGTAACCAGGAAAGTGTACAAATTAAGAGCAGAGCCACTTGCGACAGCACCCATGTGATTTACCAGCTGACATGCCTGCACTGCGAAGCCTTCTATGTGGGAATGACCAGCAACAAACTGTCCATTCGCATGAACTGACACAGAAAGACAGTGTTTGTTGGTAATGAGGATCCCCCTGTAGCTAAGCATGCCTTGGTGCGTGACCAGCACATCTTGGCACAGTGTTACACCATCTGGGTTATGTGGATACTTCCCACAGACACCAACCTTTCAGAACTGGGGCGATGGGAAGTTGCCCTTCAACATATTCTCTCTTCCCGTTACCCACCGTTCTACAACATCTTTAGCTCCAATCTCTGGACAGAGCTTCTGCCTCGACTGGCATCTCTGTCCAATTTTTTTGCATTTCGCATATGTCTGCCTCGGTGTGTGTGTGTGTGTGTGTGTGTGTGTGTGTGTGTGTGTGTGTGTGTGCGTTTACCAATCCTTACCCCCCCCCCCACTCCCAAGATAAGTCTTTTCTCTCCTGGGATTGGAATGACTCCTTACCCACTCCCTTAAAACCCTCATCCTTTTCTTTTCCCTCTCCTTCCCTGCCCTTTCTGAAAAAGCAACCTAAGGTTGCTAAAGTTCAGTGTGTGTGTGTGTGTGTGTGTGTGTGTGTGTGTGTGTGTGTGTGTGTGTGTGAGCGCGCGCGCAACGAGCCAGTGCCTTTCGCAAGGTAATTCAAACTTTCTTTACTCATTACTTTTTTGTACATTTTCATTTTCTTATATCTAAATTATTTAATACTAAAAAACAGGCATTTTGGGCCAAGGTGAAATGTTGGTCCTATAACCTCCTTTGGTGTACATGTCAGATTTTCACTCCACTGAAAATAGTGTGCTGTGTTCCATTCAGTACAAAGTAATTGATTAAATCATACAGCTGGTCAGCATCGACATGGGTGGCTGTAGTGCTTTCTGGGTCTCATGGGTGAATAGAACAAGCTGGGTTTAGCACACCCAATCATACCTTTGGATTCCACATCAATTTATAACGTGCAGATTTCCTGCCTCCAGAAAAGTCATAACACACAAGCATAAAAATTCTGCAACAGACTTGACATCAGAGATAGAGGCCTACAGTTATGCACATCTGTTCAATGACTCTTATTATTATTATTATTATTATTATTATTACTATTATTCCAGTCATGAGGAATGCTTTGCTCATTGAGAGACCTACAGTACACTGTTGTTTTCAAGGCAGGAGGGTGGAGAGGGGTAAAAGTCTTTCACACATACTGCAAAGAAATGAATTAGTGCCCATTAGGTCAAGTGAGTCCTGTGAAGTTGGCACCCCCCCCCCTTTTTTTTTAAAAAAATTACATTTTTTCAGAGTTCTAGATACATATGCAATAGTTCTGGAGTTCTCTGTACAAAATTTAAATAGTTCTGGAAAATTTCGTGGAAAAAAAAGAGAATATGTATATAGTAAAAATTGCCACAAATTTTAGTTTTTTCAAAATAATTATTTGCCTCTTAGGGCAAACATAGTTCTGATCACAGTTCTAAATAGCTGTCAAAGAGTTCTACAGGAAATGTTAATAGCAATTTTCTGTGCAGATTATATTTCATGAGATAATTACAATAATGGAGTATCCATTTACATGCTACTGTGGAATTTGCACCCATTAAAAAAAAAAAAAAATGGTGCCAATTTCACGGTAACATGAAAATGAATTCCACATTACTGCATTTATCTCATAAAGTATAATCTGCACAGAAAAATGCTATTAGGATTTCCTGTATAACTCTTTGACAGCTATTTAGAACTGTGATCAGAACTATGTTTATACTAATAGGCAAATAATTATTTTGGAAAAAACTAAAATTTGTGGTAATTTTTACTATTTTTTTCGGTGAAATTTTGCAGAACTATTTAAATTTTGTACAGAGAAGTCCATAACTATTGCATATCTATCTAGAACACTGAAAAAAGTGCATTTTCCGAAAAAGGGGTGCCAACTTCACAGGACTGGTCCAGTGGCCTTTCCTCTACTGAGCAATTTCAGTCGTTTATCTATATCTTTCTTATTTACTTTAATATCTGCCATTTTGGATCTCATGCAATGATTTAGAGGTGGAAATGCAGTACGACCATCATCTACGAAACAGCCTTAGTAAAAGATGTCTGGTACATTGGTCTTTCGTGAGTCATCCTATTTCAATACCATTATGCCCATAAGGTGTCTGGGCACATGCTTTCGATCTATTTACCGATTTAACATAAGACCAAAACTTCTTAGAATTTTCTGTAAATATGCGACACAGAACTGTAGTTTTGAGTTCAATGGACACATCACCCATAGCTCTCCTGACACTAATTTTAGTAATGTCTGATTTTTGTGTATTTGTGATGCTTTGGCTAAGTTGAAATTTGAAGCTCTTTTCTTTTGTACGAGTTTTTTTAACTCTGTTGTCAAACAATGATTTATCTTCCCCATCTCACAGTTTTACTCTAGAGATACACATCTCAAGAGTAAACTTGTCCAGTGATGCAAAACAGAAAGCCACAGATAAAAAATTTCATGTTGAACTTTCAGGTAATCTAAAATGTCTCTCTTCCTCCTGTCTTTTCACAATCCTTTTTACAGCTGCATCTAGTGATGGTATAACTAATTTATGATCACACATTCCCTGTTCAGCATTGACCGTGTTGAAAAGTTAGGTCTTGTTACCAGCAAGTCTGTGATGTTATCACAGTTGCAAGGAAGACATGAATTGGAGGGATACAGGATAATGAGTGGGGAAGGGGAGGGGGTGGAGCCACAGGATGTATGAATGGGAAGTTATCTTAGGTTGAGGCCAGGATGGTTGCGGGACTGAAGAATATGTTGAAGGGACAACTCTCATCTGCGCAGTTCAGAAGAGCCGGTGGTGGAAGGGAGGATGCAGTTGGCTTGAGTAGTTAAGCAGCCATTTAAATCCACAGTGCTGTGGTCCTCTTGCTGTTTGCCACAGTTTGATGGTGGCCATTCATTCTGATGGACAGCTGGTTTGTCGTCATACCAATATAAAACACTATGCTATGATTGCAGTAGAGTTGCTAAATCACATGACTGCTTTCACAGCTGGCCCAACCTCTGATGGGGTAGGATAAACCTGTGACAGGACTGGAATAGGAAATACTGGGTGGATAGATTGGGGAGGTTTTGCATTGGAGTCTTCTGCAGGGATATTATCTCTGTGGTAGGAGTTGGGATTGGGAGTGGCATTGGGATGGTCCAGGATGTTTTGGAGATTAGGTGTGTGATGGAACACCACATTAGCACGGGTCAGAAGGAAGATGTCTCATTTCAGGGCATGATGACAGATAATCAAAGCCCCAAAAAAGGATGTGATGTGATTATTTCAGTCTGGAGTGATATTGGGTTTGTTTATAACCATTCCTCCACAGTTCCTGTCCCATTACCATCTGGAATCATGGTCATCACAACTGATGCCACTCCCCCATTCTCATGGTCTTGCCACTGCTGAACGCTACCTTCATGGGCCATATAGAGAAATCCTAACTACCCCCTCCTCTGGCTGAGATTCATCAATAACATCTTCATAATCTGCACTGAAGTTGAGGACACAAAATCTACAGTCCTCCAAAATCTCACCACCTTCTCCTCCATTCACTTCACCTAATCCTACTCAACCCAACGAGCCACCTTCCTTGTTGTTGACGTCCACCTCAAGGATGGCCTCATTAGTACCTATGTCCACATCAAACCTACCAACCATCAACAATACCTCTAATTCAACAGCTAACACCCATTCCACACCAAAATGTCCCTTCCATACAGCCTAGCCACCCATGGTTGTCACATTTGCATGGATCCGCGGTCCCTCTCCAAATATGCCAAACGTCTCACTAATGCCTTCACTGAGCATAATTACCCTCCTAACCTTGTCGAGAAACATATCCCACATGCTCTTTGACTGTCCAGTCACCCACACCACCTTCCTCGCACCGACTGTCCAGCCACAAAGGAGCATCCCTCTTGTGAACCAGTGCCACCCAAGATTGGAGCAAATTTTCTGACAGGTTTTTACTGCCTTCATTCCTGCCCTTAAATACGAAATATGTTACCCACTATCCTCCCCACCCTACCTACAGTGGTATTCAGCCATCCAAACCTATGTAATAACCTTGTCCATCCATACTCCCAACCCCTTGCCCCATATCCCTACAATAGACCTATACATAAAGCCTGTAGAATCCACCATCCCCAACTCCAATCCCGTCACAGGTATTTTGAATCCCATAAAGGTCAGGGCA
Source organism: Locusta migratoria (assembly GCA_026315105.1). Taxonomy (NCBI): domain Eukaryota; kingdom Metazoa; phylum Arthropoda; class Insecta; order Orthoptera; family Acrididae; genus Locusta; species Locusta migratoria. The sequence goes on from CM048750.1 coordinate 371,994,192, forward strand.
AACTGTGTAAACAGTCTAATGATCTACAAACTTTGGTGCAACCACAATGCAGCTTTTTGTGTGGGCATGACAAGTAACAAGCTGGCTGGCTGCACAAATGGCCATTGTCAAACTGTGGGCAGGAGATAACTGGACCATCCTGTTGCAGAGTATGCAGCCCTGCACGATGTGGCTCATTTCAATGACTGCAGCACAGCCTCTGCCATATGGATCCTTCCCACAAACACCAGCTTTTCTGAATCGGGAATATATCTTACAATCCCACAATTGCCAAAGCCTAAATGTTTGCAAGTTCCTGCCCCTACCACCTTTGCCTCCCCTCCCCACGCTCTAGCCTTATGTACGTCTTCCATTCTGCCATGCTCTCCAGTCTCTCCGCTTCCCTTCCTACCTACCTCCAACAGCCGGTAAGAGCACACCCCATTAGACAGTGGGTGTATTCCTCCACCCAGGCCTTGCATCCCTCCCCTGCCCTCCCACTTCCCTCTCCATCTGCCTCCTCAAGCTCCAACACTGGTTGCTTTCACCTCAGGTCATCTAAGTCCCACAATCAAGCCACAGTGTGTGGAGACATTTTGTGTTAGCGTGAGCATGATTATGCGTTTCTTTCTGTCTCCTCCAACAAAGCAATAATAGTGGTAATGAAGTATTACTACTAGTCAACTGAGGTTTTCTCTAAAGTTTTCAGTTTTATCTAGCAATGGGTCCAGAAGATGACAGAAAGATCTGATTACTATTTAACAGTACTGAGTCTTGTCAAACAATCTCAGATACAATTTCAACGTATATCTCAGTAGATTCTAGTTCTTTTGTCAACCGCAACAAATACACCATTTCAATTTCACATATGCCTTTCCTTTTGATAAATACGTTATCTGATATTTGTCCAAATTTATATGGCCTCCAGTGCTTTTAGAACAGTAACCACATGAAGTACGGTCCAGTGCAACAGGAGTTTTTATTTAAATACATAAATCCAGTGGACTTTTGGCAGGTGAAAACATTAGTTTAATTCTTTAGTGACAGGAAGAAGCCATCAAAGTTGATGTCTCATATAGCTAATAGTGGCATAGAAAACTTTAAAAAGCAACAGTCACCTCATACAGTAAATTACATTGCCATTCTTGATTACTTCTGTTTATTCTTGCAGACAAACAACACTGTCATGTGGGCACTTTCAGGTAGCAGTTTTAAGAATTTTAACTACTAAATGTTATCTTTGTTTCCAAAGTCTATGGTGTTATCAAACAAAAATCTTTCATTAAATGTGTGAGTTTGTTGAAAAGTTGGAAAAATACTATAAATGAAAATGAGTGACAGGTTTGCTGAGAACAAAAGAGATTTGCAAATATCTAACATGAATTGTGAATCTCTCTGTCAGTCTTAAAGAGATATGAGAGACAATAAATGCTAAACGTAGCTTCATCCAGCAGCACATCTGATAAATTTGGAATTTCAAAACAGTAAAGAGGCTACAATACAGCTGCATTGCATGATATTTGTATGACTGTTGAATACATTTTATATTATTATTGATGGAAATTCTCCACAGAGATGATAATTAGTCTTCAAAAGAGTAGACTGGCCGGCCACTACTTACCTTTGTGCTGTACCGCCAATAGTCACACAAAGAAAGGAAAAGAATGAAAACATAGGACAGGCTTTCGAAACAGGGTCTGAAACCCTTTTAGGAAAAATAAATAAATAGGTAGTGGTGGGTTCCGAACCACTGACCTTCAGCGTCATTGTCCACACCTTGCCCACTATGCTACGGCTATCAATCAAAAGTTGTGCTCTTTAAACTCATACTATTGAGGGCCGTTTTTAACTGATGCTAATATGGCATTTGTAGACACTAGAGTATTATTTATCGTACGAAGAACGATGTGTTTTTGTTAATTCTTCAGTGCACCATTGCTTTGAAATGACAACGTGTAAGTTACAATAAGAAAATCATCAAATACGCAACACAAAATGACGTATGCGAGAAAGAGTTCTGGGCAAGGAATGTCACGTGACACCTCCGAATGGCTGGTTTTCATTAATTTAATGGAGGGTGTCAAATCTGTGTTATTTTTGCAAATATATCTCAAATGATACGAGATATGAAAAAAACATAAGACAGCAAAGTTGTAGAGAATTATCTCCTCCACATATTCGGTTATTCAATTTTTGCATCAGATGAACAGTTTATTTACAATTAAAATTACATTACAAACCAAGGTTTTGGTCTCTGGTAGCCAACAGTTATGTCTGTAAAATTTGGTGCCGATTGGTTGAACGGTTCGTCTTAAAAAGAGGGAACACATTACGGACAGACAGACCGACATCCCAAAATTGCAGTTTACTACCACTTTTTTTTCCACAAGTATCTCTGAAACGAGTAAAGATCAGTGAACCGAATGATACTGAGTGGGGGTGGGGGGGTGGAGGAGGATGGTATCTAGAATGTTTTTAACAGGGAAAGATATAGGAAGAAATGGCAAGGAAGGTGGGTGGGTGGGTGAGAAATGAGTAATGGATAAGGGAATTGAGAATGGAGGAAGGAGAGTAGTTAGCATAGATTTAGGCCAGGAGGGTGGTGGGAGGAGAGGATATATTGGAGGGCAAGTTCCAATTTCTGTAGCTCTGAGGGAATGGTGATTGTTGGTAGCATCCAAATGGCAAGTGTGGTGTAACACAGTCTGTCTATGACCATTCACCCACTCAACCAATTTCTAGGTGATCATACCAACACACACACACAGTGGACAGGTCAGTTGGTAAATGAAATGTGTTGTTTCACATGTGGCCCTGCCTTGAATAGGATAGGTTTTTCCTGTGGTGGGGCTGGAATATGTGGTTGTAGAAGGATGAATTGGACAGGTTTTACAGCAGGATCGGTCACAGGGGTAGGAACCATTAGGTAGAGAGTGGTTTTGGGATGTTTTAAGGTTGGACGAGGATGTTGCAGAGGTTTGGAGGATGGTGGATGCTTACTCTGGGCAGTGTGGGATCTCATTTCAGGGCATAGCTCGAGACAGTCATAGCCCTGACAGAGCAATTTATTGAGGCATTCTAGGCCGGGATAGTACTGGGTGACTAAGAGGATGCTTGTGGATGATCTCTGGTTAATGTTGCTGGAAGGGGAGGAATGGACTGGTCGGGAGATCTGCTTGCAGACGAGGTCTGTTGAGAGAGAGGAAAGCATTGGATAGGTTGTTGCTGCTGCTGTTTTTGTTGTAGGTGGTGAGGGATTCATTACTGGAGCAGATATTTTTCCATGGGTGCCTAGGCTATAGGGAAGGGATTATTTAATATGGAAGGGACGGCAGCTATCAAAGTAGAGGTATGGTTGCTTGTTTGTGGAATTAATATGGACTGAGATGTGGATGTGGGATTCAACATTGTTAACGTCAACATCAAGGAAGGTGGCTCGAGTTTTAGAGGAGAGCCAGGTGAATTTTAGGTTGGAGAAGGAGTCTTTAAGGAAGTTCAGAAGGGTTTCTTCACCATGAGTCCAGATAACACCTGACTTGTTTGTAGGTCTGGCCCTCAAAGGTGTAATTATGAGTGAGGATAAAATTAGCAAGGGTGACGTGGAATGAAGTTTTTGGGAGGCTTTCAGCTGGGCATCGGGAAAGATAGTGTTTCAGGGTTGAGAGACCATGGGTGTGGGGGAACGTTTCAGAAAGTGGTTCGTATCTCTGATGTAGGGTGGGATCTTGCAGGTTATAGGTTGGAGGTGTTTGTCTACCAGAGCTGAGATATGTTCTGTTGGGGCTTGCCTTCTACAATGGGATGGCCAGGATGATTCTCTTAATGGATTTTAAGGAGTAGGGGGAAGGTCGAGGTGTGTGGTTTAGGTGGAGAGAGAAGTTCTGTGGAGGCAGTGGTAAGACCATGTAAGGGACCTAGGGTTTTAAGGATTTACTATAGTTCAGCCTGGACTGAGGGATTGGGGTCATGAGGTAGAGGTGTCCAAGAGTTGATGCAGGTCACATACTCCCCTCAATCAAGTACCACAGTTGTGGAACCCTTGTCCGCTAGGAGAATTACAATAGAGCAGTCTGCTTTCAGTTCTCAGATGGCTTTGTATTCAGCTGGCCTGATGTCAGGAGTGGTTGATATTGCCGCAAGACTCCAAGTTAACCAACTGCTGGCGTGGCACAATGGATAGCATCACCGATTGCACTGCTGAAGGTTGTCAGTTCAATCCCGTCCACCGGCAAATATTTATTTCCTTGTAATTATCATTTCCAGAATATACTACATGTTTCTTATGTTCACTTGTAATTTCTACATGTTTCTTACATTAACTATTCTTCTAATTTCTGGTACATTCTGTCTGTGTATAAATAGCAGAGCACACTGCCTGAGAGGCAGTTATTGCTGTGTGTAAGTTAAGTTGGCAATAAACCTGCTTTCAGTATAAGTGCTGTGTTCAGTTGACAACCCTGCTTTCGAAGCCAAGCCTGCTTCCATTTCAACGTGACAATATGTTATTCAGGAAGTATTTGGAGGAGATTCTGAATGTGAGGAAATCCTGAAATGCCTGCAAGGAATGGTTTTGTGAAAGAGCAGGACAATCCCTTTGAGAGGGAGGTCGGAATTGTTCAAGACAGGGTTCAACAGCAGCTCTGTTGCCTGGAGGTTGTGACTGGCTGGTGACTAAGGCACAGACAGCCATGTACAACGGAGATCACATTTGGCCTTAATCAGAAAAAGACACACATACATTCACACAATCACTCAGATATACCTCAGGCACACATGACCACCATCTCTGGCCACTCTAGCACAACATTTGTACTTAATAGATCATATTATATTATGCATTCCATTAAAAAATGAAAATTAAAAATGGTAGAATCTTCCCTAAAAGCTTGGGTGCTGGTGTAAGGAAAGTATCTTATGTATGAGGTTCTTTGTAATATTATCATGCAGTGTTTTTGAGTAACTTGGACATGTATGCAAGCATCAGGAATGAAATACTGTAGATATCAATTATTTTGAACACTTTCTCACACAGCTGTGTCAGTCTTTGCACTGGGTACTCTTTGTATGATCATTTATTCTAAAGTTTCTAGAATTTATTTTTAGCAAACATTTGCATTTATACTGTAATACGTAGGAGCAGCACACATTTAGGACAGTGAAATATATTCAAAGCTGTATCTTTTTTTGAAATACCTATTCTCCACCCCCCCTCCCTTACATAAGATTCAATAATGACTTTCCCTGATAAACATCTCTCTAACTCTGACCATTTGGAAAAGAAAACACATTTTAGGGGTTAAAATTTTTTTTATTAAACAATATCTGTTTTTACATTAAATTTTTATCATGGAAGAAAGTGGATAAGAAATTACACCAGATAAAAATAATTATGGTGCGACTATTTCATATGCTACTGTTTCTATAGAAAAACAGGCATTACAAATATCTCGGCAAGAAGTTTATTTATTATGTAAGGAAGGTTATCAGAATTTTCTACTATTTTAAGCAACAAGCAGAACTGCAACTGGCAATTTTAAAGAATGTGGAAATTTGTGACCAAATTTCATTAATCATAATTGGTTTTATCAGCAAGCTTTTAACTGGCATTCATTATTTAAGAAATGAAACATTGCACAAGTCCCATATTTTTCGTGTTTTTGCATGATGATATTCAATAATTTATTTGCATTCTTAAGCACAAATACATACCTATGTATTTTTGTGACATTTGCATGGAGTTGGCATCACACAGTGTAACCGTCTTTTTTAAGATTATAACATACTGTGCCCCCTTCAAGGTTCAGAAAGAAACACACAAGCAAACCACCATTCTCACCATTTATAAAATGTCACAAAAAATATTTACAGAAGTATTTGCACTTCACAATACGTATAAATTCTCAAAACACGGCATGCAAACCATGAAAAACTTCCAGTTGCATAAAATAAGCTAAGCTGATACACTGTGTGGTGACTGATGGGATGCTCCCATCAGCCACTTGGTGTGTACTGCAAACAATGAAATGTGAAATATTCATTTCAATTAACACAAAGTGTCAAGAAACATAACTAACATTTATGAACACCATGCTTGCTTGAAGTTGAAAGCCATGCCAGCTTCAGTTTATGTCAACTGTGTAATTTTTTTTCTCTGCGAACATGGTTTCAAAAAGTGTAAAATGTAAATATGTTGACACAAAAATGGGGCGAATTAACACAGTTAACATACGAAATTTGATGGAACTGACAGAGAAATTGTGTAAAAAGTGGGAAAATGTGCTAAAATATTGTTCAAAAGAGATAGATTGGCTGGTCAGTACTTACCTCAGTTATGTAATGCTGACACTCTCACGACAAAATGGAGACAAAAAAATAACACACAAGCTTTTTGAAATATTTTCCTCTTTTACCTGATTAAGGAAAATATTTCTGAAAACTTGTGGCCTATTTTTGTCTCCATTTCTGTGTTTTTGTGTGACTGTCGGTGGTACAGAACCGAGGTAAGTACTGGCCAATGAATCTCTCTTTTTAAGAATTTTTTAGCATCTCAGAGGAGTGTTTCCATCAGTATTCTAATATGGACAAAGCTGAAAAGTATTCCTAATACTTTCCACTCCATCAATAGATTCTGATTGACTAGAACTTAAATCACTGCATTTTGAGGTAGTTTCTTCCCAATCATTTTAATCACTAAATTCTCCTTAGTCCTCAGTGTCTTGGAGAATCCACCTGGCAATATTACCATCACTTACATGTTTTCAGTCGGCCATTTATGTACTAGAAACCATGCAAATGCAACACAGTTTTAATTTTCAGACCTTTACATTAAGTGCTGCCATGCGCCAAGCAAATTCGAACAATGTAGCAGATGGAAAACTCAATAACGGAAATTTGTCTGACATTGGAGTCATAGCAGAAAATATTAATGTCAGACCTAGTCCAACAGTGGAGGGGAAATGATTGATTTGTTTAATCTAGAAAGGAAAGAATTCAGCAAATATCCTTGTCCAAAGATGAAGCAATCTTTTAGTTTCATATTGGCTATTTTTTAACTATGGGAGAAAGAAACAAAGATACTCACTAATAAAACCACAGAAATAATACAAAACGGTGATTATGTTTGACAATAAAATACGTATTGATGTGATAACCACAATTAGCCTCATTAATACGAGAATGTGCCAACAAGCGCACAAAATTTACAGAACCCCAGCAAAAATTTCTATAAAGGTTTAAAAATAAAATATAAGTACTAAACAAAATACACAAAGTTATAGGCCCATTTTAAGGCCTTATAACACACAGCCTACAGTATGTACTATTTTAATATATTTTCTACCAGTCCCATAAATTAAAAAGTACATAAGGGCAAACAGCTTTGTCTTTATATTTACAAATAAAAATTTCATTAATCAACAGTCAGAACTTAAGACAGGGTGTACAGTATTCAAACACCTGTCTACAGTAAAGAAGTTGATGATACATACAAAAAGATGGAAGCTTATTTAAAGAGTTCACAACACATCATCTCTCCCCTCCTATCACACAACAGATTTGTTGAGAGTGAAGTGGGACACAATTGAAGTATGTAGCAAACCAGAAGGAAGGGTCAGTGCAAAGATATTGTTATATTGGCAGTGATGATACAAGTTGATTACATCATGCACCATCCATACCTTTTTACATCATAAGTACACAAATGCAATGGACATGCAAGGATATAATATTTTTGCTAATATGATAAACCAAATTTTTCCACTATTCTCATGCCTACTTTTCCAATATGGAGGTATGTAAGTGAGACGGTGTGGCCTCAAAAGTCAGAAACTATGGTTTTGCGAGAGAGAGAGAGAGAGAGAGAGAGAGAGAGAGAGAATTTCAGCAGAAGGAGTCTTTAGTATGGAAGACTAAATGTGTAACAGTATTTTGTCTTGTGTTTATGGTGAAAGTTTTCTTGCCTTTTTCATAATATTAGTGGGGTTTCACCAAAAATATAGCATTAAATTTAGCACATAAAGCTGCATGTTTGGTCACTTCAAAAAGTGAACAAAGTAGTAGTTGGGGCTTTTTTTTTTTTTTTTTTTTTTTTTTTTTTTTTGTGGGGTGCCAAACACACAGTCACAAATAGCACTGACCATATCCAATTGCTATTGTGTATTGTTTCTTCCCCAGTTTTCAATTTTCATGAAATTTGGCAATTTCTTTCAGTGGGCATTATACCATCAGTAACCCCATTATGTCATTTTTCATGAAATCTGGACTAGCAAAGTAAGCTTTAAGTACTAGGAAACATTTCAGAATGCAGCAGACAAGAGAAACTTTTCAAAAAATCTGAACAGGTGCTCTACGGGTCAGTATATCAAAGCTAAACAAACAAACAAAAAAATTGTCACTTCACATTTTACTCTTGTGTTGTAATTGTTCCCATCTTTAATACAGGAAGAACTGTGAGTAATACTTTTATGTCTGATAAGTTTGAAATTGGAAGGATGGATTCGTGGTGTGACAAAATATGTTAATTTCTTACAACTGGAGTAACAGAGGGTAAAAATCTAAAGAGGAGGAAGGGGTCTATGACATAGCTTTCTTAGATATCCATTTAAAAAAGGATGGCAGAAATTTTCCATTAACAGAAGACTGCCAGAACAGTAACTTTAAGTGCACTTCTCATAAGTCAAAGTCTCGAAAGGGAAACAGGCTGACATATCAATAATATTATAAGGGTTGGTACAACTAATAGTAAAGAAAATGCAATGACAGGCAAGAAAGACAATCCCATTTACACAACTAAAGGCTTTTAGCAACAGCTTTCCATTAACATCTTTCATCACAAAAAGATAACTCACACATTCATGCAGGAACAACTCACAAACATACATGACCACTATCTCTGGCAACTGCATCTGAAGTGTCCAGTGCCCTCAGTTGTAGTTGACAACACTCAAGGCCTGGCAGCTAGAGATGGTGTTCACATGAGTGCAAGTTGTGCCTGTGTGATTGTCTGTTCTTTCTGTGATGAACGCTGCAGCCAAAAGCTATAGTTGCGAGAGTGCTATTATCATTTCTATCTGCTTGTCTGTAGCCAAGAAATCATCTTCACAGTGAGCTGCAATTTATTCACTTAAATCTAAAAAATATTCATGCCATTGATAATTTTGTCTTACCTCTTCAATATGTTCTGGATATTTTTCCAGTAGCAACTCAAATGCTTTCAGCCTGTGGACAAGGCCTTTTGTGTAGTCAAGACGATCTACTCCCAAAACAAATTTCTGGTTTGTAGGTAATACCTAAAAAAGAAATATCACCTGTAAAAGTTTTAGTCATACGGTATGGCATATTGATGCTGTGGTTGTTTATACCTATCAACCTTTTACTAATACCTCAAAAGCACTTGACAAAATAGAGCTTGAAAAAGCAACACACTTCCGTATATTATGGAATCTTTTGGCCCTACCAATAAACCTAACAGCCATGACAGAGTGTGGAGTAAACTGTGGTAGGACGACACAGGAAAAACATGCCAAACATCGTGAACCAATATAAGAACACTCACAACAGCCTGAGGGCAGATACTTCATGCACAGTAGTTCTGTCTGTGTGTTGCACATGTGTGACACGCATCAGACATCACACACACACACACACACACACACACACACACACACACACACACACACACACACAAAAGAGTGCCCAAGTGAGCACATCTGGACAGGATTATTACTAACAAAATCTCTCCCATCCTGGGGGCCACCTCATTTGTCACAAAATGGGCCAGGAGTCAAATGTCCCCTGTAGCAAAAGTTAATGTTGCAGATAATATTCTAGTACAATGTGTAAAATAAAAAACCTCTTGCCCAGTTATGGCAGAAGAAATATCACAAATAAGATAAGCAAATGGGTAAGCCTTTGGCAGCTCCTCCTGACAGATGGATTCAAGGGAAAGGAAGAGAAAAGAAGGAAAGTGTCTGAGCCATGCCGGTGCTGTATAGTAGAGCACAATCTATCTATCTGTCTGTCTAATTTTTGATTTCTCACATTGGCGGCACGCCCAACTGCGCTTCACGCTTGTCTACCTGCAGCTATATTTGCTGCCTACGAGAAGGCCTAATGAGTGAGGAAGTGCGAGGTGAAGGACAATTGGTCTGCAGCCACAAAGTGGTGTGTGTTTCGCTGCAGTACTCTGAATGGGCATGGGCTGGGTGTGGTGACAATGTTTACCAAGTGGTGTGCGACTTCCCAGGTGATCAGTGTCACCTAGTGTGTTCCATGAGACAACAGTGGCCTGGTATACACTTGAGCCTCCTGGGATCTACCAGCTTCTCCGGATTTGTCAACTTGGATTAAAATAGACTCACTTCCATCTCTGAGTAGTCTATTTAGGCAACCCAGCACATCGTGTACAACTATTATTGGACTTCAGAGTTAAGTAGTTGCTTCGGTTGGCCATATCTAATTACTTGCATTAGTTGGTGTCTTTCCTCCTGGCTCGCCATGTACTTACCCATCTTTGTACTTTGATGACCTATAGTTGGTGTTTAACATTTTATCTCACTGTTTTTGGCAAAAGCCCACCAGCATCCTGCTCGTAAGTGCCTGTGAGCTTACTATTGTAAACAATTGTTATTGCTATTCTAATTTGTTTCCTTCAGTTGAAGCTTTTCTTAAATTTTAAATTATTGTGGCTAACTTTAAATGGTTTAAAGGTTACACCTTTTGGCAAACTGCTGTTTATCTATCAGATATTTGCCATTTAAAAAGAAAAATATTGTCATTTGTGTTTCCTGTTGGCTTTTAATAAACACTGCGTGCTCTAAATACTGAATGTAAGGTAACCCAACCCAGACTTTCCTAATTTCTCACTGATCTATCCTTATGCATGTACTGCTTCCTATCAGACGTGTGAGATTTAGGAATGAGAAGAGTTACAGAAAATAAGGAAAAGAAAAAGCTGCTGATCAACCTAATGCCTTGGAGAAGGAATTAAACTTAAAGATTATGGAGAAATCACTCTAACCCAAGATATGCTAGCTGGAGTAAAAATAATTAGAAGTGGAGAAGCCAAAAAATCAGATCAAGAGGGTACAATTGCAGAAGACATTAAACAAAAAACAAGTCAAATACTAACCTACTTAAAAAAGTTGTCTTTGTAATTGCCAAAATCTGATATTTAAATACTGTATTGATGCTAAGACTGTTGAAGTTTGATTTATAATTCGAGTTTTTATTTGATTTATAATTCCAATATTACGATATGAAAAAAATGTAATTGTAAATGAAACTAAAATTATACCCCATCAAAGTCATTATTTGAAAAACTTAGTTTCTTATATTACCTAATTGTAAGGGGTCTAATATTTTTGTTGTGTATATATCCTCTCACTCGATACTGGCTGAATGTGATAATCTGCAAATTAAAAACAACATTCATTGCACTTCATTTATATACTGCGAACTCATCTCATCCTTTTTGGTCACCTTCAGAACAATAGGTCTGTGTTTGTATTTTGATTTATGCATGTCAGCAAAGTCAAAACATTCAAGCCCCAAGACCAAGGTTTGTGTGTATATCATTCTGAAGATGCCTCAAAAGGGCAACACACAGTAGCAGTAAAGAAATAAACCAATCAAGACTTCTTTATTAAATAAATAAAGAAAAATGTGTCATTGGGTAGGGTTGTTAATTAAAAACACATTTTTTATAAGAAGTTGGTCCCTGAAGTCCCTATTTATTTTTAAATTTCTGCTAAAACCACTACTATTTTAGACTTGTGGAAGTAGTATTTTGTCCATTGCAGCAACTGTTTCACAACTGGATTTTAAAGAAGCAGCAACTATTTGCAGTTGAAATCTTTTTATTGTTGGTTATGGACACGAAGTGCCCAAATCCAACCCCATGCTTCATATTGTTTAAAAGGTGTTGAAGTTCTTAACATAGACAGAAATTTATATGACATAATTATGGCAAACATAGAAGACAATGGGGGAGGAGTTAGGTATCTATATGTTCCAATGCAAAGTGTTCAGTGCAAAATCAGAGAAAAAGCAGTCACATAGTGTATAGTCACGTGAAAGATAGATGAACAGTTAATTACGCCACTAGAACCAGATATTATGAAATATCATGGTAAGAAAAAAAGTTACATTCAGCTAGACATCAACAGTATGTCTGAAAGAGGGTCATAGTTGTAACAGTACAACATAATACCATAGGATACATTATCTACCAGAAACCACTTAAACAGGTAATGGACAGGTAGCAACTGTGTTGTCTCAGACATATTTAGCTATGGTTTAACACACATATAACTACAGATTCCCCACAAAATAAAATGAAAAACAATAAAATAAAAAATTCCACAAGCTTCCGCCTTAGGGGAAAAATGCCAAAAAGTTTATCTTCACCAAAATTTCATAACTGGGACAACTTAATAGGCGAGGCACAGTACTACACACTTCATTTAAAACTGGTGTGCAAAATTAAGGATGAAATGAACTTTCACACAGTGTGTCACAGCCAAACAACACCACTCACTGAAACATGGACAATGCATTGAAAGAAATGGTGCAGTAATGAAAGAAATTCACAATGAGAGAAACAGAATAGCTGTTTTTATTCAAAAACAATAATTACACTAAATTCACTGTCATTTATGGCCATTTCCTGAAAATTACCAAATTTGGGACACTGTTCTAGTAGGATATGTGAGTAAACAGTCAGCAACAGGTGCTGTGCAATGTGCTCCCATACTGGCTTAAAACTGTTCAGGAATTCTTGTGGTATTGGATTGCATTCTTTCATCATGAAGAATAGCAACTACAGATCGCTCGAACCTCAATTTTACCAAATCGAATCCGAATACCGAATCTTAAATAAAAGATGTGCCAAATTCCAAACCCGAATCGAATCTTCCAAATCTCGAACCCAAGTAATCTGTCAACTCAAGTACATGTATTTAAAAAGAATTACTACTCTATCACAGCCAGTGATGAAGATAAAGACTTCTGGAGTTAATCCCAAATGACAGTATTAACAGTAAAATTTAAGAAATTTCATTTAGATTTTTATTTTAAATCTTAAGAAGTATTTAATACCCCCTACCCTTAAAAGAAACTTGTATGAAACATTTAGATATATATATATATATATGTCGTATAGATGGTATAAATGATAATAAGAAACTTTATCCATTCAATTGCAAAATGTTTCACTTTGATGAAGTAAAAAAATAATGAAAGGAAAGGATTACATTTGTTTTCTTTTTTCAAAGGGGAAGACTCAAAAATAAAACCTGAAAAGATGAGTAGATATTTTGGAAGTTAAAAAATAGATTCTTAAAAAATAGGATGTGTAAATGTTAGATAATTTTATAGTGACATATTAGGCATTCCATGAGTGACGGAAAGGACATTCAGCCAGAAAAAAATCCACGTTTATTCGACGTGTGTGTACTTGCTAGTGCCATGAAGACATTTCAGAACTGTGAAAAGTACTTAACGCGCAGATTACGCATTGCAGAGGGTTAAGCAAGGGTATTTTGTAGATTTATTTATTCTTTCAAACATTTAAGAACACGTAACTTGTTTGCACATAATTTTTATTCATAGAAGATTTAAAAATCGGTACTAGAAGTCAGTTGCTGTGCTTCGTTTCTAACTATTCCCATTCATCATAAGAATAATACAGATGTAAACATTAACATGATATGTATATTCTTCTGCGTTCACTGATGTCTTACAGGTTTGTTAGGCAGACGGAATTTGAATGATGTAACAGCTAACATGAAAGATTACATGGTGTAATGTTTTCATTTATATTATTCTTATGGTGAAAAGAGTGTGGAATTTACTAATCGTGATTCATAGGAACAATCCCTTGTCCATAATAGAAAAAAACTTAAGTTGTAGCACGAAGGTAGTGGTTGTAGTGTCAGGCATATTGGCGCATCACAGGCTTGCGTCGGCTTTACGTAGTAGCTTTTAGATAAGATTTCAAATGCATGGCTATTGATTGAAACTAAATGCGGAAATATTAAACAATTTTATTAGACTTATAATACAAATTTTACAAAACGTTTATAATAGCAATTATGTACCAGTACGGTAATTCTGAGACATTATCATTTGATTCCTTGTTACACAGTTCTTTTGTACTACAGAGCATCATCCCTCATACAATCTAGTGCATTCAATCTCTAACATTTTGAACGCCTGTTATGTAATCCGATTTGGAACCCACTTCCAGGTATCATCATTCAACTGGCAGAACTTGCACATTTTACACGAGCCATTGGCGTCAGTTGTCTGTCACTTTTCAAAAGGCAGTTGGCGTACATGTGTTTAAGCTTGACCTTTAGTTATTTACTGAAACAGCCATCAAGTGGTTGCTGAATTGATGTCACCCCACACAATTAGAACCTTTTTTTTTTTTCCACATAATAAATAACGTTCTTCTTGAAATTGTAGTGCTTCATTACAGTTCACATATCACAGCACTTCACAAAATTTGAAGAAACAATACGTGAAATCAGAATGAGGCAACTCTTGCAAGAATCCTAAAGCCTTATGTATTGTTGGTATTTACGTGATGAAAATTATTTTCGTTGCTTTTGCTACTTATATTTGATTTTTTTTTTATGACCGCAAAAGTTTTAACCAGTATTTATACTTGTGCCTGCTAAGCAAGCCTGTTTAGCACTGCTTATATTAGATGGAAAAAATTACTTGTGGCGGCTCCTAGCACCATTTATCAGAACTATTCAAAGTGAGGTGGTTTCGTTTTATGACATCGCATCTTTCAGCAGATCTAAGGAAAATAAAGTAAATAACGCAAACGAAAGTGCACTGTTATGCAAAGTAAACAACAACATTTGTAACTGAAGGTTTCCATATAACACTTTGGATTCGGAAGTATTCGGCCATTATGCACCTAATCTCTAATCCGAATCCAGTGTGCTAGATTTGGCGAATAATGGATTCAGCTGAACCACCCGGACACAACGCTAATAGCAACCACACTGCATGCGGGTTTGCCACAATATGTCTCCCCAACCCAGTTCCCTATTGATCTAAGGCGAAGGGCAGGCTAGTCCATCTGAAAAATATCATCTCCTTCGAAGAGCTCTTCCACCTGAACTGCCACAAGTTCCCATCTATAAAAGGGAAAGCACGATCAAATGTACTCTTGAAAAAAGACACACGGTGGAGAAATAGTGTCACAACAACACTGACCACTCAGTGCACTGTGCTCACATATTTGAAAGTCAGTAAACCCATACAATTAATAGGGTTACTTGTTCTTCTCAGATAAGAACATATTCAGTCTGATAAATGATTCCAGATATGCCCTCCTATGGTGACATGTGGAAAAAAGTAATTCGCACAGGAACAGTGGGAAATATCATCGTTTGGTGTTCATGTTATGGTGCAAGAAGGTTTTGTGGCTATACTGCTATCCAAATATGAACACAGTGCAGTGAACTGTTAATGTTCCTGCGACATTGTACTTCTCCCCCTTGTCTGCGTTTTCAAGTATACATTTGGCCTCTATTTCATTTTTATAGATGAAAATGCACAATCACACAATCATATCAAACAGAACAGCCAAAGCAGCTTCTGGAACAGAAAGACATTCAGCACATTCATACATACTACTGATCGTCCAGAAGCTGCCAACCACACTGATGTAGGAATGTAATATCCTACAACAAGAATCCTGACAGACATTCTGGCCAGTCAGAGAACATTGCACAGTTTGCACTGTGGTCCGTGGTGATAAGTGATAACATATCCTTTCGAGATCTGCACCCCACTGTTCATAATGTATAAGTGCCCATCATAAATGGTAGTGACTTCAATGTATTTATTATTGATTGTCACTTCTGTTTGCCCTAGTGTGTATTCCATTCTGCACTATTATGTAGCAGTACTTTGTATGTATGATCCAAATTTCATAAACTATGGTACTTTGCAGTGCCAAAATAGTGCCATGGACCGGAGCAATGCTGGTGATGGACCATAATAAAATTTGCCAGATCAAGGTTTAACATCCCATTGTTAGAGTTCATTGGTGACAAAGCACAAACTATGCCTGTTTCAATGGTGGAGAAGAAAATCAGCCATGGCCTTTCAAATGAACTGTGCCGCACTTTAGTATTCTATCTAAACCTAGTACAGTGAAGCCATAACTGATAGCAAATTGCGATTTATTTCACACATCTAGATGGCTGGACTGACTGATATGATTGTTTTCTGAATGAAAATTTTGTTTGTCACTTCATATGGTGTGGAACAACGGCCCAACAGCTATGTTGTCCAATATCAACACAGACCAAAAACACTGGATAAAGATACAGCACAGGCAGTCTTTCCGCCGCCCACCTAACCTCCGTAACCTCCTAGTCCATCCATATGAAATCCCCAAACCACCTTCCCTACCCTCTGGCTCCTACCCTTGTAACCACCCCCGTTGTAAAACCTGCCCTATGCACCCTTCCACCTCCACTTTCTCCAGTCCCGTAACCCGGAAGGTGTACACGATCAAGGGCAGAGCCACTTGCGATAGCACCCACGTGATTTACCAACTGACATGCCTGCACTGTGAAGCGTTCTATGTGGGAATGACCAGCAACAAACTGTCCATTCGCATGAACGGTCACAGGCAGACAGTGTTTGTTGGTAATGAGGATCTCCCTGTGGCTAAACATGCCTTGGTGCACGGCCAGCACATCTTGGCACAGTGTTACACCGTCCGGGTTATCTGGATACTTCCCACCAACACCAATCTTTCAGAACTCCGGAGATGGGAACTTGCCCTTCAACACATTCTCTCTTCCCGTTGCCCACCTGGTCTCAACCTCCGCTAAATTCTAATTCCCGCCCGCCATCTTTAACATCTTTGCCTCGGTTCTGTGGACAGAGCCTCTGCCTGATGTGGCATCTCTGTCCAACTTCTTTGGTTTCTACAAATGTCTGCCTAGGTGTGTTTGGATGTGGATATGTGTGAGTGTGTGTGTATTTGTTTACCTTCCTTTTTGTCCCCTAAGGTAAGTCCTTCCACTCCTGGGATTGGAATGGCTCCTTTTCCACTTCCTTAAAACCCGTATCCTTCCCTTTCTCCTTTCCTTCCTCCCTCTTTTTCCCGAAGAAGCCACCACTGGTGGCGAAAGCTCGAATGGTTGTGTATATATATATATATATATATATATATATATATATAATGTTGTGATAATTATTGTGATATTTAATTACATTTGCATTCACATAAACTGCCCGACACCATTATTTGCAATAAAGAAAAGTCATTTGAAAGTCAATGAACTATGTGATGCATCATATTGAAAACAATAGAATTTTGTAGATTCTAAAGTGGAAACAAATTTGGATAAAAATTAAAAAGTGAATGCTGGCAGTGAAGGTACCATTATATTAAGAGCTATTTCAGACTTTAACTTAGTGTTAATCAGCATTACAGGATAAGATCACTAAATGATTTTGCACAAAACAACTTACTTTAGGTGCAGCCTCAGCCATGTTGACAAACCGGTCATATGGAATGCCAATAGGCAGAGGCCTAACGATGACAGTGCGACCACCGTGTTCCACCATCAGTCCTTTCCGGTCTACACGGCAACCCAGTCTCCTTTGGCAGCAGTCAATGAAGTTGAGACAGTAATCCTCAATGTGGAATCCCACCATGTCATTCCCTATGCACAAATTTTATTTATTTTAAGGCTGCTGAGAACAGACACTTTGGGATGAAACAGCAGTGGTACACCTATAAGGTTTATAAATTATATACAGCAACTGATTTTTTAGGTTATAATCCTTCATTTTTTTCTATCCTCTATCTAACACAAAAGTCCAATTATATAACAAATATGATATTATACAAATGTTTCTTCCCCTTACTTAAGTGTTACAAGTGCTATATTTCCTCTTTCATTGTAAACAATGGAACAAGTAACACACAGAACTTAAGGTTTACACTATCTGTGACACTAGAGTGCTAATAATGGAAAACCCAGGTTGTAATTCAACAACAATATAATAAGGATAGTTTACAACTAGCTGCAAAGGTGTACAACCAGCTATGGCAGGCACATAAAAATTAAACAATGGAAATACCTTGAAGTATTCAACAATATTTTGGAAAGGATAGGCTGCTACTCACCACAGTCAATAGAAAAATAAATAGACCAATCAAAAGAAGAAGTTTCTGTTAGAGCTGGTCAGAGGATTATAAACAGAATCAGAATTTTGTGAAGCTTTAAAACAACAAATTTCACATCGTCTTTTGTTTCTAATTATGTTTACACAATATTCAACTTATTTATATATTAAGTAAAATGTAATTGCATCTATCACTTTACACACAATTTCATTCCTGTCACACTGATAATTATTGAAGTATTACTGTTTCTCCTCTCAACGATCACAGTATAACTAAGTAATAATTCTTAATGCATGAATTAGAGCTTCATCATAAAGCATGACAGGAATGAAACTGGAACAAGGATGCTGTTTCTGCTGACCTAAAAAATCATGATATACACAGGTCCTCTTTTAACAACCACTGCGAAGCACGGGCATATAAGCTAGTAATAATAATAATAATAATAATAATAATAATAATCACGTAATGTTTCTTTCAATTGCTGATGAAAATTATTTATTAGAATGTTCTGTTGTATTAAAAAAAAAAAACAGAACGCAATGCTCACTCCATAGATATTTCTACTCTATGCACCATTTAGTGGTTATACCTGTTGAAATATGTACTTCATTTCTTTCCATGACATAGCAAAGCATATGGGATACAGCTAGGGAGGGAAAAAAAATGTGTCCTAGCTGGGGTTACATTTTCTTGCAGTGGCAGCGGTTTAGTTAGCTGTCGTTGGCAAGGAACTATTCTCTTTAGGAGAATGGTTAATTTACTGACCAGAACAGCATAAATTATTTATTTCATCGTGAACATAATGAATTATTCACCTCATTCTATATGACTCATTTTTGAATAAGCATTCAACAGCTGTTGCCAACATCAGCATACAATGCTGCCAGCGTAAGTAAAATTGTTCCCCTTCTTGTAGTGTATTACACCATAGTTATGAGAATGAAAAAACGCAGCAATGCCACAATTAGTTACTTGGTGTACTGTGTAGCTAACATTGCCTCAATTTGTCCTTTCCTGTACTATGGCGTTTTCAAGGCATTCCTTAACAGAACACACTCAAAATCTAATTAGGATTCACCGAAATCAGTAAGGGAACTACATAAATTCGATTCTCTCTCTCTCTCTCTCTCTCTCTCTCTCTCTCTCTCTCTCTCTCTCTCTCTCTTTTTTTTTTTTTTTTTTTTTTTTTTGCAAAGAATTCTTATGTAAATTAGAGCATTGATGGACGTGAAGGCATTTCTTCATGTTTTAAATTCAAATGTTCCCTGTCAAAAGAAGCAAGGAAATGTTGTTAAGCTTTGAATATACAAAGTGTAATCAGCAACTTGCTGTTCAATGTTAGTTTGTTATAAAAAAATTAATTAAAAGTTGCAGCAGCGCCAACTATTAGTTCTTTGGTGCACTACGTAACTAACAGGGCCTCTATTTGTTCTGTACTGTACTACACAGTTTTCTAGGAATTCCTAAACAGAATGGACTCAAGATGTAGTAAGTATGCACCGAAATCAGAAAGGAAACTACATAAATTCGTGTATTCATGCAAAGAATTGAGTTCCTAATAAATGTAAACATCGTTAGACACGAAGGAAAGTCGTTATGTTTTAAAATCAAATGATATCCGCAGAAAGAAGACCTTTTCTTTTCTTTCCAAGGCATTGCAAGACATGCGGGAGACAGCTAGTAAAAAACGTATTTTTTGTGTCGTACCTGGGTTAAATTTTACTTGCAGTGGCAGCGGTTTGGAATGTTAACCTTGGCAACAAAATATTCGCTTTAAGGATATCATTAAGTTACTGATCAGAACAACATTAATTATTTATTTCATTATCAACACGAAGAATTATTCCCCTCATTGTACGCGACTGATTTTTCAAAAAGGATTCAATGGCCGTTGCCGACATCGATAAACTACACCACTGCCGTGAGGAAAATCATAGCCCTTGTTTCAGTGTATTACATCTTAGTTATGTGAATGAAAAATGCAGCATCGCCATTTAATAGTTATTTTGTATACTATGTAAAACACTGGGTATCTATACATTGCCTTAATGCTATGTCAGTAACAGCGCCTCTATCAGATCTTTGGTATACTCCGCTGCAATTCAAGCGTAGGATCCACCAGACTACAAATTACGATATCTTTCCTTCCTCTGATCCCATTTTGATGAAATGAAGTCTATGTTACTCTCCAAACTATTCTCAATTTACCTGTGGAAACCCATGAGAGTTCGTGTAGTACTTTTGGAGATTACCCTCAACAAATGGACATACATGATGGTTTTTAAACAAATGATTCCATTATGATATCTTTATTTTCTCTGATCTGATTTTAATTATTGAAGCCTTTACATGTGGAAACACCATGAAAATTCATCAAATAGTTTTGGAGATAAATGTGTTGAAAGAGACAAGCAGACATGACGGTCGTAGATAAAAAATTTCAAATTACAATATTCTTTTTTTTTCCTGTGATCCGATTTTTATTAAACGAAGTCTGTATGTTGTCCAGCTACGCTCAAGTTACCTGTAGTAGTTTTGGAGATAAGAGGTTTTGAATAGTTGAACAAACAGACACAATGGTTACTGAAAACACTTACAATTATGATATCTTTTTATTCAATGATCCGATTTTGATAAAATTATGCCTATATGTTGACCCAAAGTGTTCTTACGTTTCCTGTGAAAATCGCAAGAAGATTCGTCTGGTAGTTTTGAAGATTGAAGAGAACAGCGACAGGCCTACATTTACAGATTTATTATTATTATTATTACTATTATTACTATTTTTTTTGGGGGGGGGAGTAAAACATTAATTAGGAATCTTGCTTTGACCCATTGAAAAAAAATGGCCTATGCCATGAACATTATGGGCTCTTTTGTGGCTTGGTGGCAGAGGGGTAGCATGCCAGAGTTTGAATCCAACATGCATGGGTTTGACTCCCATTCAGTCCTAGGATTTTTACTTGTCACTGTTCACTTCTTTCACCTCTAGAATAGTCAATGTGAAAGAACACCAAGTTGTACTGGGGTTTGGACTCCGCATTAAACTGTGAGTCCTCTACAACTGACTGGGTAAGTCTATTGAAAGGTCGGAGGAAGGGAACAGCATACTACCACCAAACAGGACCATAACTAGTAAAGCACTGTGGCATTCAAACCAATCTTCAGATTGATAATTACTTTATCAATATAAGAAAAGATTGAACAGTTTTTGCCTCCATAATTCCTGCCTTACTTTCCAGTCCTCTAGATGAAATAAAATGTAAAGTATGTCTCGGCCAGAAAATTTCTACATTCATAATGATTCTAAACAAAAACTGTATGTAATGACACCCAGTGCTGTTACTAAAAGTAGAGGAACTAGGACTAAGAGTTACTAGTTAGACATACACAAAGGGCCCGCAGTTCAGCATTGCTGTGTTGCGCACCAAATAGTGAACCGTAGCTCGCAAAAATGTGTCACAAAGAGAACATCTCCGTGTGCCCCTGAGAGCTAAATCACCAACAAGAATCACTTCTCGGCTTTGACAAGATCAATATGTAGATTTTTAGTGAAAGGGACCTTCATTTACCACACCTGAACAATAGCTTCAGCTAAACAACTGAAAATATGTTGAAAGGTACCATTCTTTGAAATAGTAGTCCCTAAAACCACCGATGGGTCATCAAGAATAGCTTGCTAAGCAATATTTTCATCTGGTAGTATATTCTTCACTTTTCTGTTACCATAGTGAAAGTAATGGTGACTATTGCTCTCTGTTTAAGGCACCTCTGAGCATCTCTGTGAGCCATGGCTCATGATGTGGGGTGCTACTTTTTGAGTTCTACGGCCTTTTTCTATGTCAAACTAGGTACTAATTACTTGGATGCCTGCCCCCTCCCCTACCGTTGTTCTAGGACGACAGGGCTGTAATGTGTGGAAGAAGTTGCGACTGACAAACAATAATGCATTTGGCAGACTGCACTTAGGTAAGGCATGCAATTTCTGGTTGTGCCGCCAATCTGGATTGGGCTTCTGCTTAGGAATCTGCAGTGAATGGCTTAAATGATATTTTGTTTTAGTTGTGGCCTCCTTATGTCCTAATCCTTAATGGAATCAGGCATTTTGAAAAGGCCAAATCCACCAAAGTAAACTTTTTAGGGGAAAGAAAGAGACTATTTGTATTAAAGTACAGAAGTGTAAAATGTAGTATATGATCCTTTCACTGGGAAATCGTGGCTCTTGTGCTCTTGTTATCGTTCTGAGGTTGGTGTGACCTGCCCTACCTTTTTAACCATCTACCTTCTATGCCCCTACCCTCCCAAAGCAAGGCCCTCTTACAAGGGGAAGGCATCAGTCATGGCTAACCAATTCAGCTTAGACTTTGGAGGCCCCGTTTCTGAGAAAATAACTCAAAATAAGGTTATGAGGAACAACTGACTCAAAATTGATGCATTGATATATAATTGTAAGTAGAGTTGTTTTCATCATCATGTATGGGGTCCGAAAACTCATACTTTTCCAGAAATAGAGGAAAGACACATTTACAATTGTCACCCAAAGGGTAAACACTTTTTGTCAAGAGCGCCAATAGCACAACAGCTAAGATTTACTTCTATCACTAGGCTAAAAACTTTATTTAGAGGCTTCAAAATTATAGTGTGCTTCTGGAAACACTGCAGGAATTTTACAACTGCACAGATGCGGTAAGGGAAACGTACTATGAATGTGTGAGCTGTGTGGAAGTAGGAGGAGAGAGATCGGCTTGGATTGAATAGAAGAATGGCTTGAGGCAGAGAAGAGCACTTTCACCACTACTCTTTAATGAAGTGATGGATGATATAATGAATACAGTAGCACAGGTAATTCATGAAGGAGAGACGATTTGGGTGAATAAGGAGGAGGAAGTACAAGAGCAGTTTGATGTATGGGAACAAACAGTGCAAGAATTGGGATGCAATCTAGTATAATTGAGATGATTATCACAACAAGAACGAAGGAGAGAGGAACAACTGTAGTAACAATCAGTGAGGAATGATTGAGGAGAGTGGAGAGTTTATAATACCTAGGAAGCCTGATACAGGAAAATGAAAAAACGACAGAAATAAATGAGCTGGGGAGAAAAGCAGAAGCATTTCAGAAGAGTGTCAGAGGCCTGATATGGAGCAGGGATGTACCCCAAAGCAGTAAAAGAGTTATATACTGGTCTTACTATGCCCCGATCCTGACATATGCATCCGAAACCTGGATTATGAAAGGAAGAGAGAAAAGCAAATTACAAGGTAGTAAAATGAAATTATTGAGTGACAAAGAGACAGGTTAATAAATGAGAGGATCAACTTTTGAGAAAGCCAATTAGTAATGACAGAGTCACGCCGGCCAGTCCTGTGACCGAGGGGAGGGGGAATTTTTATTGTCATTGCTAAATAAGACATTACAGAAAAACTAATACATATTTAAACAAATGCAATATAACAAAGACTGAAATGTACAAAGCCACTTTTTCTTATCTGCAGATTGATGTCATCTCAGATTTGCACTTCAATTGTTGAAGTACAATCATTTTTTTTAGTTGAACACTAATTGCCCCCTTAACTGCTCCTGTTTGCAATGGTAACATGCTTTTTGTTTTTGCATCATATGCATCTTCTGCACTAACAGCACATAACAGTTCTGTTTTATATTAGCACTAAATTCTGATCTCAGATCTGCACTACATACTATAGTTGCCCCTTTAGCTGATAGTAGTTCCTGTTCACAGGAAGGACATTGGTAACATGCTTTGGGCGCGACGTCATATGCATCTTCTGTAGTAACAGAGCTTGTAACAGTTCTGTGTTCATATTAGCTTCAAACTCCGTCTTATTTTTCCCTCACCAAACTAAACTCTTCCCACAGGGGAATTACTGTGAGGCACCAGAAGAATAGCTATCATAAGTTTAGTGATGAATACTTTCTGACTCCTAAAGCATCAACGAGTTTCAATATTCGAAAAAAATCATAATTTTAGCCATGTCATTTGTAATGTCATAATTACTGGAGGAAATTCGTAATTATTATGATCGATTCATAATGGTTGGCATCTCTGGTTAATGAAGGTGGAACCATTACAAGAGGAGATAGAGAAATCAAGACTGAGATGGCACGGACTTTTTAACCAAATGGAGGAGAAGAGGATTCCCAGGAGGATACACAAGATGAAACTGTAGGGAAAGAGACCAAGGGAAGACTGGGAGACATATGGTTGTAAGGAGTGGAGGAACATATCAGGAAGAAAGTAGAAGACTGGAACAAGGTGAAGACAGAGAAATGATGGCGAGACAGAAGATGAGAGAGAGGCTTATGTTCGAAGCAGACCCAGACCCACTGTCGAAGATGATGATGATGATGATATTGTACATGAGATACACACACAAAAAATGCTAAAACATATTTATCAATAGTCATGTGAGAAAAGACAAAAATAATATTTTTGAGAAGGATAGGTTGCTTACTCACCACAGATGGCTGATGAGCCGCAGAAAGTTACAAATAACATAACAACGTTATAGCTTTCGGCCGTTTAGGCCTTCGTCGGTTAGAGACACAGAAACACACACACACACACACACACACACACACACACACACACACACACACACACCATTGGTCGATCTGCGCTACCCAGCATGACCTAGGTGGAGCAACCAGTGGTGGGTGTGAGGAGTAAGGAGGTAGCAAGGAGAGAGAAGCAGGAGAGGAGGGGGATGCACCACATGTGTGGGAGAATACGCCAATGCTGTCTCATGGGCAGTGCAGAAGGGAAGGGAAGGGAAGGGAATGAAATGTGTGGCGAGATGGGAGACAAACGTAAGAATAGAAAGTTGCAGGGGGGGCAGAAAAGAAGGGTGGTAGAGGAAGGAACTCGCAAAGGTTTAGGTCTGGGGGATTGCGAGAGCATAGGATATATTGTAGGGAGAGTTCCCATCTGCGCAATTCAGAAAAGCTGGTGTTTGTGGGGAGGATCCATATGGCACAGGCTGTGTAGCAGTCATTGAAGTGAGTCACGCTATGCAGCACTGCATACTCTGCAACATGGTCATTCCCACATAGAAATCCGCACAGTGATTGAAGCTCAGTTTGTAGATAACATGACTGCTTTCACAGGTTGCCTGGCCTTTTACGGGATAGGAAATGCCAGTGACAGGAGGACTGGAGTAGGTGGTGGTGGGATGGTGGTTAGCACATTTTTGCATCTAGGGTAAAGGGGTTGGGAGCAGCGATGGACAAGGATATTACATATGTTAGGTGGACAGTGGAATGCTACTGTGTGTGTGGGGGTGGGTGGGTGGGGGGAGATATTTGGTAGGGTATTTCTCATTTCAGGGCAGGATGAAAGGTAATCGAAAACCTGGTGGAGAACTTTGTTTAACTTCTGCAGTCCTGTGTGATACTGGGTCACAAGACGGGTGCTCCTGTCTGGCTGGACGGCGTGAGTGGGGGAGTTGGTAGGTGATTGGACAGACAGGGCCTGTGAGATCTGTCATATGTCCTTATGTGTTTAACACATTTCTCATGCAATCTTAGCAGTCTTTTCACTTTATTTGCTTACCTCAACACTTATTCGTCATCTTGCGTTTCTGAACATGATTTAGCATGAATTTTATCTGTTTGAATACCCCACCATAGATCTTTGTGCCTTGTATCTGTGCCAATATAGGAAAGTTTCCCTGTCCTTAACCAACACACATTTCCACATCCTATTCCCAAGTTGCTGCCTAGTTCATGGTATCCCCCCCTCCAAATAGCTTAATCCATTAAATTACCCATTCTGGCTGTAATACCTCCCTCCACAATGACCACCTGTTCAGATCTCGTTAATCCACAGCACTCACCAATCTAATCTTACAAAACCATCAAAACCAGGTCCAAACAGCCTTGCAGCACCTCACCTCCAGGCAAAAAAAATTCTCCTTCTCTGCAACCCACCTTCCAGACTGGTGCCCTTGCCCCTCAAGTGCTAGAGCAGCATTCACAACATCACCTCAAAAGAACTCCTACACCTGCCTTGGGTTACCATTATCCACCCCTTCAACAACCTCCAAACATACCCCACAGCCCCTCATAGCTGACAAACCTTGCCTAGCAGACGTTTTACATTTACCACACCATCAGAAACTCCCCCCACACAACTACACAAAATCCACAACCTAAATAGACAGTCATGAAACTCTCCTCAAAAAGCCTCAGTCCTTTTCAAAGGCCTAACCTTTTGCCCCAATCCCAAATTCAATCATGCCAGCCTTGTTAAGAATATTCTCTCTGCCTCCCAATTCTTACATTGGAAACACCAGTTTGCTACCACCCCACCATTCAGACACATACCAACACCAGTATTGAACCCTGACCGATCCAGTTTACTCCTCCATCCAGTCGAGATCCACCCACAATGCCTCCAAATCATCCCCTTCTCACTTTTTAGAATTTCCTAATATCTAACCTTTCTCCAAATCCCTCAAAATTGATACCAATCTCACACCCTCAGAAAGAAATGCTATTTACCACCTCAAAACTGATCCTGACCTTATGATCCTACCTGCTGACAAAGGCTCCAACACTGTGGTTTTAGACTGCAAGGTCTCCACAGAAGGTCTCCGCCATTTGTCTGATTCTTCCACCTACACACCCTGCCACAATGATACCATCCCAAAAACCCCAACAGGATCTCCAGTCCCTCCTCAAATCCTTAGAACCATCCCAAGACCTTTCTCCTCACCTCTCCTACACCCCACACCTTCTACACGCTCCCTAAAGTTCATAAACCCAAACACTCTGGGCATCCCATTGTGGCTAGTTATGGTGCTCCCACCGAGAATCCCTACTCTTGTGGATCAACATCTTCAGCCTATTACCCACAACCTACCCTCCTATACAAAAGATACCAACCATTTCCTCCACCGACTCTCCACAGTTCCTGTTTCTTAACCACCTAGTACCATGCTTGTCACAGTTTATGCCACCTCCCTCTACACCAACATCCCCAATGCTCATGGCCTTGCCACTTTTGAACACTACCTTTCACAACGTCCTACCGACTGCAAGCCCACAACCTCCTTCTTTGTTACCTTGACCAGCTACATCCTCACCTGTAATTACTTCTCCATTGAAGGCATAACCTACAAACATATGTGCAGTACAGCCATGGGCACCCATATGGCATGCTCCTATGTCAACCTGTTCATGGGCCATCTACAGGAATCCTTCCTGACTACCCAGAATACCAATCACCTCATCTGGTTCAGATTCATTGACGATATCTTCATAATCTGGACTGAAGGTGAGGATACACTATCAACATTCCTTCAAAACCTAAACACCTTCTCTTCCATACCTTCACCTGGTCATATTCAACCCAACAAGCTACCTTCCTTGATGTTGACCTATTCCTCAAAGATGGCCTTATCAGTACCTCCATCCACATCAAACCTACCAACCATCAACAATACCTCCATTTTGACACCTGCCACCCATTCCACACAAAAAAGTACTTCCATACAGCCTAGCCACCTGTGGCTGTCGCATCTGCAGTGACAAGTGGCCCTCTCCAAATAAGTCAAGCGCCTCACTGAGGCCTTCACTAACTGCAATTACACTCCAAACCTTGTCCAAAAACAGATCTCACAGGCCCTGCCTGACCAGTCACTCACCAGCTCCCCCACACCCACCATCTGGCCACAAATGAGCACGCCTCTTGTGGCCCAGTATTGCCCAGGACTGCAGGAGTTAAACAAAGTTCTCCGCCAGTGTTTTGACTAATTTTCGTACTGCTCTGAATTGAGAAATACCCATTTTCGTACTGCTCTGAATTGAGAAATACCCTCCCAAATATCCCCCGCCCCCCGCCACACACACACACACACACACACACACACAGAGGCATTCCGCTGCCACCTAACTTACTTAATATCCTTGTTTATCCCTACTCCATCCCTAGTCCCAACCTCTTACCCTAGGGCTCATATCCCTGAAACAGACCTAGATGCAAAACCTGTCCTATCCACCATCCCACCACCATATACTCCAGTCCTGTCACTGGCATTTCCTATCCCATAAAAAAGGCAGGGCAACCTGTGAAAGCAGGCATGTTATCCACAAACTGAGCTGCAACCACTGTGCAGCTTTCTATGTGGGCATGAGCAGCAACCAGCTGTCTACCAGAATGACTGGCCATCGTCAAACTGTGGCCAAGAGACAGCTAGACCACCCTGTAGCAGAGAATGCAGCGCTGCATAGTGTGACTCGCTTCAATGACTGCTACACAGCCTGCACCATATGAATCCTCCCCACAAACACCAGCTTTTCTGAATTGTGCAGATGGGAATACTCACTACAATATATCCTACGCTCCTGCAATCCCCCAGGCTTAAACCTTTGCTAGTTCCTGCCTCTATCACCCTTCCCTTCCTCTCCCTGCCACTCTCTATCCTTCAATTTATGTCCCATCTTGCCCCACATATCATTCCCTTCCCTTCCTTCCGCACTGTCTGTCAGACAGCACTGGTGTATTCCCCCACCCATGTGGCACATCCCCTCTCCCCTCATGCTGCCTTCTCCTTGCCACCTCCTCACCCCCACCACTGGTTGCTCCGCCTAGGTCATGCTGGGTAGCGCAGATTGGCCACAAGGGCTGAAGACGGCAGTGGTGTCTGTGTGACAGTGTGTGTGTATTTTTATGTCTCTAACCAACAGCTATAATGTTGTTATCTGTGCCTTTCTACAGCTCACTGGATGTCTGTGGTGAGTAAGCAACCTATCATTCTCAAAAATATTGTTTAATCCTTCCTGAATTTCCATTAAAAGACAAAAATAAACATATAACAAACTTTCAGAAGTTACTTCCTTCATCAGGTAAAAGAGAGGAGGGAGGAGAAAATGGATAGAAAGGAATGGTTATTCATGACCTCACAGCCAAGATTGAGTAACCTTTTCTTTCTAGCCCCTTTCTTCCCCCTCCTCTCTCCTCCCCACAAAGGAATTAACTTCTGAAGACTTGGGTTATCTGTTTATTTTCATCTTTCTGTCTGACTATTGGCAGTACCGAGGCGAGTTAAGTAGTGACCAGCCACTATCTCTTTGGAATACTTCATTTACATCTCATTGGAGAAATTTCTGTCAGATATGCAATGACTGTATATTCAGCTACAGTACGTATAATACTTTTTAGGAACACACTGCATAAAAGAAGAGGTTCAACAATGGAGTCTTGGCTGTAATTTCTTGACAGTAGGACGAGATGGCGAAAGTAATGAACGAACTTCTGGCACATCTCCAGCAGACATCGAAACTGACCTTTTTTTAGCATATGGAGTGTGTTTCCAGAAATCTGTCTCGAAGGCGGCAGAGTGAATGTTGTGACACAGTAGTGTGGAAAGCTGACGAAGACATCTCAAGTGAAGCACTTCACATGGAAAAACTACAGCTCAGGTTTTCGTCTAAAGTGACTCTTCAAACATGCTGCACAAGCCACCATGTGATGAATGGTAGGGTGTGCTGTGTCCTGCTACTAGCCCTGTTCCACTTACAGATGGAGGGAGAGAATAATAAGTGTCTATACATCTACTTACATACTCTGCAATTCACCGTAAGATGCATGGCAGAGGGTACACTGTACCACTACTAGGCATTTCCTTTCCTATTCCACTCCCAAATAGCATGAGGAAAAAAAAGAATGCTCCATACAAGCCCTAATTTCTCTTATCTTGTCTTTGTGATCTTTAGGCAAAATGTAAGTAGGCGGCAGTAAGATTGTACTACACTCAGCTTCATATTCCGGTCCTATAAATGTCCTCAACAGAAATTCACGAAAAGAACATCGTCTTTCCTCCAGCGATCCCCAACTGAGTTGCCAGAGCATTTCCATGACACTCGCGCATTGGTCGAACCTAACAGTAACAAACCTAGCTGCTCGCCTCTGAACTGCCTATATGTCTTCTTTTAAAATGATCTGCTGCGGGTCCCAAACACTTGAGCAATACTCAAGACGCAGTCGTACAAGCGTTTTATACACGGTCTCCTTTACAGGCAAAGTACATCTTCCCAAAATTCTCCCAATAAACCGAAGTTGGCCGTCCGCCTTACTCACAACTGTCCTTACATGTTCATTCCATTTCATATCGCTCTGCAATGTGACACCTGGATATTTGAACAACGCGACAGCATCAAGAAGCTCACTACTAATGCTGTATTCAAATATTATGGGATTGTTTTTCCTACT
Organism: Locusta migratoria; assembly: GCA_026315105.1. Classification (NCBI taxonomy): domain Eukaryota; kingdom Metazoa; phylum Arthropoda; class Insecta; order Orthoptera; family Acrididae; genus Locusta; species Locusta migratoria. The sequence goes on from CM048750.1 coordinate 372,024,579, forward strand.
CGTGCGCATCACCTTACATTTTTCTACAGTGAGAACTAGCTGCCATTTTTCGCACCGACTAGAAATTTTGTCTAAGTCATCCTGTATGTTATTACAGTCAGTTAAAGATGACACCCTCCCACACACCACAGCGTCATCAGAAAACAACCGCAAATTACAACTTATTACACCTAAATATAAGACCCAATTTCTATAACTTTCGTGAATTGTACACTAGTTACAGCAGAATCATGCTGCAGTTAACTTCAAATGATGTTTCTCTTAATCTTCTCAACATTGCTCCATCAAAAGAATGCTGTTAGCCCTCCAACAATTCTTATTTGACTGGATGAAAGTGGCCTGTAATACTCATGTGTGGACCAAATCAGCTAGTAACAGATCTAGCAATGTGCCAGTAAATAGCCTCAGTGTCCCAAGTACTTCTCTAAAAATGGGTCACAGTGTACAAAATGCAGTCTTTCCTTTCATCCTCCCAATAAACAAAAGTCTACCACCTGCCTTTCCTAATGATCATTCCACTTCATATCACTTTGCAAAATTACACTGAGATATGCAATTGTGTCACACAGTCAACTATACACACTGTAGTCAAATATTGAGAGATTGGTTTTCTTACTCCATTTGTTATACCTTACGTATTTTTAAATTAAAAAAAGCTGTCATTCATTACACCTACTAGAATTCCTACCGCAGCCTCCTTTAGTCGTTCAAAAATGACACCTTTCATACATTACAGAGTAGTCAGGAAACCTCAGTAAACTGCTGCTCATCTTGATCTTTTAGATAGTTAAAGAATAGGAGCAGCCCTGGGACACTCCTGATGACACGCATGTATCTGATGAATTCTCACTGTTGAGGACACCAGAGTGAGTCTATTACCTCAGACGTTTTTTTGCCACATTTCTGGGGGACTTCTTACATATACTAAAATCTACATTGATAGTTTGCAATTGGGCAATATTTCCAAATGCTCTCCTGAAATCTGGAAATGGAATCAGCCAGATGCCCTTTAGTGCACAGTTTGCACAATATCGTCTTGGGGGGGGGGGGGGGGGGAAGAGAGAGAGAGAGAGAGACCGAGCAAATTGAGATGCTTTATTTTCTTTCATTATTTCATTCTCATGTGGAACTAAATCAGACCTGTGCTTCAAACTGCATTGTGCAAGGTATTTCAGTCATTTGAGCCGATTCGATTTTGTGGTTTTTGGTACTTTTGTAGGTTGACCAAGCATCGATTTTTGTAGAAGAGAGACATTCATACAGTTAGTTGTCACATCTGTGCTGGTACAAACTCGACTATGTAGATATTCTTACATTTTTAAGACTTTATTCAGTTCAATAGTATTAATTTGTAGGCACCATTGGCCTGGTAGATTCGCAATCCTGGTGAGATCAACTGTTGTCTCTGTTGTTTACACTTCACTATTTCAATACAAATGGTTTATCTTATTCCTGAGAAGTTAAATGAACTGTAATTGTAGCTAGAACCTTTCATAAGAAAAGATTTTCAGTACTGAAAACCCACTGAATGTCATTGGTTGTATACTATCACATGACTGGCGGATGTCACAGTCAGTGACGATAGCCAACATCGCCACACTGTCATGACAAACTTTAGCAAAGGACTGGACTAAGTGCAAGTGAAACAGACATTGTCAGGGAGATTTACCGATGGCACAGTACTGTATCATTATTGGTGAAGTAAAGTTTACTCCAACAGTGTATAGCTACAGTTTGTCAAACTAACAACAGTATACAATATTTCTTACACTTACCTAGAATACCTTGCAGAATTTCATCAGACCACGGGCACAGTCGAAAAATGTCCCAAGGGGGAAAGGGTATGTGTAGGAAGAATCCAAGCTTCAACCTTAAATTTGATTCTTCTGCAATCTGGATTAACAAAAATATATTAACAGGAGTGCCATATGAAGTGAGAACATAAACATGAGAACAAAGTGCACAATGTAAAAATGATTGTTAAACGAGAGGTTAAATTGCAGTTCATGCGTATACAACTGGCACCTGACATGTAGATGTTGGTAACAGTGCGATGAATAACAAGAGGTGAAGTCAATCAGGAGTCATGTTCTGTCAGCAAATAAGAAATAGCTTCAAACAAATTGGCATGGTAGATGTATATGTTTTTATGATCAACATATTGCAGTATTGTGACAATTTGTAGAAAAATTACAGACTGCAGTTTTGATGGAGAAGAAATCGCAGAAAAGGTTAAAGAAAACTACATTGAGAACTATTAACTACATGGGTGTAACAGTTTTAATTACATAGCTTTGTCTTAAAAGTCTCTTAATTCACAAGAAATGAAAGCTAATAGTGAATAAATGCAGTCAATTTACATCACATGAAACAAACTGTTACACCCATGTAGCAACTGATTCTCAATGTACTTTTCCAATTTACAGTGAGGTAGCAATTTGTATTCCCAAAGAAATTCTACAAACTTATGCCTTGAAATCGGTGGAGAAAAGGTTAAATCATAGTACATAGAGTTACTTGACACAAAATTTGCCATCTTATTGGCCACCGCAGCACGACTCCTAATTTGCTGCCTTCACCGCCCATTATTCATCGTGCTATTGCTAACATATACATGTCAGTGTCAGCCGTGTGTCCATGACCTGCAATTTAACCAAATGAGATAATTAGTTAATAGAGACACAGCAACACAACTGGATTATATTTTGATCAACAGCTTGCTGAAACTAACAAGTTTTCAGAAGTACAACTCATGAAATCATGTAGCTTCATCATACAACTGCAAGATGATTTTCATATATAAAAGTTATTTTAAAACTGTATCTTAAATCTATCTCTACTAGATTTACCAACTGCTGATACTAGTCAAGCATATTAATTAGACACTTGGCACGGTGGCTGCTAGGAGTGACCATAAAGACATTTGGCAATATTTTACAATGCGATTCCACCCATCTGCTTTGACCCATGATGTCATCAACATGTCGGAAAACCTGTTTACGGGATACATTAATACTTCTATATTTTAGATATTAAATAATCTGTAGTTATCCTCATAAACTACAGATAACATAATGTACCATTGATCACAAGTTTCAGCCCAAAAATCCATGCCTTCGGCACTCACATGCGGGCAGGGGGACTCTAAACTAACTTATACCTTACCACACGGGGGGGGGGGGGGGGGGGGGGGGGGGGAATCTACAGATCACACAAAATATTAATCTACAATCTGTTCTATTTGTAAAAAAAAACTATCGTCTAAGCATCACATAATTAGTCACGACTTCTACAAAAACGCACGCACCTCAAAACTCCCATGATGCAATGATGTCACAGCTCAAAGCTGACGGGTGAAATCTTATCTTGTGACTAGTATTAACATTAACAATAACCAGTACTGCATTTGCCTTCTTATTTAATACCACTTATAGTATAAAAAAAAGAATAGTTAAATGTTGGCAACGGGTAAGAATGGCGGGAAATAAGGCGACCAATGACAGAGCAGATGCAGGTAGACAATCGGAATTCAGCCAGTTTTAACTGTTAAGTGAAGTAATTATAAAAAACAATAGGATCTAAATGAAAGTTCGAAGCATCCCCTCTTCCATACCTTAGGATGAATTGTGTTATGTAGGGACTGATGACCCCGCTGTGAAGTTCCTTAAGCTTCACAAACATTTGAATTACGACATGGTTAAGTTTTATGTAGGGTGGTGACAGTGTAGTTGACAATGAAATATTTTATTTATGATGATCATTAATTTATTGACCATACAACAGTACATACAAAAACCTATCAACCATATAACAGAAATAGCATTAATTATTCACTTCATAGTCTAAAGAAAGAATTAAGACCCTCATTCAATGACATAAGTAAAATTTTACTTAAGAGGGACTTAATGCTTTATGTTAATTGAAGAAGGCCTTAATGATTAATGCTGCCGTGTTCTATGTTTGACAGGTTCCTGTATGTACTCTTGTCCGACCACTAAATTATCATCGTAATAGAGAGAACATTTCACTGTCAACATTATTTGTTATGCCATATTGCGACAAAACAAAATATTAAATGCGAAACAACAAAATGTGTTTGTTTATTACACACAAGAAACCATTAGATACTACATACTAACATGTAATTGGCTACTGACAGTGTCACATAATTCCCACCATTTTCATCCGTGATCAACGTTAACAAACCAGGCCTCCAATATCATAAGTACAATTTAACTAAATAGATTCATTTGAAAGGAAATAAATAAATAAAATTATAAGGGGACAGTGTGGCTCTGCAGTACTTGCATTCAGGAGGAAAATGTCCATCTTTATCTCACGTTCACAACATACAGGATCTGAGTGTGTTACCCCCTCTTCAAAACCTATTGCTGTTTTCTTCTTGCCAAATGAACTACGAAACCTTGAAAGTTATGGACAGTTTTCCCCCTCCCCCACTACATTTACCAAGTTATCTTAGTGTTTCAATTGTCATTAATACTAAGATACTAAATTCTATTTGTGGTAATAATAGTACAAAAATACAGCAATGTTTTAACTAATAGAACTGTAGATAAACGAAATCAGTTCACAAATTTTTAATCTCTTTTTTCCTCATTGTTTTAGAGTATGAATTTTTAATAGCTATTTAGGCAGGATGAGAGAGAGAGAGAGAGAGAGAGAGAGAGAGAGAGAGAGAGAGAGAGAGAGAGAGAGAGAGAGAGAGAGAGAGAGAGAATGATATAACTAAATATCGGGATACCACCCGTCAACTTTGACCAATGACATCAACAAGTCAGAAAACATGAATATGCGATAATATCCAAATCCTTATGTACTGTACATAATAAGATCTGATTATTGTCCTAAGTTACGGATTACAAGAACCTATCCTCAGACAGAAGCTACAGATCACTTTTTTTAAATACAAAATACTAATCTATATTCTGCTTGTAAACAAACTATTGTCTTTAAGTTAGCCACCGCATAATTACTGAAGCCACTTACAAACTCACACGCACCTGACAACTACCACACAGCAACGACGTAATAGGTCAAAGCCGATGGGCGGTATCCCCATCTTCAGATGAGCCGATAGAATTTAGCCAGCCCGCATTTCAAAAGCTTGCATGCCAGCACTGACAACACCTTTTTAGCAGCACCTTTAAAATCAAATAGCCTGTCGTATGCCTTGGAATTACAAGTTATGTACTTGTGGCATTAGGTGATTGACAATCTTACGTAAATCTTGGGAACTATTCTTTCTTCATTTTTCTACAATTGCAAAAGCTGTCACAGGGCAGAGAGTTGTCGCCATTCACTGTTTGTCAGCATAAATTACAGAAAATTTTAGCTTTCAGTGAAAGAAAAATAGCCTATTTATGAATATTTTCACAGAATAAACATTTTAAGATTGTATAACATTTTTCCTGAGAAGGAATGGTATGACAAACAAAACACCTTATCATCCTTACATTACTAATGTACTGAACCCTTTTCATTCATTCATTCATTCATTCTGTTCTGTATAGACTGCGAGTTTTTGTATGTGTGAAAGACAGTGAAGTTTAGTTTTCTGAATACATTAGGTACATCAAGTAAAATGTGCTTAAGTACAGTCTACTTTTATTTTTACAATTATTTCCTATATTTAAGTGATCTAAAGTTTTTCATGCTTAATTTTATTCTGCATTGTTGTTCTTTTAACCTTTCCCCAAATTCCCCTTATATCTGTGTCTCATCTTCACAGACAATGACGACTTGTAGACTGACACTTAGAAAATCAACTTCTATTGCCGAATGCACATTTATCAGCCAGTTCAGTTTTATATTAATGGGAAATTATTTTATATCTACTGGTGACAGAATAAAAGTTGGAATATGCACGGCATTCAAGCTTTCTTTGCAGCAACAAAAATTCCCAGCGATAAAGCAATTTTCTGTTTTATTTAAGCAGAAGACACTACCTTAAACACTCAAATTCCAAAATTCATACATTTTCTTGCATTAAATGAAAGGATTTATGTAAGATACTGAATATAAATGTTGAATAATGTAGAAATGACTAGCATTTTAGTTACACTACAGGAGAACCAATATTTTTGCATAAAGCTCTTTCAATGAAGAGTGCAAGAGTACGGTAGCAACTTTATTGTCTAGGTCAAGATAAAAATTAAAAAATAAATAAAACTTTGTTAAAGATTAATATTTGGAAAGCGTGTAACCTTTTACAGCTGATGTAAAGTAATGAAATATTAAACTATGTAAATGCAGTAATAACTATTTAAACAGTTTAAGTGAGTTCTTAAAGAGCATGAAGTGTACGGTGTAAAAAAGTCTACTACAGATGTAGCTTAATTAAAGTACATACGTTCAGCAACAGTAAAGATTTTATCTCCTTAATATGTGGAAACCATTTGGCAAAGGAGATGACTTATCACAGTACTCCTACAGTAACCTAAATATATAAAACACAATGAGTAACATGTTGCTGTTCTCACATTTCATAGGTTGTGTTAGTACCATTCAATATACATTTACTGGCAGCACATTATGAAGTAAGTAGCCATTCTCTACATCAGAAGTAAAACAATTATATGTATGCCTAAGTTTGTTAGTAACATTACCTGCCTGACCCAATTCGCTGCTAACATAAGATGATAATCATGTATCCAAACAAGAGGTGTTGCAGTTGGTTGCTCATCCAGCAAACATCTTAATGCTTTTATTGTTTTCTCCGCAAACAGTTCATTCACACTATAATAGTTCTGTAAACAAATGCACTCATGTAAGTGTTCAAATTAAAGATATTTTAAAAAAAGTCACTAATTCAGATTAACTTCAATAGGACATTAACTTTCTTAAGGAGAATAACCACCAAAAAATTATGTGTACTATATCACAGATGATCCAACCACTTAAAGCACACTCTCATATCACAAGGAAACTGACATCACTGTACCAGAACAAAAAAAAAAATTACTTTTTCCATTACCTTCCAATGTTCAGCAAGGAAGACAGCCCTGTCTGGCATCGAATGAAATAACGGCCAGAAAGTTCCATTACAGCAACCATTATAATATGAGTCAAACTTTCCTGGTTCAACACATACAGCGACTACCTAAAAGTGATACATGGTAATTAAAAACAAATACTTACTTGCAAAACGGTGGCGTCAAAGAATACTAACAACAAATAATGTAGGCCTACCTTTTTGGATAACAGGCCGGCTGTTGGAGTATTATCATTTGGGTTTGACTCTGGTATAGGCTCATCTGGATTTTCTAAATGAATACCTGGCCATCCAACCCATAAACCGTGACCCTGAACTACTACCGGCGCTACTGCAGTAACTAAACCCCCTGCACTATAAAAGTTTAAAATTCAAAGTTAATTCACTACTTACAAACATCAAAAGCCATGCCCATTTAATTAAAAAGAAATACAATACCTTGCTTTCCGTTCCAGAGCACCTGTTTTCTCGTTCCTCTTGAGAACAAAGGGTAATCTGTTGGATACAACTATCATACATTTCGAAGTTACCGGGTCACCCATCGTGTCTGCGAAACCATCGTCAACCTTAAACACAAAACAATTGAAAGAAGCTGTCATTGCCAAGGTCGATAACAGTTACTAATGCAAACGCAGCACTCTTTTGTATAGATGTAATATCGCCAATACCGCATACCATAATGAGTCCTGAGTGAAGGAATAAGAAAGTTTTCTTCGCCGGCTACAAAAAGTTCGACGCACTATCACGCAGACTGCAAATAGCTGCTTGATACGACGTGACCCGGACTCTGCCTTTCTGAAGAGGTCACGTTCCTATCACACAAAAACCAGTAGAGATAATTTTACTAGCTGCTACCAGCAACCGCCTTCATTTATACAAGTACAGCTCGCGCCGCTCTGAAGGATAGGAAATTGTGGGCGGAGCTTCTTACAGGTGTGAAGGCTATGAAGATTACAGATGAAATTTACTGCAACGAATTATCAGACGCTTTCTCCGGCAACGTTAGGAGATTAGTTGCAGTATTTTGACACTTCCAACCAACTGTTGTTTTTGTTATTGTTGTTGCCGTCTTTATATTTTCGGAATTCGCGTCTCAACTGTTCGAGGGTTTTGACATCGAATCAGTGACTTATAGGTCGTAACTATTTGTATTTGATGTAATTTTTTTAAATAAAATATTGTTCCGAAAGCTATTGTAATATTTACTTTCCTACAAGGGTTCATATCAAAAAATTGTCTTCAACAGATTCTTTCTAATTGATGCTAGTAGTACCTATACGTAGTTTCGTATTTCCAAACAGCGATCGACGGACCATAGAACTACACTCCTTGTGCATGCTTCTATCACGTGAAGAATATCACGTGTTCATCGCGTGTTCGTAATATTTACGTTGTTGGTTGTGCAATCCTTAATCTCGGATTAAAACGGAGGTAGTTAGAATCATGCTTCAGTAAGTGAATGAATTGTGCTTCTTTGTGGCTTTTTATCCACCTGCTTTTTATTAAGGGGAAATAATTGTCGTAAGTTTGTTGAGAAAGCAGCATTAAACTGTAAGGTCGCAGTAAGGATCAAGAGTTGCAATATAAAAGAATGACACATTTCTGTAGACGAATTTCTGAAATTCATGTCGCACACAGTCGTCTTGCATTTGTTCCAAAGTTTTCACGCTTAGCCAACGGTTGACAATTTAACGCCGATTTAGTGATAATTTGATCTTTGATAGAAGCGCGAAAAAAAAAAGTGTAATCTGTATGGAAGACCTAGAGGCCTACCAGGCAGCATCTCATAAAATTTGATCCATTTGGTGGGCAGGCAAAAGTACTGTCAAGTAATTTCGAGCGCAAACAACAAACTTATTTTTATAAAGGTGATTCGGAAATTCCCATTACAAACTTCGATAAGACGTAGAGGGCAGTGGGTACATATTATTTTGATAAGCTTTCCATTTTCTTTAACACTGTGAAACCAATTTTTACTCAAGCAATTGCTTTATATTTTGGAACGGGGCACGACGGACCAAAACAACAAATGTCTAATAATCATGCATACTTTAAGAGCAATGAGCACGACTTCACCTTCGATACTGTGAACTCGTCTCTTTTACTCACTCTTGGTCTAGTGGTCATAACTCTTAAGGTATGCATTTCAGTGTCCATTAATTATAGTAGACATTTTTTCTTGTTTTTGGTTCATTCTGTACTATCTTCGTCTAAAATATTGAAAACAAAGAGCTTGCACTCTTGCAGTAGAACAGATTTGTATCATTATCAAAGAATTACTTATATAATGCCACTGGGTTATAATTCCGGAAGGAGAGTTAGTTTCTACTCCCTTATCTGGGCGGACGCAATGCCCAGAAGTTACACGTTTTCTCATTTGTGCGCATGACGTCCAACGAGGAAGCAGCAGGCGCCAAACAGTAGGCCTACACTGTGAAAGTTATAAATGAGAACTACATAATAGATCTCTCGAGACTACGGAAAACCTGTCACTAATTAAGAAATATCTTAATAAGAACGCAATTACGCATAAAAAATCTTTCTTCTGGTAGAGATGAATGCTTTTTTGCCGGCCGCGGTGGCCGTGGGGACTGTCATGGTATGCACGGCCACTACAGTCGGTGGTTCGAATCCCCCCTCGGGCATGGATATTTGTGCCGTCCTTAGTGTTAGCTAGTCCATGAGTAGTTTGTAAGTTTAGGGACTGATGACCTCGTAGTTAAGTTCCATAAGCTATACAAACATTTGAACATTTTTGATGAATGCTTTAGCGTTAGAAAGAAGTAAGGTAAGGCTATTCTTAGAAGCAATTTCGAGCGCGTAATGAAGATCTTCGTAGTCGCTGTTAAGAACATGACGAATTCTGTAAGAGGAAATGGTTAGTTAATAAGGGATGAGGGGGTTGTGTCTGACGAAATTACTCGTGTATTGAAAAAAATATATTCATCCACACAAATCAAAAGTTCGGTTAGGTACAGAGCATATGTACAAATCGATTTCTCTTCGTGTTATATCACGGAAATGTTATAATTGTATGAGAAAACAGTTGGATATCTACCGACGTTGAGGGCCTGGATGAACTTTTTTTTTTTATATCCAGTTTTGGCATTTTAAAGATGTTTGAATTATGATGAACGTGCAGGCAAATTTTTGACCGACGGGGAACGTGCTGAGTTTTGTTCTTTGGCGAAATGAACTCTGTTAACAGAAATTGCTATGCTTAACAAGAAGGCAGGATGTTAGGACCCTAGAGAAATATTTTAATTGTTATGGCTGCAGTCTTGGGAGCAAAACACCGGAATCGAGTGGGTGTTCGCTTATGTCCCACGTTTGCTTAACATGTTAAGAAATCGTTTGCTGGATGTTGGAACCTGGAACTTTTTATGAGCATCCAACTCCAGTGGATGTAAAATAAGGCCCTTATTGTCAAGGGCAATGCTTTTGAGATTCCTATGCATCTTTTGTTTATCCCAATTAAGGAACATTTGTGACTGTAACAGTGTTCAGCAGCATTCTTCCCGAAATGTCTGAAGCACTGTCATAGACTGAAGGGCGGAAAGAAATTGAGGGGTAGAACTAATAGCAGAAAATTATGAGGGTTCTTCAGCATCTGTGGGTTTGGACTCCAGTGTGGATACCCGAAAAATATATCAGCTGGTTACACATGATTTAGAGGGGAAGTTTACTTGTGCCTTCAGAAAAATGGGTTGACCCAAACAGCCAGGGGCGGCGCCAAGGGTGGGCTATCCTTGTTTGGCTGTGAAGACAATTGGAGCTGTCATTGTAACTCTTGTGACCGCCGAGCACAAAATTCCGAAAGAGCTACAGAAGCATTAGGATTTATTGCAAAGTTAAACTTTTATTTTTCATTTATGGCTGTTCACATGTTTCTTATACAAGTGCAAGTCACTTTCGGATTTTCTTCTGGGCAATGACTGTAAATGATATTGTTGCTGCAATCAACTTATAGTAGAAACTACAAATACGTGCGCATCAGACTCAGGTTTCACTTATGTATGAAAAGAAAGTGTAGTTACGACAAAAAATAAATAAATAAATAAAATTAAATTAAAAATTGCTGATATTCCCACAGATTCCTTCCTCTTCTCTTGGTAGAATTCGAAAGTTGCCAAAACATCTTCGGTAATATGTTTGTGATTTGCTGAATAAAGACAGTCTTGATCCTGTGCCACCAACAGATTTTAAAAACATTTAAGGAAGTCAGTGACTGATGAACGCCTAACTCATTTGTCTGTTCTTGCAATAGAAAGGAATGTTACGAAGTCGATTGACTTGCAAAGAGTGGTTGATGATTTCGCAATCAATTACAACGGAAGGATTAATCTGATTTGAAAGTAAGTAAACACCTTTTTGTTATCTTGTATTTCACAGTTCTTCACTTTCTTCTCAGTGGTATCAATTTTGTTGTGCTCTCGAAAGATGTGTTTTGTGTTCAAATGTTTGTAAAGCTTAAGGGACTTAACTACGGGGTCATCAGTCCCTAAACTTACCCAACTACTTACGAAATACCTTATACTAAAGACGACACAAACATCCATGCCGGAGGATGGATTCGAACCCCCGACGGCGGACGGCCGCGCGCACCGCAACACGGCGCTCCAGTACGCGCGGTTAATCCGCCGCGGCGAAAGATGTGTTTTAAGGCATAATTTTTTATTTGTCTGGAAACGGGTGTCATTCATATTGGTATGTTACCTTCCAATATTTTGCTGTTTGTAGGGCATACTCGTGGTGGAAAATATACTTCTGTTTCCAATACAATAGTGGATTTTTTTTTTTTTTTTTTTTTTCGATATTTGCTGGTTACTAAAGTGTGTGTACTGGAAAAACATAGTCTAACTATGTCCTGAACTTTCTGATACAGGATTGTATACATATGTTTTCACTATTTTACTGTTTTTAGGGAGTGTATGTATCAGAAAATACATTTATGTACGTAGGTGTTGAGGCCTTTTCATACAGAAATTGTGCTTTTACTTGTTAGTTTGTATTGTTTATATTGTTCCAATTTTATAATGTTCAAATGTTTGTAATTTATGGAACCAAACTACGTTGGTCATCAGTCCCTAGGCTTACAAACTACTTAAACTAAGTTAAACTAACCTAAGGACAAACACACACACCCATGCCCCAGGGAGGACTCGAACCTCCACGGCGAGCAACCGCGCGCTCCGCAGCAAGACGCTTTAGACCGCTCAGCTACTCGACCGCGGCACGGGAGGCTGCGAGATCGGTAACGTGGAGCTCCAGACCGCTCGGTACTCCCACGCGGCTACCATTTTTAAAGCCTTATAGTTTCACTGCTTTCCCGATAGTTTGGAACGGTGTTCCATTTATGTGATGTACGGCGCACTAGATGCCGGCAGGCGAGCACTCCGTTGTCATGCGAATCAGGTGCCGCGTCGCCCGTCTACTGCTGCAGTACTGAATTTAAAATATGTCCAAATAATTTTTTTACTCATCCGTGTTATGCAAGGAGATGCTGGAACTGTCTGCCATTTTTTCACGCATTTCTGGCATGTAATCAAGAAATTGTTTATCAAATTATGTAATTCTCTGTAAGAAATTAACTGACTCGTGGATGTTCCTGTCAGAGAGGACACAGTTATTAGTAATCGATGGTAAGGCATCGACTAAAACAGAAGTGATATCGGGCGTTCCACAGGATCGTGTTATTGGTCCTCTGCTGTTCCTTATTTACATAAACGATTTAGGAGATAAATCTGGGTAAGTATCTCTCTTAGGTTGTTTGCAGATGACGCCGTCATTTACCGTCTAGTAAATCATCTGAAGATCAAAACCAATTGCAGAACGATCTGAATAAGACATCACTATGGTGTAAAAATTGGCAATTGACTCTAAATAATGAGAAGTGTGAAGTCGTCCACATGAGTACGAAAAGAAAACCGTTAAACTTTGTTTAAAAGATAAATCAATCAACAGTGAAGGCCGTAAACTCAACAAAATACCTAGGAATTACTATGACATCAGACTTAAACTGGAAAGAACACGTAGATAATGTCGTGGGAAAGGTGAACCAAAGACTGCGTTTTATTGGTAGAACCCTGAAAAGATGCAACAGAACTACAAAAGAGACTGATACACTACGCTTGTCCGTCCATTTTTGGAGTATTGCTGCCCAGTGTGGGATCCTTATCAGGTGGGTTTGACAGAGGACATCGAAAGAGTCCAGAGAAGGGCAACTCGTTTCGTATTGTCACGAAACGGGGGAGAATCATTATAACAACGGCGCTTATCGCTGCGACGTGGGCTACTTACGAAACTCCAGTCGCCAACATTTTCCTCCGAATGCAAAAATACCTCCCATTTACATAGGTAGAAATGACCATCAGAATAAAATACGAGAAGTCAGAGCTCAAAAGGAGTGTTTCAGGTTTTGTTTCTTCCCGCGCGCTATTCGAGAATGGAATGGGAGGTAAATAGTATAATGGTGGTTCGATGAACCCTCTGTCAGGGACTTAAATGTGATTTGCAAAGTATCCCATGTAGAAGTTATCCGCGACTTTGTGTAACGTATGCGGACTTGCTGTGTACTTTATCCTTTTATGCTCCCCACACATAGAAATCACGCGTGGTTAAATCGGAATTTCGAACTGGCCAGGTACTGTTGCTAATGACGCTGTCATGGAATCTTCACGAATTGCACGGCCGTATGAGCCCTATAGGAAAAACGCAAACCTTAGGTCTCTGAGTTAATTAAAAAAGTTTGCAAACTGTTCTGCACGTATCTTTCATTGTGCACTATGTCTTAAAAAACCGGGCCTATTTATTGTGCCACAGCTACTGTCACACTGGCTTTTCAAGACGCGCAGTGCGGCGTTACAAAGCAGGAATGCGCGTGACCCACTGGGGCGGAAGCCGGCAAGCTTGATTTCATTTGATTTGATTTTTTCAGGGAAGCCAAAACAGTCTTCGTCCAACCCGCCACTGCCCGCACCGAAACTAAGTTTATTGTGCGGTATCGCTCCCTGTATGTCTAGTTAAGCCAACGAATGACCTTGAACAGTGCAAGGAGTCTCTTTACCAGTTCTTTATTAGACACAATTTCTTCGGGTCTGGTTGTCCCAAATGTTTTGTGTCTTTTACTCTCCAATGCAATGCATTCAAAGATTATATATATGGAGTTTCATCACCGTCATCACAGATCCTACATTTAGGGTCCTCTTCTGTTATTCCCATTGTATGTAGATGTTTTTTGAAATTCCCATGGCTTGTCAGCAATCCAACCACGAGTCTAATCTCTCTCCTGTTCAGGCCCAGGACTGCAGAGCTTCTTTTAAAACATGGCTTTGGCATCATTACCTTGCCATGTTTTTGTTGATAGACTTTGGTCCAATATTCTACGTGCTGTCTTCTGAGCCAGTTACGTAGCTCTAATTTGATCATTGCCTTGGTGATTGTCAGGACAGGTTCCGGTCCAATAAATGGAGTCTCTGCCCCCATCCTGGCTAATCTGTCGGCATGTTCGTTGCCACTGATCCCCGAGTGGCCAGGAACCCACAATAGGTTTACTCCATTGCTTTCCCGTAGCTCCACCAGAATCCTGTGACATTCTGCAACAATTTTAGACCTTGTTGCATGAGCTGCCAGTGATCTCAGGGCTGCCTGGCTGTCTGAATAGATATAGGTGCTACGATCTTTGTAGCACCTACGCAAATTCTCCTCCACACACGCCCTGATGGCAGTTATTTCGGCCTGGAATACTGAGGCCAGTTTTCCTAGAGAGACGACACCCTCCAGTCTTGGCTGCATCCCTTATACCCCGCCCCAACACCTTGGTCTGATTTTGAACCGTCAGTGAACCAGACAATATCCCCCATACGGTGTCGAACTGTTTTCTCCCACTGCTCCCTACTTCCAATTGTTATATTGAAAGGCATGTTGAAGCAGTATGGGGTTATAATATAGTCGGCTGGCATTTCCCCAACCTTTCCTATATTTACCTCACTCACTATTTTAGTGTGTGATTCTGGATATCCCAAAGAGTTCCAGTTGTTGCCAGATTTGAGTCTATATGCACCAGCCGCTGCCTCCATCTTGACACAAAGGTGTAATGGAGGCATATCCAGCATGGTTTCCATCCTAGCAGTTGGTGTGCTGCTAATTCCGCCTGTTATGGCTAAGCAGGCTAATCTCTGCACCTTACCAAGCTCCTTAGCAGCCGGCAAGCTTAGTATAAATACACACAACCTGTAGATTTAGGGGAAGTGAGGAGACCGAGGTATCATTAGAGACCCTTGTACTTATGGCCACGCCAAAAAATGGTTCCTTAACTGCCGGCTGCGGTGGCCGAGGGGACTGAGGCGCTCCAGTCACGGTCTGCACGGCCACTACGGTCGGGGTTCGAATCCCCCCACGTGCAAGGATATTTGTGCCCTTAGTATTAACTAGGTCATAAGTAGTTTGTAAGTTTAGGGACTGATGACCCCATAGTTAAGTCCCATAAGCTATACAAACATTTGAACATTTGGTATCCATAACTGTGTGAAAACTTAACTTCTTGCAGCGACTATACTGTGAATTGCTTCTAGAGAAAAGAATAATGCGATATGAGGTATTTCAAGTTAGACAAAGGCAAAGAGAGAGAATTTCTCAAGGTAGCATGACTAACCAGAAAAAAAGAAGGCAGATAGAAGTTTAATTCGCTGATGATATCACTCTATGAAATATTATCTCGTTGATGCAGATACATAAATGAACAGAATAATACACAGTAATATAAATACTCAGTACAGAGACATAAATTTAATCTGAATTACAAAACAAATATGACACTTATGCATTATAATGAACTAAAAACATAAAAAATACATCGAAAATTTTATTCACATTATAAACAAACAAGAGAATGGATAAACACCATAGATTCCAAATCCATAGTAAAACTCCAATACAAAACCAATAAACCAAAGATATTAATGTATAAATTACTGGTAACCATGTAAACTTATAATGTCGTTGTATGCTGCCACTATAAAAAACTGATAAAAATCTAAAAATATAACCAGTGCTACTGCACATATACAGTTAAGCAGCAATAGATAAGCATTACATCAGCTTGGGCAGCAAATAAATGTAAGTAAAACTTTGTAAAAATTTTATGTAACTATGTTATAAAAATATATGTAACAACTCTTCTATATTACTAGTATTTACAGAACTCCTTATAAGCTTATAGTGAGATAATAAAGTTCTAAAGCAGTGTAAAAGTAATTTATAATTTTGTGGTATAATGAATGTATTACCAAAATTCATAAATGTCAATAACTTAATATTTTAAACTACTCTATGTCCTTCATATTTATCCACGTGAACTTTATGACAATACAGCCCCTACTTTGGTAGTTCTGTTATGAAAGTGTTTGGACGCGAGTCGTGTCAACTGAAGTAGGCGATACCCAGGGCTGTGGGACGGCCCATGCAGCCAACAAGACCCAGACCGCGAGCGGAAATGGCAGGGTTGGAAGACGGGCGCTATGGTCGCCGTTTAGCCAACTACTTTCAAACCAATCAACCAATGAGCGTGTATAAATAATTAAAAAGAACGACTGTACACGCAATGTTTGAGCATTAGGAATAAATGTACAGCATGTAATATTAAAATTTATGCTTATTAACAAAGATGGCAATGAAAGATGCAACCTACTAACTGAAAAATACTTAGTTTGAAAGAGTATGAAAGGGGGTGCTGCCACATTGAAGTCAGTCTCGATCCAACTATGGTGAAGGTCGGATCTGCTCTCGTCCGCTATGAAAATTATTCTAAGTGTCGCCTTGGTCGTAGTGGATCTTAGATGAAATCCGAGTTCGAGAACTTGGAAATATTTTGCTGTTGGGGGACTTCGAGTTCAAAAATTTTGTGTGGGGAAAGTCATCAGGTTATCCAACTTGAAGATTATGTTTTGGTGTTCATACGAATCTATTTGGGCACTTAAAAACTTTTTGAGTCCGGCGATTGTGAAGACATACATCGCAATTTACGTGAAATTAGGTTCGATTTGGACTTTGACATTTCTTGAGATTAGGTACTCGGGTTCGAGCTTTGAATTCTCATAAGAGCAGGATAAGGAGACTGCGGTATATATCCAATACCCACGCACATTAGTAATTACGAAGCATTACCTGGTTTGTTATTACAAAGGGCGTTCAAAAATTTGCACGGTCGTCTACAATTTTTTATTTTTTGCAGGATGAGAATGACATTTTTTGTGAATTTACTTGGAATATTTAGTTATAAGTTAGTATATAAAAGTATGTTCTTTGATTTACAGGTGAGTCACAATGGATCGTGAAGTAGATGTCAGGTTGCGACTAGAGTCGGTGATGGAGTTCCTCTTCGAGATCGGCGATGACTCTGCCACATTGATTCACTGGAAGTTGCTGCCTGTCTATGGAGAGGATACAGTGGATTGCAACAGTATCCAGCGACGCTTGCAGAAGTTTAAAGAAGGCGATTTCTCTCAGCTGGACAGTCCACGGTGCGGTAGGTCATCTACGGCAGTCAGTGTTGTGAATAACGAGACCAATGAACAAATCATCCAAAATGACAAACGTGTGACGACACAACAGCTTGCTGAAATGACTCTTTTGCCATTGGGTAGTGTGGTCTCACTGGTACAGCCACTTCGGTACAGAAATATCTGTGCACGTTGGGCGCCTAGGTTACTGACAAGCGAAATGAAAACGACGAGGAAAATGTGTGCGAGGATCTTATGAAAACCTTTACTGAAGATTGGAAACAATGTTTTGACAGCGTTGTTACACATGGACAGGCAGAGGAAGTGCTCTTTCGTGGCCAGGATGTTCACCACGGACCTCCTGCCTCCTGGCAAGAATTCCCTGTACCTTTGACACTGTTTTCCAGTATTGGCGCTGGGGTCGTCATTTTCAACAATTGGTGTATGTGTGTCATCTTGTGAAACTTCAGCAAGCAAATTGAATTGTCTACTACTGTATCGTAGTCTGAAAAATTTTCGGCCTCTCCATCAAGCTACATGTGTTACCCAACCATTGACGCAGGAAATAATCTGAGGGTTTTGGGGACTTTTCAGTGGGAATTCTCTGCGTCATGATCAGGGTCCTCTAGTTTGAGCGCTGTCCAAGGCTAAAGAGGAATTTCAGCAGTTTTCGAGTGTAACATTTGATTCGGTCTTTTTTTATTTTGCAGACCAGTCCCTCATCCCCTACTGACACATTTACCTTCCTCTGTCATCCCTTAAAGTTTGCAACAACATCACGAAATCGGCCTCTACAGGCAAAAACAATACACAATACAGTAGTACAGTTTTGTACACCAACTGGACCGCACACAATATTACACGACCCCTTGTAGAAGTGCGCCTCGGTTGCACAGTGGTAGAGTGCCACACTACAAATCCAAAGGTCGCGTGTTCGATGCTCGCCAGGTCCTAGGATTTTTATGTGTCACTTTCCAGTTCTTTCACCTCTGGCAGTATTGCTCATGTGAAAAATACCGAGTAGCACCGTGGTTCGGAACCCACGTTTAACTGTAGTTCCCCATATACTGGCTGGGTAATTCAGTTTGAAGGTCAGAGGAAGGCAACGGCATACCACCTTCAAACAGGATCAAGCCTAGTAAAGCACTGTGTGGTGTTCAAACCAATCTTCGGATTGTTGACTGCTTTACCCTTTTTAGCTGTGCAGAAGGCGCATAAGGGGAGGAGACGAGAGCAAGGGGGGGGGGGAGGGTTGTGTGGGAGGTGCTGACAGTTAAAAGCTCGTTGCGATTTGTCGGCACGAATTTATCGGCGGTCCGATAAACTGGACGTGTGGAGGCACTTCCCGACCAACTTCGATTGTCGGATGGTTGGTCGGGCCTGGCCATCCGACATCCGACTCCCCCACCACTCCACCGGACAAATTGTGCGTGTGTAGTGTTACCCGACTAACTTCCTGCTTGTTATCGTCTGCTGTCTGCACAGCGAACACGCGAAAACAAAACAGTTCGACAGACAGACACCAGAACAGGGAGGCGCTGCAATCGCTGCGGGCAGTTGGTCGGATCGGAACGTGTGAAGGCTGCTACGAACTCGGTTGGTTCCTTGGTCAGTTGGGTGGTCGAACGATAAATCGGAGCGTGTGTAGGGGCCTTAAGCGGGGCAGGGGAGGTGCAGCTCCGCTGCGGCTGTCCGCCGGCTACAAACGCCGGTATCTCCAGAACCAAGTCTCATATCTGGACGAATAACGGAAAGAGATTGAGAGCATAGGAAAGAGGGGCGTAGAGATTCCAGGTCAATCTGCAGATCCTGACCGGTAGGAGCAGTTGCAGAAGACAGTGGTTCTGTGAAGGCAATGGGATGGGTAGAGCCAGTCAGTCACTAGGCACCTGCTAGAGGCGTTAATGTGAGGGACTCGCAAGTTACTCCTTTCAGAAAAGACATAGGGTTGGACAATACTCTTATTGGTGTCAGACTAACTACTACATTAAAACGAGTATTCATGATTGCTAATAGGCTACGATGCTACAACAGAAGCCAGAGGAGGCACTGTGGAGGGAAACTAGCGGAGGTAAAGCTTAGGAACAGCGCTGTACACACCATCAGATTAGATTAGATTAGTTGGTTCGTTCCATAGATCCGTGTTGAGGTGATCCTCGTGGATGTGGAACATGTCTTTTCCTCTCTCTCTCTCTCTCTCTCTTTTTTTTTTTTTTTTTTTTTTTTTTTTTTTTTTTTTTTTTACTACCTGATAATATAATATTACTAATACAGGTACATACACTTTTTACAAGCTGAATATGATAATACTAATAGTGTGAATACAGATACATGCATCATTTGGTTCTTTTAAGAATTCGTCAGTAGAGTAGAAGGAGTTGGCCACTAGAAAGTCTTTTAGGATCCTCTTAAACTGATCTTTCTTTATAGCTCAATTTTTTATGGTTGTTTGTAAATTATTCAAAATATGTGTTCCTGAGTAGTGGACCTCTTTTTCAACTAAAGTAAGTGCTTTTAAGTCCTTGTGTAGATCATTTTTTGTTCCTAGTATTGTAGGTATGCACTGAGCTGTTTGTTCTGGAAAGGGATGTATTATTTATGACAAATTTCATTAAGAAATAAATATACTGAGCGGCAGTAGTTAATATACCCAGTTCCTTGAAGAAGCTTCTGCAGGATGTCCGTGAATTTACACCACAAATAATACGTATTACACGCTTTTGGACTCTGAAAACTATAGCTTGACTCTAAGAGATACCCCAAAATATTATACCATATGACATTATGCAATGAAAGTAAGCAAAGTATGCAAGCGTTTGTATTTTTATGTCTCCTATGCCTGATACCACTCGTATAGCAAATACAGATTTGTTAAGTCGTTTATGCAGTTCTGTGGTGTGCTCCTCCCAACTGAATTTATTATCAAGCTGTAATCCCAGGAATTTTATACTGTCAACCTCTTCTATCTGCTCTTCTTCGTACTTTATGCATATACTGGATGGGAATCTCTTTTATGTTCTGAAATGCATATAGTGAGTCTTTTCAAAGTTGAATGTCAATGAGTTGACTTGAAACCATTTATTAATGTTAATGAAAATATCATTTGCAGATCTTTCTGAAACTAAGCTTGACATGCTATTTATTGCAATACTTGTATTATTTTCAGCAGCACAGGCATGAACAGTAGCGCTCCAAGTGAGAAACACTCACTCGGCCTCCTTTGCTGGCGACGGGTGATTGGGATCGTCCTCTTCCTAGTTCTGACTGAGAATCTCTTTGAATTTCAAAAGATGGGGTCGTTAAGGAAATAAGATTTCTCTTACTGATCTACCTGCAGTGTGCGTCACTTTTTTTTTCCAGTAGCCATTCCGACGTGAGGCTCTGCACCTTCCAAAGTACTTCAGGCCAAACGGAATTTTACACTGTCCCCTCTCTTACTCTGTAGGGAGAGGTGCTCTGGGATTTAACATCAACAAACTCCAAATAAGACAGCAACAGCGTCCAGCTGAAAGCTAAACGGCACGGCTCTTCATAGTTTGGCTGGCGACATTTACGTTTTTCTGACATAGCGGTTCTCAGAGGCTCGTATCTAGCTTGCTACCCCAGCTTAAACTTTTCTTTGGCCCCGGCCTAATCTGACACCTTAAAACAGCATGTGAACAATAGATGGAATAGCTGATAATTCTGTCAACAGTAATTCGGACCGTGGGGTTGATCACCGGGGCGTCTGCAAATTAACAGGCTGCATCTATTTTGGTATATTACATGTAATCGTAACCTCCCAGTTTCCTCTAGCCTGGACATATTCTCTATCTCTCATTTCACAAGTTGGAGTGCATTTGCTGATTTCAAACAGTATTAGGCTAATTAAAACATAATAAGTGAACAGACCTTTCTGAAAGTATTGGAGATGCTAGGAAATGCCATTACGGTCCTAGAATCAATAAAAGGAAAATCCTGACATTCACCTCCATGGGGTAGAGAGGGGGCAACGTTTGCATAGTAAGCGGCTAACGAATACAGGGACCGAATATCCCCCGGGATAAGGGGGTCCCCTACACCAAGTGCCAAATGCCTCCATGAGGGCGGATGAGGGGGTTTAGGATACGGCACTCTCTTGTCCTTGGAGTGTGAACTCGCTCCTAAGGGCGGACGAAACAGCAAGGTGAAAGGCATAGAATGGAGAAGGCAAGAGGGAAACCACTCCATTAAAGATCCTTTTGGATATCCCATGTCAAGCAGCAATGATGACATGCTTTGTAACTAAACAATCCGGAGGTAAAATAATCCCCAATTCGGATCTCCGGGAGGGGACAGTCTCAAAGCGCGTTATCAAAGATGACACATGTCAGTAAAGGAACATGGATCATCCGATCACTTAACATCTGTGGGAAACTAGAGCATATTAAAAAAGAAATGGAAGAACATGATATAGACATGCTAGGAATAAATGAAATACGATGGCATCAAAAGGGAGACTTTTGGAGTGGTAATTTTAGAATCATATACTCCGGAGAAGAAGGAAGTTATGCAGGCGTAG
Organism: Locusta migratoria; assembly: GCA_026315105.1. NCBI lineage: Eukaryota > Metazoa > Arthropoda > Insecta > Orthoptera > Acrididae > Locusta > Locusta migratoria. The sequence goes on from CM048750.1 coordinate 372,046,630, forward strand.
GAATAATACCAAGGAAACACTTCGGAACTCGTGTTAAGAGCTACGTGAAATACAGTGACAGAATAATAACGTTAAGAATAGAAAATGACCCTATTGATACCGTAATCATACAGGTATACATGCCAACGTCTAGTCATGCTGATGAAGAAGTGGACCAAGTATATGAACAACTAGATGAAATAATGGAAATGGTCAAGGATAAAGACAACCTCATCATACTTGGAGACTGGAATGCTTCTGTAGGTGAAGGTGAAGATGGAAGTACCGTAGGTAAATACGGACTTGGTAGGAGAAATGACAGAGGCCAACAACTAGTTGACTTTTGTAAAGAAAAAGAACTAATAATTGCAAACATGTGGTTCCAGCAACCGAAGATAAGAAGATACACCTGGATTGCACTGGGAGACTCAGCACGATACCAAATAGACTACATAATGATAAGACGAAGGTATCGCAATCAAGCTAAACAATGCAAAAGTTACCCTGGCGCTGATGTAGCCACTGATCACAATCTAGTTATGTTAAAATCTAATCTAAGATTAAAAAGAAAGGGACAAAATACTAAAGGATATTGAAAATATGACGTGAAAAAGTTAGGGCAAGGCAGTGTTTAGGAAAGGTACCAAAAGCAGGCACAACAAAGTTGAAGAAATACCAAATGATACAGTAAGTGAGAAAGGGATTGGACTGAAACACTCAATCCTTGAAGCAGCTGACTGAGAAATAGGAAACATCAAAAACAAGCAACACAACCATGGATTAGTGATCACACACTTAAGCTTATGGAAGAAAAAAAAAAAGTTCAAGAATTCGAAGAGTGAAGAAGGAATAAAAAGTTATAAAAGGGTCCGAAACATGATCAACAGAGAAGCAAAGAAAGATAAAGAAGAACCAATAACATATTAGATGAAAATACAAAACTGCTATTTGAGAACAAGGAAGAGGGAGAGAGATGGAAACGTTATATTGAAAAATTATACGAAGAACCAGATGAAATAAGTAATTTGGAAAAAGAAGAAAATGTCACTAACGATCAGTTAGGACCCTAATTAACAAAAGACGAATACCCAAAAGCTGTTAGAGAACTAAAGAATAACAAAGCAACTGGATGTGACGTATTAACTGGAGAAACGATACAAGGATTGGATGACAAAACACATAACCATATCTTTAAACTAATCCAAGATATGTATGAAACTGGAGAAATACCGGAAGATTTTAAAAAGACTATCATAATTCCTATACCAAAGAAACCAGGCACTATAATATGTTAAGAACATCGTACCTTGAGCCTAATATCACATATGTCAAAAATACTAACAAAAATAATATATAATCGAATAAAAAGTAAAATTGAGCACAATCTGGATGAAGATGAATTTGGATTTCGACAGAATAGAGGAACAAGAGAAGCTATCTTAATGTTATGACAAATCATGAATAAAATGCTGGACCTACAAAGACCACTGTTCATTGCTTTCGTGGACTTGGAAAAAGCCTTTGATAACGTGAACTGGAATATTCTGATGGAAATTGTGACTAAAGTTGGTCTAGATTTCAGAGACAGACGGATAGTACATGAACTCTACAAAAATCAAAGCGGGGTTATCAATATACATGGTGAAATACAAGAAACTCACATAAAGAAAGGAGTACGACAAGGATGCAATGCTCATCAACTTGTATATTGAGGAGGGAATTAAGGAATTAAAGAGTCTATGAAAGGAATTAAGATCAATGGAGGACAAATTAAAATGATAAGGTTTGCTGATGACATAGCCATCATTAAAGAGAATGAAGAAAATCTGCAGAAGGCGTTATCAAGAATGAATGAGATTCTGCCAACTAAATATAACACGAAAATCAACACAAAAAAGACAGAGATCATGGTATGCAGCCACGAGAAAATTACAACTGGTATTAAAATTAAGGATGTAGCATTGAAACAAAATGGATTCACCTACCAAGGAATTAAAATTACACCGGATGGCAAAAATTCAGCAGACATAAAAAGTAGAAGTGCACAGCTAAACTAGCCTTCAACAATAAACGGATGCTTCTTACATCAAGAAATATAAAAGAAGAGACCAATAAAGCATTTATAAAACGCTGTGTGCGGAGCGTGCCATTGTATGGCTCCGAAACGTGGACACTCGGCGTTTGCGACAAGAGAAGACTAGAAGCAGTTGAATTGTGGTGTTGGAGGAGGATGCAGAAAATCCCTTGGACGGCCAAGATGACAAACTTAGAAGTTATTAGAAGAATCGGCGAAAAAAGAGCACTTGTGAAAACGATAATGAAGAGAAGAGACAAGTTAATAGGTCATATGTATAGGCACAACGAGTTTATAATAAATGTTATGGGAGGAATGGTAGAAGGAAAAAGAGGCAGAGGAAGACCCAGATTGCACTACTTGAAACAGATTCAAAGAGATACAAGAATGGAATCATATCAGGAAATGAAGAGGCTATCCAAGAACAGAGAAGTGTGGAGGAGAAGAATTGCTGCCAACCAATCTTCGGATTGAGAACGAGAGAGAGAGAGAAATGAACAGTCAATACATGGCAAAAATAATTTTCGAGTGAAAATCTGAAACTTTTCGGTTTAGAAACAATGATTTTTTCCCAAAATAGTTTCCTCAAATGGATGACACAGCAGCAGCCGCCAAACCCGTAAAGACAGAATGGAACACCAACGGAGTCATTGCGTGAGATATGAAACGCGATATCTAGGAAACAAAATGAGCTTTCGTTCAGCGCTCAATTTCAAATAGAATTTCGATATCTTACCCACATTTCATCCACAGAAATGTATGACCTAACATCAGCTATAGGCAAAGTTTACCCATTTGCGACTTTATCTCTGTAAACCACACTGCTACACAGATATCATACACAGTGCACACATGGTAACGTATTTTATTCACTTATTGGTTACAATTGTAATTTGTTTGTGTGATACAGTAGCATATTTTGCTGTCTCATCTCTTTACTTGAGGTTTACATGGCGTTTACATAGAACGAGGCACCACAATAGTGGGAGAGTCATTCTTGTTGCCCTCTAATATCATATTGATCATCTCAGACGAGCAGTCCGGTTGCACACCTGCGTGGCAGAGACAATATTATCAGTCAGCTCTTGAGGGATATTTCTCAATTCTTGCATGAGTACAATATCCAGCTCTGCTGCCGGTGTGGGAGGTGCTGCTCTGGCTTCAATACGTCTGCCAAGTGCATCCCAGACACGTTCAATCGGGTTTACGTCCGGTGAACGAGCTGGCCACTCCATTCGTTTAATTTCCTCAGCTTCATGAGTATTGACCACTAGTGTAGCTCTGTGGGGACAAGCGTTTATCGCCCACCATCCTATGGAACCGGTGTAGGGCACAACAAAATGTTGACGGATCTCGTCTCTATACTTCTGAGCAGTCAGAGCGCCACTCTGAACGACATAAAGGTCCATAAGTCCGGCAATACTGACTCCTGTGAACACCATTCGTCCACCATCAAGATATGGTGATGTTTCCTGCACATAAGCAGGATTGTTCCGAGTTCCACATTTTGTGCAAATGAGGGAACGACGATTGTCCGTCTGAAGACAAAATCTTGACGCATCCGCCTACAGAGCTTGGCGCCATTCGTTACGACACCAATCGCGATGCTCCTCCGCCCAATTTCTGCGGGCTAAAAGGTCTCGTGGCTCTAATGGGGCACATACCATAGTCCTCTCCAAGCGTAAAGGCCACATTTCCGAAGGCGATTTAGGACTGTTTTGTGTTGACATCGCGCGTCCTGTTGCTGCCTGGAGGGTGCGTTGCAGCTGAGTTGCATTCACCATATTGTCTTCACGGGGTGTTAACTGAAGATAACAATCGTCTCTTGCTGATGTTACCCGTAGACGAACTTGGCCTTGCCTTCTTTTAACGGTTCCCGCTGTCTGAAATCGCGTCCACGTCCTGGACATTACACTTTGGAAGTCTCCAACAGCTGCAGCCACCTCCTCTGTGTCTGTCCCGCTTTGAACTTTCATAAAACCCTCAAAACCACAGCCTCGGGTAAGTCACATTGTGGTTGCATTGCACTGCGAGAGTGAAGGTCGGGGTAAGAGTTTAAAATAGGGAACATTAATTTTTAAAACTCACAACCACCAGCTGCGAACCAAATTCCTAAACATGCAAAAACACTGGAGCTGTGATTGCTACTGTTTGACTCGTTTTCTAGGGGATGATATCACACGTTCACAGCTTTTCTTCCCTGCATATGATTAACAAAAAATTTCATAATAAAGTCAAGTTCATGAGAGAAAAGGGTGTACTAACTACTATTTTTGAAAACACGTAAAAGTTCACTTTATGTTGTTTATTTCACGATCTTAGAACCCTGTGGCTGATACGTCTGTACGTCGGCGCATTTATCAAATAAAGTTATAGCTCGTGAGCCCCCAGACAAAATGAATATTTGTCGCAAATTGTTTTAACACCATGTGGCTGTCTCAAACACCGTTGATGTTCATGCCTATGCGACGACACGTGTTACATTAACAAATCACAGTCACTTTAATTCAATGAGATGCACACCTTGTTCCACCGGCAAAATATTTAAAAACACAAAGCAGCACTCGATTCAACTTGGTGCAGTCTACGACGAGCAACCACACGTGGCGATTGCCACAGACAAATCTATAACCTCCACCTCGAGGTCTACATGCACTACACTATCTGAACCCAACTGCATGTGTAATTCGTTTGGCAGAGTCAACGCGAGTTAATACCAACTCCCTCTGCAGCCACTTTCTGTTATTACCATTATTATATCTAGGTTGTCGTAATGTTGTCTCCACTCCGTAGTACTGACGGGAAGACGCCGGACCATTTTAGTTTAATAAAAGCCATACAGTGAAGCCATAACTGATGGCAAATTGCGATTTATTTCATTAAAATGAACGCTGTAACGTCGTCATTATATATATATTTCTCGACTGATTCCCTAATAGTTTTGAACAGCAGGGATAAAATATCGTGCAATGCTTGCATTTATTTGAAGCACGGCAATAGCGGTGACGAATAACGTGAAGAAATTCAGTGAAGAGGAACCTGCAATGCTTCAGAATTGCTGATACGTACGGGAATATACCTCCTTGCGCTCGGCTCGCTCGGTCCCTCGCCTCCTCCCTCCTTTATTTGTCCAGCTCCTTGCCCTTCCCATCTACCTTCCTCCGCCTTCGTCTTCTCCAACTCCTCCAAGTTTCCGCACTTCTCCCTTCCTTTTGATATAAACATCGGTATGTCTAATTCACAGTAAAATTCGACTCTTCCAGTAGTCCCTCTCCTCTGTTCTGCCTCCTCTATATTCGCCTGCTCCTCGCCCTTCCCTCTCCTTCTGTACTAGAGACTAATACAGGGCTCTGTCCTGTACATCTCCTCACCGATATCCATTGAGAATTACACACACCGCCAACATTCATGGAGCGTTATCAAACGGTGTCGAAGCCTAATGCAAATTATCCTCTGTCCTGCACCAATGACGAAAAAAATACAGAAATGTGCCAAATTTGACAGAAATGATCATTTTTGCAATTTGTTCGAATTGTCCGATATTAGTTCGTCACGTACTTTTTTTTCTGAAAATTTCTCCAGGACCACAACGAACGAAAAAATAAAAGAATTAGCCCACTCCAAAGTCTGAATCCTGAATTGTGGACTTGAAATCATTCAGAAACATACTGAAATATGCACTTTCTGTATTATCCAAATTCCCGGTTGATATTCCACTCGGGCCAATTTCGCGCTTTGGCTGCAACAATGTTATAATAAACAAGAAATCGGGACTGGAGCTCCCGATAATTTGGAAGCAGAAAGTGCTAAGACGCTTAAAAATTCAGTCGCAAAATTCCCACCTGCGAAAGTTGGACAGAATGTTCGCATCCGTATAGAAAATGTTGACAGGGGTCGCGGAGATCCCAGAAGCGTTCTTGCCGTTGTGATGAACGTCGAAGGCACTTTCTACAAGCTGTGAACAGAGCATGGTGTTCTTAAGCACATATATTCCAGAAACGGGTTCCCTGTTCTGCCCGAGAAACTGTTCACGCTGGAATCCGTGCTCAAAGATGAAAAATCATTACAAAACATATCGTCCTTAAAGTCACTGACCAGTGGCCAAGGATACAATTGATGCAATTGCTCTACTAAATGCGGCAGAAATCGATGCAAATGCAGAAATAAGATAATATTGTGTAATTCCAAATGTCATAAAAGCTTAACTTGTTGCATTAAGTGAATACCAGTTGTATTAAAATATTTCTAAAGTGAACGTATTGTAATTTTTTTTAACACTGCGATTGATAAATAAATTGCATAGAGCTTGAAATAATACATTTTCAGCCCATCTTTATTTATCTTCCATTTCTGGCCGATCTGTCTACGCCACTTCACGAACTGGCTGGCCAAATCCCGAAATCAGGAAAAGATCGGTCACTGGCCGGCCAGTTGAAAGCCATACTGGCAACTTCGCGACTTGGCGGGTCAGTTCCCACTCTAGCCGATTCCGTGCCTTGTCTGCAACATATACAAAGGGCGTCAGAACGTTTTGCACAGTTGTCTCCATTTTTTTAAATTTTTTGCAGGAGGAGAATGACATTTTTTGTGAACATACTTTGAACACTTAGCTACAAATAGAGCCTGCTCAATGCAGCCTCCATCAGCTGTGATGCATCTGGCCCAACGTTCTTTCCATGATGTAAATGCGCTTTCGTAAAATTCTGGGGATTGGCTTTTACACCATAGCTTCACACAGGAAATAAGGTCTTTCTCACTATCAAATGTTTTACCGCGCAGGTGGGCCTTCAGATGACCAAAGTGGTAAAAATCAGACAGAGCCAAGTTCGGACTGTAGGCAGGATGAGGAACAATTTTCCAACCCATTTCCTGATTTTGTCTTGCGTCGTAAGGGATGTATGGTGTTTGGCATTCTAATGGTCTAGTCTGATGAGCTGACCCTGAGGCTGTAGTCTGTGGGTCCAAAAATGAATGAAAATGACACCACGCTGATCCCAGAAGAAGGACGCCATTACCTTTCAGTCTGCTGTTCGTAAAGGTCTTTGTTCTTCTTCCTAGGGGTATCCGGATGACGCCACTCCATAGATTGGGTTTTGCTCTCGAGTTCTTTCACAGAACATCATATCCAGGTGCTCATGATCGGCCACTACGGTCGGGGGTTCGAATCCCCCCTCGGGCATGGATATTTGTGCCGTCCTAGTGCGTAAGTAGTTCATAAGTAGTTTGTAAGTTTAGGGACTGATGACCCCGTAGTTAAGTCCCATAAACTTAACAAACATTTGAACATTTGCTCATGATCCCTCAGCTCAAAATGGTGTAGGTCTCTGTCATGGTCGAATAACTTCCAATGACGAATAACGGGCTTGACACGACCGTAGCAGAACAAGTATACCGCGATAGTTTCTGGACGAAGGTCCCTAACTTCAAACTGATACACTTCTCCATCATTCTTGGAAGTTTGCAACATCCTCATGGAATCATCCTACAGTGATCAACCAGATTTTATGACACCCAAACTAGTGTGGATATAAACCTCTCATGGCGATAGCATCGTCATCTGTCACACGCAAGCTGCAAGTAGTATCAGTGAGCTTGCTGTCCATGGCTAGAATGGTAAAGGCGCGCCATCTATAAGTATTTGACCGAGGGCAGATTCTGGTGACACGGAGACTCATCACCAGTATTTGTCGAGTATTCGAGGAGTGCTATGTCAAGTGTCTTCACAAGTGGCGAAACCACATACAAACGTCGACAATGGGCGGCCACCTCTAATTGCTGATATCGAACTTCCTAGGCTGGTCAGACTTGTAAAACAGTACAGGTGGCTAACTGTGGCGGTGCGAACATCAGACGTCACTGCTGGGCAGAGTGCAAGAGTGTCTGGACACTCAGTGCAGCCAACACTGCTAACGATGGGCCTCCACATCCGACGACCGATGCATGTGGAAATGTTAACTTCACGACGCCAGCAGCCACGACCGACATGGGCACATCACCATCGCCAGACGACGTTGGTGCTGTGGCAGTGCATTGCATGGTCTGATGAATCCCGATATCTTTTTCATCGTGTCGATGGGAGGTTGCATACCTGTGGGCCCAGTTAAACTCGTGTAATGCACCATGAAGGCTACGAGGTATTGTACACTGGTTGCATACCATGTAGACTCCTTCATGGCGGTCGTGTTGACCAATGGTAGTGGAATTTTTCAACAAGACAATGCACCATGTCACAAGGCCAGGAGTGGATCGAGGAACACCGTGGCGAGCTGCAGTTGATATGTTTGAACCTGCTCGAACATATATGAGATGTAACAGGAAGTTGGCAATCAGGTGACCTGTGAGTGCACGTATGTTGGAAATACCTTCCAACGATTAGATTAGGTTGGTGCTTGTTCCATAGATCATGAATAGGACACTTCGTAATGATGTGGAACGTGTCAGATTAATAAAAGATGTCTCTACGAGATATTACATTATATAAAATATTACATGACTCTGTTTTTTTCTTTCAGATTTACTAATTTACTAATTCATCTAATGAGTAGAGGGATTGCCATTCAGAAATTCTTTTAATTAATTTTTAAATACTAGTAGGTTATCTGTCAGACTTTTGATGCTATTTGGTAAGTGACCAAAGACTTTTGTGGCAGCATAATTCAATCCTTTTAGTGCCTAGGCTAGATTTAACCTTGAGTAGTGAAGATAATACTTTCGCCTAGGGCTGTAGCTATGCACACTGCTATTGCTTTTGAATTCAGTCGGATTGGTAATAACAAATTTCATAAGTGAATATATATACCGTGAAGCTATTGTGAAGATCCCTAGCTCTTTAAATAAGTTTCTGCAGGATGATCTTGGATGGGGTCCAGCAATCATTCTGATTACACGCTTTTATGCAGTGAATACTTCTTTACTCAATGATGAATTACCCCAGAATATGATATCATACGAAAGTAGAGAATGAAAAGCTATCAAAGTATCGTTGCTTCCATGCCAAGACGCTTCGCTGCTGTTATCTGTGTTAAATGTTGTGGCTGATCACTGCACGCACAGGGTGGTGTAGGGAAGCGGGAAATTTTGAAATAACGTTTTTTTTTTTTGTGCGAACAGTTACATGAAACACATTATTTATCGAGGAAAGTGCATGTATACAATATATCATTTATCTTTTTTATTTGTTTAATACTTAAAGATGACATTCGAATGATGTTTTTCCATTCGGTTCACTCTCTAATAGCCTGTTATGAAAACTGTGGAATGCACGGTGTAGCAAATGTTAACGAATGGCAATGATTTCGTTTTGATGTTCTGCTTCACATTGTTTCTGGACGTGCACGGTACACCTTGCCTTTAAGAAAGACCACGATCCTACAGGAAGAATTCACATACATTGAGATTACGGGACGTCGCAGGCCATGTAATGTCACTCTTACGTTATGTAACGCTTCTTACCAACAACTGTCGAACGGCCGCCATCGATTGTGGAGTAGTGTGTGACGTGGCATGTTTTCTATGTTAAGATCACATCTACATATATACTCCGCAATACAACGTAAGGTGCGTGACGGAGGGTACACTGTACCACTACTAGGCATGTCCTTTCCTATTCCACTCGCAAATAGAACGAGGGGAAAAAAGATTGTCTATACACCTCTGTACGACCTCTAATTTCTCTTATCTTATCTTTGTGTTCATTACGCGAAATGTAAGTAGGCGGCAGGAAAATCGTTCTACACGCGTTTCAAATTCCGGCCTTCTAAATTTCCTCGATAGAATTTCTCGAAAAGAAAGTCGTCACTCCTCCAGCGATGCCCATTCGAGTTCCCGGAGCATTTCCATGAGACTCGCACATTGGTCGAACCTACCTCTGAACTGCTTCGCTGTCTTCCTTTAAATTGATCTGCTGCGGGTCCCAAACACTTGAACAATACTCAAGACGTGGTCCTACAAGCGTTTTATACGCTGTCTCCTTTACAGATGAAGTAGATCTTTCCAAAATTCTCCCAATAAATTGAAGTCAGCTGTTCGTCATACTAACAACTGCCCTTACATGTTCATTCCATTTCATATCGCTCTGCAATGTTACGCCTAGATATTTGAACGACGCGACTGCATGAAGATGCTCACTGCTAATTAAGATCGTAAACCTCGGGGCGAAGGATCCTTGAATCACATCAACATCTCCAACGGATGTTACTGTTGATACAATGCCATCCTAATGTTAAAAAGTAAGATGTGATACAACACATCATATTATAGCCTTAACACTAGGTAATGCATTCCGGTGAAACGCGCAAAGACTTTTGTTATTTATTTATATTTCATGTTCCAGGATCATGGAAAGAGTGAGTACATGAAATTGTTACAGAAGAATAGTAATAGATAAAATGAGACGTATACGAGTCATACGCACACGACAGGCCTTAGCATAAGTATCTAAAATTAACAACGTAACACAGAAATTAGCGTCATGTTTTACAGGAGTACCTCTACAGAATAGAGAGAGTGATACACGAGGAAACTCTTCTGTTAGGACTTGGAAAGTAACGTACTACCAAGCACTGCTAAGGCCTTTGATTTCTTGCGGCAGCTTACAGAAAACGTATGCAGAAGAATAATGCACATCTTTCTGCACAAGGGTCAAGGGGGTGTGATACAAAAGCAGATTAGATTTCTGCTTAGTATTGACTGAGTGAAATGTGCTACCTATTTGGAATAAGCTGGTATTGTTAACAACTAACGACATTAAAGAGAATATGCATTAAGAGGCCAATGTCGCTATTTCCAGGCTACTGAACATGGGTCGACAAAAGGTTCGCGAGCTTAGGCCCTACACCATATTTTGCTCGAAGCACTTGTTTCTGCGCCATAGACATCCTTTTCGTAATCAGAACAGTCCGCCCCTCCCACAATTACACCCTACAGCAGGCCGCGGCGGAGCGGCCGAGAGCATTTGAGGCGCTATGCTACGACGCGTGAGGCCGTTCCCCGTCGGGGCTTCGAATCCCCCCTCGGGCATGGATATTTGTGCCGTCTTTAGTATAAGCTAGTTCATAGCTAGTTTGTAAGTGTAGGGACTGATGACCCCGCAGTTGAGTCCCATAAGCTTTTCAAACATTTGAACATTTGATTTGAACACCCTACAGCACTCTGCAGCTTATATAATTCCTGTAGCAGCATATTCTGTGTACGCTTGTTCGCTTGATCCCTGTCGAAGCTGTACGCTGTCGAATGGCGTGGCGAGAGCTCCTGTGTTAACAGCTGCAGTTCTCTGGGCTTCCTGCGGCTGGAGCGCCACGCGCAATTTTCTTTTTCAAAGCAGAACCTGTTTCTTCACAATCACGCACGCACGTTGTGATCACATGCACGGATGGGAAACGCCCAAGCTGTTAATGCTGACGGAACATCCTTTGACGGCCATCACACTACCACCAATTTCGTAAAACACTTTCAGAGCGACAGAACGTTCCGCACAATTGCAGTGATCCACGATTACTATATGGCCAGAGTCTAACATAAAGAGTCACGAAAATGCCAGTAGTTTTCTGCAACCTGGCGACTGCAGCGCTGCCAAGCGGCCAGGTCGTAAGAACATACCGAGAGGCGAGAAACCATTGTGGATTAGATATGGAGTCGAACGACGCGTTTAAAATGCGACTGCATTTCGGAGCTTATTGCGGCGCGATAAATTGTAGTTAGAGGAAAACTAAGAAAATGTACATTTTCTAAAATATGAAAAGCTCTTACAATGAAGGATAAAATAAACTTTGTTAAATTTTAAGAGTGTGTGGTATCAGCAACAGAGAGAGAGGTAACTAACGCAGTATTTTTCTTCAATGTTATGTTTGGTAGTCTACTGACAGGTTTAAAGAAGTCAAAACAAATTTTTGTACAGCAGTCTGCTATTGGTGATGCAGCAATGATAGTCGAAAGTTAACAGGAATTTGTTTGTACAAAATGTAAAATAAAACGTAACTAACTGTAGTTTAACGTGTACAGACAAACTGAGATTTTAGCAGGAAAGGATTCTTAAAGATTTACAGTACCTTTACATTCCTGGGGAGTAGGTACGATGAAAACATGACACGAACGGCGCATGCAAGGCATTTGAGCAAGAATAAAGCGAAAAGGGCTTTTATAAGACGTAACACGTAGTCTCTAAGAATGTAAAAATCGTGTCAGGTACCAGTATCAAAGATGTTAAAAAAAAAAAAAAAGCAACCCACGTGTAACTACGTACCAATACATTTATATAACTATAAATCAGTTGATTTTGAACTTAAACACACCAGGTTACAATTTGCTTCTTGTCTTAAATCGTTTTTGGACGTCATGATTACGACCGCGCTAGTGTCAGCCGTATGTATTACAATGCACTGGCATGTTATTATTACAAACTGTCATCAACAGGAAGCGGGATATTCGTTTAATAATTTTTTCGTATTTGTGTCACGAAATACAGTACCACATTTAATGCCTAGGAAATATATAAACAACAGTAATAATAAATTCTTCGTTTCGGTAGTGCCATTTTCTGCTACTGAGCTTGCTACCCCCGCCGCTTGGAGCGCTGCTACCGCTTCAGCTGCCAAATGGTTGCTTTTTTTCCCCTACTGAGTTTCGCGACTGTCTGTTTTAGACTGTGATATGGCATTGTATTCTCAACAATTGCGCAGCGGTTTAGAACAATTGCCGGTATCACAGTGTTGCCAGCTGTTACGTTCAAAATTTCCAGTTTCTCTGCGTTACCTGCATTACCTACGATAATGCGTTCACTATGATAGCTCATCAACATTCGCATTTCCTTATTCATTACAACATCTACGCCTGCATTACCTTTATATGATTTTCTGTTGATAGCTCAGTAAAGCTAACCCACTCACACTGTGGACTACAGGAATTAGTTCTGGCCGGCCGCGGTGGCCGAGGGGACTGCGGCGCTTCAGTCACGGTCTGCACGGCCACTACGGTCGGGGGTTAGAATCCTCCCTCGAGCATGGATATTTGTGCCGTCCTTAGTTGTAGCTATTTCATAAGTAGTTTGTAAGTTTAGGGACTGATGGCCCCGAAGTCCCATAAGATTTACAAACATTTGAACATTTGAATTACTTCTGTTCTGCTGAATGTCACGCACAAATTATACCATCAAACCTTTTGAAGCTGTGCACCTGCCAAACTATCAACTATCTCCAACTTCTCTTCCATTTGATACCCTTCTATTCCCTCTTGGATCGAGAGAGGTAGCGCTGTGTTGACACACTCGATTCGCATGTGGGGGGATGGTGGTTCAAATCCACAATTGGCCACCGTGATTTAGATTATCCGTGACTTCCCTAAACCACGTCAGGCAAATGCTCGGATGGCTCCTTTTGAACGGCACTGCCGATTTCCTTCCCTATCCTTACCCAAAAATGTGAGTGCGATTTCCGTCTCTAATAAAACTCGCTGTCGAAGGGACGTTAGACACCAATTTTCCGTCCTTTTCTTCTGTTCCCGATTCTGGACTCGCGCATGTAGAGCAAACAAGTCAAGTAGTTTTCGTCAGTGTGTCGTCAACGCCATACTAGAGCTCCTAAAAACACAGACTGGTGCATCCGCCATTTTCATTTCGTGCGTATGCTCAACACAACAGGTAGCTTATACGAACAGTGTTGTTTTGTTCAAGTTTAGTGAAATGTTTTGGAAGTGCCGGCATACAGCCTTAGATCGTGCTACTTTGAGCTTGCATTCCGCTCTTGTTTACATCGTTTTGTGGATTAGACACAAAATCTCTCGTTTTCTTTACTTTTGCTGTTTTTCTTTTCTGTCCAAATAAAGATAAAAGCGCAAGAAACGTATATATTTCTGTGATAAAAATCGGGTACTACGTTTAATTCTGCCGAAACTGATCATCTAGATGAAAGTTTTAAGCAATCTTGGCTTGTATTTGAATAATGACTGTCAATATGCGAGGTTTGTTTGCCGTCCTGCAGTAAGTGTTTGTTGTCCGCTGTGACAAATACACAACATCTGATTGTCGTACTCACATTGCTGAATGTACTTCTATTCTATTACGTTATTGAAAAAGTTTCAGAACGTATTACAAACGCTAAAACGAAAAAGAATATTAGTGTAAACGATCTAAAGTTTACGATCGTAGAGGCACATGGTGCCGATGTTGGCAACAACCGTTGAATGTTATTGGAAAACCTAATCGTACAGAATGAGGGGAATAATCCTTTGTGTTGACAATCAAATAAATAAATAATTTTGTTCCTTCTCCAGGTTCAAATGTTCAATTGTTTGTTAAGCTTATGGGACTTAACTACGGGGTCATCAGTCCCTAAACTTACAAACTACTTATGAACTAGCTAACACTAAGGACGGCACAAATAACCATGCCCGAGGGGGGGTTCGAACCCCCGACCGTAGTGGCCGTGCAGACCGTGATTGGCGCGCCTCAGTCTCCTCGGCTACCGCTGCCGGCCCTTCTCTAGGTTGACAGGCTTTTATATGTAACAGTACCCTTGTCTTGTCAGTAATTTAATCATCCTTAAAAAGCAAACATTTCGTTGCCAACATAAGCAAACTTCGCCGCCGCAGTTGTTAGTAAAATTTACCCAGTATTCTTTGTCAGTTATGTTATAGTCTCTTATAGATAAGCGTCAATATTGGTATTTAAAGACACACATATTAAGCTCTAAAAACAGCATGTTCTGGGATGTTTTGTGTTATGATATTTTGCGGCTGCCAACTCCCTGCAGGCAGCTTCCCTGTTAAGTGGTAGTTCTTTCGAAAGAGCTAAACAAAAACTTACGTTAGAATTTCACAGACGCTTTTTACTACTAAATATTGCTTCAAATCATAATAATAAATATTTATTTATAATACATAACTGTGGGCTCGGTCCGGGCCCCCAGTTTCTTGGCCGACGCTTAATGATCTATCTTTTCTTATCTCAGAACCTCTCGGGAAACTAAACGTTCTGTAGCCATCTCTGGAATGTGTTGAGCAGTTTATGGCAACACAACCACCCATAATGTCGTGCTAAAATGCCGTGACGAAAATCCTATAGCACCGCATTATGTTTAAGTTAAGAGCTACCGGAATGAAAATAGCGGATGCCTCAGCTCGTACCGTAATGTAGCAGCTCTCTTGCATAGAACATTGTATTACTTCCTGGTTGACGGAAGGAAGGTTAGTTTGTATTTATTTTTATTTTATTATGTCCCGCAAGGCCACATTGAGGAGCAAGTCTCCATAGTCGTGGAACGAGTCATTACATTAAACTGTAACAAAAGAATAGTAGTACATAGAATGAAATGTATAGAAATCCTATGCAGACGACAGGTCTAAGCATAAGAAAAAATCTACAACGTAACACAGAAAAACACGAATTTCTCGACAGTATAGAATGAGTGAACCACGAGGAAACACTGGTGTTTAGACTACACAGTGCATGGATTGATAATAACTTTTTTTAATTCGTGTGGCAACTGATTGAAAATGGATGCAGCAGAACACTGCACGCCATTCAGTACAAGGGTCAAGGAGATGCGATCCAAATTCACAGAGGCGCCGAATTTTGTGGGTGCTCTATATCACGGTCCACAAATGTTCGAAACCAACCCTCCTGAAAATTATGTCCATTCATTTTTGAATGAGCAATACTGATAAAAGTAAATAGGCAGTTGTCTGGCCTTTTAAAGATAGCAGGAAGAAGAAGGAAGAAGAAGGAAGAAAAAAAGGAAAGCATGGCTGCATTAGGACACTACAATAAAGCGATCTAATTGGCCGAAGTGGATATTTCGATACAAGTAACACCCCAAAACGTCTACACGACCAATGAAATAATATTTCAGTGTACACTAATCTAACACTTTTTGTGCGAAGCTGTTCTTTCTGACAAAAGCGTTTGGTAGAACACCGTCACCAAGGTTTAAAGAAATCTTTGAAATATTTTGAGATTTTGAAGTTGGACATCAAATTTTTTTGGTCAGTTCCAAGCAAGAGCTGTATACTTCATCGAAACTTTCATCACTTCGAGATAACTTCATGACATCTGTGACAGTATTAATATAGTCCAATTAATTTTGAAGCCCACGAGAAAAGCTTTACAAATTTCAACTGAATCTATAATTTTAATAACAAGGGAAGTGACAAACATAAATTAAAAAACGATATTCTTTAGCACCAGCATCGGATTCTTCAAGCTAAATTCCTGAACGAACACAATTGAATGTTCATAAATACGTACACCTGAAAGGTCAAAAGGACCGACGTGCTTCAGTATGAACAAAACTAGCATAGTGGCTAAAACACGGACACTCATTACTACTCGCTTGGGTCCCGCGTACAAAACTCATCATTTCTTTCAAGTATGAAATATCGTCTCTTGCTATGGTCACGTTTTGCATTGCCTGTTGAGTCATAATTTTTGATTTTTCCCGATTTTTTAAAAAAATTATACAATTTTATTTTCCAACTCAATATTATGTGGGTGCTCAGCACCCCCAAAAAAATTCTTGGGGGGTGCACGAGCCCCGGAGCACCCACGGAGTCGGCGCCCCTGCAAATGCACATTCGATTTCTGTGTAGTAATAACTGAATGAAAACTGCTAACTCTTGCGAAAAAGTAGATGTTGTTACTGACAATCTAAATACCGATCGGATATTAATCGCTGACAAAATTTCGCCTTGAAGTAGGCCTATATTTTCAGTTCGTATAGATTTCCCCATTTTTGAAATTCCTTTTTTCACAAGCAACTCAGCTTTGTCGGTTGCATGGAACCAGGTTTCCTTATCAAATGCGTCTCCACAGGTTGGCTAAGTGTCATATCCTAATGATATATTGATAGTTTTAACACTTACCAGTAAAATTTATGAGGTTTGTTGATATGTCACTCTCCTAGCAAATGATATCGCAATGTTTTTCACAGTACGGGTTTCACGCTGATAAGGTATTATATTTCATGCGGAATAAGTCACGATAAAGCCTTCGTTTAAATAACAAAATCTTTGAAATTCCTTTGAGTTATTCTTCTGGCGGAACTCGGTGAAACAAGATAATACTAAATTAAGATTACAATTTTGTGTACGATCTACAAGTTTGTGGGACATGCTCAAAACTTGATCTTAATTCAGCAAAATCTTTGAGAGGCCAAGAAACTACCCGGGCCTGTTATGCAATTATTTCTCATAAGGTCTGTTCTTTGGAGAAATGCTGTATACTGTACCGAAAGAGCTTGTAAAAATTATTGTACGTAATGAGGGCGCTGAAGGCACCGGACAGTCTGAAATTTCGGCTGGACATTTAAATAGTGGCTGGAATCTGGTAGGTTGAAGTGTATTGTGTCTTGTACGGACACATATCGAACATTATGCAGAGTCAATCACCTAAAACTTACACCGTAAATATTGCGGAACTGGAAAGTACTATTGCTGCGTGGTTTTCACAGTATGGATTGGTAGTCAGCGCCTCTTATTGTTTGCCAATAAACAGATTCTAATAATACACAGAAAGTGTCAATACGCATTGTTACATTAAAAAAGTGTATGTATGCACAAAAATACATTTTCTGTGGATTATTAAAATCTATTTATTAGCTAAATATACGAGCCCCTGAATGACACTGCATCACGTGAAAACCGCGCAGCACTTTCCTCTTCCGCAATATTTGCGGTGCTAGTTTTAGGTGATTCACCCTCTATAGTTTTTGAAACATAGCTATCGTATTTGTTAGTCATAGCTATGCCACGTACACGTTCCAGTATAGGAGAATAGAAATGATGAAGAATTATGCAGCGTTTAATTGCACTCCTAAATTCGGAAAAATAACGAGTAATACGATTTACAGATTTGTGAATACATTAAAATGTTTAATATTAGGGACTTTTAAGTAATAGCAGTAGATCACTGAATTTACAGTCTTTATTTTAAGAGTACCTAGCTGCTGTACCGCATATGATGCAGTAGATACATTTGACATAAAAAAAAGTTTGGAGCACGAAACACTTGAATGCTACAGGTCACGTTCAAGCTAACATTTTAAGCTACAAACAGTTAATGCAAATTTCTTGAGGAGTGTAAAAAAGAGATTCCTATTTAATCATATATTCATGTTTTTCGTATATACGGTACCAGATAAAAACGCTCCTGAGGTAGCACGAAAACGAACGGACCCCACTTTTGTCCCTGCAGTTATTATCTATACTTATTCACGGAATGTATGACATTAACTGCAGTTGGGAAAAGTTGGAAATGTGTACCCACGTCTCCTGCTTTCTAGGCAGTTGCGCTGACGTCTGCACCACTGGGGAGACAGCGATCACCACACCTGCACGGAAGCACGCCTCCCGTCAAATTCTCAACCTTTCCCTGCGCACTATTACTCAAACTCGCGGTTTTTTCAAAACTGATTCCCGGAAGAGTAAGGGCGTTTCCGTCAATATGAACAGATCTGTTCATATTGACGGGATGTATGATATTAACTGTAACTAACACGAGGATAATAGTGGAGTCTGTTAATTAGAACATGTCCGAAAGAAAACCCACCACACACACACACACACACACACACACACACAGGGGCACACACACAAGCACGCACGCGCGCACACGCACGCACGCACGCACACACACACACATTATGACGATGACGAGCAACGATCCTTTCTTCAATGCACAGGAGGCACTCCTACGCTATTACTCTTACGGGAATCAATTTGAAAGAGCTGCGAGTTTTTGAGTAACAGCGCGCAGGGAAAAGTTTAGTATTTGTAGTTGTGGTGATCGCTGTGCTCCCAGTGTTGTAGGGGTCAGCACAACTGCTCAGCAAGCAGGAGACTCGGGTTCGGAGTCCGGCAGCGTAGACATTTTCAACTTTATCCATTCGCTGTTAATGTCATACATTTCATGAATAAAAATCTGTTCCTGTTTAACAGGTTTTCATAGAAAAGGAGGAAACCAGCTGTTTCACTCCTGATTCCGCCTTCCTCGCCACAAATTTTGGCGCGCTAACGTTTTTTCGCTGTTTTAACACGGAACTTGCTACATCCTTTTACCCGGTCTCTCGTCGTAATAAACGTTTGATGCACAGCATTTCTGTCAGCGTCTGGGGTGCCCCTGTCCCACTGCTTCCATTTCTCCCTCTGGCAGTTTCCCGTGTGCCTCTCCCACTGTTAATGTTTCCAGCTCTCTCTTTGCAGCTTCCTACCTACTCTACCACTTCCACTGCCTCTCTGCCATTGTCTCTGTCCCATTCTTTCTGATATTGCCACTCTCTCTTTCACAGCACGCTGTCTGTTGCTTCATTCACCACTGTCTTCTCTCTATACATGTCCTTGTGGATGGATTGGTCGGGCTTGTTACTCCTACACTTGGTAAATAATGTGGCGGTGCAGGGCACGAGGGAAGTGCAGAAATTTATCTTCTTAAAGCTCGCCAGTGTGAAGAATCCAGGCCCTCAAGGCTTGTGTGTGGCCACCACTCAAACTGTCTCTCTCTTACCACGACGAGACCAATCTGCTCTCTCCTTCTCTCCTACTGCCAGTATCTTCTCTCTTCCACTAGTACTCTCTTTCGGCACAAAAAAAGTGTAAATATCTTCGCATTCCAAAATAGTCTTTTAAAAAGAAAGATATTTGACCTTCTTCAGTTAGATCCCTTCCTTTCCTTGCTGCTACAGGGTGTGCCGTTTGTATTACCCAAATTTTGTAAAACAGTAAAGAGTTTACGATTTCTGTATACGCTCTGGCACATTTATATGTATGTATACAGAGCACGACGAATAACAAAAGTAAATTCAGTCGTTTAACCAGAGAAGATATTACACTGTACGATGTCCAAAATAAAATTTCTTCACTGAACAGTTTTCTTAAAACGAAATGATGAGGATTTCCTAAAGGTCACCAATTCTGCTTGGACAGTAACGGACAGACAGCGCGGATTCATTCGCCAGATATGAAACCGAAATCTCCAGAACACAATGAGATGTTGTTGTAGGAAACAGATTAAGAAAAAAAAAACAACGATCATTAATGTTTTATGAAATATCTTTAAAACAGCCAAAATCGTAAACAGATTTTCATATATTTACTAGCTAAACCCGACCACGCTTCGCTGTGGCTCACTCTCATATGAAATAAATAGAAAAGGAAATACTGTAATCCATGTGAAAATAGAATCACCGAGAATTTGCTTCAAGCAAATGAATATCGTTCGTTGGGCTGATGTGGCTATGTGAAACGAAAGTTATAAAAAATATAGTTTCGCGGATACTCATTATTTTAAACCGGAACATAGATTACATTTATTTTGTAAATAATTAAATGTCAAGATCGCAGTATTTCGTCTTAATTTATGAGAGACGACCGGTTTCGATGTGCACGGACATCATCTTCTGGTCTCTGCACTAAACAGTAACATTATTATATAAATACATATTATAGCCAGTTGGATTGTACTGGTGGGTTGTCACAAATTAAAATTAGCCGTTTGGTTGTCACTTACAAAACTCGTATAGTCATATTTAAATAAAGAGGCACCATATTGTACTGTTGTGAGTATAGCGTGATCAGAGCTATAAAAAGAAAACAACTGTCCGACACTGCATGTTTATTGCTTGCCTTTTTTTTGCTGCGGCTAGTGGCATAATACTTTGAAGGCATCGATTCTGCGAAATAAGGATTTGCGTTTTTTATAGAACTTTATTACAGGATTATATCATGTTGCAACACATGTGTTTTTTAAAATTAAACCATGTGATTAGAAAACTGGTGCACCATTATCTTCGTACTGATATCGTGATACAGTTACAACAAGGCTTTGCGACAGATAACAGTAAGAGTAAAGGTATCTCTATTACCACTTTTACAGGGGGCACAGAAGCTGCTTGTCATCTGACTGTAGGTCAGGATAATTCGCTGTCGTAGGTCTCGGTTAAATTTTTCTAACCGTGTTGACTGCCTAGCGTGTTGATGTTGGCAACGAATGAGAATGGCGAGAGCTGTGTGACGTTGTCTTAGCCAATGTGGTGATAATACGCGTATCCAATGAGATTCGCTATTTTTTATGAGGAATATACGAAAACATTTCGTTGTTTGACAGTTGACGTTTTGCTTTAATTACATAGCTTTAATTAAAATTCCCATTTAATCAAAATGAATAAAAGTTAATACTTAATAAATGGGGGTCAATTTACATTATGTAAAGGAAACTGTTAACATCCATGTCGTGACTGTTTCTCGATGTATTTTTCTGATTAACGTACTGTTAGCAATTTGTGTTAACAAAGGAATTTTGTAGATCTCTATAGTGATGTTCCCCATAAATATATCACTCGGGTTTGAAATAAATAAGCAGTTACTGCGATAGATTAATATTTTCTATAAATAAATGAAAATTGTCGAGGCGGCCGCGGTGGCCGAGCGGTCTGCGGCGTGCCAGTCACGGTCTGCACGGCCGCTGCGGTCGGGAGTTCGAATCCCCCCTCGGGCATGGATGTTTGTGCCGTATTTAGTATAAACTAGTTCATAAGTAGTTTGTGAGTTTAGGGACTGATGACCCCATAGTTAAGTCCCATAAGCTCTACAAACATTTGAACATTTTTTGAAAATTGTCGTCAGTTTCGCATATGGCACCTGCATTCTACAGACAAAACAATCAAGACCGGCTGAATTCAGTTTGGCTGCCTGAATCTGCTCCATCACTGGTCGTCTCATTTCCAGCCATTCTCATCCGTTGTCAACATCAACACGCTAGGCTGTCAGCTCTATAAGCAAAATTTCACCGAAGCGCCGACATGATACATTAAAACTTTAGTTTTGACACACTTGTCTTAATTTTGTGCTCAGTTGTAAAACTCGATAAGGATTTTCCAAAATCCAGAAAGAGATATTCAATTTGTAGCTCTCATCGTGAGGAAACAGCTCGAGTTAGGTTTCACAAAAACACTGTGTCCTAAAATTATCATATACCTCGTTATGGTGGAGATCAGAATTGTAGAATTCTGCTACGGACAGAGGTAATTGATATTACTATAGTCGTATTAATATTACATCTCCTCCTCTAGATCTCCTCTGTTCCTACTGCTGGGGTGAGGTACTTTCTCAAAGGATCTGTGATAAGACTGAAGTGGAGTTAATTATGTTAGTAATGATTACTGCTTATCTAGTATTTTGTCGAAATTTGACACTGTGAGACCCTAGTTGTACAGGTAGAGGTTACTGCTTATGAAGAGTAGAGTACATCAACTAGCCAATGTTAGTTACGCTGTTTACTGAAAAGAAATGGAAACGTTCCGGGTTTTGAGCTCACAGGTTAATCAAGACAGCTGTTCACGTTTATTCACATCTTGTACGAATCATAAACAAAGGCGAACCTTTTCTTCAAAACCGGCAAGACCTTTAAGTTTTTAGTAAAAACCGTTGTTAACTATAGAGAATTACTTTCTGTATTTCTATTGTTTTGCCAATATATAATCATCGTCACTGTGTATTCTGCTTTGTTAATGCGTACTAGGGAAGAAAATGTTGACCTCGTTGCTTGAACATACGCATTTAAGGATTTACAAAAGACATATCCTGTGTTCAGGATTACAGGGATAAATAATTCAGACAAGAAGTTTTGAAATGTGGTGATACAGACGAGTGCTGAAAGTTATGTGGGTAGATTGCATAACTAACTAAACAAAAAGGGGGAGGAAAGAAATTTCTGGCATATCTTGACTATAAGAAGAGATCTATTGGTAGGACTCGGGTAAATATCGCAGATGGAGACCAAGAGACGAAAACAGTAAGCAGATTCAAATGGATGTGACTTGCCGTTGTTATTCTAAGATGAAGATGATTACACAAGACAGGGCAGCGGGACTAAGTGGTCTCTGGACTGAGGACTACAACAAGACATACCTGTACACACCTGTTGGTGTGATAAATGTTTTGGATATGTTGTTTGAAGCCGTGGTGGAGTAGCCGAGCGGTCTAAAGCACCTCGCTGCGGAGCGCGCGGTTGCTCGCCGTGGAGGTTCGAGTCCTCCCTGAGGCATGGTTGTGTGTGTTTGTCCGTAGGTTAGTTTACCTAGGTTTAAGTAGTTTGTAAGCTACGGACTGATGACCACGCAGTTTGGTCCGATAGATTTACAGACATTTGAACATTTGTTGTTTGAACGTACAGTAAGCTAACGGTACCCGTTCGTTAGGTCACAAACAAAGAAGATTTTGCATGAAGGAAGATACTAAACAGAGTGTACAAGATTTAGCAATGCATGAAAATCTGCTAACGTTACTGCAGTCAAATTTCTGTAGTCAACATAAAACTTCTACTTCAGTCCTCCTGTATACGATTTACTCTCCAGTTATAATGGCTGATACTTACGTTGGATCTGTCAGTTTTCTAGTTCCCAGCGGTTTGTCATGTCTTCGACTAAAGCTTGTTGACTGCACGTAATTCACTATGGTTGTTGAGTTACGGCACAGCATCTCCCGTATGTAGTCTGTGTTGAATTAAGGGGTTCGCTGGAAGATTATCCCATTCTCGGGAAGTAACAAAGTATCAGTCGCAAAATTACTTTAGGTCCTCCGATGATGAGTTATTTAATTTAGTAAGCAGCTGCCGTTGGATTGGTTAGAGTGCTCTGACAGTAGATTCGTCCACTCTGCAGGTAGCCTGCACGTCTTGCCCATTTGTAGGCACTTCTGTCAAGTTTTGTTTGGATCTCTGTTTGATACTGTCGCAATAGTAGTTTCTCGCCGTAGATCCGGTCCTAAGTTACCCATACTAGCAGTGCTTACTGAAATACGCAATTTCCTCACTCGGTGTTCTTTAATGACCCTGACAGTTCTCACTATACTACATCTTCTCGTCGCTGTACATTTTCCTGTACCCAGAGGAATGCTCACCTTCAGTCAAAGTCAGGTCCAGTTGGAACGTCACCAGACCGTCGCTACTCGCTGCTGGTACTAATTCAGCCGCACTGGCAGTCCTTCAGGCCGCGCTGGAGTGGCCGAGTGCTGTATAAGGCGCCTTGCTGCGAAGCACGCGGTTGCATCATTTTACAGGTTAGAGTCCTCCCTCGGGCATGGGTGTGTGGGTATTGTTCTTAGGTTAATTCAAGGAAAGGGCGAAGCTGGGAATTTGTATCTGACGGGAGGCGTGCATGGGTAGTCCTTGCAGGTGCGGTGATCACTGTGTCCCCAGTGGTGTAGGGGTCAGCGCAACTGCCTAGAAAGCAGAGACCCGGGTTCGAATCCCGCCTGGGTACACATTTTCAGCTTTGCCCAATAGCAGTTGAAGTCATATATTCTATGAATATTAAATAATAACAGCTGCAGGATCAGAATGTGATGTCTGTTCTTTCCGAACAAACGCCACATGTATATATATAATATGCCGGTGACGGGCATTGATCCTATCGTTAGTGGGGAGGGGTGGGCAAGTTTGAAGCCCTTATTCTTACGGGAATTAGTTAAACTACGAGTTTGAGTACTATGGGCAGGGCGAAGCTGGGAATTTGTATCTGACGGGAGGCGTGCATGGGTAGTCCTTGCAGGTGCGGTGATCACTGTGTCCCCAGTGGTGTAGGGGTCAGCGCAACTGCCTAGAAAGCAGGAGACCCGGGTTCGAATCCCGGCTGGGTACACATTTTCAGCTTTGCCCAATAGCAGTTGAAGTCATATATTCTATGAATATTAAATAATAACAGCTGCAGGATCAGAATGTGATGTCTGTTCTTTCCGAACAAACGCCACATGTATATATATAATATGCCGGTGACGGGCATTGATCCTATCGTTAGTGGGGAGGGGTGGGCAAGCTTGAAGCCCTTACTCTTACGGGAATTAGTTAAACTACGAGTTTGAGTACTATGGGCAGGGGGAAGCTGGGAATTTGTATCTGACGGGAGGCGTGCATGGGTAGTCCTTGCAGGTGCGGTGATCACTGTGTCCCCAGTGGTGTAGGGGTCAGCGCAACTGCCTAGAAAGCAGGAGACCCGGGTTCGAATCCCGGCTGGGTACACATATTCAGCTTTGCCCAATAGCAGTTGAAGTCATATATTCTATGAATATTAAATAATAACAGCTGCAGGATCAGAATGTGATGTCTGTTCTTTCCGAACAAACGCCACATGTATATATTTAATTCAAGTAGTTTGTAAGCCTAGGGACATAGCTTCTGTAGTTAAGTCCCATAGAGTTATAAACATTTTAACATCTCGATTTTGCACATTCCCTTGGTCTGACTTAAATTTTCCCCTACAACCATAATCGTTACGAGAGAATCGGTTTCTCTTTCTTCAACACTGATTTGAGCACAGTTAGCTGCCAGGAAATCTAACGCTACTATAATTTCCTTAAGTTTGTCTTTGCTCCTCATCCCATGCATTTCGTATATTTATTGTTATCGACCTATAACTGTGCGTCAGGTCGCAATTTAACGCTTCGATTGTGCAGCTTGGCTGCGACAAGTGTCCTTTCGTAACTACATGACACCAGATCAGAGAAGTTTAGGACTCGTCCGCCGTCTAGGAATCGGACAATTTGCCGATTGAAAATGGTGTTAATCAGAAAACTCCTGGATCTGTCAGTAACTGCTGCTGCTCGGGGACGGAAGTAGCGGTCGGCCTTGAGTCACGTCTGTGGGTTAACGCACTCGTCCCGAAGCTCCCCATTTTCGAACTTGCGTTCTCCTTCTTACTGTTTCTACAGTGACGTTTTCCACTCAGAATGCGAAGCATCGAACCTTTTCCTTGCGAGAAATTTTGCGAGGTCTGTTAAAAAATTTTGGAGCATTCATAATTTCACGGCAAAGAAGTGTTGGAGCGGAATGGGGTTGAATCCCTGAATACACCTGTGTTGCATGTGTCACTGACCGAAGTTTCATTATTGTATCTCTGTTAGTCATTGTTCTGTTTTGCACTAAGTAAACGTTGTGTCTCACAGTTTTCGAATTTCGAGATGGAAGAGTTACGGGACCAACGCTACTGAATTAAATTTTGCGTGAAACTGAAGAAAACCTTTAGAGACTCAACAAACGATGCAGGAAGATTAGGGTGACAAGTGATTTAGCCGTTCTCTTTGTTACGAATGGTTCACGTGGCAAAAAATAATAAAAAAATGGCCGGACGGAAGTTACAGTTGACCCTTTTTCAGGACGCCCTTCGACTTCTACCGACTAAGCTCCTTTCTGGAAAGTCAACGAAATTGTGCCTGCCAATCGAAGACTGACTGTACGAGAGATTGCAGTAGAATGTATCATTTCAGTGGGATCATATCGTGATGCATCTTAGAATGCATCGTTTTGCCGCCAAGTTTGTCCCACGGCCAGGAGTCAATACTAGAAAGAACATCGACGCCATGTTTGAAGAGCTTTCGGCTCACGCAGTCCTGCCAACTCTCCAGACGTGCCGCTTGCTGGCTTTTTAATCTTATGTTTAGAGATTTACAACGATAGACCAGATAAAAGAAAACTTGCAGACGGCACTTCGCGCGATTCAGCAAGAGGCGTACCGCGATTGCTTCCGGAAGTGGAAACTGAGTTGAGAGACGTGTACCAGTTGTGGCGGAGACTTACCTAGGACACCGAGTACAGTAAGTAAAAGGTAAGCGTAGACATCCGCAGTTTTTGAACAGAGCTCGCACTTCGTTGCCCGTCATCATAATAACTGCTTACCTAGTAGGCTCCGTAAACGACGATCCGGTTTGCTATCAGCCTGGGGGTCACGCAGGTCTTCGAGACGTTTAGACTGCTTTTCAAATGTCTCGCAACGTGACAATGTTAGTAGTTGGCCCACTTAACCTAGTAAACTGTTCGGAAACGTATCTAATGCGCTTTGTCCAGCTTCAAATAATTTTGCCTCATCTTCATCTACATATTTATCTTGCAAATCACATTTAAGTGCTTGACAGATGCTTCATCGAACCGCTTTCATATTTCTTTATCGTTCCATTCTCTAATAGCGGCCGCGGCGGAACGGCCGAGTGCATTGAGGCCTATGCTCCAATGGGCGAGGCCGTTCCCCGTCGGAGTTTCGAATCCTTCCTTGGGCATGGATGTTTGTATTGTCTTTAGTATAAGTTAGTTTATGAGTAGTTTGTAACTTAGGGACTGATGACCCCGCAGTTAAGTCGCATAAGCTTAACAAACATTTGAACATTTGTCTCTAATAGCATGTGCCAAAATGGAACACCTAATCCATTCAATTTTCGATCTGATTCTATTTTTATTATGTTCATGTCTCGTTAGGCAGATGTGCTCATTCGTTTTAGCATTACGTTTTCGAACGCAATCTGCGAGTTGTAAGGGTATAAACTAGGGGAAGACAGACTGGAGTGGTCTATTTCCAGGATATACCTAGGGGCCTAGGTTCCAGAAGGACTGGTGAAAGAGAAGATTTCTTGGATGGCCGCATGAAACCGATGGTAAGACTGACAGTTCAGTCATAAAAAAAAAAACTACTAATGATTTTGATAGCTATTTGTCACCTAAGTGTTCTACTAAATCAGATGTGACGCTTTTGTCGGAGGAGGTGACGCAGTAGTAACACGCTGGACTCGCATTCGGGAGGACGGTGGTTCAAATCCCCCTCTGACCAACCAGACTTAGGTTTTCCGTGATTTTCCTAAACCGCTATAGGCAAATGCCGGAATGGTTCCTTTCAAAGAGCACGGCCGAATTTCCTCCCATCATCCTTCCTCAAATAGCCGAGAGTAAGTTCCGTCTCTAATGACCACGCTGTCGGGTCGTTAAATCCTAAGCTTCCTTCCTTTTCTTTGTCGGAGGAGTGACAGTCACAGTGATTGCAGTTAAAAAAAAAAAAAAAAAAAAAAAAAAGTTCAAATGTTTGTTAAGCTTAAGGGACTTAACTACGGGGTCATCAGTCCATAAACTTACAAACTACTTATGAACTACCTACAACTAAGGACGGCACAAATATCCATGCCCGAGGGGGGATTCGAACCCCCGACCGTAGTGGCCGTGCAGACCGTGACTGGAGCGCCTCAGTCCCCTCGGCCACCGCGGCCGGCGATTGCAGTTTCAAACTTGATTCGATACTGAACTTGATTTGTAATCAGTATGAGTTGTTTGTGAGTTCTGTATTGTTTATGTTTGTAAGACATGTGGAAAGCGAGTGGTGTGCTGAAGTGTGTGAGATCAATAGCTCTGTATTGTTTATGTTTGTAAAACATTTGGAAAGCGAGTACTGTGGTGAAGTGTGTGTTTTGTGGGCAGCTTTTCAGCACTAAAAGACTTTAAAAATTACCTATCATCAATCAGCAATGTACACCAACTCCAAACGAGTTGCACAATGTTGTAAACAATATATAAAACATGTATACCGTCTGATGATGAACTGCCAGGCACTTCGAAACCGGTTGTGGTAATAAATACGTAAGAAAGGTGACTGGTTGCTGTTATTTTCTGATTTCTTAAATCAACACAGTCGCATGTTCCACACTTCCAGAATGGATACTAGTTTATACTTCTCTTTTGCCTATTGTCCCATTTTGTTCCCGTTTTTTATCTCAATTTTTCTCAAATGTATGTTTCTTTAACGTAGAAAATCTAATCACACTAATTTATTGTGAACAGTCGGATACAGTTTCCTCAGTTTCACATTGAGTTAGTCAGTCTAGGGAGATAATAGCTGGATAGAGATGGTTAGAGACTCCATCTAGTGAGTACGTATTATGGAGGAATTGCCCACGGTCCGTAAACAGCTGGGTGTTCTGACGCCTTGTGCTGCATTGGAAATGGCTTTTTCTTTTTCTCTTTTGGAAGGGGGAGCTGTCAGAATGCCTTGGATAGCTACCTCTCAGGCCTGTAGCTCAGCTCGTGTTTCCAGATGCCGCTGCGCCTTCATATTCCCGTGTGAATTTAAGGATCTGACATGTTAAATTTTTTCCCTCGATGAGTGGAATGTGGCGAATGAGACGCGACTTGGTTTGCAAATGACAAACAACACTTTGGTGCCGTATTTCGTGCCTTTATTCTAGGGTACGAACTATGAATAGACGGATTTTTAAAGCATCAGGAAATTGAGTAACTACACTGCCTCTGGTGGCCTCGTATGTGATACAGACTACAATGTATTCACCTAAAAATGTTGTCCTTTGTTGTTTAGCTGTCACATGGTCTCAAAAGACACCACTTTGATCGTCGATGTGCTGTAACGTAGGAATGATATTTTTTCATGCTGAGGATGAAGTAGGAGATACTATACTGAGAGATGAATTTGACAAAGCACTGAAAGACGTAAGTCGAAACAAGGCCGCTGGAGTAGATGATATTCCCTCAGAGCTACTGAAGTCTCTGGGAGAACCAGCCATGACAAAATTGTTTCACCTGGTGTGTAAGATGTATGAGACAGGTGAAGTACCCTCAGACTTAAAGAAAAATGTTATAACCCCCATTCCAAAGAAAGCAGGTGCAGACAGGTGTGAAAACTACAGAACCATCAGTTTAATAAGTCAGATGGATGGAAAAGCTGGTAGAAGCCGACCTCGGGGAAGATCAGTTTGGGTTCAGGAGAAATGTAGGAACACGGGAGGCAATACTCACTTTACGGCTTATCCTAGAAGATAGAGTAAGGAAAGGCAAACCTACATTTCTAGCTTTAGTAGATTTGGAGAAGGCTTTTGACAATGTTGATTAGAATAAACTCTTTCAAGTTATGAAGCAAGCAGGAGTAAAATATAGGGAGCGTAAGGTTAATACCAGACAGCGGTTGTCAGAGTTGAAGGGCATGAAAGGGATGCAGTGGTTGGAAAGGGAGTAAGACAGGGTTGTAGCCTTTCTCCAATGTTATTCAATTTGTACAATGAGCAAGCTATAAAGGAAAGCAAGGAGAAATTCGGAGAAGGAATTAAAGTTCAGGGGGACGAATTAAAAACATTGCTTTTTGCCGACGACATAGTAATTCTGTCAGATACAGCAAAGGACCTGGAAGAGCAATTGAATGGAACGGACAGTGTGCTGAAAGGTGCACATAAGATGAACATTAACAAGAGCAAAACTAGGGTAATGGAGTGCAGTCTTAGAAAATCAGATGATGAAGAAGGGATTAGATTAGCTAACGTAACAATAAAGGAGATATTTGAGTTTTGTTACTTGGGCAGTAAAATAACAAATGATAGTCGCAGCACAGAGGATATAAAATGCAGAATGGCAATGGATAGAAAAGCGTTCTTGAAAAAGAGAAATTTGTTAACATCGAATATTGATTTAAGCCTAAGGAAGTCCTTTATGAAGGCATTTGTATGGGAGTGAAGGCCGTGTATGGGAGTGAAACATGGACGATAAACAGTGCGGACAGGAAGAGGATTGCGGCTTTTGAAATATGGTGCTACAGAAGAATGCTGAAGATTAGGTGGGTGGATCGCGTAACTACTGATGAGGTACTGAACAGAATTGGGGAGAAAAGAAAATTCTGGCATACCTTGACTAAAAGAAGCTATAGATTGATAGGACACATTCTTAGACATCAAGGAATTGTGAATTTAGCGTTGAAGGGAAGTGTGTGGGGTAAAAACCGCAGAGGAAGACAAAGATATGGATGCAGTAAACAGATTCAGACAGATGTTGGTTGCCGTTGTTATGTGGAGATGAAGAGGCTTTCTCAGGATAGGGTATTGTGGAGAGCTGCATCAAACTAGTCTCCGGACTGAAGACCACAACAACAACACCAAAATAAATTATAAAAACAGACATCAATTACGATAACCTTTAAAGCTATCGATATGTAGTTTCTGGCAATTTTATTGTAACAAATTGTATGTAAAATTACACGTTTTCAAATGTTTGCAATATGGCGCATCCAAAGTTCCTCCTGTCACGTGAATATCAAGTCGCATCTCAGTGGCCACGTTCCACTCCAGCAGTCTGTCTAGAACGTTTGCAGTAGGCACAGGCTGCGTTCTTGAGGTGGAAGTGTGTTTATAGCTATAAAAACACTGCACTAAACAGTGAAATTATTATTGGCCCAGAACTTAAAATGACTTGGGTGAATATTAGGTTCAAAAGTAGGTAGAACATGGTCATTAAATATTTATGTATCCCCTACCCCTTTGCACAGAAGCAGCAGTTACGGAATATATTTGCGAAAACTTCGAAAATATTTCGCACGCATTTATTAGTCATGTTGTAGTATTAGTATTTTAGCTTACCGGTTATAGACTGGGAGGCTGAAATACTTTTAAGTAGTGGTTGGGACAGAGAACTGTGTGAAAAAGTTCTTAAACCAACAGTGATCTTGAGCAGTTAAAGCAGTTAAATACAGAGCCGACACGTGGAGATAACAACTTACACGTGATGAGGACTAACAGACCTGACCTTCTGACTCAGTGAGCGCAAAACAGAGCTTCCATGATTATGAAGCCGTTACACCATCACCGAATGCAACTGTAAATAGGAATATGGTGGCCGAGGGGATTGCGGCACGCCAGTCACGGACTGCACGGCCACTACCATCGGGGGTTCGAATCGCCCCTCGGGCATGGATATTTGTGCCGTCCTTAGCGTTAGCTAGTTCATAAATAGTTTGCAAGTTTAGGGACTGATGACCCCGTAGTTAAGTCCCATAAGCTACACAAACATTTGAACATTTGAAGAAAGGCAGGAATATCTTCCTGTTTAAGAAGAGAGAGATTGCAGAGTACTTCAAGGTTCTGCAAGGAAGTTATCTTCAGCACCGACAATAATGAGCATCAGTGGCCATTCTAGAGCATCGTACAAAACACTGTAGACAAATTATGTAAAATTATCGGAGATTAAACAGATGAACCGTGGCAGTTATAAAATTGCTACGGAAACAAAGAGAACACGCCGGCCGCGGTGGCCGAGGGGATTGAGGCGGTCCAGTCACGGTCTGCACGGCCACTACGGTCGGGGGTTCGAATCCCCCCTCGGGCATGGATATTTGTGCCGTCCTTAGTCTTAGCTAGTTCATAAGACGTTTGTAAGTTTAGGGACTGATGACCCCGTAGTTAAGTCCCATAAGTTCTATAAACATTTGAACATTTGAACAAAGAGAACACTATAAATTTAAACGTAGACTGGCCCTACCAGGCAACAAAAAATGATAGGATACTAAGATTAGCGTAAGAGGACCATGCTGGAAGCGATGAACGTCTTCAAAATTCATTTTTTCTGTACCGTCTTGGCAGGAAGTCGTAACAGGCTTAAGTCCCGTGTTAAATCAACGAAGGAATCGAAACTACATATTCCTTCTAGCAGCAGTATACTGAAGAGGAGACAAGTGCTGCTAGGGATTGAAAACAAGCTCAGGTCATTTCCTTTTGCCGGCCGCGGTGGCCGAGGGGACTGAGGCGCTCCAGTCACGGTCTGCACGGCCACTACGGTCGGGAGTTCGAATCCCTCCTCCGCCTTGGATATTTATGCCGTCCTTAGTATTAGCTAGTTCATAAGTAGTTTGTAAGTTTAGGGACTGATGACCCCGTAGTTAAGTTCCATAACCTATACAAGCATTTGAAACATTTGAACATTCCGTTTTTCAAGAAGTTGCCCATCAGATGCGCAGAACTGTAGGCCTCTATCTCTGACATCGGTCAGTTGCAGAAGTTAGGAACAAATTTTACGTTAGAGTATTATGTCACTTCTGGAGACCAGAAATCTCCTATGTAGGAATCAACGTGGTTTACCGAAAGCAACGATCATGTGATAAAGATGTCAGATATATGCCATGTTTCTTGACGCCCGCAAGGCGGATATCGGATTGTTTGGCTTGATATAGGCGTTTCTAGCTAACAGAACGCAGCATCTCATTCTCAACGGAGAGAAGTCTTCCGACGTGATTTTTGGCGTGCGCCGAAGAGTGTTTTAGGGCGATTACTTTTCACAGTTTATATAAATAACCTTGTAGATAAGATTGCCGCGGCGGAACGGCCGAGCGCATTGAGGCGCTATGCTACGATGCGTGAGGCCGTTCCCCGTCGGGGGTTCGAATCCCCCCCTCGGGTATGGATGTTTGAACCGTCTTTAGTATACGCTTGTTCATGTGTGTAACTTTAGGGACTGGTGACCCCGTAGTTAAGTCCCACAAGCTCTACTAACATTTGAATTTTTTTTTTTTCTATTTCGAGATAAGATTTTTTAGGATGATGCTGTAGTGTAGCAAGAAGCAGCAATCCTGGATAACTGTAGCTAAATGCACGAGTATTGACAGCATATTGATGAATGGTGCACGGAGTTGCAGGTGACTCTGAACATATGGAAATGTAACGTGCTGCGAATGCATCGAAGGATATATCCTTTACTATTATTATTATCACGCGAATGTCGAAGAGTTACTGGAAGTAGCTACTTTCATAAAATGGTGAGGATATTCCGCCGCATTTAAGGCAGTTTTAGTTACTTTTAATATTACTAGTAGCATAATATATACCACGAACAAAACGTGGAAAACAAATAACAAACGCACTACAAAGAAAACAAATGTTTAAATAGCTTATGGAACTTAACTGCGGGGTCATCAGTCCCTAAATTTACAAACTACTTATGAACTAGCTAACACTAAGGAGGGCACAAATATTCATGTCCGAGGGGGTTTTGAACCCCCGACCGTAGTGGCCGTGCAGACCGTGACTAACGCGCCGCAGAACGCTCGGTCACCGCGGCCGGCACAAAGAAAACAGAAACAACCAGAAACTAAAGAAAAGAGTTATGACAAGTTTGTAAAAAGCTTTTATTACAACAATTAATAACTAGGCTAATTACTCAGTAACTTTACGCGTCGCCTAATGCGAAGAATAAAAATAAACCACCGCACTGATGATAGCAAAAAATATGCTGAAACATGTTTGGGAGAAGTAACTAAAATTGTCTTCCATAAGGCTGAATATCCTCACCATCTGTTTAAGAAAGCACAGAAAAAAGAAGAGCATCAGCGTCAAAAAGATGATTGTTACCTAAAATAGTAGTCGTCAGGAGCGATTTGAAGTGAAACGACCATATAAAATTAGTCGTGCGTAAGGCAGATACCAGAATGATCGTTGAAAGAATACTGAGGAAGGGCAGTACATCAATAAAAGAGGATCTTACAGAACATTAGTTTGACTAATTTTTTAATATGGCTGGTCAGTGCTGGTTCGTACCAGATACAGTTGATAGGAATAGAAAAGATCCATGGGAAAGCAGCATCTACGCTACAAGTTCATTTAGTAAGGTCGGCAGTTTCACGAACATCATCGGTAAACTCCAATGATGGCGTTGCAAGAGAGAAGTTCAGTATGGAGGTACGGGCTTCTCTCAAAGCTCTGAGATTGAGAGCATACGTTTCTCCTCGAGTCAATCAGTATGTTACTCCTCCTGCGTATATATCGCGAAGCGACCACAAGGATGAGATTAGAAAGATACAGCCCACAAGGAGCATACCGCCATCAGGATTTTTTTTCTTTCTTTTTTTCGTAGCAAATGCGTCTGCAAGTGACAGCGGTGAACAAAATACCCACCGCCACACAATGTTAGTTGGCGTGCGGAGTACGGATGTAGAAGAGAGAATCAAACAGGTTGTTTGCCAGGAAAATTAAAATCGCTCAAAAGAAGAAAGGCCACAGGGCCTGATGGGATACCAGTTCGTTTTGACACAGAGTACGCGAAGGAACTGGCCCCCCTTCTCGCAGTTGTGTATCGCAGGCCTCTAGAACAGCATAGCGTTCCGAAAGATTGGAAAATTGCGCAGGTCATCCCCGTTTTCAAGAAGGGTCCTCGAACAGATGTGCAGAATTATAGGCCTATATCTCTAACGTCGGTCAGTTGTAGAATTTTGGAACATGTATTATGTTCGAATATAAAGACAACTGTTCAACTGTTTGTAAAGCTTATGGGACTTAACTACGGGGTCATCAGTCCCTAAACTTACAAACTACTTATGAACTACTTACGAACTAGGACGGCACAAATATCCATGCCCGAGGGGGGATTCGAATCCCCGACCGTAATGGCCGTGCAGACCGTGACTGAAGCGCCTCAGCCCCCTTGGCCACCGCGGCCGGCTATAAAGACTAGGAATCCGCTCTGTAGGAATCAGCATGGGTTTCGAAAAAGGCGTTCATGTGAAACCCAGCTCGCGCTATTCGTCCACGAGACTCTGAGGGCCATAGACACGGGTTCTCAGGTAGATGCTATGTTTCTCGACTTCCGCAAGGCGTTTGATACAGTTCCCCACAAACGTTTAATGAACAAAGTAAGAGCATATGGTCTATCAGACCAATTGTCTGATTGGATTGAGGAATTCATAGATAACAGAAAGTAGCAGGTCATTCTCAATGGAGAGAAGTCTTCCGAAGTAAGAGCTATGTCAGGTGTGCCACAGGGGAGTATCGTGGGTCCGTTGCTGTTCACGATATATATAAATGACCTTGCGGATAACATCGGCAGTTCATTGAGGCTTTTTGCGGATGATGCTGTAGTATATAGAGAGGTTGTAACAATGGAAAATTGTTTTGAGATGCAGGAGGATCTGCATCGAATTGACGCATGGTGCAGGGAATGGCAATTAAATCTCAATGTAGACAAGTGTAATGTGCTGCGAATACACAGAAAGAAAGATCCTTTATCATTTAGCTACACTATAGCAGGCCAGCAACTGGAAGCAGTTAATTCCATAAATTATCTGGGAGTAGTCATTAGGAGGAATTTAAAATTGAACGAACGTATAAAATCAATCGTCGGTAAAGCAGATGCCAGACTTAGATTCATTGGGAGAATTCTAAGGAAATGCAGTCCGAAAACAAAGGAAGTAGGTTACAGTGCACTTGTTCGCCCACAGCTTGAATACTGTTCACCGGTATGGGATCCGTACCAGGTGGGTTTGTTAGAGGAAGTGGAGAAGATCCAACGGAGAGCAGCGCGCTTCGTTACAGGATCATTTGGTAATCGTGAAAGCGTTACGGAGATGATCGCTAAACTCCAGTGTAAGACTCTGCAGGAGAGACGCTCTGTCGCTCAGTACGGGCTTTTGTCGAAGTTTCGAGAACATACCTTTACTGAGGAGTCTAGCAGTATATTGCTCCCTCCTTCGTATATCTCTCGAAGAGATCATGAGGATAAAATCAGAGAGATTAGAGCCCAGACAGAGGAATACCGACAATCCTTCTTTCCGCGAACAATACGTGACTGGAATAGAAGGGAAAATCGATAGTGGTAGTCAAGGTACCCTCCGCCACACACCGTCCGGCGGCTTGCGGAGTATTGTTGTAGATGTAGTTGTAGATGTAAAATGCAAAATCAGGCAGAAATGTTACGAGTGAAAAACTTAATTTTAAAGAATCAAGTCGCGGCGGAATAGACGTGCGCACTGAGGGGCCCTGCTACGGTATGCGCGGCCGTGACACGTCGGAGGTTCGAGTCCACCCTCGGGCATAGGTGTTTGTGTTTTTCTTAGGATAGGTTAGTTAAGTAGTTTGTAAGTTTAGGGACCGATAACCACTGTAGTTAGGTTCTCTAACTTTACAAACATTTGAACAAGGGGCGCCGATTCCGTGGTTGCTCCGGGACTCGTGCACCCCCCAAGAATCGTTCAGGAATTTAGCTTGAAGAATCTGTTGAAATTTGTAATGCTTTTCTCTCAGGATTAAGAAACCTTGGACTATATTAATACTGTCAGAGATGTCATGAATATAAATTCGATGTTGGACTTGAAAATCTCAAAATGTTTCAAAGATGTCTTTAAACCTTGGTGACGGTGTTCTACCAAACACTTTTGTCAGAAAGAATAGCCTCGCACAAAATTTATTAGATTAGTGTACAGTGAAAAATTATTTCATTGGTCGTGTAGAAGTTTTGGGATGTTCCTTATATCGAAATATCCACTTCGGCCAATTATATCGCTTTATTGTAGTGTCCTAATGCAGCCATGCTTTCCTTTTCTTCCTCCTCCTTCTTCCTTCTATCTTTAAA
Organism: Locusta migratoria; assembly: GCA_026315105.1. Classification (NCBI taxonomy): domain Eukaryota; kingdom Metazoa; phylum Arthropoda; class Insecta; order Orthoptera; family Acrididae; genus Locusta; species Locusta migratoria. Next base: position 372,083,577 of record CM048750.1, read on the forward strand.
AGGCCATATAACTGCCTATTTACTTTTATTACGTACTAGCTGGAAGTACCCGGCTTTGCCCGGGTTTAAAATAAGGTTTTCTGTAGAAGCGTACAGAACCGTTTATTTTCATGTAATAAAAGGGTACATTTATGTTAAAGGAATGTGATAAGCAACATTTTTGACAGTTCCATTTGGAGTATGTACAAAAAGATTTTCGTCTTTGCCCACTCTGGAACAGGCCACATATAACTGTCCATGAGAGAAATTTTATGTAGACAGTAACCTTCATCTTGTTATCAAGGTCAAGTGTACAAAATTTCATCAAGATCGGAGCAAAACTGTCGATTTTGGCAAAATCAGTAAGTACCCTCCACCATGCACTGAACGAAATTTTATGTAGACAGTGCGCTATCTCTTGGTTTGAGGATCAATTGTGCATCATTTCAACAATATCAGTGCGAAGATATAGACTGAAACCGCACATTCAATTTTTCTCAATTTTCCCGGTTGGTTTGCCATAAAATTGAACGAAACCTGTTTAAGAACCTTCCCCATGTAATTTTGTGTACATGTACCACATTTCACGTTATTCGGTTGTCTGGATCTTGAGTTATAAGAGGACAGAGCGAAAAATTAACACACACACTACGTAGAATCTTTTATACACCGATCCAAATATACTCCACCATTTTATCATTATCAACCCTCAAGCAACAAAGCAACCAATAAAACCATTTTCGAAGAGTAAATACAATTTTCAAAGAGTAATATTATTGTTCCGCATTTCGCGTTATATTCTTCAAATTACTAAATATCTATCAGATCGCTATAAACCCGTGCCTAAAACCTTCCTCAGGTATAAATTAGTAACTGTACAAATATTTAAGACTGTGCGTCTTGTTGTTCGGAAGTGATAAGCGTACACTGAACAGACAAACACATTTATAGAAAATAGATAAATGGCTATCCAATCGCCATAAACCTTGCCTAAAGCCTTCCCCTGGTAGACATTAGCAACTGTACAAATTTTTAGCTCTTTATGAACAGACATTCACATTTATAGATATAGATTGATCATTCAAAAATGCATGAACATGATTTTCAGAAGGTTTGTTTTCGAACATTTGTGAACCGTGATATAGAGCACCCACACTGATTTTCGAAAGTCGGCGCCTCTAATTTGAACATTTTTGAAAGAATCAACAAGTTCCGAACGAGCAGCTCTCATTACTGTTGTGTAGTCCACTACCAACGTAAATAATAATCTACGACTAAATGGAGAAAACTTGTTGTATGTCGGCGGAACAAATGACATTTGGAGAGGCCCATTTGCACTAAGAAGTGACGTGTCATTTTTTTCTTCCTTTTGTCTGCTTCAATACTTCTGTGAAGATTAACTGTAGAATTTTTGTGACACAGCATACAGTGGAAACTCTTTGCAAGGTCGTCGGTCGGAAGTTCCTCGACAGCCTGTCGAGGGAAGGCTCCGGTAATGGCAGGCGGTGAGTCGGCCCATTCCGATTTTACGAGTGCCGGCGAAAGGACGCGGTTCAAGGTCGGGGAACAAGAGCGCGCTGATACGGCGGGGACACAAAGCAGGAGGAGGCGGCGGTCGCGGCGTAAACAGAATTCTGACTGACTGGCAGTGGCGGGCCTCACGAACCGGCACGTGGCAGTTCCAGCTGGCGCGCTTGTGTGCTCACTCTGAATCAACGGGACTGCTCCTCCAGCAAACGCTTCGTGTAACTGACAGCGGTTTTCTGGCCTCTTGAATGGACTGAGCGAAAAGACTACCCGCATTTCTCTCTCTCTCTGTCTCCTACGCTCGCACTAGCATGGTGACCATCTCAGAAGGTCTACTGTCACCTCTGCATGTGTTAGTCAGTTCTACATCTACATCTACATACACACTCCGCAATTCACCGTAAGGTGCGTCGCGGAGGGTACACTGTACCACTACTAGGCATTTCCTTTCCTATTCCACTCCCAAATACAACGAGGAAAAAAAAGAATGCCTATATGCCTCCGTACGAGCCCTAATTTCTCTTATCTTGTCTTTGTGATCAAATGTTCAAATTTTTGTAGAGCTTATGGGACTTAACTACGGGGTCATCAGTCCCTAAACTTACAAACTACTTATGAACTAAGTAAGACTAAGGACGGCACAAATATCCATTCCCGAGGGGGGATTCGAACCCCCGACCGTAGTGGCCGTGCAGACCGTGACTGGAGCGCCTCAGTCCCCTCGGCCACCGCGGCCGGCTGTCTTTGTGATCTTTACGCGAAATGTAAGTAGGCGGCAGCAAGATCGTACTACACTCAGCTTCAAATTCTGGCCCTCTAAATTTACTCAACAGAAATTCACGAAAAGAACGTCGTTTTTCCTCCAGCGATCCCCAATTGAGTTGCCGGACCATTTCCGTGACACTCGCGCATTGGTCGAACCTACCGGTAACAAATCTAGCTGCTCGCCTCTGAACCGCCTCTAAGTCTTCCTTTAAACTGATCTGCTGTGGGTCCCAAACACCTGAGCAATAATCAAGACATGGTCGTACAAGCGTTTCATACGCGGTCTCCTTTACAGGCGAAGTACATCTTCCTAAAATTCTCCCAATAAACCGAAATCGGCCGTCCGCGTTACTCACAACTGTTCTTACATGCTCGTTCCATTTCATATTGCTCTGCAATGTTACGCCTAGATATTTGAACGACGCGACAGCATCAAGAAGCTCACTACTAATGCTGTATTCGAACATTATAGGATTGTTTTTCCTAGTCATGCGCATCACCTTACATTTTTCTACATTGAGAGTCACAGAAGAGGGAGAACTGCGATGTGTGCCGTACGTGTGGGTAAGAATACCCATTAATACGGTCTACACGGCCGCTACGGTCGGGGATTTCGAATCCCCCCCTCGGGCATGGATGTTTGTGTCGTCTTTAGTATAAGCGAGTTCATAAGTAGTTTATAAGTTTAGGGACTGATGAGCCCGTAGTTATGTCCCTTAAGCTTAACAAACACTTCAATATTAATACGGTTCACATCGGGAGATAGTAGTTGTCGAAAAAAATTGGGAAAGAAGAGCGGTTTTAAGGGCAGTGGGAAAAAGTGCCAAGGCAAGCGCCAAGGGAGAAAATACCTCTGCGACAGTCGGGAACGGGTAGTAAGAGCAGTAGCGGATTCCTTGCTAACTGCGATAGTTTGTGCAAGGGTAGGTTATGTTAGTAGTTGGTTTCATGCATCGGAAACCATGTCAGGCGTTATGTCGTCATAAAGATATCGGTCCGGTTGAAGCGGCAGCATCCTATGCTGCTTGAGGTGTCGCATCTAGGTGTTTAAGGTCGCTTCGCATGCCAGTGCCGTGGCAAGCGAGATGTCCCATTGGAGCCTTTCTTCGTAGGACGATCCTTCTTTCACGGGTTGCGGAGGGTGTCCTGAGTAGACTCCAGCCGGATTTCTCTCAATGGAAGCGCACCATTGAGGTGTATTGGTAAGGTGGCGCAGTGGATAATACGTCGAAAATTGGTGTCACATCATGAATGAAAACAGTAAGAAGATGTACGTAACTGTGAAAAAGAAGGGAAAATAGTCAGCGGTCTAATTCCATATGTTTTGTGGCCGAGCGTACCAAGGCGCCTAGTTGCGGAGTGCGCCGCTGCTCGCCGCCGGAGGTTCGATTCCTCCCTCGAGCATGGGTGTATTTGTTGTCGTTAACATAGGCACTGATGACCACAGTAGTTAAGTCCCATAGATTCACAGACATTTTATTTAATATTGAAGATGCCTTGCAGTCTTCATATAATTAATAAATTATATTATTACACGAATGTAATGACTAGCAAGGTTTCTTTTTTATATTTATTCCAGCATATCGATTTTGAGCACATGCCAATTATCTGCGGTGCTGCAGAAGATACATAAATTGATACAGAATGTATGTTATATGCTATGCAGCTGTTCGATATAGAGTTTGTGCAAAATGCCACAGACTGCGCGGCTGCTCTTGTCGAAGCTTCCAGTCCTGCCTGGCTCATAGGTATGTGCGTTGTCCTTAGCATGTGTTGTCGTGGTCTTCAGCCCGCAGATTGGGCTGATGCAGCTCTCCACGCTGCCCTGCCCTGCGCAAGCCTCTTCTTCTCTGAATAAGAACTGCAACCTGCATCCATTTGAACCTGTGTACTGTATTTGTCCCTCGGTCTTCCTCTACGATTTTTACCCCCCACACACTTCCATCCAAAACTAAATTGACAATTCCTTGACGCCTCAGAATGTTCCACCAATCTATCCTTTCTCTTAGCCAGAAATTTTTCTCCCCAATCTTGGCAGTACCTCCTCATCAGTTACCTGATCTACTCATCTAATCTTCGTTATCCGTCTGTATCACTACATTTCAAAGGCTTCTATCATATTTTTGTCTGAACTCCCTATCGTCCACGTTTCACTCCCATACATTGCTACACTCTAGAGAAATGACTTCAGCAAACATTTTCTAACGTTTAATATTAAATGTCAACAAATAGTTGTTGGCTCGCGTTTTACAACATTTATCCTGAAACCAAACTGATCTTCCACAAGATCGGAGTCCAGGAGCTTTTGCATTCGTCTGTAAATGGGTCGTGTCAGTATTTTGTAACCATTATTTATTTAACTGATAGTTCCATAAGTTTCACACTTGTTTGCACTTGGAATTATTGTATTCTTTTGAAGTCTCAAAGTCTTTTGGTGTTCTGTCAAATTCTTCTCCCAGTATTGTATCCCATCTCCGTCTACTTACTCCTCCATTTTTACAATACTGCCTTAAAGTTCGTTTCCCTATACATTCTTTCCACCTTTCAGCTTTGCCTTCTTTGCTTAATACTGGATTTCCACCTGATTTACTGACATTCATACCGCTGCTTTTCTTGTCTCCAAATGTGTCTTTCATTTTCCTGTTGGCGGTATCTATCTTTTTCCTAGTTATACATTCTTCTACGATGTTGTATTTCTCCTCAAGCCACTCCTGTTTACCCTCTCTGCATTTTTCAGACGTCTGTACTCCCTTTGTCTGCTTCATTTACTGCATTTCTATATTTTCTTCTTAAATCAATGAAGTTCAGTATCTCCAGTACTATCCAAGGACTTCTGTTGAGTCATGTCGTTCTACGGCCTTCAATACTATGTCTATCAAGACTACCCACTCTTCTTCTACAGATCACTTTCCCCCGATTCGGCCAATCCTTTACTAATGCTCTCTTTGAAACTCTCGACAATCTCTGGTTCCTTCAGTTTATCTAAATCCTATCTTCTAACTTTTCTACCTTTTTGCAGTTTCTTCAGCCTACACTTCATGTCCAGTAAGCCATGGTCAGAGTATATATATCTGCCCCTAGATATATCTTATAGTTTAAATCTGGTGCCGACCGCGGTGGCCGAGGGGACTGAGGTGCTCCAGTCACGGTCTGCACGACCACTACGGTCGGGGGTTCGAATCCCCCCTCGGGCATGGATATTTGTGCCGTCCTTAGTATTAGCTAGCTCGTAAGTAGTTTGTAAGTTTAGGGACTGATGACCCCGTAGTTAAGTCCCATAAGCTATACAGATATTAGAAACATTATTAAATCTGGTTTCTAAAACTGTCTTACCGTTATGAAATCTATGTGGTACCTTCCAGTGTCTCCTGGTTTCTTACAAGTTTACAGCCTCCTTTCGTGATTTTCAAATCAAATGTTTGTAACGTTATGAGACCAAAGTTCAGTGGTCATCAGTCCTTAGACTTACAAACTTTTTAAACTAATTTATGTTTAGGACTCACGCACATCCATACTCGAGGGAGGGAGCAACCGTTTACTTCCCAGCAAGGCGCTTTAGGGCGTACGGCCATTCCCTCGCGGTCTTTGGTGATTAAACCAAGTGTCTGTGATGATTAAATTGTGCTCTGCACAAAATTCTACCAGTCCAGTTCCTCTTTCATTCCTTTTCCCCGTCCGTATTCATCTTCTATTTTCTATTTCTTACCTTTACCTACTACCGAGTTCCAGTCCCACATCACAATCCCGTTTTCTTTTCCCTTAACTGTCTGAATAATTTCCTTTGCCTCCTCACACATTTCTTTGATCTCCTCATCGGCAGAGCTAGTTTGTATGTAAACTTGTACTACTGTGGTCATTGTTGGCTTCGTGTCTATCTTTGCTACGATAATGCGCTTACTATTCTGTTCATAGTAACTTCCTCGCATTCCTATTTTCTACTCCTGTTTTATCCCGAACAGATTTTGTATTTATAACCCTGTACTCCTCTGATCATAAATCCTAATACCCACCATATCTAACTTCAACCTGCCCATTTCTCTTTTCCTATTTTCTAACTTACCTACCCAATAAAGCATTAGAACATACCACGCTCCGAACCGTACAATGCCTGTTTTATTTTTCATGATGACATCCTTCTGAGTGGTCCCTGTCTATAGATCCGAATGGGACACTATTTTACCTCCGGATTATTTTACCGAAGCAAAGACCATCACCATTCATACAGTAGAGCTGCATGTCTCGGGAAAAGTAACGACTGTAGTTTCTCTTTACTTTCAGCCATTCGCAGTAACTGTGTGGCAAAGCCACATTACCTGATGTTACAAGGCCAAATAAATCATTCAAACTGTTGCCCATGCAACGACTGAAAAGGCTGCTGCCGCTCTTCAGGAATCACAAGTTTGTGTGGCGACTCCACAGACACCCTTCCGCTGTGGTTGCATCTACGTTACTGCTATCTGTATTGTTGAGTCACGTAAGCCACCCCACCTTGGGAATGTGTGTGGTTCATGGCGGTGGGTCCTCAGCATAAGATAGTTGTAGCAGTGTATTAGTCTACGAATCGACGACCTCAGCAATTTGGTTCCTTAGTTTTACAAATATTTGAACAATTTGATTTTATGATTTTTGTAATGCCAAGGCGAAGGGGTTTTGAGGTCATGGTGTTGGACTCCAATTCGGAAAATCCGTGTTCGAATCTCCCTCGTATTCTACTCCGTGTTATTATTATTTCCATAAAATTATGAACTGTCCATTCAGTCACTGGCCTGTCTGTTCGGCGTATTCTCTTCAGTATAAGTTAGTTTGCAAGTTTAGGGACTGATGACTCCGCAGTTAAGTCCCTTAAGCTTAACAAACATTTGAACATTCGAATGGGAAGCACAAACATTTGCTGACAAGTCAACCGAATGCTTTTCCGTAAATGAGGTCGGATTGGAAACGTCAATCAGACGGGCCTTATCTAGACGTCAACATCTTGTTGCAGTCTTTTTCGATCTACGAAGGCATACGACACTGCTTTCTGTCGTTATATTTTACGTTCCCTCGATTACTGGAGCCTAAGTGGCTCTCTACCGATTTTTCAGTCATTTTTAATAATATATATGCCAAGATCGCTAGGCATACATATTCTTCAAAATAATTTAGCTTGCCCCCTCGCTTGAAAAATGTTAAGCATATCAACAATTTCGTTGGCCTGTTTATATTGTACCACCTGTTCTGTGTTAGTCTGCTCTTCATTCAGCCCCTCACGGATCCAGGAGAACGGAGCTGTACAGGGTTCAGTGTTGAGTGTTCCAGTCCTCCTAATCGTCATCAATGGGCTGGTGAGCTCTGTTGGGCCGCTGGTCACTCCTACTATGTATGTGGAAGACTTCTGCATCTGGAACAGCTCCCACTCAGTGGCCTCTGCTGAACGCCAGAAGTCTCTCCTTCAATATATTTTTGTTGTCATTCTACAGTTCACTCTGATTCGGAACTCTTGTTCGGTATTCAGCGCTCGGAAGTAGTGGCACTGCACCATTTCTTGTGCAACCTGTTTGATAAAAGTCTTACCGGCGGCCGTGGAGACCCAACAATAGAGACTACTCACTATCAGCATGTCGCGCGCACCATAAACTAAGGCCCTTTCCACACATAAAATGTCCGTAAGCGAGCAAGGGACTCTGCAACCAAGAAACGCGGCGTTCGAGTTAAACGGCGTCATTCAGGTGGGTGTCGCAGAGTCGCTGTAACACTGACAATACGCGATCCGATGAGGTATCCCAATCTATAGATTGCATTCGTGACATCCGGTAGCGCAAAGAGCGAAAAAAATTCATTTGGTATTCGTGGTAGAAAACGCTGTTTCCCGATACGTTACGAGTTTAAACATTGAATATAGTTCAAAGCATTGTCGCAGCGCAAAATTGTGTCAGAGAAACATGTTAAGATCTTAATTGCTCAATCAATCGCCAGCCAAGCTAGGCGGAAGCAGGTCATCGCCTCTGTCGTGAAATACAACGCCAGTATCTCGTGACGACAGCAGACGCTGCGTCGGCGAGTTGAAAGCCTACCGTCAGCAGTCTGTTGACTGCGACGGACGACCAGCAGAGAGATAGGGTATATTCGTCAGCTTGTAAACATTTCATAACTACGCGTAGCTCTATCACAAGAGTGAATAAGACCGAGTATACGTTAGCAGTTAAAGGGCTCATTGAGTGAACGCTGCACTCACAAGTAGGACGTATTCGGTCATTACGAACCGTCCCATACGTCATAGCTTCAGCCGATTCTGTGTATAAACTCCAGCTTTTAGAAGTATAGCCGCTTGTTTTTTGGAATCAAAAATGCTCAGGAGAGTAGTCGTCGATCTAATGATCTAAGTATTCAGCTTATGTCTCAGATAAAGCAGTACAGACTAGTAGTCACTAGTCGCAGCTAGGAGATAGAGTCCGAAGACAACTACTACGATTCGAACTGCTGTCTACCGTCTTCACAACGCTGAATATGGTTGCTGCCTGAGGCCAGCTCAGTCTTCACTGGTTGTTTTCCTTAAGGCCAATGATCCTGCCGACGCGCTAGCACTCTGGTGCTAACCCTGCCATCGATATTCAGAGCTCATCTGTCACCAAGGCACTCGACTCCGGTGGTTCCGAGTATGGACCCACAAGCAGCTGCAGGAGGGATACAGGACTTCTCCTGCCAGTCTCTGCTTCGAACCCCAGACATAGCGGCGTGGTCACTTCAGTCCAAACGGTATTGCAGCCGGCCTGCAGAAGACGCGGCGAGACGACGTGCTAACGCGGCCGAAGGAGACGTCACCTGCTGATCTAGCTCCTGCCAAGAGCTAGCGCCTACACCACGGAATCTTTTATTCAGTTGAATAAACTTTTAAACTCTAATACTGTTTTGCTAGCTTCCTCTGGCGCTCCACCAGGTTTCACGCCTCATCCTGACATAAAGTTGGGAACCTAACGCTCGAACCCAGCAGCATGTTGAATTGGTTTCTTATCGGGTGCTTAGCGGAGGGAAATTTTTGCGTTGCCGTACAGAACAGTGCCACGTTGGGTAAAATCCTCCGACGAAGATCGGCAAACTGTAGCAGACATGCATTGGGCAGGTCGTCCTAGCGTCTTTGAACAAGAAGTGCATACTGTTGCCACGTTAGTGGACAGTGATCGACGCCAGACGATTCGTGAGTTCGTCAACAAAACCGAATTAGCGCATGCTGAGGCTGCTCTGTTCGGTCGATGCGACTGGGAAGTACTGTACCATCCATCATACTCCCCGGATTTAAGTCCTTGTAACTTTGATTTGATTCCGAAGATGAAGGAACCACTTCGTGGCATTCGCTTCAGAACTGTTCCAGAGATTTTACAGGCAGTAGACCGCTCCATTCGCACCATCAACAGAACAGGCTCGCTAACGACCTTGGCAACGGGCTCTACACAACGTTGGTGACAGTAACAGGTTGGGCGTATCCAGGGACCTGTTACCAGTTTGATGCATGTGAAGGACATTCTGCACCCTTTAGACGTACCCCATTGCACGACACACCGAAACCCATTTTTCAGTAAGAATATGCACGATCACATGTTGTTCCATGGATACATGCCTTCCTAGTGTCAGTCTTTTGCTGTGGCACGCCACCTGACAGTAACAGTAACAGGTGCAAACATGTAACGATTTTGTATCGGTTGTGAATAAACAGTTGCCACTATTTAAGTTCCAACCCTCGCATGTTCAAAATTATGGCACTTCTGGTGACTCAGACTCACTGGGAAACGCTCTTTTTAATGCTATTTTAGAGGCTATGAAAAATACAAAATAACGCTTTTAAGACAGATTCTGTCTCTATCTACCGGTTACCCGATGGATTTGTTTATCCGCTCTTGCTCAAGGGTCCCAAAGACAGTAATGTTGAGCTTTGTAACTACTGCTGACTGCTGTAGAAAAGCATAATAGTCTGGCCCTAAAGAGGTGAACCGGTTTTGAAATCGGCTGGGTAAGAGACGTTTCCTCCAGAGAACTGTCCACATCGCCCGAAAAAAAAAAATAATAATAATATATATATATATATATATATATATATATATATATATATATATATATATATAAATGAAGAAAGATTTATGAACCAGAGTTCTTGTGGAGGACATTATTTATGCTTAATATCGAAATATTATATGTATAGCATCATCCTTACTTTTAATTTTGTTGCCTTAATAACGTGCAATATATATAACATATACAATATGCCGATGTCGGGCAATGATACTTTCTTCAATGGGGGGCACTCCTAGTCCCTTACTCTTATGGAAAATAGTTTACAAAACTACTAGTTTGAGTAATAATGGACAGTGTACAGTTACGAATTTGTATCTGACGGTAGGAGTGCTTGAGTAATCTGTGGAGTGGTGATAGCTGTCACCCTAGGCCGCGGTGGAGTAGCCGAGTAGCCGAGCGGTCTAAAGCGTCTCGCTGCGGAGCGCGCGGTTGCTCGCCGTGGAGGTTCGAGTCCTCCCTGGGGCATGGGTATGTGTGTTTGTCCTTAGGTTAGTTTACCTAGGTTTAAGTAGTTTGTATGCTACGGACTGATGACCACGCAGTTCGGTCCGATAGATTTACAAACATTTGAACATTTGTCTCCCTAGTGGTATAGGGGTCAGCGCAACTGCCTAGAAACCAGGAGACCCGGCTGGGTACACATTTCCAACGTTCCCATTGTCAGCTAATGTCTCCTATTCCATGAATAGGAAAGAATTCTTGGTAACATAGACCCGAACCGAGAAATTACAAAATGTTCAAATGTTTGTAAAGCTTATGGAACTTAACTGCGGGGTCATCAGTCCCTAAACTTACAAACTACTTATGAACTACCTTATACTAAAGACGGCACAAATATCCATGCCCAAGGAGGGATTCGAACCCCCGACGGGGAACGGCCTCGCGCATTGCAGCATAGGCGCCTCAATGCACTCGGCCGTTCCCCTGCGGCTGATAATCAAAGAATCATTTAAAACATAAATATTTTTCACACCAAGTGAATCTTATATAAGTAATTTAAAGTAGGATTTTTTTTAAAAATGTTCTTCAGTCGAAATCATACTTCACTCAAATTTTTAAATGACGGTTTTTTTTTCGGCTGTCAGCTTTGATGCATACCAAGCATACCGAATCATTGGGGTGAAAAGCACCAGCAGAAGGAATTTTTTTGTTACCAACGTATGGTTTTAATGCGATTGCGAATTTGAAAATAAATCTAATATATAAAAATTAATGTTTGTTTGTTCGTGTTTTCAAATCAAATCAAATGTTTGTAGAGTCTATGTTACTTAACTACGTGGTCATCAGTCCCTAAACTTACAAACTACTTATGAACTACTTACAACTAAGGACAGCACAAATATCCATGCCCGAGTGGGGATTCGAACCCCCGACCGTAGTGGCCGTGCAGACCGTGACTGGAGCACCTCAGTCCCCTCGGCCACCGCGGCCGGCTGTTCATGTTTTATGCACGGCCATATCGTACATCCAATTTCATTAAACTTTGTCGAGTTATTGCTTGTACCGCGCGAAGGTTATAGTCATACTAAAACTAACTTCGTATGGTGCATGGCGGGACGGATATGAATGAAATTTGGAACAGAGGTAGCTTACAGCCTGACCAATATGTAGTTTACTTTTCGTAAGCCACCGTACGGTTTGTGGCGGAGGATATCTTACAATGGGTTAACACGTTTGTTACTCTTCACGCTGAAACAGCCTTACGGAATTGAATGAAATGTGGTATGAATATAGCTTATACCCCAAATTAATACATGAACTACATTTCGTAAGCATTCGTACGTGCGTGGCAGAGAGTACGTTACAACAAACATGCAAATTGCATGACTGGTCACATAAATGTTTGTTTACATCAAGGATATTTTTTATAATATGTAAGGTAGTGGATTTATCATGGCGGAGGGTACTTTGCGACTTTGACACAGTCTGACAAGCCGCCATGAAAGTTGGCGCATATATGTTTTCATATATAGGAGGGAGAGGAATAGGTGGAGGAGGAGACGGACAGAAAGGGGAGGGAGGAGACGGACAGAGAAAGGGGAGAGGAGGAGAATGAGAGAGGGAGATGGTGACTGACAGGTGAAAGGAGAGGAACAGAGGGAGAGGGAGGGTGAAATGGACAGAGAAGGGACAGGGGGGGGGGAGGAGCAGGTGAACAGAGAGAGTGATGTACTAACGCAAGACTTCAATGATTAAATAAATAAGTACCAGGGCAACGCTTGATTTTCAGCTAGTTAGTTATAAGAAATTTGACCAAATATGACATTTTTCAATGTGCAACAAATAGGGACCGCTGACGTCTCATAAGTGGGGGTGACTTTGTGACTGCTGGGGTGACATGTGAACTTGTTGAAGGAGTTTAAATATTGCGCCATTCCTGGGCTTGCCACAGGGCTATGAGTGATTCTGACATATGCCTAACAAGTGCTACTATCTGCTGGTTATCACACTTCTACGCGAACTGTCGTGGCAGCTACAGTGGCTTAGTTAAAATATATTTTTTTTCTTCCCAGGAGAAAACCTGCAAACTTTGTATTGCACAACGTTCGATTCACTTGTTTGTGTTCCTACATGTAATTATATTAATAACCGTGTTTGTTGTCAATCATTTAATGTTTAAAGAACTTGAATATATTCTTTTGGTGTAAAGTTATACAGAAATAACCAACATTTCGAAGGTTGATGGGATGACTATGTGACATATACAGTTGTCACAAAGTCACTCCAATTTTTTTTTTTTTTTAAATTAGGTTTTATTCCAGTTTATTGTCTGTTCAGCCAACTATATTAACGGTCCAGCATGACTATAACATATGTGAGGAGGACTGGAAGTCGTTCTTACCGCAAGTATGGTGAGGAAACTCTGGCAGAAGCTGTCAAACAAGTCTTGGAGAAACGCCTATCACTGAGAGAAGCTTCCTGCAGGTCAGTGACATACTCATAAATGGAATTACTATGAAAAGATGTTATTACAATGCATAATATTAATTTATCTGTTCTTCTCAGGTACAACATTCATAAGAACACACTGTGGCTGAAAACAAAAGAGGCCCGAAATGTTCTAGTTGCAACACCAGTACCAGTGAGAAAACCAGGTGGTCAACGAGTTTTTACAGACAACGAAGAAATGAGATTTGCAGTACATCCAGTTTCTATGTCTACATATGGATTCCCAATTACCAGTTTCGATTTTCGCTACATTCCCTAGCATTTAAAATTCATTTTTATCATGTTTTTTACTTGTTCCTGATGTTAAAATAAAGTTAATGGGGTTACATTTTGACTGTATTATTTATTAGTTTAGAAAAACCAGACTGTCCCAAAGCCACCCCACATTGTGGGGTGACATTGTGATTTTAACTGTAATTAGGTCACACTTCAGTATTTAGTTTGCGCTTGTTTGTTGTTGCATAACGAAAGGGCATAGCTACACATGGTAGTAAATATATGACGTTGAATCATTTTTATCTGGTTTACATGGGAAATAATAAAAATAGTGTCCCAACGTGACTCCCGCTTACGGTAATAAAAAAATTGCATCGAAGAGTGCCTCAAAGTCGGCCGCGGTGGCCGAGGGGACTGAGGCGCTCCAGTCACGGTCTGCACGGCCACTACGGTCGGGCATGGATATTTTTGCCGTCCTTAGGATTAGCTAGTTCATAAGTAGTTTGTAAGTTTAGTGACTGATGGACCCAGTAGTTAAGTCCCATAAGCTATACAAACATTTGAACATTTGATTTGAGTGCCTCAAAATATTTTTTTGGGTGAGGAACGGCATTTTTTTTTTTTTTTACGATTTATCATTTTATTGTGGCGAGTGCTTGAAGCTATGTCACACCTCTTTCTCTCTCTTCTTTTATAAATAGGCCTGCCTCTCTTCCGATCGTCACTGTTCAGGAACAATTGCGAGACGCGGACGTCGCCTTAGGAGGGTATGCGCACGTGCAGAGTGAGGTGGGGGAACTAGCTAGTCTTGCGTTCGGACCAATTCGTGCGTTACCGTCGGGGTCCGAGTACTATAGCAAACGCTCATGTTATGGTTGACGTCCACTCCCCCCCCCCTCCTGACGATGGGGCGGCTACAGGCTAACTCGGGAGATATTCTAAACCTGAACAGTAGAGATGGGAAAACTGAAAGATCCGGCGGTTTAGGAACAGTTGAAACCGTACAGTGTGAGCTTTCGAAGGGTTAAATTTTACTTACGGTACTGGTGGCCTCGCGTGATAATGTTGGCAATCATGTGAAGTCGGCATTAGTCAGTCGCCTGGCAACGCAAATGTTTTGTCATGGAAACTTCATTTTACGAAGACAATTACTTTTGCTGCGCAGATGAGGGTACACAAAGAACCTGTCAACCACAGAGCACGAACAGCATTATTTATTCAGTTAATTGTCTGTACGGAACACCATCAAATCATTCTATGTGGAATTCTAAGAATATTACCATGTTGGCAAAGATTTTCTGCCGCTTTTTTTATGTTGCCAACAGGATCACGCGAGGCAGTTTTCGCAATTAGTGACGTTCCTGCTATCCCAGTAGCCGAGGACATGTTTTTATGTTTAACTAGCTTATCGCCCGCTGCTTCGCATGCGTAGGCTGGTTGGACTGCACCAGTTGTTTCTCCCTCTTAATATAAATTTTCATAGATATAGCTTAAGTACTGCCATAATGAAATGTGATACTACTTATAGCCGCGAGAGAATGGCCGTGCGTATTGAGGCGCCATGATGCGGTGCGTGCTGCTGTTCGCAGTCGGGGGTTCGATTCGCCCCTCGGCATTGGTGTTTGTGTTGTCCTTAGCATAAGTTAGTTAGTTTAATTAGTTATAAGGCTTACGGACTGATGACCCCGTAATTAAGTCTCTCAAGATTTACAAACATTGTAAACCCCTATGGCACCCCTTAATAGTTGAATTTCGAAAAATACCCCAACATGTGTATATTAAATTCCAACAAAGTATGCAAATATCATTTTTGTAATTCGGGGTTCAAAATTGGCTTAGTAGTAACGTATTTTCAAAAAACATTTTATCCCCTATTTCACCCTTTAAATGAATTTTCTGAAAATACCGAAACACGTGTCTATTTTATTCTGACCAAGAAAACATATACCAATTTATGTGGCTGTAGCATCAAAATTACCTTAATAGCAAAATATTTTCGAAAAAATAATCCCCGCAATTTAGCCCCCTTGAAGGTTGAATTTCCAAAAATACCTAAGTATATATTTTTTAAATTCTAACCAACAATACAAATACCAATTTTGGCAGCTCTAGCTCCAAAATTTTCTGAATAGCAATAGCAATAGCAATTTATGATCCCCTGTTTTAACCCCTTGCTGAGTTTCCTGATCAAGAGTCGATATCGTACGTTTCGTAGTTATAGCATGAAATTTTGAGTTAACAGCAACATATTTTTAAAAATCAATTTTTGCATCCCGTATTTCACCCTCTTATTGGTCGAATTTTCAAAAATGCAAACAGATGTCTTTTAAATTCGAACCCCGAATCCAAATCCGAAAATTTGTAATTCTAACTTCAACATTGCCTGAATAGGGAAAGATTTTCGAAAAACATCCCCTCACCAATTTAACCACCCTTCATCGTTGAATTAAAAAAAAACCGAAACAAATTCTAACCCACAATACAAATATAAATTTTTGCAACTCTAGATTCAAAATCCACCCCCATGAACCACAGACATTGCCGAGGTGGGGTGGCTTGTGTGCCACAATGATGCAGATAGCCGTACCGTAGGTGCAACCACAGCGGAGGGGTATCTGTGGAGAGGCCAGACAAACGTGTGGTTCCTGAAGAGGGGCAGCAGCCTTTTCAGTAGTTATAGGGGCAACAGTCTGGATGATTGACTGAGCTGGCCTTGTAACATCAGCTAATGTGGCTTTGCCACACGGTTACTGCGAACGGCTGAAAGCAAGGGGAAACTACAGCCGTTACTTTTCCCGAGGACATGCAGCTCTACTGTATGAAAATATGATGATGGCATCCTCTCGGGTAAAATATTCCGGAGGTAAAATAGTCCCCCATTCGGATCTCCGGGCGGGGACTACTCAGGAGGATGTTATCATCAGGAAAGACAATACTGGCATTCTACGGATCGGAGCGTGGAATGTTAGATCCCTTAATGGGGTAGGAAAATTAGAAAATTTAAAAAGGGAAATGGATAGGTTGAAGTTAGATATAGTGGGGATTAGTGAAGTTCGGTGGCAGGATGAACAGGATTTCTGGTCAGGTGAGTACAGGATTATAAATACAAAAGCAGTTGGGGGTATCACAGGAGTAGGACTGATAATGAATAAGAAAATAGGAATGCGGGTAAACTACTATAAGCAGCACAGTGATCGCATTATCATTGTCAAGATAGATACGAAGCCAACACCGACAACAGTAGTACAGGTTTATATGCCAACTAGCTCTGCCGATGATGAGGAGATCGAAGAAATATATGAGGAGCTAAAGAAAATTATTCAGACAGTTAAGGGAGAGGAAAACGTAATTGTGATGGGAGACTGGAATTCGGTAGTAGGAAAAGGAAGAGAAGGAAAAATAGTAGGTGAATATGGACTGGGCAGAAGGAATGAAAGAGGAAGTCGCCTGGTAGAATTTTGCACGGAACATGATTTAATTGTAACAAACACGTGGTTTAAGAATCACAAAAGAAGGTTGTATACTTGGAAGAGACCAGGAGACACCGGAAGGTATCAGATAGATTTTATAATGGTAAAACATAGATTCCGGAACCAGGTTATAAACTGCAAGACATACCCAGGGGCAGATATAGACTCTGACCATAACTTGTTAGTCATGAACTGTAGGTTGAAACTGAAAAAACTGCAGAAAGGTAGGAAAATAAGGAGATGGGACCTAGATAAATTGAAGGAACGTGCAGTTCTGGTGAATTTCAGAGGGAGATTTAGGCAACAATTGACAGAAAGAGGGGGAAATAAAACAGTAGAAGAGGAATGGGTAGCATTGAGAGATGAAATAGTGAAGGCAGCAGAGGAAAAAATAGGTAGAAAGGCAAGACCTACAAAAAATCCTTGGATAACACAGGAAATACTAAATTTAATTGATGAAAGGAGAAAATATAAAAATGCAGTAAATGAAACAGGCAAAATGGAGTACAGACGGCTAAAAAATGAGATTGACAGGAAATGCAAAATGGCTAAGCAGGAGTGGCTGGAAGCCAAATGCAAATCTGTAGAAGAATGTATAAGAAGGGGGAAAATAGATACCGCCTACAGAAAAATAAGAGAGACATTTGGGGACAAGAAAAGTAATTCTACGAATATCAAGAACTCAGATGGGAAACCAGTTCTCAGCAAAGAAGGGAAAGCTGAAAGGTGGAAAGAGTACATAGAGCAGCACTACAAAGGAAATGAACTTAGAGACGATGTAGTAGGAAGGGAAGAGGAAGTAGATCAAGATGAAATAGGCGATACTATACTGAGAGATGAATTTGACAGAGCCCTGAAAGACCTAGGTCGGAACAAGGCCCCAGGAGTAGATGACATACCCTCAGAGCTACTAAAGTCTCTGGGAGAGCCAGCCATGACAAAACTATTTGAACTGGTGTGTAGGATGTATGAGACAGGCGAAATACCCTCAGACTTTAAGAAAAATGTAATAATCCCCATTCCAAAGAAATCAGGCGCAGACAGGTGTGAAAATTACAGAACCATCAGTTTAATAAGTCATGGTTGCAAAATTTTAACAAGAATTATCTACAGGAGAATGGAAAAGCTGGTAGAAGCTGACCTCGGAGAAGATCAGTTTGGATTCAGGAGGAACGTAGGAACCCGGGAAGCAATACTTACCTTACGTCTTATCTTAGAAGATAGATTAAGGAAAGGCAAACCTACATTTTTAGCTTTCGTAGATTTGGAGAAAGCATTTGACAATGTTGACTGGACTACACTCTTTCAAATTCTGAAGTCAGCAAGGGTAAAATATGGGGAAAGGAGAGTTATTTACAACTTGTACAAAAGCCAGACCGCAGTTATTAGACTCGAAGGGCATGAAAGGGAAGCATCAGTTGGGAAGGGAGTAAGACAGGGTTGTAGCCTTTCTCCGATGTTATTCAATTTGTACATTGAGCAGGCGGTGAAGGAAAGCAAGGAAAATTTTGGAATAGGCATTAAAGTTCAGGGGGAAGAAATAAAAACATTGCGTTTTGCTGATGACATTGTAATTCTGTCAGAGACAGCGAACGACCTAGAAGAGCAGTTGAATGGAATGGACAGTGTGTTGAAGAGAGCGTATAAAATGAACATTAACAAGAACAAAACAAAAATAATGGAATGTAGTCTTAGAAAATCAGGCGATGCCGAAGGAATTAGATTAGGTAATGAGACAATGAAGGTGGTAGATGAGTTTTGTTACTTGGGTAGTAAAATAACATGCGATGGTCGCAGTACAGAGGATATAAAATTCAGAATGGCAATGGGAAGAAAAGCATTTTTGAAAAAGAGAAATTTGCTAACATCGAATATTAATTTAAGGGTAAGGAAGTCTTTTCTGAAGGCATTTGTGTGGAGTGTTGCCTTGTACGGGAGTGAAACATGGACGATAAGCAGTGCGGTCAGGAAGAGAATTGAGGCTTTTGAAATGTGGTGCTACAGGAGAATGCTGAAGATTAAGTGGGTAGATCACATAACTAATGAAGAGGTACTGAATAGAATTGGCGAGAAAAGGAATTTTTGGCATACCCTGTATAAAAGAAGGGATCGCTTGGTAGGACACATTCTTAGACATCGTGGAATCGTAAATTTAGCATTGGAGGGAAGTGTGTGGGGTAAACATCGCAGAGGGAGACCAAGAGACGCGTATAGTAAGCAGATTCAAGTGGATGTGGGTTGTCGTTCTTATGAGGAGATGAAAAGGCTTGCTCAGGATAGAGTAGGGTGGAGAGCTGCATCAAACCAGTCTCCGGACTGAAGACCATAACAACAACAACAGATTCAAAATTGTCTGAATAGCAACATGTTTTCAAATCAAATTTTTCATCCCCTTTTTTACCCTATTACTTGTTGAATTTCTGAAAATACTGAAACTCGTGTTGTTTTAATCCTAACCAAGATTCCATATACGAAGTTTCGTAGTTGTAGAATAAAATTTGAGTGAACAGCAACATATTTTCGAAAATGAATTTTTGCGTCCCATATTTTACCCCCTTATTGGTTTAATTTCAAAAAATACCGAAACACGTGTCTTTTAAATTCGAACTCTGAATTAAAATCCGAAATTTTGTAGTTCTAGCTCCAAAATTGCATAAATAGAAACGTATTTTCAAAAAATGTTTCATCCCGTATTTCACCTCCCTTACGGATGGAATATCGAAAAATCGCTTCTTAAATGACGCCTACAGAGCAAGATCAACACCCTCTACAAATTTCAATTTTCTATCTTCAGTGGTTTGCGCTGGACGATGATGAGTCAGTCAGTCAGTCAATGTCAGTCGGGACACTTATATATAGAGAATATATGCTGGTTTTTATCAAGGGTGCTATAATTAATAAATTCGGCTTTTCTCTATTCTAGTGCCTAATTTCGATAGGTGTTGTATGTTCTAACCTACATGTAATACTGAAAAGGCCTATTATAACATTAAATTCATTGAGCTAACATTTTGGAAAGGGTTAGTTTTTATACACCGTTATCGCACTGCTGGAGACTTCACTAAAATAAACCTTATTTTAAAATTAGAATTTTGTAAATGTCCGATACAGAATGAAAGGAAGAATGATAGTACAAACATACAATACTTTTTTTCCAGGATCACGTTTTTTTCTGGGAGTTAACTGAACCCGAGAACTCAGAGGACTCGCCACCACTGCCATTCAGTTAAGACATATCGTAATCTCCATACAAAAGACCGATGACCAGGGCTAAGCCAATACTAATTTCATCTCGTGACCGTATCTCAAGTAGCAACCGAGTTCCAGCACCCCAAAATCGCGATTCTGCCTTCGGCCGTTTATAATGTAGTTATTACGGCAGTAGGGCTCTCTGATGGTCGTACCGTAGTTTACGTGAGCGTCACAGCTGTGTACTATTTACGATGTCACGTCCAGTGCTTTGGCCCGATTATCTCCTCTGTAACAGTGAACTGGGAGATAGAGTCATTAAGTAACTGTCCCATTTATCTGCAACATGTATCAGGCAGGGAAAATACTCTCAGACTTCAAGAAGATTACAATGATGGTAATCACAAAGAAAGCAAGTGCAGACAGGTGTGAAAATTACAGAACTATCAGTTTAATAAGTCATGGTTGCAAAATACCAACACGACTTATTTACAAACGAATAAAAGACTGGCAGAATCCAACTTCGGGAAAGGTCAAGAAATTTAGGAACACGTGAGGCAATACGCTCATTTGGACTTATCTTATAAGATAGGTTGCGGAAAGGCAAATCCACGTTTTCAGGTTTTCCACATTTCGAGGAAGCTTTGACAGTGTTGACTGGAACACACTCTTTCAAATCCTGATGGTAGCGGCGGTAAAAATAGGGATCCGAAAGTTATATTATACTTGTACAAAAAAGAGACAGCAATTGCACGAAATTCAACTGTTTGTAAATCTATGTGACTTAACTGCTTGGTTATTAGCTCTAGCTTAGAAACTACTTAAACTAAGTTACACTAATGTAAGGACAACACATCGACGAATGCCCGAGGGGGGGGGGGGGACTCGAACCCCCGACGTCGAACGGCCGCACGCACGGCAGAAAGGCGCCTCAGTGCGTACGGCTATTCCGTCGCGGCAGCAGTTATACGAGTCGAAGGATATGAAAGGGAAGCGTTGGGCGGGAAGGGAGTAAGGTGGCCTTGTAGGCTCCCCCCACTTATTTAATATGTACATCAAGGAAGCTGCGAAGGAAAGAAAGGAGAAATTTGGAAAAGGGACTAGAGTTCAGGGCAAAGAAACAGAAACTTTGCGGTTTGCCGATGACACTGTATTTTTTTCTTTTTTCGGAAACAGCAAAAGACCTCAATACAGGGCACAAGATGAACATTAACAAGAGCTAAACAATGATAATTGAATGTAGCCTATGAAAAACAGACAATGACGAAGGAATTAGATTAGGTAACGAGACAATAAAATTAGTAGAAGTTTTTCGTTAATTTTGTAGTAAAATGGCATATGATGGTAGCAGTACAGATGATATAAAATGCAGAATGGCTATGGGAAGAACAGCGCTTCTCAAAAAAGAGAAATTTGTCAATATCGAATATTAAGTCTGTAATGATTTTATCACTTTGCAGCGGAGTGTGCGCTGATAAGAACCTTCCTGATAGATTAAAACCAAGGAGGTTAGAATCTCTGAAGATGCCCTAACACTGAAAAAGTGAAGCCAGCAAACTGGGAACTCTGGCATTTGTTTGTGCCCAAAACATAGGGCATAGTGTCTGTGTATAGGAGTTCTAGTTGTTGAAAGTACGTCATATGTAAGTAAATGTGAATGTCAATTTAGTTGTTTTACGTAAAGAAGGCAACATTCACCCAGGGTTTAAGTGAGAAATCTTTGTTTTGGGCACAAAAGCATGGCTTCTGTGGCTTCACCCAATGTTTGTTCTCAGCATAGGTAACGCCACCTCCCTTTATTCTAACCTCCTTGATTAAATCCGAGACGTGCGGTGATGGCCGTGCCGTCTGGGCCACGGATCGCGCGGCCGCTAGCATTGGAGGTTCGAGTCCTCCCTCGGGCACGGGTTTGTGTTGGTGTGTGTGTGTGTTTCTTTTCTATAAATTACTTTAAGTACTTTGTTAGTTTAGGGACCGGTGACAAGAATCGTTTGGTTCCTGACAATTGCGAACATTCGAATATTTTGTCGGAAAGCCGGCCGCGGTGGCCGAGGTGACTGAGGCGCTTGAGTCACGGTCTGCACGGCCACTACGGTCGGGGGTTCGAATCCCCCCTCGGGCATGGATATTTGTGCCGTCCTAGTTCGTAAGTAGTTTGTAAGTTTAGGGACTTGTACAAACATTTGAACATTTTTTTTGTCGGAACTGAGATTCTAACCTGAGACCAGTTTGAAAAGTAGGAGGCGAAACAGTGGCGGAAGTAAAGTTTCATCGACGGGCCGTAAAACGTGCCGCGATAGCTCAGTCGGAAGAGCGCTTGGTTGGGTATGGTATAGGTCCCAGGTTCGAATCCACATCCCGGCATACAGTTTTAAAAATGCCACGAAGTTCCATTAATTTAAATGTTAGGGAGTCTTTTCTGAGGGTATTTTTGTGGAATGTGGCACTGTATAGGAGTTAAACGTGGACGGTAAGGAGTTCACCGAGCGAGGTGGCTCAGTGGTAAGACACTGGACTCGCATTCGGAAGGATTGTGGTTCAAATCCACCTCCGGCCATCCAGATTTAGGTTTTCTGTGATTTTCCTAAATCACTCCAGGCAAATGCCCGGATGGTTCTTTTGAAGGGATGCGGCCGATTTCCTTCTACATCATTACCCAAACCTTCTGAGTTTAAGCTCCACCTCTAGTGACCACACTGTCGACGGGACGTACTCCAAGCTTCCTTCCGGTAAGGAGTTCAGACAGAAAGATGTTAGAAGTCTTTGAAATGTGGTGCTACAGACGAATGCTGGAGATTGAATGGGTAGGTCACGTAGATGATGGGGAGGTGCTGAACAGCTTGGAGAGGTGTATGAAACCAGTCTGCGGACTGGAGACGACGACGACAACAACAAATAATCGACTCACCAGTTGAGCCCGCCAGTTTTGGCGCGCAGCTGGGCGAGGATAGCGGAGCCTACGGGCCATCGTGCGGCTGTTGGAGCGTCGGCTGCTGGTGGCGGCAGAGCGACTGATAGAGTCAGCGGCCGCTGGGGGAGGTGCACACCGTGTCCAGTCTCGTCCAGCCTGTGCGCAGACTGCTGGCCGCCCCTCGTTACACAACGCGTTGCCCACACGGCTGAGCGCGATGCGTCACCCCGAAACCGTTCTGGAGCTGCCGCGGCTTCCGCACCAGTCGCTGTCCTCTGACGCATCGGCCGTTTCCGCTGCGCGCTCACACGGGACGCGTGAATCAGTTGACAAGACTCATGAATTTATCCATGAATGAATGCAACTACCCTTTCTACAATATTTTTGATTAAGGCACTGAATGACTGAAAAAAAAAATAGTACAAGAACGTGGGATATATGATAGGTGATGACACCCCTGTAAGAGTACACCTGTCGCTGTGTCTTACAATTTGATTTAACGTAATGTATATATTGTCTTAAATTTGTTCACTTCACATATTTTCATTTCTTGTTTGCTAGGTATATTTCTTATCTAACGTCATTTCCTATTTTGAATCATTTAGTGTAAAGATGTACTGTATGTGTAAACCCGCATGAATGCACGGACATTCTTATGCTGTAAGTTGGCAATGCGCCAGAGAAAATGTTGAACCTGTTGTAAAGACTGTCTTTGGCACAGAAGTAGTAGCTGCGAGTGTCGCGCTGCTGAAGCAGTCGCGGAGCGGACTCGCCAAAGTAAACACATAAAAGTTTTGTTGTTGATGGTGCAGAGGCACGGTAGGTGCAGTGTGGCGCGAGTTTAATGCAACTGCAATAAGCCTGGGAGGCGTACTGTTTAATGTATTGAAGGAAGTGCGAAACAAGTTTATTTATACTCGAAAGTGATCAGTGTAATGTTTTTATATGTGTGTAAGAAAAGTAATTGTTTGGTTATTAAGTCTATTGTCACCGAGTGATCGTTGCTGCAATTACGGAGATTAGAAGGTGTATCGAGGTGATATCAATGCATGGAGATTTCTGCCAGACGAGCTAAACAAAGAATTGTCGATAAAAATATTTTGAACCAGCAGTAAGAGTACCTATTGTAATCATATCTGTCTTGTATGGACTTCACGATGAAGACGACGAAAACAGATGAGTACTTTTGCAACATTTTATTTTGTATGCATGTAAATGTTGTGTCAACCCAATCAGAATTTTGGTTCAATTATATATGACTTATTTTGAAACCAGTCTTAATTTTGTAAGTAGTTGTAGTCACCCCATTATCACCATTATTAGATTATGTTGATTATGCAAGCCTGTACATTGACTAACAAGTTCAATCATTTTTCAAAGTAATTACGATCAGTTTTAAAGAAATTGCTAGACGAGTTAAAGAATTGCTAAACGTATTACATCCACAGAGACTAGTAATTAATGTGCAGTGCTGTTCTAAGTTTGCAATCTATTATTATGCCAAAGCTTTTAACTTGCAACAGAGAGCTTGCACGTAAAGTTGGTTTCATTAACATAGAAAGTAACCAGGCTAACAGTAGTCAAAGTATTATAGTTGATTAACCAGACTTGACGAAAGTAATTTTTATGAAATACGTTAAATGCCAGACTCTGCTTAGCCAGTTACACGCGTACGCTACCCAGGCCCTGGAAACAATTAAAAAAAAAAAAATAGTTCACGTAAAGTTTTATAAGGAACTTATATGCTTTAAACAATAATATCAAAATTATTGAGAACTTTGACTGTAGTATTTGTGACGCTCATTGCACCACGGAGTTTCACTGTATTGAGCTATTATCATTGCAATCAGAGTCTATCTGTTATTACAATTTTGGTTATAACACGAACACGCCATCACCACTACATGAATTCTGACACATTTATTAGTGAAGTTGTGCTGTTCGTGAATCGTAAGAGGTGCTAGTTGGAGGCTGTAGTCAATGCTAAGTCAGATAGGGCCAAGCTTAATTACCATAGTGATTGTTTCAAGTTAATTAATATCTTTTTTTTTATTCAAAATTTTTAACTTTCACTGCGAAAGTGTTGTTGCGACCCATTAGTTGTGATTTGCTGCAACATTCAATAACGAAATTATTATTACTAGAGTATGCTATTACGCATTCTAAATTTTGAGATTATTTGACGACCTCCAACAGGCAATTTTCTTACAACGTGGGAATTATGATAGCTGATGACACCCCATTCTCTTTTAACTCTTTCAGTCTTGGTGGTTAGTGTCACTAACCACCTCTTTTCGACCACGGTACTTCTATTCCATGCCATCTAGCGATAAACGGTTGAATTACTATGTCCGTTTGGACTGTGCTTCAAAACAAATGACAGATTCCGGGTACATTGCACAGACATATATTACTAGACTGGCAAACTAGCATCTGTGACTGAAGCCTGATGCCGCCATCTTGCCTTACCTCACGTCAAAACGTTTCCGTACGGTACTACTATGATCTTCTGACGCGATATGACGTTGTAAGCTTTACTAGTTGGTTGGAACTTGATTTGCATTTGAGCTAACACTTCCGCATTTTCGAATTGTGTTATGAGAAAAAACAGTTAAACATTAAAATTAACATCTAGGCAAAGACTTTCTACCATTTTGTTGTGTTGCCAACATAATCATGAGAGGTCGGCGGGATGATAGGTAAACTTTTATCCTTACGTACAGTTAAAGCAGAAGTAGTTATCTGAAAGACACTAACAAGAATAAAGCTATGTGTTATCCACAACAAATAACACATTTATAACGGTCATACTATTAAAAGAAAAACCGAAGTTGATGGAAACTGGAAAGAGATTAATAAAAACAGGAAACGCGACTCATTAGTGTGTGCATCAGAGCAGACTATGGATTTCGTAAGAACTCTCAAAAGAATAAGGGTACACTTTTATAATGACCATACTACTGAAAGAAAATCCGAGGTTGAATGAAATTGGTAACAGATTAATAATAACAGCAAATCAATGCAACTCATTACTGTATATGTTGAAGCTTACTCAATCTTTAAAAATTTCATCCATAAACGAAACCCGAATTTCCTACATGTCAAAACTTTAAGGACAGCATAATTACGTCAGTTCATTCGCATTTTTACGACTGTTTTCTGCAATAACTCACACGACTGCTTGCACGTTATAGTATAGAAATATGGCGGCGAGACTTCACTGACACCAATGATACTGTATACGGCATTGCCAGTCTAGTAATGTATGTCTGTGGTACATTGCATGAATGTCAGTGCATACCAGTAGCATTGAATATAGCGCTAACGTACCTTGTCTCGAGTGTCTGATAAAAACATCAATTCATCGGGTACGTAACATGTTATCTGTAATGTATTTTATTGAACGTATTCTTATAGACCTATTTTATGTGTGTTGGCATGCAGGTACTGTTACTTTTGTGTTTTCACTGAGTAGTTAAAAAGGAAATGTAAGTAAACTGGGAACTGCAATCCTCTTCACGCCCAGACCTCGACAAGCTGATTCTGAAAGACTTCCGGAGAGAAGTATATCGGGGCCTACTGGCACCAGCATATGTCAAACACAGGCCGGATTCAGTGAACAGCAGCCGTAATTCCGTGGCCTCATCTCCAGGACCTGCATTTATGAAACGCCACAAACCTACAGTCCCGCAGGAAATTCGTCTAGAATCCAGTCGCCATCAACCCGAAAGAAGCACTTCAAGAAGATGCTGCAATTGTAGCACTAAAATATCTCCCGTGCGAACTGTATGGCAGTGTAGTACATGTAAAGCCCTCTTTGCTTACGCAATGGTAAAACATATTTTGTAGATTTTCATAAAAAATAATTTGCTTTTGTTAGTTTTGTACGTTTGTAATGATGATTCATCTAATAAATAACGTTCACGATCATCCTAGTATTATTTATAGCAATAGTCATGGTGGTTAGCGTTAGTGACAACCTCAGTCCTTGAAAGTCTGAATACCTATATTATGTTTCCTCTATTGTCTGTGATATTTCAGTTGTAACAGTTGCTTCAATGAACAGACATTGATAATTATGTTCCTATTGTGCAAGTGTGAACAGACATTGGTAATTATGTTCCTATTGTACAAGTATGACTGAAAGAGTTAACTTTTCCGATGATATTTTCTGCGAGGAAGAAGAGGATATGTTTTTTATATATTATGAAACGTGAAAGAACAATATGAGCAACGGGGTGCGAAAATACGCTTCATAAAAACTTGGTTTTTGTCTTGAGAGCACGCTTTAATCCACCGCTGGTCAGCTTCGCCTGACACGGCTGCACCAGTCTCGGTAGCCGCTCCTTTTCACAGTTACAGCAGACAGTTGTAATTAACAGAATTCTAAAATGTGTTAAGGAAACTGCAAAATGAGTCGAGAGCACTGGAATTTGCAGATGACGTTGTAATATGTGGGAAAATAGAAAAAGAAGTGCAGAACAGATTCACTGTTTGGAACAATAAATTAAACAACTTAACCAGAAAATCAGCAAGGCCAAGGCTGTTTAGATGACCACAAACAGAGAGGGAACAAGTTGAAACAACTATTTGGAGAGAACAAAAACAAAATCAGTTTCCCGCTTTCAGTACCTTAGAAGTATTTTCTGCAAGGACAACACCATCCGACAAGAAATCCTAAACAGGACACAAAAGCGGCAAATTTTTACATGAAAGGTCGAAACCTAATCCGGGACAAAAATGTACCCCAGGCAGCAAAGTTAACTTTGTATCACACTCACTTTGCTCCAATCTTTAAGTATGGCATGGAAACTTGTACATTGTTAAAAAAAGCATTACAGCAGAATCCAAGAAACAAGAATGAGCTTTATCAGCACTACGAATGAAAGTGCCAGGAGAGACAAGATCATAAATGAGGCACATAGAGAAACAGCTGGTATCTGGGTTCCTATTGCCAACATCTTGGGGATACGAAGTCTGTAGTGGTATGGCCATGTAATGAGAATGGATAGTACAAGAATAGCCAAGAAATACTTCGGAATGGAAGTGGGAGGAAGAAGACCAAGAGGAAGGTCAAGGAGATGATGGATAGAGGCAGCCGGCCGCGGTGGCCGAGGTGGCTGAGGCGCTCCAGTCACGGTCAGCACGGCCACTACGGTCGGGGGTTCGAATCCCCCCTCGGGCATGGATATTTGTGCCGTCCTAGTTCGTAAGTAGTTCATAAGTAGTTTGTAAGTTTAGGGACTGATGACCCCGTAGTTAAGTCCCATAAGCTTAACAAACATTTGAACATTTGATTTTGGATAGAGGCAGTACAATCAGACGTAGAGAAGAACGGTTTTAACTGGGATGATCTCCGAGGCCAAATGGTATATCAAGATCGAAAGAGATGGAGAGCGCTTGTTAGCCACACCCGGAAAACTGGAGATGGAAAATGATGATGAAAAACTTGGTTGTCGGACGTGCCGGACGACATTTTACTATAGACCGTGGATCGATGGTAAAACGTACTCCATCATACAAATATTTACGGACAGTCATTTTAGACAGTGGTGGAAGCAATGAGGGAATAAAAAATAGAATAGCAAAGGGAAAGGTGGCGTTCAAGCAGCTACAACGTATTATTTGAAATATGAACACTGCGAAAAATATAAAAATGCTGTAAAATTGTAGTTAAGGTCGTTGTTTTGTGCGGTGCTCAGTTGTTGGCAGTCTCCAGGGTCAAAGAGATTAGAAATGGAGTTTCTGAGACGAAGTTGTGACGTTACAACGAGGGACTAAATATAAAATCGAGAACAGATGGGAGCGACGAACGATACTGTAGACACAGCTCAAAACAAACGCCTAAGGTGGAATGGGAATCTCGGAAGAAAGCCAGAGGACAGATGGACAGCTAAAATATGACACTGGAGATCCACATAATGCAGGAAAAGAGGAAGACCCCCGTTAGATTGCAATAATGGAGTGAGACATGCAAGAAGAGGAACGGTAAGATAAAAGGACGTGTAAACATGAATATATGAGACGCAAGTATTAGAAAACTCGTAGAAGAACAATTGTGTCGGTTGCGGTTGAAAACGTAGAAAACCGAATTCGTGACGCTATTCAACACTAGATGAAATCACAGCGTTGGCCGGGTATTTATTTACTCCATACTGTCGCAGTCCATCTCCCCTGCAATCTTCTCTCTCTCTCTCTCTCTCTCTCTCTCTCTCTCTCTCTCTCTCTCTTTCTCCACCTCTTCCTCTTCCATCTCCTACCATCTCCTCCTTCCCCTGTCGGCTCATCTCTTCCGACCCCCTCCCTCGACATCTTCGTCCTCTCTTCATCACCTTTTCCCCCTTTCTATGAAAAGGCACCCAAACGCCACTTTCTTGGTGATTACTGAAACACTGCGCTGACTTGCGGTTTATAAAAACCCTCTTCTTGAAAATGTTCACGCACGAGACAACTTCCTAATAATTAGTAAGACGGTGTCAGTCTGTTTGTAAGATATCCCCTTATTTTAATGGTCAAGTGTGCAATATGTGTTCAAGTTAGGAATAAAACTCTAGGTATGAGTCGAAGTCTCTAAGTAAAGAACCATCCGCCATAAGAAATTTTATGTAGATAGTTACCTACCTCTTCTTTTCAAAGTCAAGTGTGCAAAATTTCATGAAGATCAGAATAATACCGTAGATTTTGTCGCAAGTAAAGTACCCTCCGTCATCCACCGTTCGAAATTATATGTACACAGTAACCTTCCTCTTGTTTTCATGATTAAGTGTGCAAAAGTAATTTTAGACACATAAAAGTGTAGATATGAATCGGTGTCGGTAGGTAAAGTATCCTCCGCCATCCACCATGAGCTTTTTTTGTAGATAGAGACATTTGTTTTTTTAAACCACCTCTGTATTAAAGTGAACAAATTAAAAAAAGAAATATTCAAATCGGCTAAGTGATATGAGTCTCAGCGAGAGTAACGTACAGCTATTCATTTATATATATCATTTGAAGTGTTGGACCGCCGCACATCGAAACATAATTAGACTTCGCACCATCATTAGAGAGCTTTACTATTTGAATTACTGTAATTAAAACGTGGTGAGACAACCACCGAAGACGAAGCAAGATCCAGCCGTCCAGTTGAGTTTAGTACATACGAAGACATTGGAAAAAAATCCACGGTATGGCAATGAAAGACCACCGAATAAAATATCGTGAGGCGGCTGAGATAGTTGACACTTGAGCTGAGCGTCAAGTGGCTGCGAAGACGCTGGGTCCACACGGGGACCGTGGTTGCTCACAGCGACTTTTCAGCGAAGCCGGAACAACGCTTCATTATAACGGCTGGCCACGATGAATGGTAATCGGCAACGCTTTTGGCGTGTGACTGTTCCCCAAACCTCGATCCATCATTACACTCGACAGTCACAACGGCAGCCGAAACAATGTAAGAAGGGGCGATGAAAGTGCGTAGAAGAAGGCACAGACCATTTTGTCAGCTGGTAGGATGATAGGCACTGTTCGCTTAGATCCCCAAAATACAATCCTCACAGATTACATTTGAATATGCAAAACCATAACGGAGCCTTGATGCTTCTTTACTGGTTTATCTGAAGCTTGTCTTGGTTTAAAAAAGCCATAGTTGGATGCATAAATGTGGTCTTTGATCAGGATAGTGCACCATCCTGCGCAACATCGAAATCAAGGGTGGAAGTGCGTGGCTAGGGCGCTGAATTAGCTCTTCATCCAACATACTCACGAAACTTAGCTCCAAGTGATTTCTTGCAGTTTTCTAACTTGAAATTTTGACTGCTTGGGAAGAAGTCTTCATCGAATGAGAATGTCATAGTTGCAGTCAACAGGTACTTTACAGGGTTTAACGGGAAGTTCTGTTTTTCTTCTTGTTTCGAATGAGCCTACTTTGGACCACGCTTGTCATATATATAAAACAAAATCTGATAAAATGTTGCTACTAAATGACCAAATAAACTTGACGATATTTCAGGACACCTACTAATGATGCCTTGTGAAGAAGGCGAAATGTAGATGGGTGAATTGTAAACATAAAAAACCCTTTATTTGCAGTAGCAGAAGGCATTTCCTTAAAAAGTGAAAATACATAGCTTGTAAAACTGTTGGGCTTTGACCTTTGTCCAGTACTGTCGCATCCTCTACTGGTGTAACTCCTTCCTTTCTTCTGTCCTGGGGGTAGCTTTCCTTCAGGGCTTTTCCTGAAATCCTCGGACTTCCTTCAGAACACATTTCACCGACTATATCTTCTGAAGATCACTGATTCCCTGTTCTTTAATATCCTTCTCGGTTTATGCCAGCCAATGGTACGAACTTTGTTTTGCCAAAAGGTGAACAGACGGCTGGTCAATCTGTTCGGGGGAAATCTCTTCTATTATTTTTTAAAACTTTTTTTTTTATGTTGTATTATGAAATGCTGGACAATCGCAAAAGAAACACACCTTGAAACACTAGAGAGTGAAAGTTCATTTTTACATGATCATTAGTATTTCTAAACAAATGATTAACAATCCACTGACCTCTGTTGAGCACGTGAGCACGTTCCCTGCCTCCTTATCAGGAACAGGCTCCACCATGCACACTGATGACCTCATGGCATCGTCGCGTATAAGCCGCGAATTTTGTTCTTATCTTAGAAGATAAGTTAACGAAAGGAAAAACTACGTTTTTTGCGTTTGTTGATGTGGAGAAAGCTTTTGACAATGTTGACTGGAATACACTCTTTCAAGTTTTGAAGGTAACGGGGTTAAAATGTAGGGAACGAAACCAGACAGCAATTATTAGAGTCTAAGGGTTCAATCTGTACATTGAGCAAGCTGTGAAGGGATGCAAGGAGAAATTTGGAGAGGGAATTGAAGTCCAGACACAGGAGACAAAAACTTTGCAGTTTTCTGATGACATAGTAATTCTTTCAGAGACAGGAAAGGACCTGGAAGCAATTAAATGGAATGGTCAGTGTCTTAAAAGGAAGATATATGATAAATATTAACAAGATAAAACGAAGGGATTGGAATGTAGTGTCAGAAATTGAGGCGATGCTGAAGGAATTAGATTAGGTAATGAAAAATTAAAAGTAGTAGATGAGTTTTGTTATTTGCGTAGCAAGAAAAGCGTTTCTGAAGAAGGTACATCTGTTGACATGGAATATTATTTTAAATGTTAGGAAGTCCTTTTTGAAGGCGTTTGCCTGGAGTGTAGCACTGTATGTGAGTGAAACGTGGACGATAAGGGGTTCAGAGAAAAAGATGACGATGAAGATGATGATGAAGATTAGATGGGTAGATTGCGTAACTAATGAGGAGGTGCTCAAAAGAATCGGGGAGAAAAGAAGTCTCTGGCATATACTGACTAAGAGAAGGGATAGGTTGGTGCGACACATTCTGAGACATCAAGGAATTGTCAACTTAGCATTAAAAGGAAGTCTGTGGGGGTAGGCACGAACACAGTAAGCAGATTCAAAAGGATGTAGGTTGCCGTTCCTATTCTCACATGAAGAGTCTTGCACAGGACGGGGTAGCGTGGAGAGCTGCATCAAACCACTCTGCGGATTGAAGACCAACAACAACAATGACCTGGTCAGTCATGCTGCATTCACCTGGTTACAAAGTTCACCAGTGGTGGCTGTCACTGGCTGACAGTCTTGTACTCGTCGCTTCACCATAGCCCAGACATTTTCGTTTGACGACATGTCTGATGAGCTGGCGTGCCAGGGCAAAAGACTGACACTAGGAAGGCACGTATTCATGCAGCAATATGTGTTCTTTCATTTTCTTACTGAAAAATGGCTTTTGGGGTGTCATGCAGAAGGGATGCGACTACGGGTTGTAGAATGCCCTTCACGTGGGTCAAACTGGTGACAAGTTTCTGGTCACGAACCAAATGAGATTTGTGGTTGTACCTAATAGCACCCGACGCCATAAGGCCTTGAGTCGGAGCTGTGTGTTTTTGTTTGAAAACAGTCACTGTGATGGCCCTCCCCCTGTCTGCGACGAACCAAACTTTGGTTCCAGTTTCAAACAAAACCTGTGTTCGCCCGAGAATGTGTGGAGGAGAATTTGCGTAGGTGCTACAAAGACCGTAACATCTATATCTATACAGACAGCCAGGCAGCCCTGAGATCACTGGCAGCTCCTGCAACTAGGTCTAAAATTGTTGCAGAATGTCACAGGGTTCTGGTGGAGCTAGGGGAAAGCAATAGAGTAAACCTATTGTGGGTCCCTGGCCACTCAGAGATCAGTGGCAACGAACATGCCGACAGATTAGCCAGGATGGAGGCAGAGACTCCATTTATTGGACCGGAACCTGTCCTGACAATCACCAAGGCAATGATCAAATTGGAGCTACGTAACTGGCTCAGAAGACTGCACGTAGAATATTGGACCAAAGTCCATCAACAAAAACATGGCAAGTAGTCCAGTCAATGAGTGCTCAAAATAAGGGTGTAGAGTGCATGGAATATGAACATACTAAAAGTCCCCACCCCTGGGTGGTGAGCTAAAGCTGGGAGGGGGGGGGTGAAAAGGTACCCTTTTTTGGTTTTCCGCTTATATCTTGAAAACGGTCGGCATTAGGAAAATATGATCCAAATAAACATGAAAGATAATTGAATTTTCTATAAAATTGTTTCTATACATATACGTCGAATTCCCAACGGTTTTCGAGATATACGTTATTGAAAATCGACAATTTCGGAAAAAAATAATCTTTACCTCACTAATTTAGTCAAACATTCACTTCTAGTGACTCACTCGATCGTTTCACAGAAGACTTGTCTGAAAGAAAGTTGTAGAGCATTCAATTTCCTTCAATTTGATGTGCACATTTGCTACCTTATCTTCAGACAATCAGAAGTTACATCATTTATAAGATGTGCGCTCAGTTTCGATGTCCCTCCATAAATGAGTGTTTTGAGGGGCTGTGACGTTTTTATCTCATGAAACGTTCTAGCATGGTAAATAACAACAGTTTAACAATGACAAGAAGGTACTTGCTGTGGTGTCGCACAAGTACAAAGTGCGTGCCACCTACTTTCGCCGCGCGCCGCCAGGCACGCACGGCGCGGCGTTCTCACGACGACAGCCACGAGCGCCCTCTGCGACAACTCCGCTCGTGGCCAGCACTGAAGGATCGTCCACTTCGGACTGAGATAGCAACGAGTTAGGACCTTCGTAATCAGATAGGCACCAGTGAAGACTTTGCTATCGTACAGGCACTAGGCAGGCCTCTAACGACTATGTATCAACATTCTGCAGTACTATGTAAAACTTAAGTATTGTTACATTCTGTGCAATATATATCTCTTTCTGATTTACTCTAGTGTTTGTAGTTTCTGGCTGCTCCCCTCCGTACCTGCACCAGCGTGTCGGTCTCATTCCACTCGGCCACCGACACCTACGACGAGGCTGGGACACAAAAGCGGCGACGAAGTTGGGACACAAAAGTGGCGACGAGGAGTGATACACGAACCGAGAACCAACCCACTTGCAGCAGCCAGACAGCAGCAGTCGGAGCACGCAGAAATTGCGCCCGCCCACCCAACCTTATTATAAGATTTTTGGGGGAACAATATTGTTACGTGTTTTGTGGACTTTTTTGTTGCAGAGCGAGTCCTCTTTCATATTGCATTTGTGTTTTGTTATAAGTTACTTGTATACGCGGCGCCTAATCGGTCAGCATGGCCACTACCCCGAACCCAAACTTAATGGAAATTATTCAGTTACAGACGGCGCAAATAACGCAACTCCTCCAAGCGGTGTCCCAGCTCACAGCGCAGGCAGCTAACCAACAACAGCCGCCGCATCAGCAGCCCACACCTGCCGCCGCACCGCTTCCGACGTTCCGCCAGTACAACGAACGTGAGGAAGAATGGAGCGACTATTTCGCACAGTTTCAAGAACTCGTCGCGGCTCATCAACTTACAGGTCAGACTGTTAAGCATCTTTTATTGTCTGTGGTGGGCCCCAAAACTTTCGTGTTACTGCAAAAACTATTCCCGCACGCATCTCCTCGTGATGTAGACTTCGAACAAATTGTAGATGCACTGAATGCTCATTATGAGAGAAAAGTTCTTGTAGCCGCTGCACGATACCGATTTTTCAGACTTAAAAAATTACCGCAGCAGTCACACCAAGAGTGGATTACGGAATTGAAGGGCTTAACCCGCCAATGTAAATTTACTTGCTCTTGTGGACTTTCGTATAGTGACGTGATGTTGAGGGATGCGATTACGCAGAACATTCAGGACCCCAGAATTAGGGCAGCAATTCTGAAACAGTCTGACCCCTCATTAGACAGTGTACTGCAGCTTATAGAAGCGCATGATACTTTTGACTTAACAGATGTAGAAATGCAAAGCCACAGTGTAAATTCAGTGCGCCGTAACGGACGCTTTCCTAGCCGTAGTTCTCAGTGTAGCATTAGTGATTCTTATTTTTCTACCGGTCGTGCTGAACAGACAGTGAACAGTAGCCAGAGTAAAAGTGCGACGCAAAGGTCGCCCCGTCGTGTTAGAGACAGTAATTTGCATAACGGGCGCCAACGCTCATTTCAGAAAAATGTACGTAAATCTTGCCCCCAGTGTGTGTCTCGCCACAAGCGTGCTCATTGCCCTAGTCGCAACGCAACCTGTTATCAATGTGGCAAATCGGGACATGTGCAGTCTGTGTGTATGCAAATTAAAAATTCAAAGAACAGTAGCGTTAGATACAGTGCTTCGCAAAGTGCGAGAGCAGTGCATACAGTAAATGTTATAGACGCTGTGGAATTGAACAGTGCTTTAGTTGGTTCTCAATTGCAAGAAAGTAGTTCTGCGCCTATGGCAAAACTATATAGTGCGCCACGTAGCAAGCGCCGACGAGCGCGTAAAACAGTGCAACGGAAAAGGGTTCGGGACAAGCAAAATGACTATGAACAGTGCATTCCTGTAGTGAAAATAGTTCCTTCTGCAACTGCTCCTTGTAATAGTGCCCAGTACTGTGTAGCTAGTGACAGTAGACATCAAGTAGCTACTCAAAAGTGTAGTGCAGTAGTTAATAAATCTGGAGTAGCTTCGCAGGCTTGCGCGGACGCCGATCCGGCGGTAGTGTCATCTAGTGATAGTGTTGTTAATCCGCTGCGTGCCGAGTCTGCGCCGCTTCCTTCACTACGCGGCCCGCGCAAGCGCAGTAAACAAACCGTAGCAGACGTTGCCCACATTCGCGCACCTGTCGAGCGCCGAAAGCAAAAACTTTTTGTGAATCTTTCCATTGACAATAAGACTGTGCAATTTCAGCTCGACACTGGTTCCGCTGTTACCTTAATTAATAAAGATACTTATGAACTTCTGGGTTCGCCAAAATTATCGCTGTGTCAACAAGTGTTAACAGCTTATAAGCGCAGTAAACAAACCGTAGCAGACGTTGCCCACATTCGCGCACCTGTCGAGCGCCGAAAGCAAAAACTTTTTGTGAATCTTTCCATTGACAATAAGACTGTGCAATTTCAGCTCGACACTGGTTCCGCTGTTACCTTAATTAATAAAGATACTTATGAACTTCTGGGTTCGCCAAAATTATCGCTGTGTCAACAAGTGTTAACAGCTTATACAGGTCAAAATATTCCCGTGCTAGGAACGTGTAGCCTGCCTGCCTCTTTTCAAGGTGTTACGAAAACAGTTGCTTTTGTTGTTCTTCAGGCCAAATCTACACAGAACATTTTTGGACTAGATGCTTTTGACTTGTTTGGTTTATCAATTCAAAGAGATGTGCTTCAAATTTCGTCAATAGTGCCTCAGGATAAAATCAATGCATTGTGTGACAAATATAGTGACTTGTTTTCGCCGGAACTAGGTTGTGCAAAAGACTTCGTGGCACATGTAACTTTAAAAGAATCTGCAGTTCCAAAATTTCGTAAAGCTAGACCAGTGCCTATCGCCTTGCGTGATACTGTTGCCGAAGAACTTAAACGTTGGCAAGATAGTGGTGTGATTTCTCCTGTCTCTGCGAGTCAGTGGGCCTCGCCTATAGTAATTATACCCAAGCCGTCAGGAAAACTTCGTCTCTGTGCGGACTTCAAATCAACAGTGAACAGTCAAACAATTGTAGACACTTATCCCCTGCCCAGACCTGACGAACTAATGGACAAATTAGGACAGTCTCGCTTCTTTTCTAAGATTGATTTAGCAGAGGCATACTTACAGATTCCACTTGATGACGAGTCAAAAAAGTTTTTCGTCATTAATACTCACATGGGCCTTTTTCAATTTCAACGCCTACCCTTTGGCAGTTCTTCCGCTCCCGCTATTTTTCAGCGCTTTTTGGAACAGCTGACAGTTTCTGTACCGTGTTGTTCGAACTATTTAGATGATATTGTGGTATCCGGACGTACAGTTGAAGAACATTTAGCAAACCTGGAGTGCCTTTTCAAAGTTTTGACTGCAGCAGGTCTACGTTGCAATAAAGCAAAGTGTTCGTTTTTTCAAACTGAAATAGAGTACCTAGGCCATGTGATTAATGCCCAAGGAATACATCCCTTACAGTCACATCTTCGAGCAATCAAAGACTTGCCTCCTCCTAAGAATGTGCACGAATTGCAAGCAGTAATGGGAAAGCTTAACTATTATTTCAGATTTATTCCCAATGCCTCTCAGATTGCAGCTCCACTGCATCACTTACGTAGGAAGAATGTTCCTTTTGTTTGGTCCAAAGATTGCCAGGTTGCCTTTGACAACTTAAAGTCTGCACTACTCAGTGATGCATGTCTGATTCTCTTTGACCCCCAGAAGCCTGTAGTGTTAGCAGTTGACGCCTCATCGTACGGTCTGGGCGCAGTAATCTCACATCGTATTGGTTCTCACGGTCGTCCTATTGCCTTTGCATCCAAGCTACTGACGCCGACGCAACAGAATTACAGTCAGATAGAAAAGGAGGCCTTAGCAATCATTTACGGGGTCACAAAGTTTCATCATTATCTCTATGGCAGGAAATTCTATTTGTTGACAGACCACAAGCCTCTCACGTCGTTGTTCTCACCCACAAAGCCGATTCCGCCCCGTACGGCACAAAAGCTTCAGAGATGGTCCTTGATATTGTCTAATTATCAGTATGAGATTTTGTACCGACCTACCACTAAACATGCTAACGCGGACACACTTTCCCGCCTTCCGGTTGGCCAGGATGTATCATTTGATTCTTCAGAAATGGCATGTTGTCAGATAGACTCCAGAGATGCTTCCGCTGTCGCAGACTTCCCTTTGAACTCTCGTCGGGTTGCACAGGAAACAGCTGCGGATGCAGACCTAAGTGTGGTAGCACGTTTTGTTCGCTCAGGGTGGCCTGCCAGAGCCAAAGACATTGATCGGCCTCTGGTTCGACGTTATTTTGCACAACGTCATGCATTATCTTTAAGTCAGGGTATACTGTTGTTGCATACCGACAACGACCAAGCAAGAGTGATTGTTCCTCGTTCCCTGCAACGAGAAGTGTTACGCCTCCTGCATCAAGGACATTGGGTATTGTTAGGACAAAGCAACTGGCCAGACGTCATTGTACCTGGGTTGGTATGGACGCTCAGATAGAGCACATGACGTCACAGTGTACTGTTTGTGCGGAGCGTCAGGCGGCTCCTCCGCAACGTTTCTCGGACTGGCCACGCCCCAAGGGACCATGGCACCGTTTACACATTGACTTTGCCGGACCTTTCTGGAATATGCGCTGGTTAATTGTTGTAGACGCTTTCAGCAAGTTTCCTTTTGTGATTGCCATGAACTCAACACCGGCGTCTAGTACAATTAGTGCCTTAACATCAGTGTTTTGCATCGAAGGTTTGCTTGTAACTATCGACAGTGACAATGGACCTCAGTTTGTTAGTGCGGAATTTCAACAGTTTTGTCGGGTGAATGGCATTCAGCATATCACCACCGCACCTTTTCACCCTCAGTCCAATGGTGAAGAGGAACGTTTCGTTCGAACATTCAAGTCTCACATGGAAAGATGAAAGGTCAGCACTCCAGGCAGCAAGCTCTTCAAATTTTCCTGTCTACGTATCGGTGCATGCCACGTGACGGCCCGTCTCCTGCTGAGCTGCTACACGGCCGCCGTCACCGCACTCTCCTTCACCTGCTGCAGCCTCCCACGCACCGAGTCGGTTCGTATGGCGCTACGCGTTTTCAGGTTTCTACGCCGGTGCTGTACAGGGTGTTTGCTGGAAACAAGAAGACATGGTTGCCGGGCACCATTCAGCGCGTGCTCGGTAGCAATATGTATGTTGTACGTTCTTCCACAGGGTCGGAGCTGCGGCGCCACGCAAACCAATTGCGTCTGCATAGGCCGCGCGATCCTGTCTCCGGTTTCTTGATTCCAGACCCAGTTCACCGCCAGGGAGCACAACCACATCGTTCGTCCCCGGACTACGAGATCGTCCCGATGGAGATCGACGCGACGCCGCCGCTGTCGCCGCCGCAGATGACAGCGTCACCGAGAGGGACTCCGGGACCGTGCGTGCCGCCGCCGCCTGGGCCACGCACCTCAGAAGAAGACCTGCTCCCTCTGGGCGGGGGCGGGCGCCCTTCCCCAGGTTTCGGCGGGTTCCCTGGAGGATCTCAAGGCAAATGCCGGGGCGCGAACGGCGTCTCGATCCCGGCCTCAGCTACGACGCCCGTCCCACCAGTAACGCCCCCGCCCAGGCCCTCCTCCCAGTGCCGTCGCCGTGGCCCTCAGCCCTACGCCACGACGGCGCGGTGGTTTGGGGGGGAGGGGTGTGGTGTCGCACAAGTACAAAGTGCGCGCCACCTACTTTCGCCGCGCGCCGCCAGGCACGCACGGCGCGGCGTTCTCACGA
This sequence comes from Locusta migratoria, assembly GCA_026315105.1. Taxonomy (NCBI): domain Eukaryota; kingdom Metazoa; phylum Arthropoda; class Insecta; order Orthoptera; family Acrididae; genus Locusta; species Locusta migratoria. The sequence goes on from CM048750.1 coordinate 372,123,459, forward strand.
CGACAGCCACGAGCGCCCTCTGCGACAACTCCGCTCGTGGCCAGCACTGAAGGATCGTCCACTTCGGACTGAGATAGCAACGAGTTAGGACCTTCGTAATCAGATAGGCACCAGTGAAGACTTTGCTATCGTACAGGCACTAGGCAGGCCTCTAACGACTATGTATCAACATTCTGCAGTACTATGTAAAACTTAAGTATTGTTACATTCTGTGCAATATATATCTCTTTCTGATTTACTCTAGTGTTTGTAGTTTCTGGCTGCTCCCCTCCGTACCTGCACCAGCGTGTCGGTCTCATTCCACTCGGCCACCGACACCTACGACGAGGCTGGGACACGAAAGCGGCGACGAAGTTGGGACACAAAACTTGCAATTGAAATCATTTCATAATTGTAGTTTTTATTACATTATTATGAATCATTTAAGGAAAGTTTTTAGAAACACTGGTAGTGATTCAGAATAAAAATAAGTGCATTAAAAGCAACATCTTCGTTTTTCTGAGAAGGAATGGCCAAGGTTCATTCATCTTCGTCAGTAGTGGAGAAGTCGTCCAGCGAGATTGGTAGTTCCAATGTTCCAATGTTTGTTAAGCTTAAGGGACTTAACTGCGGGGTCATCAGTCCCTAAACTTACAAACTACTTATGAACTACTTACAAACTAGGACGGCACATATATCCATGCCCGAGGGGGGATTCGAACACCCGACCGTAGTGGCCGTGCAGACCGTGACTGGAGCGCCTCAGTCTCCTCGGCCACCGCGGCCGGCGAGATTGGTAGTCTATATGTCACTGTCGTCATCTTCATCCTGAATTAATATTCCGACTCCGTTGTTGCAGTTGCCCTAGCAGTTCAGGCATGTAACAGAACAGTGTAACAACGCTTTTCTGCGACCACATCTGCCACAGACACATCCTTTCATCCATTGACAAAAAATCATCTTCAAGATTCCGTCAGGGGCAGCATCTAACTCTGAGAGTTTCGGAACTAATTGGTCATTTCAACCCTAATTCGGCGTTCCTCTCCTAACCAAAGGCGTAATTGGTGGTAAGTTCGGGATACATGCTGCTTAACAGCTCCTTCAGCTGGAGGGAGAGCTACTCTTATAGATGATTTGTAGCGGAACTCGATGAGCGATTCTGTGATGGCTGGAGCTCCATACCATTATAGAGTACTCGTGATTCTTACTGCCTCAACGGAGTCGGCGGAAGAAGAACTATTGGCAATATCTCAGCAGCATGTTGTATGATTTTAAACTTCTGGTGCATTTTGACAAACCCCACTTTACTCTTGCAATACGCTACGGATGTTATGTCACAGCCTGTAAATGCATGTAAGAATAACAAATGGGCATTGTTCTTCATTTTCAACTCCTGATGCAGCTATTGTGAAGAATATAAACACGTCTTAACCTATCCTCTTCCTGGTTCTACAAGCAGAATGTTACGATCAGTTAGAGATTTTGCTGTTAAGATAACAGCTAAGTCGACATCCTCTCCAATAATGGCAATCGAGGAATAATGTTATCTGTTGATTGCTGTCTCCAAAATATCAACGTCAGCATAAGCTGAAGCTTGAAGGCCATTTATTCCATTTTTCTGTAGTTGCATCATCGACAGGTTTATCCTATTGTGAAATTTGGAGAGGAAATCCTCTTGCTTCACTGTAATTTTAGTTTCTAGACTGACATTAATTTCCCCACACCTCCTGGGCTGATATCGTCTACTGTTCAGCTGCTTTTATCCTCTCTGATATGTCACAGTACCCGTTAAAAACCACTGTACAACATCTCCCAAGACAATTGGTCTTCAAAAATCTAACATAACCATTGCAACCTGATAATGATTTCGACATTCAGTATGAATCAGAAGGATGTCCAAACCTTCTAAAGATGAACCATTGCTATCTCCCCTTTCTATTCTAGCTTTGATGAGTGATAGTATTCCTTTTTTTGTCACTGTGGAAACACCTGGTCCATCTGTTGTTTTATCACATACAAAACACCATTGCGCGCACTACATTACACAGTCAACATTTTCATAATGACAGGCCGTCGATGTTCGTCGTGGTGCGTCCCCATCGTTAACCCTCTCCCAGGCGTTAGGAACTGACGACGACATGTCCACTGCTGCGCTAATAAATGAGTCTCGGCTCCTCCGCCTCAGAAAAACGAAGATACTGCGTTGAATGCATTTTTTCATCCTGAATTACTTTCAGTGCTTGTAAATACTTTAATTGATTGATTCATAATATTATCAGAAAAGCTACATTTATTTTAAAAAAAGTGTTCTGTTTCAATTGCAAGTACCTTCTTGTCATTGTTAAACTGTTGTTATTTACCATGCTAGCTCGTTTCATGAGGTAAAAACGTCACAACCCCTCAAAACACTCATTTATGGAGGGACATAGAAACTGAGCACAATCTTATAAATTACGCAACTTCCGATTGGCTGAAGATAAGGTAGCAAATGTGCACATCAAATTGAAGGAAATTGAATGCTCTACAACTTTCTTTCAGACAAATCTTCTGTGAAACGATCGAGTGAGTCACTAGAAGTAAATGTTTGACTAAATTAGTGAGGTAAAGATTATTTTTTTCCGAAATTGTCGATTTTAAATAACGTATATCTCGAAAACCGTTGGGAATTCGACGTATATGTATCGAAACAATTTTATAGTAAATTTAATAATCTTTCATTTTTATTTTGATCATATTTTCCTAATGCCGACCGTTTTCGAGATATAAGCGGAAAACCAAAAAATGGTACCTTTTCACCCCCCTCCCCGCTTTAGCTCACCCCCCCAGGGGCGGGGACTTTTGGTATGCTCACCTCCTAACTATCCCTAACAAAGTCCTGAAGTCAAAAATTCTCGCATATTCCATGCACTCTACAATGCATTCATTGATTGGACTAAAGGTAATGATGCCAAAGCCATGTTTTAAAAGAAGCTCTGCAATCCTGGGCCTGAACAGGAGAGAGATTAGACTCATGGTTGGATTTCTGACAGGCCATGGGAATTTCAAAAAACACCTACATACAATGGGAATAACAGAAGAGGACCCTAAATGTAGGATCTGTGATGACGGTGATGAAACTGCATCACATCTAATCTTCGAATGCATTGCATTGGAGAGTAAAAGGCACAGAAGATTTGGGACATCCAGACCCGAAGAAATTGTGTCTAATAAAGAACTGGTAAAGGGACGCCTCGTACTGTTGAAGGGCATTTGTTGGCTTTACTAGATATACAAGGAGCGATACCGCACAATAAACTTAGTTTCGGTGCGGGCAGTGGCGGGTTGGTCCAAGACTGTTTTGGCTTCCCTGAAAAATTCAAATCAAATCAAATTCGCCCTAGAACATTATCTGACGGCATTTCGCTCCTTAGTGACATCATTGCATACTCAATTACCGTCTAGATTATTTGTGGATGGTAGTCAGAAGTTGGTGGAGCCGTAGCTAACCGCATGTAATCGGTACTGAGTAACGAATACTTTAGCTGATACGAAATACTGAATCGTTACTCATGAATACATTCGTTACTTGCATCTACCATATCGATATTAACTTACTCATGAATAAAATCCGCTACTCGAATCTACCGTATCCATACGAATTTACTCTGCATACATTTTGTTATTCGCATCTACCATATCGATACGAACTCTCTAACGAAAAGCAATAAGGAGAATGCATATATTCTGTGATATTATTTATTATGAGATCAAATGTTTGTAAATCTAAACTGAGGTAAACTGACCTAAGGACATCACAGTCACCCATGCCCGAGGAGGGACTCGCACGGATAATCCGCCGAGGCTATGAGATGAGTAATTTATGTAGACATCGTATTGCATAGCTCTCCGATTGGAGATGGTTACTGTTGTTTTGAAACATTTTGGATTATACTTCTTGGTCCGTGTTTGCAGGTTAATCCTGAGTGATCTGATGTCCGCTTTTTACGCAAACATACGTTTTATTGTAGTTATTACATGTAAAAGTTTCAGTTTAATCGTTATTTGTTTTTGATCTCGTCTACTATCAATAGTTTGCAAAAAGTACTCAAAAGTTATCATCTACAGATTTTCATTCATGACGGTATTATCTTAATTGTTAATGTTACATAATACAGTACAACAATCCCGCTGCTCGCAAACTATGATCGGTCACACTGGCATTCGTCACGAAATATTGCTATTGATTCTGACATTCCAAGCTTCTAAGTAAAGTGTGGTAACAGTTCTTAAAATGGAAGTCGCGGCTGGGTCTCGCTAATTTTGATCAATTTGTATGACAACTGTATTTTAATCAGCAGTATAATTGCCTCAAAAAGCAGTCATACAGTTTCTACGTGGCAAATTAAATTTGGAAGTTATATTACAGTAACAGTTAAAAAATTTTCACGGTTTCAGAGACAGTATAGCGGCCGTATTTCTGGGTGGCACTGGTAACGAGAGTAACGATACGTTTGAAACGAGTACTGTTTCGTTTGGTAACAGATACATATTGTGGTGTCCTAACCACCAAGGCAAGGTTGGCCCCACACAACGGAAGAAGAAGTAAGAGACGGTCGCTGCCAGCGGCCCCCAATGAGATCGCAAGGTGCCGCCACGCCCTCCTGAAGTTCGCAGCGCCACCGCCAACCGACGTTAGCTGAGCAAGCTATGTGAAGAGAAAAGTTAGTTGTGTGGAAGACGTGCCATGGAAGAGTGGACTACAGGAAAGGTTGTCTGCATTAGTATGTGGCCCGCTGCAGACTGTTGCAAGTTTTATTGTATATACTCAAGTTACGGAGATCTTGTCTACTATTGAATGTTCAGTTAGACATGAACAGGACATTGTACCAAGTTTGATTTTTGTTACTGTTTACATGATACCGTAGTGACTCTGAAAATGTTATGTTCTTCTGTTTACCCTATGGAAGAATTTCAGTGTAAAATAAAAGAGTGTTTGGTTTGGAGTACATCGTGTCTCAGCCAGCGCCCTTGCCAGCCACTTGCACCTTCCTCAAATTGCCAGTAAGCAATCCATGCCAGAACGGTAATAGGCACTGACGGACGACGAGACAGCACGAATACATTACATATGGATCTTTTCGATACTGTCACGTCTCAGGAAAGACGTAAACCTGTCTGTTGTACAGTGCCATTAGCATGAGGTGTCAATGTTCTCGGTCAACACGAACAGCAATGCATTTCATTGTCTCGCGCCAATAGTGCTTCCCTTTCAGAATTACTGATTTGAGGGTACGGGTCGATCAAACATCTGCGAGGCATTCTGCATATTTGATCACTTCAAACTCATCCATTATCTTACGTTTTGTGATGTTTCCTGACCAGGTGTGTGTGTGTTGTGTGTTTGTGTGTGTGTGTGTGTGTGTGAGAGAGAGAGAGAGAGAGAGAGAGAGAGAGAGAGAGAGAGAGAGAGAGAGAGAGAGAGACTACCGCGCAGGGAGCCCGGGTTAGATTCCGTCAGGAGACTGGAAAAAGTCCGACTCGGTCGGTGAGCAAGAGACTGTTCATCTCAGGGCGTGTGTTCGAGCCCCGCGCTGGACGCTAGTGTGATGTTTCCTGATCAGGTGTATGTTTATGTGTGTGTGTGTGTGTGTGTGTGTGTGTGTGTGTGTGTGTGTGTTGTAACTGTGTGTATGTATGTACCTATATATGCGTATTTCGGTATGCAAACTTACAAGTTAATGGCTCATATTCAACTCAAAAAAACTCTATAAGCCTGATTTAGTATTGGGCAGTGATTGTTGTCTGTGATAGCAAGTGAAAGATTTAAAGTTTGACACTTGTAGACATTTCCTATTCAAAATATCATTTGTAATCTACCGCTTGAATCAAGATATTTGATTTTAATTTCTGTTTACTTTGTCAATGTATGTAACTTGATATGGCCACACCTATGAGCTGTCCTTTCACGCCGGCAGCGGTGGCCGAGCGGTCTGCGACGCGCCAGTCACGTTCTGCACGGCCACTATTGTTGGGGGTTCGAATCCCCCCCTCGGGCATGGATATTTGTACCGTCTTTAGAATTAGCTACTTCATAAGTAATTTGTAAGTTTAGGGAATGATGACCCCGTATATAAGTCCCATAAACACTATAAACATTTGAACATTTGTCCTTTCACTATTGTAGTCAATGGTTCATTACACTATTAATTGCCTTTTAGTAAAAGTAAGATGTCTTGAACTGAAAAAAAAAAAAAAACAGGAAACATAACATTCACTGATCTCTGTCCTTCTTTAGCGGAAATGCCCAGCACTCCTCTTTAAGTACCGTACATAAATTCCTTCTTACATACAAACATGTTTCACACAATAGTCAGACAACATTACAAATTTTGTCCACAAAAGATTCCTATTATTCTTATAACACACGTAATGAACCGTGCATGTATCTCACAGTCTCCAATCTGTACTTACTCATTTAGTCCGATAAATATTATTATTTATTGCCTTGTTTTAAAATTTATTACTGCAGCTCAAATATTGTTATTTCACTCAAGATAGCGTTTGAGAATGCGGTCCTTTTTAAATTTGCCGCGTGTGCACTTCATGGCGGCTGACCATCCACATCGATTATTCTTTTATTCTCGCACTAGATATACTCTGAAATATACTCAGATACGTGGTAAGTCTAAATACTCAATAAAAGACGTTCCAGTTTAAAGATCCTCCTATTTCGACCAGTAAGCAAAAATCATTACACTTCTAAACTGGATACAGACCTCTGATACTCTGCATTAATACCATTGTGTTTCATTTATCGATTATATAAATCGATCTTTTTTTTTATTTTTATTTTTTATTTTTTTATTTTTTTCAAAAATGGCCATACTACACCAAGAATAAATCTAGAATATAATAATAATTATTATATTTCTTTTTCAACGTAAGATAAATACATACAGTAACCCTGCTTCGTGGAATATTTATAGTAATATCATCTCTTTGCCTCAGGCAAAGATTGTGCAAAATAACCAGAAGATTGTCTTTCTAATAGAAACTACATTAAGCCTTCGGGTGGGACGTTACAGTTTGCAGCGACGACGAGAGTCGCAGCACATTTGTCCGGCAGGTAGTGCTGCGCCGAGATGATGTTGACGTCGAAAACCATGCCTCGACATGGCTCAAATGCTGATCATTTCTGCAGAACACACTTATCTACGTGTCGTGTGAATATGAACTTCCTGTCTCTAGTCTTTCAAGGTATTCTGTTTATCCCTGAACGGGCAGTTCATAATTGGCTTGGAGACGAGACATGTTGTCTAGCGAAGTGTTCGGGAATACGAATACTCTGACTGGTGCTAATTAACCTTAGTTTGAAAATTGGAATGAAGATAAAATTTATAGAGGTACTGGATTTTCGATGCAGATAGATCTAGTGAACATACTCAATAGTAAACACAGAACCTTTTGTTAAGTGCAAAAAACTACTACATTTTACTTAGAATTTTTTTCTACATGCACAAGCCAATCACTGTAAACACATGAAAAGATAAGTTTGTTAATATAGTACAAGCCGCAGTGGAATGGCCGAGCGCTCTAAGGCGCCTTGCTGCGGAGCATGCAGTTGCTTCTTGACGGAGATTCTTCCCTCGGGGCCGGCCGCGGTGGCCGAGGGGACTGAGGCGCTTCAGTCACGGTCTGCACGGCCACTACGGTCGGGGGTTCGAATCCCCCCTCGGGCATGGATATTTGTGCCGTCTTTAGTATAAGGTAGTTCTTAAGTAGTTTGTAAGTTTAGGGACTGATGACCCCGTAGTTAAGTCCCATAAGCTTAACAAACATTTGAATTTTCTTCCCTCGGGCACGAGTGTGTGTGTTGTCCTCATATTAGTTAAAAGTAGTTTAGGTAGTTTGTAAGCCTAGGGACTGATAACCTCAGACTTCCCTTAGATTTACAAATATTTGAGCATCTGAAACTTCCTGGCAGATTAAAATTGTGTGCCGGAAACGGGACTCGAACCTGCGACCTTACCCTTCCGCACTACCGACTGAGCTATCCCGACACGACTCTCGATGACGCCTCAAATCTTTACTTCCGCCACTACCTCGCCACAGCCTAAGGGATGTTTCCAGATACATCACTTAGGCTGTGGCTAAGCCATGTCTCCACCATAACCTTTTTTCCAGGAGTGCTAGTCTTTCATGTTTCGCAGGAGAGCTTCTGTGAAGTTTGGAAAGTAGGAGGCGAGGTACTGGCGGAAGTAAAGTTGTGAGGCGGCATCGTGAGTCGTGTCGGGATAGCTTAGTCGGTAGAGCGCTTGCCCGCGAAAGGCAAAGGTCCCAGGTTCGAGTCCCGGTTCCGGCACACAATTTTAATCTGCTAGGAAGTTTCATATCAGCGCACACTCCGCTGCAGTTCATTCTGGAATTTGAACATCTGATTGTTCTACAGAAATAAAAAAAAAAAAAAAATTGGTTGGACAGAAAGTACGAGTGGTGTTCAAATTAAAACTGTTGAAATTTGAATATGCTGCTTCGAGATAACGTAGTTCGACATCTGCGGACGGGAAGCATGCGTCGTCACTGCCATCTAAAAAAATTCAAGGCTGCATCCTCAGCAGGAGAGGTGATGCTCGGCCGTCTTTTTCGACGTCCGAGATCCGCTACTCATCGAATTCCTCGAGCATGGAGAAATCATTAGCAGAGACGTGTACTTTGTGGCACTCCGTAGCCTAAGCGAGTCTGTCAAGAGCAAACAAACGTCCTGGGCTGCTCACGGAGAAAGTGATTCTGCCCCACGATAACGCACGTCCACACGTCTCCAGGGTCACACAGAGTGATGTGGACAAGTTCAAGTGGGAGCAGCTTGAGCATCCGCCCTACAGCCCGGACATGCCGCCCTGTGACTTCCATCTGATTTAGAAAATATCGTTCATGCGGAATACATCTAGCTCTTTATTCACAGGAAGTGATGGGTGCTATCTACAAGGGTTCGCAAATCGATTCCGTGTTTCTTGATATCCAAAAGGCTTTTGACACCGGCTTTTAATCAAATTACGTGGTTATGGTATATCGCCCCAAATTTGCGACTGGATAGGGGATTTCCTGTCAGAGAGGACACTTAGTTAGTAGTAATCGATGGTAAGGCATCGACTAAAACAGAGGTGATATCGGGCGTTCCACAGAATAGTGTTATTGGTCCTCTGCTGTTCCTTATTTACATAAACGATTTAGGGGAAAATCTAAGTAGCTCCTTTAGGTTGTTTGCAGATGACGCCGTCATTTACCGTCTAGTGAAATCATCTAAAGATCAAAACAAACTGCAGAACGATCTGAATAAGATATCAGTGTGGTGTAGAAATTGGCAATTGACTCTAAATAATGAGAAGTGTGAAGTCGTCCACATGAGTACGAAAATAAATCAATTAAACTTTGTTTACGAGATAAATCAATCAAAAGTGAAGGCCGTAAATTCCACAAAATACCTAGGAATTACTATTACTGCAGACTTAAACTGGAAAGAACACGTAGATAATGTTCTGGGAAAGGCGAACCAGAGACTGCGTTTTATTGGCAGAACCCTTTAAAAGATGTAACAGAACTACAAAAGAAACTGCATACACTACGCTTGTCCGTCCATTTTTGGAGTATTGCTACCCAGTGTGGGAGCCTTATCAGGTGGGTTTGACGGAGGACATCGAAAGAGTCCAAAGAAGGGCAGCTCGTTTCGTATTGTCACGATACAGGGGAGACAGCGTTACGGAAATGATACAGGACCTGGGATGGGAATCATTACAACAATGGCGCTCATCGCTGAGGCGTGGGCTACTTACTAAACTCCAATCGCCAACATTCTCCTCAGAATGCGAAAATGTATTGTTGACTACCACTTACATAGGTAGAAATGACCATCAGAATAAAGTACGGAAAATCAGAGCTTGAACGGAGAGATTCAGGTGCTCTTTCTTCCCGCGCGCTATTCGAGAATGGAATGGGAGATAAATAGTATCATGGTGGTTCGATGAACCCTCTGCCAAGCACATAAATGTGATTTGCAGAGTATCCCATGTAGATGTTTGCCTAAAAAAGAATCTCAAACGGAAGCGCTTCAACTCGGACGACGAGCTGAAGGACACAGGAGAGGACTGGCTCTTATCACAACCACAGGATTTCTGTGAACAGGGAATCCTTCGACTAGGTAAACAGTGGGAAATTTTTGCTCAGGCCTCTGGTGAATACTTTTCAATAAAGACTTCAATTATACGCATCGTGTCGTTTCGTGTAAAAGGTGATCAAGCTCTTTCCGTCTGAGACCATTTGTGCAGCGTATGTGCAACGTAGGTCACAGTGATGGCGGTATGTAAGCAAGGCATTACTGGGCCATCGTGCCTTTCCCTCGTGTATGCAGTAAACACGGAAACGTGAAGAGAACGGACGTTATCGCCAACAGCGTTCAGACGAACGAGCAGTAATTCTTTCCCGGGATACTGAAGGGCAAACACAGTCTGATGTTGACCGCAGAACGTGTACGGGGCATCGCGAGTGCGGAAAACCACACCTGCGGAAGGGCGCCCGTGGCAGTCCGTCTGGGGGCCGACTTGTTCAGTTATCGCGCAAGTTAGGCTGACTCCAGACAAGTACATTGCTGTGTTCAAACTGTACTTCCTTTGGACGATTACCCACAAGATGGAGTTCCAAAGCGAAATCTACAATTATATATTTTTGACGACGTTACAGCGTTCACTTTTAATGAAATAAATCGCAATTTGCGATCACTTATGGCTTCACTGTACTAGGTTTAGATGTAATACCAATGTGCGGCGAATGAAAACCTAGTACAGTGAAGCCATAAGTGATCGCAAATGAGATTTCGTTCATTAAAAATGAACGTTGTAACGTCGTCAAAAATAGATATTTGTATACAAGCCGAGGCTGGGCTCCTGACGACAATTAATTGTGTCTCGATACCTCATGGTTTGTTATCATTGATGCGGGAATACAGTGTTGTAGCTACGAGCTTTACAGAATTAAGCGGCTGTGGTAATAGGAAAGAGACAGTGTGGCAAATGGAGATTTGTGTGTGGCGGGAGACGTGCAGGGAAGAGTCCTCTGCAGTGGGGCTGATCACTGTGTCCTCGGTGGCGGAGTGGTCAACGCGTCTGCCTAGTAAGCAGGAGATCCCGGGTTCGCATCCCAGCCGGGCACAAATTTTCATTCGTCGCACATTGGTATTACATCTAAACCTAGTATAGTGAAGCCATAAGTGATCGCAAATTGCGATTTATTTAATTAAAAACGAAATCTAGTAACATTGGAGGTGAAGACTCACAAACCCGAAGAAAAATATTGCATAGTGTGCTTTTTGATAATCCATTCTGCCAACTGATCGTCTTCCGAAAATGTTGTGTTGACTCTAGACACAACAGTATCCACGAGAGACAGCAAACTACAGAAATCCTCCATATCCATCATAACAAAATTTTTTAAATATGAAAGAAAATCAAATGAATATGAGTGGCTAAGACTGTTCTACATCTACATGGAATATTCTGCAAATCACATTTAAGTGCCTGGCAGAGGGTTCATCGAACCACCTCTATACTATTTATCTCCCATTCCATTCTCAAATAGCGCGCGGGAAGAAAGAACACTTGAATCTCTCCGTTCAAGCTCTGATTTCTCGTATTTTGTTCTGATGATCATTTCTACTTATGTTAAGTGGCATTCAACAATATATTTTCGCATTTGGAGAGAATATTAGCGATTGGAGTTTCGCAAGTAGCCCACGCCGCAGCGATAAGCGCCGTTATGTAATGATTCCCATCCCAGATCCTGTATCATTTCCGGAATGCTGTCTCCCCTGTATCGTGACAATACGAAACGAGCTGCCCCTCTTTGGACTCTTTCTATGTCCTCCGTCAAACCCACCTGATAAGGATCCCACACTGGGCAGCAATACTCAAAAAATGGACGGACAAGCGTAGTGTATGCAGTTTCTCTTGTAGTTATGTTGCATCTTTTAAGGGTTCTGCCAATAAAAGGCAGTCTCTGGTTTGCCTTTGCCAGGACATTATCTACGTGTTCTTTCCAGTTTAAGTCCGAAGTAATAGTAATTCCTAGGTATTTAGTGGTGTTTACGACCTTCACTTTTGATTGATTTATCTTTTAAACAAAGTTTAACGGATTTCTTTTTGTACTCATGTGGACGACTTCACACTTCTCATTATTTAGAGTCAATTGCCAATTTTTACACCATACTGATATCTTATTTAGATAGGAAGCACTGTTACCTGCGTCACCAATTTGAACCGAATAACAGCTACTCATTGCGCAGTCAGATACAATGTTAAGCGAGATTAGAAACCAGTAGCTGAGAAGGTTTCGCAACCCAAAGATACACTATGACTAGCCACATCTGAAATTCTCGTCTTGACGATGCTCTTATGAGAGAATGTCTCCAGCTGGTACGCTTGTTATTACCTCTTTTATATTGCCTTCTACAATGTCAGCACAATAAGAATTCTTTATGTAATGTTCATACTTGCAATGTTGGGAAAGAAAAGAATGGAGAATTTAAACTGTGCTTTATAGGCAAGCATGAACTCATCGGTTTTTATTTGAAGAATTAACGTTCATTCCGTGAAACGGAGCAGTAGTTTTCTTATATGGAGTTCTGCAGAAACGATAGCGGGGAACACATAGCAGAACCAGCGTGAAACGACGTTTTGTAAGCGGCAGCGCTATACGATCCTTCTCTAAACGACTTGGTTGCAGCATAGTCACACGACTCGTGTCAAACTCAGCACGATTTACTCATAAGCGGTGTTTTCCCAATGCCATAAGCAGGTAATAGGGGAAACAGGCTTCAGACAGTTTCAGACAGCTTTGTAATTAATGTGAAAAATAGATTTGACCTGTTGCCTCAGTCAGAATCGGATGAGCCTCATGTAGCTGAAGCTGTAGAAAGGACACAAACTTTCAAGAAGGATTTGAAAAAGGTAGGGAAAACTGAGAAAAGAAAGGAAGTCTTGTTGTTAGGTAGCTCCCATGGTAGAGGTGTTGGCCAACTACTGGAGGAAGAGCTAGGATCAGAGTACCAGGTCACAAACTTTTTCAAACCAAATGCGGGCCTGGGTCAGGTAACAGAGGATATAGGTTCTTTATGTAAAGATTTCACAATACAGGATACCGTGGTTATAGTGGGTGGTCCAGGAAACAGCATTGACAGAAACTGTGAATATTCTATAGAGTGTGACCTGGTGAATTTTGTGTCCCAACTTCGTCGCCGCTTTTGTGTCCCAGCCTCGTCGTAGGTGTCGGTGGCCGAGTGGAATGAGACCGACACGCTGGTGCAGGTACGGAGGGGAGCAGCCAGAAACTACAAACACTAAATTAGAAAGAGATATATTTTGCACAGAATGTAACAATACTTAACTTTTATATAGTACTGCAGAATGTTGATACATAGTTGTTAGAGGCCTGCCTAGTGCCTGTACAATAGCAAAGTCTTCACTCGTGCCTATCGGATTACGAAGGTCCTAACTCGTTGCTATCTCAGTCCGAAGTGGCCAGTCCTTCAGTGGTGGCCACGAGCGGAGTTGCAGCAGAGGGCGCTCGTGGCTGTCGTCGTGAGAACGCCGCGCCGTGTGTGCATGGCGGCGCGCGGCGAAAGTAAGTGGCGCGCACTTTGTACTTGTGCGACACCACAGTGAAGATATCGTCGGCAACGAAGCATACTAGTGTGGGGTTTGTGTCTGTCTTGAGGCTCCATGATCGGCCTCATTTGAACTCTTCTGTCAGGAAAGTAAAGTTGGAGTTGCAACGGCTACTCATGTCAGATATGGGGTCCCATATTGGTATGATTCCTGTGGATGATATCTGTATGTGGGACTACAGTAGGCATGGCCTTCACCTCAACAGGAAAGGGAAGGGAAAACTCAGCACAATTTACTCATAAGCGGTGCTTTGCCAAGGTCATAAGCAGGTCAAGGCCTGCAACGAGTGGGAGGGGCAGAGGACGTTCGTCAATGGAGCGCTAAGCAAAATGGAACAGCTGTCATCCGGTGAAGCCTGCACAAACTTCACGGAGCCACTTATGCGGACGTCTTAGCGCGAAGGACACGTTTCTATTTTTGTGCAAGGCGAGAAAACGTCTTCACCAAAATATCGAAGTTGCTAGAAACTAGTGCTTCAAAACCGATATCATTTGATCAACGTACTAATTCCGAAATGGGGGACATGGTAATAGGTATTTTCGGTGTAGAGAAGCAGCTGAGGGAGCTAAATACGGAAAAGTCTGCTGGTCCGGATGGAATACCAGTTCGGTTTTACAAAGACTATTCTGCGGTATTGGCCCCCTACGTAGCTTGCATTTATCGCGAATCTTTAATTCAGCGCAAAGTTCCTAGTGATTAGAAAAAAAAAGCGCATGTGACTCCCGTTTATAAGAAAGGCAAGAGAACTGACCCACACAATTACAGGCCAATATCGTTGACATCAGTTTCATGTAGAATTTTAGAGCATATTCTCAGTTCGAATACAGTAAATTTCTTTGAAATGGAAAAGCTTCTTTCTATGAATCAGCACGGGTTTAGGAAACATCGTTCATGTCAAACTCAGCTTGCCCTTTTCTCACATGACATCTTGCGAGCCATGCATGAAGGGCAACAGGCGGGTTGTGTTTTTCTCGACTTCAAAAAGGCGTTCGACGCGGTGCCACACTGCAGACTGCTAACGAAGATACGAGCTTATGGAATAGGTTCACAGATTTGTGACTGGCTGGAAGACTTCCTAAGTAATAGAACGCAGTACGTTTTTCTCGACGGCGAGTGTTCATCAGAGGCGAGTGTATCGTCAGGCGTGCCCCAGGGGAGTGTGATAGGACCGCTATTATTTTCTATCTATATAAATGATCTGATGGACAGAGTAAGTTGTAATATGCGGCTGTTGCTGACGATGCTGTGGTGTATGGAGGGGGGGTGTCGTCTTTAACTTACTATAATAGCATACTGGATAGCTTAGACGAAATTTCTAGTTGGTGCGAAGAATGGCAACTAGCTCTCAATGTAGAAAAATGTAAGGTGATGCGCATGAGTGGTAAAAACAATCCTATAATGTTCGAATACAGCATTAGTAGTGAGCTTCTTGATGCTGTCGCGTCGTTCAAATATCTAGGTGTAACATTGCAGAGCGATATGAAATGGAACAAGCATGTAAGGACAGTTGTGAGTAGGGCGGACAGCCAACTTCGGTTTATTGGGAGAATTTTGGAAAGATGTACTTCACATGTAAAGGAGACCGCGTATAAAACGCTAGTACGACCACGTCTCGAGTATTGCTCAAGTGTTTGGGACCCGCAGCAGATCAGTTTAAAGGAAGACATAGAGGCGGTTCAGAGGCGAGCAGCTAGATTTGTTACCGGTAGGTTCGACCAATGCGCGAGTGTCACGGAAATGCTCCGGGAACTCAATTTGGGATCGCTGGAGGAAAGATGACGTTCTTTTCGTGAATTTCTGTTAAGTAAATTTAGAGGGCCGGAATTTGAAGCTGAGTGTAGTACGATTTGCTGCCGCCTACTTACATTTCGCGTAAAGATCACAAAGACAAGATAAGAGAAATTAGGGCTCGTACGGAGGCATATAGGCATTATTTTTTTCCTCGTTCTATTTGGAAGTGGAATAGGAAAGGAAATTCCTAGTAGTGGTACAGTGTACCCTCCGCCACGCACCTTACGGTGGATTGCGGAGTATGTATGTAGATGTAGATGTATTCTAGAAGTAAAACCTCCGACTCCATAAAGAATCCCTGTGTATAAAACCGCTTCAAGTTTCTGATGACCTTTCAAAAGTATTAGTGTTTTAAATCTTTGACTTCAAGCATATAATCGAGGAAATTTTTAGAAATTGTGTTTTAAGTTTGTTAGAAATCACCAAAAGTACTCGTTATGAAACAATGGATGAATATAGAATAATTTACTATTCACAGTGGCGGCGCGTCCTATCTTTTTACTGGTCCAGTAAACCCCTAGAAAAAAGCACGTCGTGAAAAAAACAAAAATAAAAGTGTTTTAAACTATCATTTTTCGTTTCATTCTTCTATCAGATCATATTATATGCACATTCAAAGTATTTTTATCACATAAGAAACGTTTAACGTCGCGGAGACAGTGCGTATACGAGTCGTAGTGAGGCCGCTAAACATAGGCGCCAGTGGCCGCAGCTTTGCAATGCACATGCGCGGCTGAGGTTCAGAATCTCTTCTGAATCCCATGGAGGCAGCATTGGGCATGGTGGGGCGAGGGGAGACGCCAGCTACTGGCTACTCGAGCTCTGGCAGTTACGCACAAATAGTCCCGAAGCAAAGGAAATGTAGCTAGTGCGCAGCTGTTTCATAACGAGAACTTTTGCTGATTTCTAACAAACTTAAAACACAATTTCTAAAAATTTCCTCGATTATATGCTTGAAGTCAAAGATTTAAAACACTAATACTTTTGAAAGGTCATCAGAAACTTGAAGCGGTTTTATACACAGAGATTCTTTATGGAGTCGGAGGTTTTACTTCTAGTATACATCTACATCTACATACATACTCCGAAATCCACCATAAGGTGCGTGGCGGAGGGTACACTGTACCACTACTAGGCATTTCCTTTCCTATTCCACTCTCAAATATAACGAGGAAAAAAAGAATGCCTATATGTCTCCGTACGAGCCCTAATTTCTCTTATCTTGTCTTTGTGATCTTTACGCGAAATGTAAGTAGGCGGCAGCAAATCGTACTACACTCAGCTTCAAATTCCGGCCCTCTAAATTTACTTAACAGAAATTCACGAAAAGAACGTCATCTTTCCTCCAGCGATCCCAAATTGAGTTCCCGGAGCATTTCCGTGACACTCGCGCATTGGTCGAACCTACCGGTAACAAATCTATCTGCTCGCCTCTGAACTGCCTCTATGACTTCCTTTAAACTGATCTGCTGCGGGTCCCAAACACTTGAGCAATACTCAAGACGTGGTCGTACAAGCGTTTTATACGCGGTCTCCTTTACATGTGAAGTACATCTTCCCAAAATTCTCCCAATAAACCGAAGTCGGCTGTCCGCCTTACTCACAACTGTCCTTACATGCTCGTTCCATTTCATATCGCTCTGCAATGTTACGCCTAGATATTTGAACGACGCGACATCAAGAAGCTTACTACTAATGCTGTATTCGAACATTATGGGATTGTTTTTACTACTCATGCGCATCACGCGTATTGCCAAATGTATTGAAGCTGAAGGACATCAAAAAATGTTCAAATTTTTGTAGAGCTTATGGGACTTAACTACAGGGTCATCAGTCCCTAAACTTACAAACTACTTACGAACTATCTAATACTACGGACGGCACAAATATACATGCCCGAGGGGGGATTCGAACCCCCGACCGTAGTGGCCTTGCAGACCGTGAGTGGCTCGCCTCAGTCCCCTCGGCTACCGCGGCCGGAGAAGGACATCATTTTGTGCATTTATTGAAGTCATGAGGTAATTACAGGTAATCACACAGTAACAGCATGTGTTCTCATAATGTATGATAATTTCACAAAAGTACATGTATGACATTGGTGCTTTTAAGTCGTTGTGTAGATCATTTTTATTCCTGATATTGTATGTATGAACTGAGCTGTTTGTAGGGAAAAGTGATATATTACTGTCCGTGAATTTACTCCACAAATAATACGTATTACACGTTTTTGGACTCTGAAGACTATTGACTGACTTGAAGAGTTACCCCAAAATATTATACCATATGATATTAGAGAATGAAAGTAAGCAAAGTATGCAAGCTTTGTTATTTTTATGTCTCCTATGTCTGATAATACTCGTATTGAAAATACAGATTTGTTGAGTCGTTTCCGCAGTTCTGTAGTGTGCTCCTCGCAACTACATTTATTATCAAGCTGTTATCCCAGGAATTTAATACTGTCAACCTCTTCTATCTGCTCTTCTTCATACTTAATGCATATGCTGACGGGAAATCTCTTACATGTTCTGAACTGCATGTAGTGAGTCTTTTCAGTTTAATGACAATGAGTTGGCTTTAACCCATTTATTTATGTTCATGAAAATATCATTAGCAGACCTTCTATAACTATGCTTGACGTTCTTTTTATTGCAATACTAGTGTCATCTGCAAACAATACGAACTCTGCTTCTGGTAGTGTAACTGATGAGAGGTCATTAATGTACACAAGAAAAAGTAATGGCCCTAAGATGGATCCTTGTGGAACACCACATGTAATTTCTTCCCAATCCGATGATGACTGTTGGCTTGATTCACTAGTCACTTGCACTGATACCTGTTTGTGAGATACGACTTGAACCATTTTGCAGCATTTCCCGTGACCCCATAGAATTCTAATTTACTTGAAAGGATGGTTCACACAATGAAATACCTTTGACAGATCACAGAAAATACCTTCTGCTTGCTATTTATTGTCTTGTATATACGTGTGGCGTCTATTCCGAAAGAACAGTTGTTATTCTTTAATATTCACAGAAAATATGACATCAACTGCGATTGGGCAAAGCTGAAAATGTGTACCCAGCCTGGATTCGAAGCCGGGTCTCCTGCTTTCTAGGCAGTTGCGCTGGCTCCTACACCACTGGGGACACAGTGATCACCGGCCACGGTGGTCGAGGGGACTGAGATGCTCCACTCACGGTCTGCATGGCCACTACGGTTGGGGGTTTGAATCCTTCCTCAGGCACGGATATTTGTCCCGTCCTTAGTATAAGGTAGTTGATAAGTAGTTTGTAAGTTTAGGGACTGATGACCCCGTAGTTAAGTCCCATAAGCTTAACAAACATTTGAATATTTGACACAGTGACGACCGCACCTGCAAGGACTACCTAAGCACGCCTCCCGTCAGATACAAATTCCCAGCTTCACCCTGCCCACGGTACTCAAACTCCCAGTGTCCTCAAGTGGTGTAGGGGTCAGCGCAACTGCCTAGAAAGCAGGAGACCCGGGTTCGAATCGAGGCTAGGTACACATATTCAGCTTCGCCCAATCGCAGTTGATGTCATATATTCTGTGAATATTATTACCTTGTGCTTAGTATAAGCAACATAGCGTTTTGTTTTTCGTTTGATGCTTATTTCGTGAGATATTTGGCCCAGTCACTATCAAAGGACCACCCTGTATACAAGTGGATGTATATCTGGCTTGGAGGGGGAGCGATATGCAGCCAACAGTAGCCAGGTAATTAATCGGCAGTGTTGCGCGTGTAGACGGTAGGCCCGCGCCGTGACTCGGGAGCCGGCAGGCGAGGTCGCGCAGTAAGATCACAGCAGGTGGTGGTGGGGGGAATGTCGGCTTGTTTGTGACAGCGGCAGAGGACACGCGATAAGGGGCCGTGCCGTGCCGTGCGTTAGCACGCAGCCGCCGCTGTTAGCAGGCGGCGGCCAAGGGCGGCACTGAGCTGTGGGCGTGGGCGTGTTTGTGCCGGCGGCGCGTACGTCTACTGTACGAGGTGCATTCAAGTTCTAAGGCCCCCGATTCTTTTTTTTTCTAATTAACTACTCACCCGAAATCTATGAAACTGGCGTTACTTCTCGACGTAATCGCCCTGCAGTTGTACACATTTTTCACAACGCTGGCGCCACGATTCCATGGCAGCGGCCAAGGCTTCCTTAGCATTTTTTTTTTTTTTTTTTTTTTTTTTTGACCACTGGAAAATCGCTGAGGCAATAGCAATACGGCTGGTGAATGTGCGGCCACGGAGAGTGTATTTCATGGATGGTTGTTGTTGTTGTTATGGTCTTCAGTCCGGAGACTGGTTTGATGCAGTTCTCCACCCTACTCTGTCCTGAGCAAGCCTTTTCATCTCCTCACAAGGACGGCAGCCCACATCCACTTGAATCTGCTTACTATACGCGTCTCTTGGTCTCCCTCTGCGATTTTTACCCCGTACACTTCCCTCCAATGCTAAATTTACGATTCCCCGATGTCTAAGAATGTGTCCTACCAAGCGATCCCTTCTTTTAGCCAGGGAATGCCAAAAATTCCTTTTCTCACCAATTCTGCTCAGTACTTCTTCATTGGTTATGCGATCTACCCACCTGATATTCAGCAATCTTCTGTAGCGCCACATTTCAAAAGCCTCTATTCTCTTCCTGTCCGCACTGCTTATCGTCCATGTTTCACTCCCGTACAAGGCAACACTCCACACAAATGCCTTCAGGAAAGACTTCCGTGCACTTTAATATTCGATGTTAGCAAATTTCTCTTTTTCAAAAATGCTTTTCTTCCCATTGCCATTCTGCATTTTATATCCTCTGTACTGCGACCATCGCATGTTATTTTACTACCCAAGTAACAAAACTCATCTACCACCTTCATTGTTTCGTTACCTAATCTAATTCCTTCAGCATCGCCTGATTTTCTAAGACCGCATTCCATTCTTTTTGTTTTGCTCTTGTTAATGTTCATTTTATACACTTTCTTCAACACACTGTTCATTCCATTCAACTGCTCTTCCAGGTCCTTTGCTGTCTCTGACAGAATTACAATGTCATCAGCAAAACGCAATGTTTTCATTTCTTCACCCTGTACTTTAATCCCTATTCCAAATTTTTTCTTGCTTTCCTTCACCGCCTACTCGATGTACAAATTGAATAACATCGGAGAAAGGCTACAACCCTGTCTTACTACCTTCCCAACTGATGCTTCCCTTTCATGCCCTTCGAGTCTAATAACTGTAGTCTGGCTTTTGTACAAGTTATAAATAACTCTCCTTTCCCTATATTTTACCCCTGCTGACTTCAGAATTTGAAAGAGTGTATTCCAGTCAACATTGTCAAATGCTTTCTCCAAATCTACAAAAGCTAAAAATGTAGGTTTGCCTTTCCTTAATCTATCTTCTAAGATAAGACGTAAAGTGAGTATTGCCTCCCGGGTTCCTATGTTCCTCCTGAATCCAAACTGATCTTCCCCGAGGTCAGCTTCTACCAGCTTTTCCATTCTCATGTAGATAATTCGTGTTAAAATTTTGTAACCATGACTTATCATTGATGGAAAAAGCCAAAAGTCACTAGGAGCCAGGTCAGGTGAGTAGGGATCATGAGGAATCACTTCAAAGTTGTTATCACGAAGTAACTGTTGCGTAACGTTTACTCAATGTGCGGGTGCGTTGTCTCGGTGAAAACAGCACACGCACAGCTCTTCCCGGACGTTTTTGTTGCAGTGCAGGAAGAAATTTGTTCTTCAAAACATTTTTGTACGATGCACCTGTTACCGTAGTGCCCTTTGGAACGTAATGGGTAAGGATTACGCCCTCGCTGTCCCAGAACATGGACAACATCATTTTTTCAGCACTTGCGGTTACCCGAATTTTTTTTGGTGGCGGCGAATCTGAGTGCTTCCATTGAGCTGACTGGCGCTTTGTTTCTGAATTGAAAAATGACATCCACGTCTCATCCATTGTCACAACCGACGAAAAGAAAGTCCCATTCATGCTGTCGTTGCACGTCAACATTGATTGGCAACATGCCACACGGGCACCCTTGTGGTCGTCCGTCAGCATTCGTGGAACCCACCTGGAAGACACTTTTCGCATTTTCAAGTCGTCATGCAAGATTGTGTGCACGGAACCCACAGAAATGCCAACTCTGAAGGCGATCTGTTCAACAGTCATTCGTCGACCTCCCAAAACAATTCTCTCCACTTCCTCGATCAAGTTGTCAGACCGGCTTGTGCGAGCCCGAAAATGTTCAAATGTTTGTTAAGCTTAGGGACTTAACTACGGGGTCATCAGTCCCTAAACTTACAAACTACTTACGAACTAGGATGGCACAAATATCCATGCCCGAGGGGGGATTCGAATCCCCGACCGTAGTGGCCGTGCAGACTGTGATTGGAGCGCCTCAGTCCCCTCGGCCACCGCCGCCGGCGCGAGCTCGAGGTTGTATCTGTTTGTTGTCACACGATGTTCTGCCTTCATTACTGTCGTACCCACGAACGCACTTTCGACACATCCATAACTCCATCTCCACATGTCTCCTTCAACTGTCGATGAATTTCAATTGGTGTCATACCACGCAAATTCAGAAAACGAATGATTGCACGCTGTTCAAGTAAGGAAAACGTCGCCATTATAAGTGTCTAAAACAGTTCTCATTCTCGCCGCTGGCGGTAAAATTACAACTGCCGTACGGTGCTGCCATCTCTGGGACGTATTGACAATGAACGCGGCCTCATTTTAAAACAATGCGCATGTTTCTATCTCTTTCCAGTCCAGAGAAAAAAAATCGTAAGCCTTAGAACTTGAATGCACCTCGTACTGTACGTCTCTGACAGGACGCGCGGGAGCGTGCCCTGTCGTAGGGACAGCGAATCCAAGTGCTGTCCCACTGAAGGGCAATGACGTGGCACAGGCTCGGCGAGCTCGAATCTCATAGAGTGGCGATAGGTTCGCCATGTTTGAGGTAAACTGAACTGCCGTCCGCCATGTTTTTGGGGTATCACCTGACAGCTGGTATGCAACACCCACTCGAAACAGTTCCAGGTTTTAAACAAAGATTGACTATTGAAAACGGATGAGCATCAAGTTCCGTCAGACTTTTTCCAAGCTGCGAATAAACGAGCCTGGTAGTAAATTTTCTAAAAATGCAGTAATAAATTATCGCGAATTTGTCAGTATTATAGTTCCAGTTCGAAGCATAGCAGCTGCTTAGCTGAGGTTTGCAATAGCAACCAAAGTGCCGCTGCGAAAATATTTGTATTGATTTTAATGCACGTACTTGGTCGAAACGAGCTGCGAAACATACGGTGAACAATAATTGTTATGACGAACACTCATGACCATGGAAAAAAAATGTTCAAATGTTTGTATAGCTTATTGGACTTAACTATGGGGTCATCAGTCCCTAAACTTACAAACTACTTATGAACTAGCTAATACTAAGGACGGCACAAATATCCATGCCCGAAGGGGGATTCGAACCCCCGACTGTAGTGGCCGCGCAGACCGTGACTGGAGCGCCTCAGTCCCCTCGGCCACCGCGGGCGGCATGACCATGGGTTTGTATCTACTGTTAATATGTTGTAACAACTGCTTTCATGAAGTCAAGTATACACGTATCTTGTGTTTACTAAACCTGTTAAGTCTCCAAACGTGTAAAATTGCCGTTAATGGGCTTGGTTGTAAACTTTGGTGGGCGAAATTTGAGTACAAAGACGAAAGTGACAACAGAACATTACAATAAAAATGCGCCTGGGTCAGCTCTCACAAAAACATTCCACACCAAAATAACGTATCATTAATAAGTTCCGTTGTTGCCAAGGTGAAATAAGAACATATTTGTTCCAAAGAACACAAAAATATACAAGTGAAAAGATTCTGGCTGTCACTACTGCGTCCACACTTTGCACTGGTTGCATATTAAGCATGGACGATCAAGTATTGTACACAAATACGGTGTAGACACTCAAAAGTAGGGTTTCATGAACCACAGGAGCGACAGAAGAAGAAATATCTAAAAAACACACCAACACTAGGTAGAAAACTGAGCACTTTTTATGGTGTGTACTTCAAAGGAATTGCAGGTTAGATCATCTGAAGCTTCACTCTTTGGACAGCTAAGTACCACCAGGAATTTTGTTTGAGTATAGACAGAGTGAGATCAAACAAGGCAAAATATTTGGAATTTTTGCATGAAATGAATTACTAGTCTTTCATAACTTCTATTTGCGCATTTAAATGCTGAATACGCCTTAGGCATATTTGAACAGGAAAAATTGTACAGACAGTACACCCTACATACAGTATACACTAAATACAGCACTTGAAGCTCAGCAACAACATACGACAGACAGACTCCTCTCAAGTGTACTGACCACCAAAAATATGGCGGCCGAGTTTACACAGGTTGCCGCAAAGAGCGCTGTAACTCGTGTGTCATCCACTCTATGAAATTTAAGCTCGTTGGTGACGACACTCGGGTGAATTTTTGTTACCAACGACCTATATAAACAACATAGAATGACTAAGGTGCTGCCATACTTGAAGCAAATTGGAAGCTCGGCCGCCATGTTTTACAACGTCACGTAGGCGTAACCAGTCGTCTTTCACTTTGTGCAATGACTCAACAAACCATTCTCTACCTGCTTATTGTTATTTTTGTAGCCAAGCTAATGTGGATAAAGGATAAATGATAGACAATAAGTCTGTGGTAGACAATTCGGAAATTGTAATTACAAATGTCACTGAAAGGAAGATATAAGATGAACATTAACAAGAGTAAAACGAAGGTAATGGAATGTAATGTCAGAAAATCAGACGATGCTGAAGGAATTAGATTAGGTAATGAGACAATAAAAGTAGTAGATGAATTTTGTTATTTGGATAGCAAGATAACTTCTGATGGCCGAAGTAAAGAAGATATAAAATGCAGAATGGCTATAGGAAGAAAAGCATTTTTAAAGAAGCGAAACTTGTTAACATACAATATTAATCTAAATGTTAGGAAGTCCTTTCTGAAAGCATTTGTCTGGAGTGTAGCGTTGTATGGGAGTCAAACATGGACGATTAGGAGTTCAGATAAAAAGATGATAGAAGCTTTTGAAATGTGGTGCTACAGACGAATGATGAAAATTAGATGGGTAGATCACCTAACTAATGAGGAGGTGCTTAACCGAATCGGGGAGAAAAGGAGTTTCTGGCATATCCTGACTAAGAGAAGGGATAGATTGGTTGGACACATTCTGAGACATCAAGGAATTGTCAACTTAGCATTAGAAGGAAGCGTGTGGGGGTAAAAGATCGTAGAGGGAGACCGAGGGACGAATATAGTAAGCAGATTAAAAAGGATGTAGGTTGCCGAACGTATTCTCAGATGAAGAGACTTGCACAGGACAGGGTAGTGTGGAGAGCTGCATCAAACCAGTCTGCGGACTGAAGACTACAACAGCAACATATACTGGATCGGCTAAACATCGTCTCATTCATACAAAGAACATGCCTTTTCACTGTCCTTTAAACAATATTTATTTCGTGTACATTTGCCTAATCTGCTTACCTCTTTCCTCCGCAGATTTGGCTTTACATAAATGATGTATTCTACAAGTGAAGTAATGTTTTAATAACAGCTTTATTAGGCTGGAGTAATGAGATTCCTCCCAAAATTCCGAGGATACCAGTAAGTGCCCGTACTTGGTAAATGAAGTAGGTATGTTTCCCAATATTCAAAATAGATCTATATACATTGGCAAAAGAGAATTTTTCTTCCCTACTGACGTTTCATGATTCATCAGAACCCTTTATGCCACTTCGAAAAGTTTTACAAGATCTTTAGAGGGACTGAACAGACTGTCTTTTATACCTTTCAATCCGATTAATGCTGGTTTACTCTCATTTTTAGGAGCAATCTAAACAATTAAGTTTTTTTACTCATTGCCTAATGATACTTCCAGTGATATATTCAACAACTTTTTCGGAATATGTCAGCATTTCCTATTCTGGCACATAGTCATGGTCAATCTGAATCGGCCTACTGCTCTCTGAATGACTTAAATCATGATTTGAAATAGGTAATGAAAGACGTTCCATGTCTCCTGCTTGGCTACATGACATATCTTCAAACGAAGCTGATTCAGCTATCTGGCGTTTTTGTTGTTTGAAGATGTTCAGGCAATGAAAATATGGTCGGAATCGCATTAACCAGAAGCCGCTTTGTGTCATATGTTGCATACAGAATTTCTCCTCAAAATGCCATGAACAAATGTAACTCTATGCAGTAGGTTTCTACTTATCTCGCCTCATATTGACGAACCATCTTTTTGTAAGTTCTTCATTTTTCAAAAGAAAACTGAAAAATATAATTACAGCTTACTTTAGTTACATTTAAACACATACACAACCCATAGGACTAATTTATGCAGTAATGTGGTAAGTAGAAAAGACGAGTACACGAAATGTTAGAAACGAAATCATACAAATAGTTACTAAAATACGATATTCCAACAGTCTTATTACTGCGATTCGTACAGTCATATGCTGCGCATACACTCGGCATGATTTCAGCTTAATAAATAACCTTTCAAGCTTACTACTACGTATAAAATGTGAAACCAAAACTCGTAAATAGCGTCGGTCTAACTTTCGTATTCGGCGCACTAGATGTTGAAAAAAAAAAAAAAATGACTGCCACAGTTGCTGGTTGTTGTCACAAGGAGCGTTGTTAACCCAGAGATAGTGTCTCTATGTAGTTTACATAGCTCGTTGTATGTTACCCATACTGTAGCGATAGCAGCGCGCCGAGTGGTCAGCAGGGGACGTTAGTAAGGTTACTGTATCTCCTTCATTGTTAGTCCTGTTATTAGTAGCTTATATTCGTTTCCGTGAAGGGACCGGGACGCTTGTAGCGCAATGAAATGCAGCAATTGCAAGAAAATGACACCTCACTCGTCATTTTTCTAAGGACCCCGACATGTATGTAATATTATCTTAATGTTGAAATGCTTTCGTTACGATTCGCCTGAAAATTACAAACATTTAAATACAGGGTGTTACAAAAAGGTACGGTCAAACTTTCAGGAAACATTCCTCACAAACAAAGAAAGAAAATACGTTATGTGGACATGTGTCCGGAGACGCTTAATTTCCATGTTAGAGCTCATTTTATTACTTTCCTTCAAATCACATTGATCATGGAATGGAAACACACAGCAACAGAACGTACCAGCGTGACTTCAAACACTTTGTTACAGGAAATGTTCAAAATGTCCTTCGTTAGCGAGGATACATGCATCCACCCTCTGTCGTATGGAATCCCTGATGTGCTGATGCAGCCCTGGAGAATGGCGTATTGTATCACAGCCGTCCACAATACGAGCACGAAGAGTCTGTACATTTGGTACTGGGGTTGCGTAGACAAGAGCTTTCAAATGCCCCCATAAATGAGTCAAGAGGGTTGAGGTCAGGAGAGCGTGGAGGCCATGGAATTGGTCCGCCTCTACCAATCCATCGGTCACCGAATCTGTTGAGAAGCGTACGAACACGTCGACTGAAATGTGCAGGAGCTCCATCGTGTATGAACCACATGTTGTGTCGTACTTGTAAAGGCACATGTTCTAGCAGCACAGGTAGAGTATCCCGTATGAAATCGTGATAACGTGCTCCAGTGAGCGTAGGTGGAAGAACATGAGGCCAATCAAGACATCACCAACAATTCCTGCCCAAACGTTCACAGAAAATCTGTGTTGATGACGCGATTGCACAATTGCGTGCGGATTCTGGTCAGCCCACACATGTTCATTGTGAAAATTTACAATTTGATCACGTTGGAATGAAGCCTCACCCGTCGCATGTCAACACAAGCACGGAAGTCAACATTGCCTTCCTTCAATTGGGCCAACTGGCTTTGAATCGAGGAAGTACAGTACATACTAACGAAACAATTGAGTATTTTGACAATTGTCTGCTCGAATTATTTCAATTTACATTTAAAGAGAAATACTAAAATGAGCTCTAACATGGAAATTAAGCATTTCCGAACACATATCCACATAACATATTTTCTTTCTTTGTGTGTCAGGAACGTTTTCTGAAAGTTTGGCCGTACTTTTTTGTAACACTCTGTATAATGATGGTTGACCTTTTACAGCCTATAAAAGACTCATAAAAAGCATAAACTCTAAAACATCATATCGTAGGGCAAAACTGGAAGTTCGTAAAACCGTGTAGAGCATTGTGAGGAGGCAGACAGGTAAATACCCGAAAGATGTACAAAATATTAACAACAGTCATACTGCGTGTTCTCGGAAATGAAGCTAATTAATGCGTGTTTGCTATGCACGTTAACCTAACGAGGACATCTGGTAAACTATCAACTACAATATTTTTTCAACGTGTTTTCAATGTTAGTTGCAAGTACCTTATCCGACACACAACAATAATAAAGACGAAGCTCCTAGTTTTGCTAACAGGTACCTTAAACTATAAAATAAAACTGAATTATACCCAAATGACATTACATGACCCATCCACATACTCACAGACCACGCTTCATATGCTTTACAATGTTTGTGTGTCTAGTTTTCGCCATGCCATTCCATCTGTTTTACATACACTGATGTTTCCTTTAGCATCAACCCTTTCTTCTGATATTAGACGACAGCCGTCGTGTCTAAAATAAAACAATCACGCCTTAAATTATGTATAAAAGGGTCGGAAAGTGAAGTGTTATTCGTGCGACGTATACGACATTAACAGATGGCTCCCTTGCTCACTGCTTGGAACGCTAGTGTCGTCCCAGCTGTTGGACGATAACAGATTTTACACCAGGAAGCGTCCCGACTGGTATGTTAGACTGTGACTAATGTCTGAACCAATGCTGGATGGAACTGACACCATGCGTCCTGCGTCCAACATATAAATACGGGACACATTTGTATACCGTTGCATGTGACACTAATGAGCGGCTTCCGAAATAGTATTTACCTGTCCCGTCTTAGTTATCTGTGGGTTAACTGAACGTGAAGTACAAAATGGGTTTCCGAGACAACATTTACCGTCACAGCCGTACTTACCTGTCCGTTAAAGATAAATGCGCGTTCCCCCGAGGTTACTTACACGTTAACGTTAGTTTTAACAATACCCGACACGTAGCGCTAGTGGTTTCCAAACTCTAGAGAGCCTGTATACGGGGAGACTGGACAACCGACCTGTGGCCGCCATGTTTTTCAAAAATGTTCAAATGTTTGTATAGTTTATGGGACTTAACTACGGGGTCATCAGTCCCTAAACTTACAAACTACTTATGAACTACTTACGAACTAGGACGGCACAAATATCCACGCCCGAGGGGGGATTAGAACCCCCGACCGTAGTGGCCGTGCAGACCGTGACTGAAGCGACTCAGTCCCCTCGGCCACCGCGGCCGGCGCCATGTTTTTACCAGACCGCACGAGGGCCGTGCACTTACATAGCGACCCAGCCAGAAATACAGCCACTTCACGATTCAAATAAGGCATCAGTTCCACAGATGAGACCAAAGAATATCTTCTAGCTTACTAATCAGTATGTGGTTAAAGAAATGCCATTCATCTATATTTATACAGGTCTAATAAATTTGTAAGCAAATACGTCTCATGAAATAGTTTCTATGACTGTCGAATGTCAATACCATATTTTATGATGTTCTGGTAACTTAGACAGTTGGCAGTTGATTAATAAGAAAGAGAGGTGTTTCATGTTATGTATCTCAAAGAAAATAATGCTATTTCAGAATTTTCTGTCTGCATATCCATCGCTGAAGTTAGTACAATATTATCGCTTTCCGCCCCGGTATAATGAATTTTAAGTGTGCTCTCCTTGATCTCATAACATTTTCCTACACTGGGAAATACCAAAATAGTCATTCTATACATACTTTTAGGAACACAGTATCACAAAAAATCGGAAAAATACCTATACTTTTTGTACCGAAAGAACAGAAACAGATTCAAGAGAGGTAACTGATTATCTACGAGTCAGTAGTTCAGCCCCCTCTCTTTTTCAGGTTACATCCCATAAACAATTATAGGATTGTGAATAACCAGGAATGCACAGCCAACGGGGAGATGCCGTAGCCCTTGTTCAAACATACCTTGTCGCACTACATGACAAAAACCAAAACCATGAAGTAACAAAAAGCTAGGAAATACTGTTTAAAATTATTTTTCCGCTTACCGTATTTAAACTCGCGACCGTCACATTATGAATTCAGTACGTAACCATTACACCATGCGGGAATTGCATAAGCAGTAGTTCTATTACTGTTCTTCATGAATGCCTTTCTTGCATTGGGTGGGGGGCAGCAGAAAATTTTTGCTTCACACAGACAGGAATAATTCGTTTGTTTCCATAAGTCGCCTTTACGGTTTCCGCTTTCTCGTTTAACTATCACCACCCACTGTTTGCGTCTTTCCTCATTCCTTGCACATACAAGCATCATACAGTAATCTTTACTTCGGTTTTTACAGCCAACACACGAACAACGAGGCATTTCTCTTGTTTGTCCTTAATGATTATGTAATACATATTATTAATTACACTCAGTAAATCACTTCAAACCAACATTTAAACTTAAAAACTGCCGCGAATTTCTAAAGTTATCGTCAACGACCGACGAACAGCACGGTAATTTACATAAATAGAATAGACAGAAGACGTGGAAAAGTGGAGCAGTACCTACTGTAGTACAACCTGTGTGTAACTGCACAATGAAATCACAGTCAGAAGCTTTTAAGACACTCCACAGTACAGAAACGTACACTGTAGCTATTCACTCACATGAAAAGACCGCTAAATCTGGTAAAAACATGGCGTCCTGGGCTCTCTGCCAATGAGGGGCGGTATCAAGCATGGCCACTCTCTCCCTATACAGGCTCTCTACCAAACTCAAGTCCATAACGCGGTTTTCTTGTTAGAACACAACCATCTGATCTATATAATAAGAGCGAGTTTCATATGCGTTTCAGTCTAAATAAAAAAAAAATCAGAGGAATGACGTCTTTGTCGAGGTCATACTAAATGGGAAAAACGCGGTAAACAACATTCCGAGTTAAATTTTACTTCGTGGTCGGCGGTCGCGAGAGATAATGTTGGCAACGGGTGACGTATGCATTAGCTGCATCTCCCTCGCAATTGCTCAAGTAACATCTCGAAACTGAGCAACAGTGGCCAACATATCTCTCGCGATCGCCCATCTGGATGTAAAATTTTATCACATTCCGAATCACAAAACCATGCACTCATAATAAAGCTTTCAACTAAACATAAAGATACTTCCCTCTGCAATAGTGTTCTGCCATGGAATTGCCACTACGATGGATCGATTTTTCAAGTGATTAGTGTTTTTCATTAAAAACATGGGGCTCGGGTAGGTGGATGGGTTGACGTAAATTGATCAGCTGGTAGAGTAAAAACTATTGTCTCATTCACAGAACAATAAGGAAAAGGAAAACTTAAATTCATAGAAATATATGTTGACAACAGAAATAATACATATGATTTCTATTTCTAACCTTGTCTTTGTTATTTGTCCTGGCTTTTCTTTTTAAAATAGAATGCAGCTCTTTGAGCTGCCTTACCGTTTTCTCTTTTGATTTAAAGAATTATAAAGTTTTGTGACATCTTCCAAGGCGTGTTGCTTTTCCAAAATAGTCGAGCAATCTGTCTTTTTATTTTCTATAACTGACTTTCTTTCTAAAACTAGGTCGTTCAAAAGTTTTTTTTTCTGCGTTTCAAAACAGAAGCAGAAAAATCATGACAGCTATACAAACTATTATGCGTCTTCGATTTTCCCGTAATAATCGATAAAATTCGAGTAATTGCGAGTTTCGTTAGTAGTGGCATCTGGGATCTGTTGAGACGAACTATGAGCACCGACAGAAGGAGTAGTTACCTCATAGTTAACTAACGGTCGTTGAAATCAGCTACGGGAAACCCAAGGAAGTTATCTGGCATGTTAAATTATAACGTGACGGTAGCTAACGCCACGGTAACTACAGTTTTCCAGAAACCGGGCATAAATGTTGCCTTTGCTGTAGCATTAACGCATACGTAAACACACGAATTGATGCACACACGGTATAGTGTACAACGACAGTGTAAGATATTTGGTTCCGATGTAAACTTATAATATCGGAGAACTACTGCCACCGGCTAAGAAAAAATACGAAAATTGAATAATGCAGCATATGTATAGCCGAAAGCAAACAAAACAGCTTTATAAATAAAACAAACAACGTAATGAGGCGAGATATTACCAGCGATATTGAAGTAAAATATTGCAGATGTAAATTAGTATTGTAATAAGAATGTTCAACCACAGTGGAGTGGCCGAGAGTTCCAAGGTGTCTTGCTGTGGAACGCGCCGCAAGTTGCCGTCGGAGGTTCGAGTCCTCCCTCTGGCACGGGTGTATTTGTTGTCCTTAGCATAAGTTAGTTTAAGTAGTTTTGTAAGTCTAGGGACTGATGGCCTGAGTAGTTACGTCCGATAGATTTACAAACGCTTGACGATTTTGAAATTATCTCACAAGAGGAGGCCGCCAATTCTGAAATTCAGATTCGATTCATACTGCGCATAATGAAAGCTCATGGCCAGAGGTGTAATTTGGCAAAGCACCAAGATGCACTTCTCAGCCGTTGTCGAGAAAATAGACAATTAAAAAAAGCCGTTGCGGTGAAATAGTCTCTAAGATCTCTACGATTAGTAGTATTGTACAGAGGCGTGGCGTAGCGGTAATCAGAAGGTCGCCGGTTCGAATCCCGCGGCATGCAACTTTTTTAACTTTTTTTTTAAATTCAAATATATATATATATATATCGCACGAACCAGAGTGATAGTTATCATAGAAACATGGAAAGCAGAAAACAGCACGACACAAGCACATCTGATAAACGATGCGTTTTTACAAGAACAATTTTTTTTTAAATTATCTGTTGAGAAACACACCTGATTGACATTTTGATAAATTGTTCTATCGTTCGTCAGGTTTGACTTACACTATACGTATTCGTTTCGGAATATCGTTTATACTTCTTCCGTTAACTATACATGGTAAACATTATGAAGACAATTAATAACATTTGTGAAATACAGCTTTGTTTGCGGAAAACATAATGATGTTCGAAGTCGCTAGTTGCATATAATAAGTTGTTTGAAAGTCATTTGTCGTAGAAAAACTGGCGACTTCGAACATCAAATGTTATTAATTGTTTTCATATGTGTGTGTGTGTGTGTGTGTGTGTGTGTGTGTGTACATTTGAATTACAAAAAAAAAAAAAAAATAAAAAAAAAAAAAAAATAAAATAAAAAAAATAAAATAAAAAAGAGTTGGTTGCCGCGAGATTCGATCCGGTGACCTTCGGATTACGAACCCGACCGCTTACCCCTACGCCACGCCTCTGTAGAGATCGTAGAGAGTATTTCACAGCAACGGGTTTTTTTAAGTGTCTATTTTACTCGACAACGGCTGAGAAATGCATCTCGGTGCTTTGCCAAATTACACCTCTGGCCATGAGCTTTCATTACGCGCAGTATGAATCGAATCTGAATTTCACAATTGGCGGTCTCCCCTTGTGAAATAATATATTGCATTTACAGAATACCTGAGGATGGTATAAGCTCGAAATGAGCTCACAGTGAACGTATAAAACTCACAAAACAGTTTATTAATGTATGCATTATTTCCGTGAGGAGTTAGACGGGAAAGCGACTGGTGGACGTAACACGTTAGAGCCGCCGGTGACAAACAGATCCCAAGTTATCGACTCGGTTGACGCAACACGCGGTATCAGCAGCCGTAAGGCCGTTACAGCATCGCTGAATACAGCCGCAAACAGGAGTACGAAGAAAGCCGCGCAGGTCTCACCGTTTAACGAGGGCCATATTTAAGATTACCTGGCAGTTCAACGAGGAAATTTTAACCTCCAGTTCTGATAAAGTTGACCCTCAGTCGGCAAAGTTCAAGGGCATTGTGCAACACGTTTTAGACAACTAAGGGCCGAGTGAAATAATTGTAAGAGGTGGAAAATGCGAAATGCGGTGTGACAACCAATTTAGCAAAGTAGTACCACGAAGAGACTTACTCTGTAAATTTAAACGTTGCCAAAGCTTCACAAACGGAAACCAAACGAGATCGTACTTAGCGTAAGAAGGGACATGGGTGATGCGTTGAATGAATCAGAAAGTAACAAAAAAGTCTCCTCAAACTGCTGTTACTTAGACGAATTTGATTGAGTCACCAACGGTTCGATTTCGTGGCCTAGAGCCACACCATCGGCTGCACAAAAAATTAACAATAAATAAAATTGGGTAGTCATAAACATGTTATGCCAGGGAACAGTAGCACATAAAAATTAAAACTAGACTTGGCGGATAATGTAGCAGGCCCCACATTCACACTAAATTAACACGTGTGGGACGACTAGTGACTCAGCGGTAAATACCGCGAAGTGCGGGAGTTACCAGAGGGCGAATTTAGGTCGATTGCTATCGAGTTTTTCGTCGATCATGTCACTTGACGCCGTGATCGCAACATATTCGTAAATAAGCAGACGACGATTTCTGACATGCGTTAGTATGAACTTAGTTTCAACTCGTTTCACTCTGGGTTCATCTGTTAGGTTCACACCTAATCACAAACTCGTAAATGGCTGCATATTCTAAAATAAACATACAATTTTTCTTTTAAGGAAATGCCAAGTATTTAAAATCACATTTATGGTTCCGTCTTTTAGTACTGTATATGTTAATGTTACATGACGTTTGAGCGGAAGTAAAGCAGGATCATACCCGTATGTTAATCACGAAATAGATATTACTTTTCTGTGTTGTCTCGTTTCTGTGTAGTGGTGCAGTACAATTCCTAATAGTTTGTGCTCAATAATGGAACTTGGCCATCTGTTTTATGAAACTAAATGTGACGATAACATGGTTCTAGACATGCCTAACATTTTAAAATTTTTATGTGGCATATAAAAATGGATTTATCGACTGAAATCATAACTGTGAATTACAAATAACTAATGACAATCTAATGTCCTACAAAATTAAAATTGTATTTTAATGTGATCCCTTACAAATGAAAATCATCAAGCAGATACGTATTAGCTACGATGAAGAATATATATATCAATGGTACTCGTTTCAGTCACAGTAATTCAAGCTGTTCCCTTACCTTTCTGCGTAATTACACACTCGGAAATAGGTACATTTTCATTTATAAACAGCCAACTGTTTGTAACAAGGCAGAATTTAAATGTAACTGGCGGGCTACTGCAGTTATTTATGGTTTCTTTTTACTTTCATACCAAAATACAAACTCTGAAACGGCCACATATTTTGAAATAGACGGCCAGCGACGTCTTTCTGATAAGGAAGAATGCAAATATCATTCGTACTCTTTTCATTCGCACAAAATTAAGCTATACTGCGTAACTTCACTCTCGCATATCGCAAAGTATTCGGAAAAACTGACAAATACAATACTTTACAACAGACTTCTAACAAAATTTAGATTATCGTTCCAGAGTCAATTACGAAAGTAAAAAAAGAAGGAAAAAAATTTCAGTTTTGACAGGACTCGAAACAAAAATTTTTTCAACAGGTTAGGGAGGTTGTTCTTGTTGTGGTCTTCAGACCGGAGACTGGTTTGATGCAGCTCTCCACAGTACCCTATCTTGAGCAACCCTCTTCAAATACACATAAGAACGGCAACCTACATCTGTCTCAATCTGCTTACTGTATCCATCTCTTGGTATTCATCTACGGTTTTTACCCCAAACACTTCCCTCCAATGCTAAATTCACGATTCCTTGATGTCTACGAATGTGTCCTACCAATCAATCCCTTCTTTTAGTCAAGGTATGTCAGAAATTCATTTTCTCCCCAATTCTGTTCAGTAAATTCTCCTTAGTTACGCGATCCACCCACCTAATATTTAGCATTCTTCTGTAGCACCACATTTCAAAAGCCTCTATCGTTTTCCTGTCCGCACTGTTTATCGTCCATGTTTCACTCCCATACAAGGCAACACTCCATACAAATGCCTTCAGAAAGGACTTCCTTAGGCTTAAATCAATATTCGATGTTAACAAATTTCTCTTTTTCAAGAACGCTTTTCTACCCATTGCCATTATGCATTTTATATCCTCTGGACTGCGACTATCATATGTTATTTTACTGCTCAAGTAACAAAACTCTCCACAATACCCTACCCTGAGCAAGCCTCTTAATACTATGACCTTTAGAGACATTTACGTCACTGCGGGACCAACAATCAAGAAGTTAAAACTCATCGATCTCCTTTATTGTTTCGTTACCTAATCTAATTCCTTCGGCATCACCTGATTTTCTTAGACTGCACTCCATTATCCTAGTTTTGCTCTTGTTAATGTTCATCTTATATGCACCTTGCAGCACACTGTCCATTCCGTTCAACTGCTCTTCCAGGTCCTTTGCTGTCCCTGACAGAATTACTATGTCGTCGGCAAAACGCAATGTTTTTAATTCTTCACCCTGAACTTTAGTTCCTTCTCCATATTTCCCCTTGCTTTCCTTTATAGATTGCTCAATGTACAAATTGAATAACACTGAAGATAGGCTACAACCCTGTCTTACTCCCTTCCCAACCACTGCATGCCTTTCATGGCCTTCAACTCTGACAACCGCTGTCTGGTTTTTGTACAAGTTGTAAATAACCTTACGCTCCATATATTTTACTCCTGCTTGCTTCAGAATTGAAAGAGTTTATTCTAATCAACATTGTCAAAAGCCGTCTCCAAATCTACAAAAGCTAGATATGTAGGTTTGCCTTTCCTTAATCTATCTTCTAGGATAAACCGTAAAGTGAGTATTTCCTTCCGTGTTCCTACATTTCTCCTGAACCCAAACTGATCTTCCCCAAGGTCGGCTTCTACTAGCTTTTCCATCCTTCTGTAAATAATTCGCGTTAATATTTTGCAGCCATGACTTATTCAACTGATGGTTCTGTAGTTTTCACACCTGTCTGCGCCTGCTTTCTTTATAATGGGGATTATACCATTTTTCTTAAAGCCTGAGAGTACTTCGCCTGTCTTATACATCTTACACATCAGGTGAAACAGTTTTGTCATGGCTGGTTCTCCCAAAGACTTCAGTAGATCTGAGGGAATGTCATCTACTCCAGGTGCCTTGTTTCGACTTAAGTCTTTCAGTGCTCTGTCAAATTCATCTGTCACTATAGTATCTCCTATTTCATCCCCATCTACTTCTTCTCCCCTTCCTACATTATTGCCTGTGAGTTCATTTCCTTCGTAGGCTCTGTATATACTCTTTCCACCATTCAGCTTTCCCTTCTTTGCTGAGAACTGGTTTCCCATCTGTGTTCTTGATATTCATAGAGCTGTTTTTCTTATCTCCAAATACCCCTTTTATTTTCCTGTAGACTGTATCTATTTTTCCCCTACTTATACATTTGCCTTCTAGCCACTCCTGCTTAGCCATTTTGCACATTCTGTCAATCTCATTTCTTAGTCGTCTGTACTCTATTTTGCCTGTTTCATTTACTGCATTTTTATATTTTCTCCTTTCATCGATTAAATTTAGTATGTCCTGTGATATACAAGGATTTTTTGTAGTACCTGCCTATTGTCTTACCACGAGACCAGCATGAATGACAAGGATTTTACACACATTTTAATTCATATGTTCTGCTTTGGGTTTCAGCGTCATTACATCATTAATTGACATTCGTTCTTCATTGACATTTAACGAAACAATGTGAGGTGTCTGTATCAAACGTTCAGTGTACTATTGCCTTAAAATATTATATTTTCGTGATTTGCATTTCAACATGTCGTCTGCAAAGCAGAGACACTATTGCTCGCCGGCCGCGGTGGCCGAGGGGACTGCGGCGTGCCAGTCATGATCCGCACGGCCACTACGGTCGGGGATTCGAATCCCCCCTCGGGCATGGATATTTGTGCCCTCCTTAGTATTAGCTAGTTCATAAGTAGTTTGTAAGTTTATGGACTGATGACCCCGTAGTTAAGTCCCATAAGTTATACAAACATTTGAACACTATTGCTCGAAGCGACCACAGACATGGTACGACGTAGCTTCCGGCAGTCTACTTCCGGCACTTTCGGTATTTAGCGTCCACTCGAGTAGCGCATGCACAAATATCAGGTCACAGAAATGTTCCAGATTTTCAATGGCGCTCGCCGTGTACCACTGCACCTCGTGCTGTGCCTCAGAGCCACGGCACCAGTGGTGCGTCAATAATGAAACGACCGTATGGCATTTTTTTGCCGGGAGATCCTGCGTGGGATTGTTCGGCCGCCTAGTGCAAGTCTTTTTACTTTTCGGCTACTTGCATGTCTATTGTGATGGAAATGATGGTAACACTCAACGCCCAGTTCCCTGTCGGAAATCGAACCAGGGCCCCCTGCATGGTAGTCAGCGACGCAGCCGTCTGAGCTACGGAGGGGGGGGGGGGGGGGGGGGGGGCGGTGGCAGAAACCTGGTGTAGCTGATAGCTGTGTACGGAGTTGTCGTTAGGATTATGTCGCCACACTGCTGCCTGCTCCCGACCGAAGGGTTGGCTGCCCTTGTCTCCCCCTTATCCCCTTATTCTCGTGCACACTGACCAAACGCCTGCACACCGGTCGCTTCCGCAGTTCAGAGTGTGATCATCGGTATGAAAATCACTGCAACGACCGAGGGCAGGGATTCGCTTTCGGAAACTATTACATGCATCTCGCACTGAAGTCACGCTGAATTTCGAATTGAGTAAATATTCGTTTAATCTTGTGGACTTCGCATTCGTCTGAATTTTTACGCGCCTTTTTCGTTCCGCCTGCAACAGCTTTGTAAGCTGTCATGTTTTTAACTTGTATGTTGTTTGCATAGTGACTAAGTACAATGTTGCACTTGTTACTTTTTTAAAACAAGGTATGATAAGTGCCTCTTAAACCCAAATGTATGTTATTTTTTTATATTTTTACGGTACTTCTTGCATCTCTTTTATATTTTTGACAGATGACCAGATTATAACATATATGTGACCAGATGATGGTAACACAGTGCACCGAAACCGGTCGTTATTTAATAAGCTATTAATGTGCGATCTTCGCTTTTCATTTTGAAAAATATTTACTAATAATCTAGTAGATAATGTTGGAAGTCAGTGAAACTTTTCGAGGACGATGCTGTAGTACACAGAGAAGCTGTCACGCTGGAAAATCGTAGCGAAAGGCAGGAGGATCTGCCTTTATTTATTTGTATTTATCACGTTCCGCAAAACCAAACTGAGTAGGAAGTCTCCGCCGTCATGGAAAGAGGCAGTACATCAAACTGTGAGAAGAGAGTAGTAATAGATACAGTAAAACATATAGCAATCCTTTGCCCATGACTTGCAATCAACAACGTAACACAGAAATCAGCTTAATTTTCTTTTTTTTTTCTAAATTTTTCGAGGGATTCCCCGACGTAATAGAAAGAGTTATCTATGAAGAAACTCATCAGTTTACTCTTGAAACTGCGTGCATTACCAGTAAGATTTTTGAATTCTTGCTGCAGCTTATTGAAAATTGATGCGCCAGAATAATACACGCTTTTCTGCACAAGGATCAAGGGGATGTGATCCAATTCCAGTTTTAATTTCTGTCTTGTTTTGAGTGAGAGCTTCTAACTCTTGCGAATAACGAAATATAATTAACAACAAACGAAATTAAAGAAAATATTTATTGGCAGGCCAATGTCACAATTCTCAGGCTAGTGAATAGAAATCGACAAGAATTTCGGGAGCTTACTCCACATACTTGTCGAACAGTCCGTTTCTGCGCAGTAAATACCTTTCAGAGGAGTTAACACAAAAAATAACACCATTGATTGATTGATTGATTTTCTAAGGGAAGCCAAAACATTCTTGGTCCAACCCGCCACTGCCCGCACCGAAACTAAGTTTATTGTGCGGTACCGCTCCCTGTATATCTAGTAAAGCCAAACAATGCCCTTAAATAATGCAAGGAGTCCCTTTACCAGTTCTTTATTAGACACAGTTTCTTCGGGTCTGGTGGTCCCAAATGTTCTGTGCCTTTTACTCTCCAATGCAATGCATTCGAAGATTAGATGTGATGCAGTTTCATCACCGTCATCACAGATCCTACATTTAGGGTCCTCTTCTGTTATTCCCATTGTAAGTAGGTGTTTTTTGAAATTCCCATGGCCTGTCAGCAATCTAACCATGAGTCTAATCTCTCTCCTGTTCAGGCCCAGGATTGCAGAGATTCTTTTAAAACATGGCTTTGGCATCATTACCTTGCCATTTTTTGTTGATGGACTTTGGTCCAATATTCTACGTGCTGTCTTCTGAGCCAGTTACGTAGCTCCAATTTGATAATTGCCTTGGTGATTGTCAGGACAGTTTCCGGTCCAATAAATGGAGTCTCTGCCCCCATCCTGGCTAACCTGTCGGCATGTTCGTTGCCACTGATCCCCGAGTGGCCAGGGACCCACAATAGGTTTACCCTATTGCCTTCCCCTAGCTCCACCAGAACCCTGTGACATTCTGCAACAATTTTAGACCTTGTTGCAGGAGCTGCCAGTGATATCAGGGGTGCCTGGCTGTCTAAATAGATATAGATGCTACGGTCTTTGTAGCACCTACGCAAATTCTCCTCCACACACGCCATGATGGCAGTGATTTCGGCCTGGAATACTGAGGCCAGTTTCCCTAGAGAGATGACTCCCTCCAGTCTTGGCTGCACCTCGTATACCCCGGCCCCAACGCCTTGGTCTGATTTCGACCCGTCAGTGAACCAGACAATATCCCCCGTACGGTGTCGAACTATTTTCTCCCACTGCTCCCTACTTCAAATTGTTATATTGAAAGGCTTGTTGAAGCAGTATGGGGTTATAATATAGTCGGTTGGCATTTCACCAACCTTTCCTATATTTACCTCACTCACTATTTTAGTGTGTGATTCTGGATATCCCAAAGAGTTCCAGTTTTTGAGTCTGTATGCACCAGCCGCTGCCAACATCTTGACTCAAAGGTGTAATAGGGCCATATCCAAGATGGTTTCCATCCCAGCAGTTGGTGTGCTGCTAATTACGCCTGTTATAGCTAAGCGGGATAATCTCTGCACCTTACCAAGCTCCTTAGCAGCAAAATAACACCATACTTCATAACCGAATGAAAATGAGCAAAGTATACTACTTTTAGTGTTGAAAAATCACATATTTCAGATACTGTTCTAACGGTAAACACCGCTGCATTTAGTTTTAAAACAAGATCCTTTATATGGGCTGTCTACGACACCGTACCATCTATTACATTGTAAAATTGGCTAAGGGACCCAACTAGTCAGGTCATCGGTTCCTGGACTTACACACTACTTAAACTACGGACATCACGCACAGCCGTGTCCTTCCTCTCTATCTGAACGTGCGAATGTTGAATGTTTTCCCCAACACGGTTGGAATCGCGCTACGCTAACAGCATAGAGGCGCATGCCCTGCCATATTTCACAAACGAATTTTAAAAACTTATCGCTAGAAACGTTACTTTTACGTTACTTAAATCTTTATATGCCATCATTGTGACGAAATGTTCATCATTTCGTTAATAGTCAGTGTTAGTTAGATATTGGCTTTGAAGTAAGAGACTGGGCTAGGCTAGGAAAAGTTTGCAGTAAAAAGTAGGGGCTGTTGTTATATTCCGTTTGATGCATGTTAATCATATATTTTTGCGGATGAATTTTACTAACATATTGAATTTTATTTTCGACTTAAGGAGATCTCTACCTTTCATCCAAATTGCTAAAATTTATTTTATCTTGCAAACTCATTTCCGATGGCGTTAAGACCAGAATGAAAAATTGCGTATCTCATACACGATTCGTGGTATCAATATATTTTTGCATACGGTAACATGCAGAGAGGGGCGCATTTTGCCATATGGTTGCTACGTAAAACTTCATTATTCAAGGAAGTGTAGATTTTTTAACGAAAAATGTAAAGTTTGGGATTTATTCATTGATGTACAGGTGCAGGTACATCAGTGACAGTCATAAATTTTTATTTCTTTATTTGTTGTGCAATGCGTTTCGAAGTTACAGCTCTATTTTCAAAAACTAATAGGAGTTACATTTCCTTCAGTTTATCGCCTGGCACTAACAGAACAAAAGTTACTAGATTTAATGAG
The DNA here is from genome assembly GCA_026315105.1 of Locusta migratoria. Taxonomy (NCBI): domain Eukaryota; kingdom Metazoa; phylum Arthropoda; class Insecta; order Orthoptera; family Acrididae; genus Locusta; species Locusta migratoria. Next base: position 372,165,134 of record CM048750.1, read on the forward strand.
GATTTTATGCGAGAATACTAGAAATGGCAGATACCAAGGATGTCTTCACTAACTGATGAACTGACTTGTTCTCATTTCGTCACATACTCTAGCACTCTGAGATATTTAGAATCTCAATAGCATATAACTGAAAAATATAAATTGAATATTGCATAGAAATGTACACACAGCACTTTTCTAATTAGCATTTTTAAGTCGGTACCAATATCTTTAAGAAACGGTCTCCTGCAGGAAGAACCAGTGCGTAATTATTAGCAGCTCTAATACTGAAGACGAGTTATTACTAGACGGGCGGGCCGCGGCGGAGAGGCTGAGCGCATTGAGGCGCTATGCTCCGATGCAGGAGACCGTTCCCCGCCGGGGGTTCGAATCCCCCCTCGGGCATGGATGTTTGTGTCGTCTTTAGTATAAGGTAGTTCATAAGTAGTTTGTAGGTTTAGGGACTGATGACCGCCGGCCGCGGTGGCCGAGGGGACTGTGGCGCTCCAGTCATGGTCTGCGCGGCCACTACGGTCGGGGGTTCGAATCCCCCCTCGGGCATGGATATTTGTGCCGTCCTTAGTCTTAGCTAGTTCATAAGTAGTTTGTAACCTTAGGGAGTGATGACCCCGTAGTTAAGTCCCATAAGTTCTACAAACATTTGAACATTTGACTGATGACCCCGCAGTCAGGTCCCTTAAAGTTGACAAACATTTGAAGTAGACGGGCGAGCGGATCGCAGTGCGTCATATTTAACTCACATTATCTCAAGTTAGAAATTTCTCACAGAGTTCCTGTTTGGAATGGATGAAAATTTTATGTATTTAGAACATTTAATTCTAACTTCAATAGAAAAAAGGTTTATCGCATGTCGAAAGTTTGCGTAATATCGTCAAAAAGTGCATGTTTGTGAACTGTCAGTAGACCTATACTCTCTTAATAAACTATTGGCGCAAATAAAACTAAAATGAATATGTAGTACAGTTCTTCACGAAAACATTGATCAAAACTGCACGTTCATCCAAAGAGAAATTTGCGAGTTGAGTGAAACGCGGTCTCCCAAAGTCCGACCCCTCGTCCTAGTCGTGGGAGACGAGCAACGCCACGGAGTAGCGGCCAACGTGGCTCTGGTGTAGCTACTTTAGGCCTAGCAAGCCAGTAGTGGATTGTACATCTGCTTTCAATAATCAAACGAGCCTCGGAAGAAGAATGAAACGCAAGATCCTGAATATAACAACTCCAACAGCTCAGAGGAAACATGGGTGGACAGTACAGCTCGGGGTTTATAGCCACATGCGTCCAAACAGGACCAATGTGCTGGTATTCTCTTCTTGGCTCTCGAAGGACAAATACGGGCTGGCGTCCATCGGAGAATGAAGAAGCTTTAAGTGACAGTTCGTCCGTCGAAAACCACCATAATCTGGTGGGACAAGTGAAGCGAAAACTCAGGGCAAACCGCGACAAAGGGTGATGCTGGTCGTTGTAACGCACTGGCCGCATCGAGAGTGTCGTAACCAGAGGTTACGCCAGCTCAAGCGGGAGTCGTACGTTCCTGACCTCTGCCCGTGTCATTATCACGTCTCCGGTACCTAAAAAAGGGCCTTGAAAGGTCGAGGAGTCCTGTCGGACGACGTGCATTCAACTCGTAACACGTCCGATTTTTTTTCTCAGGAACTAATCATACGCGAACTGTAAAACTTCTGAACTTCTGTCGCTTGTCGACGTAACCTCCCTGCAGCTGTAAACATTTCCGACGACGGCGACGCCACTGTTCCGTGGCCACTGCGAACGCTTCTGCGGGAGTTCCCTTTGAGCACCGGGAAATCGCTGATGCAGTTGCAGCGCGGCTAGTGGATGTGCGACCACGAAAAAGCCAAAAGTCGCCAGGCGACACGGTATTTCAAAGATGTTGTCACGAATAAACTGCAGCGTAGCGTTCTGGTGCGTTTTCTTGAAGACCACAAATACAGCATTTTCTTCGTGTAACGCTGGAAGGAAATTTTTCTGCAAAATTTCTCACTAGGCTGCGCTTGAACTCGTCGCACCCTTTGGAACGTATGGAGTGAGGATTACTCCATCGCTGTCCCAGAATATGGTCATCATCAGTTTTCGGCACTAGGGTTTACTGGAAATACGGTGGAGTAGCCGAGCGGTCTAAAGCGTCTCGCTGCGGAGCTCGCGGTTGCTCGCCGTGGAGGTTCGGGTCCTCCCTCGAACATGTGTGTGTATGTTTCTCCTTAGGTTAGTTTACCAAGGTTTAAGAAGTTTGTAAGCTACGGACTGATGACCACGCAGTTTGGTCCGATAGATTTACACACATGTGAACATTTGGAAATACGAGGGATATTCCAAAAGTAAGATTCGGTTAAAGCAAAATATCCAAAATGAAACTTGTTTCCAACTAAATTCTTTTATTGACATCCCTTCCGCCTTTCTCTATTTTTCTACACAATCTCCACACTTATTTAATGATTTGTCATATCGTTCAACAAGATTTTGAATGTCTAAGTCGTAGAAATCGGCCGTCTGCGAAGATATCCAGGACTTAAACGGGCTTCTTTCAGACACAATACTATTTATCTCCAATTCAATTCTCGAATAGCGCGCGGGAAGAAAGACCACCTGACTTTCTCCGCTCGAGCTCTGATTTCTCGTATTTTATTCTGATGATCATTTCTACCTATGTAAGTGGGAGTCAACAATATATTTTCGCATTCGGAGGAGAATGTTGGCGATTGGAGTTTCGCAAGTAACCCACGCCTCAGCGATAAGCGCCGTTGTTGTAATGATTCCCATCCCAGATCCTGTATCATTTCCGTAACGCTGTCTCCCCTGTATCGCGACAATACGAAACGAGCTGCCCTTCTTTGGACTCTTTCGATGTCCTCCGTCAAACCCACCTGATAAGGCTCCCACACTGGGCTGCAATACACCAAATATGGACGGACAAGCGTAGTGTATGCGGTTTCTTTTGTAGTTCTATTGCATGTTTTAAGGGTTCTGCCAATAAAACTAAGGCTCTAGTTCGACTTTCCCACGATATTATCTACGTGTTCTTCCCAATTTAAGTCTGAAGTAATAGTAATTCCTAGGTATTTTGTAGAGTTTACGGCCTTCTCTTTTGATTGATTTATCTTGTAAACAAAGTTTAACGGATTTCTATTCCTACTCATGTGGACAACTTCACACTTCTCATTATTTAGAGTCAATTGCCAATTTTTACACCATACTGATATCTTATTGAGATCGTTCTGCATTTGGTTTTGATCTTCAGATGATTTTACTAGACGGTAAATTAGGGCGTCATCTGCAAACAACCTTAGAGAGGAACATAGATTTTCCCCTGAATCGTTTAAGTAAATAAGGAACAGCAGAGGACCAATAACACTATCCTGTGGAATGCCGGATATCATCTCTGCTATAGTAGATGCTTTACCATCGATTATTACGAACTGTGTCCTCTCTGACAGGAAATCCCCTATCCAGTCGCAAATTTGGGGCTACAGGCCTATACCATAACCACGTAGATGTTTGTTAAGCTTATGGGACTTAACTGCGGGGCCATCAGTCCTTGAACTTACAAACTACTTATGAACTACCTTATACTAAAGGCAACACACAAATCCATGCCCGAGGCGGGATTCGAACCTCCGACGCGGGAGGACGCGCGATCCGCAGTGTGCCGCTCCAACTCGCTCGGATACTTCTGCGCCGCATTCTAGTTGTCAGATGACATCATAAAACCTAATATTGACCAGAAAATGTGTCGGTCGATATGGTGACGTTTCTTGGCCACCAAGCTCGCCAGACATTACCGCTTTGAATTTTTGCCTGTGGGGATCGTTGAAACGTGGAGTCTGCATCGAAAAAGTGAACAGAAGAGCCGATTTGATAGTATGGGTTATGAACTGTGGAGCTCTCATAAAAGAACTTGACGACCTTAGATGAGCTACACGTGGTGTTACCAAGAGAAGTCAAAAGTGCGTTCAAGTTGGCGGTGAAATTTCTGAAAAATAACTTTGAGCATCCTCATTTGCCTATCCTTTAAGTGTGTCTCGGTTACATACTAACATGTGTACTTTCGTAGTCAATAACAATTAGACATGGCATTTTATTGCTATTCGTATATACTACCGCCTCCTAAAAAATTACAATGAAAGTTGTTAATAAAAGAAATTCTAAGAATTGTTGTTTCTCATAATAAATCTATAACGATTGGTATTGAAATTAAAATAATACTCTTTAGTATTGTACTCGCAGGTTGCCAATAAAAATTGCTTGGCTGTACTTTAGAGACATCTCAAACAATTGTGTCGTGTGTAGATTTGTGTGTATGGGTAGCTGTAAAATGAATCTGCACTATAACTCAGACTTGCTAATCTGACTGAACACTTTATCCATTTAGTTAAGCATGACTTGAACAAAAACCAGATATGTAATAAAAACCAATTCTGACCCTGTGACTTTATTCATAGGTAGGCAATTTGACCTCCGGTAGAAAATAATCTGTTTCTTTAAAGTTTGCAATTGTTTGGACAATAGGACATCAGCTTGCTGCAGAACTGACTGATTGCCAATTAGATCTGAGTTCGACACTGATTTTATGGCCTACCTGTGCGCAACGACAAATGTGTGACTGCCCTCAGAATTACTGCCAGAAATGCTGCTGCTGCAAGGTCAAAAAACCAACTACAGAATTCGCAGGAGTGCAATGCGAACCCACTAACTACACAAATATTAATTTTGTCCATCTCTGTAGTATTTAAAACAAACAATTAATTGGGTTTGGGGATGAATGAATAACACGAAGCAGACCTGACGTTTAAGTTTAAAATGAAGCACTTTACATTTTCTTTTTCATAAAAGGAGAACATGAACTTCAACAAATTTGCACAAAAATGGTGATTACAACTTGGAAATGTCTTACACAAATCTTTCCAGATATACATTTACTTCTACTGTCATTTTCAACAAAAGAAAAACCAACTAGTACTTTATACAATGTAAATAAAAAAATCAAATTGTCTACATCACACTTCCTCTGTTTTTGTACACTGAAGACCTACTAAATTCCTGCACTATAGTTTTAATTATTTTAAAGAATGGAGATAAAAGACGAAAATTAGATCTTTCATGTTTAATGTCTGTTAGAGATGTACAACAATTATACGAAGCGGTTAATAATGAAAAGATGACTCTCCTTACCTTTATTCTTCAAAATGTTGAAATGTTTGTGAAGCTTATGGGACTTAACTACGAGGTCATCAGTCCCTAAACTTACAAACTACTTATTAAGTACCTTATACTGAAAACAGCACAAACATCCATGCCCGAGGGGGGATTCGAACCCTCGACGGGGAACGGCCTTTCGCATCGGAACATAGCGCCTCAATGCGCTCGGCCACTCCGCCGCGGTCTTTAATCTTCATGATCTCAAAACATTTTCAAATTCAAATATTTCACAACATTATCACATAAAAAAGATCCAAATGATAGAAGCTCACGCTGCAATTTGTGACTACATCCCAAAGCTGCTAGCACAACACTACTCTTTCTCACCTGTCGGAGGCCGAAACCAAACTAAGTAAGCTCTAACGCGGGACAGCGCACACCAAAGATTGTCCTCGCGGAGCCAAAGATATGATTTTACAGAAATTCAACGTTATTAACATTACATACCTACGTTTCAACAACTCCCTTTGATACACCCCGTATAATTGACTTTCAGGCATATGATAATTCGAGTGCAGATGTACGAATAATATCTCATCCACTGCGGGAATACAGAAAAAGTGCCGGCACGAGAAAGAATGCTCCGGGCAGGCTGAGAATTTGGGCAGCACGGGAACCTTGTTCTGGTTGTATAACGGTTAAAGAGGGCGCGAGGAATCAGGGTTCGAGTCCCAGTCCGCCGTTAAATGTACAGGGTGTCCAGAAAAGGGCTCCCTGATTTCAAAATTAAATATCTCGACAGCTGTAAGACGTTTACACAGCAGTTTGAAATAATAGTTACAAAAGCTGCTAACAGATGGCGCTGTAAGCTCATATCAGCATACATAAGTGAAATAATCGTATGAAAACACTCTTTGCAAACAATCACATCACGATGTTTTCAAAATGTTCACGATTGGCACTACAGAGGTGGCGCAAACGAAGAATGAAATTCGCCATCACATTTCGTAGTGTCTCAGCCGAAATGGATTCACATGCCACAGAGATCGCCGATTGAAGCTCGTCCAGCGTGGCGGGATGCTTCGGGTAGACCATGTCTTTCACTGTGCCCCACAAAACAAAGTCACAGGGAGTCAAATCCGGCGAATATGGAGGACAATCCATGCCTGCACCAATAAGTTTGGGATATTCCAAAGCAATGACTCGTTTCCCGACGAAAGCGAAACACTTGTTCGGTCCGATGTGGTCGGGCTCCATCTTGCATAAACCATTCAGTACCTCGTCGATCCTCTAATGCTTGCTGTGTGGCGACAAATTGTTCCAAAATTGCAACGTAACGTGCACCAATGACCGTTTCTCGAATGAAAAAAGGGTCAATAACGCCTCTGCTGCATACTGCAGACCACACAGCAGAATACAGGGGTTTCGCTTCACACAAATATGGCATTTCGAAACCCCAAAATCGCCAGTTCTGCTTATTCACGTTAGGTGGAAGTGTGCTTCATCTGTAAACCAGATGCAGCCAACATCAAATCCTTCACTATCAATCATTGTGAGCATCTGGTTAGCAAAGGCAACCCTTTGTTGCACAGCTCGTACGGGTATGGCCTGGTGCGTTTGAATTTTGAATGGAAACATGTGTAGGCTCTTTCTCAGTATTTTCTGCGTGCTGGAACGCTTCAAACCAGTCTCAGATGCAATTCTACGGACGGATGACATTTGATTTCGCTGAATAATTCAAGAAACTGTGGCGATATTTTCAAGCGTAACTGCGGTTTGCTTGCGGCCAACATGCCCCACTAGATCATCAGTTACGCTGCCTGTTCGTTGAGATTTTGTGAAGAGCGTACGAATGGCTTTCGCATCGGGTCCTTTTGTAACATTAAATCGTGCTTGAAACCTTCGCCTTGTTGCCGTAGGACTCTCTTCTAACCTGTGGTACTCTAGCACCAGAATAACGCGTTGTTCAATGGAGTACATTGTTTTAATCTCTCCCTTCGGTACGCTAACCTCCTTTCACGTTTCAATAGTGGAACTGATTGCTCTGGGCTTTGGATCACTATTTGTACTAGGCATTACGTATGGCGATAACAGCGCCATCTGTTAGCAGCTTTTGTAACTATTATTGCAAACTGCTGTATAAACTTTTTACAGCTTTCACAATAAACATACCGTTTACTGCATTCCACTATCGATATTTGTTTTCGAGATATTTAATTTTGAAACCAGGGAGTCCTTTTCCGTACACCCTGTATCTAGACAACACGGAACATCAAATACGTCGAGAAATTTGTATTTAAAAAAAAGTAGACGAATTTGTAACTGCAGAATAGCAGATAGTGTTCGTTCGGGGTTTGACTACACTGGACGCTGCACCCGGAAGTTGTCTCAGCAGTAGGTGGAGACGGGTATACTGTAGCAGTCATTACTCAGCCGGTAGAGCAAAGTTCCTCCGCGGGCAGACGCAGAACTTGTGCACGTACGGTGTTCCGCATACAGGGACGCACAGCCTCTGCCTGGTGAGTCACTCACTACGTTTACATGCGACACATCTTCCGGAAGACGAAAACCGATTTTCGTAAACCGTTTTTCGCTGTCGTGTTTACATGTCACAGCCTGAATCGGATTTCCTAGCCCACTCAATATGGCGGCTGAAGAACAGCTGATTCAGTTCCTGATTTAGTCCGCACAATCGCTATTTTTCTTTATTTAAATACATGGATTTATGTTCACTCTAATATTTATACTTTTATTTCACATTAGAAAATATCACTCTTTCCATACGTGCCGAAAATTCTTAACAAGAAAACTCAATCTGACAGGCCAAGAACGGTTCATAAACGGTTGCGTTTACATGGGCACGATAATCGATTGTGGAACTGGAAAAACGCTTGCTGCTCTACCAACTCTGTACCTCACACTTATTTCCGGATTTTGCCCGACACAACTGTACCCCTTATGACATTGTCACCGTGGAAATAATTTTTGTTCCTGTATGAAGACCGGTAAATATTGTTTGTTGCACGATGACTGGTTGCAATAGAAACCATCTGTCATCCTTTGAATCTTCAGAAATTTGAAGTGCTGGCCCATCAAGAAGAACACAGCGAGAACGCCTTCCGCTGATGCTACAGCGTGAGCGCGAGTATTCTCGTCATTAGCCCTCGTCCCTCCCCTGCGGTTGGTGGGTCACGACGCTACATTTTACTCGGTGCTGTTTCAATTCAGCCATGCACGTGAGGCGTTATGGGCGAAAACTCGGCAAAACTTCGAAATAAATAAAAATGAATTGACCAATGTGTTGGTTAGAGCAAAACTCGAGGTCGGCTGGACCATTTTGTCAATCTTCTTTTTTTTTCTTTATATATATATATATATATATATATATATATATATATATATATATATATATATATATATAAAGAAAAAAAAAGAAGATTGACAAAATGGTCCAGCCGACCTCGAGTTTTGCTCTAACCAACACATTGGTCAATTCATTTTCATTCATTTTCATTCATTTTTTTCATATATATATATATATATATATATATATATATATATATATATATATATATATATTCCCATAAGTCCGAGGAAGGTTCTTATGAAGAGAGAAATTGGAAAAAAATATACAGAAAAACGAAAAAACTATTTTCCTTTTACACATATGTATGTCACTGAACTCCTAAGCTGCTACATGAAATTGTGTGTCTGTCTGTCTGTCTGTGTCTGTGTGTGTGTGTGTGTGTTAAAAAACAAATCAAAAATGTTCAAATGTTCGTAGTGCTTATGGGACTTAACTACGGGGTCATCAGTCCCTAAACTTACAAACTACTTATGATCTAACTAACACTAAGGACGGCACAAATATCCATGCCCGAGGGGGGATTCGAATCCCCGCCCGTAGTGGCCGTGCAAACCGTGACTGACACGCCGCAGAGCGCTTGGCCACCGCGGCCGGCTGTGTGTGTTTCAGTGGACCTTGCATGCGTAGAATTTACATTTGTTCCCGGTAGGTGACGCTAATAAAAAAAGGGAGGAAAAAAAATTTAAAACTAGTGATATCGTATGGGCGTTGCCGCTTCAGATTATGTTCATATTTTGTACGCTGTCATACCATTCATCCGATCGACATAAGATGAGGAAGACCGCTGCCTCCATAGATTTTGTTACGCAGCCTGGTAGAGGCTTGTTCTACTATACTTTACCGGCCGCGGTGGCCGAGCTGTCTGAGGTGCGCCAATCACGTTCTGCACGGCTAGTACGGGCGGGGGTTCGAATCCCCCCTTGGGCATGGATATTTGTGCCGTCCTTAGTATTAGCTAGTTTTTAAGTAAACTTTAGGGACTGATGACCCCGTAGTTAAGTCCCATAAGCTCTACAAACATTTGAACATTTTACTATATTTTCAGATTTCATCACAAATCTACAGTTTTATTCCGATTTTTTAGAAATTCTGCACACTTGAAGTTCAAAATGAGAAAAAAATCACTGGTGACATTTCATATGGTATGCAGCGGACGATATTTAATTTGCAGACTTCGACACATACGCACAGTTTTATTCCGATTATGAAGAAATTTTACACCCATTACTGACTACATAAAGTTACATATAGTGTATGGCAGAGTGCACGTACAACAGACTTTGACTCAGTTTTTCTGATTACCATGAAAGTTAGCTAGTGATCGAATATTTTCTTGGTGACGGTTTTATGATTCGCAAGCCGCCGTATGGTACGTGGCAAAGAGTACCTTGCAGTACAGTTTGACTCTGTTCCACTCATCAACATCAAATTTGACAGATATATATTTTCCTAGAATTGGGGGGAGGGGGAGGGAGAGGAGATGAACCGACGAGGTGGAAGGGATGGAGCCGCGGTGGAGTAGCCGAGCGGTCTAAAGCGTCTCGTTGCGGAGCGCGCGGTTGCTCGCCGTGGAGGTTCGAGTCCTCCCTGGGGCATGTGTGTGTGTGTGTGTGTGTGTGTGTTGTCCTTAGGTTAGTTTACCTAGGTTTAAGTAGTTTGTAAGCTACGAACTGATGACCACGCAATTTGAAGGGATGGAGGGTGGAAGAAATAGGCCGAGAGGGGGTGGGGGATGAACAGAGAGTTGGAGGAAGATACGGATGCAGGGGGAGGATAGGAGGGAGTAGAACTACAAGAGTATTGAATAAATAAATACCTGATCAACGCCGGGCTTACAACTAGTTGCTAAATATGCACGGGATTTGGAGATACATCCTACACTCCTTACCTTAGTCTGTTTTCTTCTTGTTTGGTATTTTTAAAGGGACTGAACAGAAAGATCAACAGTCGCCTGTTCCTAACTAAAACATCACCGCACGGGAAAAATCTAACGTGCAGCACCGAGAGGGGAAACCTTTAAGGTGTACAGAGTGGCAACGATTGCTAGAGTGACAACACAAAAGAAGGAAAACACAAAAGGAGTAGAGCAAGTGGTTGACTTACCTAACACATTACAGCAGGCTACCGTGGCCGTCTCTTCACAAGAATAAGCCGGCCACTTTGCTCATACTGAAAAGCTACAGAGTCAGTAATTTTGATTTTTAAGCTGTCCTTTTTTATTTTCTGTTTGCTTTTCTAAATCATCACTGCCAGCCGAAGTGGCCGAGTGGAATCAACATCGTCTGAAGAGAAGGCCTCCGCGCTGCCGTGCCATGTCACCTACTCTGCGGCGCCCCGGTCACAGTCTGCATGTTTGCTGCGGTCGGGGGTTCGAGTCCCCCCTCGGGCATGGTGTTTGTGTCGTCTATAGTATAAGCTAGTTCATGAGTGGTTTGTAAGTTTAGAGACTGATGACCCCGTAATTGGGTCCTTTAAGCTTAACATGCATTTGAACATTTTGAAATCACCACTGCATTAAAAGCAAACAAAAGAAGCAAAAAAGCAAAAATTATTCAGATCGGTCAGGCCATGACCTCGTTTTAACGTGAGTAACGCACAGTAATTCATTTTTAGTAGTACATGGGCCAAGACTTTGTTTCTATGCCGTCTGGAGGATGGTAGATGTACTTAGAACGTTTTCAATGTCAATAACTTAGTGACGTAGCTGCTGCAGTTTCGTCTGCGTCTGCCCTTTTATGTTGACAGCTATCAGCCTAATTGTGACAGCCAAAGTGTGAAACAGACGCCACGCCTCAGAGACGGACTCGACTTCTTACAGCCAAGTGACCACGATTGAAAGGGATTAAACTGTGATGTTCCGGGTGGCGGGCTGGTCCTTTCGGGGAATTGTCCCGCAGCTGAACGTGCTGCGATGCCGGCTGCGATGGTCACACGTGCATCCACACACCAGTAGATAACCTTGTGGATGTCGACACGGCGCAGACGTCCGCCAAGTCCGTCGTACTGTAAGAGCAGCAGCGGCAGCTGTCACAGAGGGTTTGTGAGCCGAGAAGTGCCACACTGCCAAGATGATGAAGTCGATCGATTCGAGAGAGCTGCGTCCTATTGTTTTTGTGGTGACTGTGAAAGTTCGCGCCAGATGTCGTTGGTGTAGTGCTAACCCTTGAAGCTTCCCTTTCATTTTCAGGTGTTTCCAGTATCTGCTGTAGTTGGTGCCAGCTGACGAAACATAAATGTGTGATTGAATTCCTCACTTACGCCGTATTAAATCCATCAACGCTTGGTAAAGGCGTATGGAGAATGTGCAAAAAAAGTGACTATGTGAGTCGATGGGTGCGGCGTTTTGCAGGTGGTGGAAAGGGTATCCATGAAAAAAAAAGAAAAAAAAAAAAAAGAAAAAAAAAGAATGTTCAAATGTTTGTAAAGCTTATGGGACTTAACTACAGGTTCATCAGTCCCTAAACTTACAAACTACTTATGAACTACCTTATAATAAAGACGGCACAAACATCCATGCCCGAGGGGGGATTGTTGGAACCCTCGACATTGAACGGCCTCGCGCATCGGAGCATAGCGCCTCAATGCGCTCGGCCACTCCGCCGCGACGGTGTGCATGATAAGCCTGACCTGTCATCCCTCGCAATGATGGGCGGCTCGAGGAACTCATCTCTCTTGATCGGCTGATAACGACCACAGAATTGCCTCAAACCCGAATGTCTCCTCTAGCGCTTTGGAAATAATGTTGAAACGTCTCAAGCGGAACATAACGATAGGCCCACAGCCACAACTCACTGCAAAATTCGGCTGGCCTGTTTTAGCACAACCACCGTTCAGTCCCGGTTTACGGCCTTCAGACTGCCAACACTTTCGGCCTCTGAAAGATGAACTACGTGTCGACAATTTTCAAGATACGGATGCTGTTGTCAAAGCTGTAAGGGAGTGGTTTGCCTCAGTCGGTTCCCATTCCCACAGGCCTGTTCCACCGTTGGCGAAAGTGGCAAATGTTGGTGACTATGTGGAAAATTGCTGTCTGTAGATGAAATATTGCTCTATTTAATTGTGCTGTCGTGATTTATGTATCTCCTGTAGCGTCCAAGAAGAAAATAGGAGGCATTACCTTCCAAACTACACCTAAGCTGCGTGCTAAACCGTTGCCAGTATATTGCCAAAACGTTAACTCCTGCCCTGTTTCCTGTAAATATCCTTGCTCTTCCTCGCATGTCTTCCTTACAATTCCTGTGATTAATTCTACCTGTTTTTTTTTCCTTGTTCTGTGTTTCGTCGTAACATTTTGCAGAGATGTTATCTTGCTGGAGTAACTTTAGAATCATTTTTCATACGATTGCTTCTAAATCATACACCAAATTAATAACGCCACTATATGTTGTAATTTTCATAGTATATTCACTAACCGCATTACTAATAGATTAAAATGAAGCAAGAGTCAAATTTCTCTCCCACACATCGATACCGTGACTATTAACTGCATGAACACAATTAACATACTTATGCCTCACCTCCTATTGGCGTATTTACTGTGGGGGAGCAATTACACAGACCACAAAACGGAGTTCCAGTCGGCAATGGCTTCTCCAGTTTTATGCGTATAGAAGTTACACATCGATTTATTACCACCATTAAATACTCGAAAATTTAAATACAACTTCAATTCTCGCTAATATACCACTGTCGTAATTGTTACCCAATATTTTTACTGATACTATCTGTAACTCGAACAATCTGTCAGTTGCGTTTCATATATCTTAAATGTCAATTCAGCATGACTACAAGGTAGGTGAAGAATAACAATGAGGTAGAGTTAAAGATGGATAATATCCAAGTTTAGAGAATAATTGCCTATTGTGCTGCATGTATGTCTATGGCAGCAGGTAGTACATGACGATGTCCATTTCCAAAAACATACAGCAAACATCTCTAAAATTATATGACAATTATACTACCATACGTAAGGAGTAGTACAGATGCAGAATTTTTTTGGGAAAACGTTTCACCTTTGTGCATTACAGAATGAGGTTCACACTTTAGGCTCTACTATTACAAATCAGTGTTGAAGACATCCAAGATACAAACAGCGGTAAAGGGATCTAAAACTGCACACCGGTATGTTTATTAATGTATATTTGCTCTCAACAGCCCTGCTACAATTTTTGCGTTGTAGCAGAAACAAAAAGGTACTACAATTATTGCTTTCGCTGTACGATGCTACTGCTCTGTCTCACATTTATGAAGGAAAGAAATAAGGAAGATTGGGTTTTAACGCTCTGTCGACAGCGTGGTCATTAGAGGTGGATCATATTTACTGACTGTGCAGCAGAGAAACCTCTCTCTGAAACGTGAGAAGCTCAATCACTGGTCGACTATGGTGGTGCGCGCTTGTGTTCAGTTGAGATGCTTGTGGCAAGCAGAGAGGAGTGAAATAGCTGTATTAGCTGCAAGCCCCTAGCTTCCAACAGTAGGACAGGAAAGCAGATATTATGGAAGAGCGTCATAAGAATACAGTTGAGTAAATATGGATGGTTTGAAGATGCATCTCGCAACACCAACGGACAATTGATCATGCTGGAAGTCATTACGTTTTTTGAAAGCTCCATTCTATTATAGCTTAGTCACATCTATTTGGCCGCCGTTAGGTACACAGCAGAGCGCACCTTCAGAAGCGACATACAGAAATTTCATATTTATTTGCGCATTTTTCTTTTAGTTGGTAAAGTTTTATGATCGTGTGTATATTATACTCAAATTCGCCTTTAAGTAACTATGTAATCTACCTTTGAGTGTATCACGACAGTCGTCTGCCCCTAATATTTAGTAACTGTAACTGGCTACCCATTAAAAGCGACGTAGTTTCACTTTTCTGTGCGGTTCTTCCCTTAGTTTCTTCACTGTATCTTGTTCTAGTGTGTGTATTAGTCAGATTCGCGTTAAGTATCTGGTACCGTACTTTTCCGCCCTGTGAATTGCTGCAGTCGTCTCTGTTTACGCCAGTTGCTCTCTGTATACTCTACATCGCGCCTTTTTAGTCTTTATTTTTTCTGGGCACTGTAGGCTCGGTTAGGGAGTCAGACTGCTGTGTGCGAACGCAAACGAGTTGGCGACACTTCGCTCCTAGCTTCGGGCTGTGTTAACCTCGGTTGCACTCGTCGAGGCTGCGGTCGAGGGGCGCCGTTGCTGTGGGCCGATCATGGGAAGCCAGCAGAAGTCTGTCGCGCCCGGCGTGTCCGCCGATCGGCCCGCGACGAGTTCTGCCACTGTTCGCAGTAAGGCAGGACCTCATCCGTAGCCACTTGGGAGGTCGACCCTGTGTGCGGCTGGCAGCCAAAGACTTGCCGTGGGGACCGTTCGTGAGGCCTCCCCGGTTGCTTGAGTCGCTATTTGTGCCGGAGAATGTTCATGAGCTAGGTGGTGTCGCCCATTCTGACGTCTCCTCCCAGCCTGTAAGATCCACGGTAAAAATTACTAAAAATTTCCGGGCTATTATGCCATGGTCTAGTGGATTTATTGTCGAAACCCAACATTTCGTCCCCGACTGCGGAGGAGATTCTCAAGCTGGATCGTAGCACTTTGAATGTCCGCTACACACCCTGGCTCGCTACTGACTAAGCCAAACTCCGTTTACGAGGGCTCGCGCGCAGAGGTCTGACGTCAGATGTTTGACATGCGCGCGCAATTCGTCGTTGCCGATTGCCGCCGTCCGTTAATATTGTCCCATGGTGGAAGACTGTTACATTTCTTCTTCAAAACCGGAATCCAGATTTCATTTAGTTTCACACCCTGCTCCATCCTATTGAAATTATTGGGGTGTTTTACAATTTCTATAGCCTCCCTGTACCGGCAACGACGAATTGCGCACGCATGTCAAACATCTGACGTCACACCTCTGCGCGGGAGCCCTCGTAAACGGTGTTTGGCTTCAGTCAGTAGCGAGCCAGGGTGTGTAGCGGACATTCAAAGTACCACGATCCCCGTTGAGAATGTCCTCCGCAGTCGGGGACGAAACGTTGTGTTTCGACAATAAATCCACTAGACCACGGCATAATAGCCCGGAAATGTTTTGTAATTTTGACCATTCCGGCCGTGAAAGTTTACATTTTACAAGATCCACGGTATCACAAAGGATGGGTTTGCTTGTAGTTGGGAACTCCAACTTTAGGCAGGTAATGGAGCCCCTTATGGAAATGGTTGCTAGGTAAGGGAAGAAGGCCAATATGCACCAAGAGTGCATACCGGATGGAAACGTTCCACATCTGGAACGTGTCCTTCCTAATGCCATGAAGAATGTGAGGTGCAGCCAACTGCAGCTGGTGGCTGACGTCGGTACCGATGATGTGGGTTGCTTTGGATTGTGTCCGGATTTGAGCAGCTATCTAGGGTGGTAAAGACAGTCAGTCTTGCTTGCAAGATGGAGGCAGAGCTCAACATCTGCAGCAAAGTTGACAGGATTGTCTGTGGCCCTCGCATACAGAGCCGAGTGGAGAGTTTGAATCAGAGGCTCAAACGGTTTGCGACCGTGTAGGCTACAGATTCCTTGATTTGCGCCATCGGGTAGTTGGGGTTTCACTGAATAGCTCAGGCGGCTACACAGGAAGCGGGCGTGAGATGAGTTTGGCTGAAATTTTTGCAAAAGGAGAAATGGTGTGCAGAAAGGATAGACTGAGAACGAACATTTATTGCCGCCAGAAGCGGTTTATTGTGCAGTGGAATTGAAGTTAGTTGATTTCGGTAGAGGTTGTGCCTGACAACCGGAATAAATTGATAATCGGTTCTCTTTACCGACTTCCTGACTCAGACAACTCAATTGCAGAAACGTTAAAAGAATGGTTGGATCAAATTTCGAAAGCTGAAAGCAAGGGGAAACTGCAGCCATTACTTTTCCAGAGGACATGCAGCTCTATTGTATGAATACGTGATGATGGTATTCTCTGGGGTAAAACAATCTGGACGTAAAATGTCTCCCAGTCTGATCTCTGGGCGGGAACTACTCAGGAGGATGTCATGACCAGGAAAGACAACACTGACATTCTACAGATCGGAGCGTGGAATGTTAGATCCCTTAATCGGGTAGGGAGGTTATAAAATTTAAAAAGAGAAATGGATAGGTTGAAGTTATATGTAGTGGGGATTAGTGAAGTTGGGTGGAAAGAAGAACAGGATTTCTCGTCAAGTATTAAAAATACAGAATGAATTGGGAGTGTTACAGGAATAGGTCTAATAATGAATAGAAATGCGGGTAAAATAATATCAGCAGCACAGTGATCGCATTATAGTAGCCCAGATAGATACGAAACCAAAACTGACCACATTAGTACACGTTTGTATGCCAACTAGCTTTTCCGACGATGAGGACATCAAAGAAACCACGCATCAGCAATGCCAATGCGACGGAGTGTGTAAGACTACCGATCAGTTCCAGTGATAACACCGGGAAGGAAGTACACTGCTTGTGTTGACTGTAATTCCGAAATGCCTAGAAGAATGCCGGCTGCATTATTACGTTGTGTCTGGGGGTGGGGGCAGCTCTCATCAAGTTTCTGGTCGTCTCGGAGAGTAAGTCAAAGTGATTCTGTTCCGACATGGAGGAGATGCAGACACACAGGAATTGTCGATGACGTGCATCGCTTTGGCCGCCTAGTGGCTTGCACAGCAGTTCCTGAACGCTACTTACAGAATTTTGTTCGGAAGAACCCACAGAGGAACGCTGCCATACTGCATGATTTGTCGTACAGCCACAGGACGTCCTGTTTCGCCTGAAGCTGTAATTAATGGGCTGCATGACAGACAACATCACTCCCGACGTCCATCGCGAGATCCATCGCCGGCCGCGGTGGCCGAGGGGAATGAGGCGCTCCAGTCACGGTCTGCACGGCCACTACGGTCGGGGGTTCGAATCCCCCCTCGGGCATGGACATTTGTGCCGTCCTTAGCATAAGCTAGTTGATGACTAGTTTGTAAGTTTAGGGACTGATGACCCCGTAGTTAAGTCCCATAAACTATACAAACATTTGAACATTTTCGAGATCCATCTTTGACACCTAGACACCATGCAGCGCGGTACCCATGGCTCCAGCAACATGCTGAACGGACTTTTCAGGATTGGTAGTCTTACAGGAATAGTTTGCTTCAAATTTGACTTTCGTTCAACATTAGCTTTATGTGCGATTCCAGATGCATGCTGAGTTAAGTGAGATTTCTTAACACTCGAAACCTGATACGAGAGAAAAGGGAAACGCAGTTTAGAATCGCATATGAAGAGTATTTCGTATTACGTAAGGATAGCGATAAAAAAGAGTCCAAAGTGACAGGAAAATAAGAAGTCTAAGAAAAACTTCAACTAACCTCCTTGTTGCATGCTTGGCAGAAAATAATTATCCCATCTGTTGGATAATGCACAAATCTTGCAGCCACTGCCTTATATGAGTAGACTTTGAACTAGCTATTTTCGGCATGGAGTAGTATTCTCACAGAGAAACTAGAATTTATTTTGCACTTAGAACGTCAGTAACACTTAACACGTCGGTCGCTGCAGTGCATGGGAGCGGTAGAGGAAGTACCGTACTCGTTGCTGGACATTTGGCACCTGACAGACGGCCGCCCCTTCTGAACAAGCGAATGGAATCTACCGGTGCTTTAGATGAAAACATCTCACTACTGGCAAATCATTTTTCGAACCGGAAAATTCACGTATAGTACCTTTCACGAAACAGAGTAGTTTGATAGGATTTCCTGTAGACAGCAGCGAGAGAATGCGCGAAGGGCAGTAGTTTAGCTATAGAGGGCGTCTACGATTAACATTACGATTTTTTAATCCGCATAAGTACCATCTTATATGCAAATTGGAGCTTAGGGGAAAATACGTTTTAACCTAAAGATCCGTGATCTATTTTCTTTACATATGAATAATAAAATACCCATAAAGAGTATTTGGTATTAACAGGGATAGCGATATAAAAAAAATAGATAAAAAATAAAAAAAGACCGAAGTGTTAGGGAAATACGAAGCATGAGCGCATATCAGCTAGCCACTTTGCTGCACGCTGGGCAGAAAATATTTTTTTCCATCTGTCATATAGTGTGTAAAAACGTCTATGATGAAATAGGCACTTTTTAGGATATTAAAGCCGAAATAGGCAAAAAAGGCACTAACGTCGAAATGGGCTTTTTTTAGGTCCTGTTGTTGTTGTGGTCTTCAGTCCAGAGACTGGTTTGATGCAGCTCTCCACCCTACTCTATCCTGAGCAAGCCTTTTCATCTCCTCATAAGAACGACAACCCACATCCACTTGATCTGCTTACTATACGCGTCTCTTGGTCTCCCTCTGCTATTTTTACCCCACACACTTCCCTCCAACGCTAAATTCACAATTCCTTTATGTCTAAGAATGTGTCCTACCAATCTATCCCTTCTTTTAGTCAAGGTATGCCAGAAATTTCTTTTCTCCCCAATTCGGTTCAGTACCTCCTCATTAGTTACGCGATCCACCCACCTAATCTTCAGCATTCTTCTGTAGCACCACATTTCAAAAGCCTCAATCCTCTTCCTGTCCGCACTGTTTATCGTCCATGTTTCACACCCGTACAAGGTAACACTCCATACAAATGCCTTCAGAAAGGACTTCCTTAGGCTTAAAGAAATATTCGATATTAACAAATTTCTCTTTTTCAAGAACGCTTTTTTACCCATTGCCATTCTGCATTTTATATCATCTATACTGCGACCATCGTTTGTTATTTTACTGCCCAAGTAACACAACTCATCTACCTCCTTTATTGCTTCGTTACCTAATCTGATTCCTTCAGCATCACCTTATTTTCTTAGACTGCACTCCATTACCCTAGTTTTGCTTTTGTTAATCTTCATCTTATATGCACCTTTCAGCACACTGTCCATTCAGTTCAATTGCTCTTCCAGGTCCTTTGCTGTATCTGACAGAATTACTATGTCGTCGGCAAAACGCAATGTTTTTAATTCTTCCCCCTGAACTTTAATTCCTTCTCCAAATTTCTCCTTGCTTTCCTTTATAGCTTGCTCAATGTACAAATTGAACAACATTGGGGAAAGGCTACAACCCTGTCTTACTCCCTTTCCAACCACTGCATTCCTTTCATGCCCTTCAACTCTGACAACCGCTGTCTGGTTTTTGTACAAGTTGTAAATAACCTTACGCTCCCTATATTTTACTCCTGCTTGCTCCAGAACTTGAAAGAGTTTATTCCAATCAACATTGTCAAAAGCCTTCTTCAAATCTACAAAAGCTAGAAATGTTGGTTTGCCTTTTCTTAATCTATCTTCTAGGATAAGCCGTAAAGTGAGTATTGCCTCCCGTGTTCCTACATTTCTCCTGAACCCAAACTGATCTTCCCCGAGGTCGGCTTCTACCAGCTTTTCCATCCTTCTGTATATAATTCGTGTTAATATTTTGCAACCATGACTTATTAAACTGATGGTTCTGTAGTTTTCACACCTGTCTGCACCCGCTTTCTTTGGAATGGGGATTATAACATTTTTCTTAAAGTCTGAGGGTACTTCACCTGTCTCATACATCTTACACACAATGTGAAACAATTTTGTCATGGCTGGTTCTCCCAGAGACTTCAGTAGCTCTGACGGGATATCATCTACTCCAGGGGCCTTGTTTCGACTTAGATCTTTCAGTGCTCTGTCAGATTCATCTCTCAGTATAGTATCTCCTATTTCATCATCATCTACATCCTCTTCCCTTCCTACAATAGTGTCTCGAAGTTCATTTCCTTTGTAGAGCCCCTCTATATACTCTTTCCACCTTTCAGCTTTCCCTTCTTTGCTGAGAACTGGTTTTCCATCAGTGTCCTTGATATTCATAGAGCTGTTTTTCTTATCGCCAAATGTTTCTTTTATTTTCCGGTAGGCTGTATCTATTTTTCCCCTATTTATACATTCTTCTACATCCTTGCATTTGCCTTCTAGTCATCCCTGCTTAGCCATTTTGCACCTCCTGTCAATCTCATTTCTTAGTCGTCTGTACTCCATTTTGCCTGCTTCATTTACTGCATTTTTATACTTTCTCCTTTCATCGATTAAATTTAGTATCTCCTGTGATATCCAAGGATTCTTTGTAGGTCTTGCCTTCCTACCTATTTTGTCCTCTGCTATCTTCACTATTTCATCTCTCAATTTTACCCATTCCTCCTCAACTGTTTTATTTTCCCCTGTTTCTGTCAATTGTTGCCTGAAGCTCCCTCTGAAATTCTTAAGTACTTCAGGTTCCTTCAATTTATCTAGGTCCCATCTCCTTATTTTCCTCCCTTTTTGTAGTTTCTTCAGTTTCAGCCTACAGTTCATAACCAACAAGTTATGGTCAGAGTCTATATCTGCCCCTGGGTATGTCTTACACTGTAGAACCTGGTTCCGAAATCTATGTCTGACCATTATAAAATCTATCTGGTATCTTCCGGTGTCTCCTGGTCTCTGCCACGTATACAACCTCCTTTTGTGATTCTTAAACCACGTGTTTGTTATGATTAAATTATGTTCCGTGCAAAATTCTACCAGGCGACTTCCTCTTTCATTCCTCCTGCCCAGTCCATATTCACCTACTATTTTTCCTTCTCTTCCTTTTCCTACTACCGAATTCCAGTCTCCCATCACAATTAAGTTTTCCTCTCCCTTAACTGTTTGAATAATTTCCTTTAGCTCCTCATATATTTCTTCGATCTCCTCATCATCGGCAGAGCTAGTTGGCATATAAACCTGTACTACTGTTGTCGGTGTTGGCTTCGTATCTATCTTGACAATGATAATGCGATCGCTGTGCTGGTCATAGTAGTTTACCCGCATTCCTATTTTCTTATTCATTATCAATCCTACTCCTGTGATACCCTCAACTGATTTTGTATTTATAATCCTGTACTCACCTGACCAGAAATCCTGTTCATCCTGCCACCGAACTTCACTAATCCCCACTATATCTAACTTCAACCTATTCATTTCCCTTTTTAAATTTTCTAATTTTCCTACTCGATTAAGGGATCTAACATTCCACGCTCCGACCCGTAGAATGCCAGTATTGTCTTTCCTGATGATCACATCCTCCTGAGTAGTCCCCGCCCGGAGATCCGAATGGGGGACTATAGGTCCTATAGAATTAATTCTATTAAGAGTAAATAGTCATGAAACGCATAAGTACAAATTTTTATGCAAATACGAACTCAGGAACAAAATAGGTTTTTACCTAAAATCCGCGGTCTAGCCATCACAGCGAAATAGGCTGCACTGACAACACAGCACACGGCCCACGGCCAGCAGGGGAGAAACGGAAGCCCTCACCCCATTCGCCGATGACCACCAATCATGTCTCGCTATACAAGAAGCAATAGGCAACGGCTAACCCCCACTCCTAACACCTCAGCATCCTGTCATAATAAAGTTTCCATTCTTCCGCCAGAAACCACCAATAACATCGTCGATGCCGACCGCGGTGGCCGAGGGGACTGAGGCGCTTCAGTCACGGTCTGCACGGCTACTACGGTCGGGGGTTCGAATCCCCCCTCGGGCATGGATATTTGTGCCGTCCTTAGTTGTAGGTAGTTCATAAGTAGTTTGTAAGTTTTAGTTTTAGTTAAGTCCCATAAGCTTAACAAACATTTGAATATCGTCGATTTTAAAAATTATGCCGTGAAGTCTAGTTGATAGTAAAGATAAAATATAGTAACAACAGCTCACATCAGTATACCCAAATGAAGGCCACTGTAATGTTGGCCGAAACAACGGTTATTTAAGTAATAGCCTTCTTACATCATGACGCGGTAGAAAACCCAGAAAACGTTTATCTCATCTGACTCTGGCCGCGGAAGCCTACGCAATTACACTTAAACAAACTTATGCTAAGGACAACACACACAACCCCAAGCTCGAGGGAGGACTCGAACCTCAGACCGGGAGCAGGCGCACACTCCGCAGCAAGACGCCTTACAGCGTACGTCCACTGCCACGCGGCTGCAGCATGCTTCTTGATGTGTTTTTATGAAATGGTGTCATATGACGCGATATTGCATGACAACGTGATGTACTCCGTGGTGTGAATTTATCTACTAATTCATTACTTGCGTTGTGATACATTATGTTACTATTTATTATTTATTTAGCGTATGTGGTTTTCAAGTACAAATGGTTTACATACTTACATATAGATATATACAATGACATTTGAAATCAAATTAACAATTTAGTAAGCAAACAAAAACAAACTACAAAATTATATTACAGTTGTATGTCCAGTTTTTTACACCACCTTGCCGGCTTTAGGGGAGGCTTCATACAGTTCTCCAAGAGTTCCTGTAAATGCACGTTTTGGGCATTCCAGAATGATGTGCTGGGTCGTTTGTTCACATTATGTTACAATAACACGTGATGTGTTGCGTCACAATGTTGTCTCTTTTATTCACTTCATGACGCAAAGTCTCATGACACAATATGACACGCGTCGCTATATTACATTGCACATGTGACGTGACACGAGATGTTAAAAGGGACGGGGTGTTTCACATGCCACCAAAGCGTGGTCTGGTAAGACTATGCTCCGCATACCCCACTGAAAATTTTGGTATTATTTTTTTCCTTACGTTATATTCCTTGACTGTAATTAAAATCGACTCTCTCATTCCACTGGGCGGCTGGCTTTTGTAATACACCGCTGTAAAAAATATTATCTTAAAACAAACAGGTAATTGAATTGGTAGACATTACAATTCACGTTAACATGTGAGTGAAGTGACCGTTTTCTAAATAGTTTGAATGTTAATGGAATGTCGCTTGTTACATCAATATTGTAAACTGAAGGCGGCAACCTTCATTTGTTGTATTAAATAACTAGAAATGAAGTGAACAGCGATACGATGAAAATGTTTATACTACAAATTTAACGGTTATGTTTCTGTTAGAAGTGAACTGTCTTCAAGGAATCGTATTGGTGTAAGTCGTGACATTTTTCATCCTGTCTACTGAATTCGTGTGTGATGTAACAATGGGTTGAGTAGCTATTAGTATCGACAAACATGGTATGACAGCAGAAATGGTTATGGACTATTTTCGTAATATTGTACAGAAAATGAATCTGCAGACGAATGAGGGCAGGAAGACCATCAGTATTCACAGTACAGGCACATCATTATCTAATATGTGTCTCAGAAGACGAAAACTCTGAAAATGATTTCAGTAGTTACGGCAATGGGAAAACAGGTTCAAATGGTCGCAAAAGCCTCCCAGTAGTTCAAGAACGTGAATCGAAATTAATGGATTTTAATTTCTTTACTGTATATTAAAAATTATTTTTCTCCTTCGGGAAATGAAAATGGTCCTAAATTAATACCAGATAAAGTGTAAAAGAAAAAAATACTACTAAAGTATACATACAGGGTCGGGTTGTTTGGTTGGAATAGGGGGACTAAACTACTGAGGTCATCACTCCCCCGGTGGGGACGAGAAGGAGTGAGGAAATGAGGGGTGGAGGAAAGGAAATGCAATCTGGGACCCCGTACTCGCCACGCACGTACTCACGAAAAAACCGTGAGCCCCCTGGGGAGGTATATATATTACATTAAACTTACCTATGTATTTGGAATTGGAAAAATAGAGTAAAGTTCTTATATATTTATTTATTTTTAGAAATACCTGTTGGAGGGGGGGGGGGGGCTGCAGACCAGACGCCACTGGGCATACCGCCAGATTTTGAAAAGTCGGCGCCTAGGACTGCCCGTGTGGCAGCATGTGACATCCGATGCAACGTGAGAGGACCTGATGCGACGCGACATATACGGGGCTTCATAGAAGTATAATAAAAGATATTATGCTGTTATGGCGTAATGCGGTATGTTTCCTATGTCGGTATGAAGAGGAGCGCTCCGCGGCGAGGAGGAGATTGCAGAGTGCGGGCTTTGGACCTCCCACTGCCAGCTGTTTACATCCTGCTTTCGTTTTTATCTTTGAATGTCGTCGCGACGTGTGAATATGACGTCAACTAGCTCATCTTTCTCATGTATGATAATACTCCAACGACCGACAAAGTGAAGCTTTCCCACAAAATGAAATAAGTTTGTTAAGTCAAAGAAGATAACTGTTGCTTCCGTTTCATCATTTTAGGCTGTGTATATTTCAGACGCGAGGATAGATTGCAGTCAATTGATGCTCCTTCCCTTATGCCAATCTGTGACATTGATAACAGATGAAGCGCTGGATTAGCCGAGCGGTCTGGAGCGCCGTGTTACAGATCGCGCGGCATCCTACGTCGGAGGTTCGAATCCTCCCTCGGGCATGGACGTGTGTGTTGTCCTTAGGCTAGTTTAACTTAGTTTAACTAGTTTGTAAGTCTAGTGACTTATGACCAAAGTAGTTTGGTCCCATAAAATTACAAACATTTGAACATTTTGATAACAGATGTTGCATTTAAATTTGCGAGTTGTCTTTGACACTTATTATTATAACATCTGTGTGTACAACTTGTTTACCTTATGTCACCACCTTCAAGACGACAGTCTGATGTTGTCCGCCTGCGTTCTTGTAACATGAAGATCGATTAATCACAGAAGTATTGGCCGTTCACTTTACAATTATTGCAAGCGACAGAACGCCGAACTACGCTTTATTTACGCTCAGATGGGGCCGACAATACTCGACAGTACACGATCGACGCACGAGTCGCGTGCATTGTACAGTCACGTTTTTGTCGAAGTGCGACAGTATTCTTAGCGGCTGGCGAAATGTGAAATACACGCTATCAAAGAGTACGTTCCGATGGAAAAGTGCTAGTAAGTAATGTTGTTTGGTCATGTTATAATCTGATTTTTGAAACCACACATTCGGTGGTTGACCATTCCCTTCAGTGGGACTTCGTTCGCGAGTAATCGATGAAAAAAGTTACAATTTTTTGGCAAGATTCGGAATCTTTACAACAGAACGTCTGTTTTAGTAGCTAGCAGAACGCAGTGGATATCTTGTCTGCAACATGTGCAAGAGGTGCAAATCTTATTATGTGCTTCAATGTTCTTTTATTTTCATATCTTTATCGAAATGACTTTGACATAGTTTTTATTGATAGATTGCTGTAAATACGATTTTTTTATTCGTATTTCTTTTTTCTCATCGTTGAAAAACCTTTTTGTGGTAAAATTTTAGAATTGCCCACAGATTTCGAAATGAAACAATTCTAAGGTAGGTGGAGGCATCAGAAGCTTCCGTGACATACTT
This sequence comes from Locusta migratoria, assembly GCA_026315105.1. NCBI lineage: Eukaryota > Metazoa > Arthropoda > Insecta > Orthoptera > Acrididae > Locusta > Locusta migratoria. Next base: position 372,190,887 of record CM048750.1, read on the forward strand.
TCTATGTCTGACTATTCGTAAACAAGCACTTCACCAGCTATCTGAATGTCTTTTCTGCGCAAAATTTCGTATGTTTTTTCGTAGCTTACTCATAAAGGAGGGTTCACCAGGGTGAATGACCAACTTGCACTAGCGAATAATAATGGTTTCAAAACGTCGACCCTCCCAGTAGGGACTTCTACTTCCTAGTTTTTAGATCATGCGCCGAAATTTATATTTAATTTTAATTTATTACGCTTTACTGTAGGATAATGTATTAACTGCAAATGTATTTTATCAGCTACACGACCGAATCTTTGTTACATCGTAAAACAATAGTTTTAATTTCGTGCTTTTTTTCTCTTTGTAGAAGAATGTATTAAAACAAAATGTATTACGCATCGTTTCAATTGTTCAACAGTAACAACGTAGTTCTTTTTCATGTCATATGCTTTCCTGCAGAAGAACGTATTAAAAGCGAATGTAACGTCGTTCTGTCTAACCGTAAAAAAAGCAGTTTTATATTCTTATTTTTCATTCGGATTGTTTATCTGAACAAGAATGTGTTAACATAACGTACATTTGTTTTAAGGGTTTCAGCTGAGGAACCACGTTACCGGTACATTGTAATTAAGCGCAGCTATACCGCGCGAGCTTGATTCGAACAACCAATAGCGGAACACGTCAACAGTTCGCAGGACCCTCAGCTCAAAACATACTGTGGACCAGTTAGAATTTGTACTTCATGATCTTTATTTGATGTTCTTCTACGTAACAATATCGAGAAAACTGACTAGTGTGCAACTGGAATGGATTTGAACTACTGGCCTTCTAGACGAATGGTGGCCGACCTATTGTCCGGAAGAGCTAAAATACGGTCCGCGAAAGATATAAAATTGCTACATTTTGTTAATTTTAAATTATTACTTCCTTGACGCTTGGTTAGTCAATCGTACTGTTTGCCCACGATAACTTGACAACTTCAGTGGTCATGACAGAAGGGGATAACATTAGAAACATTTCGTCTCCTAGCGTTGTGAGATCCAAAATGATAGAAACTGTAAACGCATTGGAATTATTCGTCTTCAACTGTTCAAATGTTTGTAAATCTAAGGGACTTAACTACTGCGGTTATCAGTCCCAAGGCTTGCAAATTACTCGGGTGGTTTTTTTGTTTTTTATTTTATTTTATTTTTTAGAGGAGATTGAACTACTCGGTTATCAGTCCTTGCAAACTACTGAAACTAACAACAGCCCATGCCCGGTTTCGAACTTCGACGGCGAGCATCAGCGCGCTCCGTAGCAAAGAGCCTTAAAGCGCTCGGCCATTTCACCGCGGCCTAACCCTCATCAGTAATTTTGTTGGAAAAAGAAAAAAATCATACAACCTTCTTCTCCATCTCAGCCTTTTCAAACGTCATGTGGAGTCGGCGTTGGTTTGTTGGATTTTTCTGATGCCTAAATGTCTGTCGAATGCTTCCTCTTTCTTCCAAATGTTCAAATGTTTGTTAAGCTTATGGGACTTAACTACGGGGTCATCAGTCCCTAAACTTTCAAACTACTTATGAACTACTTACGAACTAGGACGGCACAAATATCCATGCACGAGGGGGGATTCGAACCCCCGACCGTAGTGGCCGTGCAGACCGTGACTGGAGCGCCTCAGTCCCCCCTCTTTCTTCCAAGGTTTTCCTCTTGGATCTTCCGTTACCTTGCCTTTCCAAGTAACATTTGCTCTTCCTCTTATCCTTGACTTGAACTTTTAGGTTCTCGAATGATCTCCCCATGTAGTATTCATATCTTGTCTGCACATGCCCATACTATCTCAACGCACTGTCTTGGATCTTGTTTCTTATGGGCCACACATTTTCACTGCTGCCCTGATGTGCTCATCCCTTATTCTATTGTTTCTACTAACCCCACTCATGTATCTTAACATTATCGTTTCTGCCGCTTCTATCTTATTATCTTGGGCTTTTGTGATAGACAGGGCTCGCCGCAGACCTATACAAATTTCATTTCGTTCTGCAACTAACCTTCTTATCACAGAATACTGCAGTTTCCTCCAGTTCATACACCGACTGTTTATCGTGTGCTGTATTGCAGCCTCCAGCCCTCGATAATTCTGAATGTAAGACCTCAAGTTTTTAAACTTCTTTGGCAATTTCATTCAAATCAAATGTTTGTAATTCTATGGGACCAAACTACCTGGTCATCAGTCCCTAGTCTTACAAGCTACTTAAATTAAGTTAAACTAACCTAAGGACAACACACACATGCATGCCCGAGAGAGGATTCGAACCCCCGACGCGGGAGGCCGCGCTATTCGTAACGTGGCGCTCCACACCGCTCGGCTACTCCCGTTCGGCAAGTTAATGTGTAGGTCTTCTGCATCATTTGTACTAAATATATTCCATTTTCAAACAATAACGGTCCGGAAATCGCCTTCCGTTATCTTAAGGTTTTCTAAATTATGTTCAAATGTTTGTAAACCTACTGGACAACACGCACACCAATGCCCCAGGGACAACTCGAATCTCCGAAGGCGACAAAGCGCGCGCTCCTCGGTAAGGCGCCTTAGACCACACGGCCGCTCCACCGGAGCTACGATTTTCTCCGCGCCTTATTTAGGTGAACAAGGGATTCGTGATTGAGAACGAATCCAGGAACCGACTGAAAGTAAGCGACGGTATGCGCGTGGCTTTGAGTGGGAGTATTAGCTCTAGAATTACTATTAGCTCTAGGATTACTATTAGCTCTAGGACTGCCACACTTGAAAATGAGACGATAGCTCAAAATGTCATTGCTGCAAAACCGAATTTAATTTTGAGCAGACGGTTACTGATATAGCTGTAATGTTGATAAACATTACTTTGAGGTTAATGAAAATGTTAAAAGTTTTCATTAAATTTTATTTTTAGAATGACACAGTTCATTTTATTTATTTTTTGAACTTAAGGGTCCATGCTCACAACAAAGAAATAAGTGGTCCGTGGTCTGCACAAGTTTTGGAGCCACAGTTCTAGACTGACGTGTTCGGGAGAATAATATCGTACACTGTGGATATACGAGCGGCGTTTCAAAAGTTCGTGCAAAAATAAAAACTACTAACATGTTTGGGGAAAATCATTTTTATTTTTCGACATAGTTTCCTTTTAGACTTATACACTTCGTCCAACGCTTTTCTGATTTATTGGTCACTTCCGAATAGTAGGAATAGTCCAAGTCTGCAAAAAAGCTATTAGTTTCTGCAATCTCCTCCTCGTTTGAATGAAATGTTCGTCCCACCAGCCATTTCTTCAAATTGGGGACAAATAGTAGTCCGAGGGAGCCAGGTCTGGAGAAAAGGGGGATTTGAAGCGAGTTAGAAATCAATTTACAATAATTTTGCGACCATAACTGCTGAGATGTTGGTTGGTGCTTTCTTGTGATGGAGAACGACTTCTTTGTGGGTCAATCGCCGACGTTTATCTTGCAGCCCGGTTTTCAAATGGCCCAATAACGATGAATAATATGCACCTGTAATAGGTTTACCCTGTTCCAGATAGACGATGAGGATTATCCCTTGGGAATCCCGAAATACCGTCGCCATAACCTTTCCGGCCGAAGTACCGGTCTTCCAGTTTTTTTAGTGCAGATTCTCCCTCGGTAAACCATTGTTAGGTTGTTCTTTGGTCTCAGGAGTACAGAAATATATCCATGTTTCATACACTGTGACGTAACGACGCTTACAGTCCTGCGGATTCATCCTGAACAGCTGCAAACCTTCCTTACAACACTTCACAGGATTTCGTTTTTGGTCAAGCCTTAGCAATCGCTGCACCCATCTTGCGTATAGCTTTCTCATGTTCAAATGTTTATGCAAATTATTATGTTATGTATTTCACTGTAATGTTTGTGAAGGAAACGCCATTTTCTACTGCAAAAGAAGGGTTTTTATAAGTCACCCATACGCGTTTCGCCTTTGTCACAAGGTATCATCAGTGGGTGTCACCACTTGCTACTCCACATCAGTCTCTTTCTGGAAAACAGGTCGAAAGGTTCCACTGTTTTCTAAAAAACTTTGCATTTTCCTGGTTCCACTGTCATCTGCAGCCATACTGTGGCCACTGTAGTTTGTTTTGTTTATGACTACAAAACAAACTACAGTGGACACAGTATGGCTGCAGATGACAGTGGAACCAGGAAAATGCAAAGTTTTTTAGAAAACAGTGGAACCTTTCGACCTGTTTTCCAGAAAGAGACTGATGTGGAGTAGCAAGTGCTGACACCCACTGATGATACCTTGTGACAAAGGCGAAACGCGTATGGGTGACTTATAAAAATAAAACCCTTCATTTGCCATAGCAAAAGGCGTTTCCTTCAAAAACATTACAGTGAAATACTTAATATTCAGCTGCTGCTCAAATGGCCACTGCAAGCAACGTATTAAATTATTATGTACCCGTTCATTCTAGATGCCCACAGCACTGGTAATCTCACGCACATTAACTCTTCTATCATCCATCGCCATATCATGGTTTTTATCAATGATTTCTGGAGTCGTAACCTCCACAGGGTGCCCAGAACGTTCAGCGGCACTAGTGCCCATATGGTCACGCCGTTCTAATCGAATGTGCAGAGACACCATAATGTTTATCAAGCTTCTATTTAGTCTCATGAGGCGTTCTGCCTTTCATTAAGTAATGTTTAATCACCACACGAAATTCTTTTTCGTCCATTCTTTGACAATCACTTGACTTCCTTGATTCACACGAATGTCAAACACAAAGGAATAGACCAATATGGCTGAAACTTGGAGTGAATTCTTCTCAAAGATGCTACTAACTAAACATGACCTCGATACGCGCCGGTGGTGCTATTTTTCGGACTTTGGACGGACTTTTCAAACGCTGCTCGTACTTTCAAGTTGCTCGTAATGTTTGTGAGGGTTTACAGTACTTTTTAACTCCATTGTTCTCGTCTAGAATCGCAGATGCTCTTGAGTACATTGCTTGTGGTGCCGGCCGTTACCCAGTGTCGGGGTGACGCCGTCGGTCACGCTGCGATATATCTGGTGACGCGCCGCGACGCGACACGGCGCAGGGGTTATCGCGCGCTGTAACGCGATACTGGCCGACGAAACGGCCTGCCCGTCACAGCCGCTGAGTCCGGCGTCTACATGCACGCACCAGAGGGGAGCGCCGCTCCGTCTGCCAACTGGAAATGCCGGCCAAATCGCTACACAGGGTGGTCCGTTGATAGTGGCCGGGCCAAATATTTCACGAAATAAGCATCAGGCGAAAAAACTACAAAGAAAAAAACGTTTCTAGCTTGAAGGAAGAAAACAGGTTGATGGCGCTGCCACAGGTCAAACGGATACCAACTGCTTATTTGATTACATGTTCGTCTAGTACGTAAATAAATATGAATGTTTTATTTGGAACACGTTTGGCCCACTCTAGGTTACGGTAGTTATACTAAAAGTGGGCCTTCCCGATCGTCTTTTGACAGCTCGAAATTTAAATGAAAATAACGGCTTAACCATTCATCTGACACGGAAATTGAATAAGGAGAAAATTCTCTACAACTTTTGTCCCTTATGTTTTGGCCCACTTTAGGTTACGGTAGTAACACTAAAAGTAGGCCTTTGCGATCGTCTTTTGACAGCTCGAAATTTAAATGAAAATAACGGCGTAACTATTCATCTGACACGGAAATTGAATAACCTAATTGGTAGAGGGGAAAATTCTCTACAACTTCGCTGTATTATGTTTTTTTCTTATCTTGCATCGTTGCAGAGATATTTGCAAAAATAACAGCGATTTTACGATGTCTGTCTGTAAAGTGTCCCCACTTTTTAGGTCGAACCGTTCAACTGATCGGCACCAAATTTTACAGAAATAATTGTTGGCTACAGAGACCAGAACCTCGCTTTTTTAAATATCTCGGACAAAAAATACGTTAGCAATACAAAAAAAAAGAGCCGTTTGTAATGTAATTTTAATTGTAAATAAACCGTTCATCTGACGCGAAATTTGAATAAAAGAATTTGTAGAGGAGAAAATTCTCTACAACTTTGTTCCCTTATGTTTTTTTTTCATATCTCCTATCGTTTGAGAGATATTGCGAAAAATAACGGAGTTTTGACACCCTCCATTGATTTAACGAAAACCAACCGTTCGCAGATGTCACGTGACATTCCTAGCCCAGAACTCTCTCTGGCATGCACCATCTTGCGTTGCGTATTTAATGATAGTGACTATAAATGCCATATTAGCATCAGTTAACAACGGCCATCAATAGTATGTAATTAAAGAATGTAACTTGAAACTGTTAGGTTTAGCGTAGTGGGCAAGGCATTGGAATACGACGCCGGAAGTCAGTGTTTCGAATCCCGCTACTACCTCTTAGTAATTAATTTTTTTATTATTTAGAATATTATTTTGGTCCAAAATGTTTGCAAAAACTTATAAAACTACAAAGCGGGTCGTAAAACACGCCAGTGCGATTTTTTTCGCTTTGTGGTAGATGGCGCTGTAATAGTCACAAACGTATAAATATGTGGTATCGCCACTGCGGGCGGTAGTTGCTTCATGATACATTACTTGTGTTAAAATGGACCGTTTACCAATTGCAGAAAAGATCGATATAGTATACATGTATGGCTATTGCGATCAAAATGCCCAACGAGCCTGTGCTACGTATGTGAATCGTTATCCTGGAAGACATCATCCAAGTCTACGGACCTTTCGTCGGACAGCTACGTTATTTAAAGAGAGGAAGTGTTCAACCGAATGTGAAACGTCAACCACGACCTGCAACAAATCACGATGCCCAAGTAATCCGCACATCAGTAGCAGACAAACTGAGCGAGAATAGGGGATTCTCAAAAACTTCGATGTTGAGAATTCTACATCAACATAAATTTCACCCGTACCATATTTCTATCCACCAGGATTTGCATAGCGAAGACTTTGAAATGAAGTGTTATAGGGCCCCTACTGCTCCAGATTTTTATAACCGATTTAGGAGACAGTGTAAGTAGCTCTCTTAGGTTGTTCGCAGATGATGCTGTCACTTATCGGGTAGTAAAGTCACCAGAAGATCAAAAGCAACTGCAAAATGATTTAGATAAGATATCTGCATGGTACAAAAATTGGCAAACTGACCATTAATAATGAGAAGAGTGACGTCATTCATATGACCAATAAAAGAAGCTCGTTAAACTTCATTTACACAATAAATCAGTCAAAACTCCTGGCCATAAATTCAATTAAATACCTAGGAGTAACAACTACAAACAACTTATATTGGAAAGAACACATAGAAAATATTTTAGGGAAAGCGAACCGTCAAGTACGTTACAACGGCAAAACTCTTAGAAGATGCAACAGTTCTACTAAAGAAACTGCCTACACTACATTTATGCGTCCTATTTTGGAGTACTGATGCGCATTGTGGGATCTCCACCTAGTGGGATTGACAGACGATTTAGAGAAGGGCAACTCGTTTTGTACTACCGCGATACAGGGGAGAGAGTGTCACGGAAATTATGCACGAGTTGGGGTGGAAATCATTAAAACAAAGCCGTTATTTTTTGCGACGAGATCTGTTTGCGAAATTTCTTTCACTAACTTTCTCTTCCGAATGCGCACATATTCCGTTAACACCCACCTATATAAGAAGACATGATATTGAAAATAAAATAAGAGAAAAGAGATCGAAAACGGAAAGATTTAGATGTTTCTTTTTCCCTGGAGCTATTAGAGTGTAACTGTAGAGAAATATCATAAAAGGGTTTCGATGAATCCTCTGCCATGCACTTGAGTGTGGCTTGGAGAGTATATATGTAGATATCATAAGCTTTTTAAATTTTTATTTATTTATTTATTTATTGTAATTTTGAAGATAGCTGCTATTGTCAGAGACCGTTACAACATCAGAAGGATAAAAATGCTGCCCTCGGTCGCAAAAATAAAATTCTTTTACCTGGTTTGACAGTAACTATGATTGCCTTCAAAGCAGGCGTGCAGCCCATAGTGGCTAGTTCTTTTTTTTTTTTTTTTTTTTTTTTTTTTTTTTTTTTTTTTTTTTTTTTTAATTTTGTGATGTAAGCTTTACAGTTGAGTTGTAACTTTTACGAGGCGCGTCCAGATACAGAAAAAATATTGATTGTACAAAAATCTACAACTGTTAAACTACTTTTCTACATAGCTTCCGAAATTTTGTAGGCAATTGTTATAGCATGACACAAGGTTTTGTGTGTCTTTTTCATAAAAGGTTGCCTCTGTGTATTCAACCATGTGGTAACATGTTCTTTCAGCTCGTCTTCATCGTTGAAGTCTTATCCACCAAGGACAGATTTTAGGAGTAAGAAGAGGATTACTGTCAAAAGCTTTTTTTTTCACGATAATGCCAGACCTCACACACCGAATGTGACCAAACAATTCTTACGGAAATTTCAATGGGACCTCTTCTTACACCTACAATCTGTCCTTAGTGGTCAATACTTCAACGATAATAAAAGAGCTGTTACCACATGGTTGAATACACAGGCGACAACCTTCTGTGAAGGATGCATGCAAAAACTTGTGGCACGCTATGACAAGTGCCTACAAAATTTCGGCAGCTATGTGGAAAAGTAGTTTAAGAGTTGTAGAATTTTGTGCAATACAATTTTCTTCTGTATCTGTGTACAATTTCATTTTATTACCAAACGGAACTTACTTTCTGGACGCGCCTCGTATCATGTGACTTATTAATCTATAATTTCTGATGAAGGCAATCATGGTTCTCGAATCAGGTTAAAGAATATTATTTATGCGACCGAGGGCTGCATTTTTATGCTTTAAATGTTTAGGATTCCCTTCCTTCCTCCCGCGTGCTCTTAGAAAGTGGATCGGTAGAGAAATATCGGGTAAGCGTTTCGATGAACATCCAGCCAGGGATTTGAATGGCAGTTGCAGATTGATATGTAGGTTATATATTTTTGACGACACTACAGCGTCCAACAAATGAAATAAATCGCAATTTGCGATCAGTTATGGCTTCACAGTGCTAGGTTTTGATGGAATACTATAGTGCGGCGAATGAAAATTTGTGCCCGGCCGGGATTCGAACCCGGGATCCCCTGCTTACTAGGCAGACGCCACCGATGACGCCATCGATGACACAATGACCAGCCCGACTGCAGAGGACTCTTCCCTGCACGTCTAGGAAAGAGACAGCGTGGCGAATGGAGATTTGGGTGTGGCGGGAGACGTGCAGGGAAGAGTCCTCTGCAGTCGGGCTGGTCACGGTGTCCTCGGTGGCGGAGTGGTCAACGCGTCTGCCTATTAAGCAGGAGATCCCGAGTTCGAATCCCGGAGGGGCACAAATTTTCATTCACCGCACTTTGGTATTCCATCTGAACCTAGTACAGTGAAGACATAACTGATCGCAAATTGCGATTTATTTCATGACGAGCCTAAACCCGCGGCTGCGCTTGCCGTGTTGGTTGATTATGATAGAAAAGCTATCTTTCAGTAGTGTGCTATGAGATCAAATCACACGTAAAAATGCACTCGTTTCGAAGCATGTAATCACGAAATTCAACAATAATCATTGTAATAATATCACAGATCGATCAGTTGATGTAATACGCGAAACGTCAAATCGATATTTTTTAAAGAGATGTATTAAAAGAAATTTCATTTTCACTGCTTTATTTATTTATTCTTATATTTCCTTATTCGCATGCTTATCCTTACAGAGAAAGAGTTGAAGACATTGTATTCTAACCTCCTTGGTAGCACGCATAGACCAAAGATATGGTCTGTGGCACCACGTTTTGCTGTAAGTAATCTCCTTGCCATAGAGTCGCAAACGTCATCGCTGGCCTTCAGTCCGATTTTTTTTTTAATAATTTGACGACTTTCAACCACCATATCTTCCACCCCCTTATAGCTATCGGCATAGAACTGCTATGGTGTACAACGGGAGACTTCGGACAACAATTACACACAGACCATTCGTTTGCGTTCTGTAGTTTTTGCTGCAGAGCGAAATATTAAAACACACATACACACGTAGAATTTTATACACACCGATAACTTCCCATCCCAATATACTCCATCCTTTTATCATTATCAACCCTCAAGCTACAAGGCAACCAATAAAACCATTTTCAAAGAGTAAATATAATTTTCAAAGATTATTTATTTGAATTTTATCCATTATGGATGTTGAACTCCGTGACTGTTCCTTATAGGTTGTGGAAATAAAATCCGCTACCAGTCACAATTATTGGCGGTTTATTAAAACACTACCGGTTTCGGGCTTGTGCCCATCCTCAGGTGTTTACATTCATTGTTGTTGAATATAAGTATCCAGTTCATATTCGTATATCTCTCATGGATAGTAATTGAGAACATTGTAGTAACAGTAACATAATGCTAATGTGCACTCCCATGTTTCAGGTTTTTCACAGTACACTTTATAACTGTCACTCCAAACATAGCCACAGTACACTTTATAACTGTCTCTCCAAACATCGCAATGTTTACATTTAGGCATATGATATGGTCAAAACATATGCCTAAATGTAAACATTGCGATGTTTGGAGTGACAGTTATAAAGTGTACTGTGCAAAACCTGAAACATGGGAGTGCAAATTAGCATCATGTTACTGTTACTACAATGTTCTCAACTAATATCCACGAGAAATGTGCGAATACGAACTGGATACTTATATTCAACAACACTGAATATAAACACCTGAGGATAGGCACACGCCCGAAACCGGTAGTGTTTTAATAAACCGCCAGTAATTGTGACTGGTAACGGGTTTTTATTTCCACAACCTATAGAGTAATTATTGTTTCGCATTTCGCGTTGTATTCTTCAGATTACTAAATAACTATCAGATCACTATAAAACCGTGCCTAAAAACCTTCCTCAGGTATAAATTAGTAACTGTACAAACATTTAAGTCTCTGCGTCTTGTCGTTCTGACGTGATAAGCGTACACCGAACAGACACATTTATAGCAACCCGATCGCCTTAAATCCGTGCCTAAAGCCTTCCCCGGGTAGACATTAGTAACTGTACAAATTTTTAGCTCTTATGTCTTGTGGTTCAGATGTGATAAACGTACACCGAACAGACATTCAGATTTATAGATATAGATATGTAGATGTTTAGAGCGCAGTGTTCTGCTGACTGTTAAGCAGCTGCCTAAACCGCCACAGACTTTGTTATGGCGGCAGAGACGCCGCACAAACCTGTGGATCGGGAGGTCTTAATCGGTGCGAGCAAAGTTGTTTGGGTGGCACAGGGTGGAGGGGAGAGGGGGGCTATCAGAGACAAAGTCCGCCGTCGGGCTGGATGGAACCCGTTACCGCCGGTGGAGGTCGCGGGCGCAGGCGCGGGGTGTCACTTGTGACTGACGCGCCACAGACAGCCGCCTGCGACGTCAACTGCACAGTCCTCTAGTCCAACAGTATATACAACTAAATGGGAATGTCCAAATTTGATAGTCAGTTCAGAACACCTGAAGTCACTTGATGCAAATGCGCCAAATCAATGCTTAACGCTCGCAGCGAACACGGTTTGACAATGGGTTCTATGGTTCGCTCCTCCGCTCTGCAGACACATCTACATCTACATCTACATGGGTTCTATGGTTCGCTCCTCCGCTCTGCAGACATATTTACATCTACATGGGATACTCTGCAAATCACACTTAAGTCCCTGACATAGGGTTAATCAAACCACCATTATACTATTTATCTCCCATTCAATTCTCGAATAGCGCGCGGGAAGAAAGAACACCTGAATTTCTCCGTTCGAGCTCTGATTTCTCATATTTTATTCTGATGGTCATTTCTACCTATGTAAGTGGGAGTCAACAATATATTTTCGCATTCGGAGGAGAATGTTAGCGATTGGAGTTTCGTAAGTAGCCCACGCCGCGGCGATAGGCGCCGTTGTTGTAATAATTCCCATCCCAGACCCTGTATCATTTCCGTAATGCTGTCTCCCCTGTATCAATACGAAACGAGCTGCTCTTCTTTGGATTTTTTCGATGTCCTCCTTCAAACCCACCTGATAAGGATCCCACACTGGGCAGCAATACTCCAAAAATGGACGAACAAGCGTAGTGTATGCAGTTTCTTTTGTAGTTCTATTGCATCTTTTAAGGGTTCTGCCAATAAAACGCAGTCTCTTGTTCGCCTTTCCCACGACATTGTCTACGTATTCTTTCCAATTTAAGTATGAAGTAATAGTAATTCCTAGGTATTTTATAGAGTTTACGGCCTTCGCTTTTGATTGAAGTGTCTTGTAAACAAAGTTTAACGGATTTCTTTTCGTACTCATGTGCACGACTTAACACTTCTCATTATTTATAGTCAAATGCCAATTTTTACACCATAGTGATATCTTATTCAGATCGTTCTGCAGTTGATTTTGGTCTTCAGATGATTTTACTAGCCGGTAAATGACGGCGTCATCTGCAAACAACCTAAGAGAGCTACTTAGATTTTCCTCTAAATCGTTTATGTAAATAAGCAACAGCAGAGGACCAATAACACTACCCTGTGGAACGCCCGATATCACCTCTGTTTTAGTCGATGCCTTACCAACGATTACTACGAACTGTGTCCTCTTTGACAGGAAATCCCCTATCCAATCGCAAATTTGGGGCGATATACCATAACCACGCAATTTGATCAAAAGCCGTTTGTGAGGTACGGTGTCAAAAGCCTCCTGGAAATCAAAAAATACGGATCGATTTGCGAACCCTTGTCGATAGCACCCATCACTTTGTGTGAATAAAGAGCTAGTTGTGTTTCGCATGTACGATATTTTCTGAATCCTTGGGTCAATAGATCGTTCTGTTCGAGATAATTCATAATATTTGAATACAGGATATGTTCCAAAACCCTGCTGCAAATGACGTCAATGAAATAGGCCTGTAGTTTAGTGGGTTACTCCTACTGCCTTTCTTGAATATAGGTGTGACCTGTGCAACTTTGCAATCTTTTGGTACAGATCCTTCTATGAGAGAGCGGTTGTGTATGGCTGTCGCTTCAGTATAATCAGAAGATGGAAGGAAACCCCACATCTTCGTGATCTAAGCACACCTGCCTTGACCTGTCCTGGTTCGGTCCCACATCGACCGTGTTTGGCGTCGTAGACAGGATCTCTTGACTTTCTTTGATGAATCTTGAACCAGGTTGGCGTTGTTCGGTGGATTTTCATTTCAGTGTTCTTCACTCTTGGAGGTCTCACCACGACGGTTTCCGTGATTTGAGACGAAATGCTGAAGGATCCTTTAGAGCACTGTTTTTCGAATATGCGACCCCTTCCAAGTGATAACATTCTGGCGACTCTCAAATAAAAATATTCTTGTGACCAATTGCAGAAAGTCCTGGGTTCAAATCCCAGCTCCTCCACCAATTATAACGTTTACTAGCTTATTAAGTAATTACATTCTACCACTTTCAAACATAATACTCAGCTTTTCAACATTACGATGTATGGGGGTTCTGCTCGCTGCAAAATTATTCACCTGGGGCGTCGTGGTAGAAATAATTACTCGTATGTACATTTTTTCACTTCTTCTTCAATTTGCAGTCAAACTGCTTGTTATTCCACCAAAACGTACGCAATGTAACAGAACTTAGCTGAGAGTACTTCCATTTTAGAACAAAGAGTGACATAGATTCCACAGCACTTCAGAACCGCCGAAACTCGAACTCCCCCACGCTAGGCGGTGTGGCAAATGTATAACATTGACAATAATGGCATTACATTACGTATTGTTCATAACAATTGAATATACTAATTTTCAATTAACGAACACAACGGCAAAAATAATCGCAATATAAAATGAAAACTATACATACAATAATTTTAGATGGCACTTATCTTTTTAAGCCGAAATCTCCGATCTTTCTGTTTAACAACAAACAGCAATGTTAAATGTCAATTAATTAGTTAATGAGTACATCATACATGTTCCTAACATATATTCAACTATCAAATATCTTGGCAATTCTGAAAATATACTTAAAATCTCACATCAGTCAATATATACAAAGAATTCAATATTGTAAATCTCGACTATTACATTAATTAACACAATTAGCTGATCAATACAACTTGTTTATGAGCCTGACATAAAGACAATGCTATTTATTTTCATGTCTTTTCGATTTTGATGTCTTTTCTTTTTAGTTCTTGAAATAATGTACAATGACAAAGCTGTTGTTTATAGAACTGTCTGAAAAGAAAATATATGAATCTCTTAATTAATGAAATCTATCACTTATTAACTAACCACAGTATCACCGAGACACTGTCCTACAGTGATTCCTAGGCTGGTTATTTCGTTTGTAACTAATTTCACACGCAACATGTATCACAATTAGACCACACCATTCCGGATTCGACCCAGACGGTATCGTGCGATAACATTGAGATGAGAGGGCCAGCAGTATCATCACAGCAGACAGTGAAGGAATGCAAGGAAAAATTGGAGAGGGAATTAAAGTTCAGGGAGAAGAAATAAAAACTTTGCGGTTTGCCAATGACAAAGTAATTTTGTTAACTAATGAGGACGTGCTCAACCGAATTGGGGAGAAAAGTAGTTCATGGCATATCCTGACTAAGAGAAGGGATAGATTGGTAGGACACATTCTGAGATATCAAGAAATTGTCAACTTAGCATTAAAGGGAAGTGTGTGGGATAAAAATCCTAGAGGGAGACCGAGGAACGAATGCAGTAAGCAGATTCAAAAGGATGTAGGTTGCCGAAAGTACTCTCAGGCTGTTCAATATTTCTCCATGAAAAAAAGTCGTCTTTACGTTTATTTAATTGTACTCTCTTTAAAGCTGAGTGCTATTAACGTACGAACAACGGAGCCATTAGCACTTGTCAAAGTAGTATGAACTTTTTAATCCACCATTGTTTAGACGTCTATCGTGTCTCAGCAGTCCTAAATTGAGTTAGTATTCAAACCATCAATCTCTTTTACGGTTAGGATTAATGCATTGAAAATTTTAAGTGTGAGTTTTAACCGTTTATCTATCTTTGTACAAAGACTGAACCGGTTCATAGTGACACCCTTCGTAAACCTCCCACAAAAAAATCCGAGCATAGCATATAAAAATGAAGCCATTAGGTGAGTATTAATTTCAATGCAGTAGACAAGTTTTACGAAAGGAAATTTGCCTGGGCACCAAATCCAGGTATTCGTTAAACAATGACGTACTAAATGAAGGTTGAATTTAAAGAATCATATAGCAACAATGGATAATGAATATTGAATACAAGAAACTCGTTTTGACTTTATTCATTTATCTTCTTTGTCGAAAGTTCGGACTGAGTCAGACAAATGTAAAGTGTAAAAGAGCCGAATTTCTTAAACAACTCAAGGAAAAAAAAAAAAAAAAAAAAAAAAAAAAAAAATCAGTCTTTTGCACGTAAACTCGAACTGTGCCTACCGTTAATTTTAGCGTAGTTGACGCGCCTTGAGGAAGTAACTGAGAGGCACGCAAAGTTTGCCTGGTCGCCTGCTCCGGTTTGTTCAGCAGTGGTGTGTTACGCTTTATTTATTTGTTCATGAACAGCCATTTTAAGCAGAGTCATTAGTCTCCAAACTTTCCAATACGATTGACCATCTGACATCCCGTCACAATATTGCAGCCTTTTGCAGGTTCTTGGATGCCCCGTGTCATGATGATGTTTGGTGAGGGAAAGAGTTCACTTCTGTGCCGGTGTTCCGCAAGGCAGTCAGAGGCGGTGATTTTCGGAAACGACGATGTTTAGGAAGTGCGCTCTTATTCTCTAGCAGTATCAGCCATGTTTTTCCTTTTCCTTGTGTCCTCAAGTGGTCATAAAACATCTTCTTGACATTATTAACCCTTTCACTCCGGCGCCGTGGTTGTTGCGCCGTGCGCTGTGGACGAGCGCCAGTCGCGCCCGGCCGTGCCCGCTGTACGGCGCATCTTCCGCACTCCCCACGGCGCTACTCTGTCCTGCTGCCACACTCTCAGTGTTATCGCAATTATTGGACTTTATACTATATATTTATCAGGGAAAATTCATTTGGAATAGAAACAGTTTTCTTCCTTCTTTCAGATAATTCGCGTAATTTTTTCGTAAATTCTAAAAGATCCAAAGTTTTGGATTCAGCTCTGCTGGGATGTGGACGTCTATTATTGTAAACGCATTTTTCGCTTGTTAAATAATATTTATTTACAATTGCTTTACGTTACATTTCAGTGGCATTACATTACGATGTATGACGCGAGGCGGAACTGCTACAGCAGTCCACCGGCTGTGGAGCAAATTCGCTCCCGACTTCTGTAGAAGTTCACCGTAGCGAAAGGGTTAATGAATCTTGGATGCAGGATAATTTTGGGCAACTTGTTACAGAGATCTTTGTTTCCTTTTTGGCTAAAAAATCTGCCATTTCATTACCATGGATTCCTGTAGGTATCGAACAAAAACGTATTTCAGTTCTCGCTTCGGTGACTGAGAAAACGAATTTAATTTAATTTATGCAGGCTTTTAGAAGTGTCTGGAAGGATGCTATCGCTTGTATCGCAGAAATTGAATCACGAAGTATAACAACCTATCAGTGATGTTTAGACCTGAATAAAACTTGTTCTAACGCCAGGTTTATTGCCTTAAACTCTCCATCCAATAGGGAATGACACTGTCCGACGGACTTACAGAAGCAAAATACTTCACTGTACACCCCAGCACCAGCGACACCACCGATCTTGGTCAAGGATCCATCCGTAGTATTTATTGTTTCTAAAGACATATTTTTAAGTAATGCTTTATTCCTTTAGTTGAAGTCTCAACTTGACTGAGCAGAATTTGAGAGGACAGATTGGTGAACAAGGTCTTCTTTACTCACTGGTGGACAGCGGACATTTCTTATTGCATCAGTGCATTGGATAATTGGATAAAATCTTTTTGTGTTTTCAGCCGGCTAGAATGAAGTTAGTAATTGTTCCAATATTTATCCTTTGGTAATTTGACTGACTTATCAGACTGGAGTAGTGCCATTAGGGGTGTAATGTATGTCGCCTCCTCGTGTGTAAGTACATCCTGGGTAACGCTGAATGGCATACAATGAAGCTCATGATGGCACTTATCAATGGGAGTCAGTCCATACGTAATTAAGACGTGTTATATTTAGCTCGACATTGCACCATCATATCTCGACAACCGATAATGGTTAATGTATAAAAATTAATTTTGAATTTATCCATATATCTATCTCAGTGAAAATTTTGAACCAGTTCGTAGAAGTTTACAGGGTATAAGTGACGCCGATGAAAATGATCCAAGAAAAACTGTTTTCTGCACGTGAAATACGAAAAAAATTCAAACGGTGCACATTAAAATAGCGCCATTAGCTGAGCACTAATTTCAGCCCAGTTAGCATCTCTTGAAAAAGTAATTAAAGCACTTGACTTGATATGTTTGTCCACCAGCTCCGGTTCGTCGCTCAAACTTTATTTACATTCTGTGACATGGTCAGAGTGAGACTTTTTCTTTACTTTTATGTTAAAAATTCCAGAACAGCCAAAGTTGTATAAAATGTTTTTATTGGCTGGCCTGCGAAATTTCTCAAGTCGTCCAAGTCAGTGTCATCTTAAACACACAAAAGGTTTCTCTTCAAATGTATACAAACATAAAGTATTACTTTCAATATTACTCATATAATGCCAGACTTTATTTCATTTGAGAATGTGCTCAGGCCTGCCGGAAACTTTTGTTGTTGTTGTGATCTATTTGATACAGTTCTCCGCGCTACCCTGTACTGTGCAAGCCTCTTCATCTGAGAGTACGAACTGCAACCTACTTGCTTTTGAATCTGCTTACTGAATTTATCAGATTTTTACCCTACACACTTCCTTCTAATGCCAAATTGATTCATTGATGCCTCAGAATCCCTTCTCTTAGGTCAGGATATGCAAGAAACGCCTTTTCTTCCCAATTCTGGTAAGCACCTCATTAGTTACGTAATCTACTCTCTAATCTTCATCATTCGTCTGTAGCACCACATTTCGAAAGCTTCTATTACCTTTTTGTCTGAACTCGTTATCGTCCAAGTTTCACTCCCATACAACGCTACACTTCAGACAAAGGCTTCCACAAAGGACTTCCGAACATTTAAATTAATATTGGGTGTCAACAAATTTCGCTTCTTCCGAAATCCTTGTCTTCCCATAACCATTAGTCATTTTATATCTACTTTATTTCGCCAATCAGAAGTTATCTTGCTACCCAAATAACAAAACTCATTTACTACTTTTGTTGTCTCGTTACCTAATCTAATTCCTTCAGCATCGCCTGATTTTCTGACACGACATTCCAGTAGTCTTGTTCTCACTCTTGTAAATATTCATCTTATACCTTCCTTTCAAGGCACTGTCCATTCCGTTTATTTACTCTTCCTGGTCCTTTGCTGTCTCTGACAGAATTATTGTCAACGGCAAACCACAAAGTTTTTATTGCTTCACCTTGAACTTTAATTCCCTCTTCAAATTTCTCCTTGCATTCCTTCACAGGTTGATCAATGTACAGATTGCTGTCTGGTTTTTGTACAAGTTGAATATAACTCTAACTCTTTCGCCAATATATTTTACCCCTGCTACCTTCTGAATTTGAAGGAGTGTATTCCAGTCAACATTGTCAAAAGTTTTCTCCATATCAACAAATGCTAGAAACGTATGTTTACCTTTCCTTAACTATCTTCTAAGGTAAATCGTAATGTGGGTATAGTCTCCCGTGTTTCTACATTACTCATAAATCCAAACTGATCTTCCCCAAGGTCACATTCCAACAGTTTTTGCGACCATGATTTATTAAACTGATAGTTCTGTAATTTTCACATTGTCTGCACTTGCTTTCTTTGCAAATGGAATTACTTCCATAAACTAGGCGTTATGCTAATTTGGGCTTTTTGATACACAACTGACCATTAAAATTGCTGGACCAAGAAGAAATGCAGATGATAAACGGGTAGTCATTGGACAAATACATTATATTAGAACTGACATGTGATTACATTTTCACGCAATAGGGGTGCATAAATCCTAAGAGATCAATACCCAGAACAAACACCTCTGGCCGTAATAACGACCTTGATACGCCTGGGCATTGAGTCAATTAGAGCTTGGATAGCGTGTACAGGTACAGATGCCCATGCAGCTTCTACACGATACCACAGTTCATCAAGAGTAGTGACTGGCGTATTGTGACGAGCCAGTTGCTCGCCCACCATTGACCAGACGTTTTAAGTTGGTGAGAGATCTGGAGAATGTGTTGGCCAGGCCAGCAGTCGAACATTTTCCATATACAGAAAGGCCGGTACAGGACCTGCAACATACGGCCGCGCATTATCCTGCTGAAATGTAGTGTTTCGCAGGTTTCTAATGAAGGGTAGAGGCACGGGTCGTAACACATCTGAAATGTAACGGCCACTGTTGAAAGTGCCGTCGATGCGAACAAGAGGTGACCGAGACGTGTAACCAGTGGCACCCCATACCATCACGCCGGGTGATACACCAATATGGCGATGACGAATACACGTTTCTAATGTGTGTTCACCACCTTGTCGTCAAACACGGATGCAACCATTATGATGCCTTAACGAGAATCTGGATTCATCCGAAAAAATGACGTTTTGCCATTCGTGCACCCAGGTTCGTCGTTGCGTACACCATCGCAGGCGCTCCTGTCTGTGATGCAGTGCCAAGGGTAACCGCAGCCATGGTCTCCGAGTTGATAGTCCATGCTGCTGCAAACGTCGTCGAACTGTTCGTGCAGATGGTTGTTGTCTTGCAAACGTCTCCATCTGTTGACTCAGGGATCGAGACGTGGCTGCACGATCCTTTACAGCCATGCGGATAAGATGCCTATAATCTCGACTGCTACTGATACGAGGCCGCTGGGATCCAGCACGGCGTTCCGTATTGCTCTCCTGAAGGCACCGATTCCATATTCTGCTAACAATCGTTGGATCGGGATCAACGCGAGCAGCAATGTCGCGATACGATAAACCGCAATCGCGATAGGCTACAATCCGAACTTTATGAAAGTCGGAAACGTGATGGTATACATTTGTCCTCCTTACACGAGGCATTACAACAACGTTTCGGCAGGCAACTCCGGTCAACTGCTGTTTGTGTATGAGGACTCGGATGGAAACTTTCCTCATATCAGCATGTTGTAGG
This sequence comes from Locusta migratoria, assembly GCA_026315105.1. NCBI lineage: Eukaryota > Metazoa > Arthropoda > Insecta > Orthoptera > Acrididae > Locusta > Locusta migratoria. The sequence continues at coordinate 372,211,093 of CM048750.1, forward strand.
TGTGGCCACCGGCGGCAACCTTGGGTTAATGCTCTGAAAAGTTAATCATTTGCATATCACATTTCTTCCTGTCGGTTAAACTACGCGACTGTAGCACTTCATCTTCGTGATGTAGCGATTTTAATGGGCAGGAGTGTATATTTAACATAAACAAGATGTGTATAACCCGATGATCCTCGCTCAAATAGCAACAGCGCGACAAGGCCTCCAAAAGCCGCCTCGAGACTCGTCCACTACAGCGGCAGCTCGTTGTGTTGGTGAGTGACCACAGGTTGCACAGCTGTGGCGTGAAGTGACGGCACGTACAGTACGTGCACTGTACTGCAGCAATCCACGATGTACCGCTACCGGCTGTTAATGGCACCACTCCGTGCTTCAGGTCCAAAAAAATCCATTTTCGTTTTTCATTATACTTCCATTAATTAAGGATTTTATTCAATTTTGTTCGAGCGTTTAAAGAGCGTTTTCCTACCACGTGTATTTATGTATCACGCCCACTTTTCTGTCACCCACTTTTCTGCATAAATTTTATATCTTTATCCTCCCTACATTGCACGTTAAGAATTTTTTTTTTACTCCAGAGTGTGTTGGCTATCCTTGGAATGCAACGGTCGGTATTCTTTTGTTTCTGCTGTTTGTAAACAATCCGGATCCATACACGCTGTTAGTTTTGTTCAAGTGTCATTGCGAGTAGTTGTTATACTTACGTTTGCAGTGCTTGTTTACGTCTGTTTCGTTGTGTTTATTGAAGATATCGAAAGGAAAGGGCGTTTTTAAGAAAAGACAATGTAGAGGAAAGAAGTTTAGAAAGCTTTATGCCTTACGATCCACTGGCAAGGGCATGGCTGCAGGGAGTACATTTTGTTCAGTGATGAACTTACATCAACCACCAAATAAATTTGAAAAACGTACTGCAATATTAGAAAAATCTGCATGTGAGGTCAGTGAGGAAAGCATGAAACTGGCTGCTAGGGAAGCAGTGGAAGAAAATTATGGATGTTGGGATATTGCAGTTGTATTTGATGGAAGTTGGTAGAAAAGAGGACATACTTCTATGAATGGAGTAGTAACTGCCACGAGTGTAGACACCTGTAAAGTGATAGATGTGAAGGTAATGTCTAAATATTGCAAATGTTGTAAAGTCAATCAACATATGGAACACAACTGTGTGGCTAATTTTAGAGGAACAACTGGTGGTATGGAAGTTCATGAAGTAAACAAATATTTCATTATTCCATAGAAACAAGAGGCGTACGGTACATCAAATATTTGGGCGATGGTGACAGTAAGGCATACAACAATGTTGTGAACTTTAAGCCATATGGAGATTCCATTATTAGCAAATTAGAATCTGTAGGCCATATTCTAAAACGTTCGGGAACAAGGCTGAGAAAACTAACTGTTGATATGAGAGAAGAAAAATTAGAAGATGGGAAATTGTTGACCGGACAGGGTCGGTTAACTAAAACTGAAATATAAAACTTGCAGGTATACTATGAGTAGGCAGTTAGGAGAAATAAAGAAAATCTGAGGCAATGAAGAGAGATGTTTGGACCACATTCTTCCTTAAGTTCTCTACTGATCGATAAGCCCTGTCATGCATTGTGTCAGTCAGGAGAAAATTCGTGGTGCAAATACAATAGCGCTCAGGCAACTGGAGAATTTTATTCTCACCAGCATTCTCTTCCTGTTGCTATTATTACAGAAATTAACACTATTTTCAGAGACTTGGCTCATCCTGACCTAAGGAAAAGTCTGCATGGGCAGGCACAGAACCAAAATGAATGTTTCAACTGTATAATTTCGAAGCGCCTTCCTAAAACTGCATTTGTAGGCTTGCATACAATGAAACTAGTTCACGATGCTGTTATTACCTTCAATTGTGCTAATATTGGAAAGTGGTGCGTACTGAAAAAGCTGTGAATTAATCCTGGTGAAAATATGATCACTGGGCTGCAACATTGCAATAAAACTAGGATAGCCGATACAGACAGATCTGCATCTAATATGGCCAAGAAAGCAAGACAAACATCCAGGAATGTGCAAAAGAATCTGGAAGGCCTGCTAGAGGGCAAAGAAGGGCCATCATATGCAGCAGGACAGTTTTAATTAACTGTAAGTAACAAATTTCAAAAGGTTTTTCTTTAAAGTCAAACTAAAATTTTCAGTAAATATGCCCCATTATATCACAAAAATATCATAAATAAATGAATGAAATTTTCAGAGACTCTGCATAACACAAAAAGTCACCTCTGGCTCTACATTCATTAATATTCCCCCATTAGGAAGTTCACAAAAAAGTATTTTCTGCAGAAAAAGTTAATTTATTTTTGTTAATAAATTTTAAAAAAGTATTTCTTAAAAATTATGAAAGGGATAAAGTGGAGTTGACTCTGTTGGCATCATGTAACATGGAGTACAAATATTAAGGTCCTGCAACAAATAGTTTTTTCAGCAATGGGTCAAATACTTGCCTAAATTATCGTGGGTTAGACAGGCAGGGTGTCCCCTTTAACCCAGATAGCGAGGAATTATTTTTTGTTAAAATTTCATTTAAGAAGCTGTTAATTACCTTCATATGACTGCACCAGCTCGTGATAAGTGATTTCTTTCACAATCACGACCTTAGTTGCGCAATACTGCCATTCTTTCTGGAATGACGTCAAAGTGAATGTTTTATAATTTTAATCTGATGAATCATTAATATTAAAACAGCATTCAGTATGAAATCCAATGTATAAAACGGAGTGTCCGTATATTTGTACGTGTTGCATACAAATCTTTTTTTTTTTTTTTTTTTTTTTTTTTTTTTTTTTTTAAATTTTGGACTTAACTGCCGTGTCATCAGTCCCTAAACTTACAAACTACTTATGAACTACTTACGAACTAGGACGGCACAAATATCCATGCCCGAGGGGGGATTCGAACCCCCGACCGTAGTGGCCGTGCAGACCGTGACTGGAGCGCCTCAGACCCCTCGGCCACCGCGGCCGGCCATACAAATCTACAGTTTTGTTCCAATCTTTATGAAATTTTGTACACGTAAGTTTCAAACCATGAGGACGATCGCCGTAAGTGTAAGAATCACATAGGATATATAGTTGACGAGATATGACGTCATGAACAATGAGATGCGCGAAAATCTGCTGCATTTCGAAACAATGCTGCTCATTTTCTCCTAAACCATTGGACCGATTTCAACCAAATTTGGTACACACATTCCTTACCGTAAGGTAATAATTGCTGCATGGTTAAGAATCACATATGGCAGATGGTTCAAACGATACTACGTCATAACCAATAGAAATCGCAAAAAATACCATATAAAGCGGCTAGACTTTCGAAATACACTGTATGTGAATGACAGTACTTAGCGACTTGCAACAAACTTTAAACATAATTTCAAACTTTTATTAAACTTTTTTCGCTGGCACCCATAGTAAAATGATGAAAGGAAAAAAAAGTTTCTCGCTTACTACTTTTCCGCTGTTTATGGAGTAAAACTACGGCTCTCAGTATTACATTACAATTTATAATTTGAACACTACAAATTGTAGCGACAGGAAATTTTACAGAAAGTATACACATACATAATTGAATGTAGCTTCTAAATTGTATCACATTCCGACACGTAGTTCATGATATATGAGCACGTAAACAGTAACGTTCATGGAAAATTGCTCCATCCGGCTGGAAGCGAAAGTAGTTTACTTCCACAGAGCTACAAGGAAAGGAACAGAATGAAACAGAGTCAACTTATTTCTTGACGAAATTCAAGTATACTGAAATGATAAAATTATTTACTTTATAATTTGAAAAGAAATCGAAGAATAAGTGGCATCAATAAACCTTTCGTTTGAAATTGGTGTATATCCGGAAAGTCAGAATCGGAAGCCTGGAACCTGATTTTTATAATATGTGCTTTCCACCTACACCTACTGCAGTTTCACATGCAGCCTGGCAGATATTTAACATCCCGGGCAACGCCGGGTTTTACGGTCGGGGGTTCGAATCCCCCCTCGGGCATGGATATTTGTGCCGTTCTAGTTCGTAAGTAGTTCATAAGTAGTTTGTAAGTTTAGGGACTGATGACCCCGTAGTTAAGTCCCATAAGCTTTACAAACATTTGATTTTGAACGCCGGGTTTTCAACTAGTATACATATAATTGTCGCAAAAATTAAAGAATATTCCAGAAATACTAACTCAAGTCTTCCACGTCTTCTGTGTGAACCTCATCTTCAGCAGCCGTATCCAGCCACTTTGTAATCAACAGTACAAGCTAAAATTGATCCGAAATTGAAGCCGACTATTCAAAGAAATAAGATATGATACTGTGGATAAATTTTTAAATGCAAGAATGAAAAGGCAAGTTGACGTCCTCGTCCTTCTGGAAGGACGTGAGCGCTCTGTGGGTTGAGGCGCGCGGTCGCACCGGGGCAGCCAAGGCCACGGCCGACAGCTGGCGGACTCCGCGGAATGCTAATGCTGACCGCGAATGCACTGCTGTGGCTGCGTGGCGTGGGTACCTGAAGTACTGCAGTGTGGAGCGGAATAAGGAGGCAGCCCAAAAAAAACTGAATTACTAAACACAGTGAGCTCTTGAAAAGGATAGGTACACCAACTGTGTTTAAGCTGGAGTCCTTATTGATGCGACAAACGAAACTGAGACTGGCGTTAAGAAGGCTCACCTGTCACCTCAAATCCGCGGAATCGCGCGAAACTATACTCAGAATAACAACCGATTACACAAACATAATTCATGTAGTCGATCGTAAAAATAAAGCCTGTGTCATTTCGGTCCAAACCGTTGCATTCTGCCGCAAGAGACATTTCACCACAGAGAAACTAAGTAAGGAAGATATCGATAGGATGAAAATCATACGTAATTAACAAACGTCGTCGTCGTCGTCGTCGTTGTTGTTTTAGTCTTCAGTTCGACGGCAGGTTTGATGCAGCTCTCCAGGCTACCCTGTACTTGCAAGCTTCTTCATCTAATATATAAAGCAGAGTGTCCGTATGAATATCTACAGTTTTGATCCAATCTTTTTCAAATTTTGTACACGTAAGCTTCCGTCCATGAGGACGGTCGCCGTAAGTGTAAGGATCACGTACGATACATAGTTCACGAGATATGACGTCATAAACAATGAGATGCGCGGAAAACTTCTTCATTTAGCGACAATGCTGCTCATTTTCTCCTAAACGATTGGACCGATTTCAACCAAATTTGGTACACATATTCCTTACCGTGAGGTAACAATTGCTCCACTAAAATATCATAAAAAATGACGAGTAAAGATAATAGATAAGGACAATAGATAAGGTGACTGTGATTATAGTACCAACGTTTTGCTTTTTGTAGTTGTACAGCCCATGTATATTTCTATACACGGTTGTAATTGTAGGGTCACTGGTGGCATTTTTCTCCTGTTTCAATTACACATATTAGTCTTTCATTGTCGTAATTTAGAATAGTACTTTGCTTCTATAAGTAGTTCAGCACTACATTTCCGTCAGGCGAAATATGTACCATGCACTTGCCAATTGTTCATAGTACAGTTTGTCCTTATATATTACCTTTACTCGTCATTTTTATGATATTTTAGTGGGGTGTTTTCTGTAACCTTAGATATATTTTGGTCTGTCCTAATTTTTAGTGTTATATGCCTAAGCCGACAAGCATGTTAATGTTTTATTACCAAAAAACAACGACTCTTTAGTCATCCACTATCATTCCCTTTGTCAGCTTTGGGATTGAAAGTTTCTCAATTTTTTTTATTTTTTTTATTTTATGGCCTTCATTAGTCAATATTACAAGGTTATTACAATTTGTTGTTATGCATTAACACAATTTAGTTCAAAAATAAACATAACAATTTAATAATACAGTGGTTAATTTATTTATTACTTTTATGGTCAACATAAATTTTATGAATTAGGTTCTTCTGTTATTTTTTATTTTTATTTATTTTTTGGTTGGCCCAATACTTTTTCATTCTTTCAGATCGTGCTCTTCTCTCCTCATCCGAAATCACCCTTCCCAGTCTCTGTTTGTTAATTTTTATTGGTAGTGTGACGTGTTTGTCCTGAAGTATCTTGAGTGTGTCTGTCTTGTTTTTCAAATCTTCCATCGTTATCTGTAGTTTTATCATGTCTTCCTTGATTTATGTGATCCATCTTATGTTGCTCTTGCTGTTCCATGACTTTTCAATTACCTTCGTGCTGATTCTATTTTCTGGTGTTCTCATCAAATGTCCTAGGAAAGAGATCCGTTTCTTTTTCTTTGTGCTTGTCACTGGTTCTACTTCTTTATAAACAGTTTCATTTGAAGCTATTCTCCAAATCCCGTCTTTTTGGTATTTCTTATTTATGCAAGTTCTGACTATCCTCATTTCTATTTTGAGTAGCCTGTCAATTGCTACAGTGTTGGTTGTTTTAAATATAGTTTCGCTAGCATATGTTATTTGTGGCTGTGTGACTATTTTGTAGTGTTTCAGTTTTGTGGCTATTGAGAGGCATTTTTATTATATGTGTTCTTGGTAACATGATGCATTTTAATAAGTTTATTTATTCTACTCTGCCATGATTGTTTCTCGTTCAAGTTATGGGTTATTATTTCTCCCAAGTATTTAAACTTTTCAACAATTTTTATGTTATGTACTCCAATTCTAATTTTGTTTGCCAGTGGCGGTTCTGTTACCATTATTTCAGTTTTTTCAAAGGATATTTTAAGGCCAATACACTGGGCTATTTCCTGTAATGATCGTATTTGTTGTTTGGTTTCTTGAATGTTGATTGCAAGAAGGGCGGGGTCGTCAGCAAATCCTAAACAGTTCAACTTGATGTTATCTTTCTGTGTTCCAACTTTAATATTCTTTGGATTCCTTCATTATGTATTCAAGGGCACAATTAAAAAGAAGGGGTGACAGGCCGTCTCCCTGCCTTAGACCAGTTTTTATCATGAATGATCCTGAAAGTTCCCCTCTGAACTTAATTTTTGAATTTGTGTTTGTCAAGGTAAGTTCTATCAGTCTGATTAATTTTTGGTGGAGTCCGAAATGTCTCAAAATTTTTAACAATGAGGGTCTATGGATAGAATCATAGGCTTTCTTAAAATCTATAAATGTAATTGATAGAGGCTTGTTTCTTTTGCGGTAATAAGCAATGATTAATTTTAAAGTAATTATTTGCTCAGCACAGCTCCTCCAAGGTCTGAAGCCTCCTTGGTATTCCCCCAGTTCCCTATCCAGTTGTTCTCTGATCCTGTTGTGTAAAATCTTTGTAGATGCAATCCAAGAGCGAGATTCCTCTATAGTCATCTGGATCACTTTTGTCTCCTTTCTTATGAAGTGGGGTAATTATAGCTGTGGTCCATTCTTCTGGGAATTTTTCTGTTGTCCAAATTTTTTGTAAAATAGTATGTAGAGACCTCCGAGTTGTTGTGCCAGCATACTTCCACATTTCCACAAACACTTGATTTTCACCACATGCTTTGTAGTTTCTCATTTCTTTAAGTGCAATTTCTATTTCTTGTACTGTAGGTGGGCTTATATTTTCTGGTTTGGTTGTTACAGGGGTGCTTGTGTCTATTGTTAAAAGCTTTTCAGGTTCATCACAGTTCAAGAGCTTGCTGAATGCTTCTGCCATGATTTCTGCATTTTCCTTGTTATTATGAGCTATTCTTCCATCTTTATTTCTCAGCAGTAAAGTGGGAGGATTGAATTTACGCAATTGTTTATCAAAGGCTTTGAAATAATCCCTGGAATTGGTTTTGTGGTAGTTTTCTTCAATGGAACTCAGTACATCCTTTTGATATAGCCGCTTTGTTTTTCTGATAATTTGAGAAAATTTTTTCCTGATGTTCTTGTGGTTATATGCATTTTCCTCAGTTCTGTGAGTCTGAAATTTTATCCAAGCTTGATGCCTTTCGTCGTGAATTTCATCACACTCCGTAGTCCACCATGCATGTTTTTTACGTTGGTTTACTGGGGCCGATTCTTCGGCATGTTGCTTCAAGATTGGTATTAGTTCCTGAAGATTATCTGTTATTACTGTATTCTGTGTGTTTTTCTGATACTTGTCATTTTTTATTAATTTATGTGGATCATACTTTCTTTTATCTCCAATTGTTCTCTGTCTTTTTTTACTTAATGGGGTGAATTTGATTTTAATGTTGATCATATAATGATCTGAACCTGTGTCTATTCCTCTCAGTACCTTAACATTTTGAATTTCTTTATGAAAGAATTTGTCCATGCAGACATGGTCCAGCTGCCACTCTCCTTTTGTCCAGTCAGGATGTTTCCATGTCATAAGCTTGCTTGGTTTTCTTTTCAAATATGTAGATTTAGAGATGAGTCCATATGTTCTGCAGATTTCAACAAGCCTTTGTCCGTTTGTATTGGTGTGTTTATGCGGAGCCCATTTTCCAATTACATCTCTGTATTTCCTTTCCTTTCCCAGTTGGGCATTAATATCTCCTATTAAAATCTTTACGTGGTTTTTATTGACTTGATTTATGGTCTGATCCAAAAGGTCCCAGAATTTTTCTACTTCTTCCATAGTTCCGGTTAGAAAATTTTTCTGATTTGTAGGAGCATGGGCGTTTATGATAGTATATATCTTGTTTGTGGCTTTCAGAGTTAAGGTCACGACTCGTGGAGAAATAGCTTTAAAATTAGTTATAGAGTCTATTACTTTCAAATTTACTATAAACCCCGTCCCAAATTGCGGGCACTGTTTCATAACTCTTTGTCCTGGTTTTCCATTGTAAATTCTATAACCTTGAGATTCAAATGGATCTTCTATTGTATTTCTCATTTCTTGGAGCCCAGCTATTATGATGTTCTGTCTGTTCAATTCATCTGTGAAGTTCTTGAGTTTTCCAGTTTGCAGTAAAGAATTTATGTTATGTGTTGCAATGTAGTTGATGTGTTTGTGTTTTATTTTTGCATTACGTGCTTGATGATAGTTGAGTGATTTCAAATGCTCCGATTCATTTGAGTCTTCTAGTTGGCTACCCACCGAATCCGACGTAGCCTTCTCCTTCCCTTTTGGGTTGGACGGTGGAAATTTTTCTCTAAAAGACCTTTCCATGATTGACTGTCAGAGGCTATCAACCTCGAGTGGAGCGAGCTCCGTGTTACAACTATGGTAGTCAGCCACAGAGGATACTGATCAGCCGCCACTGACGCCGCTCGGTAGGAGACAAGAAACTCCCTCTTTATTATACGATTTAAAAAAAATAAATAAAAGAATGTTATTGTTGACTACTTTTGTGCATTTGTACATATCCTTTGTGTTCTATTGTATAGTAGTTTCATTCCTATATTGTAATATTGTATTTTCTGTGTGCTATCATACAATACTTTTTTGTGTTTTTATGTTTTTGCCTTAGGTTTGTTTAATACACAGGGACCTGAAGATGGCATAGTGTAATGCCGAAACTGGTTGTAATAGAGTAAATATTTCATTATACTTACGGCTGTTGGTACCTCAGTTCCTTCAGACTCTTAACCAGCCGCTGTCCCTTTTCCACCACCGATGATGGATTCAATATATTATTCATGTGGAGAAAATACCCTTTCAGTAACAGCATTATTTCCGGAAAGGCAGAAGAGAAACTGCACTAGCTTAAGAGAAGAGCTTTGAGAATGGCACATGATTCTGTCTGAAATGAGAAATAATATTAATCCATCTTTGACGTGGAAAAGTGGTGTTAGCAGTCCATTCATTGATTTTCTCACTGGTATAGTTTGTGTTCGTGTGCTCTTTGGAAACAGTTTGAAACGGTTTCGACAGTTTGTGATAAGTACCTTAAGTGTAACGAATGTTTTGTCAAAAGTTTCCCATCATATTTAAGTCTAATAATAAAATAGACCGATACATGGGAGATAAATTTCTAAGTTGTTACATCCGTGACAAATAGGTATAGCGAATTACCTTTGAAAAAATTCGGGACAGACACACAAAAATCGTGATTGTCCCGAAAAAATCGGTACGGTTGGTCACCTTAGTTAATACACACATGCAATACCAACCAATGGCAATAACTAAGAGCATCAGTCGTAGTAGTTTAAGATAAGCTGTTTATCACAAACTAGCTTAATTCCCACTGATTCACACGCGAGACTGGATGGTCTTGCATTGGTTGTTTCTACTTCTAAATATACATTTTCGTAGATTTAGCTTTAAAAATGCTTCCCTAATCAAGTATTTTGATACATCTTGTCACACCGTATTGCACCATTGATAAAAGAATTTTAAAAAATCGCGAAACACGTTTTTTGAAATTATAACCATGGTTCCAAATCAAAAGTTTGCTATTTCTAGCATCAAAATAGTCTTAAAATATTTTCCTTTATTTCACCCGTTTAAGGGTTGAATTTCCAAAAATATAGAAACACGTTTTTTTTTTTAAATTCCAATCAAAAATCTAAATCCGTAGTTTTGTATTTCTTGCTTCAAAATTGCCTAAATAGCAACGTATTTTCAAAAAACCGTTCATCCCCTATTTGATCCCCTTTGGGATGAAAATATCGAAAAATCGCTGATGCTTACAGTGTAAGATAAACAACGTCTAGGACTACAAATTTCATGTTTCTGTCGTCTATAGATTCACTATTAGGCGTCTTTGTTATGGTTTGACATCTTTCTTGGTAGTTTTAGTTTTCAAACTGCAATATGTACTTATTTTTCTTTATTCGTAAGCTTTTTTGCAGGGAAACAACTGAAGAATGTGCATCACGTTTCGCTGTATATATCCTCTTTGATATTATAGTGTCAAAAGTCATCGCTGGTCTTCAGTCCGAATCATCAATATATTTATATAAAAATGGAACGTATATTTCACTTGGTAGCCAAAATTGTTCACTGCAGCCCAATAGTGGTTATGCATGAGAGTAGCCTTTATGGATAGGAAAAAGTGCTTCTTTCAATGGGTATCATTTGAATTTAAAACATAACGACGTTCCTTCCCGTCTATGAAAGTTTTCATTTAATAAGAATTCTTTGCAAAGAAAATTTATGTACAATAGTTTCCTTTTTCAATAACTTTCCGTCACAGACATACATTAATGTCTTTCTACAGTCTGTGTATTGCAGTCAGCTCAAAGATAATATGGAGATGGTACTATGTATTATGAAACTGAGACGCTCGAAGTATAGGCCATTTGTCTCTCTAATCCAGTTTTCAGTATTTTGATCCTAAGCACTACAGTTGTCTTTCCAGTGTCTATATTGAGATCATTGGTGTATTGCCGGTGTAGTGAATGCTCTGTTAATGTATGTCTGTGTTTCCCAGTGTTTTATCTTTGAGTCTTTTTATCCTTGAGCATCTGTTGATCGTCATATTGCTCCACATTTTACGGATTTTTGTTCGCCACACTCACCCACCGCCACACACCGCGACCAAAACACCATAGTACACACTGCAAACCTAAAGGCTTCTCTCATGCATAACCGTCATTGGTCTGCAGTGAATAATTTTGGCTACCAAGTGAAATATACAGACACACGTCCCACGTTCCATTTTTATATATGTATATTGATATCCACTACTGTTGCCTGCAGAATCTTCTAAAATTTCGTTTGATGAAAAATATTCAACATGATTTTCTAGTTTGTTTTTAATTTCAGTGACCAAAAAATTGAATCATTTAGGGCTGGGCTCGGGCCCCCTTCAACACCGGACTCTGAATCCGTCGGTGGCCGAGGGGACTGAGGCGCTTCAGTCACGGTCTGCACGGCCACTACGGTCGAGGGTTCGAATCCCCCCTCGGGCAGGGATATTTGTGCCGTCCTTAGTCTTAGTTAGTTCATAAGTAGTTTGTAAGTTTAGGGACTGATGACCCCGTAGTTAAGTCCTATAGACTATACAAACATTTGAACATTTCTGAACCCGTGGGTCCAACGAGCGCCACCTTGTGGGGACCATGCGCCCGAGTCGAAAGTGTCGAGCTTGTAGTATAGATCGTGTTTGTTATTTCTTAGGAGCTCCCTTACTTGCCCCATGCGTCTAATAATTGAGTTTGTTTTTAATAGTGTCATTTCAAGGGCCCTTTTACACGCTCCGACATGTACGTAGACTTGTCAGTACAGACCTTGTTTGTGCAGACATGTCGGAGCGTGTAAATTACTCATCGACGGATGATTTGGTCTGCGCTACTTGTCGATGTCCGGTCTGTGCAAAGTCTGGCACGGTTTGAAATGACACAGATGGCACTGAGACAAGTCAGAGCGTGTAAACGATATCTCAGACGAATTGCACAGTCAATTGTTGCTGTAGCTAGCGTACAGCGTAGTGTTGTTGTTGTAACAGTGAGCAGGGTAACGTAACAATATGAGTGATGTTTCATGAGAGAGTCACGATCTCGAACGTACTCAAGACAGTTTTTAACGGAATTCAAAGAACTTTACAAGCCGTTTTCAGCCAAAAGCATTGAGTATTCTGACAAAAATAAGATAAAAAAAAAAAACGTGTAGCATATGAAGCATTAATACTAAAACTCAAAGGAGCCAAATGAAAACAGAGAAATAGTTGTAAATAAAAATGCATAAAAATTGTTATTATCTTCTATTCTCACCTTCAAATATTGCTGCCTTAATGTTGCATATATAGCACGACATGTTTTTGGAATGATGTGAGATAGTGATGATGATGATGACACCACATCAGACAATTTAAGGTCAGCATAACTTCTGCCTGTAGCTAGAAACCGCAATGTCACTAAAAGTCTCTCATAAGCACTTATTAACTTTTTCATCGAACTGTCATGTCTCTATATGAGTGGTGTGACGTGTTCTAAAAGCACAAAAAATATTTCCTCATCCATTTGTAAATAATTGAACCAGTCGTCTTTTTCGAATTCTAGTTCTTTTAAAAGATTAATATATGAAAGTGATAAACGTTTTAATAGCCAATCTTTGACCCACTTTTTACATTGTGGCCTCTTTCTTTTCTTTTCTCCCAATATAATTGCTGTGGACAGCAGTATTGTTTTATAAGAAAATTAACTTAGTTTCCCCATAGCCTTTATATCATGGACAGAACAACGCAAGACTGAGAAAAGATGTACCAACGTTTTGATGCGCAGACGGTCGTTGCAGAACTAGCCTGCACAGACATGTTGTAGCGTGTGAAGGGTCCCTTAGGGTTGAACAAACACGGCCTTTCCCGTGCCTTCGCGTTGCCCCGCACACTGCAGCCAGCATTCAGAGCGCGCACACGGCAGAACGCCACGCAGCCAGGCGGGCGCCTCGCTGTGGGACGCTCTGGTGCCCCAGCCAACAGCCAAGGCCGACCGCTTGTCTGCCGACCGTCAAACCTCGACCCGAGTAGAGGTGCTCCACTCTCCACTCCGCTGCCGGTCGTTGGCTTTCTGTGCGCGCCATTTCATGTGCCGAAAAGTGGACACACTACTGGATACCTCAAAGCAGCTTTTCTGCAACGCTGTTTGAAGAACACCCTTTACGTTCATCTCCTTACTCGCAGTTTATTTACCCGGCTGGATCCCGTCGTCATTCTGAGACGATATTTCGGCCTGGAAACGTCCGGCCATCTTCAGGTGAGTAGCGAGTACTGAAGAGCCCACCTAGATGGGGCCCCTCCGCGCCCACACCAACGTGGTGATCAACTCAATAGTTCTATCACCTTCGTATTTGTTAGTTTTGCTAAGGTGGATCACGGGATGTGGGAGTCGCGATGTTATCCGTACGCGTGAGCACGATCACCCATTAATACGGTGCATCTGGAGATAGTAGAGGTGGAAAGGTATACGAAGGGTAAAGGTATGTAAGGGCAGAGGGAAAAAAAGTGCCAAGGTAAGAGTCAAGGGACAGTGGTGTAGGTTTTAAGAGCAGTAGTGGTATGCTATCTGCGACAGATCATGCAAGGTTTGGTAATGTTAGTACAGTACCAGTACCAGTACCATTAACTTTGCTAGGTATGTCATAAAGAATCAGTGCGGTTGATGCGAGGTTCTGCCGCAGCTAACCTCCTGTGAAGTCTCCTGAGTCGGCTGCGTCAAAATACCTGTGAACATAGCCAAGTTTGTCATGATAGTTAGACAATTTGGTCATAGAACTGGCCAAATATGTAGGACTGTGTAGGTCTGTTTGTGTTCAGTGCGTTAAATATGGTTTCCCCGCCTTGCCTGTTGGTCGACTGTGAGTTCAGCTGGCATTGCCAGTCAGTTTGCTGTTCTGCAGGGGTTCGCCATATCCATCATGTTTGCCAGTTGGTAGTCCCTATGACCGTAGGTGGTTAGTCTCTGAGGAGAAGTGTTTTGGGTCGTTTATGTTTCCACCTATGGTTGTGATCATAGTTCCCCAAGGGTAGGATGAAGGGATTGTTCGAGTGTCTCGAGTTTCTGTACAGTCGTGTGGCGAGTTTCTTGAATACCACCGAGAGGCGCTGTAGGCGGTATTCATTTGAAGATCCACGGTGCGTGTGTATCGTGGAGCGTTGCTGATGATGCGTAGTACCTTGTTCTGTATGAGCAGGTGCAGTCGCGGTATTTATAGTGGTTCTTGTGCATGCCAAAAGTCCTGGTACCACTTTACGCATGCGTTAGATGGTGTCATGCGCGGTACAGCCGAGTTGTATGTGCTTCCCTCGGTGGTGGAAGAGCAATAATCTTCTAATCATTGTTAATCCATTGATGGCGTAGATTACGCTGTGACTGGATGATGTTAAACACAGGATTCCAATTTTTGTCGAGCTGAAGCCCGTTGTCACGATTTATAAGATTGTCGACAAGACGAATTTCCACCGATTCTTTAATAAGTGAATCCCAGAAACTGGAGACTGGAGTAAAAATGTTGGTTTTACTATATTCCATTGTGTGTCCCATGGAAATGGCACTGCGTTCTGCTACTACCGATTTTGATTGTTGCAGTAGACGGGTGTGTCTTTCGTGTTCTATACATCGTTCCTGTACAGGTCGTATTGTCTGGCCTATATATGCAGCGCCACACTCACAGGGGATCTTCTAAACACACGATTTTCTCAGTTGAAGATTATCTTTGACGGATCCTACTGAAGCCAAACTCTTCGCAGGTGGATGGAAGATAACCTTGATTTTATTTCTCCTAAGCAACCTGCCTATTTTGGAGGACACATTTCCGGCAAAAGGAAGGAAAGCAATTGATTTGTAATCGTCATCAGTGTCCTCTGTGCATTGCTTCTTGTTATTGTAGTTGTACATGGCCTTCTTTATTTGACGAGAAGTACATCCGTTATCTTTGAAAACCTTCTCCAGGTGCTCTAATTCTGTGTGGAGGTTATCTTCGTCAGATGTTATATGCGCTCAATGAATTAGTGCTGAAGAAAAATGTTCAAATGTTTGTACAACTTATGAGACTTAACTACGGGGTCATCAGTCCCTAAACTTACAAACTACTTATGAACTACTTACGAACTAGGACGGCACAAATATCCATGCCCGAGGGGGGATTCGAACCCCCGACCGTAGTGGCCGTGCAGACCGTGAATGGAGCGCCTCAGTCTCCTCGGCCACCGCGGCCGGCAGTGCTGAGGACACCAGCAGTTTGAGAGGGGTGATGGCAGCTCGATGCCTGTAATTATAGACCAGAGTGCGTGGGTTTTCTATACATAGAGTGACCCAGTGATCCATCATTCTTTCTTTGTATTAATACATCTAAAAAGGGTAAAGTCCCGTCTTTTTCAATCTCCATCGTAAACTTGATGTTGTCATGCAGTGAATTTAAATGAGAGTGGAATTTCTCAAGTTCTTCTCTGAGGCCATATAACATAGGTGTCATATACGTAGCGCCAGAACACTATGGGTTTTAAAATAGCAGATTCAAGTGCCTTCTCCTCGAAATCCTCCATAAAAAGGTTAGCCACCACAAGGGACAAAGGGCTCCCCATGGCGACGCCGTCCGTTTCATCAAAAAATTCGTTATTAAATAAAAAGTACGTTGAGGAGCGTATGTGTTCAAACAAGGCTGTCAGTTCTGCTCTAAATAAGTTACCAATAAGATGTAACGAATCGAATAAAGGCACTTTGGTAAAACAAATAAGTCTGAGCTACTGAGATTAATAGACTTCAAGCGATGGACAAAATCATGAGAACTGCGTATATGGTGACAACAATTACCCACATACGGCATGAGTAGAGTTTGGCCGTAGAATACGTCGCAGCACCAATATTACTCACTATTAATCTCAGTGGAGCACCATCCTTGTGGATAAATCGTGACAACGGCTTTCAGCTCGACAAAAATTGGAATTCTGTGATTAATATCATCCAGTCGCAGCGTAATCGACGGCATCAATCGATTATCAATGATTAGAAGACTATTGCTCTTCCACCACCGAGCGCAGCACATACAACTCGGCTGTACCGCGCATGACACCATCTAACGCATGCGCAAAACGATACCAGCACTTTTGGCATGCGCAAGAACCACTATAAATATCGCGACTGCGCCTGGGCTCTTCAGTACTCGCTACTCACCTGAAGATGGCCGGACGTTTCCAGGCCGAAATATCGTGTCAGAATGACACCCGAAAATTACTGGATGAAGAAATACATTGGGAAAGTTTCAGAAATCACAAATTTATTGACCTCAGTACCATCCCACAAGATCGTATCTGACATTTGGATATTCGAGTTTTGAACACCTTGTTCATTGTCAGGACTGCCAATAGACTTCGTTACATTTGCAACTGAAACAGAAATTGGACAGGGAGATACAATAGTTTTCAGGCCGTTGAATAGGCAAAACGACGGAATCCCTAAGACGGGGTATTTAAAAAAGAAGGAACAGATTTCAAAGATTCAGCCGGCCGCGGTGGCCGAGGTGACTGAGGCGCTCCAGTCACGGTCAGCACGGCCACTACGGTCGGGGGTTCGAATCCCCCCTCGGGCATGGATATTTGTGCCGTCCTAGTTCGTAAGTAGTTCATAAGTAGTTTGTAAGTTTAGGGACTGATGGCCCCGTAGTCGAGTCCCATAAGCTTAACAAACATTTTTCAAAGATTCATATCTTCAAAACAATAAAAGACATAATTACAATTCCAATGTTCCTCGACATACAACAGTGTAAAGTTTGAACATGAAACAGATTCCCTGAAGACTTACGTCTGATGTGCCATTTGTCTTAACGAAGTCTATGGTCCTTTCTTGTTCATGGAGGAAACTATGGCCGCGGTGAAGTAGCCGATCAGTCTAAGGCGCCTCGCTGCGGAGCGCGCGGTTGTTCGCCGTCAGAGGTTCGAGTCTTCCCTAGGGCATGGGTGTGTGTGTTTGTCCTTAGGTTAGTTTACCTTAGTTTATGTAGTTTGTAAGCTACGGACTGATGACCACGCAGTTTGGTTCGATAGACCTACAAACATTTGAATTTGAAGAAAACTATGACAGGACTAACCTATCAAAAACCGGTTCAGTACTGATTACTTCCTCAACTTGAAGAGGATTCAGATGGCTTCATATTCATACAAGGTGTTTCGCCGCCTCATTTGTGTACCAACATTATCTGAATGACACCATTCCTGGGTGTTGGATTGGAGGAGCAGCAGAAGATCAACTTTGGCCTCCCACGTTTCCGGACCTCTCACTTTACTCCCACTGTTGTCTGACAGATTTGAAAGTCTGCTACATCAGGTTGTTGAGGCTGTGAATTTGATAACGAGAAACCTGCTGCTTCATGTGTGGCGAGACATGGGCCACTGTTTCAATATTTGTCACGTGACACATGGTGCTCATTTGAATGTATACAAAATTTGACCTTTTTTTCTTTTCAGGAACGTTGGAGTTTTGTTTACATCTTTCATAGCAATAAATTTTTGAAATCTGTTCCTTCATTTTGAATAGCCCTGTACTTCGTCTCTGACTCCACCACTGCTGTCGCAGTACCACTGCACTGGAAGCCGTTACTGTGCACATAGGCGCTCCTTGAAAGACGAATGGAAGATATAGAGAGCAAGCTTGGAATCCCATCCGAAATAGAAAACGTGGAGAAATAATAGTGCAAAATAACAAAATTTTCGATGAATCACTTGATGCGGACAGAGACTGAATGGTTAATAAATTTACAGATGACAGCCTGAAGCGGCGGAAGTCACGGGAGACCTCCTAGTATCGGGTGGCACCTGCTCTGGCCACGCGTAGCGCAGCAGCTGGACGATCGCGGACGCAGTTCGTCCCTGAAAGTCGCACCAGCAGCGTTTAGCCGTGCTGTCTGCCGGGACGTCTGTAAGTGTGAAACTGGCGGCATTCCACTAATTCACCTGTCGATTCCGTTCAATGCGATGCATCTCGGAGAACCTGGGTGGCTGAATCATTTGCTGGAATCGCCCAGAATGCTGGCGAAACCAAACGCGGACTATTGTCGTCCGGTAAGATGGCGCACTTTTTACCCATAAAAGTTGCTGAGTTGTTTGGCAACTTTGAAACATGTCTGTACAAATTCAATAGTATTGTTTCGCCTGTCTTGTATCGATAGCCTGTCTTGTTCGATATTTGGATGTAAAATGTAATATGAACTTCTTTGAGTAACTACGTCTATGGTAGAGACCCAGGTTCGAATCCTGGCTGGGTACACATTTTCAACTTTACCCATTCGCAGTTAATGCATACATTCCGTGAATATAATACGTAAATGTTTATGATCGATGCTGTGTAATATTTTGAGATGGATTAAAGGTTTTATTGGGAACAGAACCTTTCAGTCAGAGACATGCATTCTGCGTGTTGCTCTATGGCGTCGTAAAGGGATGAACAGTATGGTATGTGAGGAGGTACCAAAACGATGAAAGCTGAGGTATCTCTATAAACACCGCTTGTTAACCGACAAATAAATGTTACATGCCCCAATAGTAGGTCGTGAGATATGAAATTCACTGGTTACTGGGAAGACAGAGACGAGTCTTTCAAATTCCTGAAACATCTTAGCTGATGGGAAATGATAAAATGCTTGCGAGGTACTTTTACTTACCGGGTAATCAGAAAGTCAGTTTAAATTTGAAAACTTAATAAATCACGGAATAATTTAGATAGAGAGGTAATAACTGACACACATGCTTGTAATGACATGGGTTTTATTAGAACAAATAAAGAAATAAAGAAATAAATGCGCGACAGATGGCGCTGAACAGCAAAACGTCAGTGACTGCTACCGTGACGGGTGAGAGGTACGCCGATATGTTACAGAATCGCACCATCCCCAGGCTGGCTGATAAACACCTGCTGGAACGTACGATTTTTATTCAGGATGGCGCTCCACCCCATATTGTTAGACGCGCGAAACATCTCTAGCGCGCGCCGTTCGGTGATGATCGTGTGCGCAGCCGCCACTTTCGTCATGCTTGGCCTCCCAGGTTCCCAGACCTCAGTCCGTGCGATTACTGGCTTTGGGGTTACCTGAAGTCGCAAATGTATCGCGATCGACCGACATCTCTAGGGATGCTGAAATGCGTCAATATAACTCCGGATATGCCTTACAGTGCTGTTCACAACATTATTCCTCGAATACAGCTATTGTTGAGGAATGGTGGTGAACGTATTGAGCATATCCTGTAAAGAACATCGTCTTTGCTTCGTCTTAATTTGTTATGGTAATTATTGCTTTTCTGATCAGATGAAGCGCCATCTGTCAGACATTTTTTTGATCTTTGTTTTTATTTCGGTTCTGATAGAAACCGCCGGCCGCGGTGGCCGAGGAGACTGAGGCGCTTCAGTCACGGTCTGCACGGCCACTACGGTCGGGGGTTCGAATCCCCCCTCGGGCTTGGATATTTGTGCCGTCCTAGTTCGTAAGTAGTTCATAAGTAGTTTGTAAGTTTAGGGACTGATGACCCCGTAGTTAAGTCCCATAATCTTTACAAACATTTGAACATTTCTAATAGAAACCCATGTCATTCCAAGCATGTGTGTCAATTTTTACCTATCTATCTACATTATTCCGTGATTTATTAAGTTTTCAATTTTATATTAACTTTTTGATCATCCGGTACTTTTAAGTGAGTTTCAGTTAAGATATTATACCTTGTAAAGTGAATATTTCAATTGTGAAATTTACATATACCTAAACGCTACAATTTATAGTTGTGAGAGGTTTCAGGTGAACCACACGTCAATTTTCATGACTATTTTAAGATCTGTTTGGCTTTATTAATTTCTTTCCATAAAATGGGGAAACATTCCAGTAGGGACGGACTTCTTGAGAAGCAGGAGAAAGCTAGGGCAGGTGTTCCCTCAGGAACAGTGCTAGCTCTGAGAAAATGATAGCCGGTCTCGGTGGCGTCAGCCGCCCGTGAAGCATTGTCCTGCGGTCGTGGGCGCAGGAGGCCGGGGGAGCCGGCGTTTGTTGAGTGAGTGTGGGGCACTGTGCGGCCAGCCGAGCCGCGAAAGCCTTTCTGCCACGTTTTGGAATGACGTGGTTCTAGTTGAAGCCACCCATGATACACTCCTGGCCATTAAAATTGCTACACCATGAAGATGTGCTACAGACGCGAAATTTAACCGACAGGAAGAAGGTGTTGTGATATGCAAATGATTAGCTTTTCATAGCATTCACACAAGGTTGGTGCCGGAGGTGACACTTACAACGTGCTGACACGAGGAAAGTTTCCAACTGATTTCTTATACACAAACAGCAGTTGACTGGCTTTGCCTGGTGAAATGTTATTGTGATGCCTCGTGTAGGGAGGAGAAATGCGTACCATCACGTTTCCGACCTTGATAAAGGTCGGATTGCAGCCTATCGCGATTGCGATTTATCGTATCGCGACTTTTCATCTCGCGTTGGTCGCTATCCATTGACTGTCAGCAGAATATGGAATCGATGGCTTCAGGAGGGCAATACAGAGCGCCGTGCTGGATGCCAACAGCCTCGTATCACTAGTAGTTGAGATGACAGGCATCTCATCCCCATGGCTGTAACGCATCGTGCAGCCACGTCTCGATCCCTGAGTCAACCTATGGGGACGTTTGCAAGACAACAACCGTCTGCATGAGGTGCCATTGGTTACACAGCTCGGTCACCTCTTGTTCGCATCGATGGCACTTTGAACAGTGGCCGTTATATTTCAGATATGTTACGACCCTTGGCTCTACCTTTCATTCGATCCCTGCGAAACCTTACATTTGAGCAGAATAATTTCTTCTTTGTGTAGCAATTGGCCAGTAGTGTATTTTGATTTTGTGGCAAGAGCACAGTTGCTAGTCTCGTAACCATGGCTCTAGATGTAGAGGGTGCTACCATCTCGCTAGGAAAATATGAACTACGTTATTGCAGTTGGCGATTCAAGTATAAGTGCCATTATTGTATGTGGTGTGATGGTTCTCTTTTTCCCGACTTCACACATGGAATACTTTCTTGTATAGGTACACGCTATATGTATTGCAATAATAATTAAAATCATGTACTTTTTCCGTAATTACTGAAGTGGTATCGTTTGAAACCGCTGTGGCTGAAGGGGTAGCATTAGAAGCTCATCGTATTTTTTTTTCTTTGTTTCAGTTTCACGAAACCTTTTCTCGCAAATTAAAGGACGAGGAAGAAGTTCTGGCGTGTCGTTTAGAAGAAATTCTTTGTGATGTGTGAAGGCATATAAGGCAAAGATATCACATATATTTTGATAATTTTTTACCAGTGTTCCATTTTTGCAGAAACTAATACTTGATGGAATCCTAGCTTGTGCTACTATTAGAATTCACAGAAAATGACTTCCTCCTCTGAAACCGGACAAACAGTTGCTAAGAGGAGAAAGTGATAAGTCAGTTCCTTCTGATGGGTTGGACGTACAAAATGGAAAGACAAATGAGTTGTCACATTAGTATCAACAATTGACTCACCTCTAACTTGTATCAGCAGAAAGGAACTGTTGCGTGAACTATCCTGGAAAGTAATGAAGTTTAATGTTGGTGGTTTCATTTAAAACCACCGCGTATAATGTGCAGTGGTTTCATTTGAAACCACCCGTACCTGCCGAAATATTGCATGAAAATGTTTTTATCGCATTTTCCATACTATTGTATGATTTATATCCTAAAAGAACATGAAAAAAGTTTAAAAGTGGATTGTATTTATTTTTAGTCCTAAAGGGTTAAGTTGGCGCCGACACCGGGCAGTGGTAGATAATGCGCTAGGGCAGTGATAGATAATGCCAAAGAAATCCGCGAGCGAGCTATTCGCTCAGTAATTTACGAGGAGGAACCTGCCGAGCTTATGGTGGCTACACCCCTGGTGCACGGCGTCTGGTGCCGAGATGTCAGGCGAAACTTAGTAGAATAGTTGGTGGAATGGCGTGTATTCAGAAAGCCATCCCAGACCATCATGTTTGTGGCGTTTCCCTCCGGTCACCTTCCGTTTCCGTGACAACACGGGACGCGGCACGGCGCTCTGGTCGCAGAAACGCGGGAGTTTCGCTGATTGCCTCCTTCTGAGATGTTTGACATTTTTAGCAAATTCATTTATCGAGAGAGGTCTGGCATTCGACGGACAGTGCTTTTTCAAAGGGAGATGGAGCTTTTAGTTTCGTCGGGTGTGGTCTTAGACTCGCGCTCTACCGAGAGGGGAGGGCTGGAATATGAGACTTGGTCTCGCGTTTGAACAAGGGGAGAGAGCCAACCACTATGAGAGCAGTTGCTTCTCTTCTGCTCATTGTCTACAGCTTCATACATACTCCACAATCCACAGTGTCGGAGGGTAAACTGTACCACTAAAAGGCATTTCCTTTCCTATTCCACTCCCAAATAGAACGAGGAAAAAATGAATGCCTATATGCCTCCGCACGAGCCCTAATTTCTCTTATCTCGTCTTTGTGATCACCACGCGAAATGTAAGTAGGCGGCAGCAAGATCGTACTACACTCAGCTTCAAATTCCGGCCCTCTAAATTTACTGAACAGAAATTCACGAAAAGAACGTCGTCTTTCTTCCAGCGATCCCCTTCTGAGCTGCTCGCCTCAGAACTACTTGTATGTCTTCCTTTAAGCTGATCTGCTGCGGGTCCCAAACACTTGAGAAATACTCAAGACGTGGTCGTACAAGCGTTTTATACGCGGTCTACTTTGCAGATAAAGTACATCTTCCCAAAATTCTCCCAATAAACCGAAGTCGGCTGTCCGTCTTACTCACTTCCCCTTACATGTTCGTTCCATTTCATATCGCTCTGCAATGTTATGCCTAGATATTTGAACGACGCTACTGCATCAAGAAGCTCACTAATAATGCTGTAGTCGAACATTATGAGATTGTTTTTCCTACTCCTGCGCATCACCTTACATTTTTCTACACTGAGAGCTAGCTGCCATTCTTCGCACCAACTATATATTTTGTCCAAGTCATCCTGTATACTATTACAGTTAATTAAAGACGACACCCTCCCATACACCACAGCATCATCAGCAAACAGCCGCAAATTTCAAGTTAGTCTGTCCATCAAATCATTTATATAGATAGAAAATAACAGCAGTCCTATCACACTCCCCTGGGGCACGCCAACGTACTGCGTTCTGTTATTTAGGAAGTCTTCCAGCCAGTCACAAATCTGTCTACTTATTCCATATCCTCGTATCTTCGTTAGCACTCTGCAGTGTGGCACTATGTCAATGCCTTTCTAAAATCCAAAAAAAAAAAAAAAAAAAAAAAACACAATCCGCCTGTTGCCCTTCATCCATGACCCGCAAGATGTCATGTGAGAAAAGGGCAATCTGAGTTTCACATGAACGATGTTTCCTAAACCCGTGCTGATTCGTAGAAAAAAGCTTTGCCTCTCAAGGAAATTTACTATATTCTACAGGAAACTGATGTCAACGACATTTGCCTGTAATTATGTGGGTCAGTTCTCTTTCGTTAGTTATAAACCGGAGTCCTGTGCTTTTTACCAATCACTAGGAACTTTGCGCTGAATTAAAGATTCGCGATAAATGTTTGCTAAGTAAGGGACCAATGCCGCACAATACTCTTTGTATTCCATCCGGACCAGGAGACTTTTTTGTATTTAGCTCTCTCAGCTGATTCTCTACACCGGAAATACCTATTACTATGTCCTCCATTTCGGAGTTAGTACGTTGATGAAATGATGGTACATTTGTGCGGTCCTCCTGCGTGAAAGACTTCTTAAAGGTTAAATTTAGAACTTCAGCTTTCCGTTTGCTTTCTTCCATTACTGCCCCGGAATGATCGACGAGTGACAGGACAGTGGGCTTTGACCCGCTTATCGATTTTACATAGGACCAGAATTTTTTCCGGTTCTCGGAAAGATCTTTTGCTAAGTTATGGCTGTGAAATTATTGTATGCTTCGCGCATGGATCTTTCTCATTTTGCTGGACTTGGAGTCTGGTACAACTTTTGGACCTGAATATTTGTGCTGTCTGTTGGCAAATAGAGAATAAGGTCAGCTTGTCTGGATTTTACATAGGACCAGAATTTTTTCCGGTTCTCGGAAAGATCTTTTGCTAAGTTATGGCTGTGAAATTATTGTATGCTTCGCGCATGGATCTTTCTCATTTTGCTGGACTTGGAGTCTGGTACAACTTTTGGACCTGAATATTTGTGCTGTCTGTTGGCAAATAGAGAATAAGGTCAGCTTGTCTGGAATTACTCGCATCGACGGACTAATAACGATCCTTGCAGTTCTGCTATCACCTGAGCATTCAGCAATCGCTGATAGTCGTTGTGCGTCGCTTCTGAGGTATGAAGCCGAGTGGTTTCTCGCGGTCTTGATTCACAGTTGTCGTCGCAGCCAGTCGCAGACCGCCGCCCACGCTGCGTCTTCACCAGATGCCAGTGTCCGGTAACGAACCGCTTGCACTCGCTAGTGCGCCGTGCGCCACAGGGTTAATCGCATTTTCTGATTATTGGGAAGACGATTTATTTAGGGAGAAAGTACCGGATTATTGCTCTTGGATACATTCCTGTTTCTCAGTAAACGATTTTTCTATATTTATGATGTTAGTATCATCCTATGACTTGCCAATCATTTACCATAGAAAATTATAGGACACTTGTTAACGTCCTTGAAATTGATTTGCTTAAATATAATTTTTCTTTCACTCTGATGTGCACAACGTTCAGTAGTGGATCAATGTTATTTGATGTAAATAGAAATATACAGTCCCTGAGACGGTTTTTCGTCTCGAATATGTCAAAGACATTTAAAGATAAATCTGTATCATTGAATTAAAATTTGTGATGCGACCGGGAATCGAAGTCAGGCCTCCATGATTACTAGGCAGACGTCTTACCATTACACCACCACATCACTAGCAGCTAAAGCGCTTCGGAATAGCCTAAGCACGATTTCCTTCACATTACAAATTTTAATTCTGCTTCTGTGTTCCATAGAATATTACCACTACTGCCAAGGCTGTCCATGCAGCGGAATAGCACCTCGGGAATGGACATGTTGGAACATTCCTGTCTAAGGTAATATAAATGTCGATGTAAATAGACAGTCTCTGAGACGGTTTTTCGTCTCGAACATGTCAAAAACGTTTAAAGATAAATCTGGAGCATTGAATTAAGATTTGTGATGCGACCGAAAATTGAACCTGGGCCTCCATAGTTACTAGGCACACGTCTTACGGCTAGACCACCACATAACTAACAGATAAATTGCCTCGCAATAGCCTAACCACGATTTTCTTCACACTACAAACTTTAATTCTGCTTCTGTGTTCCATTGCCGAGGTGCTATTCCGCTGCATGGACAGCCTTGGCAGTAGTGGCAATATTTTATGGAACACAGAAGCAGAATTGAAGTTTGTAATGTGAAGGAAATCGTGCTTAGGCTATTCCGAGGCGCTTTGGTTGCTATTTATGTGGTGGTCTAGCGGTAAGACGTCTGCCTATTAAGCATGGAGGCCCTGGTTCGATTCCCAGTCGCATCACAAATTTTAATTCAATGCTTCAGACTTATCTTTAAATGAGTTACAAATCTTGAGATTTTTCAGTTTAATTATAGTATCGTTTATCACTGTTATTGGAAGGGTTTGTTACATGGATATTGGACACCGGAATTGACTCTTAGAGTTCAATTAATTAGCACTTTGAGATTGAGCTACTCCTATCATTTGATATAAAGTGTCCCCACACAATTTTTTTTTACACTTTTATTTCTCCCCATCTTTCGTTTCACAAAACCTTGACAGGACTTATAGTTATCTTTATTTATAAATCCTCCCCACACCTTTCATTTGGCAAAGACAGCTAGAATCTTCCTCACCTATATTCTCATTTCCCCCCGACACCTTACATTTGGCGAAACTCAGCCTGGATTCTTTCCTCTTCCCTTCCACAGTAGTTTCATTTACTGATACCTTACGATGTAATAATAATAATAGTTTCGTGTGGCTCATTGGCCTGGTGCAAGCCTTTCAATTGGACGCCACTTCGGGGACTAGCGTTTACCTAGCCTACCCCAGAATCCAATCGGGGAAAATTAATGTATTTGGTTGAAGTTTATTTTACTAAAGAAATATAGGGTGGTAATCGTCAAGAAACATAAACATTTTTCACAAAATGGACATTTCAAGTAGTAGTTTTTTAGAAAGAAAATTCTTCCTAAATGTGCTTCAGTACAAATAACACTGTATTAGACTTTTTATATAATGATCTCTCCCCAAGCATACCAAATCACTCTGATGAAAACAGGAGCAGTGAATTGATACTGTATGACTATGTGTTTTAGTTGCATGTCCTTTTGACAATAGCTCCCCCTGTTATAGCAGCTCAAGAGCAGGGGCACCGAACTATATCAGCATATCTAAATTTTACGTTTAAAAATTATCTGAGTGTACCTTTCAAAAGTATTAATGAACTTTAAAGATAATGCCTCAAGTAATGGATACAGCTCTGCCCCTGGTAGAAAAACGAAAATATCTGAAACTAAACCACATCTATATGCTGGCCAAAACGAATAAACTAATGATTGCACCACCACATACATGGAAAACATTTCAGAAAACGCTAACAAAAAGTTGAGATCTCGGAACTAAAGACCTGTATTTTATTTATTTTGTTGAACTCAACTTCTGTGGTTAATATCAGTTTAAATAAGGCAGCAACCAGTTTTTATTTACACCCGATTTCTGGCAATTATTGCTATGCCACCGATGTATAACTGTGTCTTATATGTTCGACGTGAACATGATGGAGACAAAAGCAAATAGTCAGATATTTGTGTCAAATAAATATAAATAAATGTCACTATTGGTCACAAAAACAGTAACAAACGCGAAGGTAGGAAAAATGCTATAGCAGTAGACGAATCATCGTTCTTTACTACACGGCCATGTTGAACATCCCTATTAAAGTGTAATTTATTTTAGGACCTCTTGAAGGCATTTTCCGATTGTCATTTAATTATATGACATGCTATGACGGGTGATGCATGTTTGATAAATTGTCCGTGAATGTAAAATAACAGCTGCGACTGTTTGAAGGGGTTCTGGAGTCTGCTGACTGAGCTGGTAGATAATTGTGCTTACTGTCTGTCGAATTGGCATGTATTTGACAGGTAAGGCAATGATGTAATGTTTGGAGCTCCTTCACCTTACACTGCATGACGTTGCATTTTGCCCAGTGCCAAACATAGCAGTCACCCTAAATGATGTACCATTTTGCAGATATTTCGTAATGTACCCAGAATGCAATAAAAATGAAAATTTTCGGAATCGTACACATTAATTTTGTTTATTCATAAGTACTGAAGTTTTTCCCCTACTACAATTCAACAACTAAATATAAATGCATGGATTTATAGGACCGAGATGTGTTCCCAACCTGACGTGAAGTTTAAAAACTACAAGCACAGTTTAAAATGTCGAGGTTCGAGCTTCATCTGGAGCAGGTATATTGTTTTCAGGGAGTGTTTGGGTTTACAAACGATTTTCAGAGAAGAAATTAGTGAAAAATTGATTTTATGATTACTCATTCAGATTCAGTATCAAATAAAGTTTAAAAATTGATAATATAACATTGAAGTGACCTTAATTGAATAAAATGTATGGTTGCTGTCACTATCGAAACCCGAAAAATCTTCATCGGCAATTTCAGCAAGAAATTCTTCAATCATTTTTGAAGTTTTCTATCATTATAAGACTTCACTTTGATTAAAGAGAATAGAAACGAGTTAACATCAATAACAATAGTGTGAAAAATAATGGTGAAGAAACATCAGAACGTCAATTCTGACCCGGAAAGTTTGCTCACTGAGCTGCCTCATCTGGAGGTAACTTTTCGACAGAATGGCTATGATGAAGGGCGGATTAAAAGAGCGTTGCGCTATCGACCACATGTGCAACGGGCTAGTGATGATAGCAGAGTCGGCACCCACGTCAGTGGCCTTTCTGCCATACGTTGGCAGCTCTTACAGCAAGATTGGCCGCAGTTTGCGTAAAAACAATGTAAAATGTGTTTCGTCAACCTTCTAAAATTAAGGCCCATTTGGGATCCGTTAAGGATGATTCGGTTTGCGCAAGGCGGGTGTCTACCGTATCCCATGTAGTTGTGGCATGTCATATGTTGGTCAAACTATTAGGACTGTTGAGGACCGTTGTATTGAGCATAAACGTCACACGCGGCCAGACAAATCTGCTGTGGCCGAACACTGTCTTGACAAAGGTCACCCTATGGAATACAACAAAACGGAAATTCTGGCATGCACGTCCAACTACTGGGATTGTGTTATCATGAAAGTGATAGAAATAAAACTAGCTGACAACCTTATGAATAGGGATGGAGGGTTCAGCTTAAATTCCGCTTGGGCTCCTGCTCTCTCACTTGTCAAAAAACAGAGGGACAAAACTTATCCGACTTCATCTGTCGAGAACAGATGTTTATTATCGATATTCTGTCCGTTTTCATCTTTGGTCGTGTCGGCGCTGTGTGCTTGCTTGCTCGGTGTGTGTTGTCTTTCCTGTTTACTCATTGAAAACCGAGGTTTTAAAGGTCGTTGCACATTGCTTTCTCACTGCAGTTTCGCCTTGAAAATGGCAGGGTGGTCTCCTGCCGAAATATCGGCCGTCGTCGATTTTCATACCTGGCAGTGTACCCGTAAGTTTTTCGAAAAAAAACCAAAGTGTTTTGGAAATAAGCATCAATACATCTCCTTCACTTGATAGGTTCCGTGATTCAGCGGTAAAGTGACGAACAAAAGCAACAAAGTAGCGAAAACCGTAAACTCCCAACTTCACGACGTAATATTACGGCGGGCGATATTTTCTGCTTCCGACGTAATAATACGGCGGGCGATCTCTTCTGCTTCCGACGTAATATTAAGGCACATCGATTTTTCTTTTCCGTGTCCAACGTAATAGTAAGTTGCCCACATATGACTGTTAGCAGTTAAAAGCCTTTATTTCGCCAGGTGAGTGCAGATGGTAGTTGTTGGTCACAAAAACAGTAACAAACGCGAAGATAGGAAAAAAGCTATAGCAGTAGACGAACCATCATTCTTTACTACACAGCCATGTTGAACATCCCTATTCAGACTATTGTAATTTATTTTAGGATCTCTTGAAGACATTTTCCGATTGTCATTTAATTATATGACATTCAATGAAGGGGATGCATGTTTGACAAATTGTCTGTGAATGAAAAATAAGAGCTGTGGTTGTTTGAAGGGCTTCTGGGGGCCGAGCTGTGTTCCTCAAGCTGAGGCGAAGTTTTATATTGTTTTCAGTGTTTGGGTTTATGAACAATTTTCAGAGAAGGCATTTGTGAAAGATTGATTTTTTTGATTACTCATTTAGATTCAGTATCAAATAATCTTTGGAAATTAATAATATAACATTGAAGGGACGTTAATTCAATGAAATGTATGGTTGTTGTCACTATCGAAATCCGAAAAATCTTCATCAGCAATTTCAGTAAGAACTTCTTGAATCATTTTTGAAGTTTTCCATCCTTGTCAGACTTCACTTTGATTAATCGAACATCAATAATAATAGTGCGAAAGATAATGGTGAAGAAACATCAGAACTGCACAGAACACGTAACAAAGAAACGACGAGCATAACCAAACTGACATAAAAGTTTTCTGGGTGTTGTACTGCGTCATGATGTAAGGCTATTACTTAAATAACCTAGCCGGCCGCGGTGGCCGAGGGGACTGCAGTGCTTCAGTCACGGTCTGCACGGCCACTACGGTCGGGGGTTCGAATCCCCCCTCGGGCATGGATATTTATGCCGTCCTTAGGATAAGCTAGTTGATAAGTAGTTTGTAAGTTTAGGGACTGATGACCCCATAGTTAAGTCCCATAAGCTTAACAAACATAAAAAAATTATATAACCGACGTTTCGGCCAACGTTACAGTGGCCTTCATCTGAGTATATCCAGATGAAGGCCACTGCAACGTTGGCCGAAACGTCGGTTATTAAAGTAATAGCCTTACATCATGACACGGTACAACACCCAGAAAACTTTTCTGTCATCTGACTCTGGCCGCGGAAGCCTACATAATTACATAACCAAACTGTTTTAGAAATAAGCATCAATACATCTCCTTAACTTGTTAGGTTCTATGATTCAGTGGTAAAGGCACGAACAAAAACAACAAAGTAGCGAAATCCATAAACATACACCTTCGCGACGTAATTTTACGACGGGAGGCATTTTCTGCTTGTGACGTAATATTACGTCGAGAGATATTTTCTGCTTGCGACGTAATATTACGCCGGCGATATTTTCTCCTTGCGACGTAATATTACGGCGTGAGATAATTTCATGCTCGCGACGTAATATTACGGTGGGCGAGCTATTCTGCTTCCGACGTAATATTACGGCGCGTCGATTTTTCTTTTCCGTGCCTGACGTAATATTACGTTACCAATGTGTAATTGTTAGCTGGTAAGGCCTTTATCTCGTCAGGTGAGGAGCATTAGCTGTCACTTGAGTGCAGATGGTACTCACCTCGATGTCCGCGGCCCTGATGGGCGGCAGGGCGCCGCGGAACCTGTTCTCGTGGGCCGCCCACTTGCTGCTGCTCCTGCCGGTGCGGGCGACGCCGCCGCAGCCGCAGCCGCTGCCTGGAGACGCGTCCATCTCTGCTGGGCCGCCGCCGCCGCCGCCGCCCCTTATGTAGGGCGCGGAAGGCCGCGTGTTAATTGCAGGGCACACAGCGCGGTTAGAGCCCGCCGCCGCTCATTGATGCGCTCTGCTCTGCGTCTCGCAGAAGTTAGACCAAAACAGAAGGCAGCTCCGCATTTAAACGTCGATTCAAATACGTCCATTACGAATTTCGCATTTTCTGACCCTATTGCACCATAATGCTATGGTCACCAGACCCTAGACTTACGTTACTTTACGTTAGTTTAAGTAGTTTGTAAGGACAATACATACACACCTAAGCCCCAGGGAGGACTCGAACCTCTGACGGCCAGCAACCACGCGCTCTGCAGCGAGGTGCCTTAGAATGGTCGGCTACTTCACCTCGGCTAAATAAGACTTCTACAGGCACGGACGTAGAGCAGGAGCATGTGGAAGTCAACACTATGTGACGCAATTTAAAACAATAACAAGTAGTACTTTCAACACAGACTTGCGTTTTTAAATGAATACCCCATACTATTTCTTATGCAATCAATAGCATGGAAAATCACAGAGAGAATGGCATTGGTTGCATCACTATATGTCAAATACATTTCGGGATATTCAGAAGCGAAGATGACGCTTCAAATACAAGAAGCGCGCAGCTAGCACATGGTTCTGCATACTACGAGGGGCATCGAAAGGCCCGTGCAAAAATAAAAACTACTAACGAGTTTGGGGAAAATCATTTTTATTTTTCGACATAGTCTCCTTTTAGACAAATACACTTCATCCAACGCTGTTATAAGTTGTCGTTCCCTTCCCAATAATAGGGAGCCTGCAAAATATTTATTAGTTTCTGCAATCACCACCGCGTTTCAATGAAATCTTGGTCCCACCAGCCATTTCTTCGAATTGGGGAACAAATAGCAGTCAGAGGGCGCCAATTCTGCAGAATAGGGGGGATGTGAAATGAGTTGAAATTCTATTTGCAACACTTTTGCAAACACAACTGCTGAGGGGTGAGCTGGTGCATTGCTGTGATGGAAAAGGACTTTTTGTGGGACAATCACTGGCGTTTTTCTTGCAACTCGGTTTTCAAACGGTCCAATAAAGATGAATAATATAATAGTTTTACCCTGTTCCAGGTAGTCGATGACGATTATCGCTTGCAAATCCATAAAGACCGTGGCGATGTTTCCAGTCTTCAGCTTTTTTTGGTGCAGTTTCTTGCTTGGTAACCCATTATTTAGATTGTTCTTTGGCCTCAGGAGTTATAGTACTGTATCCATGTTGCATCCACTTGTAGGGTGGTCAATTATTTGTTCATTTATTTTCTCTCTTTCTGGTGCCTTTATGTATGCTGTGTGTAGTGGGAAAATTTGCTGGTCCTTTTATTTTTTATTTATTCTTGCATGTCATAAGGGTGTGCCTCAGAATGTATTGTTTGGTGAATCTGCAGCATGTGTCTTGGATGACAATTTTCTCATTGTTCTTGAGAACTGTATTCGTTAGCTGTTAGTCGCTGTTCCTGCCTCAGAAGGCAGAGCTGGGCTGGCATTGTCGAGTGAGGCTGGTCGCTGGCGACATGTTTATGGGGGCAGTTTGTGAGGCGGGACCTATCTGTCGGTAGGCTCACTACCTGAGGTGGCTGCACTCTCTAGATAACACTCGACAATTTATCGCATACCTTTTAGATAGCGGGCAGTGTGGGGCGCATTTCGCGGGGTTGCTATCATCACGGACCCTCTTAGTGTATGCCTTTGGGAAGGTTATCTTCTAAGTATCCGTTAGCCTTCCCTGTCTGCAGAATTACAGCTGGGGGCTGACTCGAGCCACGTTTTTTTCAGCTTGATCTACTGCTTGGCGTCCTGAGAAATTTCGGCGCACAATGGAGTCTTCTATTGTCTGGCGTTTCGTGTCCCCTTTCCCACTTTGCTCTTTTATCTGTGGCTATTTGGGCTGCAAGCTCGCTAGATAACACTTTAAATTCCTTTTAGAGCAAAAGGCTGGAAAACGATGGGCGTGAGGAATTTTCGAAAGGACGGTTGGGTGGCGTCCCGATTGGCTCCGTCTTTGTAGGCGACAGGTCTAGCCATCTGTTCATCTTATTGACCGGAGGGTTAGAGCTCTCCAGTGATTGGTGTATCGAGTTTATGGGGGCGGTGACGTCCAGTTTTTCGCGTGGGTGGAGAGAGAGTGGCAAGTTACTGCTCGTGTAGGCTCCAGCTAGTTTGGACGTCTTCTCTCAGATAGGACCTGAAGAGTTTATTCGCTCTTCTGGGCTGAGTCCTGAGCGTTTGTGGGACTTTAGTTTTCTGAGGTATCCGCCTGCAGCAGATCGCGGACTTCGATAATTTCACGTGTCCACCCGGACAGAAACTCAGTTGTAGTCGTTTGCTTTGTGAAACAGCTGTGTTTTATATTCTTGTTTGGTCGAGACTTGAGATTAGACAGACACTGTCGTACTGACTGTACTGACGAGCTAGTTGTTTATGCATTTCCATTCTGGGGATACTTGTACTCAATACTCGCGTTTTGCACTTGAGTTTGTGAGTGTATGTCATAGCCGACACTGGAAACATTTACCTGACAACTGTTATCTGCCGTGATAGTGGGGCGGTTATAGTTAAATATCGATACTGATTCACAGATCGTAGTGAGATTTCCGGATGGAAGAATTTATTCTATTTCAGGTCCACTCCTTCAACATCGTCCAGTCGCCAGCGAGATCCAGCATCAAAAGATCAAGCCGACTCAAGGTTATTGGTAAAGTGATGCTCGCTGTTTGCTAGGGTTGTTTTATGTAGTTGCAGTAATCACCCATCAGTGTGTATGTGCGTGCGTATGATCGAAGTTGACTTCTCTTTCCTGTAAGTAATTTTTAGCGCCTTTGTCCACCTTTTTATTTTTCACGATAGGACAGATATTTCACTGTGTTACGGCTCCATTTGTTTAATTCCTATTAGACTTCGTGTATTGATTTGTAAACTTATTTGTTAAAACTCAGACAATCTGCTGGTCACACATGTTTTCTGCAGTGTTAACCGATTTTACTGCATTTGATGTCCTTTTTATAAATATTTGTTTTCATTTGTAACCTATTGCTTGACTACACTTTTAACTGTGATTTCATTTACAAAATCATTTATACTAATTGTTAACAATCTCCCGAATTTCTGTGCGCTTTAATAAATAAATGTATTAATTTAAGTCATAAATTTACTTTCTTTTACAAATTCCTAACTCACTATTTTGGAAGGGTAATTAGATAGATAGTTAGAGGACTGTGTTTGTTGTTTGGTGCACTTTGATCAGTTATCTCACCACCATGCTTGTAGATTCAGGGTGTTGGATCTTTTTCCATGTTTTAAATAAAAAATATGGTGGCGACCCTTGATAATAACATTAATGAGGATTATATTTAAAATTAATTTGCATATCTGTGTTTTTGCACATCTGCATACCAGTGGGCCGTCTCTAACGAGTAAAAATGTATCCACTCGGTGGGGTTATCTATCCACTTTTTGACGCCACGTCATACGCACAGAGACGAAACGCCTCGGGGTTCTTCCTGAAAATGTGCAAACCTTCCTTACAACACTTCACACGATTGCGTTTTTGGTCAAGCGTTAGCAATCGCGGCACCCATCTTGTGTATAGCTTTCTCATGTCTAAATGTTTATGCAAAATATTTTGTACCCGTTCATTCGAGATGCCCACAGCACTAGCAATCTCACGCACCTTAACTCTTCTGTCACCCATCACCATATCATGGTTTTTATCAATGATATCTGGAGTCGTAACCTCCACAGGGCGTCCAGAACAGTCAGTGTCACTTAAAGAGCTTTGAAATGTGGTGCTGGAGGAGAATGGAGAAGATCAAATGCACAGATCACATGAAAAATGATGATGTACTGAGAAGAGTAGGAGAGAAGAGAAGTATTCTGCATACAATTCTACAGAGAAAGGCCAACTGGATTGGACACGTACTTAGACACGAGGGACTCCTACACGATGTCATCAAAGGGAAAATCAGAGGAAACACAGGACGAGGAAGAAGAAGAATTCAATATCTGGACGACATGAAAGATGGAAAAAGATACAAGAGACTGAAGGAAGATGCTGAAGACAGGGAACAATGGAATCAGAAATTCTCCGTACGACGACATGGACCTGCCACTAGACAGAATATTACACAATAATAATAATAATAATAATCGAAGATGCAGAGTTACCATGATGTTTATCAAGCTTCTCTGTAGTCTCCTGAGGCGTTTTGCGTTTCATAAAGTAATTTTTAATCACCACTCGAGTTCCTTGATTCACACGAATGACAAATAAAAAGAAATAGACCAATATGGCTGAAACGTGGTGTGCGTTCTTTCCAAAGATGTTACTAACTAGACATGACCTCGATACGCGCCGGTGGTGTCATCTCTCGGAGTGATTCAATTTCATGAAGAAACCAAGTGCAGACAAATGTGAAAATTACAGAACTATCTGTTGAACAAGTCACGGTTGCAAACTGCTAACACGCATTATTTACAGACAAATGAACAAAACTGGTAGAATCCGATCTTGGGGATATCATTTTGGATTTAGAAGAAATGTAGGAACACGCGAGGCAAAACTCACGTTACGACTTATCTTAGAAGATAGATTAAGGAAAGGTAAAGCTACGTTTTTAGCATTTCTGGATCTGGAGAAAGTTTATGATAATGTTGACTTGAATATACTTTTTCAGATTCTGAAGGTATCTGGGGTAAAATTAGGGACCGAAGAGTTATATTCAACTTGTACAAAAACCAGACAGTCGTTATCAGAGTCGAAGGGCATGAATGGGTCGCCGTGTTTGGGAAGGGAGTAAGACAGAGATGTAACTTTTCTCCAATGTTGTTCGATCTTTACATTGAGCAAGCTGCGAAGGTATGCAAGGAGAAATTTGGAGAGGGAATTAAAGTTCAGGAAGATGGAAAAAAAACCTTGCGGTTTGCTGACGACATAGTAATTCTGTCAGAGACCGCAAAGGATATGGAAGAGCAATTGAATGGAATGGACAGTGTCTTGAAAGGAAGATATAAGATGAACATTAACAAGAGTAAAACGAGGGTAATAGAATGTATTGTTAGAAAATCAGGTGACGCTGAAGGAATTAGATTAGGTAATGAGTCGATAAAAGCAGTAGATGAGTTTTGTTATTTGGGTAGCAAGATAACTTCTGATAGCCGAAGTAAAGAAGATAGAAAATGCGGAACGGCTTTGGGAAGAAAAGAGTTTCTGAAGAACCGAAATTTGTTGACATCTAATATTAGTTTAAATGTTCTTTCTGAAAGCATTTGTCTGAAGTGTAGCATTGTAGGAGAGTGAAATGTGGACGATAGTGAGTTCAGACAAATATATGATAGAAGCCTCTGAAATGTAGTGTTACTGACAGATGATAAAGATTAAATGGGTAGATCACGTAACTGAAGAGGAGGTACTCACCAGAATTGGGGAGAAAGGGAGTTTCTGGCATATCCTAAGAGGAGGGTAGGTTAGTGGGACACATACTAAGACATCATAGAATCGACAACTTAGCATTAGAAGAAAGTGTTTGGGGTAAAAATCGTACAGGGAGTCCGAGGGACGAATACAGTAAGCAGATTCAAAAGGATGCAGGCTGCCGTACGTATTTTCAGATGAAGAGACTTGCACAGGACAGGGTAGTGTGGAGAGCTGCATTAAACGAGTCTGCGGACATAATGGTCTAGCAGTAACAGTAGGATCGTCAGTATCTACGTCTTTGTATGCTGTCGACTTATGTATTTACTCCAGCTCCTTCAGTGTATGTGTTACTGAACGCCGGCGGCTACAGGTAGCCATAAATAAGGCGCAGTCATGGGGTCTCGTCTGTGTGTTTCAGTTTTCTCCCGGAAAGATGTGTTGCATGCGCCTCTATCGGTGTCAGACAGTCCACCCACACCCAGAACTCCATATCAACAGCCACTGCCGCGGCGGACTAGCCGTGCGCGTTGAGGCGCCCTGCACGTCGGAGATTCGAGTTCTGCCTGGGGCATAGGTGTTTATGTTGTTCCTAGGATACATTATATTAAGTAGTTTGTGAGTTTAGGGACCGATGACCACTGTAGTTAGGTCCCACTGTAGTTAGGTGCGCTGCCTGAGCAACACTGCTTGGACTGCAAATTGCGGTACACTCCTGCTTTTTTCTATATATCTCTTGTTCAGTCCGGGCTTCAGTATGGGAGTCTGGTGTTTGGTTCAGTATCGCCATCATTGCTGCAACTTTTCGAGCTGATCCATCACTGGGGAGTTAGGCTTATGACAGGAGCACTTAGAACGAGCCCTATGAACAGCCTATTCGTGGTAGCTGCTGTCCCTCCATTTCGGACCTGGCACCAAAAATACTTGCAAATTACATCGCTCACGTTCGTTACTCGTCCAGTTGCGGCGGTACGACCTCTTCTTGCAAGGGGCTAAATACCAAATTTTTAATGTGCCGTTTCAGATTTCAGGATCCAAAAGCCGTTTGCGCTTCTTTAAACTGTCACTTTGAAATAAATGTTTGACAGTTCGATCTTTAAGGGAACTTCGTAGTTGTTCTGGTTGCTATAGACACAGATATTACAAGTCTTGTTTACTAATGATCGATTGATGTATCAGATCCATTGATTACAATACTAAAAATTGGTAAAAGTCTTCTGGCTTTATCTATCAAACAAAAATAACTTTCTCTATATGTCTTCTTTCAAACTGTAAAGTGCTTTGACAGTAAATAATTGTTCAGTTCCTGTCAATGAATATATTTCTTGTAAAATTTCTATAAATATAAAAATAATTATCGTTGACACTTGGTTAACTTTCGAGACACAATGACATTTATTTCTCTCAAAATACAGATCATGACTTAATGACAGTTAAACAAAGACTGATTTCATGGTCTTTTTGTTTTTCCACGAAAGTTTCTATAATAATGTCAATATCCGCGACGATAACCGCAGAGACCAGCATCTTCTTGCCTCGTGGCCGTCGACCCGCGACTTGACGTGGCCAGATGTTTATTCCTTGAGCTCGGCGTCGAAGATGTTGCTCTCGCAGCTTCAATCGCCGTCACAGCACATGAAACACAAGAAACATACAAAACTCTTTTAAGAATCACATAACATAAAAATCATTTAATAACATAAAATATAAACATAATCTTCTGTGAAACTGAGCTGACTTAAGATAGTAGTGGAGACATCTGTCCCACTACACAGTCATAAAAAAAAAAAAAAAAAAAAAAAAAAAAAAAAAAAAAAAAAAAAAAAAAAAAAAAAGGTTGTATAGATTATGGAACTTAACTACGGGGTCATCAGTCCCTAAACTTACAAACTAGTTATGAACTAGCTAATCCTAAGGACGGCACAAATATCCATGCCCGAGGGGGGATTCGAAGCCCCGACCGTAGTGGCCGTGCAGAACGTGACTGGAGCGTCTCAGTCCCCGCGGCCACCGCGGCTGGCCGCGCCTTAGTCCCCTCGACCACCGCGGCCGGCCAGTCATCCAAATTACAATCTACTTTTCCCAGATATGGTCATCTATATCCCAGAATGATGGCAGAGGACACCCACGACAGGTGAAACAATCACAGTTGTCGTTCGTTCCCTTCTTTCTGCGCTCAAGTCTTGGCCTTTACGTCCTCTCTTTTGGGACCACTCAGGCCACACCTTCGATTGCACTTCTCACGAGGTCCAGAAGAAACACTTCACCGGGAGCACCTACGGCATCAATTTCTTTCCAACCTCGACATGTCCCAAGCCGTCTACACCGATGGTTCAATCGTTGATAACCTAGTCGTCTTCACGTATGCTCATGCAGACTATACTGAACTGCGCTCCTTGGCAGCTGGCTGAGCATATCCGTTCCTGCCTGGGCGAGTCCTTCCTCATCTCTAGTGGCTATGCAAGAATCTGACTATGCCCTCGATTGAACAAGACGTTCGGCGATCTTTGTCTGGATCAGGACACTCCGGAATTCCTGGGAATTAACTGACTGACAGACTGGACAAACCCATTCTCGAGATCGGCATTCTGGTAACTGATCACTGAACAGTCTTATAGCGCTAAGTGTTTGGGAAATGGACTACAAACGTATGGAGGTCCTCTAAGTGCACCTCTCACAGGAACCTGTAGTCCATTGCTGGGTCTGCGTCAGCCATACCTGGCTCACATATGGACACCTTTTTCGTTGTGACAACTCCCCTCACTGTCACTGTGGTTAGCCGTTGACAGTGGTCCATATCTTGTTGGACTGTCCGGATCTAACCACCCTGAGGTGTACTTTTAATCGCCATATCTCTAGTTTAGCTGATATGGTTCAGCAGGTGATAATGTTTTTAATTTTATTCATGAAAGTGGGTTTTAACATTTCACTTAAGGTTTAGCGAACATCCTTTACGTATCTTTGTTTATCTTGCCAAATACTTTTAGGCTGCGGTTATGAATGTTTATCGGCTGCGGTGGAGTAGCCGAGCGGTCTAAAGCGTCTCGCTGCGGAGCGCGCGGTTGCTCGCCGTGGAGGTTCGAGTCCTCCCTGGGGCATGGGTGTGTGTGTTGTCCTTAGGTTAGTTTACCTAGGTTTAAGTAGTTTGTAAGCTACGGACTGATGACCACGAAGTTTGGTCCGATAGATTTAAAAACATTTTTGATGAATGTTTATCAGAGTGTCTGATAACCCATTTTATTACTGTAATCAGACAGCGAAGATCCTCTGCTATTTTGTTTTAAATTCTTGTTCTCTTTCTTCTGTTTTAGCTATTATTTTTCATTTTTGTTACCACCATTAACTACAAACATTGCCCATGTGGGGTGGCTTGCGTGCCTCACCGATACAGATATCCGTACCGTAGGTGCAACCACAGTGAAGGGGTATCTGTGGAGATGCCAGACAAACGTGTGGTTCCTGAAGAGGGGCAGCAGCCTTTCCAGTAGTTGCAGGGGTAACAGTCTGGATGATTGACTGAGCTGGCCTTGTAACACCAGCTAACGTGGCTTTGCCATGCAACTACTGGGAACGGCTGAAAGCAAGGGAAAATTACAGTCATTTTACCCGAGGACATGCAGCTCTACTGTTTGAACATAATATGATGGTGTCATCTTGGGTGAAATATTACGGAGGTAAAAAAAGTCCCACATTCGGATTTCCGGGCGGAGACTACTCAGGATGATGTCGTCATCAAGAAAAGCAGAAAAGGCAATCTATGAATCAGAACGTGGAATGTTGTATACCTTAATCAGGTAGGTAAGTTAGAAAATCTGAAAAGATAAATGAATAGTTTGAAGTTAGATATATTGGGAATTACTGAAGTCTGGTGACAGTTCAAAATGTTCAAATGTTTGTATAGCTTATGGGACTTCACTAAGGGGTCATCAGTCCCTGAACTTACAAACTACTTATGAACTAACTAAGACCAAGGACGTCACAAGTATCCATGCCCGAGGGGGGATTCGAACCCCCGACCGTAGTGGCCGTGCAGACCGTGACTGGAGCGCCTCAGTCCCCTCGGCCACCGCCGCCGGCTTTGGTGACAGGATGAACAGGATTTCTGGTCAGGAAAATACAGGATTATAAATACAAAATGAGTTGGTGCTAATACAGGAGTAGGTCTGATAATGAATAAGAAAATAGCAATGCGGGCAAGTTAATGTGCACAGCATAATGAACGTTTTATCGTAGCAAAGGTAGACATCAAAGCGACACCGATAGCAGTAGTATAAGTTTATATGTCAATTAGCTCTGCCGACAACGAGGAGATTGGAAAAATGTATGATGATATAAAATAAATTATTCAGACACTTAAGGGAGAGGAAAACATAATTGTCACGGGCGACTCGAACGGTGGTAGTAGGCATAGGACGTGAAGGAAACGTAGTATGTGCATATGCACTGGGGAAAAGGAATGAAAGAGGTCGCCTAGTAGAATTTTGTGCAGAGCACAGTTTAATTATCACCAACACTTGGACGCTTGGTTTAAGCATTATGAAAGACACCGTCATGTAAGAGACCAGGAGACACCGGAAAGTACCAAATTGACTTCGTAATAGTCAGACATAGATTGCGAAACCAGGTTTTAAACTATAAGATTTATCTAGGAGCAGATATAGACCCTAACCATATTTTACTGCTCATGGTTTCTTGATTAAAACGTAAGAAACTACAAAAAGGCAGAAACGTTAGGAGATGGAACCTGTTTAAACTGAACCAACCTGGTATCGTCGAGAATTTCAGGAGCATTAGGCAAGGTTTGACAGAAATGGGGAATACTAATACAGTAGAAAAGGAATGGACAGCTTTGAGAGATGAAGAAGTGAAGTCTGCAGAGGATCGTATATGTAGGACGACAAGGCCTAATAAAATCTTTGGATAACATAGGATACACTAAATTTAAGTGATGAAAGGAGAAAATATAAAAACGTAGCAACTGGGACAGGCAAAAGGGCAACAGACTGCTGAAAATGAGGTTGTGAGCAAGTGCAGATTGGCTAACCACGAATGGCTTCTGGATAAATGCAAATTTCTAGAAAGATAGTTACCACCGACAGAAAAATAAAAGATTTGGAGACAAGAAAAGCAGTTGCATGAATACAAAGAACTCAGATGGAAAACAAGTACGAAGCAAAGAAGGGAAAGCTGAAAGGTGGACGGGATATGTAGG
Source organism: Locusta migratoria (assembly GCA_026315105.1). Taxonomy (NCBI): domain Eukaryota; kingdom Metazoa; phylum Arthropoda; class Insecta; order Orthoptera; family Acrididae; genus Locusta; species Locusta migratoria. The sequence continues at coordinate 372,252,796 of CM048750.1, forward strand.
TGGCCTATACAAGGGAATTCAACTTGAATGTAGTATTTTAGAATTATTTAAAAGCAAGTAGATGACGATGAGGAACGAGATACGATACTGCGAGGCGATTTTGACAGAGCACTCAAAGATTTGGATCGAAACAAGGCCTCTGGAGTAGAAGATATTCCCTTTGAACTCCTGGCATCGTTGGAAAAGCCAGGCATGAAGGAACTGTTCCACCTTGCGTGAAAGATGTATGAGACAGGGGAAATACCCTCAGACTTCAAGGAAAATATTGCCACAAGACTCCAAGTTAACAACTGCCGGCGTGGCGCAATGGGTTGCATCACCGATTGCAGTGCTGAAGGTCATCGGTTCAATCCCGTCCACCGGCAAAAATATATTTCTTTGTAATTATCATTTCCAGAATATTCTACATGTTTCTTATGTTGTCATTTCTACGTGTTTTTTATGTTAACTATATTTCTAATTTCTGGTATATTATGTCTGTGTCTAAATAGCAGAGCACTCTGCCCGAGAGGCAGTCAGTGCTGCGTATATGTTTCAGTTCTCAAGGAACCTGCTTTCAGTGTACGTGCTGTGTTCAGTTGACAACCCTGCCTTCGAAGTCAAGCCTGCTTTTATTTCAACGCGACATTGTTTGGTGGAGGCTGTGGCTCCGATAGGGAACGTAAAAGTCGTCGCTTACACGGACTAGAACCGGAATACAAGGGATATATCGAGTAAATCCTTCCGAAAGTCCGTATTATCAGAAGAACCATGGACACGAAACCAGCGGCAAGCCAGCTGCACATCAGACACCTGTCGGTGTTCTCAGGAGACGCTGGACAGGACCCCAACAAATGGCTATAAGGGTTCGACCGAGTCGTCAAGTGCAACAGGTGGGATCACACAATGTGCTTGGCGAACGTTTATTTCTACCTGGTAGGAACAGCCCAGCAATGGTTTGAAAATAACGAAGAGAAGCGTAATGACTGGGAAACGTTCCAGACGGAAGTCAAGAAGACGTTTGGAGACCGCAGGCGACAAATCCGCTTGGTGGAAGAACAACTGAAGAACCGGGCCCAACGACATGGTGACACAGTCAAACATACAGAATGTTTTGGCCCTGTGTAACATAGTCAATCCGAATATAAATGAGGCCGACAAAATCACGCACAAGATGAAGGGTATTGCAGAAGACATGTACAATGCCCTTGTGATAAAAGACGTCGCTACGACGGAAGAGTTCAAGTATTGAAGAGATGCAACAAAGAAGGGACGGTCGAAAGATGTACGACAGACTCCCAAATATAGTCCCTATGGCCGTTGTGGAAGACCAGCATGACTTCACTTCTCTCATTCTCTCATACGACAAATTGTGACAGAAGATTTACAACAGTTTATGGCAGCCGGGACTATTAGACCGAGCGAGCGTCAGATTATGGCCGTGGGTGTAAGCCCTGTAAGTCACGAGGGAGCCGACGCCGCTGAGGACGAGGTATTTCAAACATTAGCTCCTGTCTGCCCCGCCAATCGCACCTGACGTGAAGAATGGCATCGTCCTGCTATGACTTACGCCGCAGCCACCAAACGGAAGCCTATGAACCGGCAGACGTGACCACAACCAACTCCCCCGGCAACTTCGACGCACCGCAGAAGAACAGACGTCTGGAGGACAGAAGAAACACACCACTGTGTTTCCACTGTGCGCTCCCTGCCGCAAGACGTCAGCCATCAGAGCAGTTCTATCCCAAACAATCACCTGCTGATGAATTCAGTCGACCTATGGAAAGAAGCCCATCGCCGTATCCTAGACGAGGTCGCTCCCCGACGCGCCGCAGCCGTTCACCGTCGCCGTACAGAGGTACCAGCCGCTCCCCTAGCCGCCGTGCCCAGGAAAATAAGCGAGGCGACCATCTACGGAGGTGAGGCCGCCGCAGATGAAAATCCCCCGTGGACGACAGTCGCTAAGATGCCGGGAAATCTCATCGACGTCATAATCGACGGCCAACCTGTTCGGACACTTGTTGATTCAGGAGCGTCATTCTCTGTATTGTCGGATAATTACCGCCGCACACTAAAGAAGGCAATGTTCTGTGATACGGTGGCAACTGTGCTGAAGGTCGTAAATGGAAGGTATGTCCAGCCAGCAGGAACTTGTGTCGCAAGAATAACCATTAAGAACAGGACCCAGCCGTTTGAATTTGTCGTTTTAACAGAATTAGTCAAATGTCATCCTCGGATGGGACTTCCATCAGGCATCTCAAGCTATCATTGACTGTGGAAGATCTGAGCTGCAAATTGAGGAAGTCGTTCCGACGGGTACACATAATACATAATTTTCTGGGAAGTTATTTGCCGTTGACAATTTGACGATCCCGCCGTTTACAGCGAGAAGTGCTCGTCAATAGTAAAAAGTTTATTATGATTACAAAAAAAAAAAAAAAAAAAAAAAAAAAAAAAAAAAAAAAAAAACATAGCATCGGCTATCATTGGCATTACCGGTGGTCGAGGAGAGGTTTGGATTACTAATTGTCACGAGCAGTCACAACTTATCCCCAAGGGAATGTGTATCGGGACAGCTGAACCAATCCAGGACGGTGAGCTCAACGTCATCAATGAAGACCCTTGCCCTGCTGTTAGTACAGACAACACGTTGGAGGAAACAAACGTGGAACTGCCAATAGGGGCCGGACTGACCAATGAACAACGCCAGCGGGTGTTAGGTATACTACGCCAATTTTCGGGTGCATTCACACCTCAGCAGGGGAAAAGTCAGACGAAACGGCCCACGATAAAGCACCGGATCAATACTGGGGCTCATCCGCCAATTAGCCAGCGTTCGTATAAAGTGTCGCCAGCTGAAAGACGGATAATTCGGGAGGAAGTGGAGAAGATGTTGCACGATGACATTATTCAACCTTCAGACAGTCGTTGGTCGTCTCCGGTGGTCCTCGTAAAGAAGAAGAACGGCAGTGGCGATTCTGTGTCGACTATCGGCGGCTGAACAAAATCACAAAGAAAGATGTCTACCCATTGCCGTGCATTGACGACACCTTAGACTGCTTGAAAGGAGCTACATACTTCTCAACTATGGATCGAAGTTGACGTAGCTTTTATTACACCTGACTGCCTCTATGAATTCAAAGTAATGCCATTTGAATTATGTAATAGTCCGGCCACATTCGAACGCATGATGGACAACTTGCTTCGACATCTTAAGTGGTCGACGTGTCTTTGCTATTTAGATGACGCTGTCGTTTTCTCGAATACATTTGAAGAACACCTGAGTCGCCTGTCAACTGTGTTGAAGTGTGTTTAGACTGCAGGCCTCCGCCTCAATCCAAAGAAGTGCCTCTTCGTCGCCAAAGAGATAAAAATCCTGGGGCACCTAGTCAGCGGAGATGGTGTCCGTCCTGATCCAGATGGAGTCACAGAATTTCCAACTCCTCAGCACATTCGTGATGTGAGAAGTTTTCTCGGGCTGTGCTCATACTACCGACGTTTCATAAAAGGATTTTGTAACAAGGCACGTCCATTCCAAGAACTTCTGCAGGGAGACCCCAAGTTTTACTGGAAAGAGACAAGAGAAAGCGCTTTCCGGGCACTTAAGGAGGCTCTAATTTCCGCACCAGTTCTCGCCTTGTACGACGAGAATACGTAAAATGAACTTCACACAGACGCAAGTGGTTATGGGATTGGTGCAGTGTTTGTACAGGTTCAGGAAGGTGCTGAAAAGGTGATAGCCTATGCATCAAGAGTACTCTCAAAGTCCGAGATAAACTAATATACCACTTATCTGGGCTATCAACAACTTCCGGTCGTATTTATTCGGCAAACCATTCACTGTGATGACAGACCACCATTCTTTGTGTTGCCTGAATAGCTTGAAGGATCCATCAGGTCGACTAGCAATATGGGCACTAAGACTCCAAGAGTACGACGTTACAGTGGTATTCAAGAATGAGTGCAAACACAAGGATGCCGACTGCCTTTCGAGGAATCCATTAGTGGAACACAAGAGCTCGAATGAAATTTCAGCCCTCACTCAATTAGGTGATGTTACAACAGAACAGCGGGAAGATCCAGCACTATTAAAAACCATAGAGTTCTTGGAGAAAGGAGAACCGACCAATGGAGAGTTCCAACTTATAAACGGGACATTGTATAAGAGCAACTACGACCCACTGGGCCACAAATGACTACTGGTCGTTCCAGTTCACCTCCAGCCAGCTATTCTCAAGTATTTCCATGATGCTCCAACATCTGATCATCTGGGATTCATGAAGACCCTAGACAGGAACTGGAACGACCAGTAGTCATTTGTGGCCCAGTGGGTCGTAGTTGCTCTTATACAATGTCCCGTTTATAAGTTGGAACTCTCCATTGGTCGGTTCTCCTTTCTCCAAGAACTCTATGGTTTTTAATAGTGCTGGATCTTCCCGCTGTTCTGTTGTAACATCACCTAATTGAGTGAGGGCTGAAATTTCATTCGAGCTCTTGTATTCCACTAATGGATTCCTCTCAGGATTACTATGTGAAACAGCTCATCACCAGGGTCGAAGAAGAAAGGCAGTTGGCTGGCATACGGACACTGGACGCCCAGGAGAAGGACCGTCAGCGGTATAACGACAAGCACCGACCTGTTGTGTACAGCCCAGGACTATCAGATAAGTTATTGAGGCGATACTTTGGTCCGTATCCTGTCATAAGCCGCATGTCACATACGAAGTTGAGGATCATGAGCCGTCGAAACGACAGAAACTAAGAGACATTGTTGACGTCCTGCGCACGAAGCCTTACTACGATTCTGAAGAGCAGATAGGCGAAAATAGCTTCTTGTTTAAGAACTCTAAGGACGATAATGATACTGATGAAGCAAGTACAGGAATGTCTGTCGTCGGTAATCGAGCAGAAGGGAAGGATTCTCCAGAACTGCCATACAGAGGACCCATGACAAGATTGAGAGCCAGGACATTGCAGCTGGCTCCACAGGGATCATAACAGCGGGTCGCTGTTTTTCCAGGAGAGGGAGCAATGCCGCGAGACCCCACGTATACCCACTGCCGGTGTGGCGCAGCGGATATTGTAACCGTCTGCGGTGCTGAGCGTCGCCGGTTCAATCCCGTCCACCGGTCAATATTTCTTTCTTTCTAATTATCATTTCCAGATTATTCTCCATGTTTCTTATGTTCACTTGTCAATCCTTCATGTTTCTTGTGTCAACTATTCTTCTACTTTCTGGTGCATTCTGTCGGTGTATAAAGAGCAGAGCACTCTGCCCGAGAGTCAGTGCTGCGTGTATGTTCGCATTATACCTGCGTTCAGTATAAGCGCTGTGTTCAGTTGACAACCCTGCCTTCGAAGTCGAGCCTGCTTTTATTTCAACATGACAATATAACAATTCCAATTCAAAAGAAAGCAAATGCAGACAAGACTGAAAATTACAGAAATATGTTTAATAATCCATAGTTGCAAAATAATAACTTTAATTATTTACAAACGTATGGAAAAACTGGTATAATTCGACGCCGGGGAAGATGAGTTTGAATTTAAGAGAAATGCAGGAACAAGCGAGACAATACGTTAATTCTTATCTAGAAGTTAGGGTAAGGAAAGGAAAACTGCCATTTTAGCTTTTGTAGATTTATAGAAAGCCTTTAATAATGTTGACTAGATTACGCTCTTTCAAATTTTGAAGGTAGCTGGGGTAAAATATAGGCAACGAAAAGTTGTATACAACTTGTACAAAAACTAGACAGTAGTTATAATAGTCGAAAAGAATAAAAGGGACGTATTGATTGGAAAGGCAGTAAGACAGAGTTGTAGATGATCCGTGCTGCCTCCCTCGTACAGTAATTCTTTTGGCGCCCAGGATTTGTATGGCAATTTCGATATTTAGTTTCCGCCCTCGCCATCGGTGGCGCTGCGCTGTATCGATAGTGTACACCGATAGTTTTTCATCTTTGGAGGCTTGCGTGTCTCTCCAGCTGTGGAAGTTCCTAAGGGGCACCGCGTGGTGTTGATGGGGTTGCTGGATCGGGAGTCCAACCGCTGGGGTGACGGTCGCAGCATGTTCTGGTTCAAATGTTCAAATGTTTGTAGAACTTATGGGACTTTACTACGGGGTCATCAGTCCCTAAGCTTACAAACTACTTATCAACTAGCTAAGACTAAGGACGGCACAAATATCAATGCCCGAGGGGGGATTCGAACCCCCGACAGTAGTGGCCGTGCAAACCGTGACTGGAGCGCCTCAGTCCCCTCGGCCACCGCGGCCGGCCATGTTCTGGTTTAACGCCTGTTGACGGTTTAAGCGTGTCATTGCCTTGCACCGTGAGAGCTTGCTCGAGGTTCTGTCTGGATCGGCACAATCACTGAAGTTTTAAGCCTCGTGTGGTCTCGTAAGAAGTGCCTAGATTTGAGGCGGTGGTGCTTTACTTCTGTCGTCTAATCCTCCGCAGTTGCAAGTCCTTCTCTTAGTGGGTTAGGCAGTGATTTACTGTCACGCATTTGGCACCTAAATATGCCGTGATGCTATTTTTAGAGGTAATTGCAGTGTTTGTTGCCATCTGTGTATTGTTGTTTGGTTCTTCGGCCATCTAAGTGGTCCAGCGGTTTCTTCTGCCTTGTGACAGTTCATTTATCGTAACTACCCCGTTTCGTGGGAGTATTCGAAGGGATGCATTGGTTTCCTGTCTCTCCTTTCTCTCTTTGCGTTGGGAGATCTGCGAGGGGCAGTATTGTTCTCTTGGTTAATTCTGATATAATTGTGGTAAGTGCTTTCATGGGTGTAGTGGGACAAGATAGTCGTACTACATTTTCCTATGTCAGCCCTGTTTTGAAGTTGTAAATAGAAAAAAACCGAACTTTTTATTTAAAATATATACATATTTGATCTTCATATAACTTAAAATATTTTATTTTCTGTATGTACGATCGAGGCACCGCAATCAACAAGGACAGCGTCGTCGCCGCCGCAGCCAACCTTGAAGTATGTGACCGCTAGTAAAATTTAACCGACGCGACGGCTACGGGGCTACGAATGCAGCTGCGCCTTCTTTATTGCCGCGCGTGAATCGTTTCAAAGAAAAAAAGCAAAGAACGTAAAATTATAACTATTGTTGTTTGAGATTCAGTCCAAGCTGGTTGTACAGGTTTAGGTCTCTTGCTAAACTGACTTTGTATTAGTATGAAGAAGTATAAATATTTGTTAATATTGAAAAGTATCTTGTATTTATGAAGAGTTATTTATAATCAAGAATATATTATGGCAAGAGTAATTTGATTGATTGAAAACAATTTAAATACTGATTGAATTTTTTTTAAATTTTTTTTTTAATTTTTTTTTTTTTTTATGGGACTTAACTACAGGGTTATCAGTCCCTAAGCTTACAAACTACTTATGAACTAGCTAAGACTACAGACGGCACAAATATCCATGCCCGAGGGGGGATTCGAACCCCCGACCGTAGTGGCCGTGCTGACCGTGACTGGAGCGCCTTAGTCACCTCGGCCACCGCGGCCGGCTCTGGTGTTATTTGAGGAAGACCCGTTCGCCTAGGTGTGTTGTTAGAGGCGTTAAGAGACCTCAGCCCTATTTCACGATTTGAGTGACTGTTGTTGCTCTGTACACGAATGTTATGCTCAGTGTTGTTCCGTGGTAGGCTGACTGATATTTTTAATTTATTGCGACTGACTGCAGTCATCTATAATCAGTCATTTGTGGTGGTGAACTAAGTTCTAACTGCTGTTGGTTATATTGTATGCGGTAGAAAATTTATTAATTTGGTTGGAAACCTGGTTGCTGAATGGGATCTTACGAGTGAACAAATATGTCGAATGACGATTCGTGGCAAACTAAGCTCTGATTCTTATTGATCATATATTGTAAGTTGTTCATGGTATTACCACTTCTGTCAATTCGTACTTGATTCAAACTGACTGTAATTTGATAGCTTGCCGACCGTATAGCGGAAAGATTATGTGAAACCCCTAAACTGCTTATGTAATGATACATTTCTGGCAACAAAATTTTTTCCTGTTAAATTTTGTCAAGCCTTAAAATAATTTGAGTTGGAGTTGTTTTTTAAGTGTACGTGTTGTTCATTTAAAATATTTGGATTCTCCCGTCCGCCTCCCCCTTCCCGCTCAACGGGAAAATTTGAATGTTTACTTGTTAATAAGGTTATTGTAATCTAACGAATGTAACCAATTTGGTCCAATTAATGAAGTAACTGAAATGTTATTTGCGCGTTAACGAGATTATTGTAATTCGAATAATTTAACAATATGGTCCAATTAATGAAAATTTGTTTTTCTGATAAAAATTGTCTTTAGAAATAAAACAGATATGTGTAATTATCAAAATGACGAAATACTGCCGCGGTGGAATGGCCGAGCGCACCAGCACCTAGCTCAGCACCTAGCTGAGGAGCGCGCGGTTGCTTGCCGTCGGAGGTTCGAGTTATCCATCGGGCATGGCGTGTGTGTTTGTCCTTAGGTTAGTTGAAGTAGTTTGTAAGCGTAGGGAGGTGATAACCAGAGTAGTTAAGTCCCATAGATTTTCAAACATTTGAACATTTTGACAAAATATTTGGAGTTTCTTCCTAGCTCCTCCACTTGAATGTTAAGGGATGTCTATTTACACCTGCCTAGTAGCTCTCAGTAGCCTTTCCCCAATGTTGCTCAATCTGTACATTGAGCAAGCTGTGTAGAAATGCAAAGAGGAATTTGGAGAAGGAATTAGTTCAGGGTGAAGAAATAAATAATGTTGCGATTTGTCGAGGACGTGGTAACTCTGTCAGACACAGCAAAGGACCTCGAAGAGCAACTAAAGGCAATGAACAGTGTGTTAAAAGGAATGTATAAGCTGAACATTAACCAGGATAAAGTAAGGGTAATGGAACGTAGTGTTAGAAAATCAGTCGATGCTGAAGGAATTAGATTAGGTTATTGGGCAATAAAAGTAGTTGATGAGTTTTGTTATTTGGTTAGCAAAATAACATCTTATGGCAGAAGTATAGAAGGTATAAAATGTAGAATAGCTAAGGGGTGAAAAGCATTTCTGAAATAACAAAATTTGTCGATATGCAAAATTAAATGTTGGGAAGTCCATTCTGAAGGCATTTGTGTAGCATTGTACGGGAGTGAAACGTGGACGCCACAGAGCTCAAACAGAATGATAGCTTTTGAATTGTGGTGCTACAGACGAATGTTGTAAATTAGATGGCTAGCTCGCGTAAATAATGAGGAGGCGCTGAAGAGAATTGGGGAGAAAAGTTTCTGGCATATCTTGGCTAAGAAAAGATCGATTGGTTGGATATATTCTGAAACATCATAGAATCGTCAATTTAGCATTGCGGCGCTGAAGAGAATTGGGGAGAAAAGTTTCTGGCATATCTTGGCTAAGAAAAGGGATCGATTGATTGGATATATTCTGAAACATCATGGAATCGTCAATTTAGCATTGACAGGAAGTGTGTGGGGTGAAAATTGTAGGAGACTGAGAGTCAAACACAGTAAGCAGATTAAAATGCATGTGGTTTACCTTTCTCGTAAAGAGATGAAGAGACTTGCAGAGGATAGAGTAGGCTAGAGAGCTACATCAGACCAGCCCCGGGACTGAAGACCACAACAGCAACAACAACAACTCACGTTCACCGCCTTAGGGAAGTTTCACACTTCGTTTTATGTTGTTTGGTGTCCGGTTGTTTATTGAACAGTGTGATTGGAAAAAGGGACCGATGAACAAAGTAGTTTGGTCGCTTTCCACGACCTCCCCGCCCTAACCTTTTTCATAAAAGTGCGGGTCGATCACTCTTGTTCCCCAGAACCCACAGAACGCTGCCATGCGTTGTGTATGCAGCTCATCTTCCGCAGACACTCGCGGATTTCGTAATCTCAGTTTCTGCTTTCCTGTTTACTGATGTATACACTGGGAGCCGGTCGCGGTGGCCGAACGGTCTGCGGCGTGCCAGTCACGGTCTGCACGGCCGCTGCGGTCGGTGGGTCGAATTCCCCCTCGGGCATGGATGTTTGTGCAGTCTTTAGTTCATAAGTAGTTTGTAATTTTAGGGACTGATAACCCCGTAGCTAAGTCCCATAAGCTATACAAACATTTAAACATTTTATACACTGGGATGGAAATAAGCCTAACACGAGAAAAGTTCTTTTTATTTTTTATTTTATTTATTTATTTATTTATTTATTATTTTTCATAGTTCTCGTGCTCTGCTTGTCTTTCCAAGACCCATTGAGTAAATCGATGTCTCTTTCCATGATTAGTGGGCTTCAATTTTCATGTAAGGTGAGTTTCGCATGGATGCATTTTCAGATCTTTGAAAAGATTTCATGGCGTGAACTGGATGATAAATTCACTTGTTGAGCTTATCGGCGAACCGATTTGCTCGTTGTTAATGAATGGGCGTTCTAGAGCTGTAGCGAGTTGTCCCTTTTAGTTCCTCCATTTTACTATCGGTATGTCCTCAGCCGATCACACCCTTGCTTGCAAAAATGTTCAAATGTTTGTAAAGCTTATGGGACTTAACTACGGGGTCATCAGTCGCTTTCCACGACCTCCCCGCCCCTAACCTTTTTCATAAAAGTGCTTATGAACTACTTACGAACTAGGACGGCACAAATATCCATGCCCGAGGGGGGGGATTCGAACCCCCGACCGTAGTGGCAGTGCTGACCGTGACTGGAGCGCCTCAGTCTCCTCGGCCACCACGGCCGGCAACATTTTCTTCCTCTCTTATGTTGTGTACTGAGTGTTTAAGATGCCTCCGATAATCGTGAGTCCCGCCGACTGTGAAGTACGGCCTGTTATAAGATTTCTTAGTGCTAAAGGCCTAAAAGCGATGGATATTCATCATGAGATCTGTACAGTGTACGGAGGAAACATTATGAGTGATGGAATGGTAAGAAAGTGAGTGAGAGTTTTGTGTCCCAGCCTCGTCGCCACTTTTGTGTCTCGTTTCCGTCGTAGGTGTCGGTGACCGAGTAGAAAAGTACAGACACAGGAATAAAGGATGCACGCTTGTGCAGGTACGAAGGTGAGCAGCCAGTGGGACAGCAGAAATTAGAAACACTAGAGTAAATTAGAACGAGATCTATATTTCTTAGAAACTTAGTAATACTTAACTTTTACATAGCTCAGTACTGCAGAATGCTGTTACATAGTTGTGCTAGAGGCCTGCCTAGTGCCTATCCGATAGCCAAGTCTTGACTGGTGCCTATCTGATTCCGAAGTGTTAACTGGTTCCTATCTCAGTCCCAAGTGGACTATGTCGTTCAGTGGTGGCCACGAGTGGAACTGTAGCAGAGGGCGCTCGTGGCTGACGTCGTAAGAACGCCGCGCCGTGCGTGCATGGCGGCGCGCGGCGAAAGTAGGTGGCGCGCAGTTCAGACTTGTGCGACACCACAGAGAGCATTTAGAGATGGCCGCACAAATTTGCATGATGAACAACGGAGTGAGCGCCCTTCGGTCGTTAATGAAAGTTTGGTGCAGGAAGTGGACAATAAGGTGAGAGAAAACAGACGCTTTACGATTTCCTCCTTGCGAGATGATTTTCCTAATGTTTCTCGTAGTGTTTTGTATGGCATTGTGACCGAGCAAGACGATGATGTCAGAACAGTTGTGATGCAGTGGTTGACAAGTCAGGCGGCAGACTTCTATGAGGAGGATATTGAAAATCTGATACAACGCTATGACAAGTGCCTCGCCGGCCGCGGTGGCCGAGGGGACGCAGTCTCGTCGCGGCTACGGCGGTGTGCGAACCCCCGGCAGAGCGGCGCGCCGTGGCGATTTTGTTTACGTCTGCGCGGTAAGTCGCGTGCATACAGCGTCGTCCTAACTGTAGTGAAAACCATGAAACCATGAATCAGACGAAGAGAATAGATACCCTGAGTTCACCTTTGACACGACTCACCCTAGACCGAGCTCTTTCGAAGTAGAAAATTGATAAGAAGAAACCGCTAAGATATCTGCCGATGAAGTAATTGGAATTAACTTTTCTATCGTCACTAGTGTTGTTTACCTTAAAGTTATCAACTCCGACGTATGTGATCGAGTTGTCGCAAGCAGTGGAGGGGCCTTGAAATTTAAATACAGGGACGGTGCTGTCGGTGAGGTGACTGTCACACATGCAGGACTTGGCATTCGGACGGTGCGCGTATTTGAGCTGCCCTTTGAAACAACAGCGGAACAAATTAATGCGGTCCTTGCGCCGTATGGCAGGGTGTTGAACAATTTTGCGCAGAAGTTCTCTCAGAGCCATAAATTCCCTGTGTTAAGCGGTGTGCGACAAGTTAAGATCGACCTAACAAAGCATATCCCCTCTTACATAACTGTAGGCGGACACCGTGGAATTGTTATATACGATGGACAGCCGAGGACTTGCGCTGGCTGCGGCGCGGCAGGCCACGTCAGAGCGCAGTGTTTACAACGCCGCGTGTCGCAGATACCAGCCGGGGAGGCCGGCGTCCCTCCGTGACCACGGCGCTGCCCCTGACTTACTCGTCGGCGCTAACTGCAGTGCAAGCCGTGACCCCACCTTCAGATGTCCCGCCATCAGACGGCAATGATAAACCTGCTGCTGCGCAGACAGTCACCGAACGCGTACCTGCAAGTTCAAACGTTGATGTCCTTTCAAGTGCCGAGATTCACTCAGACACACACATGGAAATGAGTGATGATGCAGGACCGAGTGAACCAGACCGCGAACAAACAGGTTTGACTGAAGCCCTCCTATACCTGGGCCTAATGAAGTACGGGAGTCGATGGATCTTGGATCTATTGATGAGAACGAGTCGATGGAACAACGGACTTCTGATACTGATGGTTCGGAGTCATCAAAGGGGTCGTCCTCGACAAAGAAGACTAAGAAACGGAGTCGAGCCCACCAGGGTGCCAATCAAGTCGCCCCATTACTGCGGGAAAAAGCTAAGAAGATTATAAGTAAGATCCGCCATGAAAATTCTGTGAGTGCTGATGTGAGTCAACCGGTCTCAGCAGGAATGGATGTCGAGATGTCTGCCTCTTCTGAATCGATTTCACATCAAGGGTCGAGTGGTGGCACAGAGTCTATCCCGGTTTCACAACTAGCGCTGACCCCATCTGCAGAAATAAGACAAGCAGAGGCTTTGCTTCAGTCAACATGTTCCAAATCCTGGGCAGAGGAAATGGAAGAAACAGAGGAGAACGCTGACACAGCCGCGGTCCAGAAATTGGGGACGGAACCCTCTACCATCTCGACGGAGCAGACTACAACAACAAAAGGTGGCACGATAGTCACCTCGACTGAAGTCCAACCGCCTTCTATTCCCAGCCACCCTAAGAGGACAACTTAACTGCTGAAAAACCTTAAACCCATGAATCAGTCGCAAGCTTATAAAATAGCCACTCTCAACATCAATAAGATCCGGTCAGGGTTGCGACTGTCCATGTTACAGGATCTCTTACGTGCTGCCGACATTGATATCATCTTGCTTCAAGAAGTGACTGCCATAGAACTTGAACAAATTGCCGGATATACGGCTATCACCAATCCGGGAAGTGGAGCGGATCTCGGAACAGCTGTTTTGGCAAAAGAAGGCATCATAATGACTGATGTGGAAAAATTACCGAATAGCAGGGGAATTGCAGTCACGGTTCACCGCACTCGCATAATTAACGTGTATGCGCCATCCGGCAGTAGCAATCGGCGGGGCAGGGCAGACTTCTTTACCAGTGAAATTGTACAGCTTTTTGGAAGGAATTATGATCACCTAATACTTGCAGGTGACTTTAACTGTGTGCTGCACCGTAAAGACCAGACGCCCAATTTTAACACATCGATGGAACTGAAACGTATTGTCAATGATCTGCGTTTAATTGACACCTGGGAACACCTGCACGGCAGTTTACAAGGATTCACGTACGTCACTAGCCACTCTGCAAGTCGGCTGGACAGAATATATGTTACCGAACAACTTAGTTCCGCCGTCCTACTTTCCGAAATTTGGCCGACAATTTTATCAGACCATGTATGTACATATATGTACAATCAACATGTGCAAACAAGGCACATACCGGGCCAGAGGCACGTGTAAATTAAATAACTCCATTCTCCATGATGTAGAATGCCAGCATGCATTTAATGACACATGGAGGGCATGTGAAAGTAAAGCAGCACAGTACAACTCAGTGACGGAATGGTGGCTCAAACATGCCAAACCAAAGATACGGAGAATGTTTCAGACTTATTCACGAGAATAGTATTACTGCCAACAAAAGACTACAGAATTTTACTTCTCTTGCTTAAGAGAGTTATATAAATCGGACGCGACGATAATTGACAATTACGTACAAATAAAGCGTATAAAAGCAAAACTTGTGAAACTTAAACGACAACAGTGTGATGGGTACAAAGTCCGGTCTCGGTCCGATAACCTCATAGAGCAGGAAGAACCTTCTATGTTTCACGTAATACGCGAGAATAAGAGAGACAAAAGAAAAATTATACAAGCAACTCCGGTTACGTGACGGGACCACCATCGTGCAGCAACACGACATAAAAAATGCAATTCATACTCACCTGGAATCGCTGCTGGCAACGGGAAGCAACCACGCAATAATGCAACAGGAGCTGTTACGCAATCTTCAAGGGTCATTAAGTGATGCTCAAGCCGAGAACCTTGTTACAGACATTGATGAGGAGGAATTGGAATATGCCATCCAACGAAGCCCCAAAAACAAGTCACCGGGCCCTGACGGACTGACTGCGGAATTCTATCATACTTTTCGAGAACAACTGCAGCCAAAATTATTAGCTATGTACAATGAATTGTTGCAGCCACATTTTAATCTGCCTCAAGAACTGGTAGAAGGAATTGCAGTTTTCATCCCTAAACACCCAGCAAGCAGACATATTGACGATTTTAGACCTCTGACGCTCCTAAACTGTGATTACAAAATCGTGGCACGAATCTTTGCCCGTAGACTGAAACTGATGCTGAATACAGTAATAGGCAGATACCAGACGTGCGTGGGTCTTGACAGAAAAATCCAACAAAACTTATGTGAATACAGAGACGTGATCGCTACAGCACAGGCTTGCAAAATTCAGTGTGCCCTAGTATCACTTGATTTTGCAAAAGCATTTGATCAAGTGAACCACCAGTACCTCTTGAGCACCATGCTTGCTATGGGCTTTCCGCAGCGCTTCACGAACTTCATAAGTGAAATTCTCAGTAAAGGTGTAACAAGACCATTAGTGAATGGACAGCTCACAAAAGAAATTAGAATAAAGAGCTCTGTGAGACAGGGCTGCCCCTTGTCAATGGCACTTTTTGCTATCGCCATTGAACTCCTGCTTGCGACACTAAATCAACGTCTACGAGGATTGACAATCAAGGGAATCAAGATAGCCTGCAATGCTTACGCGGATGACGTGGGTTTTTTAGTCACGGACGACCAGGAGTTAGTAGCAGCTCTCCAAATCGTGAACAAGTACGAACTTGCTTCAGGGGCGAAGTTAAATGAAAGAAAGTGTGGTTTTATGAACATAGGATGTGGGGTTGCAGTACAGCACCATGGATGCATAACTCCAGTCTCCAAACTGCAATGCTTAGGAATCGAATACCGGAGTGACATAAGGCACACGATCGCTGTCAATTACAGGAATCTTCTTGCACGTCTGCGTGCATGCATACAGAATCACTGCATCAGAAAACTTGATGACATACAAAAGGTTACCCTCGCCAACGTTTACATAACATCGAAGATCAATTACGTTGCACAAGTTTTACCGATGCCACACGAGACAATGAAACGAATTATGTCAGCTTTGGGTCACTTCGTCACTCGAGGGTACATCTTCAAAGTAAAATACGACACGCTCACTTTGGCCATTTGGGATGGTGGATTAAATCTTACGCATGTTGCAAATAAGGCACGGGCGCTATACGTGTGTAATACATACAAGATCTGGAAGAACTCAGCAAACAGTTTAACAGCCCATCTGTTAAACGAGATCACGCCTACCAGTCTGCAGCCTCCAATCGACGTCAGACATATTCCGAGCGCTATGTCGCATTTTCAAACCTTTTAGTCGACTTGAGCTACTTGCAGCTAAACATGCCAGATGATGAGCTCATGACGGCGCATAAGGTTTATAAGAAGTTAATGGAAAACAAGAACCGGAACGTCAATGAACAAAAATATCCCAACCACAGATGGCCAATAATCTGGAAGAACATCCACTGCCGTGATTTGACAACTGCGATCAGAGCCTCCTGGTATCGCTTAGTGAAGAGGAAACTCCACACCAACTTCAAGCTATATTCCATACATTTGATGGACTCACCACTGTGTGCAACGTGCAGCTTAATGGACAGCGATGAACATCTTTTTGTGTGCTCCAAGGTGAAACACGTCTGGAACTGTATTCGTAAAAAGCTTGCAACCATCACAAGAACATCGATTCTTCGTATTACACCTGACGATTTCTTGTACCCAGATACTGTTCCGTACCCTAAAACAAAACGGAACTCAGTTAACTGGCTGAAAGGACACTTCGTCTACTATTTAATGTCAAGCACGACTAAAGGCGAATAGGACTTCTCCATGTATATAGTTCAGCAACTTCGCCAGTTATCCCGTAAACAACATTACAAGCGAAACTATGCAAACTTTTTAGAAGCAGTTTTCAGAGAAGAATGTAGGAATTACTGAGAAGCCCAGACATTTAAAAACATGAAACACAAAGATAAAATGTAATTTGATGTCCCTTTATTTTCTGTTAATGTTAACATTTTTTTTCAATAAGTTTTATATTTAAATGGCGAGAGGACGCCTTTCCTTTAATGATGTACTAAACATCCCCCTTGTGGATTAATATCTATTATCATAAAAAAACAAAACCTGGCTGTTCACGATTCACGAGTTAAGAGAAGATAAATAAAAGAGAAAAGGCAAAGAAGTTGACTGAATTGCAAAGAAACGATAGAAACAAAACGGTAACATTCATGTTTCGAGAAGACGAACTCGGATGCGTTCGGATAGCAAGGAAACAAAAATGTCTTTGACGGAGGCACATCAGTTTTATTTTGTTATCTATGGAGGACGACTTTGATTTCATCGTGGAAGCGATCCACTACCTTCGCATGAAGAAGCAGAAGAAATTACTTTACCCAAAGGCCGATGAAGCCGACGCCTTTGAAGGCGAATTTGGTGAGTGGAAGGACGGGTTGTAGGGGAGGAAGGGGGACCCAAAAAAAAAAAAAAAAAAAAAAAAAAGCGCGTACCTAGTGAGTAGGAGGTCCCGGGTTCGATTCCCGGCCACAGCACAAATTTTAATTCAATACCTCTCCTTATGCTTAATAACTTTGGTATAACGAGACAATAGTGTCTCAAGGGAATTATTGTTGTTAATATGTGTTGTTTCTTTATAATTCCTTCTTAAACTGGCCCACTTTAGGTTACGGTAGTAACACTAAAAGTGGGCCTTTGCGATCGTCTTTTGACAGATCGAAATTTAAATGAAAATAACGAAAATTCTCTACAACTTTGCTCTGTTATGTTTTTTTTCATATCTCGTAGCGTTTCAAAGATATTTGCAAAAATAACGGCGATTTTGGGATGTATGTCTGTCTGTCCGTAACGTGTTCCCTGTTTTTAAGACGAACCGTTCAACCGATCAGCGCCAAATTTTATAGACATGATTGTAGGCCACTAGAGACCAGAACCTCCCTTTTCAGATTTTTCCGACAAAAAATATGGTAGTAATACCACAAAAAAGTTATTTGTAATATAATTGTAATTGCAAACGAACCGTTCATCTGACACGAAAATTGAATAACCTAATTGGTAGAGGAGAAAATTCTCTACAACTTAGCTCCCTTATATTTTTTTTCATATCTCGTATCGTTTGAGACATATTTACAAAACTAACGGAGATTTGACACCCTCCATTGAATTAACGAAAAGCAGCCGTTCGGAGATGTCACGTTACATTCCTCGCGTATTTGATGATTTTCTTATTGTAGATTACACGATGTCATTTCAAAGCAACGGCATACTGAGGAATTAACAAAAACACATCGTTCTTCGTACGATAAATGATAATCTAATGTCTACAAATGCCATATTAACATCAGTTAACAACGGCCATCAATAGTATGAGATTAAAGAACTCCTGTTTTGATTTATAGGCGTAGCATGCCGGGCGCCGTGGCTCAGCGCGTCCGGTCAGTGAGCTAAATGCCCCGTGTAATAAAAAATGCTGAGCCAACCATTCAACGAACAACCACGAACGAACTAAACGAACGACCGCGAACCATAGATCTTGAAGATGAGAAAAAAAAAAAAAAAAAAAAAAAAATAGTGTAGTGGGCAAGGTGCTGGACTGTGACGCGAAGGGTCGGTGGTTCGAAACCCGCCACTACCTAAATATTATTTTTACTATAATGGTTTCAGACACTCTTAGTAATTGATTTATTATTATTTTGGTCCAAAATGTTTGCAAAAACTTATAAAGTACAAATCTACAGTGGGCCGTAAAACCGTGCGGTTTTTTTTTTTTTTTTTTTTTTTTTAATTTCAAAACGTTACGCACTTAAAAACATGCCTCGTATAAAAATGGTGTGCATTGTTTTCGAGATGTCTTTCGTACTTCCTCAAAGGCTAAGTGTTTTGCGTCCTAGCCTCGTCGCCACTTTTGTGTCTCGTTTTCGTCATAGGTGTCGGTGGCCGAGTAGAAAAGTACCGACACAGGATTAAAGGATGCACGCTTGTGCAGGTACGAAGGTGAGCAGCCAGTGAGACACCAGAAACTAGAAACACTAGAGTAAATTAGAACGAGATCTATATTTCTTAGAGACTTAGTAATACTTAACTTTTACATAGCTCAGTACTGCAGAATGCTGATACATAGTTGAGCTAGAGGCCTGCCTAGTGCCTATCCGATAGCCAAGTCTTCACTGATGCCTATCTGATTCCGAAGTGTTAACTGGTTCCTATGTCAGTCCCCAGTGAACGATGTCGTCCAGTGGTGGCCACGAGCGGTGTTGTAGCAGAGGGCGCTCGTGGCTGACGTCGTAAGAACGCCGCGCCGTGCGTGCATGGCGGCGCGCGGCGAAAGTAGGTGGCGCGCACTTTGGACTTGTGCGACACCACAGAGAGCATTTAGAGATGGCCGCACAAATTTGCATGATGAACAACGGAGTGAGCGCCCTTCGGTCGTTAATGGAAGTTTGGAGCAGGAAGTGGACAATAAGGTGAGAGAAAACAGAATCTTTACGATTTCCTCCGTACGTGATGACTTTCCTAATAATTCTCGTAGTGTTTTGTATAGCATTGTGACCGAGCAAGACGATGAAGAAGTCAAAACAGTTGTGATGCAGTGGTTAACAAGTCAGGCGGTAGACTTCTATGAGGAGGGTATTGAAAAAGCTGGTACAACGCTATGACAGTATTGACGGAAATTACGTAGAAAAGTAGATTAAGGTACAGGCTTTCATGTAAAAAAAAAAAAAATATTTAGATATTTTAGCACGTATTTTTTAATTTGGAAACGGTACTTATTTAAACACGCCTTGCATAAAAATGGTATGCATTATTTTCGAGATGTCTTTCGTACTTCCTCAAAAGCAAAGTGTTCGCTGACGCTTTGCAGAACATTGCTATGGGACTGTGGGACCTCGCGACGTGTTCGGCCGCGCGCCAGGTAGCCAGATGGCGTCGTTTGGATGCGGCGCGGTCAGCCGTGACGTCACGAGACGCCGCTGCCAGCCTCTGGCAGTCGGTCTGCACGGCCAGGCTGCACGTGCAGTCTGGCCGAGAAACAGGCTCAAGTGTTCGTAAATGTGTGCGACTCAGCTGCTGCGGTTGTTAGTCTCTAGGCTTACAGACTACTTAAACCAGCTTATGCTGAGGACACACACACGCCCATGAGCGAGGGAGCACTCAGACCTCCAACTGGGAGCAACCGCCTCCAAACTGTAACCAGGGCCGTATTTGGGGTATGCGACGCCTCTGTGGACTAATTTATTTTACGCCCCCCCCCCTTCACCTTGGGGCATCTGGGATTCAAACTGATTTCGGAAAAAAACTACCTCTCTGGATATGCCACTATTATCAACACAACAACCTGAATATTAAATATTTCTGTAGCCGAAACTCTGAATGATGATTCCATTAACACTCACACACACACACACACACACACACACACACACACACACACACACACACACACACACACATATATATATATATATATATATATATATATATATATATATATATATATATATATATGATGGCAAAATTTTACCGCCCCCAAAATTTTGCCGCTCCGTGCAGCTGCACATGTTGCACCTGCCTAAATACGGTCCTGGCTGCTGTAACGAATCACTAAATACCGAAGTGTAAAATGTTTAATTAAGCTTTCCTTTCGTTAGTTCATACTATTTTTACCTAATATTGTCACAAAATTTATTAAAATCATAAGAACTAGGAAGTCAAGCATTTTGTATTGTAGTATAAACGTGCTCGCTATCGTTTAGTATTATGAGTGTATTATGTCCTGTTTAATGTGTGTGTGCATACAGACTTTCTAATTGAGCCTGTGTCGCCTCAGTATTTTATCAAAATCTTGATTAAATTTGACATGAAAAGAGAATCTCTCCATCTGACAGTTAGTACTTACTATCGAGAAAGAAAGGGAATAATTCTGCTAGAAATTTACTTTCGACCATATTAATTGACAAATGGTGTTTCTATAAGTCGTAAGTGACTTGAAATACGATTTGATACCATCGCTGTACGACGATCAGCAATGCTTATAGTAAACACAATGGTCTCTATACAAACTGGATGTCTAAGCAAAGAACTGCAGCATGCCTGCATATTCACATGCGTTCTACACGTTTTCGTATTGTCTGCCCTGTTTAAATTTGGCAAACGAGTGTCCATCAGTTATTATGTGATAAGGAAGTGCTTGCTTGTTTCTTCATGTGGAATTTATATGAATAAGCTATGTAATAGGCTTATATCAGAGCACAATCGAACCGTATTTTCGTTTTCTTGTAATACATCATAGCAGCCATATTTGAATTCGGCAAGAAACTACATATGAACATCTATGGCTGGCACGCTCAGACAGCTGAAGTTCAACATCCACATGGTATAGAGATCAGTGCGCAGATACACATTACTAGACTGGCAAACGTGCCTCTGTGACTGAAGCTGTTAACCGCCATCTTGCCTCACCTCACGTCAAAACGTTTTCGTGCGGAACTACCATGATCTTCTGACACGATATGACGTTGTAAGCTTTAGAGTTCGTTTGAACATGACTTACCTTTAAGCTAATACTTCCGCAATAGTTGAATTTAACATACAGGCCTACATTGTCGAACCGTGTTACGAGAAGAACGTGTTACGTACGGTTAAATTTTACTTCCCGTCCTGGTGGTGATTGTGTTTGTAATCGTGCGACGTTGGCATTAACCAATCGCGTGAAGAAATATTCGTTTTACAAGGGCAATTACTTTTACAGAGTGAACGAGGGTACATACAAGAACAAAAGCCGAAATTGATCGAATCTGATAGCAGATCAGGCCTAATAAAAACAAAAAACGCGACGCGATTTATTAATGTGTCAAATATTTCGTAAGGACTCACAAAATAATAAGGATACAGGTTATCCACGATAAACAACAATTTTCTAATGACCACACTTCTGAAATAAAATCCGAAGTTGAATTAAATTGGTAACAGGTTAATAATAACAGCAATTCAATGCAACTCATTACTGTATATGTCGAAGCTTACTGCAGCTGGAAAATTTACAGCCATATACAACACACGAATTTCCCACATGTCAAAACAGCGTAGTTAAGTCAGTTCATCCGTATTTTTACGACTGTTTTCTGTAATACCGCACACGACTGCTTGCTAGTTTATAGTATAGAAATATGGCGGCAAGACTTCACTGACTCCAATGATACTGTATATGGCATTACCAGTCTATTAATATATGTCTGTGGATCAGTGGTTAGACCACAGACATATATTACTAGACTGACAATGTCGTATACAATATCAATGGTGTCACTGAAGCCTCGTCGCCATATTTATATAATATAAACGTGAGAGCAGTCTTCTGCGTAGTTAATGAAAGCAGTCGAAAAATGCGGATGAACCCACGTAAATACGCTGTCTTTAGAGATTTGACATAAAGGTAGATTCATGTGTTGGATATAACTGTAATTTTTCTTACAGCAAATGGAAAATAACGCTAATTCACAGTGTCCGTCACGTCAACGTTACGTTTCGTTACGGCACCGTCACGTGAAGTTGTATTCACACCGTCCATCACGTCAATTCCTTTATCCTAATACCCGATAGTCAAAGTAATGTTATGAGTGGCGATCTGTTATGTAGAGAGTCATAGTTTATACTGGAATTGCGAAAACAATAAAGTTAAATTATATTGACGGCCAAAGAAAACTTTACAACATATATTTATGGTAAAATGGTGGGAAGTGAAACAACACTTCAAAACTTTGACATTATTTTCAAGCGAAAATATAAACATACGAACAAATGAAACCATTTTATGAGAGCATAAATAGAGCCTGTTAAGTTTATTATTACGATTTTCTCGTGACATTGTTAATACCGCATTTCCATTAGTCGTATGGTCGTTGTAAAAGAGCCATTTGTCGTGGATAACACGTATCTTCATTCTTTTGAGTGTTCTTACGAAAACTATAGTCTACTTGGATATATACAGTAATGAGTCCCGTTAATTTGCTATTTTTGATCATCTGCTATCAGTCTCGGTCAACTGCGGGCATTTCTTTCAATATTATGACCGTTAAAATGTGCTCTTTGTCGTGGATAACAGGTATCTTTATTCTTGTCAGTGTTTTTCCGATAACTACAATCTGTTCTAACTGTATGTAACGGTAAAATTTTACTTACCATCCCGGTGGCCTCGTATCATTATGTTGGCAACATCAACAAAATGGTAGAAAGCCGTAAGCAAGATGTTGATATTCTTAGTAATCCATACAGTGTGAGTTGATTAGTGTTTCTAACAGATGATAAAGTAAATAAATAATGTTGTTCGTGCTCTATGGTAGACAGATTTTTGTATGTGTACTGGTTCACTCAGTAATAGTAATTGTCCTCCTTAAACGAAGATTTCATGACAAAATATTTGCATCGTCTAGTGAATGTCTAGTTAAGGCTCCTATAATCCGAGCTGAACTATCCGCCATTTTTGCCCCAATGTGCGGGACAATTGTATGTGGATATATACGACTCGTGACCGGAATTTACTGAAGAATTTGTGGAAAATATGGGTGGCTGCTCAGCTGTGAACTGCACAAATCACAGCAGCAAAGGAGTGCGCATGTTCAAATTTCCCAGCAATCCAGAATGATGAAAAAGATGGGCTATAAATTGTCGCAGAAGCAACTGGGAACCAGGACCTGACGCTCAATTATGTACTGTAAGTATATGTAATAAATGTAGCTATAAACATGTCAGTTATGTACAATTGCATTACTTATCCCTGTCAATGATGCTGGAGCAGTTTTTTGCAGAATGTTTGTGACTTAATGAAGTGTTTCGTAGTTTTTAAAGTGGATAAGAATATTTGTTGTGGTGCATTTATACGTAGTTTTCAACATACTGAATAATGCTTTACACAATTACTTATATATAAGGTCAAAGCATCTCTTACGGTCGCATAACACACACCAAAATACGGCATTGGGTAAAATTTTTCGATGCTTCTCGCCGGGCTCCAGTGCTTATGTTGGCAACAGATGAACAATGAAGTGTAGAATTGCGTTAACATTTTTCACGAGCTACAGAGTAAATGTTATTGCGCTCGTTTCACTCGCAGTGTACCGGCTATATGGTTGACAGGTTCTTGCATGTACCCTTGTCCGTTCAGAAAAAAAATTCATTTTAATTGAAGTTGTCACGAGAAAACATTTATTGGTCATCTGAGTTGCCGTGATTACCATTGGTGCCAACATAACCACTGCAGCTCGGCGAGAAGCGTCGTACAATTTAATCCGGCATTGTAGCGCAGATATGGTAGTAAAAAAGTTGAACTACTCCAAAAATATATTTTCAAATCTCTACAGTATATGTATGTAGCACCGAATGTTAAGTTACATAAGCCCTATTAATACATAAAAACGGTTAAATTGTACGACGCTTCGTTAAGGTGAAATACATTTACACTGTAATCGGTGTCACAGTTACGCTGTTGAGAGATAATTGTAATTTTTTTAAACTGAAACAAGATATATATTTTCAAAGTTGTTTTCTGTGTCTCATTGTGATAGAAATGCTCTTGAATTCACAAGGGATGTAGTGAGCAAGATTGTAACCCCAGTAATTACATTGTAGGTTACAGTCCACCTACCAAAACGTGCTTAAGTCTGACTGATTCCATGAATAGTATTTAAGCGTCTTCTCTATCCATACAGGGCATAATGACACGTTTTCGTTTTTTATGAGCTTTTATGATGCAGTGTTTGTGCCCATTTTGGCAAAATGTGTTGCTTTGCCCTTATTACTTGCTTATGTTATAATAACGTAGATGATACAGCTACAAGCTGTAATTTTCCAAATTTCCCTTATTGCTTCTTTATTGAGTTGTTCTGACCTATGAAGTAGTACAATGCGTGATATTAGTTAATTAATAAATTAAAGTGTCGATAAAAATTCGTTTCGCTACACCATGAAACTACTTTCTCCCTTCTGTACGATAAAACTGCAGTACTTTTTACCGATACCCACTTTATATTACAAATTAAACAACATTTCGTAATCTACTAAGTACAGTCAGAACTAGGAAATCGGCATAACAAATTGCTACTGCTTAACACACATAATTTAAGGAATTGATACGCAGCTTTAGATAATTAATACATTCTGAACCTACTTTAATACGGCTATGCTATATATTACTGGTACGTTACGATTTTCTGTTATATTAAAAGCGTATCCTAAATCTTTATAGGCCCATACACATTAGTTACTGTTCGGTACACTTAGTGTGTGCAATATTAAATACACTTCATTACAAATATTGTTGAAAACTGCGTGAATAGGTCAACCATCACCATTATAAACATTGTTAGATGCGCCCATGTAGGGGCAAAAATGGCGGATGCGCCAGCCTGGGTTTTTAGGAGCTCTATGTCTAGTGACGTCACACCACTGACAACATAATCACGCGAGTCCGCCAGGACAGCAAGTAAAATTTAAGCGTACGTAACACGTTCTTCTCGTGTCAGATGATCATAGTAGTACCATATGGAAACTTTTTGACGTGAGGTGAGGCAAGATGGCGGTGTCAGGCTTCAGTCACAGAGGCAAGTTTACCAGTCTAGTAATGTATTTCTGTGGGATAGACATTACACAGTTTTATCTCTGGTGTCAACAAGTTTTATCTCTGGTGTCAACAAGTTTTATCTCTGATGTCAACAATAGTAGTACAGGTAGCCCCATTTACGATGACCTGATATAAATCTCTTAAAAAGCGATAGATAAGTTACGACGACGCTATTCGACCGCAAACCTTAATATTTTCGGTCGATGTCGTCAAAACGTTAGTTAATACGACGGCGGCCAACTTGATTCTCTTGTTGTTGGCTACGTTAGATAAAAAGTTCGTAACAGTTACTGCAAATTTTTTTCTGGGCTACGTGTTGTGACGTGACTTCCCTTTACAATAAAATAGACACCGGAGCTACACATCAAGATACAGAGGATCGCCTGGCATTTAGCCGCCATAGCTTGCCAGTCACAGCCATCTACCACAAAAAGGAAACTAGAACCACAGGCACGTCAGAAAATATCGAGAGCTTCGAGACGTGGAAGATCCACGGGACGTGACGATTTTGGATCAAATTCTAAACAATGTCAAAATACGTTTATTGAATGAGAGGTAGTCTGCACTAGAAGGTCCAGACACCTAATCATTCGCCGAACCCAGACAATGCGGGTTAACAGTGCCTCACGCAGAAGCTTAGTTCACATTTCTTATCACGTGTTCACAACCGGAAGGCGAGGTTTCTCAACAGAAGGCGGTTAGTGCGGGAAAACATTGGACATGATGCACTGTAATGACAATAAACAGTGTAGTTATGGAAACACCTCACATTATAAATCATTTGAATGTGAAACAGTAAGCCACAGTATTTCTCACTATTATTTCCCCCATTTATAAATAATGTAGCAAATTCAACCTGACAAAACCACATACAAAAATGAGGTAAATTAGGATAGTGGTGTGTGAAAGGAATTTTCGGTAACATACAACTTCATATGCATTTTGTCCCATTATTGTGAGCTACAATAAAATTTAAAAAATGTAGGATACAAATTAATATACAAAAAATTGCAGGTGTTGTGCAATTTTGCACGATTTTACCAGAAGTTATACATTTAGTGTAGGAACGCCCACATTGGCACTAATAGATTTCTATAATAAATAACCACAAGGAGAAACAGACAGTAGTAGTAATTATGAGACGCTATAGTGGAACATATAAAGCTACATGTCGGTTATAAAAATATACGGTGCTAATGCCTGTTGTGAAGGAAATACTGCCCAACACATTATCCTTACGTTTCAATCACTTCATTTACAGATATCACAGAAAATCTCAGTAGGACTATTGTGACTTCATTTTCAGGCGAATATATCACAATCCAAACTGTAAAAACATATGCATTCATCTTTAGATTCGTATTTCCACACCTTCATTTATAATATGTATCGATGTAATGAAAAGGGGATGTACTGTATTAGAAGGCCACATAAGTTGAAAGAATGCCTGTGTAATATATAACACTCAGTTTATTACAGATATTTAACACTGTGTGAACAAAAAAAAAAAAAAAAAAACTGTGAACTCTTCGCAAATTTGCAGGTTCGTCTTTTGGAGCAAGTTTGTTAAACTCTTTGAAGTCAGTCAGAAAATTGTTTGACGAAAATCTCCTTACTTAAATAAACGATTTCAAACTATCAACTCCGCCACTCGAACACCTCATTGGTCAGTCAGATCTCGTCAGAAAGAGTCAGAAGAGCCACTCGAACGCCTCAAACTGTTTCTGGTCGTTTGGAGCGCCACTCGAACGAACCTATTGTTTGAAATCACAGGCAGAGAATGTCAATGCTCTGCAGACGCACTACAGGTTGGCCGCCAAACTGTCGCTACTGTCACACAGTCGGACGTCCCTCCTCAGGGCGAAGTTCGCAGAAATCTGAATAGTAACCTCGCCAGAGCGGCGTCTCTTTTTCACGGTTAGGAATGCCTGTACGGTTTCTTTGAATTTGCCAAGGTGTGTGGTTGTGGAAACATTCTGCTGCGTGATAAATGTTAAGAGGTTTGTTGGGCGCATAGTCGGTCGTCTGGGCCAGCTGTGGCTTGGCGCCTATGGTCATAAAATTACTGTATTTTGGAGCCTGGGAACAAAAGAGAGCGTCCGAAAATTCCGAAGAGGTTCGTGGACTTGGCTACGATATCATCTCTGTGGGAACTTTGCTCGGGTGGGAGGAGATTGTAGGGGCGTCTGAAGAATGCTCTGTGATTCGCCAAAGCTTAGGATTGTGACAGTTTTGTAATTTGTCAGCAGATTCTCGCGATATCATTGGGCAGGCTATTAGCTGTATGTGACTCTGGCTGGGAGAGAGAGAAAGATGTTTCGGGGATTCGCTCGTAGGTCTCCGCGGTGTGAGGATCGACTTAGGTCTCGCGGTTTACTTGTGCTGTTGTCTGACCTTTGATTTTTGTCCTGTTGGTTCGCTTCCGGCGGCCACAGTTGACTTGGAAGTCTCACTTTGAGCATTTGCACTTTGCGGATCGCGCATATATTAAGATTTTGTGTCTCAAGTTTGACTTGGTGATTTGCATTTGTGAACACTGTTTCACAAGTACACTACGATCGTCTTGTCTGCTCGCGATATAAAATTGTGCAGCCATTGTCTGTCTATCAGTGCCGACGATAGAGTGGCTGTTAGTTTAAATATAGTTTCTGCTTCACAGAACGAAGTGAGAAAACGGTCGCGGTTTATTACAGCTCTTATCTGCAGTCATTACCTGCCGCTGCCGTCTCCTGTGCATGCCCAACTTCTAATGCAAATATTTGGTAATGTGTCGCCGGCAACATTGCTAGGGCCAACATATTGCTGTTTTTGTAGGATTTCTACTGAAGAAGAATAATTATCCTAACTACTACCACAGATACTGAAACTCAAAGGGCAGATGAAGTTTCTCAATTTGAACAAATTGGGAAACTTCATCTACCCTTTGAGTTTCAGGATCTGCGGTAGTAATTAGGATAATTGTTGTTCCTGAGTAGGTTTCCTTCTTCATTGACTCAGCTAGTCATTTGTTGATATATATATAGCGAACGTAACTTCATGTTGTTAATTATCAATTTTGACTGTTGCATATAGGTTCTGATTTTATTTCAAAGTTTGTGTAATGTTCCATTAGCTTTCTCATGTGGCAGGATGAATTGTTTGTGGTAAATAAATTGCACCTGAAGTATGCATATTCTTTCAATTGAAAACTTCCCTATCGTTCATACTTTTGGAGGGGCAAACAGATATTAACTAACGCAGGAGTGTAACAGGTAAGTTAAATCATTGTGATATTGGTTACGAATTTATAAAATAAATGTGTTTGACCATATCATATGCCACCGAGCAAGTGAGGTAAACAAAAAAATAATTTTCCATGTTTTTATGAACATTATGGCGGCCCAAATTTAACTATAAAAATATTATGATATTACTTTAATACCTACAAATTAAAGAATATCAAGTGGGAATTTGCATACTGAGTACTGTCTCAGTTGACAAAACTCGCACACATAGTAAAGAAGTTTCCACACTCAGATGCAACATTTTACTGATGTAGACGTCCTGTGTCCTGATGGCGTAATAGGCATTAAGCAGGAGACCCAGGTTCCATTCTCGTCAGGCAACAAACTTTCAAATTTGCCCATACTGCCGGTGCTCACTGGCAATTAGTGCAAATTACCCTTTTGTCTTGGCCCTATGAAAGTGGTCGCTCAGATTTGTCGTATGCTATTTCACGCCGTTTTAACATTGTTTTCCCTGTCCGTCAGTGGCGTTTTCTCAGAGTGTGCAACTTGTGTGTCAACGCCATGTTGAAATCGAATGAAATTCAGTATGTAATTATTTTCATCTGTTCAGTGGCGGACAAGGGGACGGGGGCTGGGGACGGGGAGGGGGGTGAGAGGGGGGGGAGGGGAGAGACGGCCCCGGGCCTCTCGTCTTGGAGGGGCCTCCAAGTGTCTCGAAAGCATTTTTTTGTTTTGTTTTTTATTTTATTTTATTTTATTTATTTATTTTGAGCGACATTGGTTTCCTGTTCTCGGGCCTCCAGATCTCCAAAGGTATTTTTTTTTCAGACTGTTCCGTGCCTCTTGTTCTGGGGGGCCTACAAATCTCTAAAGTTACATTTTTATAGTAACGCAAGTACTTTCAAGTGGATGGGGGGCCTCATTTTGTATTGCTGCCGCCCCGAGCTTCCGAAATTTATTACTGCAAGTGCTGAGTTTGATTCTGCCCTCAAAAAAAAAAAAAAAAAAAAAAAAAAAAAAAAAAAAAAAAAAAAACATTTGGCAACTTCTACAGCCTCCTGTGTAACATCAGCAAGCGTTCAGAATGACATAATAACATCAGTTGCTGATTTATTGAGGGACCAGATTTACTGTGAAATTCAAAAAACAGATTTTGTAGTGACAACAATTAAGGTGCGAGGTACGTCTCAGGTATAGCTGAATACGGCATTGTGTGAGTAGAGCTTCTGCTTTAGAGAGCAGTAGGTCACAGTCAGTGTGTCGTTCTTTGCACATTCATAGAAGCCGTAGAGGCTGATTGTGAAGGTGGTTTTTGAAGTGGTTATGAAAAATAAAAAAAATAAAAATAAAGAACTACAAAAAAATCGTTGTCCGGAACACCTCCTACCGTTAAGTGACATCTTTTACTTTGCCCTCACCCCCCCCCTCCCCAACAGATATGCTGCCCGTCCCCCTTTTTACAAGTTCAACGCGGATGAGCTGTCAGCTACAGCTGCGTCACTTAGTTGTTGTGACCAGTGCAAACGCGCCGTCACGCTGATGTCCCACATTATCGCCGAGCCGCTGTGCAAGCGAAAAACAGCGCAGCGTGTGTGCCCAGCTGTTACCGCACCTGACTGTACCGGCGACAGCGCCGCTTTCGTCCCACACGGAATCCACCAAGATTCCCGCAAACACGGAAGAGTGCTCACACGTAGGTGTGATGTTTACACCGAGGCTATTCTCTCGCGGCGGATTAGCCACGGGTGCTGGAGCGCCGTGTTGCGGTGCGCGCGGCAGTCCGCCGTCGGGGGTTCGAATCCCCCCTCGAACATGGATGTTCAAAATGTTCAAATGTTTGTAAACTGCGTGGTCATCAGTCCGTAGCTTACAAACTACTTAATCTAAGGTAAACTAACCTAATGACAAACACACACACACACACACACACACACACCCATGCCCCAGGGAGGACTCGAACCTCCGACGGCGAGCAACGGCGCGCTCCGTAGCGAGGCGCCTTAGACTACTCAGCTACTCCATCGCGGCAGGTCTTTAGTATAAGGTAGTTCGTAAGTAGTTTGTAAGTTTAGGGACTGATGACCCCGCAGGGAAGTCCCTTAAGCTTTACAAACATTTGAACACATTGAAGTTTCCTCGCAGATTAAAATTGTGTGCCGGAACCGGGACTCGAACCTGGGACCTTTGCCCTTCGTGGACAAGCGCTCTACCGACTGAGCTATCCCACACGACTCACGATGCCGCCTCACAACTTTACTTTCGCCAGTACCTCCCCTCCTACTTTCCAAACTTCACAGAAGCTCTCCTGCGAACCATGCAAGACTAGCACTCCTGGAAGAAAGGATATGGCGTAGACATGGCTTAGCCACGCCCTAAGGGATCTTTCCAGAATGAAGTGTGGAAAGTAGGAGGCGAGGTACTGGCGGAAGTAAAGTTGTTGGGCGGCATCGTGAGTCGTGTCGGGGTAGCTCAGTCACTAGAGCGCTTGCCCGCGGAAGGCAAAGGTCCCAGGATCCAGTTCCGGCACGCAATTTTAATCTACCAGCAAGTTTCATATCAGCACAAACTCCGCTGCAGAGTGAAAGTTTCAATTGAAGACTTTTTTCCGGTTCTTACTGGGTAATCTAGGTTTTGCTTCACTTTCGCTCGATCTGATTTGAACTCAATGGGAAGTAAAATACAAAAAATCGCCCATAAAATTGTTTCGTCATTCAATACACTGCTTTGGGTTTCTGTCATTATGTGCAATGAAAGAAATGGTTGAATAAAACTCTTTTTTTTCTTCTCCCTTATTTTTTCAGAAAACTATTCCTGGAACGCCAGTGGGTTGACTAGCTTTTAGTTTGCTCGTTTTCTGCTCAAGCACTGAGAATGAAACAGTTTGTCGAGTGTGGAGCAAGTGGCCGTTGAGAACAGCAGTCGCTCACTACGCTGCTACCCACCTCCACTGCCCACCTGCCAATCCCTGTCTACCCAGGTGAGGGGCAATGTAGAGTTTCCGGCCAGGCTGCTCAGGTAGCTCAGCTGTTTGGAACCACCGTTTCCCTCACGTAACAGCGCCTGCTACATTGCTTCTCTACCTCACTCGGTCACCACCAGTATACGTGTAGTCCCCATTCTTGACGCCAACCAGAGTTACTTCTCTAAAAAGGCTTGGGCTAATTTTAGGTCTTCCCATGGATCATTTAAAGTCACGACATTGACAACAACGTTTTTTTACAGACACTGTTCATTAATAAATATTTGTACACTCCCGGCCAATAAAATTACTACACCAGGAAGATGACGTGCTACAGACGTGAAATTTAACCGACAGGAAGAAGATGCTGCGATATGCAAATGATTAGCTTTTCATAGCATTCACACAAAGTTGGAGCCGGTGGCGACACCTACAACATGCTGACATGAGGAAAGTTTCCAACCGATTTCTCATACACAAACAGCAATTGACCGGCGTTGCCTGGTGTAGCGTTGTTGTGATGCCTCGTGTAAGGATAAGAAATGCGTGCCATGACGTTTCCCACGTTGATAAAGGTCGGATTGTAGCCTATCGCGATTGCGTTTTATAGTATCGCGAAACTGCTGCTCGCGTTGTTCGCGATGCAATCACTGTTAGGAAGCCGGCCACGTGGCTGAGGAGACTGAGGCGCTCCAGTCACGGTCTGCACGGCCACTACAGTCGGCGGTTCGAATCCCCCCTCGGGCATGGATATTAGTCCTTAGTATTAGTTAGTTCATAAGTAGTTTGTAAGTTCAGGGACTGATGACCCCGTAGTTATGTCCCATAAGCTATACAAACATTTGAACACTGTTAGCGAAATATGGAATCGGTGGGTTCAGGATGGCAATATGGAACACCGTGCTGGATCCCAACGGCCTCGTGTCACTAGCAGTCAGGCATCTTATCCGCATGGCTGTAACGGATCGTGCAGCCACGTCTCGATCCCTAACAATGGGGACGTTTGCAAGCCAACAACCATATGCACGAACAGTTCGACAACGTTTGTAGCAGCATGGACTATCAGCTCAGAGACCATGACTGCGGTTACCTTTGACGCTGCACCACAGACAGCAACACCTGTGATGGTGTACGCAACGACGAACCTGCGTGCACGAATGGCAAAACGTCATTTTTTCGAATGAATCCAGGCTCTGTTTGCAGCATCGCGATGGTAGCATCCGTGTTTGACATCGTGGTGAACGCACATTGGAAGCGTGTATTCGTCGTTACCCGGCGTGATGGTATGGGGTGCTGTTGGTTACACGTCTCGGTCACCTCTTGTTCGCATCGACGACTTTGAACCGTGGTTGTTACATTTCAGATGTGTTATGACCCGTGGCTCAACCCTTCATTCGACCTCTGCGAAACCCTACATTTCAGCAGGATTATGCATGACCGCATGTTGCAGGTCCTGTACGGGCCTTTCTGGATACGGAAAATGTTCGACTGCTGCCATGGCCAGCACATTCTCCAGATCTCTCACCAGTTGAAAACGTCTGGTCAATGGTGGCCGAGCAACTGGCTCGACACAATATGCCACTCACTACTCTTGATGTCCTTTGGTATCGTGTTGAAGCTGCATGGGCATCTGTACCTGTACACGCCATCCAAGCTCAATGCCCGTGCGTATCAAGGCCAGAGGTGGTTGTTCTGGGTACAGATTTCTCAGGATCTAAAGGTGAAGCAGTCAACAATCCGAAGATTGGTTTGAACACCACAGTGCTTTCCTATGCATGGTCATGTTTGGAGGTGGTATGTCGTTGCCTTCCTCCGACCTTCGAACTAAGTTACCCAGCCAGTTATAGGAGGACCTACAGTTTAACGTCGGTATTTTTCACATGAACAATACTGCCAGAGGTGAAAGAAGTGGAAAGTGACAGGTAAAAATCCTAGGACCTGACGGGTATCGAACCCGCGACATTTGGATTCATAGTCTGGCACTCTACCACTGTGCAACCGAGGCGCACTATCAGGATCTATGCACCCAAATGTAATCACATGTCAGTTCTAGTATAATATATGTGTCCAATGAATCCCCTTTTATCATCTGCATTTCTTCTTGATGTAGCAACTTTAATGGCCAGTAGTGTAATTTCTGCGACCAGGCTTTCATTTCTTTACGTTTAATGTAACATAAAGCTACGGTTTTCGAGAATGTTCTGCTCATCATCAGGCGTTGTTTGCATACAGAAATCATTAGATTTCATTATATTGATTAAACTCCGTTTTTTAATGTTTCTTGCTGGTGGTAGTTGGTGTACATGGGGAGGGGAGGGCAGAGAATGTCCACAAACTGAAGTGCAGATATGTCTTCTGCTGGTCCTGACGTCACCACGAGTTTCGTGTGCCACAATTTTGTCTGCATCACGAATGACTTCTGTATGCAAATAACATCTTTTGTTGAGTAGAACATGCTCGAATCACGTAGTTTTATGTTGGAATAAACGTAAAGAAGTAAAGTAATTGGTATCAGAGATTAGAACTATTTAATATTTGACACAGTCACGGTTACTTAATTTAGCCATCACGGGCACAATTAACTGTTCGTTAATATAAGAATATGTTTCAAGACATGTAGATTTGAAATGAGGAGTACCTAGCAAATTGATAATCATTTCAATAAACGCAGTCTACAACGACAGCTAATGCACTTGCTACACTCCCATATCTAATTTCTAATGAAATTGCGTGCGTATGGAATATCGCCCCAATTGTGCGATTGGATTCGCGATTTCCTATCACAAAGGACACAGTTCGTAGTAATTGACGGTAAGTCATCGAGTAAAACAGAAGTGATATCTGGCGTACCCCAGGGAAGCGTTATAGGTCCCCTACTCTTCCTTGGTTTATAAACGATTTAGGAGACAATCTGAATAGCTCCCTTAGACTGTTCGCGGTTGATGCTGTCGTTGATCGGTTAGTGAACTCAACAAGAAGATCAAATGCAGCTGCAAAGCGATTTAGACAAAATTTCTGCATGGTGCGAAAATTGTCAATTAACACTAAATAATGAAAAGTGTGAAGTGGTACACATGACCACTAAAAGAAATCCGCTGAACTTCAATTACGCGATAAATCAGTCAAACCTTAAGGTCGCAAATTCTACCAAATACCTAGGAGTTACAATTACGAACTACTTTGACTAGAGAGAACACATAGAAAATATCGTGGGGCAGGCGAACCAAAGGTTACGTTCCATTGGCAGAATGCTTCGAAGATGCACCACCAAAGAGACTGCCTACATCACACTTGTGCGTCCTCTCCTGGAGTACTGTTGCCCCTTGTGGAACCCTCACCAGGTGGGACTGACGGCAGACATTGAGAAGGTTCAGAGAAGGGCAGTTCGTTTTGTTTTATCACGTTACAGGTGGGAAAGCGTCACGGAAGTGTTGCACGGATTCGGGTGGAAATCATTAAAAGAAAGACGTTATTCATTGCGACGTGATCTGTTTGCGAAGTTTCAATCACCGACTTTTACTTCTGAATGTGAAAATATTTTGCTAGCATCCACCTACTTGGGGAGACATGACCATCCCAATAAAATAAGAGAAATCAGATCGATTTAGGTGTTCTTTCTTCCCGCGTGCTGTTAGAGAATGGAACGGTAGAGAAAGGTTATGAAAGTGGTTAATGAACCCTCTGCCAGGCACTTAAATGTGATTTGCAGAGAATCGAAATGTTTGTATAGTCTATGGGACTTAACTACGGGGTAATCAGTCTCTAAACTTACAAACTACTTATCAATTACTTACGAACTAGGACGGCACAAATATCCATGCCCGGGGGGAATCAAACCCCCGACCGTAGTGGCCGTGCAGACCGTGACTGGAGCGCCTCAGTCTCCTCGGCCACCGCGGCCGGCAGGAGAGTATCGATGTAGATGAAGAGGGAGGAGAAAGGGGACGACAGAAGGGAATTGTTATTCACAACCTGGGCTGTGAGGTACCTACGGCGTACGTTGTGAGTAGCCCTTCCCTTCTAACCTACTTTCCCTGGTTGTAGAAAACAATGAGCATTGTAGTGGCTGTGTAGTTTAAAATCATTCATTATGTACAACATGACTTGTCGGCCAGTTAAATTTAGCAGAGCATCAATGCTCTTGTTTTCGATGTTGTGGTTCTAATCTACCGTAATATAGTTAATCAGATCTGTGCTTTATTGTACTTACAGCAGCATGAAGTGATTCAGACTGTAGGGAAATCACTGTGTTACGCTAACTTTGGCTCACTAAATAATGTAACCGGCACCTCCACCTCCACCTCACCTTAACCTCAAATAGCCGAACATTTGGGACAACGGAGAATATAAACATCATTGACTCTCGAAG
Organism: Locusta migratoria; assembly: GCA_026315105.1. Lineage (NCBI taxonomy): Eukaryota > Metazoa > Arthropoda > Insecta > Orthoptera > Acrididae > Locusta > Locusta migratoria. The sequence continues at coordinate 372,288,736 of CM048750.1, forward strand.
TCGTGACATATTGCGAAGAAAGGACAAACATTTGTGGCAAGTAACAATAGCCGCAGCGAATTAACCGTATGTACTGCGCGCGGCCGTTCGCCATCGGAGGTTCGAGTCCCCCTCGTGAATGAGAGTGTGTCTGTTGTCCTTAGGTTAGTTTATTTTAGTTTAAGTAGTTTGTAAGCTACGGACGAATAGATTTACAAACATTTGAACATTTTGCAAGTAACAATAGAAAAGTCATTGGATGGTTTCAGAATCTGCGAAGATTTATAGTTTGTAGCCAGACACAAAACTGTAAATGTAAGTAAACAGTGTTTTTCTTCATGTCATCGCACCACCTGCAATTGGTTTCGATATTAATAATACCCAATAATTTGTTTTCAAACGGTGAACTCTACCCTCATGCTACACACGTATAATTCTGAATGTTTTAAGCACCTGAAGATGGGCACAAGCTCGAAACCGGCCGTGTCATAAATACATAATACGTCTTTAATGCGATTTATTCTCAACCTCCACTTTCGTTGTTATTTTTATTAATTTATCTAATTGATTTTTTTAAAATTATAATACCTAGTTATGTGTCAGGCCTAATGGTCTCGGGGTAAAGAGCGCGACTGGAAACCGAAGGGTCGCGGGTTCAAAACCCGGTCGGATATCGGGTTTTTCCAGTCTCCGTTTTATCGCAGCCATCACCTCTCAACGGTGCGAGCAGTGGCCGCGCGTCCTTTCTGTTCACTGGTTCAGTGAATCCCTGAAAAAGCTACTCACGAAGTAAATACATAAATAAAAAGTGTTTTTAAACTATCATTCTTCATTCCGTTCTTCTATCAGATCATTTTATATGCACATCCAAAGTATTTTCATCGCATGGGAAACGTTTTACGTCGCAGACACAGCACAAATACGAGTCGTAGCGCGGCCTTCTAATGTAGGCGGCAATGGTCGCAGCGCTGCAATGCGCATGCGCGGCTGAAGTTCAGATTCACTTGTGAACTTCCTGGAGACAGCACATGGGCGCTCCCGCGTCAGGGAGGGGTGAGGGGAAACGCCGCTTTTAACATTGGCATCGGAGCTGGTAGAGACGCCAGCTCCTGACTACTCGAGCTCTGGCGGTTACGCACAAGGCAATGGAGCTACTGTGCTCCTCGTCTTGCGCATGCGCAAATCTTCCGTGAAGGCAACATCCGCCCTTCATATTTGTTTTTGAAGAATTAAAGATTCATCAGAAACACGTCATATTTGATAAAATCTATATCAATAAATGTGAATGTCTGTTCGGTGTACGTTTATCACGTTTGAACCACAAGACATAAAGAGCTAAAAATTTGTACAGTTACTAATGTCTACCCGGGGAAGGCTTTAGGTGCGGTTTTATTGCGATCGGATAGCTATTTATCTATATATATTATCTGAATGTCTATTCGGTGTACGCTCATCACGTCCGAAAGACAAGACTTAAATATTTGTACAGTTACTAATTGATACCTGAGGAAGGTTTTAGTCATGGTTTTATATTGATCTGATAGACATTTACTAATTTGAAAAATATAACGCGAAATGCGGAACAATAATTACACTTTGAATATGGTTTTATTTTATTTATTCGTTTATTTAACCTGACCAGATTAGGGCCATAGGGCCCTCTCTTACATCTGATCAGGAACAACATAAACAAAGGATTTCATTACAAAAAAACACTGCATTAATAATATTAAATAATAACAATATGTTGTTGTTGTGGTCTTCAGTCCAGAGACTGGTTTGATGCAGCTCTCCACCCTACTCTATCCTGAGCAAGCCTTTTCATCTCCTCATAAGAACGACAACCCACATCCACTTGAATCTGCTTATTATACGCGTCTCTTGGTCTCTCTCTGCGATTTTTACCCCACACACTTCCCTCCAATGCTAAATTCACAATTCCTTGATGTCTAAGAATGTGTCCTACCAATCTATCCCTTCTTTTAGTCAAGGTATGCCAGAAATTTCTTTTCTCCCCAATTCGGTTCAGTACCTCCTCATTAGTTACGCGATCCACCCACCTAATCTTCAGCATTCTTCTGTAGCACCACATTTCAAAAGCCTCTATCCTCTTTCTGTCCACACTGCTTATCGTCCATGTTTCACTCCCATACAAGGCAAAACTCCATACAAATGCCTTCAGAAAGGACTTCCTTAGGCTTAAATCAATATTAGATGTTAACAAATTTCTCTTTTTCAAAAACGCCTTTCTACCCATTGCCATTCTGCATTTTATATCCTCTGTACTGCGACCATCATTTGTTATTTTACTGCCCAAGTAACAAAACTCATCTACCTCCTTTATTGTTTCGTTACCTAATCTAATTCCTTCAGCATCACCTGATTTTCTTACACTGCACTCCATTACCCTAGTTTTACTCTTGTTAATGTTCATCTTATATGCACCTTTCAGCACACTGTCCATTCCGTTCAATTGCTCTTCCAGGTCATTTGCTGTATCTGACAGAATTACTATGTCGTCGGCAAAACGCAATGTTTTCAATTCTTCACCCTGAACTTTAATTCCTTCTCCAAATTTCTCCTTGCTTTCCTTTATAGCTTGCTCAATGTACAAATTGAACAACATTGGGGAAAGGCTACAAGCCTGTCTTACTCCCTTTCCAACCACTGCATCCCTTTCATGCCCTTCAACTCTGACAACCGCTGTCTGGTTTTTGTACAAGTTGTAAATAACCTTACGCTCCCTATATTTTACTCCTGCTTGCTTCAGAACGTGAAATAATTTGTTCCAATCAACATTGTCAAAAGCCTTCTCCAAATCTACAAAAGCTAGAAATGTTGGTTTGCCTTTTCTTAATCTATCTTCTAGGATAAGCCGTAAAGTGAGTATTGCCTCCCGTGTTCCTACATTTCTCCTGAAACCAAACTGATCTTCCCCGAGGTCGGCTTATACCAGCTTTTCCATCCTTCTGTATATAATTCGTGTTAATATTTTGCAACCATGACTTATTAAACTGATGGTTCTGTAGTTTTCACACCTGTCTGCACCTGCTTTCTTTGGAATGGGAATTATTACATTTTTCTTAAAGCCTGAGGGTACTTCACCTGTCTCATACATCTTACACACAATGTGAAACAATTTTGTCATGGCTGGTTCTCCCAGAGACTTCAGTAGCTCTGACGGGATATCATCTACTCCAGGGGCCTTGTTTCGACTTAGATCTTTCAGTGCTCTGTCAAATTCATCTCTCAGTATAATATCTCCTATTTCATCATCATCTACATCCTCTTCCCTTCCTACAATAGTGTCTCGAAGTTCATTTCCTTTGTAGAGCCCCTCTATATACTCTTTCCACCTTTCAGCTTTCCCTTCTTTGCTGAGAACCGGCTTTCCATCAGTGTCCCTGACATTCATAGAGCTGCCCTTCCTATCGCCAAATGTTTCTTTTATTTTCCGGTAGGCTGTATCTATTTTTCCCCTATTTATACATTCTTCTACATCCTTGCATTTGCCTTCTAGCCATTCCTGCTTAGCCATTTTGCACTTCCTGTCAATCTCATTTCTTAGTCGTCTGTACTCCATTTTGCCTGTTTCATTTAATGCATTTTTATATTTTCTCCTTTCATCGATTAAATTTAGTATCTCCTGTGATATCCAAGGATTTTTTGTAGGTCTTGCCTTCCTACCTATTTTGTCCTCTGCTGCCTTCACTATTTCATCTCTCAATTTTACCCATTCTTCCTCAACTGTTTTATTTTCCCCTGTTTCTGTCAATTGTTGCCTGAAGCTCCCTCTGAAATTCTTAAGAACTTCAGGTTCCTTCAATTTATCCAGGTCCCATCTCTTTATTTTCCTACCTTTCTGTAGTTTCTTCAGTTTCAGCCTACAGTTCATAACCAACAAGTTATGGTCAGAGTCTATGTCTGCCCCTGGGTATGTCCTACACTTCAAAACCTGGTTCCGAAATCTATGTCTTACCATTATAAAATCTATCTGGTATCTCCCGGTGTCTCCTGGTCTCTTCCACGTATACAACCTTCTTTTGTGATTCTTAAACCAGGTGTTTGTTATAACTAAATTATGTTCCGTGAAAAATTCTACCAGGCGGCTTCCTCTTTCATTCCTTTTGCCCAGACCATATTCCCCCACTATCTTCCCTTCCCTTCCTTGTCCTACTACCGAATTCCAGTCTCCCATAACAATTAAGTTTTCCTCTCCCTTAATTGTCTGAATAATTTCCTTTAGCTCCTCATATATTTCTTCGATTTCCTCATCATCGGCAGAGCTAGTTGGCATATAAACCTGTACTACTGTTGTCGGTGTTGGCTTCGTATCTATCTTGACAATGATAATGCGATCGCTGTGCTGGTCATAGTAGTTTACCCGCATTCCTATTTTCTCATTCATTATCAATCCTACTCCTGTGATACCCCCAACTGATTTTGTATTTATAATCCTGTAGTCACCTGACCAGAAATCCTGTTCATCCTGCCACCGAACTTCACTAATCCCCACTATATCTAACTTCAACCTATCCATTTCCCTTTTTAAATTTTCTAATTTTCCTACTCGATTAAGGGATCTAACATTCCACGCTCCGACCCGTAGAATGCCAGTATTGTCTTTCCTGATGATCACATCCTCTTGAGTAGTCCCCGCCCGGAGATCCGAATGGGGGACTATTTTACCTCCGGAATATTTTACCCGAGAGGATGCCATCATCATATGTTCATACAGTAGAGCTGCATGTCCTCGGGAAAAATAACGGCTGTAGTTTCCCCTTGCTTTCAGCCGTTCGCAGTAGCTGTGTGGCAAAGCCGCATTAGCTGATGTTACAAGGCCAGCTCAGTCAATCATCCAGACTGTTGCCCCTTTAACTACTGAAAAGGCTGCTGCCCCTCTTCAGGAACCACACGTTTGTCTGGCCTCTCCACAGATACCCCTCCGCTGTGGTTGTACCTACGGTACGGCTATCTGTATCGTTGAGGCACGCAAGCCACCCCACCTCGGCAATGTCTGTGGTTCATGGGAGTGGAATAACAATATATGATAATACTAATAATAATAATGGTAATAATAACACAAAAATCAAAGTAATACTAATAATAAAAAGAGATATTCACATTTGAATTAAGTTTAAAATAAACAGAAGAGAGAAAATGGTTAGTGAAAGAGGAGAAGATTGAAAAATGACAGTGCTAATGGATGTGAGGAAGTGGAGACATATATGAATGGAGATCTCTGCTGGCGAAAGGAAAGGGAAACATTTATGGGGGAGGAGGAATTGACAATAGTGTGCTACAGACTGGTAAGTGGAGATAAAGATGGCTATTGTGACAGAAAGTGAACCCTCAGTTGTCTTTTAAAGTTTTGAATTGATTTTATTTCTCTTAACTTTTGAGGAAGATTGTTCCACAGACGTGTTCCCGATACAGAAAATGATTTGGAGAAGATTGCAGTGTTATGTGAAGATAGAGAGAGAGAGAGAGAGAGAGTTTTATTTTGGTAAGAGCGTGTGTTTCTGCTGTTCTGTTCAGATAGTAATATAGTCGTTGAGGATAAGTATGAAGGTTTGCAATGATTGAGGAAGCGATGCAGCAAACATAGTGTATGACAGCTTCGACGCTTATCTGCACGTAGCCAAGATAACTGCTGGTATGCGGGACTGACATGGTCGTAGAAACGTAAGTTGCAAATGTATCGGATACAAGAATTCATCGCCAGCTCCAGCCTACGTGAGTTTTCGTGTGATAGTCCTTGCAGAATAGCATCACCATAATCTAGATTGGGAAGTATTAATGTTTCAACGAGCTTCTTTTTCAGCTGTAAAGGAAATGCTTTTTTATATTTCTGCAGTGAATGAAGTGATGCATATACCTTCTTAGGTTTTATTGGTTGCATTGTTGATTGAGGGTTGATAATGATAAAAAAGTGGAGTATATTGGGATGGAAAGTTATCGGTGTGTATAAAATTCTACGTGTGTGTGTGTGTGTGTTAATATTTCGCTCTGCAGCGAAAACTACAGAACGCCAACGAATGGTCTGTGTGTAATTGTTGTCCGAAGTCTCCCGTTGTACGTCATAGCAGTTCCATGCCGCTAGCTACAAGGGGGTGGAAGATATGCCGGTTGAAAGTCGTCAAATTATAAAAAAAAATTCGGACTGAAAGCCAGCGATGACGTTTGTGACTCTATAGCAACGTGATGCCACAGACCATATCTTTGGTCTATGCGTGTTACAATGTCTGCAGCTGTTTCTCTGTAAGGATAAGCATACGTGTGGTGTCGCACAAGTACAAAGTGCGCGCCACTTACTTTCGCCGCGCGCCGCCATGCACGCACGGCGCGGCGTTCTCACGACGACAGCCACGAGCGCCCTCTGCTGGAACCCCGCTCGTGGCCACCACGGAAAGACATAGCACTTCGGACTGAGATAGCAACGAGTTAGGACCTTCGTAATCAGATAGGCACCAGTGAAGACTTTGCTATTGTACAGGCACTAGGCAGGCCTCTAACAACTATGTATCAACATTCTGCAGTACTATGTAAAAGTTAAGTATTGTTACATTCTGTGCAATATATATCTCTTTCTAATTTACTCGAGTGTTTATAGTTTCTGGCTGCTCCCCTCCGTACCTGCACCAGCGTGCTGTCTTTGTTCCTGTGTCGGTCTTGTTCCACTCGGCCACCGACACCTACGACGAGGCTGGGACACAAAAGCGGCGACGAAGTTGGGATACAAAAATACGAATAAGGAACATCAGCCGGAAAAAGATGTTTTTATACCTCGCATTCCTTTAATTCCTTCAGATATGCCATTTCAGTTCAAAAGACTTCAGTTTCCAGTTCGTCTAGCTTTTGCCATGACAATTAACAAAGCTGAAATACAATCATTAAACGTCGCAGGAATCCATTTACGGTCCTCAAGTTTCTCGCGTGGTCAATTATATGTCGCTTGCTCAAGGGTGGGGTAACCCAAAAAATGTCTACATTTACGCTCCAAACAATACTACAAATAACATAGTTTACCATAATGCCCTAAAATGAAATTAAAATAAATTTGGATATTACTCTCACCATACGTGTTAAGATATTGCAACACAGGCTAAAGGAATAATGTATGTATTATTTATTGTAAATCATTAAGCACTTCACATAATTTTATTTGAATATTGATGAAAAGTTTGTTTCTAAAGAAAGTATTGTATTTCATTTCATCCTTCAAAACCAGTCTCATAGCACACTACTGAAAGATAACTTATCTATCATAATCAACCAACACGCGAGCAGAGCCGCGGGTTTAAGCTAGTATAACTATGAATTAAAGACGCAGCAATAGTAAAAGCCTTCAGAAGATGCGATCATGAGTAATAATGAAGTCACTACTCTCTGAATAGTAAGAAAGAAGGGCCGTGTAGATAGCGGTATCGCGCTGCGCTGTCGAAAGTAGTGGGTTCGAGACCAAGTGGAAGCAATTTTTGGTAGACCCAATCTTCTTTCAACAGATATGCAAACAACAGTGACTTTTGTATTGTTACTTACCTCGTATCTTTGGACGTTTTAACAAATGGGTCACGATTTGGAGGGTAAATGATATTTATACTCTTCGTTCTAACGAATATTTAAATATATACATGTGGTGCCTCTTCCAAAAAAACATACGCCACTTCTGATCCTGCAGTTGTCATTCATTCATATTCACAGAATATGTGATATCAACTGCGAATGGGCAAAGCTGAAAATGTGTACCCAGCCGGCATTCGAACCCGGGCCACCTGCTTTCTAAGCTGTTACGCTGACCACTACATCATTGGGGACACAGTGATCACCACACCTGCAAGGACTACTAAGCACGCCTCCCGTCAGACACGAATTCCCAGCTTTACCCTCCCCGCAGAACTCAAACTCGAGTAAGGGCTCAAACTTACCCACCCCTCCCTACTAACGGCTGGGTACACATTTTCAGCTTTGCCCATTCAGAGTTGATGTCATATATTCTGGGAATATGAAAGAATAACAACTGCAGGATCAGAAGTTGTGGTGTCGCACAAGTCTGAAGTGCGCGCCACGTACTTTCACCGCGCGCCGCCATGCAAGCACGGCGTGGCGTTCTTACGAAGTCGGCCACGAGCGCCCTCTGCTGCAACTCCGCTCGTGGCCACCACTGAACTGCATCGGTCACTTGGCTATAAGACAGGCACTAGGACTCTCTTTAGTATGCAGGTTCAACTATGTATCAGCATTCTGCATTCATGAAACTTGTAAAAGTTAAGTATTATCATATTGATACGAAATACATATCTTGTTCTAATCTAGCTTAGTGTTTCTAGTTTCTGCTGTCCCACTGGCTGGTCACCTCCGACTCTGTACCCGCGCACTCGTGCCTCCTATTTCCTATGTTGGTCTCTCTCTACTCGGCCACCGACACCCAGGACAACCGGCGGCAACGAGACACAAAAGAAGTGACGTCTGTTCTTTCGGAACAGCCGCAACATGAATATATATAATATACCGGTGACGGGCAATGATTGTTTCGTTAGTGGGGAGGGGTGGGCAAGTTTAAGGCCCTTACTCTTATTGGAATTAGTTGCAAAACTACGAGTGTGAGTACTGTGGGCACGGTAAGGCGTGCTCAGGTAGTCCTTGCAGGTGCGGTGATCACTGTGTCCCCAGTGGTATAGTGGTCAGGGAAACTGCCTAGAAAGCAGGAAGACCAGGGTTCGAATCCCGGCTGGGTAGAAATTTTCAGGTTTGCCCATTGGTATGATATATTCAGTGAATATGAAATATTTAGATGTTTGAAAAGATGTGGGGGAGAGCAGCCTTTGCGCATGCGTAAAGTTAAGAGGGGGTTCTGCTTACATTGTCACATGACCCAAAGGTAGCTTGTCTCTTCATCGTAACAGTTTCATTTTGTTAGAGTCACTTATCAGTGTAATCAGTTACATGCTGTGTTTTAGTGTTCATGTGCATATTCATATGATCTTGGTGGTGATTACAAAAGAAAAATGAAGAACGCTCATCATCTTTTAGAAACAAAATACTCAATTGTGAAATAAAGAAACTTGTTAATAATCTAGGATTCAAAGAAGTGAAACCCCATTTTGTGTCCCAGCCTCGTCGCCGCTTTTGTGTCTCGTTTCCGTAGTAGGTGTCGGTGGCCGAGTAGAAAGACCGACACAGGAATAAAGGATGCACGCTTGTGCAGGTAGGAGGTGACCAGCCAGTGGGACTGCAGAAACTAGAAACACTAGAGTAAATTAGATCGAAATCTATATTTCTTAGAGACTTAGTAAAACTTTTACATAGCTCAGTACTGCAGAATGCTGATACATAGTTGAGCTAGAGGCCTGCCTAGTGCCTGTCCGATAGCCAAGTCTTCACTGGTACCTATCTGGCCGGCCGCGGTGGTCGAGGGGACTGAGGCGCTTCAGTTACGGTCTGCACGGCCACTACGGTCGAGGGTTCGAATCCCCCCTCGGGCATGGATATTTGCGCCGTCCTAGTTCGCAAGTAGTTCATAAGTAGTTTGTAAGTTTAGGCACTGATGACCCCGTAGTTAAGTCCCATAAGCTGTACAAACATTTGAACATTTTTGTGCCTATCTGATTCCGAAGTGTTAACTGGTTCCTATCTCAGTTCCAAGTGAACGATGTCGTTCAGTGGTGGCCACGAGCGGAGTTGTAGCAGAGGGCACTCGTGGCTGACGTCGTAAGAACGCCGCGCCGTGCGTGCATGACGGCGCACGGGGAAAGTAGGTGGCGCGCATTTAAGACTTGTGCGACACCACACCCCCAACCATCTGAAACACCCCTCCCCCCAAACCGGCGCGTCGTCGTGGCGTAGGGCTGAGGGCCACGGCGACGGCACTGGGAGCAGGGCCTGGGCGGGGGCGTTACTGGTGGGACGCGCGTCGTAGCTGAGGCTGGGATCGAGACACCGTCCGCGCCCCGGTATATACCTTGCGATCCCCCGGGAAACACACCAAAACCAGGGGAAGGGTGCACGCCTCCGCCCAGAGGGAGCAGGTCATCCATCTTCTGAGGTGCGTGGCCCAGGCTGGCAGCTGAGGCGGCGACGGAAGCGGAGGGGCCGACTGCGTAGGAGGCGCGTCGACATCCATCGGGACGATCTCGTAGTCCGGGTACGCTGTGCCCAGCGACGAACGATGTGGCTGTGGTCCCTGGCGGTGAACTGGGTCTGGAATCAAGAAACCCGAGACAGGATCGCGCGGCCTATGCAAGTGCAATTGGTTTGCGTGGCGCCGCAGCTCCGACCCTGTGGAAGAACGTACAACATACATATAGCGACCAAGCACGTGTTGAATGGTGCCTGGCAACCATCTTGTACGTCCGGCAAACACCTTTTACAGCACCGGCATCGAAACCTGAAAACGCGAAGCGCCATACGAACCAACTCGGTACGTGGGAGGCTGCAGCAGGTGAAGGAGAGTGCGGTGACAGCGGTCGTGTAGCAGCTCGGCAGGAGAGGGGCCGTCACGTGGCATGCACCGATACGTAGACAGGAAAATTTGAAGAGCTTGCTGCCTGGAGTGCTGACCTTTCATCTTTTCCATGTGAGACTTAAATGTTCGAATGAAACGTTCTGCTTCACCATTGGACTGAGGGTGAAAAGGTGCGGTGGTAATAAGCTGAATGCCATTCACACGACAAAACTGTTGAAATTCCGCGCTAACAAACTGAGGTCCATTGTCACTGACGATAGTTTCAGGCAAACCTTCGATGCAAAACACAGATGTTAAGGCACTGATTGTACTAGACGCCGTCGTTGAGTTCATGGCAATCACAAAAGGAAACTTGCTGAAAGCGTCTACAACAATTATTCCAGAAAGGTCCGGCAAAGTCAATGTGTAAACGTTGCCATGGTCCGTTGGGGCGTGGCCAGTCTGACAAACGTTGCGGAGGAGCCGCCTGATGGTCCGCACAAACTGTACACTGTGACGTCATGCTCTCTATCTGGGCGTCCATACCAACCCAGGTACAATGACGTCTGGCCAGTTGCTTTGTTTTAACAATACCCCAATGTCCTTGATGCAGGAGGCGTAACACTTCTCGTTGCAGGGAACGAGGAACAATCACTCTTGCTTGCTCGTTGTCGGTATGCAACAACAGAACACCCTGACTTAAAGACAATGCATGCCGTTGTGCAAAATAACGTCGAACTAGAGACCGCTCAATGTCTTTGACCCTGGCAGGCCACCCTGAGCGAACAAAACGTGCTACCACACTTAGGTCTGCAGCCGCAGCTGTTTCCTGTGCAATCCGACCAGAGTTCAAAGGAAAGTCTGCGACAGCGGAACCATCTCTGGAGTCTATCTGACAACAAGCAATTTCCGATGAATCAAATGACACATCCTGGCCAACCGGAAATCTTGAAAGTATGTCCACATTGGCATGTTTAGTGGTAGGTCGGTACAAACTCTCATACTGATAATTTGACAGTATCAAGGACCATCTCTGAAGCTTTTGTGCCGTTCGTGGCGGAATTGGCTTTGTGGGTGAGAACAACGACGTGAGAGGCTTGTGGTCTGTCAACAAATAGAATTTTCTGCCATAGAGATAATGATGAAACTGTGTGACGCCGTAAATGATTGCTAAGGCCTCCTTTTCTATCTGGCTGTAATTCTGTTGCGTTGGCGTCAGTAACTAGGACGATCGTGAGATCCAATACGATGTGACAATATTGCACCCAGACCGTACGACGAGGCATCCACTGCTAGCACTACAGGCTTCTGGGGGTCAAAGGGAATCAAACATGCATCACTGAGTAGTGCAGACTTTAATTTGTCATAGGCAACTTGGCAATCTTTAGACCATACAAAAGGAACATTCTTCCTACGTAAGTGATGCAGTGGAGCTGCAATCGGAGAGGCATTGGGAATAAATCTGAAATAATAGTTAAGCTTTCCCATTACTGCTTGCAATTCGTGCACATTTTTAGGAGGAGGCAAGTCTTTGATTGCTCTAAGATGTGACTGTAAGGGATGAATTCCTTGGGCATTAATCACATGGCCTAGGTACTCTATTTCAGTTTGAAAAAACGAACACTTTGCTTTATTAGAACGTAGACCTGCTGCAGTCAACACTTTGAAAAGGCACTCTAGGTTTGATAAATGTTCTTCAACTGTGCGTCCTGAGACCACAATATCATCTAAATAGTTCGAACAGCACGGTACAGAAACTGTCAGCTGTTCCAAATAGCGCTGAAAAATAGCGGGGGCGGAAGAACTGCCAAAGGGTAGGCGTTGAAATTGAAAAAGGCCCATGTGAGTATTAATGACGAAAAACGTTTTTGACTCGTCATCAAGTGGAATCTGTAAGTATGCCTCTGCTAAATCAATCTTAGAAAAGAAGCGAGACTGTCCTAATCTGTCCATCAGTTCCTCAGGTCTGGGCAGAGGGTATGTGTCTACAATTGTTTGACTGTTCACTGTTGATTTGAAGTCCGCACAGAGACGAAGTTTTCCTGTCGGCTTGGTTATAATTACTAAAGGCGAGGCCCACTGACTCGCAGAAACAGGAGAAATCACCCCACTATCCTGCCAACGTTTAAGTTCTTCGGCAACCTTATCACGAATTGCGATAAAGACTTGTCTAGCTTTACGAAATTTTGGAACTGCAGATTCTTTTAAAGTTACATGTGGCACGAAGTCTTTTGCACAACCTAGTTCGGCGAAAACAAGTCACTGTATTTTTCACACAATGCATTAATTTTTTCCTGAGGCACTACTGACGAAATTTGAAGCACATCTCTTTGAATTGGTAAACCAAACAAGTCAAAAGCATCTAGCCCAAAAATGTTCTGTGTAGATTTGGCCTGAAGAACTATAAATGCAACGGTTTTTGTTACATCTTGAAAAGAGGCGGGCAGGCTACACGTTCCTAGCACGGGAATATTTTGAGCGGTATAAGCTGTTAGCACTTGTTTAGACGGCGACAATTTTGGTGCACCCAGAAGTTCATAAGTGTCTTTATTCATTAATGTGACAGCAGAACTAGTATCGAGCTGAAATTGCACAGTCTTATGTTCTACAGAAAGAGTCACAAAAAGTTTTAGCTTGTGGCGCTCGACAGGTGCGCGAATGTGGGCAAGGTCTGATACAGCTTGTTTGCTGCGCTTGCGTATGCGCGGGCTGCGTAGTAGCGTAGAATCGGCACACAGCGGATTAACAACACTGTCACTAGAGGGCACTACCGCCGGATCGGCGTCCGCGCAATGCGAGGCTACGGAACTAAAATTACTTTGAGTAGCTACATCAAGTCTGCTGTCACTAGCTACACAGTACTGGGCACTATTACAATGAGAAGTTGCAGAAGGCACTAGGTTCACTACAGGATTGCACTGTACATTGTCATTTTGCTTGTCCTGAACCCTTTTCAGTTGCACAGATTTATGCGCTCGATGACGCTTGCTATGTGGCTCACTAAATAGTTTTGCCATAGGTGCAGAAAAATTGTCTTGCATTTGAGAGTCAAGAGAAACACTGTCCAAGTTCACAGCATGTATAACATTTACAGAATGAATTGTTCTCGCACTCTGTGAAGCAATGTTCCGAAAGGCACCGTTCTTGCAATTTTTATTTTGCATACACACTGTTTGTATGTGTCCTGATTTCCCACATTGATAACAGGTCGTGTTGCGATTAGGGCATTGTGCACGCTTATGGCGAGATACACACTGAGGGCAAGACTTACGAACATTTTTCTGAAATGGGCTTGGTGCCTGTTATTCAAATTACTGTTTCTAACACGACGGGGCGACCTTTGTGTCGCACTTTTACACTGGCTACTGTTCACTGTCTGTTCAGCACGACCGATAGAAAAATAAGAATCACTAGGGCTAGACTGAGAACTACGGCTAGGAAAGCGTCCGTTACGGCGCACTGAATTTACACTGTGGCTTTGCATTTCTACATCTGCTAAGTCAAAGGTATCACACGCTTCAATAAGCTGCAGTACACTGTCTAATGAGGGGTCGGACGGTTTTATAATTGCTGCCCGAATTCTGGGATCCTGAATGTTCTGCGTAATCGCATCTCTCAACATCACGTCAATATAAGAAAGTCCACAAGAGCAAGTAAATTTACATTTGTGGGTTAAGCCCTTCAATTTCGTAATCCACTCTTGGTGTGACTGCTGCGGTAATTTTTTCAGTCTGAAGAATCGGTACCACACCGCAGCTACGAAAACGTTTCTCTCATAATGAGCATTCAGTGCATCTACTATTGCATCAAATTTTAGATCACCAGGAGATGCGTGGGGGAAAAGTTTCTGCAGTAACACGAAGGTGTTGGTGCCCACAACGGATAATAACAGATGCTTCACTCTCTGACCTGTAATTTGATGAGCCGCGACGAGCTCTTGAAACTGAGCGAAGTAATCACTACATTCTTCCTCACGTTCGTTGTACTGGCAAAACGTAGGAAGCGGTGCGGCTGCAGGTGTGGGCTGCTGAAGAGACGGCTGGTTTTGTTGTTGGTGAGCCTGTGCTGTCAACTGCGACACAGCTTGGAGTAGTTGCGTGATTTGCACCGTCTGTAACTGAATAATTTTCATTAAGTTTGGGTTCGGGGTAGTGACCATGCTGACCGATTAGGCGCCGCGAATACAAGTAAATTATAACAAAACACAAATGCAATATGAAAGAGGACGCTCTGCAACAAAAAATCCACAAAACACGTAACAGAATGTTCCCCCAAAAATCTTATAATAAGGGTGGGTGGGCGGGAGCAATTTCTGCGTGCTCCGACTGCTGTTTTCTGGCTCCTGCAAGTGGGCTGGTCCAAGGTTCGTCTATCACTCCTCGTCGCCACTTTTGTGTCCCAGCTTCGTCGCCGCTTTTGTGTCTCGTTTCCGTAGTAGGTGTCGGTGGCCGAGTAGAAAGATCGACACAAGAATGAAGGATGCACGCTTGTGCAGGTAGTAGGTGACCAGCCAGTGGGACAGCAGAAACTAGAAACACTAGAGTAAATTAGAACGAAATATATATTTCTTAGAGACTTAGTAATACTTAACTTTTACATAGCTCAGTACTGCAGAATGCTGATACATAGTTGAGCTAGAGGCCTGCCTAGTGCCTGTCCGATAGCCAAGTCTTCACTGGTGCCTATCTGATTCCGAAGTGTTAACTGATTCCTATCTCAGTCCCAAGTAAACGATGTCGTTCAGTGGTGGCCACGAGCGGAGTTGTAGCAGAGGACGCTCGTGGCTGACGTATTAAGAACGTTGCGCCGTGCGTGCATGGCGGCACGCGGCGAAAGTAGGTGGCACACACTTAAGACTTGTGTGACACCACACCCCCAACCATCTGAAACACCAGCCACCACTGGTGACCAGGCATAATTCTGGAATCTGGGGTACAAATCATCAACACGAATGCATTGAATTTGAGCGTGATTTCCCAAAGGTAAGTGATTTTTTGTGTCTTGTCCCGTCGAAAACTGTTCGGGCCATTCTTCTTCACCAGAGCACTGTCAACAGATATTCCTACTTGGGCATGTTGCAGCCTCTTGAGCGTGTTTCCCGGTACGTCACCGAGCCACGATGTTCCCTGTCGACAGGAGCCGCTCCATGGCTGTGTAGCATCTGGACTTGCCATTTTTGCGACTGGCCCTGACTAACGGCAAATTAACAAACTCTTTCTGGGTTTCTTTGCAAAATGACATATGTATGATATTTGTACAACGTTTGTTTCTAGCGGATTAAGTATTGAATGTGTTGCTGCACTTTATGTATTGATAAGGATCTGTCTAAGCGACACACATGCTAAAGTGAAAATGGGAAATCGTGTAACTGAGGGATTTGAAATTGTGACAGGACTCAGGCAAGGAGATGGGCTGCCCCTATTCCGTTCAATTTTGCCCTCGAGAAGATTGTGCGCGAAACCTTCCAAAAGAATGAAGGGATTGAACTTGAGGGAAACAGACTGGCATACTTATGCAGATGACATCTGTCTACTATCTAGCTCTGAAGAGGAGTTGAAACAAATGACCACAGCACTAAAGGAGGCTGACATTAAATTTGGGGTACTCATCAATGAAGCCAAGACAGAGTACCTCGTTATGACCCACGGGCAGACTGCTGGACATCTACAGTCACTGCAGGTGGGAGACACGGCCTTCAAGAGAGTGCGTGAAGTTAAATACCTGGGGGCACTTTTCACAGACAACTCTTCTTGTGAATCGGAGATCAACGCCAGAATTCAAGCTGGAAACCGATCCTACCACACCCTAGTGCAACTGCTTCGCTCCAAATGTCTATCCAGGCAGTTCATAATCCGACTGTACAAAATCCTGATCCAGCCTGTTGTGCTATATGGCTCTGAGACATGGAGTATTCGGAAACAGAACTTCCGCAAGCTCATTGTCTTTGAGAGAAAAGATCTACGGTCCGGTTTTCGATGCAGATACAGGGGAATGGAGGATTAGGAACAACCAATAGCTTCAGGAATTATACCAAAAGCCCAGCATAGCAGAAACAATAAAAGCCAAGCGTATGCAGTGGGCCGGTCATGGAAGATGGCGGGTGGCCTCGGTAGCTCCTGGATTTCGTTCCTGCAGGAAGGAGACCCTCAGGAAGACCGAGGAAACGTTGGAGGGATGGCCTCCATGAAGACCTGAAGCAAGCAGCAATAGATGTGGACAGTTCAGAAGAGAATCTGAAAGCCACCTTAGCTTTGGCAACGCTGAGGCACGTATGCATGTTATCTACACGACTTAACAGTTTTTCATGCGATAAAAACATTTCGAAATGACAGATAAGAGAATCAAACGAAGGACGATAATTGAAATGCACAATACTTTATTTGCATGTGAAGCTTTTTCTGTGCGCGTTGACAGGACGAGAGAAGACACAGGACTCGCTATGCTGTGCCACGTATACCACATGTCGCTCCAGTGGGTACTAAAAACACGTGCTAAAACGAATGCCACATTATGTAAAATTTAAACGCAGTCTGTCAAGAACTTCTGGGGATTTGAGATTAAGAACGAACGAACATTCCCGTTTGTACTTTTCATACCGTACAGAGAAGAGCACGGTGTTAATGTGTTTGAAGACGACGCGTGCGAAACTGCTACCATTGAGCAGCCCAACTTCGGCTTCTGTTGTTCGCAGAGATATGGGGTGGATTATTTCGGATATTTCTTGGCCTCCTGATCATTTTTACACCTATCAGAAGCATTAGCATGCGGTGGCTGTCCTACAGTACAGTACAATGTCAAAATGTAAAAGTCACACATTTCCTTTTGTGTCCCATCCTCGTCGCCACTTTTGTATCCCATCCTCGTCACCACTTTTGTGTCTCGTTTCCTCCGGTTGTCGTAGGCGTCGGTGGCCGAGTAGAAAGAGACCGACACAGGAATAAAGGATGCACGCGTGTGCAGGTACGGAGGTGAGCAGCCAGTGGGACAGCAGAAACTAGAACACTAGGCTAAATTAGAACAAGATATATATTTCGTGGAGTCTTAGTAATATTTAACTTTTACATAGTTCTTGACTGCGCTGATACATTGTTTAGTTAGAGGCCTGCCTACTGATGATTCCTAGTGCTTATCCGATAGCCAAGTCTTCACTGGTGCCTATCTGATTCCCAAGTGCCCCATGCAGCAGTCGTGGCCAAGAGCGGAGTTGCAGCAGAGGGCGCTCGTGGCCGACGTCGTAAGAACGCCGCGCCGTGCGTGCATGGCGGCGAGCGGCCAAAGTACTTGTGCGACACCACATTTCCTGCAGACCAGCCAGATTGAACACATCGCTTGAGTTTAGCTTGGTACGTGTGTGCTAAAGTGGTCTTTATACAGCTTATTCAAGCACCATTTCTTCTTGCATCGTTCCTGAGGAAACCACGAATAACCATGATATTTGGGTACAAAAATTACAAATTGTGGATGTGGCCACTGCTATACATTTTATTCAGGGCAAATCGTCGAAATTTTTACAAGATGTTCATAATCCTTTGAGTTTCAATACGTCAGAAATAAGTAAAACTCTAATAATTTTCCCGAATTGGTTTACGTTATAGGAGGCGATCCACTTATATTATTGTAAAAAGGTATAAAATAGCCAAGATCGCTTATCATCAGTTTTTATTAATGACGACCGGTTTCACTGAACTATGTCAGCATCATCAGGTCAAATAAAATATTTTACAAGGCCATAATCTTGTAATGTCAAATAGTTGTTATATAAAACGATTTACAGTGCATACTTCAGCTCCTCCAACCGCGGAGGGCTGCGTTCCTAAGTGAAACTGACCGGCCAAAGTGGTCCAACATTATAGATCTGTATCAAAGAGCCGTTCTTCACACGAGCTCTTACAGTGGCATCAAAAAATACAAGTTGCTGCTGTATCAAGATTCGAAGGAACCAGTGGGTCGAGGATTTAACGACCAAGATGACAAACAAGCATTTCTTACGAAGACTTCTACCTGAAACAATAATATGGACCTTCAATCGAAATGACAAATCTTCTCTCCCATAGGTGTAACTAGGTGAAAAAGAAACCTTCAGAGAAAGAGCTAAATGTTAAAATTCATGCTTGAACCTACATTGCAAGGTGAACTTCGTAAATTTACGATCCAATCATCATCTTCCACAATCCTAAATGAGTATTTCCCTTTGTTAAATAACGCAAGAAATTATAATCTATATCTATAAATGTGAATGTCTGTTCGGTGTACGTTTATCACGTCTAAACCACAAGACATAAAGAGCTTAAATTTTGTACAGTTAATAATGTCTACCCAGGGAAGGCTTTAGGCACCGTTTTATGACGCTCGGATAGCTATATATATATATATATATATATATATATATATATATATATATATATATATATATATATATATATATATATATATATATACGTAAAAAATAGATGAAGTACACTTACAAGGCGAAGGGGCACAGGCAGTAATAGCAACAAATAAACACACAGACACACACACTCACAAAAATGCTAGCTGCTTCATCAGGCAGAAGGGAAGGAGAGGGAAAAAGAAATGATGAGGGTTTTAAGGAAGGGGGTGAGGAGCCATTCCAATCCCGGGACAGGAAAGACTTACCTTGGGGGAAAAAATGGAGGGTAAATAAATGCACATACACCCACACATTTACACAGACACAAGTGCACTTAGGCAGACATACTGTAGAACTGTAGAAAGCAAAGAAGTTAGAAGTTAGAAGTTAGTGTGGGTGTATGTGCATTTATTTACCCTCCATTTTTTCATATCATATATTTTTTCATATGTGAATGTTAGGTGTACGCTTATAACGTCCGAACGACAAGGCGTAGAGACTTAAATATTTGAACAGTTACTAATTTATACCTGAGGAAGGTTTAAGGCACGGTTTTATTGCGATCTGATAGATATTTAGTAATTTGAAGAATATAATGTGAAATGCGGAACAAAAATTACTCTTTGAAAATTATATTTACTCTTTGAAAATGGTTTTATTGGTTGCATTGTTGCTTGAAGATTGATAATGATAAAAGGGTGGAGTATATTGGGATGGAAAGTTATCGGTGTATATCAAATTCTACGTGTTTGTGTGTTAATATTTCGCTCTACAGCGAAACCTACAGAACGGAAACGAATGGTCTGTGTGTAATTGTTGTCCAAAGTCTCCCGTTGTGCACCATAGCAGTTGCATGCCAACAGATATAAGAGGGTGGAATATATGGTGCTTGAAAGTCTTCAAATTATTAAAAAAATCGGACTTAAGACCAGCGATGACGCCTGCGACTCTATAACAAGGAGGTTACATACAGCGAAACGTGATGCCACAGACAATATCTTTGGTCAATGCATGCTAAATGTGTTCAGATCTTTCTCTGTAAGGATAAGCATACGAATAAGAATAAATAAATAAAGCAGTAAAAAAGAAATGTCTTTTAATACATCTCTTTAATAAAAATCGATTTGACGTTTCGCGCATTAGATCAAGTGATTAAAAATGTTTGTTTCTAAAGAAGGTACAGTATTTAATTTCATCCTTCAAAACGAGTCTCATAGCACACTATTGAAAGATAGCTTAGCTATCATAATCAACGAACACGCGAGCGGAGCTGCGGGTTTAAGCTAGTATGCAAATATACATGCCCAGGGCCGTATTGAGGGTATGCGACGCCCCTGTGCAGTACTTTATTTTACACCCCATCCCCTTAGCATCTGTGATTCAAACTAATTCCTAATAATAATAATAATAATAATAATAATAATAATAAAAACTCTCTGAATATGCCACTGATATCAACACAATAACCTGAATTTTAAAATTTACTGTTGTAATCGAAAATCTGAATAGTGATGACTCAATCAACATGAAGATAATATTTAAAAATTTATTTTCGAAGGCAAAATGTTGGAGCCTCCAAAATTTTGCCGCCCTGTGCAGCTTCGCATGTTGCACCTGCCTAAATACGGCTCTGTACACACCAAACACAATGGAACACAAAGAAGACACACGAATTCCAGAAACACAAACTGTAAACTAAGCGTACCATACAAATAATCGTACAAGCATAAACAGAAAATATAGATGTGAACGTAAATCAGATCCCACTCTTGCGTAATTAATGCTATTTAGATTATTATAACTTATTCAATGACTGGTCAGATATGACAGACATGGAGTACACCCAGTCATTTCTTAGTTTTGATGGACTCAAGTTTGGCGACTCACGGATGTACCATCCTCCGGACATGTACTGACCCATTGTGAACTGAACAGAGTTAGTGGCAGAGCTACTTTTGTTTGTCCGAGACTCTGAAACTCTTACCTAACACCTTCACCCTACTTGCAATGTTCGTAGTTTCGGCTTTTTGTCAGCTACGAATTTCCTTTTTAATGTCACGTCGTGGATTCGGCGGAGCACCACATCGACAATTCTATTCTGCCGCATACAACTGTTGTTGTGGTTTTCAGTCCGCAGACTGGTTTGTTGCAGCTTTCCACAATACCCTAACCTGAACAAGCCTCTTCAACTCCACATAAGAACGGCAACCTACATCCATTTAAATTTGCTTACTGTATTCATCTCTTGGTCTCCCTCAGGGACTTTTCTCCAACACACTTCCCTCCAATGCTAAATTCACGATTCCTTGATGTCTCAGAATGTGTCTACATCTACATCATGTCCTACTAATCGATCCCTTCTTTTAGTCAAGGTATGCCAGAAATTCATTGTCTCCCCAATTCTGTTCAGTACCTCCTCACTAGCCATCTAACCTTTAACGTTCTTCTGAAGCATCACATTTCAAAAGCCTCCATCCTCTTCCTGTCTGAACTATTTATTTTCTATGTTTCACTTCCGTACAAGGCAACACTCCACACAAATGGCTCAGAAAAGATTTCCTTGCACTTATATTAATATTCGTTGTTAGCAAATTTCACTTCTTCGGAAATACTTTTCTTTCCTTTGGCATTCTACATTTCATATCAAATGTGCTCATCTATCATCTTCATTGTTTCTTTACCTAATGTTCAAATGTTTGTATAGCTTATGAGACTTAACTACGGGGTCATCAGTCCCTAAACTTACAAACTACTTATGAACTAGCTAATCCTAAGGACGGCACAAATATCCATGCCCGAGGGGGGATTCGAACCCCCGACCGTAGTGGCCGTGCAGACCCTGACCGAAGCGCCTCAATCTCCTCGGCCACCGCGGCCGGCTCTTTACCTAATCTAATTCCTCCAGCATCGCTTCATTTTCTTAGATTGCAATCCGTTGCCCTTGGTTTGCTCTTGATAATGTTCATCTCATGTGATCCTTTCAACACACAGTCCATTCCGTTGAAATGCTCTTCCAGATCCTCTTGTCTATGACAGAATCACAGTGTCATTAGAAAAACGCAGTGTTTTCATTCCTCTCCAAATATCATCTTGCTTTCCTTCACAGCTTGCTCAGTGTTGAAGTTGAATTACATTGCAGAAAAGTTATAACGCAGTCTTACTCCCTTCCCATTCAATGCTTCACTTTGATGCGCTTCTACTGTAATATCTGCTGTATGGTTTTTGTATCTGTTGTAAATAACCTTCCGTCCCTTGTATTTCCCCCTGCTGATTTCAGAATTTGAAAGAGTGTATTCCAGTCAACAAATTCAAAAGTTTTCTCCAATTCTACAAAAGCTAGAAATGTAGGTTTGCCTTTCCTTAATCTATCTTCCAAGATAAGTCTTAAGGTATTTCCTGCCATGTTCCCACATTTCTCCTGAATCCAAATTGTTCTTCCCCGAGGTCAGCTTATAATAGATTTTCCATTCTTTTGTAAATAATTCGTGTTAAAATTTTGCAACCATGACTTATTAAACTGATGGCCGCTTACGATAAAAAAATAAAAAAATAAATAAAATAAAAAATACAAATAAATATATTTACCACTTCTGTCATTAAATACTTTGGCTCTTGATTCTCGTTTTGTAATTCTATGGGACAAAACTGCTTTGGTCATAACTCCCTTGATTCTTAAGAGCCGTAATCGGTGCCAGCTTTGTGGTACTATGGGGAATGTCATTGATCACTTCCTGGAACTCGCTCGAGAATACATCGCTCGTCGTGTGTCTTTCGTTATAATTTATCCGACACATGTTACCCAGTTTGTACGTCAATGTCTCTGCGTGATTGTTCTAGTGGTGTCTTGCTGAGGCATAGATGGGTTAGAGGAAGTATCTACAGAGTGTCTCCTTCCATATCTGTGATCGATATTGTGGACCACTGTCGGATACGGTGTGCTCTACATGCCCACCTGCATCAGGATTTCACGGCAGAAGTTTTGCTTACTGTCCGTGCTCTCGCTTTCTGTAATGGCGTCAGTGTGACGTATTTTGAAAATGTTCAAATGTCTGTAAATCTATCGGACCAAACTGCGTGGTCATCAGGCCGTAGCTTACAAACTACGTAAACCTAGGTAAACTAACCTACGGGCAAACACAGACACCCATGCCCCAGGGAGGACTCGAACCTCCACGGCCAACAACCGTGCGCTCCGCAGCGAGACGCTTTAGACCGCTCGGCTACTCCACCGCGGCGACGTATTTTAAGGTCAACTCTTCTAATTTCTTTGGGCGGTATGTTTACCGTTAGATTATGATGTTAATTTGACGAGAATCTAAAACCAGACGAATGGATTTTTCTTGCTTTTCTACTACTGTTAGTGGGTTCTTGTCAGTTGATGTCACTGGTTTCATTATACCCTTCCTCCATCTTGTTTATCTCGTTGTAGGTTGCGTCTTCGTGTGCCAACGGAAGGGGATAAGGCGGCAGAAATAATTTCTTATGGTCTTCAACTCGAAATGCGTATATGAGGTCAGGAATTTCTCCTGTCTTTGGTAAGAATACTTCTGAATTTCCAGTAAGTACGTTAGGTAAATTTGTTTTGTCTTACGGTGATAAGGCCCCTAGACTTTCCACTACATTTTCGAGAGCTTGAGTAATTTTATTTCGAGTCTCATTTACTCCTCCCATGTAGGATTCATGGCTATGCCGTTTCGATGTTGACGAATCTTTTCCTTGGAAATTCGGGCTACACAGGTGCAGTATTACGCTGGTATCTTTGCTCTTGTTACTTGGTTTGCGAAATGGATTGTGGCTTTCCTATACTTGTGAAGAACCCCTAATCTCTTACTATGTCTAGGATAGCCATGTGTTCCATGAGGAAATCCATACCCAACAGTAACTCGATCGTGAGCATAGGTGCCATCATGGGGTTCATTCCCATTGGTGACCTTGCTACTGCAGAGTCATTCTGGTTTAGTGTGGTGTTGCACAAGTCCAAAGTGCGCGCCACCTACTTTCGCCGCGCGCCGCCATGCACGCACGGCGCGGCGTTCTTACGTCGTCAGCCACGAGCGCCCTCTGCTGCAACTCCGCTCGTGGCCACCACTGAACGACATCGTTCACTTGGGACTGAGATAGGAACCAGTTAAGACCTTCGGATTCAGATAGGCACCAGTGAAGACTTAGCTATCGGATAGGCACTAGGCAGGCCTCTAGCTCAACTATGTATCAGCTTTCTGCAGCAATGAACTTTGTAAAAGTTAAGTATTGTATAAATTCTGTGCAATATATATCTCGTTCTAATTTATTCTAGTGTTTCTAGTTTCTGCTGGGGTTGGAACACTTGCGCGGAGTGACACTTGCGCGGAGTGACACTTGCGCGGAACCCGGGACCCTTGGGGCGGCTAATCGCTTTTCCTGGGTACAGGCCCACCAAGAAGTCTAGCACTGCTGTTGTCAAGTTTCCACACTGTGAACATAACACGAAAATCAGTGAAATTGCACAACTCTTTCAAGCTGAAGAGCAATATAGTGACTTGTTCTAACTACATATTAATCCGTTGAGTGTTCCTCCTGTAAACAAAAAGATATTTTAATAGTGATAATGTTTTTGAGAGTTAGTCTCTGCTACTGCAAGACTATGACTTTCCACAGTCATACCTCCTAAAATCATATTATTCAGAACACTAAGCATATCAAGACACCTGCACAAGCAATAAATATATTAGGCATCCTGCACAGATACGTTGATGTAAATGACTATGTAGTTAACCCCACTATCACGCAACTTCCATCTCTTTAAAAATAGCTACTATGCTTTTTAATAGGAGATGCAACCTTAAACCTTCGATTAAAAAAGCGTTAATAATAAGTCAATGAGTATTTTACATACTTAAAGCGTTTATTCGTAGACCCCAAAACGATTTGGCTGTATTCGAATTACAAATACATCTAAGAAATATATGAAATACGGAATGTGTAAGGGAATGTCACACACCGAAAAATGCTAAATTCTATTTTCCATCACCGTCATATAGAACCATTTTTCCTCCGAACTTGGCATAAACCAACAGGGAGAAACAAGTTGCAAGACTTCCAGGAAAAATGAAGCGAAATTGGCAGCCAATAGTTGGTTATAAATTACATTGCCTGTTAACTGTATAAATTACGGAATACGCGGAAATACTGTTCAGTACAGTCAAAAAGGTCTAAGGTAATAGGCAGTGGTTTACAATCAGATATCCGTATCACGCTCCTCCTCAAGAAGTCTGTGTGAAGATTTATATTCAGAACATTCAAGAAAAAGGTGTTGAAACTATAAGAACCAGCTCATTTACTCAGGAAGGGAAAACGTTATGGTGCCCGTAAATTTGAATGGCTGTATCTCTTCTAGTAACATTTAATTTTTGATAAAATGTTAAAATCCAATAAACCAGAATTTTGTTTTTCTAAACTCAGTGCCAACTTTTTTTTGTCGAAATTTTTGCAGGAAGTAGTCTTGACGTGATTTCATACTTCTATGCATTAATATTATCAAACATGTAATTTGTGTCACAAACTGCGCGACCGGTCCGGTCGGAGGTTCGAGTTCTTCCTCGGACATAGGTATGTTTGTTTGTACTTTGCCTAAGTTATTTTAAGTAAGGTTAAGTAGTGTGTGAGTCTAGCGACCAATGATCTAAGTAGTTTGGCCGCATAAGACTACACGTATACACGTAATTTATTTATTTCATAACCACATTTAAGTACTAATAATTAAAGAAACTTAAAAGAGAAATTTGAAGTAAACACTGAAAACAAATGATTGATATTTCTCATGAGAAGAATGCACACAACCGTTGTCTTATGTCTTGTGAATGTACCTACAAATTCTGTCATATGAAAATTGTAGTGAGAGTCCCAAATATGTTTTTCTGTAATAACATTAAAAACATATTAAAAATTCAGAACTCGAAAATTAGTGAAGTTTTGGACTTGAAGCGTTTTGTGTTGCTACATCATTACATAGTAGACACGATTTTAAAATTTGGTTGCTATCGCCAAAGTAGACGAAACGTTAAATTTTTTGGTGTAATCTTCGCCATGTAGACTGTATGTTGTAGAAGTCTACGTCGAACCTAATCATACCTCTGAGGAGAGAACGTTGTTTGCACTTCTCCTGCGTTTCCAGTCGGCTGTGCTGTGCTACGTAACGACATCGTACCGTACCACTTTACCGAGAGCTATATATGTGTTGGTGTGATGTCTGTTTTTTCGAAATAAGGCATCACACCAATATATGTATCATTTAGACACAAAGATTCTGGGTTCTGGTTTCATCGCTAACGCGATTAACAACGTTAGACCTCGTGTGTAAACAAAATGTTCAAATTTTTGTATAGTGTATGGGACTTAACTACGGGGTCATCAGTCCCTAAACTTACAAACTACTTATGAACTACTTACGAACTAGGACGGCACAAATATCCATGCCCGAGGGGGGATTAGAACCCCCGACCGTAGTGGCCGTGCAGACCGTGACTGGAGCGCCTTAGTCTCCTCGCCCACCGCGGCCGGCGTGTGTAAACACTTAAAGGTTATGAGTGCCACTGGAAAAATGCATAAGTAACACCTGTTGTTTGAGACTTGAAGATGACCTGAAATTAGCCGAAATCGATATCTCATAATAAACATAAGGTTTAGCTGTCTATATTTCATAATGCTATTCCTAACATATTTAAAAGCTGCTCAAAACCACCTACAAAAACATTTATAATGAGATTGTATATAATTACACGATCAAATTGTGTTTTAGTTATTTGTAGTAATACACCCAAAGATCTGCCCTTGCTTTTAGTGCCTTGATCAGCTGTTTATTTTTAGAGGTATTACTAGGGACAGGAAAAATTCACATTTGCGATAAATGCGAATATAGATGCGAATTCTGACTCAAAATGCAGTAAATCCGAAATTGTAGTTGCGCTCAATTCCGATTTCATCACATTCCTCTTCACATGGTGCTGTATTGTAAATCGAGTGATATTTGTATGACATGTTATCTCCCTGTTGAATGAGGCGTGATATCTCCGGGCCGTTACTACTGCTCCACCTCGCTCGGTGGGCCTTTCCCTGAATACGGCACAGGTAGCGGCTGGAGGGCGAGGAGTAGGGGTGGTGTATCCCTACTTCTGGAACACCCTGTTCACTACCTGCAGCGTCCGGGTCTCCGCGCAAGTGTCTACAAATTCCCTTTCCGCGCAAGTGTCACTCCGCGCAAGTGTCACAAACTCGTTTCTGCTGTCCTACTGGCTGCTCACCTCCGTACCTGCACAAGCGTGCTACCTTTATTCCTGTGTCGGTTTTCCTACTCGGCCACCGACACCTACGACGGAAACGAGACACAAAATTTAGTTTCCCTCAACATGGGCATTGGCCACAAGTGATCTTGGCATTTACGGTAGACAGAAATTGTCGAAATTTGACTTCCCCTGTCCAAATGTGTGGAAATTCGCTTTTCCTATTGTCAAATTATTGATCGGGTGTACCTCTTGTCTGAGATTGCGATCTCTTCTTTATTGAGCATGTTTATAATAGCAACATACTCAAGTAAGTACTTCGCAATTTATCTGAGTGGTTCTGTGTGAGTCAGACTCATCGATTCAGCCAGTTGTCAATTTCTGTCTCCGCTATGGATGCGACATTCGGAGGGTGTGTCTTCCCCTAGTTGGCACGGTGGGCTACTTGCCCCACGTTCTTCTCAGTTTCTTCTGTCGTGTTGAGTGCCTATAATTATTGTTCAAACCGTTGCAGATTCTGCGGTGGACTCCAGTTCCTGTCTCCCTGCTTCTTAAAGCCTTGTCTCCCATTATTCCTGTTGTTGTGCTAGTTAGATTGTGGCGAATATTTTTGCCTTGATTGATTGTCGTTTTCGTATTGTGATTGATGGTTTCTGTCATGATTTTCCTTCCAACTTTTACTTACAAACTCTGCTTCCCAGACCATCAATTCTTCTAATGTTCCATTACACTTTTTTATGAGGCAACGTTGATCCTCTTTGATTTAACATTGTCTCTATATGGTCTATTGAGGAATCTGTTCTTCTTTAATATTGATTCACGGAACTTTACTGGATTTTTAAATCCCAAGGGTTCTTGTGACCAATATATTGCCAAGAATGTCTTACGAAACTGCTCATAATGCTGGCGGGTTTCTTCTGGCACAGATCGTATTTGTTCGGTAATGCAACATTGCATGCGCCTGCACACAAGTTCTAACCTGTACTGCACAGTCCAGGCTGCTCGTAATACATTGTCGCACTGCGCATTAAATGAGTTTGGATTAAGCACATTAGTAGTATGGTAATGCCACTCCGGGGCAAGCTTAGAATTGCTCCCCGAGATGGTGCTCTGGGGAAAACCCTACCCAGACAATGGCGCTCTTCCATGCCAGGATACCGCTTGGATGATTGACAGCTAAAATGAATTATTGATATCTAACATGAAATTGCAATATCGTGTACAATAGATTGCATCTTTCTCCCCACCCTCACTTAACGACAGGTTAAAGCTGACATGACAGCCGCCACCCCTGATAGTTCTCATTTGGAAAGGGAAAAGATGGGGTTTAACAGCTTTTATATATTTCTAGCATGTCATGTTGACCACAACTGCTTAATTTATTAGCTCAGAGCTACCGGTTTCGGTTAATACACCATTATCAAGTGCCAGCAGAGCTTAACCAATTGCTTAACAAGTTTTTCAATTTTCTAACATGACTTTCTTAAGCAACTGGCTAAGCTCTGCTGGTGCTTGATAATGGTGTATTAACTGAAACTGGTAGCTTTCAGCTAATAAATTAAGTAGCTATGAACAATATGTCATTCTACCAAATTTCTCATTTGAGCAAACACCATCCCCACTGCCAGTCCCAGACAGCATACTACTTCGACCACCAGAACACTACTCTTTTTCTCAGTTGTTTTGCATAGTTCAGCATTTATCTCCACTACCCCCCTCCCCCCCCCCCACTATAACACCCTTCACACGAGAGACCACCACCTCCACCATTGCCCCTACGTTGGTGGGAGAATCAAAATATACTTTGAAATTTTGAATTTCACTTACTTGCTATTTGCCACAATCAAAATTATTATTATAATTTTCACCACTGTAATGTGTCACCACCTTGATATGCAAGTGAGAGAATCGATAAAAATCTCCTACTTACATTAGGAGTTATTTTTTTAAACAATTATCAACTACATCAAAGTTTTTGGGGAATTATGTGTGCATAATCTCTGCCCAAAATGTTCATTTGTGACCTACCGTCCCGGGCAAGACTACATGGGGTACAGTGGGGCTATAAGAATAATTTCAACTTATATAAAATTTCTCTGGAAGATTATTAATTTAATTTTTACTTTAAGCATTTTCTGTGACTTCTATGGGTATACACATCATATTGATGAAAGAGAGTTGTTCATGATTGTCAAATATTTGTGTTATGATGTTATTCTATTTACTCACCCAATTGCACAAATGGGTTATGGGCAGATGCACAACTAAAGGTTAGCTTAAAATTCGCTAATTGATATTTAATACTTATTACAATAGTAATTTTACATTAATTTAATGTAGCCCTTGTAAAATGTTTCTGTTCTCGTAAATCGCCTGCAGTGTTCACAGACAAACTGCATACGACATCTCACACTGACACAGTATTCATGGTAGCAGGAGGTACATGTTTGTCGTTGTATCCATTCAAGTTTATCTTCATCTGCAATGTGTGACCGTTTCTCCTGGTGGAATACTCATTTCCGTCCCATTGCCTCATATTCAGAATCATTTAAAGGCACAATATTGTCAACATGTTTTGGTAAAAATTAATTACTTTATACGTTTATTTTTGATAAAATCGGCACAAACTTGTATATGGCACTCAATAAGTTTTACTGGCTTCTAGTAGTGATGTTCCTTTCATCACTACTTCAACTGCCTCCTTCATCGACCCCTGTCCCATTCCATTCTGCCTCCTCTCCATTTATAGGTCCTTACCATCTGAAGAAAATGAAGGAATACTTACAATAGTATTACAAAACGGAAAATCTTTAGTAAATGCACTTTACCCCATCTCCAATCAGTTTTTCACCACTATTCATTAAACCCCATTCTTATTCAAAACCCAAAAGTATAATTAAACACTATTGTGAAGTAGTTCCCCAATGCACTAACAGATGGCAACACAAGCCACCAATTAGGCGTAGGGGGACCCATTATCATGCCTCAACTTCATTTCATGGCTTTCATTGCTTACAAAGTACAGGAAATCCCTAGAGAATACCATGACAATTTTAGAAACCGTGCAATGAGCAGTTGTGAGCCACTTAGTTTGTACACTTTAAACAAATCTTGCGTAAATGTCTGAAGCCATAAAAGGAAGTGGACATATTCACTGGATAGACAAAACCTCCTACAACAAGAAACACTCACATAATGATGTCTCCACTTTGTTCAAAATGTTCAAATGTTTGTAAATCTATCGGACCAAACTGCGTGGCCATCAGTCCGTAGCTTACAAACTACTTAAACCTAGGTAAACTTATCTAAGGACAAACACACACACCCATGCCCCAGGGAGGACTCGAACCTCCACGGCGAGCAACCTCGCGCTCCGCAGCAAGACGCTTTAGACCGCTCGGCTACTCCACTGCAGTTCTCCACTTTGTTGTTGTTGTGGCACAGGTGCAAAAGCTTACAACTACTCATGTAGCCCCTATATTCAATTGGATCCGCTGTACCCTGCTACAGGTTAGTAATTTCATGTCATATTGCATATAAAATTGCATGCACATATATATGAGATGTAAAGAAAGTCATTTGTAAAAGCATATGCACATACATTAATTGATCTATCTTTGTATATGTTCAGGTGTATCAAGGCCGTTATTGCGGCCAGAGGTGGTTATTCTGGGTACTGATTTCTCAGGGTCTATGCACCCAAATCGCGTGAAAGTGTAATCACATTTCAGTTCAAGTATATTTGTCCAATGAATATCCGTTTATCATCTGCATTTCTTCTTGGTGAAGGAATTTTAATGGCCAGTTGTGTAACTTTGAAAATGTATACGTTCTTCACTGAAGTTGTTCTCTTTGTCGGAATTATACACGGCTCTAAGTTTCTCTGGGGCATCGTAAATTTGAACAGTTTCTAATTCGGTAATATTTTAGCGAAATGAAAATCTGGATCCATATTTTTTGTAGACACTGACTTTCTTCTGTAACCCATCCTGAAGATACGATGTTTCTATTCTCCTCCAGATATCAACAGTATCTGATTTTCTTCTTCTTCAGAACATTTCGATTCTTCTTCTGAGTCAGCTGAATCATCAAAGAATCTCTTGCGTTTAATTTGACGTTTTCCTTTTTGATTTTTAGCTGCTGACGCAGGGGGGGGGGGGGGGACTGAATCCGAATTCCTAATCTCCATATGTTTCTTTTCAGTTGAATCCTTGTGAACTGAAAAAGACGTTGAAGCTCAGCTAAAAACATTGCAAAAAAGTTGAAATGTCTACATCCTCAGCTTGCAGATATTTTATTAATGTAGCTGTGATCAACATGACATTCTACAAATTTCTTGTAAGGTGGGAGACGTAGTTGAACTATTTTATTCTGACCTTTATGTACTTCATCTTTCTCTATGGGCTAATTCTTAGTTTATTTGTTTAATGGTGTATAAAGAGTGGAAAACTGGCAGATTGAAATAAAGCAGAGACAAGGACGTCTTTATTGATAAGTGAAAATGAGAATACAAAAAAGAAACACATGTTGCTATTTAAATAAACATGGTTAAGCATTCGGAAGTACATATAGGCAGTGTAAGACACAAAATAAGTATTCGTCTACAGAACTGAAAATCACACGTTGAACATAGAATGTTACTGTTAGTACTTAGTAGGGCCTCCTTTCCTCTTTATAATCGCTTGCATTCTTCTTGGCATGGATTTCACCAGAGATTCTGTTGTTTGCACTGTAATTTTTCGCCATTCCTCTTGCAGAGCGTTCTGTAGATCATTTCTACTGGATATCTGACGATTCCTGGTGTTTTTGTCGAGTAAATGCCACAAATTCTCTATAGAATTGTCGGGGGATTGCGGTGGTGTCTGCATCCAGTGGGGCGTGTTATACAACAGCCACAGCTTTGTGTCTAGAGCAGTATGTTTTGGATCATTATCTTGTGTGAAAATATAATCCCCATTAAGACTCATATGATTCACACTACTGGACAGATGTGTTTCTGAGATATTTATGTAGATCTTGTGGTCCATAATGCCATCAATAAAACACAAATCATTTGCACTCATGCACCCCCACACACGTACTGAACCTCCTCCATGTTTAACTGAGGCTGTCATATTTCTCTCTTCAAGTTCACAATTCTTTTTTCTCCACACTGTTACTCGCCCATTAGACTTAAACAGCTAAAATCGACTCTCATCCGTAAATACAACCTTCTTCCAGAAATCAAACCCTGCTAATTTATGTTCTCTTGCAAATGCAAGTCGCTTTTTCTGTTGATTTTACTGATGTATGATTTTCTACGGGCTGTTCGGCCTCCATACCCAGCTTCATGAAGCGTATTTCTTACAGTCCGTGCTGAAACAGACCTTCCTGTACGCACATGAAAAGCAGAAGCAAGTTGTGGAGCGCTCAGTTTCGGATTTTTTATGACTTCTCGAAGAAGCTGTCGTTTCTCCATCTTGGACAGAACTGCAGGACGACCATTTCGTGATTTGTTTTTGTACTTTTTACTCTGATTAATCCTGTATATAATGCTCTTCACTGTACTGGTAGGTCTACAGACTGTTTCTGCGATTTCTTAAAAACAAATTACTTGTCGAAACAACCTGACGCAAATTTCTCTCTCTTCCTTTGCAGTTTCGCAAAGTTTTCTACCCATATAACGTAAATATCACTCAACGGCTTTCAGACCGGAGAGACAGCTATTCACTGTGCTGGATGGAACGCAACTGCATAACGAACGCGAGAGGGGCGTGTATCAGAGCGGCCCGATACCACAGACGTTGCTTACTAGACGAATACTTGTTTGACGTCCATTGAGACGTGATTTTAAATAGTGTGTATTTGTTAACAAATTCAGCGACATATGAACCATAATCAGACTTTAAGAAAAATGTAATAATCCCTATTCCAAAGAAATCAGGCGCAGACAGGTGTGAAAATTACAGAACCATCAGTTTGATAAGTCATGGTTGCAAAACTCTAACACGAATTATCTACAGGATAATGGAAAAGCTGGTAGAAGCTGACCTCGGGGAAGATCAGTTTGGATTCAGGAGGAACGTAGGAACCAGGGAGGCAATACTCACTTTACGTCTTATCTTAGAAGATAGATTAAGGAAAGGCAAACCTACATTTTTAGCTTTTGTAGATTTGGAGAAGGATTTTGACAATGTTGACTGGAATACACTCTTTCAAATTATGAAGTCAGCAGGGGTAAAATATACGGAAGGAGACTTATTTACAACTTGTACAAAAGCCAGACTGAAGTTATTAGACTCGAAGGGCACGAAAGGGAAGCATCAGTTGGGAAGGGGGTAAGACAGGGTTGTAGCCTTTCTCCGATGTTATTCAATTTGTACATCGAGCAGGCGGTGAAGGAAAGCAAGGAAAAATTTGGAATAGGGATGAAAGTTCAGGGGGAAGAAATAAAAACATTGCGTTTTGCTGATGACATTGTAATTCTGTCAGAAACAGCAAAGGACCTGGAAGAGCAGTTGAATGGAATGGACAGTGTGTTGAAGAGAGCGTATAAAATGAACATTAACAAGAGCAAAACAAAGATAATGGAATGCGGTCTTAGAAAGTCAGGCGATGCTGAAGGAATTAGATTAAGTAACGAAACAATGAAGGTGGTAATTGAGTTTTGTTACTTGGGTAGTAAAATAACCTGCGATGGTCGCAGTACAGAGGATATAAAATGCAGAATGGCAATGGGAAGAAAAGCATTTTTGAAAAAGAGAAATTTGCTAACATCGAATATTAATTTAAGGGTAAAGAAGTCTTTTCTGAAGGCATTTGTGTGGAGTGTTGCCTTGTACGGGAGTGAAACATGGACGATTAACAGTGCGGACAGGAAGAGAATAGAGGCTTTTGAAATGTGGTGCAACAGAAGAATGCTGAAGATTAGGTGGGTAGATCGCGTAACTAACGAAGAGGTTCTGAACAGAATTGGCGAGAAAAGGATTTTTTGGCATCCCTTGAGTAAAAGAAGGGATCGCTTGGTAGGACACTTTCTTAGGCATCGAGAAATCGTAAATTTAGCATTGGAGGGAAGTGTGTGGGGTAAAAATCGCAAAGAGACGCATATAGTAGGCCGATTCAAATGGATGTAGGTTGCCGTTCTTATGAGGAGATGAAAAGGCTTGCTCAGGATAGTGTAGGGTGGAGAGCTGCATCAAACGAGTCGCCGGACTGAAGACCATAACAACAATGAACCATAAATAGCGTTTTATTTCCAAGTGGAGAAATCAACCAATTTAAGGAAATAGTTATTATTCATTTCGCAGCTATGTTTGTATGACTGCGCGCATTGTAGTCTATGCGCCACGGTCGGACGAATACTTTGTGGAGTCACTGTACTTCACGGCCGCAGTGGCCGAGTGGTCTGCGGCGCGCCAGTCACAGTCTGCACGGCCACTACGGTCGAGAGTTCGAATCCCCCCTTGGGCATGGATGTTTGTGTCATCTTTAGTGTAAGGCCGGTATTACACTATCAAATTATTGGACAAAGAATTGGACGAAAAAATTGGATGAAATATTGGTCATATTTTTTGACAAAGAAATTGGATGAAACGCAAAAGGGGGTATTACACTATCATCCAATATTTTGTCAACTTTGCTTCAAAATTGTGGTGTAATGCTCAGCTATTGTTTATACTACAGTTGCGTTGTGTGTGCATTTAGAAGAGAAGGAGGGAAAAAAGAAAAGTAAACGCACTTGTATGAAACCGTGGATGAAATATTGGTCATATTTTTTGACAAAGAAATTGGATGAAACGCAAAAGGGGGTATTACACTATCATCCAATATTTTGTCAAATTTGCTTCAAAATGGTGGTGTAATGCTCAGCTATTGTTTATACTACAGTTGCGTTGTGTGTGCATTTAGAAGAGAAGGAGGGAAAAAAGAAAAGTAAACGCACTTGTATGAAACCGTGGGTGTCAGAGCGAGATAAATAAAATTTGTTACGGGGCTGCGAGGATTTTCCTTTTTTATGCAGTCGGCAGAACAGCCAGGCCGCTCACTGCTAATTATTTTGTCGCTCTTCATCCTTCATAGTTTGCAATAGAGTAACAAAAATGCTGACTCAAACAGTGTATACGAATAAGATAAAGCAAGTTTCATTAAATAACGTTTTAAATGTAAAATGTGAGCACTGACAAAGAGGATAATCTAAATTGTTTATGACGTTATTAACAACGTAAGGGGAAACATTGCTGATAAAGTAAATAGGCTCTATTTATTTCCTTACAAAAATTGGATGACGTATTTATATGTACATAGATTCGCTTCCAAACAGATGTCGATGTTTTGAAAGTTCTTTCATTTCCCAGAGCTTAGCACACCACGTTACCAAAATCATACATTCTAAAATTTGCTTCGGCCGAATTAAGATTTAGGCGTATTACTTCAATTCCGATAGTATATAATGACTTTTATACATCACGGATTGTAACTCAACCGCCGGCCGCGGTGGCCGAGGTGACTGAGGCGCTCCAGTCACGGTCAGCACGGCCACTACGGTCGGGGGTTCGAATCCCCCCTCGGGCATGGATATTTGTGCCGTCCTAGTTCGTAAGTAGTTCATAAGTAGTTTGTAAGTTTAGGGACTGATGACCCCGTAGTTAAGTCCCATAAGCTTAACAAACATTTGAACATTTTTGTAACTCAACCTCACTTTCGCCGCAGGGAATAGGGCTACGCAAATTGACGTGACGGACAGTGTGAATTGGCCTTGTCGCCTGTTATACAACGCTCCATCTGATTTTTTTTTTTTTTTTTTGTGTTGTTGCTAGAAAACACTACACAAACATTCCACTACTAGCCATGTTTACGAATACGAACGTTATGTCCAAGTAATGTCAGATATTTTAAACATGGCTGCAATTCAGCAACGGTGGAACAACAATCCAAGAGTCAACACAGTTTCAGCAACAGTTTATGCAACTGGTCGGCTGAAACTGTGTTGACTCTTGGATTAATGTCAGATATTTAACCTCCAAATAAAACAGCTGTAGTGGCAAGAAAGCTGTATACTACTAGCGCTCCAAGCGGTCACATTTCTTACTGCAGGACTCAGATGACGAGCGATTTCTTTGATCAAATCTAGGCCGAGGCCTAGATTGGATGAAATATTGGACGATGTTCCCTTTACACTACGTCCAATTTTTCTTTGTCCAATTCTTTGACAAATAATTTGATAGTGTAATACCGGCCTAAGCTAGTTGATAATTTGTTAGTAAGTTTAGGGACATGTCCCTTAAGCTTGAGCCACCTGCAGCCCGGCGTCTTGTTTACTGCTGCCTCCGCACCGTGACGTCACGCCTCCCGCTGCGCCTGTGCCTGTCCGTGTCTGTACACAGCTCGCTGCTGCTGCCGCTGCTGCTGGGTTACGCAACACGCACGAGACCTGCTCGTGACAGCGCTGTGCCAGTGGAAAGGAGGGGAGGCGTAACACTCCTGTCAGCTACCGGCCGCCATATGTTCGGAAGGCCAAACGAAGAACGTCTGCCGCTGGAATACATCTTCCACGTCATCCTACCGCACTGTCAACGACTAGCTACAAAATGTTCAAAAGTTTGTGGTGGTGGTGGTTTTTGAAAGGGACTAAACATCAACGGTTAAGAGTCCCTTGTTCCAGTCTTAGAGCTAAAACATTGTGTTAAGCGTTTCGTAGCATATGCTTTAAAACGTCAAAGTTTAAAAGGAACATGTAAAAACGAAGAAAGGATCCACATAAATACGAAGAATGGATTAAAGTACTGGAACAGGATAGCAGTGTTTTTGCTGGGTGATCACATAAATATCACATCCAGCCACTCTGGTACACATTAAAACACCTGCCTAATAGACTTAGGCAAGCGGAGAACAGATAAATGACAGACACACGAGATAAATGGATCGGTACAGTCCACATTCAGGAATAAAATTTAAAACACTGTCAAATGTTCGTAAATCTACCGGAGCAAACTGCGTGGTCATCAGTCCGTAGCTTACAAACTACTTAAACCTAGGTAAACTAACGTAAGGACAAACACACACACCCATGCCCCACGGAGGACTCGAACCTCCACGGCGAGCAACCGCGCTCTCTGCAGCGAGGTGCTTTAGGACTAGCTACAGTTTGCCACCAATAGGCCTATTAACCCTCGTATTGATTGATTCTGCTGTCGGTTCTTGGTAAAACATTTCAAATTAAATAATTGAACACTTGTTATTGCTTTGTTTCACAAAA
The DNA here is from genome assembly GCA_026315105.1 of Locusta migratoria. Lineage (NCBI taxonomy): Eukaryota > Metazoa > Arthropoda > Insecta > Orthoptera > Acrididae > Locusta > Locusta migratoria. Next base: position 372,326,025 of record CM048750.1, read on the forward strand.
CTTTATTTTTACGGCCTAGGATTCGGGTTATGAGCCCATTTTCAAGTACTTTACTGGTTCCTAAGTTGTTACACCAGTGAAGAAAAACCATTATGTTGCTACAGGTCTCTGCTTATCGATTTTAACATGGGATGAATATACTTTTACCTTGCAATTTAAGAACTATTTCACTTCAATTACCTTATTAGAATAACCATAATTATCTATTGTTGTTGTTGTTGTTGTGGTCTTCAGTCCGCAGACTGGTTTGATGCAGCTCTCCACGCTACCCTGTCCTGTGCAAGTCTCTTCATCTGAGAATACGTACGGCAACCTACATCCTTTTGAATCTGCTTACTATATTCGTCCCTCGGTCTCCCTCCACGATTTTTACCCCACACGCATCCTTCTAATGCTAAGTTGACAATTCATTGATGTCTCAGAATGTGTCCAACCAATCTATCCCTTCTCTTAGGCAGGATATGCCAGAAACTCCTTTTTTTCCCGATTCGGTAAAGCACCTCCTCATTAGTTACATGATCTACCCATCTAATCTTCATCATTCGTCTGTAGCACCACATTTCAAAGGCTTCTATCATCTTTTTATCTGAACTCCTTATCGTTCACGTTTCACTCCCATACAATGCTACACTCCAGACAAATGCTTTCAGAAAGGACTTCCTAACACTTACATTAATATTGGACGTTAACAAGTTTCGCTTCTTTAGAAACGCTTTTCTTCCCATAGCCATTCTGCATTTTTATCTTCTTCGGCCATCACAAGTTATCTTGCTACCCAAATAACAAAATTCATCTACTACTTTTATTGTCTCATTTACCTAATCTGATTTTCTGACATTCCATACCATTACCTTCGTTTTACTCTTGTTAATGTTCATCTTATATCTTCCCTTCAAGACATTGTTTATCCCATTCAGTTACTCTTCCACATCTTTTGCGATCTCTGACAGAGTCTCTATGTCATCAGCAAACCGCAATGTTTTTATTTCTTCTCCCTGTACTTTAATGCCCTCTCCAAATTTCTCCTTCCATTCCTTCACTACCTGCTCAATGTACAGATTGAATAACATTGGGGAAAGGCTAAAACCCTGTCTTACTCCCTTCCCAACCTCTGCGTCCCTTTCTTGCCCTTCGACTCTAATAACCGCTGTCTGGTTTTTGTATAAGTTGAATATAACTCTTCACTCCCTATATTTTACCCCTGATACCTTCAGAATTTGGAAGAGCGTCTTCCAGTCGACATTGTCAAAAGCTTTCTCCAAATCGACAACCGCTAAAAATGTAGGTTTGCCTTTCCTTAGCCTATCTTCTAAGATAAGTCGTAATGTGAGTATTGCCTCCCGTGTTCCTACATTTTTCCTAAATCCAAACAGATCTACCCCGAGGTCGTATTCCACAAGTTTTTCCATTCGTCTGTAAACAATTCGTGTTAGTATTTTGCACCCATGACTTATTAAACTGATAGTTCTGTAATCTTCACACTTGTCTGCACTTGCTTTCTTTGGAATTGGAATTACAATATTCTTCTTGAAGTCGGAGGGTATTTCCCCTGTCTCATACATCTTGCACACTAGGTGATACAATTTTTTCACGACTGGCTCACGTAACGACATCAGCAGTTCAGACGAAATATCATCCACTCCGGGGGCCTTGTTTCGACTCAAGCACCGAAACACACATCATTATAGGCAGCGAAAGTTGGCTCAAGCCGGAAATAAGTTCAGAAGAAGTATTTGCAAGAGATCTATCGGTGTTCAGAAAGGATAGATTAAACAAAATAGGTGGGGGCGTGTTTGTCGCCGTCAAAAGTAGTATTTCATTTAGCGAAGTTGAAGTTGATAGTTCGTGCGAGCTATTATGGGTAGAGGTTGTACCCGAAAATCGTAAGAAGTTAATAATCGGTTCCTTTTACTGGCCTCCCGACTCTGACGATACAATAGCAGAAAGGTTCAAAGAAAACCTGAGTCTAATTACAAAAACGTACCCGACTCACACGATAATAGTAGGTGGTGATTTTAATTTACCCTCGATCTGTTGGCGAAATTATATTTTCGAATCAGCAGGTAGGCATAAAACATCGTCCGAAATTGTACTCAACGCATTAGTTCATGAGCCAACTAGAATTGTAAATGGATGTGAAAACACACTTGATCTCTTAGCAACAAATAATCCTGAGCTCATAACGAGCATCAAAACGGATACAGGTATTAGTGATCACAGAGCTGTCGTAGCGAAATTGAATATCGAAAGTCCCAAAGTTACTAAAAATAAACGCAAAGTATATTTGTTCAGGAAAGCAGATAGAAACAAAATACATTGCTTCTTGAAAGCCAGCATCCACTCGTTTCTAACACTAAACGTAGGTGTAGACCAGATGTGGCTCAAATTCATAGAAATGGTATCGACAGCAATTGAAAGTTTTATACCTAATAAATTAATAAAAGAAGGAGGCAATCCCCCTTGGTACACAAAACAGGTCAGGACACTGTTGCAAAAGCAAAGGAAAAGGCATACTAAATTTAAACGAACACGAAATCCCCAGGATTTGCGATCGTACTCAGAAGCTCGAAATTTAGCGAGGATTTCAATGCGATATGCCTACAATATTTATCACAACGAAACTCTTTCTCGTAATTATACTCGGGGCAAATCACAAACAATACCTTCACTACGTGATAGTAATGGCGATCCTGTCAATGACAGCGCTACTAAAGCAGAGTTACTAAACTTAGCTTTTAGAAACTCATTCACCAAAGAAGACGAAACCAATATTCCAGATTTCGAATTACGAACAGATGCCGTAATGAGTAACGTAGAAGTAGATATCATCGGAGTACTGCAGCAACTAAAATCACTTAACAAGAACAAGTTTTCTGGTCCGAATTGTATACCCATTAGATTTCTATCTGATTATGCTGAAGCGATAGCTCCTTACTTAACAGTCATATACAACCGCTCTCTCATAGAAGGATCTGTACCAAAAGATTGGAAAGTTGCACAGGTCACACCTATATTCAAGAAAGGCAGTAGGAGTAACCCACTAAACTACAGGCCTATTTCATTGACGTCAATCTGCAACAGGGTTTTGGAACATATCCTGTATTCAAATATTATGAATTATCTCGAACAGAACGATCTATTGACCCAAGGTCAACACGGATTTAGAAAATATCGTTCATGCGAAACTTAACTAGCTCTTTATTCACACGAAGTGATGGGTGCCATCGACAAAGGTTCGCAAATCGATTCCGTAGTTCTTGATTTCCAGAAAGCTTTTGACACCGTACCTCACAAACGGCTTTTAATCAAATTGCGTGGTTATGGTATATCGCCCCAAATTTGCGATTGGATAGGGGATTTCTTGTCAGAGAGGACACAGTTCGTAGTAATCGATGGTAAGGCATCGACTAAAACAGAGGTGATATCGGGCGTTCCACAGGGTAGTGTTATTGGTCCTCTGCTATTCCTTATTTACATAAACGATTTAGAGGAAAACCTAAGTAGCTCTCTTAGGTTGTTTGCAGATGACGCCGTCATTTACCGTCTAGTAAAATCATCTGAAGATCAAAACCAACTGCAGAACGATCTGAATAAGATATCAGTATGGTGTAAAAATTGGCAATTGACTCTAAATAATGAGAAGTGTGAAGTCGTCCACATGAGTACGAAAAGAAATCCGTTAAACTTTGTTAACAACATAAATCAATCAAATGTGAAGGCCGTAAACTCCACAAAATACCTAGGAATTACTATTACTTCAGACCTAAAGTGGAAAGAACACGTAGATAATATCGTGGGAAAGGCGAACCAGAGACTGCGTTTTATTGGCAGAACCCTTAAAAGATGCAACAGAACTACTAAAGAAACTGCATACACTGCGCTTGTCCGTCCATTTTTGGAATATTGCAGCCCAGTGTGGGATCCTTATCAGGTGGGTTTGACGGAGGACATCGAAAGAGTCCAAAGAAGGGCAGCTCGTTTCGTATTGTCACGATACAGGCGAGACAGCGTTACGGAAATGATACAGGATCTGGGATGGGAATCATTACAACAACGGCGCTTATCGCTGCGTCGTGGGCTACTTGCGAAACTCTAATCGCCAACATTCTTCTCCGAATGCGAAAGTATATTGTTGACTCCCACTTACATAGGTAGAAATGATCATCAGAATAAAATAAGAGAAATCAGAGCTCGAACAGAGAGATTCAGGTGTTCTTTCTTCCCGCGCGCTATTCGAGAATGGAATGGGAGATAAATAGTAGAATTGTGGTTCGATGAACCCTCTGCCAGGCACTTAAATTTGATTTGCAGAGTATCCCATGTAGATGTAGATGTAGCGCTCTGTCAAATTCTTCTCGCAGTATCATATCTCCTAGGTCAACTTCCTCCACATCGTTTTCCATTTCTAGAATACTGCCTTCAAGTTTATTTCCTTTGTGTAGGCCCTATATATACTCCCTCCACAGTTCATCTTTCCCCTCTTTGCTTAGTACTGGTTTTCCGTCTGAGTTCTTGATATTCATACAGTTGCTTCTCTCGTCTATTTTACTGACATTATATTTAATGATGTTATTTATTACTGAAATTACTAATCATTATTCTACCCCGAAAAAAATGAACAGTTTATTGTGCAAGACCTGGCCGATGGCCGCCTCAGGTTATATTGTTATTATCACTATGTGGAAGTTACTCATAATGTAAAAGAGGTGAATAATTGAATTCTGTCTGTTCATTCAGTATCAAATTTGAGGCTGTGCGCATCTGTTTTTTAATTTCCAAAATTTCTAGTTGCACCTTTTCCTTCTACATGTAAGACTTTTACATCTATGACGTATTTGTGCTCTTGTTCTAAGCAGCGGTAGGAAAAAGTCAGAATCTGGCTTTCTTAATCTCCAACTCCTGTGGTGTTCCCTAAGCCTAGTACAACTTGAACGACCTGTTGTCCTAAATAACAGGACTGGCACTCTTTACAACTGATTTTATATACACCACTGTCCATAATGGCTGGCTGTTTTATTATGTGTCCTTTGAACACATAATAATCCCCATTCCAAAGAAATCAGAGGCAGATAGGTATGAAAATTACAGAACCATCAGTTTGATAAGTCATCGTTGCAAAATTTTAACACGAATTATCTACAGGAGAACGGAAAAGCTGGTAGAAGCTGACCTCAGGTAAGATCAGTTTGGATTCAGGAGGAACGTAGGAACACAGGAGGCAATACTCCTCACCCTACGACTTATCTTAGAAAACAGACTAAGGAAAGGCAAACCTACATTTCTAGCTTTTGTAAATTTGGAGAAAGCTTTTGACAATGTTCACTGGAATACACTCTTTCAAATTCTGAAGTCAGCAGGGGTAAAATACAGAGAAAGGAGAGTTATTTACAACTTGTTCAAAAGCCAGACCGCAGGAAAGGGAAACATTAGTTGGGAAGGGAGTAAGACAGGGCTGTAGCCTTTCTCCGATGTTTTCAATTTGTACATCGAGCAGGCGGTGAAGGAAAGCAAGGAAAAATTTGGAATAGGAATTAAAGTTCAGGAATGCGAGGAGAAATTTGGACAGGGAATTAAAGGGGGAGGGATAAAAACATTGCGGTTTGCTGATGACATTGTAATTCTGTCAGAGACAGCAAAGGACCTGGAGAAGCAATTGAATGGAATGGACAGTGTCTTGAAGGATGAACATTAACAAGAGTAAAACGAGGGTAATGGAATGTGTCACAAAAATCAGGCGATACTGAAGGAATTAGATTAGGTAATGAGACGATAAAAGTAGTCAATGAGTTTTGTTATTAGGGTAGTAAAATAACTTCTGATGGCCGAAGTAAAGAAGATATGAAATGCAGAATGGCTATGGGAAGAAAAGCGTTTCTGAAGAAGCAAAATTTGTTGACATCGACTATTAGTTTAAATGTTAGGAAGTCCTTCCTGAAAGCATTTGTCTAAAGTGTAGAATGGTCTGGGAGTGAAACGTGGGTAATAAGGAGTTCAGACAAAAAGTTGATAGAAGCTTTCAACATGTGGTGCCAGAGACGAATGATGGAAATTAGATCGGTAGATCACGAAACTAGTTACGGGGTGCTTAACCGAATTGGAGAGAAAATAAGTTTCTGGCATATCCTGACAGAGAGAAGGGATAGACTGGTAGGACAAATTCTGAGACATCAAGGAATTGTCAACTTAGTATTAGAGGGTAGTGTGTAGGGTAAAAAATTGTAGATGGAGAACGAGGGACGAATACAGAAAGCAGATTCAAAAGGATGTAGGTTGCCATACGTATTCTCAAATGAAGAGACTTGCACAGGACAAAGTAGCGTGGGGAGCTGCATCAAACCAGTCTGCAGACTGAAGACAACAACAACAACAACAACAACAACAACAACAACAACAACATAGATACAGGTTCTGTTCCCACCGAGTCTCATCTCTTTGCCCCAACGAGAGGCTGGACTGGACAGCTATGATCCTGTATGGACAGCAAAAGCTAAGTGTGTACAATGTCATTTCATCAAAATCCCGCGAGTCGTTTGTTAAATTATTTTCGAGACAATGGGGAAAGATTATAATTCACAGGAAACAGTGTTACTGATAAGATCAACAATCATTCTAGAACCGTACTGTTGGATTTTTACGAGCTGAGCGACGTTGAGATTGTGCAAGATCTCCTTCATATCACGCGGTACCTGCTTATCATACTTACAAAATCATATATTTGTTTTATTTTGTTTTCTGAATCAGTTTCAATAAGTACCATTTCTCAATAGCACAAAAGTAATCCACACTACATACATACTCCGCAGATCCCCACGAGTGCGTGGCGCAAGGTTTCCAGCACCACTTGCTTTTCTGTTCCCCTCGCCCATGTTACTCTGTGCCTCGCCCCTTCCTGCCGCGTGAGCGCCCATATGCTGCCTCCAGGGGGTTCAGAAGACAATTTGAACCTCAGCCGCGCATGCGTATTGCAAGGTTGCGGCCAATGCCACCACCTCCTATATGTAGGAGGTGCTGCAACTGCCCCCTATGCAAAGCGACCGCGCTACTACTCGTATACGTGCTGTCTGCACGACGTAAAACGTTTCTCGTGCGATAAAAAATGCTTTGAATGTGCATATAAATAATCTGATAGGAGAACGATAGTTTAAAAACACTTTTTATTTAATATATTTATTTACTTTTTCCATGACTAGTTTTTTTCCCCTTGGTTGACCGAACCAATGACACATGGGACGCACCGTGGTCTTTACTTAGCTTTTATTGTTCTACTTCACTTGCCATTACACAAGAATTTCATATTTTTAACGATTTTTTGATGTACGGTATGTGAATATTAGAATTATTGTTATTGTTTTGCTTAGGCAGTAATAAGGGACAATTATTTTCTCAAACTCAAAGCTAAACGTGCTTGTTTACTTCATGTTTTTGTAAAGCTATTGGACCAAACAGCTATAGTCAGTAGTCCCTAGACTTAGACACTACTTACATTAAAGACAACACAAAGACCCATGCCCGAGGGGGACTCGAAACTCCGGCGGGAACAGCTGCCCAGTCCATAGCATAACTTCATGTACTCGTAAATTCAACTAAACACCTAGGAGTTCTACAAGTCGCGGCGGAATAGCCGTGCGCACTGAGGCGCCGGGATGCGGTGCGCGCGACCGTTCGCCGTCAGAGGTTTGAGTCCTCTCTCGGGCATGGGTGTATGTGTTGTCCTTAGATTAGTTTAACTTAGTTGAGGTAGTTTGTAAGCTACGGACTAATAACCAAGCAGTTAAGACCCACAGATTACACACGTTGGAACAATTACTGTTGTTGTTGTTGTGGTCTTCAGTCCGGAGACAGGTTTGATGCTGCTCTCCACTCTATCCTGAGCAAGCCTTTTCATCTCCTCATAAGAACGGCAACCTACATCCATTTGAATCTGCCTACTATATGCGTCTCTTTGCGATTTTTACCCCACACACTTCCCTCCAATGCTAAATTTACGATTTCTCGATGCCTAAGAAAGTGTCCTACTAAGCGATCCCTTCTTTTACTCAAGGGATGCCAAAAAATCCTTTTCTCGCCAATTCTGTTCAGAACCTCTTCGTTAGTTACGCGATCTACCCACCTAATCTTCAGCATTCTTCTGTTGCACCACATTTCAAAAGCCTCTATTCTCTTCCTGTCCGCACTGTTTATCGTCCATGTTTCACTCCCGTACAAGGCAAGACTCCACACAAATGCCTTCAGAAAAGACTTCCTTACACTTAAATTAATATTCGATGTTAGCAAATTTCTCTTTTTCAAAAATGTTTTTCTTCCCATTGCCATTCTGTATTTTATATCCTCTGTACTGCGACCGTCATATGTTATTTTACTACCCAAGTAACAAACCTCATCTACAATCTTCATTGTTTCGTTACCTACTCTAATTCCTTCAGCATCTCCTGATTTTCTAAGAATGCATTCCATTATCTTTGTCTTGCTCTTGTTAATGTTGATTTTATTCGCTCTCTTCAGCACACTGTCCATTCCATTCAACTGCTCTTCCAGGTCCTTTGCTGTCTCTGACAGAATTACAACGTCAACACTGAGTGCAGAGATTACGCAATTGCATAATCTCTGCATTTAGTGTTGATTCTCCTAATAGCATGTAGCTACATTCATTAAGCAACAATACTAAAATAGACCAGAAGAAGGGCGCTCAAGCATCCGAAACCGGTCGTCTAAAATACATAATTACAAGCAACTGGTTGCTGAATTTTATTAATTTATAACCTGAACAGTTGCTGAAATGGATAAAGTACTTCAATTATGTGTTTACTTCATGGTCTGTACGATACATTAATCGAGCCATTCTATGTGGTTGGAACAAATGGGCAAAGATTTTCTATCGTGTTGTTGATGTTGCGAACAAGATGTTCAAATGTTTGTACAACTTATGGGACTTAACTACGGGGTTATCAGTCCCTAAGCTTACAAACTACTTATGAACTAGCTAAGACTAAAGACGGCACAAATATCCATGCCCGAGGGGGGATTCGAACCCCCGACCGTAGTGGCGGTGCTGACCGTGACTGGAGCGCCTCAGTCACCTCGGCCACCGCGGCCGGCGTTGCCAACATACTCAGGCGAGGCCGCCGACATGATACGTAAAATTTTACCCCCAGTGACCATTGTAAACACAATTGGTCGATTTTCGACCACAGGCAATACTAGTAATAATAATTTTCCATATGGTACAGTAATGTGTGGTATAGTACTTTATTAGTTCTATGTACCGTGTCAGGAATGTGTGTCATATACGGAGCGCGCGGTTGCTCGCCGTGGACGTCCGAGTCCTCCCTGGGGCATGTGTATGTGTGTGAGTTGTCCTTAGGTTAGTTTACCTAGGTTTAAGTAGTTTGTAAGCTACGGACTGATGACCACACAGTTTGGTCCGATAGATTTACAAACATTTGAACATTTTTTGTGTCATATAATATTGTGCAAAATCGCTTGAGATTCATTGATTTCTGTTTTGAATCAACTTCGGCCACGACAGCGGAGCGACTGCTCGTTTGACCGGTAAAATGCCGGCGTGTGTGCAAGCAGCGCTCCACCGGTAAGATACCGGTCGATATTTTACCGGCCGTCCAACACCGGTGTGCTCGTGCAGCCAGCGTGGCCGCAGTGGCGTGCGCTGTCACGTGTCAGGAGGCTGCCGGCCGCAGGCTGGCCACGTGGCCGGTCACGTGCGCGCGGCGCGGCGCGGCCCAAACAGCGTCATAAGTCAGATAAAGCAGAGAGAGACTGGCAAACACTTCGCCCGATAGCAGCGCGCCGGTTGCCGGAGGTCCGGGCACGCGCCGAGAGCGTGAACGGCCGAACGCCCGAGGCGGCGCCGAACGTGATCGTGAACGGCGGGGGCGGCCACCGAACGTGATCGTCAACGGCGAGGCGGCCACCGAACGCGATCGTGGACGGCGGGGCGGCCAGCGAACGTGATGGTGGACGGCGGGGGCGGCCACCGAACGTGGTTGTGAACAGTGGGGCGGCCACCGAACGTGATCATGAACGGCGGAGGCGGCCACCGAACGTGATCGTGAACGGCGGGGGCGGCCACCAAACGTAATCGTGAACGGCGGGGGTGGCCAGTGAATGTGATCGTGAACGGCAGGGGCGGCCACCGAACGTGATTGTGAACGGTGGGGACGGTCTCTGACAGCGAAATCTCCCCAACCCACAATCTCAGACTTACTAGGGGACCGTCAGAAGAGTAACTAACGGACTTTGATGGGTCTCGGATTTGTATTAGAGGGACATACCCTGAGTATGAGGCTAGCCGCGTCCTTCGCGGCGGGACTTGGTGACCGAGAAAATTGATGGTGAGGTTCACTGCGCCATGTAAGACATGTAACGTTAGCCATGTTACAACCAAGTGAGTGTAGCGGTTGAGGCGCCGGGCGCAGTGGTTCAGGGCGCCCGGTCAGAGGGCTAAACGTCCTCTGTAATAAAAAATCTGAACTAAATATTCAATGAACAACCAAGAAAGAACTAAAACAAGGACCGCAAAGCAGGGATCTACTAGAAGTAAAAAACCTTTCAGCTACCACGCGCTGCGGCGGTTTAGCCGCGCGTACTGGAGCGCCGTGTTGCGGTGCTCGCGGCCGTCCGCGCGTCGGGGGTTCTAATCCCCCCTCGGGCATGGATGCTTGTGTCGTCTTTAGTATAAGGTAGTGAATAAGTAGTTTGTAAGTTTAGGGACTCATGATCCCGCAGTTAAATCCCTTAAGCTTTACAAACATTTGAACATTTAGCTACCACGCTCTAGGTACGCTGTTCCGGTTCTCTGCGTGTTTTATTTTATTTATTTATTTATTTTTAAAATCAGAATACTCCGAAATGTTTCCATTTTGTTATGTCCTGGGCCCAGATATTTAAATCCTCGCTACTACTAAACGTAGCAAAAATACTTCATGCCAGTGTCAGTTGAGACTCCTCTATATTTGTATGTCTGTTTACCCTTCTGCAAGAAATCGGTAATTAGTCACACCAATGGTATTGCAGTTCGAGATCCACCACCCTGGCCAAGGACAGACGCATCACAGTGAAAGAATTGTCACGCTACGTTGGGATAGGGAAAGGAACTGTTTGGAAAATACTAAAAGTGTTGGCATCAAAAAAGGGTTGTGCCATGTGTGTTCCAAGGATGTTGACAGTGGCTCACAAAGAAACACCAAAAACGGTATGCAGCGAACGTTTGGAACAATACGGAAATGATGGAGATGAATTTCTTGGAAGAATTGTGACTGGTGATGAAACATGGCTCCATCATTTTTCACCAGAAGCGAAGAGGCAATCAATGAAGTGGCATCATCCAAATTCATCCAAGAAAAAAAAAATTCAAAACCACACTTTCTGCTGGAAAAGTTATGGATACTGTGTTTATCGATTCCGAAGAACTCTTGCTTTTGGACATCATGTCACGTGGAACCACCATAAATTCTGATGCATATGTGCCGACACTGAAGAAACTTCAAGCTCGACTGAGTCGTGTTCGACACATGTCAGTCAAAAAAACTATGAAAACGATCACAAAACTCGGATGGACAACACTGAAACACCCGCCTTACAGTCCTGACCTGGCTCCATGTGACTATCATCACTGTAGGAAACTTAATGACTCTCTTCGTGGAACAAGGTTTAAAGATGATGACTCCCTTGTGCAGGCTGCTAAACAGTGGCTCCAACGTGTTGGTTCAGAATTTTACCGTGTAGGTATACAGGCGCTGGTTCCAAGATGACGTAAGGCAGTTGAGAGGGATGGACATTATGTGGAAAAATGAAAAGATTGTCTCTCAAAAATGTTTCTACACACTGTAAAACTTTCAAACATGTAGAACAAAACTGCATTAAAAAAAGTGTGCATTTCTTTTGGAGTGACCCTCGTATTATGTCGTAAGCAGTTCTTACTCCTAGGTCAATCTACATCTATATATAAAAGGCTTGTGTGTGTACGTGCTGACAGACTTTTCTCCATGACCACATACTGCCACCCACTCGTGGTTGTGGTGGTAGATAGCCCTTGGTCTAATAATGTTAGTAAGGGAGTTTGGTCGCGGTGCGTGGCAGTGGGTGAGTGTGACGAGCAAAAATTCGCAAAATATGCAATAAATACTCTTAGGGAAAGCTATATACTCTGTGACTTACGAACTTTACGGTACGTGTCAAAATCTGTTTATTCTTTCAATCGTCAGACAATGCGGTCCTTTCAGACTGTAATAACGACGAGGAATATCAAATACGCAATTTTTTAAATAGATCACATGTTTCCGTCAACCACACATTACCGACTATGAACAGAGACACAAAACAAAGATAAAAGGCCAGATAGACTCAAAGATAAAAATACTCCTGGAACATTGACCACTGTTGTGGAAGCGTGGTGGACACACTATGTCTATATTTAAAAGGCTTGTGTGTGTACGTGCTGACAGACTTTTCTGCATGACCACTTACTGCCACCCACTCGTGGTTGTGGTGGTAGATTGCCCTTGGTCTAATGATGTTAGTAAGGGAGTTTGGTCGCGGTGCGTGGCAGTGAGTGAGTGTGACGAACAAAAATTCGCAAAATGTGCAATAAATACTCTTAGGAAAAGCTATATATTCTGTGACTTACGAACTTTACGGTACGAGTCAAAATCTGTTTATTCTTTCAATCGTCAGACAATGCGGTCCTTTCAGACTTTTATAACGACGAGGAATATCAAATACGCAATTTTTTAAATAGATCAGAAGTTTCCGTCAACCACACATTACCGACTACGAACTCAGACACAAAACAAAGATAAAAATCCAGATAGACTCAAAGATAAAAATACTCCTGGAACATTGATCACTGTCGTGGAAGCGTGGTGGAAACACAGATATACATTAATGAATGCCTCTTAGGCCATAGATATTGATATGCCTGTACCAGTAAGCTCACTGGTCTGTGCTAATCAGTGATCTCTGATACATAATTATAGCCGCGACACTCTCTGCTGTGAAAGGTGTTAATCGTTTCACTGCCCATTGTCCAGAGATATGAAAGATGGCAAATTAACTGATGTATGATGTAAGCTACATCATATTTATGAAGAATGCCTATTTCTAACACGTTTCGCAAACGTATTAAAAGCAAAAAACTACTAACACATTTTATGCGGTTTTCACCGGAAATTTGAACTGAGATTGGGGCAACATATAGGCATGATTTCATCTAAATCAAATCACGGAAAATAAGATACATCGCAATCTTAAGTGTTTTCATCTATTAGAAGTACCTACTCTCCTAAACTACTTCACGGATTTGCATGGAGCAACTTCGTTTCATAAAAGTGGAATCAGGAAAATTATTTTAGATGTAGGTTATGCTTGAAGTATGGATTACGTAGTACAGCAAACAAGCGATAGAGGCGCTATAGTGCATCAAAGAAATAATAAACACCGCTGCTGCATAATAAATATGGGGTAGTACAACAAGGAAGCGTTTCACTTTTTGTATCAAAAACTTTATGAAGATACATCGTTTCGGACAATGACTTTTACTTATTTGACATCTTGGCTAGGACAACTGAGTTTATTGACAGAGCTATCCAACAAGGATTCTATTTTTACTGACTGAGGTCCGAAACCCTAAAAAAACATGATGCACACAGGTCCTACTTCAACAACCGTTGCGAAGCACGGGCATATAAGCTAGTTGTTACCCTATGGAAGGAATATATGTAGCAAATTTGGTTGAAATCGGTACAGCGGTTTAGAAGCAGACGTCGCATGATGCAGCACTTTTCCGAGCATTTCATTGTTTATTACGTAGTATTTCTTGAACTATTTGTCGTACAGTCATTTAATGGTGCCTATGACCATCGAGAAAGTGCAAGCAATATTTTGACAAAATTTAATAACAATCGGTTGGACGGGTCGGCTGTGCATAAAATACGCACATACAAACTTTCATTTTTATATTTTAGATTTAACTTTGAACAAAGAATAATACAGCTTACATAGATCAGAGATCACACAATAATGCTAAATTCAACCAAAGACTAAATAAAGACAACCATGTCAAACATAAATGTATCATCTATAATGTCCTCTTAAAATTTATAATAAAATGTTTAGCTATACTCGCTACATAATGACATACACAGAAATAAAAAATAAAATTATGCCATATCTATTAACTTCTATATTTTCTCTTGAAATACAAAATTGTAAACGTATAGTATGCGGAGGCATTGACAAATACGGTAACTGGGTAAAATTCTTGAATCTATTCTATACTAATAATAAAACTGTAAATGAAGGCCTGTCGCTGTTCTCTTAAATATTCATGCGGTTTTCACAGAAAACACGAGAACAGTTTGGGTTTGTTCAAGTATTAAAAACCTCTTATCTACGAAACTACTTCACAAATTTTCATGCTGTTTTCACAGGTATCTTGAGCGTAACTCTTGACAACATATAGACTTCGTTTCATAAAAATCGGATCACGGAAAAAAATAATACCGTAATTTGAAATTTTTTATCTAGGACCGTCATGTCTATCTGTCTCTTCGAACACGTTTATCTCCAAAACTACTTGACAAATTTTTATGAGATTTTCACACGTAACTTGAGCATATCGTGCGGTTACATAAAGACTTTAATAATTGAAATCGAATCGGAGAAAATAAAGATATCGTAATTTAATCATTTGTTTAAAAGCCATCGTGTATGTCTGTTTGTTGAGGGTAGTCTCCAAAAGTACTACACGAACTTTCATGGGTTTCCACAGGTAAATTGAGAATAGTTTGGAGAGTAACATAGACTTAGATGGCGATGCTGCGTTTTTTATTCATATAAATAGTTTAATACAATGAAACAAGGGCTACGATTTTCCTTACAGCAGTGGTGTAGTGTAATGATGTTAGCAACGACCGTTGAATCCTTTCTGAAAGATCAGTCACGTACAATGAGGGGAATAATTCTTTGTGTTGATAATGAATGTTATTCCTATCAGTAAATTAATCATCCCCCTAAAGCGAATATTTCGTTGCCAGCGTTAAAATACTAAATCGCTGTCACTGCAAGTAAAATTTAACCCAGGTACGACAATTCCTTGCAATGCCATGGAAAGGAAAAAACTGATTCTTTCCATGGGTATCATTTGAATTTAGAAAATAACGACGTTATTTCGCGTCTATCGATGTTGTTATTGACTAAGAATTCTTTGCAAGGAAAACCGAATTTATGTTGTTTCATTTCTGATTTCAGTGCGTACTTATTACATATTGAGTCCATTCTGTTTACGAATGCTTCGAAAACGCCATAGTATACCAAATAACTAATTAGGGTGTTGCTGAGTTTTTTTCATTCTAATAACTGTGGTGTAATACACTACAAGAAAGAGTAAATTTTACTTACGGCGGCGGCGTTGTGTGCTCATGTTGGCAACGGCCGTTGAATGCTTTTTCAAAAACCAGTCACGTATAATAAGGTGAATAATTCTTTAAGTTCACGTTGAAATAAATAATTTATGCTATTCTTTCCAGTAAATTAATCATCATCCTAAAGCGAATAGTTCGTTGCCAACTGTAGCAAACTAAACTGCTGCCACTGCAAGTAAAATTTAACGTAGGTAGGACACAATATTTTGTTCCCCTATCTGAATCCTGTATGCTTTTCAATGTCATGGAAAGAAAAGAAGTGCATCTTTCGATGGTTACAACCCAAGGAGGTTTAGTATAACCACTAAATTGTACTTAGAGTAGAAATATCTCTGCATCTGTGCATCTTCTCAACATTAAGTTCTAATTACCACGTGATATTGAGACAAATCCACTCTTTCCACACATTTACTTGCTCTTAGGATTGGTTTATGCCGCATTGGCTGCAAAGAAGCCCCACCTTCTTTTCGCAGAGCAACCACATGAAATAATATCTAAATAAATGTATCGCAGAAGCAACAAGAAATTTGGGGAGGCTTCGCTAAAAGGGCCATTTACACATAGTCATCCGCCTTAATGGAACAAAGATGAAGTCAGCGATTAGTAGATTTTCCCCACCTTATGTTGAGGACACAAAATGTGTTCTGTGCATCAGAATGCTCACTCCAGAGGTATTTCTGCTCTGTGCCTGCCACTAGAGATAATATACACACTCGAGCGACAAACTCATAAGAAACGTCTCTGCTTTCATAACTGTTCAGTGCAATATTGTAATTAAAATTTGTAATTACTTACTATTGGTGCGGACTGCATTAAGATAGAGAAAAACATCTTCTTTTGCAGAGATAATTGTACTTAGAGTTCTGAATGTGTAGTTCTATTACAGAAGGTCGATTTCAACTTCGTGCTTTATGAAGTAATCACTGCAGGACGTGGGAACATGTATTAGTTGGAAGAGTGGCCGATGCTGCCAGCACAGTCAAGACAATTCACTGGAAATACTATATTTATTGGAAAGTTATATACAGACGATCAGCTGACGCCATTCCTTCAACGATTACCCACTGCATACATAATAACTACATTGTCCCCAGTGCAACAATGCAATATACCAATACTTCAGAATACACTTCCTGTCAGAGATAAACAATTTAGTACTACACCATAGAACCAAACATGGCGCTGTCAATCTTATTATTGTTTCTCATCTCAACGATAGAAGTGTTGTAAGAAGTTTATGTACGCCAAACAAATACACACCGAAGTCTTAACTTTATGAACACAACCTAACATCGAGTTTACATCGTTCCACAGTACGAACATAAATTAATTTCACTTTTTGTATGAAAAACTTAATGAACATTCATCGTTTTCGACAATGACTTCTACTTAAATTTGACATCTTGGCTAGGAGAACTGAGTTTACTGACAGAGCGATCCAACAAGGATTCTGTTTTTGCTGACCTAGGCCTGGAACCCTAAAAAACCATGATATACACAGGTACCTTTTTAACAACCGTTGCGAAGCACGGGCATATAAGCTAGTTAAATATAAAACACTACCTCATAAATAGTGAGTTGAAGCAGTTAAGGTCTCTAAATACCGTACGTATTGCACTTTACAACTATAATTTGTAAAGTTTATTTATGTAAATTTATTTATCTGGTCCTTGGATACATACTGAAAACAGAAAATGATTTCGCAGAAAGACACCTGACGATAGCACTTAACGCCGAAAGATATCTCGTGATAGATAAATAAAATAATACATTACAGTATTTTGGACCAACCTATTACAATTATGTAAATTTTTTCATTTTATTTTACAGAATGTCAGCAAACAGTGTTGTTGTTGTTATGGTCTCCATTCCGGAGACTGGATTGGTGCAGCTCTCCACCCTACTCTATCCTGAGCGAGCCTCTTCATCTCCTCATAAGAACGGCAACCTACATCTGTCTGAATCTGCTTACTATATGCGTCTCTTGGTCTCCCTCTGCGATTTTTACAGCACACACTTCGCTCCAATGTTAAATTTACGATTCCCCGATGTCTAAGAATGTGTCCTACCAAGCGATCCCTTCTTTTAGTCAATGCCATTCTGCATTTTATATCCTCTGTACTGCGACCATCGCATGTTATTTTACTACCCAAGTAACAACACTCATCTACCACCTTCACTGTTTCATTACCTAATCTAATTCCTTCACCACCGCCTGACTTTCTAAGACCGCACTCCATTATCCTTGTTGTGCTCTTGTTAATGATCATTTTATACACTCTCTTCAACACACTGTCCATTCCATTCAACTGCTCTTCCAGGTCCTTTTCTGTCTCTGACAGAATTACAATGTCATCAGCAAAACGCAATGTTTTTATTTCTTCACCCTGAACTTTAATCCCTATTCCAAATTTTTCCTTGCCTTCCTTCACCGCCTGCTCTATATACAAATTGAATAACATCGGAGAAAGGCTACAACCCTGTCCTACTCCCTTCCCAACTAGTGCTTCCCTTTCATGCCCTTCGAGTCTAATAATTGCGGTCTGGCTTTTGTACAAATTGTAAATAATTCTCCTTTCCCTGTATTTTACCCCTGCTGACTTCATAATTTGAAAGAGTGTATTCCAGTCAACATTGTCAAAAGCTTTCTCTAAATCTACAAAAGCTAAAAATGTAGGTTTGCCTTTCCTTAATCTATCTTCTAAGATAAGACGTAAGGTAAGTATTGCCTCCCGGGTTCCTACGTTCCTCCTGAATCCAAACTGATATTCCCCGAAGTCAGCTTCTACCAGCTGTTCCATTCTCCTGTAGATAATTCGTGTTAAAATTTTGCAACCATGACTTATCAAACTGGTGGTTCTCTAATTTTCCCACCTGTCTGCGCCTGTTTTCTTTGGAATGGGGATTATTACATTTTTCTTGAAGTCTGAGGGTATTTCGCCTGTCTCATACATCTTACACACCAGGTGAAAGAGTTTCGTCATGGCTGTCTCTCCCAGAGACTTTAGTAGCTCTGAGGGTATGTCATCTACTCCCGGTGCTTGTTCCGACCTAGGTCTTTCAGAGCTCTGTCAAATTCATCTCTGAATATATTATCTCCTATTTCATCTTGATCTACTTCCTCTTCCCTTCCTACAACATTGTCTCTAAGTTCATTTCCTTTGTAGAGCTCTTTCTACCTTTCTGCTTTCCCTTCTTTGCTGAGAACTGATTTTCCATCTGAGTTCTTGATATTTGTAGAGCTGGTTTTCTAGTCCCCAAATGTCTCTTTTATTTTCCTGTAGGCAGTATCTACTTTTCCCCTTCTTATGAATTCTTCTACAGTTTGGCATTTGGCTTCTAGCCACTCCTGCTTAGCCATTTTGCACTTCCTGTCCGTCTCATTTCTTAGTCGTCTGTACTCCATTTTGCCTGTTTCATTTACTGCATTTTTATATTTTCTCCTTTCATCAATTAACTTTAGTATTTCCTGTGATATCCAAGGATTTTTTTTTTAGGCCTTGGCTTTCTACCTATTTTGTCCTCTGCTGCCTTCACTATTTCATCTCTCAATGCTACCCATTCCTCTTCTTCTGTTTTATCTCCCCCTGTTTCTGTCAATTGATGTCTAAATCTCCTTCTGAATTTCTCCAGAACTTCACGTTCCTTCAATTTATCTAAGTTCCATCTCCTTATTTTTCTACCTTTCTGCAGTTTATTCAGTTTCAGCCTACAGTTCATGACTAGCAAGTTATGGTCAGAGCCTATATCTGCCCCTGGGTATGTCTTATAGTTTATCACCTGGTTCCGGAATCTATGTTTTACCATTATAAAATCTATCTGATATCTTCCGGTGTCTCCTGATCTCATCCACGTATACAACCTTCTTTTTTGATTCTTAAACCCCGTGTTTGTTATGATTAAATCAGGTTCTGTGCAAAATTCTACCAGGCGACCTCCTCTTTCATTACTTCTGCCCAGTCCATATTCACCTACTATTTTTCCTTCTCTTCCTTTTCCTACTACCGAATTCCAGTCTCCTATCACAATTAAGTTTTCCTCTCCCTTAATTGTCTGAATAATTTCCTTTAACTCCTCATACATTTCTTCAATCTCCTCATCATCAGCAGAGCTAGTTGGCATATAAACTTGTGCTACTGTTGTCGGTGTTGGCTTCATATCTATCTTTACAATGACAATGCGATCACAGTGCTGCTCATAGTAGTTTACACTGTTTACAAACAGTGTACATTGTGTGAAATTACTAAGAATTATTCGATTTTGCCGTAGTCTTCAGACATTATTTCAAAATCTTGCTCGCTATCGCCTGTGTAGCTTGCTATGCCACAACAGAAATCCGTATGATATTTGTCGTAAAATCAACCGAAACAAAATGGTTTACAACACCGAGCACATTTCATAAAAGCTACTGCCTTGCAGGTGCACGGAGTTTTTAAGAGCAATACCAGAGAAAGTTCATTTACATTTACAAAGAGTTCTCTTTCATCCGTTAACTTTGATGCCAACCGTGCGTTTATGATCACCTTCGAAAAAGGCAGGTTCCCTGAATTGATGCAAAGTTAATTAGTGTGGTTTTACGACAAATATCATTCGTATTTTTGTTGTGGCATAGCAAGCGATGCAAGCGATCGCGTTTAAGATTTTGTAATAATAACATGAAATTTAAATTACTTTGGCAACATTGAATATTTCTTAGTAAGTTCACACAATGTACACTGTTTGTTTACAATCTGTAAAATGAAATTGAAAAATGTCGCACTATTCTGATAAAAAAAAAAAAAAAAAGCAAACCTACGGAGATGACCTGCGCACTGTACCTCTACACCTGCGCCACGCTCACCCGGTTGGAACAGCGGGGTGACTTTAAACAGTAATTTAGCGTCTTTTTAAAGTGACCTCTGTACTCTAGTTTGTAAATAGGGAACCATCTTCAGAAGCCCTTAAAACAGCCAGTAGGCGATACTTTCAGATGATGTGACTATTAATATGTGATATTGTCATATGCCAACTGTAGAAAATAAACTAAAACTCTGGAAATGTTTTTTTTCTAACATCAAATACATTTGCCTGTTATGAAAAGCATTTTATGTTTCACAATTTCAAATGAGTCTTTATTGGCAAGGTTAACACTTCAAATCATAACATGCCATATTTATTCTTTGGTGACAAAAAATATCAAAATATGAAGGCATGTCTTTCAAGGGGTGTCTTTGAACAGTGGTGTGATCTTTGACACCAATAGATCAGCTGAGTGGAAAAGGCTTACGGTGTAAAATATTATGTTGAGGAACTTACCAGTGAGGATGAAGTAACATTTTTAATAAAATGACATTCCAAGCTGGAGGAAAAAATGAAGTTTTTTATATTTATTAATTTTTCTAATATTTTTGATGTGTCAGGTTTTGATAAAGATGTTACTTGTAAGATTCTATATGATCCTAAGGTACACAGAAGGTGAAGGATTCATTTTGGTTTTAAATTTAAGCCTGTTCTCCTAAGAAGAACAGTATTTGTCATTGAATTCATATTGCCGCGAGAGACCACGAACACCAGCTGCCGGCGTGGCGCAGGCGATAGCGTCACGGACTGCGGAGCAGAAGGTCGCCGGTTCAATACCGCCCACCGGCAAAAATTTATTTCTTTGTAGTTGACAATTCCAGAAGGTTCTACATCTTTCTTATGTTCACTTGTAAATTCTACTTGTTTCTTATGTTAACTGTTCTTCTAATTTCTGGTAAATTCTGTCTGTGTATAAATAGCAGAGCACTCTGCCTGAGAGGCGGTCAGTGCTGCGTGTATGTTGAGTTCGTAATAAACGTGCTTTCAGTGTAAGTGCTGTGTTTAGTTGCCTTCGAAGTCAAGCCTACTTCCATTGCAACGTGACAATATGGTGTAAATTATTTACAACTTATTTCTGAAAACTGCAGTATCTTTTTTCTATTAGATTCATTAAAGCCACACAAACTGTTGCTCAATGACCTGATTTAAATAATTTTTATGTCATATGTAAGTTTACACTTGTTTCTATTAATATTCAAATTAAGTAACGATCAAATGCAAAGGTTTCAGATTATTAAAATAAAGTCATAAATAATACCACAATACTGAAAATTAACTACTTTCAAAACTACATATCTATATAAAATGCCATGCTTTTACATATTATAGTGGTACTATTGAACAAAAAGTGGTATACCTTTCACATAACAAGAAAATGTTTAAGTGTTAAAAGTGACCCCGTCCTATGGGGTGAGACTGAACAGTGACAAAAAATTTTAATCAGAAAGAGCACCTGATAAAAATATATAAATTGCTTTGACATATTCCGTAAGACCTCTTGCAAGTCCCCAAAAAGTATCTTGTCAACAGCTTGAGAAGTTGTGATTTAATGTAGGGTGACCAGACGTCCCGTTTTTGGCGGGACTGTCCTTTTTTTTCGTTCTGTGTCCCGTTGTCCCGCAAAATATTTAACGGGACGCCAAATGTCCCGTTTTTTTCGCAGTCAGCAGAACCTTATCTTAAGTGTGTTTTTTTTTTTATTTATTCTCACGTCAATTTAGACTGATAACATGGTTTATTTAACTTTCTCCTGGGTCTTTGTCTTACATGCAAAGTTAGAATAAAGAAGTATTATTTTGGTCATGGAAGGAGGTGATGTGTGAACAAATTTTTCATTATCGTGCTCTGTGCCAGTAAATTATGCGTGAGGTAGGCGATTCATATCCATTATTTGCTACTGCAGTAATTGCAGACAGAACTAACAAGTTTTCGTTGAAGGACTTTGTAGGGCTATCAACGCTCCACTGTATTTGTAGTCACGAATGACTATCCACTGTTACATCACATAAATTTGCAGATCCAACTGACATTTATGTCTTTGGAATGTTAAGGACAACAGTGAGAAGTAGGCGGCTGTTTGAACACTGTGTTCAGCCAGTTTGCTTTATTGCGCTCCATTGTCTGTCGTTGCTGTGTGTGACAAAACCTGGTGCTCTTAGAATGGGGAAAAGAAAGTGTTCTTTTTCGAAAACCAAGAAAGACGAGTTCCCATTCTTGACGATAATCACGAGTACGAAGGTAGAATGTACATTGTGTCGTTCAGTTTTATCCATTGAACCTGGAGGACGTGCCGATATAATGCAGCATATAAAGAAAAAACACTTGTTGTCAGTTTCTGCGAGAACGTCTAGCAGAATAACGTCCTTTGTAAGTACGAATAAACTACAAACACAAGAAGATAAACGTATCGCAGCGGAAGAAGGGCTGTTTGCGTTCCTTACTGCAAAACACAATCATTCTTTCCGTTCAATGGAACTGCACGGCTCTTCTCATCAGAGACCTACTTGAGAAGAAACCCACGTGTTCTAGGACGAAGTGTTAGTCGATTTTAGTGAACGTTTTATCGCCGTACGCAATGCATGAAGTTCAGTCAGAACTTAAAGATGCTAAGTATGTGTCTGTGATGGTTGATGCATCAAATCACAAAAGCTTAAAGCTAGTGCCAATTCTAGCTAGGTATTTCATTCCTACAAAAGGTGTTCAGTGCAAAGTAATCTGTCTTCAGAACATTGGTGGAGAAACGGCAGAATTATTAACTAGCTGTATTCTGGATATTTTAAAAAAGCAAAATATAATTGTCAAGATTGTCACATTTTGTGCAGATAACTGTAATATCAACTTTGGTGGGTGCAACAGGGCAGGAACAAGCTATGTTTATTCCAAACTGAACAGATGAACATTCAAGGCATCGGTTGTGCAGCCCATGTGGTACACAATGGAGTTCAGACAAGTGCAGACATTCTTCTCATTGACATCGAAACGATAGTGAATAAAATGTTTCAGTATTTTCACATTTACACTGGGCGTGTGGAGGAACTGAAATCATTTTGTGACTTTGTTGATACTGAGTACAAACAAGTTTTAGGTAGTATTCAAACTAGATGGTTGTTGTTGTTGCCAGGAGATAAAAGAGTTATTGATATGTATGATCCTCTGAAATCATTTTCTGTCTCAGGAGAGCTGTCCTACATTGCTGAAACAGTTTTTTGAGAATCCACAGTCACTCCTTTGGCTTCATTTCATACAAAGCCAATTGAAAATTTTTCCAATTCAAAAGTTGGAAAGAACCAATATTTCAGCTACAGAAACAGCTGAGGAGCTGGAGCTGCTTAAAGAAAAAATCAGTAACAGGAAATTGAGTAAATTTCAAACATCAGTTATTTCTTCAATTTTAATTAACTTGGAAAAGGAAGGTATTTTCACTCAGTCAAAATACGAGACAATTGCCAATTTATTTTATGACACTTTTTTGACTTATTTAGAAAAGTGGACTTCCACATTTCAATCTATGAAATCATTTCATTGGATATCACTGAAAGATCCTATTTCTTGGACTGAGGTTTTAAATTGTCTGAAAATTGTTGAGACGGTAGATTCAGGTGCAACATTTAAGATGGATGAAGATGTATTGTTTGATGAAATAGGATTCGTGAACAACATAGAAAGCAAGAAACATGAGGAATGGGAAAAAGCTAATTTGGAAATAGATAAGAGATGGTGTGATGTATTCCATACACCTAAAAATACAGATACTTCATGTAAAAATATAGAGACACTAGTGAGTTTTGCTCTTGCTGTAAAAGGCACAAATGCTGTTGTGGAAAGGGTATTTTCCATTGTAAATTCTCTTTGGACTGATGAGAAAAACCGTTTTACCACTGAAACTATTGAAGCAATTGTAATAGTTAAGAATCATTACAAAGACCTTACCTGCAAGGAGTTCTACAACTTGCTATTAACCAATTCAAAGCTTTTGAAAGATATTAGGTCTTCTGATAAGTACAAACTTAGTGCCGGTAGTAGTGTTTATGATACAGGAGCTCAACAGTGTACAGATTTAAGTGCTCATTTGTTAGAAATCTTTCTATCAGTTACTCAATATTCTGAATTATAATCAGTTCCTGGAAAAACAATTATCGCATTATGCAGTGCCATTAAAGTAATGTTTTGAAGTGTTTTGCTAAAATATATGCCTTTTTATGAGTATAAACTTTAGTTTTTTATTTATTTTAAAGTGATGTCGTCATAAGTGCACATTTTCTTATTTATGTTTAGAGTCCTATTTTGTCCCGTTTTTTATACCAAATTTTCGCATATGTCCCGTTTTCAACGTGGAAAATCTGGTCACCCTAGTTTAATGTACGAAAATAAATAAAAAAATGTTCAAAGTCACCCCGTTTTACGGTACGCGTCTTACAGCGTGCAGTGAACTTCAACATAAATTTTCTCGAAAACCAAAGACCGTCACTAAAAAAGCGGATAGCCCCATACGCAGGGTATCTCCCTCTACATCAAAATCCGTTATGTACTCTTCTGATGGTTCTCTTGTTAGTGGCAACATACATCAGGTACGACCGTAGGACAGAAATGTACGGAACTATGATAAAGGAAGCAAAATAGTTAACGGCTCGAATACAACCACTGCAAGTATTGAGGAAGAAACCACAGCCGTATTGTGTCGGTAGTTTTGTCATGGTGTTTGACTGGAGGCGTGAGATTCTGTGTTCCATCCGAGCACAGTACGTTAGACTACACATTCCTTATGGACTTAAAACATCAGCTAGCGTGGCTTTGCCGTACAGTTACTGCGAGCGGCTGAAATCAAGGGTAAATTTCGGCCGTTAATTCTCCCGAGGACATGTAGTTCTACTGTATGATTATATGATGATGGAATCCTCACGGGTAAAATATTTCAGAGGTAAAATAGACCTCATACGGATCTCTGGGCGGGGACTGCTCAGGAGGGCGTGGTCATTAAGAGAAACAACAATGGAGAAACAGCAATGGAGCATGGAGCGCCGTGTTGCGGTGCGCGCGGCAGTCCGCCGTCGGGTGTTCGAATCCCCATGGACATGGGCATGGGCATGGGCATGGATGTTTGTGTCGTCTTTAGTATAAGGTAGTTTGTAAGTTTAGGGACTGATGACCCCGAAGTCCCTTAAGCCTTGCAACCATTTGGACAGTTAGAGCGTGGAATGTTAAAGCCCTTAATTGGGTAGGAAGCTTAGAAAATGAATAGCTTTAAGTTAGATATAGTTAAGTTCTATGGAAACATGAACAGGATTTCGGGTCAGGTGAGTGCGGAGTTATAAATACAAAATCAGTTGGGGACACAGGAGTGAATCTAATAAATAATAGAATAGGAATGCTAGGAAACTATTATGAACAACCCAATGATCGCATTATCGTAGTCAAGATAGGCACGAAGCCAACACCGATCACAGTGGTACATGTTTATATGCCAACTGGCTGTGCTGATGATAACGAGATCGAAGAAATGTATGAGGAACTACATAGTCCAGTCAATGAATGCATTGTAGAGTGCATGGAATATGCGAGAATTTTTGACTTCAGGACTTTGTTAGGGATCGTTAGGAGGTGAACATACTAAAAGTTCCCGCCCCTGGGGGGTGAGCTAAAGCGGGGAGGGGGGTGGAAAGGTACCATTTTTTGGTTTTCCGCTTATATCTCGAAAACGGTCGGCCTTAGGAAAAAATTGTTCGAAATAAAAATGAAAGATAATTGAATTTGCTATAAAATTGTTTGTGTACGTATATGTCGAATTTCCAACGGTTTTCGAGATATACGTTATTGAAAATCGACAGTTTCGGAAAAAATCATCTTTACCTCACTAATTTTGTCAAACATTTACTTCTAGTGACTCACTCGATCGTTTCTCAGAAAATTTGTCAGAAAGAAAGTTGTAGAGCATTAAATTTACGTCAATTTTATATACACATTTGCTACCTTATCTTCAGCCAATCAGAAGTTACATCATTTATAATATGCGCGCTCAGTTTCTATGTCGCTCCAGAAATGAGTGTTTTCAGGGGCTGTAACGTTTTTACCTTATGAAACGTGCTAGCATGGTAAATAACAACTAACAATGACAAGAAGGTACTTGCGATTGAAAGAGAACACGTTTTTATAAATGTAGCTTTTCTGATATTATGAATCATACAATGAACGTTTTTAGAAACACTGATAGTGATTCAGAATGAAGAAAAAAATTGCATTCCACGCAACATCTTCATTTTCTGAGGCGAAGTAGTTGAGGCTCATTTATTGTCACCTACAGTGGATACATCGTCAAGGTCGTCAGTACCTAAGTCCCGGGAGAGGGTTAACGATGGGGAAGCCCCAAGACGGATATTGCAGGCCTGTCACTGGCTGGGGGGTGGGGGTGGAATGGTGTGTTCTCATTCACTTCCTACTTAAGTTCACTAAGGGCTCGACACTTAAGTTCACTTCAAAAGTTCGACGACCGTAGACAAAGTTTGTGTGTCGGTATTTTTTATTTATTTATGAAAATGTTGACTGTGTAGTGCGCGCAATGGCTACTCGGCGTTTTGTATGTGATGAAACAGTAGACAGACCAGGTGTTTCCACAGTGACAAAAAAAAGGAATACTATCACTCATCAAAGTTAGAATAAAAAGGGGAGATAGCAATGGCTCATCTTAAGAAGGTTTGGACGTCCTTCTGATTCATACTGAGTGTCGAAAAAATTTTATCAGGTTACAATGGTTATGTTAGATTTTTGAAGACCAATTGTCTTGGGAGAGGTTGTACAGTGGTTTTTAATGGGTACTCTGACATATCAGAGAGCATAAAAGCAGCTGAACAAAGTCGACGATATCGGCTCAGGAGGTGGGTGGAAATGAATGTCAGTCTAGAAACTAAAGTTACAGTGAAGCAAGAGGGTTTCCTCTCCAAATTTAACAATAAGAATCAGCCGGTGAATCTGTTGACCATGCAACTACAGAAAAAAGGGATAAATGGCCTTTAAGCTTCAGGTGATGCTTACGTTCATATTGTGGAGACAGCTATCAACAGATTGCCATTATTGGAAAAGATGTCGACTTAGCTGTTCTCTTAATAGCAAAATCTCCAACTGATATTAACATTCTGCTTGTAGAACCAAAAAGAGGAAAGGTTAAGACGTGTTTATGTTCTTCACAATAGCTGCAGCAGGAAGAGTAAAGTGGGGTTTGTCAAAATGCACCAGAAATCCAAAATCATACAACATGCTGCTGAGATATTTGCTAACAGTTCTTCTTTCCCCAACTCCATTGAGACAGTGGGAATCACGAGTACTCTATAATGGTATGCAGCTCCAGCCACCACAAAATATCTCATCGAGTTCCGCAACAAATCATTTATAAAAGCAGCTGGGCACATGGTGCCTAATCTCTTGTGTCTCCCTCCAGCTGAAGGAGCTGTTAAGCAGCATGTATCCCGAACTTACCACCAATTACGCCTTTGGTTAGGAGAGGAACGCCGAATTAGGGTTGAAATGACCAATTAGTTCCGAATCTCTCAGAGTTAGATGCTGCCCCTGACGGAATCTTGAAGATGATTTTTTGTCGATGAACGAAAGAATGTGACAGTGGCAGATGTGGTTGCAGAAAAGCTTTGTTACGCTGCTCTTTTACATGCCTGAACTGCAAGGGCAACAGCAACAACGGAGTCGGAATATTAATTCAGGATGAAGATGACGACAGTGACATCGAGACTCTAGCAGTCTCGCTGGACGACGCCTACACTACTGACGAAGATGAATGAGCCTTGACCATGCCTCCTCAGAAAAACAAATATGTTGCTTTGAATGCACTTTTTTCAATTCTGAATCACTATCAGTGTTTCTAAAAAGGTTCATTGTATGATTCATACTATTCTAATAAAAGCTACAACTATGAAAAGATTTCAATTGTAAGTACCTTCTCGTCATTGTTAAAGTGTTGTTGTTTACCATGCTAGCAAGTTTCATAAGGTAAAAACGTTACAGCCTCTATAAACACTCATTTCTAAAAGGACGTCGAAAGTGAGCGCACATATAAATGATGTAACTTCTGATTGGCTGAAGATAAGGTAGCAAATGTGCATATCAAATTGACGTAAATTTAATGCTCTACAACTTTCTTTCTGACAAATTTTCTGAGAAACGATCGAGTGAGTCACTAGAAGTAAATGTTTGACAAAATTAGTGAGGTAAAGATGATTTTTTCCGAAATTGTCGATTTTCAATAACGTATATCTCGAAAACCGTAGGGAATTCGACTTATATGTATACAAACAATTTTATAGCAAATTCAATTATCTTTTTTTTTATTTGGAACAATTTTTTTTCTAAAGCCGACCGTTTTCGAGATATAAGTGGAAAACCAAAAAATTGTACCTTTCCACCCCCCTCCCCTCTTTAGCTCACCCCCCCCCCAGGGGCGGGGACTTTTAGTATGTTCACCTCCTAACTATCCCTAACAAAGTCCTGAAGTCAAAAATTCTCGCATATTCCATGCACTCTACACCCCTCTTTTGAGCACTCATTGACTGGACTAACTGGAAATTATTCAGATAGTTACGGGAGACGAAATCTTGTTTATCATGAGGGACTGGAACTTGGTAGTAGGAAAAGGAAGGGAAGGAAATATAGTAGATGATAAAAGGAATGAAAGAGGAAGCCGCCTGGCATAATTTTGCATGGAACATAATTTAATCACAACAAACGATTGGTTTAAGAATCACGAGAGACTGTTGTATACGTAGAATTGTCTAGAAGTCACCGGAAGGTACCAGATAGATTTTATAATGGTAAGAGATAGATTTCTGAACAAGGTTTTAAACTGTAAGACATATCCACAGGCAGATATAGACTCCGATCATACCTTATTGATCATGAACTGTGAAACTGCAAAAACTGCAGAAAGGCGGGAAGTGAGACCTGCATAAACTAAACAAACCTGAAGTACACACGGGTTTCAGAATGAGTTTTAGGCTACAATTGCCAGAAACCTGGAAAATAACACAATAGAAGATAAAAGGGTAGCTTTGAGACATAGTGTTGGCAAAAGAGGACCACATAGGTACAAAGAAAAGACAATAAATCCTTGGATATCACAGGAAATACTGAATTTAATTTACGAAAGGAGAAAATATAAAAATGTCGTTAATAAAAGAAGTAAAATGGAGTACAAACGTCTAAGAAGTGCGATTGGCAAATGCAAATCTGTAGTACAGGCGACATGAGATTGGAAAAAGCAAATCTGTAGAAGAACGTATAACTAGGGTAAATGTAGATACCGGCTACAGGAAAATAAAAGAGATATTCGTAGACAAGAAATGCATCAGTATGAATATTAAGAGCTCAGACGGAAAACCAGTTTTGAGCAGAGGATAGATGAAAGATGGAAGGAATATGTAGAGGGGCTCTACAAAGGAAAGAAACTTCGAAACAATTTTGTGGAAAGGGAAGAGGAAGTAGATGAAGATATGATACGAGATACTATACTGAGGGTAGAATTTGATACGAGACGCAAAAACCTAAGTCGAAATAAGGCCCCTAGAGTAGACGTTATACCCTCAGAGCTACTGATGTCTCTGGGAAAGTCAGACAGGCGAAATACGCTCAGGCTTCAAAAAAGTGTAATTATCACTGTTCCAAAGAAAACAGGCGCAGACAGGTGTGAAAATTACAGCACAATCAGTTTAATAAGTTATGCTTGCGAAATTTTAACACGAATTATTTACAGCGCAAGAATGGAAATTTGGTGGAAGCCGACCTCGGGGAAGATCCGATTGGATTTAAGAGAAATGTAGGACACGTGAGACAATACTCATTTTACGACTTACCTTAGAAGATAGGCTAAGGATAGGGAAACCTACATTTCAAGATTTGTAGATTTGGAGAAAGCTGTCGACAATGTTGACTGGAATACACTCTTTTAAATTCTGAAGTCAGCACGGGTAAGATATAGGGAACGGAAAGTTGTTTACAACTTTTTACAAAAACCAGACAGCAGTGATAAGAGTCAAAGAGCATGAAAGGGACACATCGGTTATTCAATTCGTATGTACCGACTAAACCAGATTTTAATATGAACTAGTTTCGTCTTGGCCAAACCAGTTTTCCCTACAAGCGATAGGACAATCCAGTATAGCCTAGGCCAAACTCGGTCATCCTGTTACTGATAGGTAAGCCAGTTTAGCCTAGCTCGAATCCGTTTATCCTAATTAGAATTTACATGCTTTAGGATAAAGTGGTTAGTACTAGAACTAATTACACCTAATTTGTATCTTCGATAAGCTTTTCAACGTAAACCGAATAAAGGAATAGAAGTAAAATAGTCAATATGATTTATTAAAGTTACTTATTAACTAATCACTAATTTACCCTCTATCACTAGATAAACTTTCAGTATATTCATGCACAGAAATCACCTTATTTGAGATTTGATTATTTACTCATTTTTGCAAGGTTTACTCTACGGATACTTAGAATTGCACAGTACTTTGTTTTTCTTACATTAGCAAATGTTTATCAATAATGGAGGATAGACGACCACACACCGTAAAGAGGCTCCCTGAGCTGCTGACAGACACGAAAATAGGTAATCACATTCACACAACTTAAATTTTCGGCCATGGCCTTCGTCAGAAAAAGAAACACATACATTCACACAATCACTCAGACAACTATACACACACAACTATCATGTCCGAAGGCCATGGCCGAAAATTTAAGTTGTGTGGGTGTGATTATCTATTTTTGTCTGTTAGAAGTTCTGCGAGCATCTTTACAGTGAGTTGTTACCTATCCTCCATTATTGATATTCCCACCGAATTTTCCATTATTAAAATAGCATTTGTTTGTTGCACAGTTGTCGTGTCCTACATAGGAAAGAGGAAAGAGGTAGCAAGGTCAGTCTGCATATCCCGAGCGGAAAGGAGTGATTGCAGAGAGACAGTACAGGCATCTACTAGAGATGCGGATTTCAGGACTCGAGAGGATACTTGTTTAGAAAACTTTATGGAACTCCTAGGTACCTTGCATTGAATTTATTGCATCCCATACTAAGTCTACCACACTGGGGTTAGTTATTTAAAAACAAGAAGTATAAATCGTTTACCACAACAGAAGCCAGTAATTCCGTTCCCTAGCAGCAACCCTTAGACAGACGCACTCCCCGCGAGAAACAGACTGTCATGGGTCATGGAGCACCCCGAGGCCGACGGCGATAGTCACGGGCTGGCGCCCGACTCGTCTGACTGAGAACTCCCCTTCCTGATCCAAAAATCTGGGGTTTTAACGGCCGGTGTGGGCGCACCTCTTTTCCCCACTTTCCGACAGTTAACAATTTCCTATTAGCCGCTGCTTGGTTCAACCAATCTCGCTCTCTCTGAGTCCTCTAGCGAACCACGTTTCAGCCCTCTCCCTTTTGCCATTCCCCGGGTGGGGAGGTGGCTTGTTTGTGCACTAACAAAATCCATACTTAGTAGCAACATTGTTCAGCTGAAAGTAAAACGTCACGACGCTTCCCAATATGGGCAATAACAACAATGTTTTACGCCAGTTGGCCACGCCTTAGGCTCCGCCTTAGGCCACGCCTCGGGGGAGCTGCTAACTTGTAGTTTTTCTTCTTTACCCTCTCACTCTAGCCTCGTGAAACCACTGACGTTGCTGTTCCCAAGTGACTGGTATCAACTTTGCTACGTACATTAAAACGTGCCTGTTGGCCACCAAGCACTAATGTAACGTCTTACAACAGCGTCTAGACGCTATGTGAAGTTACGCCCATCTTCTCCGAAAGGTAACCTCCACCCTGGGACGGTGGCTGAGGGCATCAGCAGTTCGCTAGGAGATTTCTTTAGTGCCTACATCCCGTAAGATATACGTGTCTGTTTGAGCCTGTTATCTGCAATGGTTTCTATTTCTCAGCCTGGAGTGCGTCTCTGTGGCTCACACAGCCTCTCAACAATTCTAACAGTAAAATCAATATATGACACAGTCTTCCATGCACTGTATTTGTCGAAGACTTACCCTGATCGGACAGAATATTCCGTGGCTACAGTTCTGAAAGGTAATTCAATATCCTGGTTAACATCTCCTGCGTCTGAAGATTTCTGAATGCAGACGTCAAAATCAGTACTAAAAAAATAGAAAAAGAAGTTGAGACAAATATTTGTAATATTTAATTGCAGATAATTATGGAAAATTTTAATAAAATTGTACCTGCAATAATGTTTTTGAAATACGCCATGTTTGGTACCAAGTTTGTAAAGACCCTCATCAGTCTTTTGAAGGATTACTGCAATTATGTTTCGAAGGTCACCTCTGCCTTTGTCTACATCCGGTATAGGTATGGTTGCGTTGTCTGTAATGTTAGCTGGTGGATGGGATTTGTTAGAGTAAGCTTTCATTTTTAGCTTGTGTTTCTAAATTTTCTGTCGCAATTTTTCTAACATTTTGAATGTAGTTTGTGT
This sequence comes from Locusta migratoria, assembly GCA_026315105.1. Taxonomy (NCBI): domain Eukaryota; kingdom Metazoa; phylum Arthropoda; class Insecta; order Orthoptera; family Acrididae; genus Locusta; species Locusta migratoria. The sequence goes on from CM048750.1 coordinate 372,358,780, forward strand.
CAGTTTTCACAATGTTATCATCATCACTGTCTTCTTACTGTTCAGTATTGCTGTCATCTTCGATTGCCTTCTTTAGGTCATTTCATCCTGAATATCATTTATGATTTCTCGAGGCAACGAGGAAATGGAAAGTGCTACTCTAGCTTCGATACCGGCTTTGTAGGGTAGTTGTTTTCGACCACTTAATCGAATTGTTGTCTTTTAACAAAAATCGTATCATATTTTCAATGTCTTGGTTGGCACGTTCAACAGAACCCTGACTTCGGCTGTGCCTTGATTTTCCATGCACAATTATCAGTTATGATCAGAGATTTGAGAGTTCACTTATAACATTATTGACAAATTCACTTTCATTATCAGATTGAAGAATGCACGGCGCCCCTACAGTTAAGAACATTTCATTCTAACGATAAGCCTCTTGTTCAGCTTTCTTTGATGTTAACGCACGAAGGAGTACAAATTTTGTGTGATGGTCTGGGTAAACTAGAATTAATATAAAATTCCCGTCTGGTTGTGTTTGGAAATCTATTGAATCGACTTGCCATCTGCTATTCATTTCCGAGTAAAGAATTGGCTTTGAAACTAGCTCTCTTTTCTTTTTTGTCTTCTTTTATCGACAAACATTACACATTGATAAATAGAGGCTTATCACTCCCTTTGTGATATTGGAATATTTTTCTTATGTCCCAGCTAACAGCGTATCACAACCACCATGACCAGTGTGAGCTGCGACAATCACATCATAAAGTTCAACAGGTGGAAGAAAGTATTTTATATTCCCTTCACACCGTGCAATGAGTAGTTTCCTATCACCAATAGTCCAAACAGCAAATCGTTTCAGTTTGCTTTTTTGTATGAAGTCCTTTTTTTCCAACTTTTTCAATTCTTCTACTTGTTTAACCAAATCCATATATTCGTCTGCTGATACCACATTATAACGAGAAGACCTTTTATTTTCACTCTGCAAAATTTCCTCCCAAAACTTTTCTTTCCACTGTTTTTAATAGTTTGTCTACTACACAAAGGCTCATTCATGAAAGAACGCCTAGCAACAATTATACTAGGATTATAATAAGCCGACCGCTGTGGCTGAGCGTACTGCGGCGCGCCAGTCACGGTCTGCACGGCCACTACGGTCGGGGGTTCGACCCTCCCCCCCTCGGGCGTGGATATTTGTGCCGTCCTTAGTATCAGCTAGTTCATAAGTAGTTTGTAAGTTTAGGGACTAATGACCCCGTAGTTTAGTCCCATAAGCTCTACATACATTTGAACATTTGATTATAATAAAAAAACGCAACCAGCACTCGTCGATGCAAAATACCGTTCCGAGCAACCAACAGGGTGAGCAAAGAGCGGCTGAAGGGCGCGACGGGCGAGCCAGAGATTTTCGGGGTTACCCGTTCGTACAGACAGCGAGCGACATGTGTTCCAGCTAGGAAAAATAAGTTCAGACCAGGACGTATCAGTTTATCCTAAAGCATGTAAATTCTAACTAGCATAAACCGATTCGACGTAGTCTAAACTGGCTTATCCTATCGGTAACAGGATCGACGAGTTTGGCGTAGGTCATACTGGTTTGTCCTATCGCGTGTAGGGAGAACTGGTTTGCTCTAGGCGAAACTAATTCGTCCTAAAATCGGGTTTGATAGGTAACATACACGTTGAGAAAGCTGTGAAGGAAAGCAAGGAGAAATTTCGGGAAGGAATTAAAGTTCGGGGTGAAAGAAGAAAAACATAGAGTTTTGCTTATGATACTGTAATTCTGTCAGAGACAGGAAAGTATCTGGAAGAGCAGTTGAACGGAATGGACAGTGTGTTGACCGGAGCGTATAAGATAACAATTAAGAAGAGCAAAACAGGGGTAGTGGCGTGTAGTCTAAGAAAATCAGGTGATAATGAAGATACAAGAAATAAATTGGTAGGGCTGCGGAAAGCTGGTTAGATCGCAAATTTTTTTAGTCAAGGCCACGTTTCTTGTACAGTGCGTCTTCAATGACGCGTTTCGGTACTGACATCATCAGATTAGTATCTCCTTTGTGACGTAGCCACACTTACGGACGTAAATGAGTTTAAGAAAGTTGTTAGATACACACATATTTTCTTAAATACATTTAAATAAAATGAGGCCTGCAATACAAAATTTTGTGACCTAACCAGCTCTTCGCAGCACTACCAATACATTTCATCAGGGTCACCTACCTCCTTGACGACTTTTTTATGACGCATTTAGAATATGAGGGAGTCAGATTAGGTATCGAAACGATGAGGATGGTAGATGAATTTTGTTGTTTGGGCAGTAAAATAACATACGTCGTTTTATGTGGATCGCACACATGCGTGTATATAGGAGCTGTGTATCCAGTTTAATTCAGCCACACACACTCCTGCAAAGTGAAAAACGAACGCCATGAATTTTATTGGCGTATTCTTGAGGATGTATGCAACACTCGATAACACAGAGCCATGCCCACTGAGTACAGTCACTAGAGAGTACAATGTCGACCGACGCCAGTACCGTGTATACCCTCCTTTGCAGCGATGCAAGCTGCTTTCTCCCATGGAGTGATCGCAGACGTTCCGAATCCACAATCGATGTAGTTCCATGGTATATTGGAACTGGGACTGCTGATGGTCTAGTTTTAGTTCCAAATAATTAATGTATCCACCAACATACACTTTGCGGCTGTTGGTGGATACCTTAATTATTTGTAATTAGTTCAGAAAGTACTCTTGTGGAATGGTCTGCCATTGAGTTTCCACCTGGTGCCTTAGCCCTTTCAGACCCAGCACGTACAATTGTGCGGTTCTGGTTTTGCTCGCTTTGTTTCTTTGGAAGTTAGAGCCTGCATCACACAATCGTGGATGGACTCTGGTAACGTGCGCAACGTGCTTTAGTTCCACGTTTCTACACTAGGTGACACCAGCAGTCTGCAAAGTCGGCAAAACTTACAGTGTACTTAGAATGGCGGCAAGAAAGACTTGTTGACACGGTGTTGATATCCCTCTTTTGACATGTGAAGCTACTATATCTGACAGCCAGTTGATTTTACATGATCCTGTGATGTTATTATGTCATTTTATTTGAAAGGCATGTTACTGTAAGATGGTGCAGATCATAAAATTTGTAATGAAGGCCCAAAAGAGACAATTGTGTGGATAAAAAATTTTTGAAAAATTATTTATTTTCTTGTATTGTAATGAATTACTGTATGTATTTTGTATCTTAAACGTCGCTCTCTATATTAATATCAGATCACCTACAATCTTGGTTCTGAAAGGGTTAGTTGGGGTAGAACGTGTTGTCGTGCAGACCGAGCAAGTCGACATTTCATCCGGTCCCAGACATGGTAATGGGGGTCATAACTGTGCATCAGGCTGGTCAGGGTGGTTGACATTCATCTTGAAGCGCACATTGGGTGGTATGGGATACAAGTGGACATGCGTTGTCCAGTTTGAAAAGCGTACCGCCTTCAAAAGTTGCAAGACGGGTTGAATGATGGTTTCAGTGTGCCGCGCACTGTTCAATGTTCTCTCGATGATCACCAGATGAGAACGCCCATTGTAGGACATGGCTACCCACCCCATGAGGCACGATCATGCGTCCCGTTACGGCGTCTTCCGCTCACGCCCCAACATCGTTCATCCAGTCTCCAGCGGTGTCGCGACAGGCGCTTAAGGAAGGACGAATGGAGACGTGTCGTCTTTGGTGATGAGAGTCGCTTCTGCTTCGGTGCCATTGGTGGTCGTACGCGTGTGTGGCGCCGCGCGGAGCGCGAAAATCTGGAGTGAATGAAACAGAGACACACGAGGCCGACACCTAGCACGAGAGTGTAAGGAGCCGTTCTCCTCTGGTATCGTCGAGGGAAAATTAAACATTGCACAGGTCACTGAAACCATTATTCAACCAGTCTTGCACCGGTCATGCACCAATAAGGTGATATGCTTTTCCAGCAGGTCACTGGATCTCCACATGTATTCGGTACTACCCAACGTGCTCTTCAAGATGTACGTCAACTACCATAGCCAGCATGATCTGCCTCCCATTGATCATGTACCGGACCGCATGAAACGTAATTTTGAACGATATGCACGTCTGGCTCGAAATCTGTCCTAACTGAGGCACCAGGTGGAAACTGCGCGGAAGGCCATTCCTCAAGACTACATTCGCCACCTCTACCATCGTTTCCACGTGAGATTTGGAGCTTGCATTGCTGCAGAAGGTATACGCTGTTCTAATGCCGAAATTACGCACACTCTGGGGACTGTACTCATGTGTGTACGTTTCTGTCTCTGTGATCGTGTGTTGTACACATCCTGAGGAATGTGTCATTAAAATTACCCCCACCTGCGACGACGAATTAATGGTTTTGCTTTTTTCTTCATTTTCCAGGAGTGTATATTGCCGCGAGAGACCACGAGCGCCAACTGCCGGCGTGGCGCAGGGGATAGCGTCACGGAGTGCGGAGCAGCAGGTCGCCGGTTCAATCCCGCCCACCGGCAAAAATTTATTTCTTTGTAATTTACAACTCCAGAAGGTTCTACATCTTTCTTATGTTCACTTGTAAATTCTACTTGTTTCTTATGTTAACTGTTCTTCTAATTTCTGGTAAATTCTGTCTGTATATAAATAGCAGAGCACTCTGCCTGAGAGGCAGTCAGTGCTGCGTGTATGTTGAGTTCGTAATAAACGTGCTTTCAGTATAAGTGCTGTGTTTAGTTGCCTTCGAAGTCAAGCCTACTTCCATTGCAACGTGACAATATTACATTGTCTTGTTGGATGTCTTGACCTGTGAATCCAGTTTAATTCAGCCTTATATATTACTTTTCTTCTTGGATGTCTTGATTATTTGAAGGTAGCACTAACGAGGTGCCGAAACTGGAAGCCAGATAATAGAATGATTACTTTCACGGCTGTAGGTTTTTAATATATTTGTGATTATAATAACATACAATGGTCGCAGTAAAGAGTATATAAAATGCAGAATGGCAATGGGAAGAAAAGCGCTTCTGAAAAGGAGAAATTTGTTAACATCGAATATTAATTCAAATATTAGGAAGACTTTTCTGCAGAAATTTGTGTGAAGTGTTGCTTTTTACGGTAGTGAAACGTGGACGATGAATATTTCAGATAGGAAGGAGATAGAAGGTTTTGAAATGTGGTGCTACCGAAGAATGATGAAGATTAGGTGGATGGATTGGGTAACTAATGAAGAGGCACTGAACAGAATTGGTGAGAAAAGGAATTTTTGGCACATCTTGACAAAAGGAATCGCTTGGTAGGACACATTATTAGACATCAAGGAATCGTGAATTTAAAATTGGAGGGAAGTATGAGAGGTAAAAGTCACAGAGGGAGACGAATGTACGTAGTAAGTAGATTCAGATGGATGTGGGTCGCCGTTTTTATGAGGAGATGCAGTGGGTTGCTCAGTATAGAGAAGGATAGAGGACTGCATGAAACCAGTCTCTGGACTGATGGTTGCCAAGTTTATGGGACGTAACTGCGGGGTCATCAGTCCCGAAACTAACAAACTACTTATGAACTACCTTATACTAAAGACGACACAAACATCCATGTCCGAGGGGGGATTCGAACCCCCGATGGGGAACGGCCTCCCGCAACGAAGCATAGCGCCTCAATGCGCTTGGCCACTCCGCCTCGGCTCTCTGGACTGAAGGCCGCCGCAACAATAACAACAACAACAACATTTCACTGTAATGTTTTTAAAGGTAACGCCTTTTGCTACTGCGAATGGTTTTATTTTTATAAGTCACCCATACGCGTTTCGCCTTTGTGTCAAGGCATCATCAGTGGGTATCCTGAAATATTTACATGTTTCTGTTTACACATAAAGAAATGTTCAAATGTTTGTTAACCTTATGGGACTTAACTGCGGGGTTATCAGTCCCTAAACTTACAAACTACTTATCAACTACCTTATACTAAATACGGAACAAATATCCATGCCCGAGGGGGGATTCGAGACCCCGACCGTAGTGGCCGTGCAGACCGTGACTGGAGCGCCTCAGTCTCCTCGGCCACCGCGGCCGGCTTCTGGTTACACATAAACGTTAGGTTTCTTACATACGTACAAAGCATTTCGTTTATGATTTAAAACAGTTCGTTTTTTGCTATAAAATGGTGTACTTACAGCACTTGCTACTCCATATCAGTCTCTTTCTGGCAACCAGGTCGAAAGGTTACACTGTTTTCTGGAACACATTGCAGTTTTCTGGTTCCACTGTCAGTGTGGCAGCAGGTTTGTGCCGTCCTTAGTCTTAGCTATTTCATAAGTAGTTTGTAAGCTTAGAGACTGATGACCCTGTAGTTACGTCCCATAAGTTCTACAAACATTTGAACATTTTTTGTAAACAGAAACATGTAAATATTTCAGGACACCCACTGATGATGCCTTGACACAAAGGCGAAACGCGTATGGAGCGACTTATAAAAATAAAACCATTCGCAGTAGCAAAAGGCGTTATTTTTAAAAACATTACAGTGAAATACAATTCAGCTGCTGCTCAAAATGGCCACTGCAAGCAACGTAACAACAACATTACTTATGAAGTTTGAGTTATATGGTAAGAATATATTACCGTCGCAAATAAATATGACGAACAGTGAGTGCTGGCTAGATGTGTGATAGACGTGACACACAAATGAAACCAGGAAATAAGCGAGAGCAAATTAAGGTACTCCAAGCTGTCACTCACGATCAACTTTGGCCTTAGAAATCGTAGTACGTGCTCATGTCAGCTAGGACATATGCGGGATTAGACGGTGTACACATGGAGAACTTGAAAAACCATGAAGTGTGTTTTAACAGAACACAGGGTAGACTGTGTGCTTGCGAAAGTGTTGCGTTCATTTGTTGTAGATTGTATAACAAACTGTTATATTATCACCATTTCTTTGGGAGTCATCACGTTCACATTGTTAAGAACAACTAAATCGGGCAAGAAGGGGTATCTCGGTAACCCACCAGACGTACACGTTCCGTTCGCCGATGAGAGATCCCTACTGTATGACACAGACGCACACGCAGCAGCGTCTCGTGTGACATGAAACTCCAGACGTGATTTTTCGCTGGAGGCTCCAGCTGACTGGTCGCCTCGTCACCAGACGTCTGCGACTCCCGTTGCAGATCCACTGCGTCTCGGCTGATGACGGAGCAGCTGTGCGGCCCGGATGGGGTTCCACGACACACTAACACGGCGAACACACACGTCAGTAACCGGAGGCACTGTTCACAATTTTGTAAAAAAAGTGAAAATGAAAAGTCACCTACCAGGGAGATTTCCTCACGTGTGTCTTGCATCGCAGTCCAACACGAATGGCCACATAATCAGTTTTGTATGGGTCTGGGCCCCTTGCACTTGCGCTTGCAGCGTTCACTGTTTGTATTGTGCTTCTTGCTCGGCGGTCCCTTACACTTTCTTCCGATTTTGGGCTCGACCTGTCCTCACTGTTTGAAGCGGCTGTTGGTCGCTGGATGATGCAGTAGCGGCAAGGTCGGTGGCAAACCTACGTTTCATGACGTTCACCTTCTGTGGCAGAAGTGGTACACGTAAGCGACAGAGTTTCCTGAAAGTCGCTTAATTAACAAGTCATCCGTAGGTGGAAAAGTGCATTTTTTGTGACACGTTTCGGGTGGCTGTCAACGAGACATCGAAAGTGTGACAGATACGAGATGTACCTATGGTACTTTTGATTTCTGGTGATGGGCCGACCGAAACGCGTAACATTGAAGCAATTTTTCCACCTCTTGATGACTTGTTAATTAAGAGACTTAACAGCGTTTGTGCAACATTGAGTCAACATATGTTTGTAATTGTTTTCAGTTCTTTTGTCTACCAATTACTTCACTAATAAAGGTAAAGCAGTCAACAATCCGAAGATTCCAGAATGAAACTTTCACTCTGCAGCGGAGTGTGCGCTGATATGAAACTTCCTGGCAGATTAAAATTGTGTGGTGGAACCGGGACTCGAACCTGGGAACATTGTCTTTCGCGGGCAAGCGCTCTACCGACTGAGTTATCCCGACTCACGATGCCGCCTCACAACTTTACTTCCGCCAGTACCTCGCGTACTACTTTCCTTTCGAGGTTCGAGTCCCGGTTCCAGCATACAATTTTAATCTGCCCGGAAGTTTCAATCCGAAGATTGGTTTGACCACCACAGTGCTTTACTAGGCATGGTCCTGTTTGGAGGTGGTATGCCGTTGCCTTCCTCCGACCTTCGAACTGACTTACCCAGCCAGTTATAGGAGAACCTACAGTTTCCGTGGGTTCCTAACCAGGGTGATACTCGGAATTTTTCACATGAGCAATACTGCCAGAGGTGAAAGAAATGGAAAGTTACAGATAAAAATCCTAGGACCTGGTTGATGTGTAGTTGTAAATCTAATTTAAATTTGCCGGCCGCGGTGGCCGAGGGGACTGAGGCGCGCCAGTCACGGTCTGCACGGCCACTACGATCGGGGATTCGAATCCCCCCTCGGGCATGGACATTTGTGCCGTCCTTAGTGTAAGCTAGTTCATAAGTAGTTTGTAAGTTTACGGACTGATGACCCCGTAGTTAAGTCCCATAAGCTATACAAACATTTGAAAATTTAATTTAAATTTGGTAATCCACTGTTTATCTACTTTCTGTGTTAATGCCAGCCTAGCTTTCCAATGTACCATACCAGCTTTGTATCATTCTTTGTTGGTATAATATTCCAAATTATTCTGTACTCTGTCCTGACAGTAAGTCTTCATTTAATTGTGAACACTATAATTGAATATGTTTATTTTCGACATTTTTTACTTTGAGTGGATACATCCGATTTATTAACCTTCACAATTCTCCAGTGGACCCCAGCAATACTTCTATCTCACCCCTATAATTCTGTCTATTTGTTTATTTATATATGATAGTGTGCCAGGTTTCTAATATTTATTCTATAATTCTTAGATTTTGTGTCACCTTGTATTTTGAACAATCCTTCAAACATTAGATTCTTGTTTAATTTTATTTTATTCATTGTAGTCATTTTTGTAAGTATTTGTGTTTGTAATTTTTCAGTACTATTAATTTACAGATTTCATTTAAATATTTATTTACACTGTAACTGTTGCATCAAAGAAAATAATTTATTATTCTGTATGTAATATCTCTTCTGGTTCATTGACATCGCACGTTCTTTGACTGAACTTCAGTAAATGTCTGATGATGGCCTAAGAAGCTGAAAATCGATTAACAAAACAAGCAAAACCTGTAGAACAAACACAAAATTGTGTATTTCAATTTTCATAATGAAATTGTTCTACCTAGAAGTGACGAAAGAATCAGTTAACAATTTATTTACAATGGTCGCAATCTTCTTGTATAACTTTGTCACATGTTCAAATATTCCAAAATAAATATCACTAACATAATATTACTTTTTGTCGATACATAAAAATGCCTTTTTACTACTGGGTCATAGTAGCTTGCTGCTGGTAATTATTTTTAATCAACTAATAGCAATACCATTTTATTACTGGAGCACAGTAGTTTGCTGCTAGCTAAAGGTTTTCAGTATCCTTTCGAAGAAATCCAATATTATGTTCAAATGTTGAAATGTTTATTAAGCTTAATGGACTTCACCGGGGGGGTCATCAGTGCCTAACTTACAAACTACTTATGAAGTACCTTATACTGAAGACGGCACAAATATCGATGCCCCAGGGGGGATTCGAAACCCCGATGCGGAGCGGCCTCGCGCATCGTAGCATAGCGCCTCAATGCGCTTGGCCACTCCGCCGCGGCAAATCCAATATTCATGAGCACCCTTGAAGGAGTGATGCATCAGCTTTCATACTCTCAAATTAGATGTCGTTGCCTCAAATTACGCATTTCGTGACAACAAACCCATACATCAAATACGTGTAGTGATAACGCTTATTTTTTCAGTTTTTATTCGCTTCCGCTACTGCAGCTTTCACCACATGTGATTGGATGCGCAGGCTTTAAATTCGTCTAAGAAAGAAATTTAAACACTTTTCCTTTGTAATCACTGGCATAGTTTTCTTACGGGCCTGGTGGGGAGGCGGATGGGCGGATGTTTCTACTTCTGTGGCCGCGCCAGGCAACAACCCTGCTATCTACTCTACACGCCTCGCTTAGCAACAGTCGGGACAGGGCATCTGCGATTCACACCGTACCATTACCGGCGGCGAATGACAGTGCCGCAGCTGCAGACAACTGCCAACGTTAGGCGGCGCAGCTTCGTGATCACACATCAGCCACGCAGTCACTCTTATTAAGCGGTGTATCTGTACACGATGCATAACATCACTACTTGAGTGACATTATTGAAAGCTGGGTTCTGATTGGTTTAGGTGTGAATGTGTAGCCAACTACCCATGTCTCTAACTTCATAGAAAAAGTTTGTAAGGTCAAATACATCTTTTCTCCTGAACTCTGGCCACTATTTACATGTCTTCTCCACCTTAAGGCTACGCCGGAGCTGCAGACTGATAGCCAAAACAAGTCGTGCTGGCATTTGCTGGGCCACAGGCATGTTGCTGTCGTGGGAGACGACTGCTGCTACGGTGGAGTAGCCGAGCGGTCTAAGGCGCCTCGCTGCGGAGCGCGCGGCTGCTCGCCGTCGGAGGTTCGAGTCCTCCTTGGAGCATATATATATATATATATATATATATATATATATATATATATATATATATATATATATATATATATGTGTGTGTGTGTGTGTGTGTGTGTGTCCTTAGGTTAGTTTACCTTAGTTTAAGTAGTTTGTAGGCTACGCATTGATGACCACGCACTTGGCTGCGGTGGCCGAGGGGACTGAGTCGCTCCAGTCACGGTCTGCACGGCCACTACGGTCGGGGGTTCGAATCCCCCCCTCGGGCATGGATATTTGTGCCGTCCTTAGTCTTAGCTAGTTCATAAGTAGTTTGTAAGCTTAGGGACTGATGACCCCGTAGTTAAGTCCCATAAGTTCTACAAACCTTTGAAACCTTGAACCACGCACTTTGGCCCGATAGATTTACAAACAAACTAAATTAGAGACAACTGCAGAAGATATTGGTACACTTTTGTACGAAGATGCATATCATGGACTGGCTACATAATGAAAGCGTAGAAATCAACTCCATCAGTAGTATTTTACATCTACATACATACTCCAGAATTGACGAAAACGTGCGTGGCGGAGGGTTCCGTAAGTGAGACGAAATATTATTCCCGCTACTACCTTACATCAACTTAGTTTTTCAGGTAAAAATATGTTTTTTACGTTGATAATAATTTTTTGTGTTATGATTTTTTTTAAAGTAATGTGTGTTGTTTCCTATGTTTCATGTGCGGTGACAACGGAGCAATCTACGAGAACAGCGTCTTCTCTGCGGAAGCCAAAGATGACATAGCTGGCCACCGATCGTCGCAGGTCGACAGCCGGACAGCCAGGGAAGTTCCTGTTTCAAGACCTTCGTTGCCAACCGTCACAATGAAATAAATAAAATAAATGAAATAAATGTATTGTCATAAGTTGTTCACGATTGTATGTTCAGAGAAAAACAGTTTCAGTCTTTATTTTGAGTTCTTAGAAGAGACATCAGACTTTGTGTTATATTATATATGGATTTGTGACTTAAGAAAATAAAACGTTACATTTTACTTCAAGTGTCAGTGTTAAGAGAACAGTTATTTCAGTTGTTTGGAACAACGAGCATTTATATATTGTGCTGAAACTACATTACGAAGTTATTTACAGAGGGCCTTTTTTTTTTTTTTTTTTTTTTTGTCTTTAGAGAAGTTTAGCAACTTAGCTATAATTTTATTGATTAAAAGACAGTGAGTTCGTATTTTGTTGCAAAGCGATATATTTTGTCAACGGATTCAACGAACAATATCTGTCGTTTACAAAACAAATGACCAGCAAGAACTATATACCAAATTTTGAACTTTGAAGTATTTTGTTTTAAAAACAGTTTTATTTTCTCTTATCTTGCACAAGGACTTAGAAACATTTAAAGATTTTTCTATAATTGAACAGTGACGTTTGAGTTATACTTCGAGTATAGTGGAAGGGCCAGGATCGAAGTCCAACACGATCATACTGAAGAACTTTACTTTTGAACCTACCGGCTGTGTCCCACTACAGTACCTAGTACCACCACTACGAGGGTTGGAACTTAAATAGTGGCAGCTATTTATTCACAACCGATTCAAAATCGTTACAAGTTTGCACCTGTTACTGTGCTTCAAAGAAGTCACCAGCGTTGGGTAGAACCCGTTGTCAGCGATATGGAAGTCGTAGTATACCGTTAGTAAACCCTGTTCTTTTGGTGGTGCGAATGGAGCGGTCTGTTGCCTGTCGAATGTCTGGAGCAGTTCTGAAGCGAATACCACGAAGTGGTTCCTTCATCTTCGGAATCAAATCAAAGTCACAAGGACTTAAGTCCAGGAAGTATGGTGGATAGTACAATACTTCTCGACCGAACAGAGCAGCCACAGCTTGCGCTGTATTCGCCCGCGCATTGTCGTGCCAAATGATGGCTGGGTTGCGCAGAAAGTGCTGCCGCTTCTTTCGCATAGCTGGCGATGCTCCAAGAAGGAACAGTAATACTGTGCACTGACGGCGTGCCGTGGAGGAACGAAATGCGTTTGGAGAACACCATCACAGTACATGAGAATCACCACAATTCTCACCATACTGGCGCTCTGAAGCACTTTCACTGTATCGCCGTTTCTGTTTTGACTCGTTCGATGTGGCACATAGTGACACCGTTACGCTAGACCGCTCGCTCACAAGTGACCACGGATACTAGAATAGACGGTAGGGGTCAACCGCCGGATGCGCAGTCGTATGCCGCGCTACTGACGTCACCAGGAGACCAGCACAGTTTCCCCGCGCGACCATAGCGTTGCTACTATGAGTGTAACTCCACATAAATGGTTTCCCACTGGATCTTTATAGTCTGTGTACGTATTAAGTAGTTGTAAGTGATAAGTGATGGTTTATTGGTGACGATGGTGTGTTTTGCTGCAGTACGAACCACGGCAGAGGAATGCGATGTTTCATAGATTTCCGAGAGATAAAGAGGTAAGTTAAAGTGGATAAACGCGTGTAAGCGATTAGATGCTCTCTACCCTGATACTGGTCGTGTACGTTCTTCGGATTATGTTCGAGACTTGAAAATTAAACTTTAAAACCTTCCATTGAAACATATATTAAAGGCAGATGCGGTCCCTACTTAGAAGCTGCCTAAGTGCATCGACGTAGTCAAGACAGGTTCTTCTTAATGACGTGAAGTCAGAGTAGAAAGACGGAACAACCGAAAAGAAGTACAAATGTTATTGTTAACAACAAATGGCAAGCATGACAGCGTAAATTGTATAAACAATTCCGTTGAGGAAATCAGTAGGTGTACTAATTTCGAAACCCACTCAGCGAGCATTGCCGTTGACAATGATGGATTAACTAAAGAAGTTGACCATTTAAGAAGTGGGAACAATAAGCTAATACATGAAATATTTAATAAGTTCGACATGTTCACAACATTCATACGCAGCAACATATGATCTAAAATGAATAATACGCAAAGTCTACGCAATGCGTTTTTACCTCTACAAAATCGTCAAATTTATTGCAACCATTTACTTCATTTATACAGCACAAATATATATATATATATATATATATATATATATATATATATATGCAGAATAATAAAAAGAAATTCAGTCTATCGTGCGGAATTGTCAATATGTAAGATGTAAAAAATCGAATTTTTTCACCAAATAGTTTTCCTGCCTTCGTTTGATACGTATTTCGTGGCGACCGTTCGTTTCGGCTGTTTTCACCGGGTGACGTCACAGCGCACGGCCTGCCACCCCCCCCCCCCCCCCACCTGCGCGTGGCCCCTACCGTCTATTCTAGTATCCGTGCAGGTGACTATTTTTCCCTTGATTGTGCGCACGCAGGTGATGTGCGATGGGCGTGTCCATTTGCTCGAGGTGAGGTAGGTATGTCAACATCGTGTGCTATCAGCATCAATAGTAGATTGCATTGCATAGTGTCTACACAGCAGTGTTGCCACTATTTAACTACAAAGCCTCGTAATTACCTACTTTCCTGTTTCATTCCCATATAGAACGAGTAAAAAACGAATGCTTGTATCCATCTATAAGGTAAAGCAGTCAACAATCCGAAGATTGGTTTGAATACCACAGTGCTTTACTAGGCATGGTCCTGTTTGGAGGTGGTATGCCGTTGCCTTCCTCCGACCTTCGAACTGACTTACCCAGCCAGTTATAGGGGGGTTTCGAACCACGGTGCTACTCGGTATGTTTCACATAAACAATACTGCCACAGGTGAAAGAAGTGGAAAGTGACAGATAAAAATCCTAGGACCTGGTGGGGATCGAGCCCGCGAGCTTTGCATTTGTAGTCTGGCACTCTAACACTGTGCAACCGAGGCGCCTGTACGAGCCCAAATCTCCCTGATATTATCTTTGTGGTCTTTACGTGAAATGTAGGTTGCCGGCAGTAGAATATTTCCGCAGTCCGCTTTAAATTCCGCCTCTTTAGATTTCTTCGATGTGTTTCATTAGATCTATCTGGTGGGGGTCCCAGACACTTGACCAAGACGGGGTCGTACAAGTGTTTAATATGCGGTCTCCTTTACAGACGAATCACAGCTTTCCAAAATTCTCCCAACAAACCGAAGTCGACCATTCGCCTTCCCCACGACTGTCCTTAGATGCTCGTTCCATTCCATATCGCTGAGTAGCGTTACGCGTAGGTACTTAACTGAGGCTAGTCAGTCAAGCAGCAAACCACTAATGCTGTATTCGAACATTACTGGCCTGTCGCCCTTCATTCACAGCGATCAAGATGTCATCAGAAAAAAATATAAGCTGACTTTTGCTGTTTCCTAAAGCTGTGGTGATGCATGGACAGAAGCTTTTGCGTCTCAGCAAAATTTACTATAGTAAAACTGAGAATACGTTCAAGAATTCTACAGCAAACTGATTTCTATGATATACGCCTGCAATTGCATTGGTTTCTTCTTTTGCCTTTCTTACACACGGGAGTTATTTGGCCCTTATCTGTACCAGAACTAAACGATATCCATTTCCTTTAGTGGGACGCTAATAGTTGCTTATCTGCTTTTTGTAGCACAAACACTCTACTAGGCTTCCTGGCGATTGATTAACTTTGGTGGCCACTGTCGCTCTGACGACATGATGATTAGTGACCCTTGTCTCTACAGTGACATCACTGCCAATGTCTGGCCTGTTTCTAGCCATAATTTCTTAAATACTTTCATTGCGTGTGAGCTGACGATTTAGCTGCTCAAAGCAGTGTTCGAAAAACGAACTCAACTGTGTGTACTCCACTCTAGTGAAAGCACAGGCATCCCAGTCTATACTCGACAGGCTGAAGTCGCACCCAACTAATAAAGCATAGTGCGGGTACCTTCGCGCTATAGATGATTGATCTAGCACTGTGACGGTGGAACTGGTGGCTGGTAAAAACACGCAACTATTTACTTGTTTTAGCCTACACCTGTTGCACGTGTCCAGAAAACCTCACTCACTCACGAGCTCCTCAGAAGGAGTACTTTAGTGGACTGCTATTAAAACACCTCTTCCGATCGTACCTAATCTTTCTTTGCGATATAGATCCCACTTCTCGCTTAATATTTCGGAGCTCCCGACGACGGGATTCAGCCAACTCTCAGTCCCTAGGATTATTCGAGCACGGCAACTTTCCTGCAATGCAGTAAATTGGGAAACTTTGTCTCTAATTCTTTGAAAATTTACTGATAATATTCCGACAGTTGAAGAGACCTTCTGAATGCGCTCTGATTACACTGTCTGTATTTCGATAGACGAGTGTCCACAAGAACTATCTCTAAAAAAAAAAAAAAAAAAAAAAAAAAAAAAACACCGTGTGGACTGCACAAGTACTCTGTTACGCGTGTAGCTCTTTCCGTTGAGTAGTGCATCAGCGATTTATGGTGAATCTTTTCCAAAAAATGTTCAAATGTTTGTATAGTCTACGGGGTCATCAGTCCCTAAACTTACAAACTACTTATGAACTAACTAAGACTAAGGACGGCACAAATATCCATGCCCGAGGGGGGATTCGAACCCCCGACGGTAGTAGCCGTGCAGACTGTGACTGGAGCGCCTCAGTCCCCTTGGCCACCGCGGCCGGTGCGAATCTTTGTATGGAAGATTTTGTGTCCCAACTTCGTTGCCGCTTTTGTGTCCCAGCCTCGTCGTAGGTGTCGGTGGCCGAGTGGAATGAGACCGACACGCTGGTGCAGGTACGGAGGGGAGCAGCCAGAAACTATAAACACTCGAGTAAAGTAGAAAGAGATATATTGCACAGAATGTAACAATACATAACTTTTACATAGTACTGCAGAATGTTGATACATAGTTATTAGAGGCCTGCCTAGTGCCTGTACAATAGCAAAGTCTTCACTGGTGCCTATCTGATGACGAAGGTCCTAACTCGTTGCTATGTCAGTCCGAAGTGCCGGTGTCTTTCCGTGGTGGCCACGAGCGGGGTTGCATCAGAGGGCGCTCGTGGCTGTCGTCGGAAGAACGCCGCACCGTGCATGCATGGCGGCGCGCGGCGAAAGTAGGTGGCGCGCACTTTGTACATGTGCGACACCACACCCCTCCCCCCCAAACCGCCGCGCCGTCGTGGCGTAGGGCTGAGGGCCACGGCGACGGCACTGGGAGGAGGGCCTGGGCGGGGGCGTTACTGGTGGGACGGGCGTCGTAGCTGAGGCCGGGATCGAGACGCCGTCCGCGCCCCGGCATCCGCCTTGAGATCCTCCAGGGAACCCGCCGAAACCTGGGGAAGGGCGCCCGCCCCCGCCCAGAGGGAGCAGGTCATCTTCTTCTGAGGTGCGTGGCCCAAGCTGGGGCGGCACGCACGGTCCCGGAGTCCCTCTCGGTGACGCTGTCATCTGCGGCGGCGTCGCGTCGATCTCCATCGGGACGATCTCGTAGTCCGGGGACGAACGATGTGGTTGTGCTCCCTGGCGGTGAACTGGGTCTGGAATCAAGAAACCGGAGACAGGATCGCGCGGCCTATGCAGACGCAATTGGTTTGCGTGGCGCCGCAGCTCCGACCCTGTGGAAGAACGTACAACATACATATTGCTACCGAGCACGCGCTGAATGGTGCCCGGCAACCATGTCTTCTTGTTTCCAGCAAACACCCTGTACAGCACCGGCGTAGAAACCTGAAAACGCGTAGCGCCATACGAACCGACTCGGTGCGTGGGAGGCTGCAGCAGGTGAAGGAGAGTGCGGTGACGGCGGCCGTGTAGCAGCTCGGCAGGAGATGGGCCGTCACGTGGCATGCACCGATACGTAGACAGGAAAATTTGAAGAGCTTGCTGCCTGGAGTGCTGACCTTTCATCTTCTCCATGTGAGACTTGAATGTTCTAACGAAACGTTCTGCTTCTCCATTGGACTGAGGGTGAAAAGGTGCAGTGGTAATATGCTGAATACCATTCACACGACAAAACTGTTGAAATTCCGCACTAACAAACTGAGGTCCATTGTCACTGACGATAGTTTCAGGCAAGCCTTCGATGCAAAACACTGATGTTAAGGCACTGATTGTACTAGAAGCTGTCGTTGAGTTCATGGCAATCACAAAAGGAAACTTGCTGAAAGCGTCTACAACAATTAACCAGCGCGTATTCCAGAAATAATGCATGACGTTGTGCAAAATAACGTCGAACCAGAGGTCGATCAATGTCTTTGGCTCTAGCAGGCCACCCTGAGCGAACAAAACGTGCTACCACACTTAGGTCTGCATCCGCAGCTGTTTCCTGTGCAACCCGACGAGAGTTCAAAGGAAAATCTGCGACAGCGGTAGCATCTCTGGAGTCTATCTGACAACATGCCATTTCTGAAGAATCAAACGAAACATCCTGGCCAACCGGAAGTCGGGAAAGTGTGTCCGCGTTGGCGTGTTTAGTGGTAGGTCGGTACAAAATCTCATACTGATAATTTGACAATATCAAGGACCATCTCTGAAGCTTTTGTGCCGTACGTGGCGGAATTGGCTATGTGGGTGAGAACAACGACGTGAGAGGCTTGTGGTCTGTCAACAAATAGAATTTTCTGCCATAGAGATAATGATGAAACTTTGCGACGCCGTAAATGATTGCTAAGGCCTCCTTTTCTATCTGACTGTAATTCTGTTGCGTCGGCGTCAGTAGCTTGGATGCAAAGGCAATAGGACGATCGTGACATCCAATACGATGTGAGATTACAGCGCCCAGGCCGTACGATGAGGTGTCAACTGCTAACACTACAGGCTTCTGGGGGTCAAAGGGAATCAAACATGCATCACTGAGTAGTGCAGACTTTAGTTTGTCAAAGGCAACCTGACAATCTTTAGACCATACAAAAGGAACATTCTTCCTACGTAAGTGATGCAGTGGAGCTGCAATCTGAGAGGCATTGGGAATAAACCTGTAATAATAGTTCAGCTTTCCCATCACTGCTTGCAATTCGTGCACATTCTTAGGAGGAGGCAAGTCTTTGATTGCTCGAAGATGTGACTGTAAGGGATGGATTCCTTGGGCATTAATCACATGGCCTAGGTACTCTATTTCAGTTTGAAAAAACGAACACTTTGCTTTATTGCAACGTAGACCTGCTGCAGTCAAAACTTTGAAAAGGCACTCCAGGTTTGCTAAATGTTCTTCAACTGTACGTCCGGATACCACAATATCATCTAAATAGTTCGAACAACACGGTACAGAAACTGTCAGCTGCTCCAAAAAACGCTGAAAAATAGCGGGAGCGGAAGAACTGCCAAAGGGTAGGCGTTGAAATTGAAAAAGGCCCATGTGAGTATTAATGACGAAAAACTTTTTTGACTCGTCAGCAAGTGGAATCTGTAAGTATGCCTCTGCTAAATCAATCTTGGAAAAGAAACGAGACTGTCCTAATTTGTCCATCAGTTCCTCAGGTCTGGGCAGAGGGTAAGTGTCTACAATTGTTTGACTGTTCACTGTTGATTTGAAGTCCGCACAGATACGAAGTTTTCCTGACGGCTTGGGTATAATTACTATAGGCGAGGCCCACTGACTCGCAGAAACAGGAGAAATCACCCCACTATCTTGCCAACGTTTAAGTTCTTCGGCAACTGTATCACGCAATGCGATAGGCACTGGTCTAGCTTTACGAAATTTTGGAACTGCAGATTCTTTTAAAGTTACATGTGCCACGAAGTCTTTTGCACAACCTAGTTCCGGCGAAAACAAGTCACTATATTTGTCACACAATGCATTGATTTTATCCTGAGGCACTATTGACGAAATTTGAAGCACATCTCTTTGAATCGATAAACCAAACAAGTCAAAAGCATCTAGTCCAAAAATGTTCTGTGTAGATTTGGCCTGAAGAACAACAAAAGCAAATGTTTTTGTTACACCTTGAAAAGAGGCGGGCAGGCTACACGTTCCTAGCACGGGAATATTTTGACCTGTATAAGCTGTTAACACATGCTGTGACGGCGACAATTTTGGCGAACCCAGAAGTTCATAAGTATCTTTATTTATTAATGTAACAGCGGAGCCAGTATCAAGCTGAAATTGCACAGTCTTATCTTCTATGGAGAGATTTACAAAAAGTTTGTGCTTCTGGCGCACGACAGGTGCGCGAATGTGGGCAACGTCTGCTACGGTTTGTTTGCTGCGTATGCGCGGGCCGCGTAGTGAAGGAAGCGGCGCAGACTCGGCACGCAGGGGATTAACAACACTGTCACTAGATGACACTACCGCCGGATCGGCGTCCGCGCATTGCGAGGTTACTACAGATTCACTAACTACTGCACTACACTTTTCAGTAGCTACACCAAGTCTACTGTTACTAGCTACACAGTACTGCGCACTATCACAAGGAGAAGTTGTAGAAGGCACTAGGTTAACTACAGGATTGCACTGTACATAGTTATTTTGCTTGTCCCGAACCCTTTTCCGTTGCACATTTTTACGCGCTCGTCGGCGCTTGCTAAGTGGTGCACTATATAGTTTTGCCATAGGCGCAGAACTACTTTCTTGCAATTGAGATCCAAGGAAAGCAGTGTTCAATTCCACAGCCCGTATAACATTTACAGAATGAACTGTTCTCGCACTCTGCGAAGCGCTGTTTCTAACGGTACCGTTCTTTGAGTTTTTAATTTGCATACACACAGACTGTACATGTCCTGATTTGCCACATTGATAACAGGTTGCGTTGCGACTAGGGCAATGAGCACGCTTGTGGCGAGACACACACTGGGGGCAAGATTTACGTACATTTTTCTGAAATGAGCGTTGACGCCCGTTATTCAAATTACTGTTTCTAACACGACGGGGCGACCTTTGTGTCGCACTTTTACACTGGCTACTGTTCACTGTCTGTTCAGCACGGCCGGTAGAAAAATAAGAATCACTAGTGCTATACTGAGAACTACGGCTAGGAAAGCGTCCGTTGCGGCGCACTGAATTAACACTGTGGCTTTGCATTTCTACATCTGCTAAGTCAAAAGTATCATGCGCTTCTATAAGCTGCAGTACACTGTCTAATGAGGGGTCAGACTGTTTCAGAATTGCTGCTCTAATTCTGGGGTCCTGAATATTCTGCGTAATCGCATCCCTCAACATCACGTCACTATAAGAAAGTCCACAAGAGCAAGTAAATTTACATTGGCGGGTTAAGCCCTTCATTTCCGTAATCCACTCCTGGTGTGACTGCTGCGGTAATTTTTTAAGTCTGAAAAATCGGTATCGTGCAGCAGCTACAAGAACTTTTCTCTCGTAATGAGCATTTAGTGCCTCTACTATTTGTTCAAAGTCTACATCACGAGGAGATGCTTGCGGGAACAGTTTCTGCAATAGTACGAAGGTCTGGGGGCCCACAATCGATAAGAAAAGGTTCTTCACTCTCTGACCTGTAATTTGATGAGCCGCGACGAGTTCTTGAAACTGTGCGAAGTAGTCGCTCCATTCTTCCTCACGTTCGTTGTACTGGCGGAACGTAGGAAGCGTTGCGGCGGCAGGTGTGGGCTGCTGAAGCGGCGGCTGTTGTTGTTGGTTAGCTGCCCGCGCTGTGAGCTCGGCCACCGCCTGGAGCAACTGGGTTATTTGCGCCGTCTGTAACTGAATAATTTCCATTAAGTTTGGGTTCGGGGTAGTGGCCATGCTGACCGATTAGGCTGCCGCGCATACAAGTAAATTATAACAAAACACAAATGCAATATGAAAGAGGACGCTCTGCAACAAAAAAGTCCACAAACACGTAACTGAAAATGTTCCCCCAAAAATCTTATAATAAGGGTGGGTGGGCGGGAGCAATTTCTGCGTGCTCCGACTGCTGCTGTCTGGCTGCTGCAAGTGGGTTGGTTCACGGTTCTTCTATCACTCCTCGTCGCCACTTTTGTGTCCCAACTTCGTTGCCGCTTTTGTGTCCCAGCCTCGTCGTAGGTGTCGGTGGCCGAGTGGAATGAGACCGACACGCTGGTGCAGGTACGGAGGGGAGCAGCCAGAAACTATAAACACTCGAGTAAAGTAGAAAGAGATATATTGCACAGAATGTAACAATACTTAACTTTTACATAGTACTGCAGAATGTTGATACATAGTTATTAGAGGCCTGCCTAGTGCCTGTACAATAGCAAAGTCTTCACTGGTGCCTATCTGATGACGAAGGTCCTAACTCGTTGCTATGTCAGTCCGAAGTGCCGGTGTCTTTCCGTGGTGGCCACGAGCGGGGTTGCATCAGAGGGCGCTCGTGGCTGTCGTCGGAAGAACGCCGCGCCGTGCATGCATGGCGGCGCGCGGCGAAAGTAGGTGGCGCGCACTTTGTACATGTGCGACACCACAGAAGACTTCGAGGAGAGAGCACTTCTAAATGTTCAAATGTTTGTAGAGCTTATGGGAATTAACATGGGATCATCAGTCCCGAAACTTACAAACTACTTACGAACTAGCTTATAGTAAAGTCGGGAACGGCCTCGCGCATCGTAGCATAGCGCCTCATTGCGCTCGGCCGCTCCGCCGCGGCGAGATCTCTTCTGTCAGCAGAATTGAAACCTGCTTGTTTTTGGCCACATGTAGATCATACGTTTGCAGTCTGGCTCCACGCTACTGCATCGCTGGATTAATTTTTAAACCACCTAAAGTCTCTTCATCGGAACATCAAGTTTACTATGGAGATGGAAAGAAACGGCGAACTACCTTTTTTGGACGTTTTGGTATGGAAGAAAGAGGACGGCACCTTGGGTCACGCCGAATACCGTAAAGCAACACACATTGGATTTATACTTACTGGCCGCCAGTTGTCACCATGCTGCACAACGAAGTGGTGTGCTGAGGACGTTGGCCCACAGGCAGAGTGTGGAGCAGGAGGAAACCGAAGACCAAAGAGGAATGGTCATCTTGCCAATGTCGGCGATGTTTCTTCAAAAACAGGAAGAGTACTGAAGAAACAGAATGTTAAATGAGTCTTCCGCCCGTCGACGAAACTAATAGCTCTCCTAGGATCTGTAAAGGACGATCTTGGCCTGAGAAGGCCCTGTAGCTGCGGAAAATCCTTTATCGGACAAACTTGTCGCACCATGGAGGACAGATGCGTTGAACATCGGCGACACACGCCTCTGGACCAGCCGGAGAAATCTGCGATGGCTGAACACTGCCTCAGTACAGACACAGTATGGATTACGAAAACACTAAAATTATTTCGTCGACGTGTTCGTACTGGGACAGTGTTATTAAAGAGGCGGTGGAAATTCGCAGCTCTTCGAATCTGCTCAACAGGGACACCGGCTACCAACTCAGCACAGCATGAGGTCCTGCAAAGAATCTGTTAAAATTGCGAAGACCACCTAGCGAAACGACTGCGTGTGCAGATGAAGCGGCATCGGTAGCGACATAGTTTTACCGGTTGACCATGGCGAGACGGGCACAGGCCATCATGGACACACAGTATATCGGCATGCGGCTACCAACAGCTGGGGCAGTCGGCGGCGGCGCCTAGCATGTGGACAGTTCTGCGGGAGTGTCGAAATGTTTACCTTAAAGTCCAACAGGTGGCGTAGCTGGCTCTTTCGTTTATGGATGCAGTACGAAATATCTACAATATTATAAGTTAATATAGACATGTGGTGTCTTTTCTTTCGGACATGTCCGAAAGAACAGACACCACATGTCTATATAAACTTATAAAATTTGCCGATGACGGGCAATGATCCTTTCTTCTTCAGTGCGGAGGCACTCCTAGGCCCTTACTCTTACGGGAATTAGTACAAAGTGACTACGAGTTTGAGTTCTTGTGGGCAGGGTGAAGTTGCAAATTTGTATCTGACAGGAGGCGTGCTTGAGTAATTCAGTGCAGGTCTGATGATCGCTGTGTCCATAGTGGTGTAGGGGTCAGCGCAACTGCCTACGGTCTGCACGGCCACTACGGTCGGGGGTTCGAATCCCCCCTCGGGCATGGATATTTGTGCCGTCTTTAGTCTTAGCTAGTTCATAAGTAGTTTGTAAGTTTAGGGGCTGATGACCCCCGTAGTTAACTCGCATAAACTATACAAACATTTTTGCAACTGCCTAGAAAGCAGGAGACCCGGGTTCGAATACCGGCTTGGTACACATTTTCAACTTTACCCATTCGCAGTTAATGTCATACATTCCGTGAATATCTACAATATTATTACCATCAGATACAGAATAATAAAATAGTTGAAAATTAATAAGAAGCTTTTAAACCTGCTTATAAAAAATGAAGGAAGAAATATCGCAACTGTTCATCTTAAAAGAAACGTCCCAAAATCGTTCCTTGTGCGCTATTGCCTATCGTTTCTGGCGCGTTCACGCATGCACATCCCCTTCTTTGTATGTTTTTAAATAGGAATTCGTCGGTCACGGCCCAGCAGGGTGTCCATCGCACCTGAAGATGTCAGCCAGGTGTGCTGACGAAATGTTGTGCAGTTTTGACAATAACATCTGACGTCTCGCCCGAAAGCCATACTTAGCAGTTTTTGATTGTTTCATAGTTCTCATATTACTTGTAGTAACTTATTACCACCTGCAGTACAAATTGACCAAATGCCATATTTCTAACCCATTAGTTTATCAAAAGCGTACAGCCTGAAATCTGTCCCACGGAGTAAATAAATAAATTTAAAAAAAATGTACCTGAAATTAAAAAGATGTAGTTTTGAGAAAAATCCATTTAAAGATTAATACTGCAATTCTAGGACAGTTATTGACGAGAATTACTTAACCAATAATAGTTTCCTGCTCCATAGTGAGCATCATCTTCTCTTGGTCCCTCTTACTTTCTGTCTGGCTTCTTTTCGGCATTTTACATTAGCAGCATCTGCTCTGCGGATTCTCTCTTTACCCATTTGCCCCAAGGATTATGGAGTATTTCCACTAGATTTTATCCCCAATAATTCCGAAACATCCAGTTTTCAAATACAGTATTTTCTCTCTCTCTCTCTCTCTCTTTCTCTCTCTCTCTCTCTCTCTCTCTCTCTCTCTCTCTCTCACTCTCTCTCTCTCTCTCTCTCTCTCTCTCTGTTCAATACACAGACACACAAAAACACAACAAAACATATACAAATATACACCCACAGACAATGCAAGTATCAAAACCAAAAATCACGCTCCAAATCACAGACACAACACACAAACAAATGCAACACCATATAGCCACCATCAAAGAGGTTAGAGTTATTGGAACGCATTACACTCAAAACGTGACAGCAAATGTGGTACCAACCCTGCGTTTGCATATTGTAGTATCGGTGCTACCCATAACATTTAAGCTCTAATAAATTCTGTGCACGTGTGTGTCATAATACGACGAAGATGACACATTGAGAACATATGGTAGCGGAATACACAATATCTCTGTACTATCTCTATGCAAAATTCAAAGTTTAGATGGTATCGTTGTCTTGGAATATGTTTCTCACAAAGGCAAAGGTCCAAATTTTAAGCAGACAAATGAACGTCAGTAATATTCACTTTTTAACTCATAAAAAAACAGTAACTTTCCGCCATCTTGGCTCTTGCACTCTCAAGTACATAGTCTTTGCGACCTAGAGTTCTTTGGACACTATGTTTGCAAACAATAGAGGCTCTCAGCATCTTTTCCAGACGTCAACCGACCAAGAGGCTGAGTGCAATCTGGTTTTATAGAAACAAAAGAATAGTACATTTTATTTTTGGTTTCGTACTAAAAATATATATATACAAATATTTATTTTTGACATGAAATTACCAGATATGACGATTAGAACCATTTGACAGTTATATTTATAAAAAAACAAAGAAGTGAAAATGACAATTTAAGAGGCGTGTCTTAATAATTCATAATAACATCTCTTTTCGCTTCTGTGGTGCTTTCTGAAAAATAACATAAAGTTCAACTACTCTAAAATACCATCAATTTGTTTCAAATGAGTAATGAAATCGGTATTAATCCATATCAAGAGACTTAGTGGCTTAAAAATCTTTTACATAATATAATTTGCTCATTGCAGGGAGCGATCATATAAATGTATTTTCGTGAATAACGAAATGCCAAATCGCGATATTTCGTCTTTATTTATAACAGACGACCGTTTCGATGTACACAGACATCATCTTCTTGTCTGTAAGGGAACTTAGAGACCATAAGATGATGTCTATGTACATCAAAAACCTGTTATAAATAAAGACGAAATACCGCGATCTTGGCATTTCATTATTCACAAAAATTCTTTTACATAACATACCAAATCACAAAATATGCAAGATGACCAGTTTACATGGATATATTTCTTTTTACAAGCCATTAACAGAAGATTTTTAAGATACCGTAAGTAATGTCCTAACATACATATTATATGTGAATATATTGTCTTAATACTTCGTGACAATCCCCAAAACAATGAAGATTATGTAATTGTATTAGTGTCAAAACGTGTCTCACCAGCTGAAATTAAGTATTTGGTGTTTCAAGATACTGGTATCGAACGCTTCAATTGAGTTTGATGGTAACCGGTTCATACTTGGTAGTGGATTACGTGTTATGTTATAATATGCAGTGCGAATGTATTTGGATGAAACATGTGGTGAGAAATGTTAAAATGTTTGTTAAGCTTAAGGGACTTAACTGCGAGGTCCTCAGTCCCTAAACTTACAAACTACTGATGAACTACCTTATACTAAAGACGACACAAATATCAATGCCCGAGGGGGGATTCGAACCCCCGACCGTAGCGGCCGTGCAGACTGTGACTGGCGCGCCGCAGACCGCTCAGCTACCGCGGCCGGCTGGTGAGAACTGGATAGGGCGCAATGGAGCGATGGCATGGCTTGCACTTTGATTTCTTCTTCCGAGGCCACCTGAAATCTGTTGTTTACGAAACACCCCTGAAACTGATGAAGAGCCCCCGTTGCAATATCCACTCTGCCAGCAGTGTTCCCAACAGTGCGACAATCACTGCAGTGTCGTAGCATGGAGTGCTTTCCAGGAGGAGGGCGTACTTTCGAACACTTCATGTTACTTACCTTACACCTCACACGTAATTCTTAACCCGTGCCTCTTTTATCGCAAGGGTCGGCAACTTGCCTGTCTGAATCGTCGCCGAAGGGTGAGGTCGCAGGGTGGCAGGCTCGTGCACAGCTGCAGAGGGGAGTTGTGGCCACGTGACTCACCAAGTGCAAACTTTCCAGTCAGAATGAGACACAGTTACGTGGAGTAAGCGACCCTTCAATTTTCTTGCGCCGTGTACTTGCAGCTAGCAGGCGCGCGCCTACCACGTTGGCTGCCCGCAGAACAGCGGTGTAGGAGCAGTTGCCGCGGCAGCAGGCGTGCGACGCGAGGCGGCAGCAGCAGCGCAGCCAACGCCGCAGCCGCCTGGCGCAGGCGAACAGCCAGCCCCAAGGACCGCCAACGTGCTGATCGTCTTCCCATTTAACTGTCGAACTACTTGATATAGTTCTGCATTCCAGGTATTACTAAATTGTGTAGACATTTTCAGCGATCAGCCGTAAATGAGTAGTTAAATAATTCTCAGTCTCTGTTGCAATCTTTTTAGTCTCCAATTATGCGTTTCGCGCTGTTAGCGCATCGTCAGACTGGAGAAAGACAAATGTTTTGTTACAGTCCGTGTACCTGGCGCGCAGCGAATCAATATGGCTAAGGTGAGCAAATTTTGAAAAGTCAGACTTACTTGGGCGGAGATTTAGCCACAGATCTATAGCTGTGGTGGAGGCAGCTTAACAATTTATGTTGTCATCGGGCCCCTGCAAAGATTCATCCCCCCACGTCGGAAACATCTCTGACAATACCAAGTTACCGCTTGGCAAGCCGCTCATTCTCGCAAGCTGTAACTCTGCCCACACCGCTTTGTTTAACGCTCGCTTTTACCGTATGTTCCGCAGTTGTTAACAACACTACCAGTTTTAAACGTGGGCCTGCCGCGACAGCGACTCCTCTCCTGCTATGGCGAGTTTTATCATGTAAAAAGCATTCTATTAATTCTCATACTATACCCCTTTAGTCCCTAGTTATTCTACTTCAAATAGCGCTTACGTACTTTGTACGTTTACCTCTTTGCAGGGTCCCGATGACAACACAAATTGTTAAGCTACCTCCACCACATCTATAGATAATTCTGTGGCTCCATCTCCGCCCAAGTAAGTCTGACTTTTCAAAATTTACTCACCTTAGCCGCATTGATTCGCTGCCCGCCAGGTACACTGACTGTAACAAAACATTTGTCTTTTTCCAGTCTGACGATGCGCTAACAGCGTGAAACGCTAATTGGAGAATATTAAGATTGCAACAGAGACTGAGAATTATGTAAGTATTCACCACTGTTCCTGCACCAGGCGACCACCACCACCATTGAGTAATGAAATGTAAATGAGTAGCCTAATATCAAACCTGGACATATGACCTAGTGGTCGAAATTTAGTTAGCTGTCGAACCTAAAGGAATTTTTCCGTTTTTTTCTTTCATTGGTGAAATCCGTTTTTTTTTTTTTTTTCAAAAATGTGATAAATCACATGATAAATTTGATTGTGCACATCAAAAACGGACATCTACGTAACAACTTGATATCAAATTTGGAAAATGAATGAAGCAGTGTGCACCAATGGGAACTCAGTATATGATCACATGACCGGGGAAATCAGACCTGGCGACAGCATGTGCCAGCTACTAAGATTTATTAGCCCATATTTAAGTTTTTCAGTAATTTTTTATAGTAGTATTACTAATAGCCATCTTAAAGCGAATGAAATAGAATATATCACCAGCGTCCGAAGGAAAAACTAGGAAGCTGTTGAGACAACCTGAAAAGTGGAAAATAAACGTTAAAAAGAAACAAAAGTAAGACGAGCTTTTAAACTACACTGTTCTATTGTAAGGTGTCTTGTACGATATTATAACTTGTTGGAAAGAAGTTCGATGTCAGAAATAACGTAAGTATCTTTAAGGAAAAATCTGGTGACAGTATCAACAGACCTTATGCTAATAATTTTAGTGCCGTAACATTTTATTTTGTATATAAAATTAAAACCATTATTATGATTATTGTAGTTCTTTATTTTTCCAATATGTAATAGAGTTCAGAGTTCAATAATTTCCACTTTATGCCAATATTCTTATAATTTACCAAATTATACACCTGTAAAAGATTCTCGTCAGCAGTAAGCGAATCTCTCTGTATCAAAAACGGACGCCTGAAAGCGTGTTCACATCAAAAGCGGACACCTACACGTTTTGGTTTCAAAGACGGACATCTGTATTTTCAAACACAATTTGAAGGTGCTTGAGTAATTAAATTGGTATTAGCCACTTCCAAGTATAAATCCTGGAGTATGAAAGTTGATAATACTCAAATCAGCTTATAAATGTATTAGCTCTACGTTTCGCAATAAAAAAGAGGTTTATCTCAGTATCTGGCAAACGACAGATGTCCGTCTTTGATAATAAAAGGTTACTCAAATATTAATTTATTCACATCTAGATTTCGACAAGTCTGTGTTCATTATCAATTCTTAAAACAAACAGTTAAGAGATGTAAAGCATTTCGACCTCCATATTGGAGTTTTCGTTCATATTGATGCAGCTGGAATCTGATAGTACGTTGTATCAATATTTCAAAGCATGCAGTCAAGAACTTTCGGAGATATAAGATTCTGAACGTAAGACTAAACATGGTTCTAAGTTAGATTTCTAAGTCGAGATACAGGAAGAGTACACAATGACGAAGAGGGGGAGGGGAGATATACATGTACTTTTTTAATTGTAACCAAGGTTCCAAATACCAACTTTTGTAGTCAGGCTTCAAACCTGGCTTAATAGCAGTATTTTTCAAAAATCGTTTCATCCCTTTTCACCCTCTTAATGGCTGATTTTCAGAAAATGTCTTTTTTTAAATTGTAACAAAGAATCCATATGCCAATTTATGTATGTCTAGATATTGACTGGATAACAACGTTTTTCAAAAAACTTCCCTTAGGGAATATCAAAAAATCGCTTCTTAAACGACGCTAACAATATAAGATGAACACCTTCTGCAAATTTAAACTTTTTATCATCAGTGGTTTTGACTGGGCAATGATGAGTCATTCATTTAATTAATCAGTCATTCTAAATATCGCCGTTTATATATAGATATTACGCGTTGCAAGCTGTTGTGATCTCTCACGAAGGTGGTCTATGCAGGTCCTCTCTTATATACCGAGTATTACCAAGCGGAGCGCAGCGGAGTCGCTTACAGTCTCTTACTAAGTCGGATGACTGGGAGCACGACCCTGCCACTCAACGAACTGATGATGTACGGTGAATATATCGATTCCCTGAGTGCCAAATAATAGCCGTTCGCCGTGCAAAGAATCATTGGTGAGACTGGATAATACAGACATCAGGGATATGGATAAACAGATATAATTCCGTCAGCTTTACAGTTTCGTATGATTATATTTTACCTAAGGCGGGGACGCAGTTTCCTAATGTTGGCAACGGAATGTTCGTTTTACTAGGATAATTAATTTACTCTCAGGAGAAGCTGTCAACCAGAGAACAAGCACAGATTTAATTATCTGTTAAATTGTAAACACAAAAGAATGTTTCCCTCAGCCTCTGTTATTGTTTGTTCGGCAACATTTCACTTCCGGTGTCAGCAGCGTAGAGTAGTAGTGTTGGCAACGAAGTGTTCAGTTAACAAGGATAATTGATTTGTTGACTGTGGTTCGTACAAGAACGTATTAACGACAGATCAGGAACTGCATTAAAATATTATTTTATGGCCAACAAAACGATTCGTTCAAAATATTCAATCTCACAAGAATCTCCTTCGAATTACCATTGCCTTACAGGAAAAAACATTCCCCAGTAACGATCGGGAATCAGATGCTTTCTAATAAGGTGTGCAATCAATGTGTGATGGGCGTCTAACGATATATATCGAATGTGCGCTTCTAAATCCCTGCCGACAAAAGATAGACGTTTACCATCGTAGAATTACTTGGAAATGAGGGTTTAAATTTACTTACGGCAGCTGCGGAATTCGCTGCTAATGTAATATTTCATGGTAAACTCGGAAGATTATTAACCTCATTGCATGTAACTGAGTTTTCAAAGAGCAGTCAAGAGATTTTGGCATCATCAGCTGCTGTCGCAAATGAAATTTTACCGAAATCATCTTCAAAATACATCAACATGGAAGCTGACGTATCGATTTTCGACTATAATTATACAAGGTGGCCAATGAAACTTACATAATTCAAAAGTCTCACTGTCGAAGATGCGTGCAGAACGAAAACCATGTGTATACGTAACCATTAAGAGAAGCAAGAGGAAGCAGATGTTTTCATATCTACAGCTCTGATCACGCTTTACATTCTCCAGCTGCCAAATAAGTGAGCGTCGAAAATTGAAGTGGTACCAACTTCTGCCTTGCGTACCGGCCAGGTTCTATTGTAAAAATACGACAGTGAAGTAACAACTTTTCGTGGAAACGCATTTTAGGTACGTTCATGTTTAATGGTTCATTTTCAGTAAGATCGATGATGATATTAGCAGTGGAAATCAAAACACCATAGAAACGAATTCTGAACAAACCGTTGTTTATATGCATCGTTATTTGATTTGATTTTATGTAGCAGTAACTTTGTGATAGTTTCCAGCAGATAACACACAATTTGAAGCAATTTTTTAATTTTTAATATCTTCATTTTATATAGGTACAACGAGCGAAAGACGATACGGGCATAGAGATAGATGGAGGAGGAGATGGAAGATTGATGGAAGGAAAGGGTGGTGATGAACAGAGGCCGGGGATTAGACAGATGGGAGGATGAAGAGGTAGATAGTGGGGAAGCAGGAGATAGATATAGCGGATGGGAAATAGATGAAAAGAATGTAGAAAAATTAGCTTTTTACTAAGGTGAATCATACGTCACAAGGTATGACGTAAACTGATCTGTATGTTTGTGGAGAAAACGAACGATAAAAAATGTAATCTATCTTACGGGTTTAAAATAATGAGTATCTGCGAAACTATATTTTTATAATTTTCTTTTTACATAGCCACAGTAGCCTAACGCACGATATTAATATGATTGAAGCATTCTCTCGGTGATTCTGTGCTCACATGAGTTACAGTATTTCCTTTTCTATTTGTTTCATATGATAATGAGCCACAGCTAAGCGTGGTCGGGTCTAGCTAGTAACCTAGAAATTTGCAGTGCTCAATAAATTCCAATTACATTAAATTTTTTCCATTTTTATGACTTTGCGAACACAACTGGTCCAATTTCGACCACAGGCAACACTAGTTTAAGTAAGAAGAAATAGTAGTTATGCTGACTAAATTATGAAATGGAACAGCTATGTTTCAGACGACAGTTTTGAGTGTGTCAGGAAATCTGCTTCAGACCTTTAACATACAAACATGACAGAAAAGAAAAAAAATGGTTAACAAAATACGTTTTCCGTGTCCCAGCAGGTGTGTTGCATGTTAACGCGGTGACACGATAGGCACTGGTAGCAGTGCAGCTCTGGTGCGCCAGCATGCACATACAGTATAGTGTGGTAGCTGCCTCCACGCTGCTTGCAGATACAGAGATGACCGGCAGCACCCACGAGGGGAGAGGATCGCGACAGTACCTCACACGGCTGCGATGATAGGCACTGGTAGCAGTGCAGCTCTGGTGCGCCAGCATGCACATACAGTATAGTGTGGTAGCTGCCTCCACGCTGCTTGCAGATACAGAGATGACCGGCAGCACCCACGAGGGGAGAGGATCGCGACAGTACCTCACACGGCTGCGATGATAGGCACTGGTAGCAGTGCAGCTCTGGTGCGCCAGCATGCACATACAGTATAGTGTGGTAGCTGCCTCCACGCTGCTTGCAGATACAGAGATGACCGGCAGCACCCACGAGGGGAGAGGATCGCGACAGTACCTCACACGGCTGCGATGATAGGCACTGGTAGCAGTGCAGCTCTGGTGCGCCAGCATGCACATACAGTATAGTGTGGTAGCTGCCTCCACGCTGCTTGCAGATACAGAGATGACCGGCAGCACCCACGAGGGGAGAGGATCGCGACAGTACCTCACACGGCTGCGATGATAGGCACTGGTAGCAGTGCAGCTCTGGTGCGCCAGCATGCACATACAGTATAGTGTGGTAGCTGCCTCCACACTGCTTGCAGATACAGAGATGACCGGCAGCACCCACGAGGGGAGAGGATCGCGACAGTACCTCACACGGCTGCGATGATAGGCACTGGTAGCAGTGCAGCTCTGGTGCGCCAGCATGCACATACAGTATAGTGTGGTAGCTGCCTCCACGCTGCTTGCAGATACAGAGATGACCGGCAGCACCCACGAGGGGAGAGGATCGCGACAGTACCTCACACGGCTGCGATGATAGGCACTGGTAGCAGTGCAGCTCTGGTGCGCCAGCATGCACATACAGTATAGTGTGGTAGCTGCCTCCACGCTGCTTGCAGATACAGAGATGACCGGCAGCACCCACGAGGGGAGAGGATCGCGACAGTACCTCACACGGCTGCGATGATAGGCACTGGTAGCAGTGCAGCTCTGGTGCGCCAGCATGCACATACAGTATAGTGTGGTAGCTGCCTCCACGCTGCTTGCAGATACAGAGATGACCGGCAGCACCCACGAGGGGAGAGGATCGCGACAGTACCTCACACGGCTGCGATGATAGGCACTGGTAGCAGTGCAGCTCTGGTGCGCCAGCATGCACATACAGTATAGTGTGGTAGCTGCCTCCACGCTGCTTGCAGATACAGAGATGACCGGCAGCACCCACGAGGGGAGAGGATCGCGACAGTACCTCACACGGCTGCGATGATAGGCACTGGTAGCAGTGCAGCTCTGGTGCGCCAGCATGCACATACAGTATAGTGTGGTAGCTGCCTCCACGCTGCTTGCAGATACAGAGATGACCGGCAGCACCCACGAGGGGAGAGGATCGCGACAGTACCTCACACGGCTGCGATGATAGGCACTGGTAGCAGTGCAGCTCTGGTGCGCCAGCATGCACATACAGTATAGTGTGGTAGCTGCCTCCACGCTGCTTGCAGATACAGAGATGACCGGCAGCACCCACGAGGGGAGAGGATCGCGACAGTACCTCACACGGCTGCGATGATAGGCACTGGTAGCAGTGCAGCTCTGGTGCGCCAGCATGCACATACAGTATAGTGTGGTAGCTGCCTCCACGCTGCTTGCAGATACAGAGATGACCGGCAGCACCCACGAGGGGAGAGGATCGCGACAGTACCTCACACGGCTGCGATGATAGGCACTGGTAGCAGTGCAGCTCTGGTGCGCCAGCATGCACATACAGTATAGTGTGGTAGCTGCCTCCACGCTGCTTGCAGATACAGAGATGACCGGCAGCACCCACGAGGGGAGAGGATCGCGACAGTACCTCACACGGCTGCGATGATAGGCACTGGTAGCAGTGCAGCTCTGGTGCGCCAGCATGCACATACAGTATAGTGTGGTAGCTGCCTCCACGCTGCTTGCAGATACAGAGATGACCGGCAGCACCCACGAGGGGAGAGGATCGCGACAGTACCTCACACGGCTGCGATGATAGGCACTGGTAGCAGTGCAGCTCTGGTGCGCCAGCATGCACATACAGTATAGTGTGGTAGCTGCCTCCACGCTGCTTGCAGATACAGAGATGACCGGCAGCACCCACGAGGGGAGAGGATCGCGACAGTACCTCACACGGCTGCGATGATAGGCACTGGTAGCAGTGCAGCTCTGGTGCGCCAGCATGCACATACAGTATAGTGTGGTAGCTGCCTCCACGCTGCTTGCAGATACAGAGATGACCGGCAGCACCCACGAGGGGAGAGGATCGCGACAGTACCTCACACGGCTGCGATGATAGGCACTGGTAGCAGTGCAGCTCTGGTGCGCCAGCATGCACATACAGTATAGTGTGGTAGCTGCCTCCACGCTGCTTGCAGATACAGAGATGACCGGCAGCACCCACGAGGGGAGAGGATCGCGACAGTACCTCACACGGCTGCGATGATAGGCACTGGTAGCAGTGCAGCTCTGGTGCGCCAGCATGCACATACAGTATAGTGTGGTAGCTGCCTCCACGCTGCTTGCAGATACAGAGATGACCGGCAGCACCCACGAGGGGAGAGGATCGCGACAGTACCTCACACGGCTGCGATGATAGGCACTGGTAGCAGTGCAGCTCTGGTGCGCCAGCATGCACATACAGTATAGTGTGGTAGCTGCCTCCACGCTGCTTGCAGATACAGAGATGACCGGCAGCACCCACGAGGGGAGAGGATCGCGACAGTACCTCACACGGCTGCGATGATAGGCACTGGTAGCAGTGCAGCTCTGGTGCGCCAGCATGCACATACAGTATAGTGTGGTAGCTGCCTCCACGCTGCTTGCAGATACAGAGATGACCGGCAGCACCCACGAGGGGAGAGGATCGCGACAGTACCTCACACGGCTGCGATGATAGGCACTGGTAGCAGTGCAGCTCTGGTGCGCCAGCATGCACATACAGTATAGTGTGGTAGCTGCCTCCACGCTGCTTGCAGATACAGAGATGACCGGCAGCACCCACGAGGGGAGAGGATCGCGACAGTACCTCACACGGCTGCGATGATAGGCACTGGTAGCAGTGCAGCTCTGGTGCGCCAGCATGCACATACAGTATAGTGTGGTAGCTGCCTCCACGCTGCTTGCAGATACAGAGATGACCGGCAGCACCCACGAGGGGAGAGGATCGCGACAGTACCTCACACGGCTGCGATGATAGGCACTGGTAGCAGTGCAGCTCTGGTGCGCCAGCATGCACATACAGTATAGTGTGGTAGCTGCCTCCACGCTGCTTGCAGATACAGAGATGACCGGCAGCACCCACGAGGGGAGAGGATCGCGACAGTACCTCACACGGCTGCGATGATAGGCACTGGTAGCAGTGCAGCTCTGGTGCGCCAGCATGCACATACAGTATAGTGTGGTAGCTGCCTCCACGCTGCTTGCAGATACAGAGATGACCGGCAGCACCCACGAGGGGAGAGGATCGCGACAGTACCTCACACGGCTGCGATGATAGGCACTGGTAGCAGTGCAGCTCTGGTGCGCCAGCATGCACATACAGTATAGTGTGGTAGCTGCCTCCACGCTGCTTGCAGATACAGAGATGACCGGCAGCACCCACGAGGGGAGAGGATCGCGACAGTACCTCACACGGCTGCGATGATAGGCACTGGTAGCAGTGCAGCTCTGGTGCGCCAGCATGCACATACAGTATAGTGTGGTAGCTGCCTCCACGCTGCTTGCAGATACAGAGATGACCGGCAGCACCCACGAGGGGAGAGGATCGCGACAGTACCTCACACGGCTGCGATGATAGGCACTGGTAGCAGTGCAGCTCTGGTGCGCCAGCATGCACATACAGTATAGTGTGGTAGCTGCCTCCACGCTGCTTGCAGATACAGAGATGACCGGCAGCACCCACGAGGGGAGAGGATCGCGACAGTACCTCACACGGCTGCGATGATAGGCACTGGTAGCAGTGCAGCTCTGGTGCGCCAGCATGCACATACAGTATAGTGTGGTAGCTGCCTCCACGCTGCTTGCAGATACAGAGATGACCGGCAGCACCCACGAGGGGAGAGGATCGCGACAGTACCTCACACGGCTGCGATGATAGGCACTGGTAGCAGTGCAGCTCTGGTGCGCCAGCATGCACATACAGTATAGTGTGGTAGCTGCCTCCACGCTGCTTGCAGATACAGAGATGACCGGCAGCACCCACGAGGGGAGAGGATCGCGACAGTACCTCACACGGCTGCGATGATAGGCACTGGTAGCAGTGCAGCTCTGGTGCGCCAGCATGCACATACAGTATAGTGTGGTAGCTGCCTCCACGCTGCTTGCAGATACAGAGATGACCGGCAGCACCCACGAGGGGAGAGGATCGCGACAGTACCTCACACGGCTGCGATGATAGGCACTGGTAGCAGTGCAGCTCTGGTGCGCCAGCATGCACATACAGTATAGTGTGGTAGCTGCCTCCACGCTGCTTGCAGATACAGAGATGACCGGCAGCACCCACGAGGGGAGAGGATCGCGACAGTACCTCAAACGGCTGCGATGATAGGCACTGGTAGCAGTGCAGCTCTGGTGCGCCAGCATGCACATACAGTATAGTGTGGTAGCTGCCTCCACGCTGCTTGCAGATACAGAGATGACCGGCAGCACCCACGAGGGGAGAGGATCGCGACAGTACCTCACACGGCTGCGATGATAGGCACTGGTAGCAGTGCAGCTCTGGTGCGCCAGCATGCACATACAGTATAGTGTGGTAGCTGCCTCCACGCTGCTTGCAGATACAGAGATGACCGGCAGCACCCACGAGGGGAGAGGATCGCGACAGTACCTCACACGGCTGCGATGATAGGCACTGGTAGCAGTGCAGCTCTGGTGCGCCAGCATGCACATACAGTATAGTGTGGTAGCTGCCTCCACGCTGCTTGCAGATACAGAGATGACCGGCAGCACCCACGAGGGGAGAGGATCGCGACAGTACCTCACACGGCTGCGATGATAGGCACTGGTAGCAGTGCAGCTCTGGTGCGCCAGCATGCACATACAGTATAGTGTGGTAGCTGCCTCCACGCTGCTTGCAGATACAGAGATGACCGGCAGCACCCACGAGGGGAGAGGATCGCGACAGTACCTCACACGGCTGCGATGATAGGCACTGGTAGCAGTGCAGCTCTGGTGCGCCAGCATGCACATACAGTATAGTGTGGTAGCTGCCTCCACGCTGCTTGCAGATACAGAGATGACCGGCAGCACCCACGAGGGGAGAGGATCGCGACAGTACCTCACACGGCTGCGATGATAGGCACTGGTAGCAGTGCAGCTCTGGTGCGCCAGCATGCACATACAGTATAGTGTGGTAGCTGCCTCCACGCTGCTTGCAGATACAGAGATGACCGGCAGCACCCACGAGGGGAGAGGATCGCGACAGTACCTCACACGGCTGCGATGACGTATCAGACCGGAAATCGTTGTCACGTGATCAGACGCACGCAGCTGCACAGTAAACAACACTCTGTAGAGCTTGCTATATTGTCCATTTTGAAAGTAGCTGCTACATGATACGTTTCCTTGTATTAATTTTTTCTTCCTTGTATCAGCTCCTGTGTTAATCAGCAGTTGGCAAATGCAAACAAGCAAAGCTATAAGACATATTTAATGGAATCACATAGGCCACCTTTCTGTGATTTGCAATATTAACTGTATTACCATTGTAAGTTAAAAATGCCTTGTCCTCAAAAAGTGGGACAAGTTATTACTGAAAAAACTACAATAGCTTTAACTTCACCTGGTAAATAAGTTCATTAAATTATGATACAGACGCCTAGAAAAATGAGTTTGGAGACATAGTCCAAATGACACCAGAAAAACATTTCTCAAACATAGAGGTTCTTTTATTTAGTTTAAGAAAATATCGTTAAAGTAATTCATGGTTATGGAGTGACGATTTTATACCATATATCGGTATAAACGAATTTTATGTAATCCAGTCTGTGTCGGCAGCGCACAATACGCTGTCATCATATTAATCTTAGGACAAACGCTTGAAAAAAGTACTGAGATACATCCATATTCAATGCACGCAAATAATTATCGTGAACACACGTGTTCCAACAAATATTAACCAATTTTTAGTCTTTAACAACAGTCCCGCACCAGCTGTGTCGCAAAAATAGTAATCACGCAACTTGTGGAAGAAAATGAACAGTGACTAGTAATAAACTTGTTATTCATTTGATATCAATAACCGACACAAACGTTCGGATTTAACACTTCCTTTCTATCACACAAAAGGTCTTAAATTGCAACTGAAATGTATAGCACGATATTACTGTTTAAAAGAAGTCCACCATTTTGGTACACTTGCTAATGTTTGGAGCATATAGATACACCAAGCATCACAATAAGGCGCATTTTTTACCTACGAATATATAATCATATATTTCAATCGAAAATGGAATTTTGTTTCAGCTGTTCCCATATTATTTTGTTAAATCCAGCTGGATAGCAGATATCCATTTCCGGTCAGAAACGTCATCGCACCCGTGTGAGGTACTGTCGCGATCCTCTCCCCACCAACGAGGTTAGAATAAAGGGAGACGGCACTATCTATGCCGAGCACATACGTCAGTAGAAGCCTGTCCGCCATCTTGGTAAGTCTTGGACTGCTATTTCTCCGTTACAACTATGCGTTAAGTAGAAAACTTTACTGTTAATGCGTTGAAATGACAGTCAGTGCAAATTATGTAGTTTCAAACAATATACTTTCTTTAATAAATGGCGATAAATACTCATCAAAATATATTTGAAAACTTATCTTTTAACGAGTAGTTTGCACTCTTTCTATCACAGTGTACATCACGGCAAAACAGTCGGACGTTGTATTCCTGTTGTAAGTGACATTGACAGTATTATACCAAATAAATTAATAAAAGAAGGAGGTGGTCCCCCTTGGTACACTAAACAGGTCTGGACACTGTTGCAAAAGCAACGGAAAAGGCATGCTAAATTTAACACAAACACAAAATCCCCAGGATTGACGATCCCACACTGAAGTTCGAAATTTAGCGAGGATCTCAATGCGAGATGCCTACAATACTTTTGACAAAGAAACTCTTTCTCGAAATTTGACTGAAAACTCTAAGAGGTTTTGGTAATATGTTAAATATACTAGGAGCAAAACACAAACAATACCCTCACTACGTGACAGTAATCGCTCCTACCGATGACAGTGCTACTAAAGCACAGTTACTAAACATAGCTTTTACAAACTCCTTCACCAAATAAGACGAAACTATTATTCCACATTTCGAATTACAAACAGAGGCCAGAATGAGTATCGTTGAAGTAGATAACCTCGGCGTAGTGAAGTAACTTAAATCTCTTAACAAAAACAAGTCTTCTGGTGCGGATTGTATACCCATTAGATTTATATCTATGCTGAAGATATAGATCCTTACTTTAACAGACATATACAAACGCTCATTCAACGAAGGATCTGTACCAAAAGATTGGAAAGTTGCACAGGTCACACCTATATTCAAGAAAGGCAGTAGGAGTAACCCACAAAACTACAGGCCTATTTCATTGACGTCAATTTGCAGCAGGGTTTTGGAACATATCCTATATTCAAATATTATGAATTATCTCGAACAGAATGATCTATTGACCCAAAGTCAACACGGATTTAGAAAATATCGTTTATGCGAAACACAACTAGCTCTTTACTTACACGAAGCGATGAGTGCTATCGACAAGCGATCTCAATTTGATTCCGTATTTCTTGATTTCCAGAAGGCTTTTGACACCGTACCTCACAAACGGCTTTTAATCAAATTGCGTGGTTATAGTACAGCGCCCCAAATTTGCGACTCGATAAGGGATTTTGTAGTAATCGATGGTAAGGCATCGACTAAAACAGAGGTGATATCGGGCGTTCCACAGGGTAGTGTCATTGGTCCTCTGCTGTTCCTTACTTACATAAACGATTTGGGAGAAAATCTAAGTACCTCTCTTAGGTTGTTTGCAGATGACGCCGTCATTTGCCGTCTAGTAAAATCATCTGAAGATCAAAACCAACTGCAGAACGATCTAAATAAGATATTACTATGGTGTGAAAATTGGCAATTGACTCTAAATAATGAGAAGTGTGAAGTCGTCCAGATGAGTACGAAAAGAAATCCGTTAAACTTTATCAGATATATCAACCAAACGTGAAGGTCGTAAACTCCACACAATATCTAGGAATTACTACTACTTCAGACTTAAACTGGGAAGAACACGTAGATAATGTCGTGGGAAAGGCGAACCAGAGACTGCGTTTTATTGGCAGAACCCTTAAAAGATGCAATAGAACTACTAAAGAAACTGCATACACTACGCTTGTCCGTCCTTTTATGGAGTATTGCTGCCCAATGTGGGATCCTTATCGGGTGTGTTTGACGGAGGACATCGAAAGATTCCAAAGAAGGGCAGCTCGTTTGTATTGTCACGATACAGTGGATACAACGTCACGGAAATGATACAGGATCTGGGATGGGAATATCTAAAACAATGGCGCTTGTAGCTGCGGCGTGGGCTACTTACAAAACTCAAATCGCAAACATTCTTCTCCGAATGCGAAAATATATTGTTGATTTCCACTTATAGATAGAAAAGATCATCAGAATAAAATACGAGAAATCAGAGCTGGAACGCAGAGGTTCAGGTGTTTTTTCTCCCCGCGTACTATCGAGAATATAATGGTAGATGGATAGTATAAAGGTGGTTCGATGGATCTTCTACCAGACACTTAAATGTGATTTGCAGAATATCCCATGTAGATGTATACATAAGGCATTCGCTCTACAATACGAACACTTCTCCAAAACTTAGCTATATGGAGGAGACAGGATTCACTTTTTCAGAGTAAGGGCATCTCCCTGCATTCTAACCTCCTTGGGCAGCACCACCGTGCAGAGTACGTTAGCAACGGAAACATACCACTTCCGTTTAGGACCAGAGACTATACACAGCACAAGTAGAATCTTTGGCATGATGTGACAGGCGCCATTTTATATTCAGCATATTCAGAAATGGTGAACTAAATTTTCTAGTATTTCGTTGTGAAGCTTTTAAGAGTAATCAGGAAAACGCTTACCTTACAAATTAAATATTGGTTGTTGTTGTTGTTGTGGTCTTCAGTCCGGAGACTGGTTTGATGCAGCTCTCCACGATACCCTATCCTGAGCAAGCCTCTTCAACTCCACATTAGAACGGCAACCTATATCTCTTTGAATCTGCTTACTGTATCCATCTTTTGGTCTTCCTCTGCGGTTTTTACCCCACACACTTCCCTCCAACGCTAAATTCACAGTTCCTTGATGTCTAAGAATGTGTTCTACCAATCGATCCCTTCTTTTAGTCAAGGTATGCCAAAAATTCCTTTTCTCCCCAATTCTCTTCAGTGCCTCCTCATTAGTTACGCGATCCACCCACCTAATCTTCAACATTCTTCTGTAGCACCACATTTCAAAAGCCTCTATCCTCTTCCTGTCCGCACTGTTTATCGTCCATGTTTCACTCCCATTTCATGAATTGTAGGCTGAAACTGAAAAACTGCAGAAAGGTAGGAAAATAAGGAGATGGGACCTGGATAAACTGAAGAACCTGAAGTTCTTGAGAATTTCCGAGGGAGCTTTAGGCAACAATTGATAGAAACGGGGGGAAATAAAACAGTAGAGGAGGAATGGGTAGCATTGAGAGATGAAATAGTGAAGGCAGCAGAGGACAAAATAGGTAGGAAGGCAAGACCTACAAAAAATCCTTGGATATCACAGGACATACTGAATTTAATCGATGAGAGGTGAAAATATAAAAATGCAGTAAATGAAACAGGCAAAATGGAGTACAGACGACTAAGGAATGAGATTGACAGGAAGTGCAAAATGGTTAAGAAGGAGTGGCTA
Organism: Locusta migratoria; assembly: GCA_026315105.1. Lineage (NCBI taxonomy): Eukaryota > Metazoa > Arthropoda > Insecta > Orthoptera > Acrididae > Locusta > Locusta migratoria. The sequence continues at coordinate 372,400,894 of CM048750.1, forward strand.
AAAGGCAAATGCCAGGATGTAGAAGTACGTATAAATATGGGAAAAATAGATACTGCCTACAGAAAAATAAAAGAAATATTTGGAGATAAGAAAAACAGATCTATGAACATCGAGAACGCACATGGAGAGCCAGTTCTCAGCAAAGAAGGGAAAGCTGAAAAGTGGATAGAGTATATAGAGAGGCTGTACGAAGGAAATGAACTTAGAGGTAATATTGTAGGAAGGGGAGAAGAAGTAGATGAGGATGAAATAGGAGATACTATACTGAGAGATGAATTTGACAGAGCACTGAAGGAACAAGGCCCCTGGAGTAGACCTAAGTCGAAACAAGGCCCCTGGATTAGATGACATTTCCTCAGAGCTACTGAAGTCTCTGGGAGAACCAGCCATGACAAAACTGTTTCACCTGGTGAGTAAGATGTATGATAAAGGCGAAGTACGCTCAGACTTTAAGAAAAATGTTATAATCCCCATTCCAAAGAAAGCAGGCGCAGACAGGTGTGAAAACTACAGAACCATCAGTTTAATAAGTCATGGTTGCAAAATATTAACACGAATTATATACAGAAGGATGGAAAAGCTGGTAGAAGCCGACCTTGGGGAAGATCAGTTTGGATTCAGGAGAAATGTAGGAACACGGGAGGCAATACTCACTTTACGGCTTATCCTAGAAGATAGATTAAGAAAAGGCAAACCTACATATCTAGCTTTTGTAGATCTGGAGAAGGCTTTTGACAATGTTGATTGGAATAAACTCTTTAAAGTTATGAAGCAAGCAGGAGTAAAATATAGGGAGCGTAAGGTTATTTACAAGTTGTACAAAAACCAGACAGCGGTTGTCAGAGTTGAAGGGCATGAAAGGCATGCAGTGGTTGGGAAGGGAGTAAGACAGGGTTGTAGCCTTTCTCCAATGTTATTAAATTTGTACATTGAGCAAGCAATAAAGGAAAGCATGGAGAAATTTGGAGAAGGAATTAAAGTTCAGGGTGAATAATTAAAAACATTGCGTTTTGCTGACGACATAGTAATTCTGTTAGAGACAGCAAAGGACCTGGAAGTGCAGTTGAACGGAATGGACAGTGTGCTGAAAGGTGCATATAAGATGAAGATAAAGAAGAGCAAAACTAGGGTAATGGAGTGCAGGCTAAGAAAATCAGGTGATCCTGAAGGAATTATATTGGGAAACGAAACAATAAAGGAGGTAGATGAGTTTTGTTACTTGGGCAGTAAAATAACAAATGATGGTCGAAGTACAGAGGATATAAAATGCAGAATGGCAATGGGTAGAAGGCGTTCTTGAAAAAGAGAAATTTGTGAACATGGAATATTGATTTAAGCCTAAGGAAGTCCTTTTTGAAGGCATTTGTGTGAAGTGTTGCCTTGTATGGGAGTGAAACATGGACGATAAGCAGTGCGGACAGGAAGAAGATAGAGGCCTTTGAAATGTGGTGCTACAGAAGAATGCTGAAGATTAGTTGGGTGGATCGCGTTACTAATGAGTATGTATGGGAATGAAACATATTGGTTACATACTATATTAATAAAAATGATTTGCCGCACGTATGAAACCACATCACTTGAGAATGGCTTCACTTATTTCGCTGATCTTTTCTTTGTTTTATTCGTAATTCTCAGGACAAGGTTCGTATGAAAGAAAACTTTTGAAAAATCCACCAGGAATATCAGAATTTGAGAAAACTGAAAGTAAGCTTCCAGCTCGGATCATTTTTTCGATTCTCCAACAATCAGCTTACTCATTCGCTATTCGCCTAGCAACCAAATACGCTGTAATGGAGCGAAAAAATACGCCAAGGAGGTACGAATAAAGGGAGATGGCGTTATGCAAACAAGACGAAACCAGCCAGACCGATTTTACATGAAACGTCGTTTCTTTAGAAGCCCCTCCCTATTATTCATACCTCCATGGTGTTACCTGTGGCGCTCATAACTTTTGGACGTTGCAAACATAGAATTGATGTCACTTCGTTCTATTTTGGAGTGTTACAAACCAACGAGCTGGAATTTCATAGAGTGGCGATGGTGCGCCATATTCGAGGCAAATTGAATTGACGTCCGCCATGTTATTTGGGGTATCGGTTGACAGCTGTTACGCCACATACTCGAGAATTTAACCTATTTACAGTTCTACGTTTTAATTATAGATTATTGAATATGGGTGTGCACCAAGTTCCATCAGACTTTATCGAAGTTGCGAATTGACGACACGTAATATATTTTCTAAAAATGCTGTAATGAAATTTCACATACCTGTCAGTAATACAGTCCCAGTTCGAAGTATAACAGTTAGCTGAAGTTTACAGTAACAATGAAATTGCCACTGTGAAAATATATGTGTTGATTTTAATGCACGTACATTGTCTAAACGAGCCGCGAAACGTACAGTGAACAGTAATTGTTACGACAAACGATCATGATCACGGATTTGCATCAGTTGTTAATGTAACAATTGCTTTCTTAAAGTCTAGTATACATTTATCTTGTGTTTACTAAAAGCATTAAGTCTACAAACTTGTAAAATTGTTGTCCAAGTGTTTGGTTGTGAACTTTGGTGGACGATATTTGGGTAAAAAAACCAAAGTTAAAAACTGCAGTTAAAAATGCGCCTTTCTCATCTGCCACAAAAGCATTCCACGTCGAAAAACGGTGTCGTTAATAACTTTCCTTACTGAAACCAGTAACGTTTGGTAAGTGAAATTTGACTACAAAGTCGAAAGTGACTACAGAATACTGCAATAATAATGCGCCTGGACCAGCTGCCACAAAAGCATTCCACACCGAAATAACGTATCATTAATAACGTTCGTTCGTTGTTCAAATGTTTGTGTAGCTTATGGGACTTAACTACGGGGTCATCAGTCCCTAAACTTACAAACTACTTATGAACTAGCTAACACTAAGGACGGCACAAATATCCATGCCCGAGGGGGGGATTCGAACCCCCGACCGTAGTGGCCGTGCAGACCGTGACTGGAGCGCCTCAGTCCCCTCGTTATTGCCACGCTGAAATATATATTTATCAATTTAAATGTAGATTGAGAAACCCTGAGACGGTTTTTCGTCTCGAATATGTCCAAGACATTAAAGACAAACGTGAAGCAATGAATTAAAATTTGTGGTGCAGCCGGGAATCGAACTCGGACCTCCATGCTTACCGTTAGACCACCGCACCTCTAACGGCTAAGGCGCCTCGGAATAGTGAAAAAATTCTGACTGTTACTATTGCTTCCACACTTTGCACTTGTTACCTGTCAACCATGCTCGATCAGTTATTGTCAGCAACAAATAAAATATTTTTAAAGAAGGTGTAGACACTCAAAAGTGTGTTTTCATCAGCCACAGGAACAACAGAAGAAGAAATATCTGAAAAACACAAAAACACTAGGTAGACAACTGAGTGTTTTTTATGGTGTGTACTTTAAGGGGATTGCAGAATAGGTCCTGGCCGGTCCGTGCATATAGCAAACTAGGCAACTGCCTAGGGCGCTCGAATTTGGTGGGCGGCAAACTTGTCGAACCCTCGTGCATTCTGGGGCGGTTTCCATTGCTGTTGCGCTGTGGTTAGGAGCGACGAATTCCCGGTTACTACACATAGGCAGAGCAACAGGCAAGGGACAAGACACAAGTCAATGTTTTATGTATTGTCCTTGACTCTTCAGAAATTTTGCTGGTAAGCGTTTAATGAATAGACGAGTAGCAGTTTGCAACTTGTCATCCCGTGATCAGATTCCATCGCTCTGCAGTCTCTGTAGTGTACAATGGCTTCTTCAATCAAAAGAAACCGATCTTAACGCTGCTACAAATGCTCTGCTAAAAACAAAATCCTTCCTTGAAGATTGTAGAGGTGATTTGGTATTTGAAAAAATGCTGGTAGAAGCAAGAGAAATTTCAGAAGCAGCCAATATATCCACATATGTGCTGTACATCAAATACGGAACCGGTCCGTCTAAGACAAAAGAAAAGACGGTTTGGTTATGAAGCAGAAGGTGAACCTATTCGTGACGCACAAAATCATTTCAAAATTAATTTTTATGTTGTAATTTTGGATACTGCAATAAATTCGATTGACGACAGTTTTCATCACATTGACAATCTAAATCGTGTATTTGTCTGTCTGTACAAAATACATGATGTACAAAACATACAAAAAAAAGTCCCAAAACTGTTCTTGAAAAAATTGTTAATTTGGAAGATTCTCTAACTCACTAAGACTCTAAAGATATTGATGCTATTGATCTAGGCACTGAATTATAAGCTATTGCCACAAGAGTACCCAATAACGCAGGGCCACAGGACGTTCTGAGCTATATTTGTAAAAATGGACTTACAAACATTGCACCTAATTAAGTTACTACACTAAGAGTGTTGCTTACACTTCCTGTGGTGAGCGCAGCTTCTCGAAATTAAAACTCATAAAAACGTATCTGCGATCTACAATGAATTGGCAACTTTGTCAACTGAACGAGAAATAGCAGACACAATCGATTTAAAGGAGATCGTCTCAGATTTTGAAAAACTCAAGGCAAGAAAAATAAAATTAGTGTGACTCTTACTATAATGAAGCTTATAATTTTATCAGTTATTGTAAAGCAGCAACCAAAACCTTTTTAAAAAACAAAATGTAAAAACGATGAAAAAGTAACATTGTTGTATAAAAGTGTGTCCTGTTTTAATTGGGAAATATGTTTATGTAATGTATATATTGTGAATATGTATTTGAATAAAAAATGCGATGTATATTTTACATTCATGTTTTATTGCGATTTAATTAAATGGGGCACCATTAGAATAATTTGCCTAGGGCGTCGAGTTTGCTCGGGTCGGTCCTGGGATAGGTTATCTGAAACTTCACCCTTGGGGCAGCTGAATGCCATTAGTTGTAATGGTACAGATTTTTTTGGAGTACGTCATGACTTCTGGGCGACAGGAAATCGAGAGAATATCTCATATAACTTAGGTTGACGAAATTGTTTTGTTTATATGAGTGGTTCAAATGTTCAAATGTTTGTTAAGCTTATGGGACTTAACTACGGGGTTGTTGTTGTTGTGGTCTTCAGTCCGGAGACTGGTTTGATGCAGCTCTCCACAATACCCTATCCTGAGCAAGCCTCTTCAACTCCACATTAGAACGGCAACCTATATCTCTTTGAATCTGCTTACTGTATCCATTTTTTGGTCTTCCTCTGAGGTTTTTACCCCACACACTTCCCTCCAACGCTAAATTCACAGTTCCTTGATGTCTAAGAACGTGTTCTACCAATCGATCCCTTCTTTTAGCAAGGTATGCCAAAAATTCCTTTTCTCCCCAATTCTCTTCAGTGCCTCCTCATTAGTTACGCGATCCACCCACCTAATCTTCAGCATTCTTCTGTAGCACCATATTTCAGAAGCCTCTATACTCTTCCTGTCCGCACTGTTTATCGTCCATGTCTCACTCCCATACAAGGCAACACTCCATACAAATGCCTTCAGAAAGGACTTCCTTAGGCTTAAATCAATATTCGATGTTAACAAATTTCTCTTTTTCAAGAACGCTTTTCTACCCATTGCCATTCTGCATTTTATATCCTCTGTACTGCGACCATCGTTTGTTATTTTACAGCCCAAATAACAAAACTCATCTACGTCCTTTATTGCTTCGTTTCCCAATCTAATTCCTTCAGGATCACCTGATTTTCTTACACTGCACTCCATTACCCTAGTTTTACTCTTGTTAATGTTCATCTTATATGCACCTTTCAGCACACTGTCCATTCCATTCAATTGCTCTTCCAGGTCCTTTGCTGTATCTGACAGAATTACTATGTCATCAGCAAAACGCAATGTTTTTAATTCTTCCCCCTGAATTTTAATTCCTTCTCCAAATTTATCCTTGCTTTCCTTTATAGCTTGTTCAATGTACAAATTGAATAACATTGGAGAAAGGCTACAACCCTGTCTTACTCCCTTCCCAACTACTGCATCCCTTTCATGCCCTTCAACTCTGACAACCGCTGTCTGGTTTTTGTACAAGTTGTAAATAACCTTACGCTCCCTATATTATACTCCTGCTTGCTTCAGAACTTGAAAGAGTTTATTCCAATCAACATTGTCAAAAGCCTTCTCCAAATCTACAAAAGCTAGAAATGTAGGTTTGCCTTTTCTTAATCTATCTTCTAGGATAAGCCGTAAAGTGAGTATTGCCTCCCGTGTTCCTACATTTCTCCTGAACCCAAACTGATCTTCCCCGAGGTCGGCTTCTACCAGCTTTTCCATCCTTCTGTATATAATTCGTGTTAATAATTTGCAACCATGACTTATTAAACTGATGGTTCTGTAGTTTTCACACCTGTCTACACCTGCTTTCTTTGGAATGGGGATTATAACATTTTTCTTAAAGTCTGAGGGTACTTCGCCTGTCTCATACATCTTACACACCAGGTGAAACAGGTTCGTCATGGCTGGTTCCCCCAGAGACTTCAGTAGCTCTGAGGGAATATCATCTACTCCAGGGGCCTTGTTTCGACTTAGGTCTTTCAGGGCTCTGTCAAATTCTTCTCTCAGTACAGTATCTCCTATTTCATCTTCATCTACATCCTCTTCCCTTCCTACAATATTGTCTCGAAGTTCATTTCCTTTGTAGAGCCCCTCTATATACTCTTTCCACCTTTCAGCTTTCCCTTCTTTGCTGAGAACTGATTTTCCATCCGTGTCCTTGATATTCATAGAGCTGTTTTTCTTATCTCCAAATGTTTCTTTTATTTTCCTGTAGGAACTACGGGGTTATCAGTCCCTAAACTTACAAACTACTTATGAACTACTTACGAACTAAGACGCCACAAATATCCATGCCCGAGGGGGGATTCGAACCCCCGACCGTAGTGGCCGTGCTGACCGTGACTGGAGCGCCTCAGTCACCTCGGCTACCGCGGCCGGCATATGAGTGGTATATTTATACCTAGCGATTTCTTTACTGTTGCATGTTTTCACGTGAACGCACTGGAGCAGAGAGAGTTGACCAAAGTAAGATGGCGTACGCTTACCTGGACGTACTAACAGAGCAGAAGCAGAGAATAAACGGGTCTCCCGCGGAGCAAAAATTTAGTAGTTTATGCGGTATCTTATGTAGTTTTATTCCACGAGTCATTAATCAGTAATCGATCATAATTCTTGGTCTTATTTTACGAGAATTTACTCGTAAATCAAGGGAGTATCAGGTAATGAAAGTTATATTTCATGCATATGGCTGAATTTATTTTATTTTATTTTTATTTATTTATTTTGTTATCTGTTTTATGGTCCTCGGAGTGATTAATATCTTCTCTTAGCTAGGTGTATATTTTCGATCTATTTGTAATGGAATTTAATAGCTACCCTGTGTAATACAGTGGTAAGTTGATTTTATTAAAATCAACTTGGACATAGCAGATAGTCCGATTTTTTTGAAGTTGTGAGTCAGTGTTGATGGTAGATACTGTTGGAGGCTGCGTGTTGTCCGAAGTATCGTGAGTGTGACGGAGTTCCACTCATATTTATTATTGAGAAGTTGGTTCTATACTGCTTATGTTCCATATTTGAAAAGAAGGCGTGGAAATAGTATGATTCACCGGCTAAGATCAGGAAGAGTAATTAAATGTAAAGTTACTTTCATGACACATACAAAGATCTTCTTTTTAAAGTGAAAAGTTGTTTTTGTTTATTAGATGCCGCATAAGGTCTACTGAACTAAATAACAGTTTAATAATTATTCTATTTGAAGTGATAACGGTACTCCATTTGGGTAGTGGCTGAAGTAAAACATTATTGTACCTATTGACGACTACATGCATTTTTCTTCCCTAGGCTGTTATTAAAGATCAACAGGCAGACTCTTATGGGTTGTGGGAAAGCAGTCCTTTTGAATGATTCACTTCGCCCACACCTGAAAAACGGCCCTCACCTTTATTTTGTAATTTTAATCATGGGAGGTGTCCGGAAAGTGTGGTTGCACTGTAGGCTGTTTTCTGTTTTTGTTGTAAAAAGATAGCGTAACCAGTGAGGATAAGTATTTCAAATCTAGTCTGGCCAGGATTTGTATTGAAAAATATAAGATTTTTCTTTTCAGTAAATCGATCCCTGTGGTCGAATTTAAAGTAAACTTGCGGTGTAACTTATTGTAGTAGTTACAAATAATTGACCTACGATTGCTCATGTTACCTGGGAGTATCATTAGCGAGCTTAATTGTAAAAGGAATATTTCTTGTCTATATTAAAAAATTTATTATTATTTGTTACTGCGACCGAGCAGTATTACTGGCCGACCGCAGCAACAATAAAATGTGTGGAATTGCAGAATTTTTCTACTTAATTAGTATATATTACTCTTTGATGATAACAACTAAATGGACTATGTTCGAGTGATTAGTCATGATTTTTTTCTTGGACACACACTACGACTGAAATCCTTCGAACTGAGTTCTTCTGAGCCATTGAGTTTCTTTAATGTCAGATGCGTTGTCGTTTTTTATTTGAGTTGTCGTAGTAAATTATATCTCTGTGATCACTGACGATATACAATATCGGGAGTGGCGACACAGGGGTGACAACTTCTTCAATTAAACCGGGTGATAACTTGAGTAAAATTTTACCCATTCTAACAAGGGGTACGGATGGTGTGGTCATCCGGCATTTGTGAATAGTAACATTTTCTCTCGATTGTTTCAGTGAAACAGAGATATTTGTAGTAGTTCAGATATTAGTACCACAGAGGATATTAAAAAACCAACAGGGTCTTACAACGACATGCTACATTGACAAATGTCAATGTATCTGCTAGTAATAAAGAATATTTATTTTTGGTGATGGTAGAGAAATCCCAATGTGTCCTTGTGGACTACATAAAGTATATTTTTGATAAAGGGGACAGAGGGCCACTGATAGTAAACTTAATCACCTCATAATCGGTACTAGTCTCCGATCAGGGCTGCTACATAGTCAGGAATTTTGTCTAAGTATAGACAGTGTGAGCTCAAACAAGACAAAACATATACTGTTCTTGCATGAAGTACTTGTCGTTTTATCACTTCCATTTGTGCATTTACATGTTGAACACACTTTACACATATTTCAGCAACAAAAACTGTACAGCCAATACACACTAGATACAATATCCAATAAATACGACACTTCAAACTCAACAACAACATACAATAGACAGACTCCTGTCTCGTGTACTGACCAGTGACCACCAAAAAAAAGGCGGTAGAGTTTTCACTGGTTGCCGCAAAGAGCGCTGTAGCTTGTGTCAGCCACTCTATGAAATTTAAGCTCGTTGTTACAAACAAACTGAGTGCAGATAGTGGTTTATTTTTTTTAGAATAATGCCTCCATTGTAGCGTCGTAATATCTGCCGGTGTGTGCGCAACGCAATGACGATAAATAAAGCGCTGGGCTAGTCGTTGGAAGTTTGTGAAATAAATCTTGAATCCTCGTGTTTTTCCTATGGGCAGCTGCACGTGGCGTATTCGACAGTTGGTAAATCATCTGCACAGTTCGTTTTCTCTCCGGATGGAAGGAAAAAGCATTACAATGAACACAACATAAAGACTTTCGAAACGTTGTATTTCCATTCCACTTATTGTAATTCAATTAACTTTTTTTTTCATATGGAATTTCTATCATTAAAGTATGATCGTGCTACGATTATTTTGTTTTCAATTAAAAAACTCTCAAGTAAATATAAACATGTTAAAAAAGAACAGTCTAGAGTGCGAAAGTTTTTTTTTTTCGACTAGTTTCAGTGTTCACTTAGACCATCTTCAGGAAATATAGCTCTGAAATATATCAACTACATTTAGAGGACTTTCAGCAACATACATTAGTGTAAAACTCAAACTAAATTAATAAAGAGAAATAAAACAGAAATGTTTCCAAAAATATGTCATTTTTATTCTGCTCGCTGCGAGAAAAACATACTAAGCTGTGCTGTAAAAATGTGCGGTTTCGTTTTCCTTTTCCCACTCATTTTTAACCTTCAGCCCGTACACCCCCTTACTGTACACAAAGCGTACACTCCGACTTTAAGACCGGGGTACCATTTCCTTCAGTTTCTTACGGAATTTTTACCATCTAATTGTCTTAAAATCCATTTAGTGCACCAATCGCTCTCTCTCTTCCCCACCATACACCGACCCCATAGTTTTCTAACACACTTTATATGTAGATTTTTCTCATTTTTACAGATTTCCAGTTGACTGAAAGGAACAACATACGACTTGAGGGTACAGGGGGTACATTGGACAGGGAGAAATAGAGACATTCAGCGTACACCTCGGTCTTTTTCGACCGGTAGCGGAGAGTGCAATTCGTTAATTACAGAACTTCAGACAGATGCACATCGGAGAAAAGACTTACTTCGACTTCCTCTTCAACGGCCTTGAGGCTACTGTGGAGAGCAGAGTGGTGATACACATACAGAGAGAAGGGAAGGGCAGAGAAGGGGGCGCCCCGGTCCAAAGACCGGTGTACGGGCTAAACGTTAACATAAGACAGAAAGTTGTCCGTGGGAATGAAATGGATTTGAAAAGAGGAAGATGATATAGACGCAGAAAGGAGGGGGGAGGAGATGGATATGGTGTGGGATAAGAGGGAGTGGTGTGAAAGTAGGGGCAGGAGGAAATGGTGAAATAGAGGAGGGAGGAAGGCATAGACACAGGGCGAAGAACAGGAGAGATTAGGGTATATATCCGATACACATTAGCTACTGCGAGGCGTTGCCGGATTTGCTAGAAACTTATATGAATGCCGAAGATGGGCAATGATGCATTCTTCAGTGCGGAGGCACTCCTAGGCCATGACTCTTACGGGAATCAGTTTACAATAACTATGAGTTTGAGTTCTAGTGAGCAGAGTACAGAATTTGTTTGTGACGTCAGGCGTACTTGATTAATTCCGTGCAGGTGTGGCGATCGCTGTTATGTGTCCCCAGTGGTGTAAGGATCAGCGCAACTGCCTAGAAAGAGACTCGCGTTCCAATCCCGGCTTGGTACACATTTTCAGCTTTACCCATTCCCGGTTAATGTCATACATTCCGTGTGTATAAATTAAATATTTTAGTTTGTAACAAATAAACACGGTAACTATTCAAGTTCAGGTACATACATTTCTAATTTCTTTTCTATCATATGAACTAGCGTAGTGGTTAGCGTTGTGGATTCGTAATAAGAAGGATGCGACGTTATAGGTTCCAGTCCTCGTCTCCTATATTTCTTTTTCATCAATACATTTTAATCGAACGTCTCTGAATGCATTAAAACTATGTTCTACAATTATGTGTTTTATTTAAATTTGCAACTAATTAGAAAACAAAGGACGAAACAGATATTTGGATAGTAATTTCCGAATATGTGACGATTTCCGAGTGTGCGTTTAGGGATCCACAGTCCTAATAACAAACCATTGTAAACGTAATAATCTTAACGTTGCTTAACAAAGTACTCTGACGGGGATAAATATTTCTGTATTCGAGACTTGACAGTAGACATTCATTAGTTGGATCATTAATAAAGAAAAACTTTGCTACCCAAATCCAAGTTTGAGTAATGTGGTAATATAAATATTTTATAACAAACTTCTCCAGCTTCAGAAAATGACACAGTGTCATTAAAATGTTTTATTGTGGGTACAACATAGGTACAACCTAAACAACATATTAGTATAAGAAATTATAAGATAAATAACTGTCGAAGCTATTGCACCTTTAAGGCTGGCCGCGGGGACTGAGGCGCTCCAGTCACGGTCTGCACGGCCACTACGGTCGGGGGTTCGAATCCCCCTCGGACATGGGTATTTGTGCCGTCCTTAGTTGTAGCTAGTTCGTAAGTAGTTTGTAAGTTTAGGGACTGATGACCCCATGGTTAAGTCCCATAAGCTATACAAACATTTGAACATTTTTTTAGACCTTTAAGATACTGAGAGATTCAGATGTTGTAAAGACGTGCCTCAAATTCTTATCTACTGTACATTTTAAGCTTTTCTCACCATTTGTTGACATGTCTGTTGGCGTCTGTCTCGAGATGTTTTGTCGGAGTTTTATCAGATATTTCGCCCAGTTGGAGCTGGACACGTTGCATCCTCCAAGAGATATGAAATATGAAACTTTTACAGTGCTACCCAAACTGAGTCTGAATTGATTGTAGCGAAACGTCAGTTGCAACTTTAAACAAACGCGGCCGAAAAATCCGTGACAGAATCCAGCAGGCAATGTGTACAAATGTTCAAATGTTTGTGAAGCTTATGGGATTTAACAGGGAGCTCATAAGTCCCTAAACTTACAGACTACGTATGAACTAACTAATACTAAAGACAGCACAGACATCCATTCCCGAGTGGGGAATCGAACTCCCGACGGGTAACGGGCACGCGCATCGCAGCATAGCGCCTTAATGCGCTCGGCCGCTCCGCCGTGGCCACTGTGTACATCATCGATTTTCTTTTAGTTGGGTACAGGACTTAAAGAGCATCATTATTGAATATTTATTTAAAAAAATCAATAATCACAGAAAGATACGTACTGTTTGTGATATAGTTATTTTCTACTCGGACAGTAAAGAAAACAAAACAATATGTACAGAAACTCCAAGCTAATTCGCGAGTAGTCAACAGATTGAGGAAAACACCAACCGAGTGTCAACGCAAAATAGCAGGATCGGTTGCTTTGTTTACATTCTAAGCAGTTACTTTGCGTTGCGTAGCCTACTCAAAGATCTTGAAGACACTGATAGTCTACTTGTGACAGCCAAATTATAGGCACTTTGGTTGGTATTTTTCCGCCGCTAACGTCATGTCCACCGTCCAGTGGCCGCGTGTGAAGGCAGCCACTAACCTGCAGCGTTTGTCATCACCAGAACTACTGAGTGGCGCTATTAAGTGGCTACGTCTGTACATCGTATTACCATAAATGAAGTGTGACAAAGAAAAAAAAATACACCGATCTCGCCGAAAACCGAGAAGCGATTCTTGGTGTTGTAGCTCTCAGGGATAGCCCGGGATGCTCTGTGTATGTGGCACCTCTGGGCACGTCTGAGAGCCGTAGCACATGATTGGCGCATGTGTAAGACTGTGTTGTATATGGGCTTGGAGACTTCGATGCATGGACAGGCTATGAACGGTCGCGATTATTATTACTAACTTATAGGACATTTAATGTTATAATAATAATATGGTTTTCTGTTCCACATGACCTAATTGAGAAGCAAGACTCCACGGTCATAGAACAAGTCAGTAGTACCTGAAATTTTAACACATAGTGGGAACAGAAAAACTTAAATTAGTCCTATGCACATGAGAACCTTAAGCTTAAGCAAAAAGAATTAATAACGAAACAAGAGAATTAGTTTTTTTAAATTTATCCATTAACTCCTCTACAGAATTAAAGGAGCTAATCATGAGGTAACTCTTCAATTTAGACTTGAAAGCGCGTGAGTTAGTACTAATATTATGGAGTTATTGTCGCAGTTTGTTGAGAATGGATTCTGCAGAATACTGCATGCCTTTCTGCACAAGAGTCAAGGAGGTGTGATCCAAGTCTAGATTAGATTTCTTTCTAGTATTCACCGAGTGAAATCTGTTAATTTGTAGGAATAAGCCGATATTGTTAACAACAAACGACATTAAAGAAAATATATATTGTGACGCCAATGTCAGAATTCCCAGACTACTGTGGAGGGGTCGACACTAGGTCGCTAACTTACACTACATATTGCTCTAACCGCCCGCTTCTGAGCCAGAAATATCGTTTTACTTCAAAAAATAACACAACACGGCATAAGTGATGAAAACAAGCATAGTAGACTACTTTTCGTGTTGGAAAAATCTCTTATTTCAGATTCTGCTCTAATTAATGGTAAATAAAGCAGAATTTAGTTTTTGAACGACCCTGAATATGGGCTTTTCACGAAAGCTTACTATCTGAACACCTAGAAATTTGAACTGTTCAGTCTCATTTACATTATGCCCATTATATGTAATCAAAATATCAGCTTTTGTTGAATTGTGTGTCAGAAATTGTAAAAACTGAGTTTTACTGGAATTTAACATCAGTTTATTTTTTATAAGCCAGAAACTTATCCCTTGAATGGCACTATTTGATACTATATCAATGTTACAAACATCTTTCACTACCAAGCAAACAAAAATTTGTAAGTAAGAAACAGCAGCTGTCCCAAAATAGACTACTGAGGCACCCCACACTCAACTGTGCCTCATTGTGACTGCACGACATAGCCAGTTTCAACACTACGGTGAATCACTGTCTTCTGTCTGTTATTAAAGTAAGAGGTGAACCACTTGTGAGCCACTCCTCTCATTCGATATCTGTTCCAACTTCTGCAACAATATTTCGTGATCAACACAATCAAACGCCTTTGTTAAACTAAACAAGACGCCTAATGTTCGTCAACTTTTATTTAATCCATCAAGTGCCTCACAGAGAAATGAGAATATACCATTTTCAGTCGATCAATCACTTCTGATACCAGACTGTACGTTTGACAACTATTTGAACTAAAGTGATCAATTAACCTTGAATATACAGCCTTTACAGTAATTTTACAAAAGCCCAATGGCAGAGAAATAGGTCTTTCTCCTTTTTTATGAAGTGCTTTCATTACTGAATACTTCAATCTGTCAGGAAACTGACCATTCTGAAAGGAAAAATTATGAATATGGTTAAGTACTGGGCTGACATATGGAGAACCGTACTTTAGAATTCTGATAGATACCCCGTCGTATCCCCAAAACTCGTTTGTCTTTAGTAATTTAATTATTGAGTCAGCCTCCTCTTTTTAAATATCTTGGAGGACTATTTCAGGTAACAGCATTGGAAAGCTATTTTCTAACAATATTATATGATTACCTGTAGAAACTGAGGTTCTGTTTAGGTCACCTGCTATACTCAGAAACTGAAGTTCATAACAAAGATATAAGAAAGTCTTATTATTATTGAAATACGCCTTTTATTGTAAGGAATCATACTAGGCATAAGGTACATGAACATGAGACTAAAGGTTTTGGTGTGTTTGAGAATTTTAAGTTTAATGGAAATTGTACATTGATACATTCACACACAGTTTGGACAAAATGTAGATTTCAGTCACATTAATTGTGTCAAAAAGTAAACAACAATAAATAAATAAATCAATAGACTCGTTGACAAGATTCAAACATCACACAAGACAAGTGACACCTCTGCACGATGATCGGTCTTCATCTCTCAAATAATCTACAGTTCAGTCCAGTACAATTTTGTGCACATTGCAGTCATGTAATTGATGTATTAAAACGGAACTGGCAGACTACGTACTCCAATCTATTTCTAATACAAACATATTCCCAGAAGCACAGTGCATCACATAGCGTATTTGCATTACATTTGGTCAGATGAGGAGTTTAATCACTTTTTATATGATAGGCGAAAGGAGATGATAGGAGGGGGGAGGGGTGAATTGGGGTGAATTGATGATGGCGTTAATGGTTGGGAGGCCCAACCTGAACGAAAAACACACACACACACAGAGTCTGTAGGAGAAAGACTCTAAGATCTTCAAGCAGCAATGCTAAACACAGAGTAGAAACTGCAGACACGGTAAGAGAAATTACTTCTAGGAAAACTGAAACAGTCATAATATATAGTTTTTATTGCTTTATTACTGACACCATCTCCAGCTTCCTTCCCTACACCCTCTATCTCCCACCCTCATGATCTGATATAACCACCCTGTGACCAGTAATGTCCACAAATGGGAGCCACAGTGGTAACTGGTTTCCGTCCATCCACACATCATGTTGGTTGATGTGTGGAGACGTCACGTGTACATCCTTGAAAGCTGCAGAAACCATCTACCACTCTGACTCCCAACTATAGACGTTACTGGTTAGGTGCTGGTTATATCGGTTCATGATGAGGGGCACGGGGAATGTATGGATGACAGGGGAGGGGGGCTTGAGATGGTACCAGGTGTCAGCAAGGAGTGGAAGCAATATTGCTCCAGTTTGTTTAGGTTATTGACGAACATATGATGGTGTTCGACATGATGACGGTGTCAGTAGTGAGGTGTCTTGGCAGGTTAGGAATGTTCTGCCTGCTCACAGTGGCACTAGACCTCGGCCCCTTGCCCTATCCCTTGACGGTGTCAGTAGTGAAGTGACTGGCCAGGTTAGGAATGTTGTGCCTGCACTAGCCCCCAGACCTCGACCCCGTGCCCTATCCCTTGACGGTGGCGTACCCCTGGGAGACGGTGGCGGGCTGGAGGCGCGCCGGAGCCGCCGTGGCCAGCTCCAACGCCAGCAGGGGTGCGGGCGCGCCCTCCGCCTCCCGGGAGCGGTCGTCCGCCTCCGGGGGCGGCGCGCCGGGGGCGGCGGGGGCGGCGGGCGGCGCCGGCGGCCGCGAGCAGCAGCGGCGGTCGCCCGCGTCGCCCTGGAAGCGCGGGCAGAACGGCTCCTCGCCCTCCGCCGTCGTCGCGCAGAACGAGCCGCTGGCGCTGCGGGCACACGCGTGCTGGTATCACACACCGCAGGAGCACGTCACAGCAACGTAAAGGTCCCAAACACTGAGCACTGCTAACGCGACAGGTGGATAAAAAACTAGTCTATTTCTGTACTCGTCCCTTAATGACTACCGTTTGGCATAAATAATATCACAGGGTTGTAGCCTTTCCCGAATGTTATTCAATCTGTACGTTGAGAAAGCAGTGAAGGAATGGAAGGAAAAATTTGAAGAGGGCATTAAAGTGCAGAGAGAAGAAATAAAAACATTGCGCTTTGCCGATGACATAGGAATTCTGTTAGAGACCTCAGAAGATCTCGAGGACTAATTGAATGGGATGCCCAGTGTATTGAAAGGAAGATATAAGATGAGCATTAACAAGAGTAAGACGAAGATAATGGAATTCAATGTCAGAAAATTAGGCGATGCTGAAGGAATCAAATTAGCAACGAAACAATAAAGGTGGTAGATGAATTTTGTTATTTGGGTAGCAAGATAATTCTGATGGCCGAAGTAAAGAAGATATAAAATACAGAATGGCTATGGGGAGAAAAGCGTTTCTAAAGAAGCGAAACTTGTTAAGATCCAATATTAATTTAAATGTTAGGAAGTCCTTTCTCAAAGCATTTGTCTGGAGTGTAGCATTGTATGGCAGTGAACGATAAGCTTTTGAAATGTGGTGCTACAGACGAATGATGAAGATTAGATAGGTAGATCAAGTGACTAATGAGGAGGTGTTTAACCAAATTGGGGGGAAAAGGACTTTCTGGCATATCCTGACTAAGAGAAGGGATAGATTGGAAGGACACATTCTGAGACATCAACAAATTGTCAAATCAAATGTTCAAATGTTTGTAGAACTTATGGGACTTAACTACGGGTTCATCAGTCCCTAAGCTTACAAACTACTTATGATCTACCTAAGACTAAGGACGGCACAAATATCCATGCCCGAGGGGGGATTCGAACCTCTACGGCGAGTAACCGCGCGCTCTGCAGCGAAGGTCTTTAGACCGCTCGGCTACTCCACCGCGGCAATTAGATTAAGTAATGGCACAATAAAAGTAGTGGATGAATTTTGTTATTTGGGTAGCAAGATCACTTCTGATGGCCGAAGTAAAGAGGATATAAAATGCAGAATATCTACGATTTGATAAAAAAAACTCGTCTATTTCTGTCCTCGTCCCTTATTGTCTTCCCTTTGGCATAAATAATATCACAGGGTTGTAGCCTTTCCCGAATGTTATTAATCTGCACAGTGAGCAACCAGTGAAGGAATGGAAGGAGAAATTTGGAGAGGGCATTAAAGTGCAGGGAGAAGAAATAAAAACATTGCGGTTTGCCGATGACATAGGAATTCAGAGACCACAGAAGATCGGGAGGAGCAATTGAATGGGGTGCACAGTGTTTTGAAAGGAAGATATAAGATGAACATTAACAAGAGTAAAACGAAGGTAATGGAATGCAATGTCAGCAAATCAGGCGATGCTGAAGGAATTAGATTAGGTAATGAGACAATAAAAATAGTAGATGAATTTTGTTATTTGGGTAGCAAGATAACTTCTGATGGCCCAAATAAAGAAGAAATAAAATGAAGAATAGCTACGGGAAAAAATCATTTCTAAAAAAGCGTAACTTGTTAACATCCAATATGAATGTAAATGTTACGAAGTCCTTTCTTCAAGCATTTGTCTGGAGTGTAGCATTATATGAGAGTGAAACGTGGACGATTAG
The DNA here is from genome assembly GCA_026315105.1 of Locusta migratoria. Classification (NCBI taxonomy): domain Eukaryota; kingdom Metazoa; phylum Arthropoda; class Insecta; order Orthoptera; family Acrididae; genus Locusta; species Locusta migratoria. The sequence goes on from CM048750.1 coordinate 372,419,147, forward strand.
GAATTCAGATAAAAAGATGAAATAAGCTTTTGAAATGTGGTGCTACAATTGAATGATGAAAATTAGATGGGCAGATCACGTAACTAATGAGGAGGTGCTTAACCGAATTGGGGAGAAAAGGGGTTTCTGGCATATCCTGACTAAGAGAAGGGATACTGGTTGGACATATTTTAAGACATCAAGGAATTGTTAGCTTAGCATTAGAAGGAAGCGTGTGGGGTAAAAATCGTACAGCGAGACCGAGGGACGAATATAGTAAGCAGATTCAAAAGGATGTAGGTTGCCGAACATATTCTCAGATGAAGAGACTTGCACAGGACAGGGTAGCGTGGAGAGCTGCATCAAACCTGTCTACGGACTGAAGAACACAACAATATCGTGTATGCTGTTTTAGTCGTTTCGTCACAGAGATTCTGTTGGCAAAGATAACATAGGTATTAGACATAAGGAGAGGCATTGAATTACAATTTATGCTGTGGCCGGGATTCGAATCTGGGACCTCCTACTTACTAGGTAGGTGCTTTACACCACTCAGCTAACACAGCACTACAGCCAAAGTGACTACATCGACTGTCTTAAAGGATGTCTCCCTCCACACCACAAACTTTAATTCTGTTTCATGTACCCTGTGAATGTGTATCAAATTGCCATGGCTCTCCTACATTGGAACAGCACCACAGCAAAGAACGCGAATAGGAACAATGCGGGATACTTCCTATTCGCGTTCCTTGCTGGGGTGTTATTTTTTTGTAAGAGAGCCCTGGCAATTTGATATGCATTTCACAGGGAACATGAGGCAGAGTTAAAGTATGTGGTGTGGAGGGAGACATCCTTTAAGACAGTCCGTGTAGTAGCTTTGGTTGCAACGCTGTGTTGACTGAGTGCCAGCCGGGCGCCGTGGCTCAGCGCGCCCGGTCAGAGGGCTGAACGCCCTCTGCAATAAAAAAGCTGAGCCAAGAACACAACGAACAACTACGAACAAACATGATCAGCGTCCGCAACGAACAGAACTACCCATAGAGCAAAAAAAAAAAAAAAAAAAAAAAAAAAAAAAAAAAAAAAAAAAAAAAAGAGTGGTCTAAAGCGCCTACCTAGTAAGTAGGAGATCCCGGGTTCAAATCCCGGCCACAGCATAAATTTTAATTCAATGCCTCTCCTTATGTTTAATATCTATGGTATAACGAGACAATGTTGTCAAGGAATTGTATTATTTGTTGATATTTAAGAGATCATAACTTCGGTGGTTGTCTGAGAATCTTCCACCATTCTGCACAAGACTGCACAATGCTACACCGATGCTGCCATACAGGACTATACACTATTTATTAAGATAGAGAAAATTAACCAAGATAGCGTGGAATTATTTTTGGTTTTAATTTTATTTCGAAATGTATAAATTACCTTAATATAACTTCACAACAATGTTATAAATGATTTATTTCACAAACAGGCTATTAATTTTGCAATATTGCCCATCTTTATGGATGGATGTCAAAATTAATGTTTTACAATTTTCATCTGCTGAATCATTAGTATTAAAACACTATTAAAATGAAATATATACATATAAATGTCGCAAAAAGTAAAGGATGTTCAAGAAATATGAACCTAACTATGAGGAAATCTTCAATATCATCTGTATGGGCCTCAACGTTGCTGCCGTATACTACCATTTTTTAATCAACAATACAAACTAAAATTTATCTAAAATAGGAGGAGGAGATTATAGAAATGAAATAAGAGACTGTACACGAATTTGTAACTACAGATATGATAAACTAAACCACCGTTCTCGTCCTTCTGAAAGGACGTTAGCGCTATCTGGCTTAAAATGAGCCAAGTGACATATTTCAACTATGCAGGAAGCAAATAAATGTAATTTCTAAGCTATCAAAGCAGATTTTCTGTAGCTAATGATGCTTTCAGCAGAGAAGGTTACTTATTATGTGGCAACTTGTTGAACTGCACGATGAAAGAGTAGCTATTTCGTTTCGAGTGTGGTAGGTCAAACATTGATATTGAGAAGAGAAGACAGAAGACAGTTTGATGCAGTTCAGATATGGATGTGTGAAACAGAAAGAAGAATAGTTAGTTATACGAAGTGCCTGATAAACAGCTGCTAAAAAGAACAAGGGAGATGAGAATGGAAGTTATGGATAAAAAAGTGACTTCATTATAAGTTGTGATAGGCCTCTTTGACTGTAAATTTACTCTAAGGATTAGTGTGTGTGATAAAAATGAAAGTAACAAGAATGTACAATGGTGCAGGACATTAAAATAGGTGAAAACTATTTGGAAGTGAAGAGAGCAGCAGCAGACTGATGGACGCCTGCCTGTAAACACTAAAAATATTAGTAATCAAAATGTCAAAATGTCTCTCTACACTGAAAAATAAACACATGTAGTTTTATAATGGTGCTCATACTCTAGTTTATCTGTTTCTTTATTCTCAACAATGTGCAAAAACGTATTTATACTGTGTCAGGCCATTTTATGCACATACTTCTAACTTTGTTACATCATTCAACTTAAGCTCAACTAAACTGGACCAATCACAACTGCAATTAACTTGTGATTTGACTTAGTAGACATCAACAGAAACCTACATCTTCAGTGATAAAGGTATATAAAAGGATTGTAGGAAATGACAAAAATTAGTCAAAGCTACAAGGGGATGTGTCAGCACCATAAAAGACATAAATATGAGAGTACATTTCTTTTGGCTCACTTTAGGCTACGGTAGTAACACTAAAAGTGGGCCTTTGCGATCGTCTTTTGTCAGCTCGAAATTTAAATGAAAATAACAGAGTAACTATTAATCTGACACGAAAAATGAATAACCGAATTTGTAGAGCAGACAATTATCTACAACTTTGCTCTCTTATGTTTTTTTTTTTTTTTTTTTTTTTTTTTTTTTTCATATCTCATAGCGTTTCAAAGATATCTGCAAAAATAACGGCGATTTTGGGATGTCTATCTGTCTGTCCGTCTGTCTGGCCATAACGTGTTCCCTATTTTTAAGACGAACCGTTCAACCGATCAGCACCAAATTTTATTCTCTACAACTTAGCTCCCTTATGTTTTTTTCCTATCTCGTATCGTTTGAAACCTATTTGCAAAAATAACGGAGATTTGACACCCTACATTGAATCAACGAAAACCAGCCGTTCGGAGATGTCATGTGACATTCCATGCCCATCTTGTGTTGCGTATTTGATGATTTTCTTATTGTAACTTACATGTTGTCATTTCAAAGCAATGGCGCACCGTAGAATTAAAAAAAAAACACATCGTTCTTCGTACGATAAATGATAATCTAGTGTCTACAAATACCATATTAGCATCAGTTGACAACGGCCATTAATAGTATGAGATTAAAGGGCTCACGCTGTGATTGATACCGTAGCATAGTGAGCAAGGCGTTGGATTATAATAAGGTCGATGGGTCGGAATGCGCCACCACCAAAATTTGTTTTTCCTAAAAGAGTTTCAGATACTCTTATTAATTAATTTTTTATTATTTAGGTCCAAAATGTTTGAAAAAAATTATAAAACTAGAAATCTAAAGTGGTCCATAAAAACGTCAGTGCGATTTTTTCTGTTGCAGAGACTCCATTGCGGATTGTTTTGCTGTGGTAAATAAGAGCCAGAATATTTCGGTTTATAGGGAGAATTTTGGGAAGATGTACTTCACCTGTAAAGGAGACCGCGTATAAAACACTTCTACGACCACGTCTTGAGTATTGATAAGAGATAAGAGATAAGAGAAATTAGGGCTCTTACGGAGGCATATAGGCATTCTTTTTTTCCTCATTCGATTTGGGAGTGGAATAGGAAAGGAAATGCCTAGTAGTGGTACAGTGTACCCTCCGCTACTCACCTTACGGTGAATTGCGGAGTATGTATATAGATGTAGATGTAGAAAACATGGCAGTGACCGGGTACATACCTCGGGGGCAGGAGGTGACCGAAAAGCACACCGCGGGGCTCGGTGGCTGCGAGCAAGCTGCCGGGCCTGAGGCGGAAGCTGCCTTCCACAGAGTTGCTGTAGGCGGTGGAGGTGCTGGGGGTGGAGGCGGAGGCGGCGGGGGCGACGCAGCGGCGGCCGCAGTAGGAGGCCCGCCGCGCGCCCTCGGGCCGCAGCGTCTCCGCCAGCAGGCAGACGGCGCGCACGTGGCTGCACAGGTGCGGGTCTGGAACAGGCACAGCACACCTACTGCAGCGCTACTGCTGGCGGCTGGTTCCTATTCCGTCATACTAAACTACAATAGCAGAAAGGTTCAAAGAAATCCTGTCCAATTACAAAAATGTACCCGACTCTCACGATAATAGGAGGCGGTGATTTTAATTTAACCTCTATCTGTTGGCGAAATTATATTTTCAAATCAGCAGGTAGGCATAAAACATCGTCCGAAATTGTACTCAACGCATTCTCTGAGAATTACTTCGAACAATTACTTCATGAGTCAACTAGAATTGTAAATGGATGTGAAAACACACTCGATCTCTTAGCAACAAATAATCCTGAGCTCATAACGAGCATCAAAACGGATACAGGTATTAGTGAACACAGAGCTGTCGTAGCGAAATTGAGTATCGAAAGTTCCAAAGTTACCAAAAGTAAACGTAAAGTTTTAACAGCAAAGGCACAAGGGATGCATTAAGTAACAGTGGGGTTTATAAAATAACATACAATGACTGCAGCAAACTGTATATAGGTCAGACAGCCAGGGCAATTCAAATTAGACTGAGTGAACATGAACGTAGCTGGAGATTACAGAAAACAGACTCCACCTTTGCTGATCACGTTCTGAAAGAACGACACAACTACCAGGTCCACATAGAGGTGCTTCACGTAGCCAACAAAGGCAGAAAAAAAACCTGTAAGAAGCACTGGAAATAAACAAACATTTAGCCAAGAATCCACAGCTAGTGCTAAATGACCAGGTACAGTTGAACGCATCCCCACTGTTAAGCTTCACATGATGTAAACAAAACAGCTACCTACCACAGACCAAATTAATATCACGGGTAGAGTCCCCATTCCTAGCATGTTTACTTGTAGACTTTAAGATAAAACAATATATATAATAAATTGCACAGTAATATGCAATGTAATTTAAATACGTGAATCTTGCCAAATGCTGTCAAGTAAGTAAAATGTAAAATCAGTGTAGAAAACGATTTTTAATGTACACTTAATCGAGTAGGAAAATTAGAAAATTTAAAAAGGGAAAAGTATAGGTTGAAGTTAGATATAGTGGGGATTAGTAAAGTTCGGTGGCAGGATGAACAGGATTTCTGGTCAGGTGAGTACAGGATTATAAATACAAAATCAGTTGGGGGTATCACAGGAGTAGGATTGATAATCAATAAGAAAATAGGAATGCGGGTAAACTACTATGACCAGCACAGTGATCGCATTATCATTGTCAAGATAGATACGAAGCCAACACCGACAACAGTAGTACAGGTTTATATGCCAACTAGCTCTGCCGATGATGAGGAGATCGAAGAAATATATGCGGAGCTAAAGGAAATTATTCAAACAATTAAGGGAGAAGAAAACTTAATCGTTATGGGAGACTGGAATTCGGTAGTAGGACAAGGAAGGGAAGGGAAGATAGTGGGTGAATATGGTCTGGGCAAAAGGAATGAAAGAGGAAGCCGCCTGGTAGAATGCTGCACGGAACATAATTTACTTATAACAAACACCTGGTTTAAGAATCACAAAAGAAGATTGTATACGTGGAAGAGACCAGGAGACACCGGGAGATACCAGATAGATTTTATAATGGTAAGACATAGATTTCGGAACCGTGTTTTGAAGTGTAGGACATACCCAGGGGCAGACGTAGACTCTGACCATAACTTGTTGGTTATGAACTGTAGGCTGAAACTGAAGAAACTACAGAAAGGTAGGGAAAGAAGGAGATGGGACCTAGATAAATTGAAGGAACCTGAAGTTCTTAAGAATTTCAGAGGGAGCTTCAGGCAACAATTGACAGAAACAGGGGAAAATAAAACAGTTGAGGAGGAATGGGTAAAATTGAGAGATGAAATAGTGGAGGCAGCAGAGGACAAAATAGGTAGGAAGGCAAGACCTACAAAGAATCCTTGGATATCACAGGAGATACTAAATTTAATCGATGAAAGGAGAAAGTATAAAAATGCAGTAAATGAAACAGGCAAAATGGAGTACAGCCGACTAAGAAATGAGATTGACAGGAAGTGCAAAATGGCTAAGCAGGAATGGCTAGAAGGCAAATGCAAGGATGTAGAAGAATGTATAAATAGGGGAAAAATAGATACAGCCTACCGGAAAATAAAAGAAACATTTGGCGATAAGAAAAACAGCTCTATGAATATCAAGGACACTGATGGACAACCAGTTCTCAGCAAAGAAGGGAAAGCTGAAAGGTGGAAAGAGTATATAGAGGGGCTCTACAAAGGAAATGAACTTCGAGACACTACCGTAGGAAGGGAAGAGGATGTAGATGATGATGAAATAGGAGATACTATACTGAGAGATGAATTTGACAGAGCACTGAAAGATCTAAATCGAAACAAGGCCCCTGGAGTAGATGATATCCCGTCAGAGCTACTGAAGTCTCTGGGAGAACCAGCCATGACAAAATTGTTTCACATTGTGTGTAAGATGTATGAGACAGGTGAAGTACCCTCAGACTTTAAGAAAAATGTTATAATCCCCATTCCAAAGAAAGCAGGTGCAGACAGGTGTGAAAACTACAGAACCATCAGTTTAATAAGTCATGGTTGCAAAATATTAACACGAATTATATACAGAAGGATGGAAAAGCTGGTAGAAGCCGACCTCGGGGAAGATCAGTTTGGGTTCAGGAGAAATGTAGGAACATAGGAGGCAATACACACTTTACGGCTTATCGTAGAAGATAGATTAAGAAAAGGCAAACCAACATTTCTAGCTTTTGTAGATTTGGAGAGGGCTTTTGACAATGTTGATTGGAATAAACTCTTTCAAGTTCTGAAGCAAGCAGGAGTAAAATATAGGGAGCGTAAGGTTATTTACAACTTGTACAAAAACCAGAGACAGCGGTTGTCAGAGTTGAAGGGCATGAAAGGGATGCAGTGGTTGGAAAGGGAGTAAGACAGGGTTGTAGCCTTTCCCCAATGTTGTTCAATTTGTACATTGAGCAAGCTATAAAAGAAATCAAGGAGAAATTTGGAGAAGGATTAAAGTTCAGGGTGAAGAATTAAAAACATTGCGTTTTGCTGACGACATAGTAATTCTGTCAGATACAGCAAAGGACCTGGAAGAGCAATTGAACGAAATGGACAGTGTGCTGAAAGGTGCATATAAGATGAAGATTAACAAGAGGAAAACTAGGGTAACGGAGTGCAGTCTAAGAAAAGCAGGTGATGCTGAAGGAATTAGATTAGGTGACGAAACAATAAATGAGGTAGATGAGTTTTGTTACTTGGGCAGTAAAATAACAAATGATGGTCGCAGTACAGATGATATAAAATGCAGAATGGCAATGGGTAGAAAGGCGTTTTTGAAAAAGAGAAATTTGTTAACATCGAATATTGATTTAAGCCTAAGGAAGTCCTTTCTGAAGGCATTTGTATGGAGTGTTGCCTTGTATGGGAGTGAAACATGGACGATAAACAGTGTGGACAGAAAGAGGATAGAGGCTTTTGAAATGTGGTGCTACAGAAGAATGCTGAAGATTAGGTGGGTGGATCGCGTAACTAATGAGGAGGTACTAAACCGAATTGGGGAGAAAAGAAATTTCTGGCATACCTTGACTAAAAGAAGGGATAGATTGGTAGGACACATTCTTAAACATCAAGGAATTGTGAATTTAGCGTTGGAGGGAAGTGTGTGGGGTAAAAATCGCAGAGGGAGACCAAGAGACGCGTATAGTAAGCAGATTCTAGTAGATGTGGGTTGTCGTTCTTATGAGGAGATGAGAAGGCTTGCTCAGGATAGAGTAGGGTGGAGAGCTGCATCAAACCAGTCTCTGGACTGAAGACCACAACAACAACAACCTTAAGTGACGATCCCAACATATGCTACAGTGTCAATAATGTTAACATATTTTTAATTCATTACTATTTGAAATGTAAAGTGTTTCACCCTGTTCACTCGCAAATTACAATGTAAAAATGTTAAGGAGGCCACTGACTACGTGAACATAATTCTGCATGGCAACAGATATTGTTTGTAATTCCAACAAATGTCATATCCAAAGACCAAGTAAGCTGTGTATTGTATCTTTGTATTTGAGAACCAAGCAATAGCGTCTTTGTCGACGCATGTCAACAGTTTACCTAATAATCCGAAAACTAGTTAGTAAATAAACAAAATTTACTAGAACAAAAACAGTTGGTTTGTTTTCAACGTTAAACAAAGTTTATTTGTTCAGGAAAGCAGATAGAAATAAAATACATTGCTTCTTGAAAGACACCTTCCACTCGTTTCTAACACTAAACGTAGGTGTAGACCAGATGTGGCTCAAATTCAAAGAAGTAATATCGACAGCAATTGACAGTTTTATACCAAATAAATTAATAAAAGGAGGAGGCGATCCCCTTGGTACACAAAACAGGTCAGGACACTGTTGCAAAAGCAAAGGCATACTAAATTTAAACGAACACAAAATCCCCAGGATTGGCGATCGCACACAGAAGCTCGAAATTTAGTGAGGATTTCAATACGAGATATCTACAATACTTATCACAACGAAACTCTTTCTCGTAATTTGACTGAAAACCCAAAGAGATTTTGGTTATATGTTAAATATACTAGGGAAAAACACAAACAATAGCCTCACTACGTGATAGTAACGGCGATCCTGTTGATGATAGAGCTACTAAAGCAGAGTTTCTAAACATATATTTTAGAAACTTATTCACCAAAGAAGACGAAACCAATATTCCAGTTTCGAATTACGAACAGAGGCCATAATTAGTAACGTAGAAGTAGATATCATCGGAGTAGTGAAACAACTAAAATCATTTAACAAGAATAAGTCTTCTGGTCCGTACTGTGTACCCATTAGATTTCTGATCTGATTATGCTGAAGCGATAGCCCCTTACTTAACAGCCATATATAACCCCTCTCTCATAGAAGGATTTGAACCAAAAGATTGGTAAGTTGCACAGGTCACGCCTATATTCAAGAAAGGCAGTAGGAGTAACCCACTAGCCGGCCGCGGTGGCCGAGGGGACTGAGGCGCTTCAGTCACGGTCTGCACGGCCAATACGGTCGGGGGTTCGAATCCCCCCTCGGGCATGGATATTTGTGCCGTCCTTAGTTGTAGCTAGTTCATAAGTAGTTTGTAAGTTTAAGGACTGATGACCCCGTAGTTAAGTCCCATAAGCTCTACAAACATTGCATAGTAACCCACTAAACTACAGGCCTATTTCATTGACGTCAATTTGCAGCAGGGTTTTGGAACATATCCTGTATTCAAATATTATGAATTATCTTGAACAGAACGATCTATTGACCCAACGTCAACACGGATTTAGAAAATAACGTTCATGCGAAACACAACTAGCTCTTTATTCAAACGAAGTGATGGGTGCTATCGAAAAAAGGTTCACAAATCGATTCCGTATTTCTTGATTTCCAGAAAGCTTTTGACACCGTATCGCACGAACAGCTTTTAATAAAATTGCGTGGTTATGGTATATCGCCCCAAATTTGCGATTGGATAGGGGATTTCTTGTCAGAGAGGACACAGTTCGTAGTAATCGATGGTAAGGCATCGACTAAAACGGAGGTGATATCGGGCGTTCCACAGGGTAGTGTTATTGCTCCTCTGCTGTTCCTTATTTACATAAACGATTTAGGAGAAAATCGAAGTAGCTGTCTTACGTTGTTTGCAGATGACGCCGTCATTTACCGTCTAGAAAAATCATCTGAAGATCAAAACCAACAGCAGAACGATCTGAATAAGATATCACTATGGTGTAAAAACTGGCAATTGAGCCGCGGTGGAGTAGCCGAGTATTCGGCGCTCGGCTGCCGAGGTGGACGGACGCGCGGCGGCAGCGCTAGACGTGCTGGAGTAAACAACGGCCGCGTGGCTGCTACGAAGGTCAGTAGAGCGCTTTGCGTACTATTGCGTCTTTAAGTGATTTAAAATGACAAAATGAACGAGACTGAATGTGCAAGAATAGATACGATTAGATTTACCTTTGATTGGAACTGTACAAGACCGAAAGCGTTCGAGATAAAAAGATGGTTATCAGAAGAGGTTAAGATCACAGGAGAGGAAATTATTGGAGTACATCTTTCCTTTGTAACAAATTCTGTCTTTTTAAAATTGAGTTCTTCTGAATTGTGTTGCTCTATTGTTGACAAGTGTGGTGGTAAAATGAAATTTCGCCACTCGGACGGAACCGTTAGTGAAGTTATTGTTTCTCATGTCGGGCTAGGCATCCGTACAGTGAGAGTTTTCGAGCTGCCATTCGAGGTTCCAGCTGCAGCAATAAATGCTGCGCTTCAGCCTTATGGTAGGGTTCTATCGAATATTGCCGAAAAGTGGTCAGAGGAACATATGTTTCCTGTTCTGAATGGAATTAGACAAATTAAGATTGAGCTTTTGAGGCATATACCTTCTTATTTGAATATCTGCGGGCATCGCGCTCTCGTAATTTACGATGGTCAGCCGCGGACTTGTTCGTTATGTAATGCCACCGGGCACGTTAGAAATCAGTGCACGAGAAGGCGAGTCCCTCAATTACCGAATAACGAGGCGGTTGTCCCAGGGCAGGCCGTAAGCATGAAAGTGACGTACGCTGCCGCGGCCGTCAGCCGGGCCCCCTCTCCACCGAGTATGGCCGAGCAGGCGGGACCTTCCGACGCGTGCGCGGAAACCGGAAGGAATACAGAGTTGGGCAAAGGAGGCGAACCGATACCGGCCAACGATGACGTCAGTGAAAGCGCAACACGCTTGCTTTGTGAAACCGAAAACTTTTCAAATGAGAGACAAGCTTCACAGACGACACCTGATGTAGACGTGACGAAAAATGTAACAACAGTCGCACACGACCATGCCAGTAATTTAGAGGGGCCTACAGTGGATGAATGTCCAACGACAGACACACTAAAAGTGACAAAGGAAGACCATGCGGATGACAAGGTAACACAGAAAGAAACAGATAACTCCAATCTACCGGCAAAAGGTAGACAAAAACAAGAAGACTCCGAAGCACCACCAACTTCACGTGTCGAAGGAAAAGAAGCAACATTCGACTGCGAAATTAACGGAGTTAAAAAGTCTTCTACTAAGAAGAAAGGCGAGGAAGGTTCTCGGCGATCTTCCATGGAATCGCCAGAAAGTTCACCAAAGATTTCACCGGAGAGCTCAACAAAATCATCAAACAAGAAAAAGAGGAGAATCGCACATCAAGCTGCAGAGATCTTGGCTCCTCCTTTAAGAGAGCGGCTGAGACAGATACAGGACCCTGACAAGAGAAAAGAAGACACAAAAACGCAAAGAGTAGTTGCGTGCTCTGATCGGAAAAAGAAACAGGAAAAGGTTGCTACACCGCACGGATCATGCGAACAATTGCATGAAAAGACGAAACCGGATATAGACGATGACACCCGACATAGACATGCGCACGGACATGACACCAAGGAAACAAGAATCAACTGGGCGGATGACAAGGAAGACGAGACTGATGCAATGGAAACGGAAGGGGCCTTTGAGGAAGAATGTTTTTATTAAAATTTGTGCATTGAATTTAAAGAAGAAAGAAAAAAAAAAAAAAAAGAAGAAAGAAAAACGAAGAAAGAACAATTTAACTAGGAAAAAATTATTATAAGAGGCTCCAATTACGTGTCTTCTATTACACGTCTTGTAGCGTTGCAAAGTGGAACATACATATAATGTGACCACTATAAACATAAACAAAATTCAGAGTCAACCAAAGGTGGCTGCACTGAAAGACTTCCTGTATCACTCAGATACAGATATCGCTTTCTGGCAGGAAGTTAACATAAAGGATTTATATATTTCTGGGTATAAGGAGGTGTTAAATGTAGCTCCAGAGGAATCGTGTGGGACAGCGATCCTAGCTAAAGAAGGGATTGAGATAACGAATGTGTGTCTTTTAGAGTCAGGGAGGGGAATCAGCTGTAAAATTTTTAACACCACTTTTATAAACATTTACGCGCCATCAGGCAACAACGCAAGACAAGAGAGGGCGACCTTTTTTCAGGAGTGACATTTTATATCTACTGAAAGAGAACCCGGCAGAAGTTTTAATAGGGGGAGATTTTAATTGTGTTTTGAATAAAAAGGACCAGCGACCAAATTTTAATTTTTCTCGAGAACTGAAGGCATTGGTCGAAAACTTGAAGTGGTTTGACACGTGGGAAATTAAATATCCTACGATGGTTAGATTTACGTACATCACTAGCACTACACAGAGTAGAATAGACAGGATATATGTCACCCCCAATCTAGAGACCAAAGTAAGTAGCACTGAGGTGATACCAGCTGCCTTCTCTGATCACTTAGCAGTGAAATGCAGTGTCAAATTAACAAGGCAAAAGACCTACTGGGGTCGCCCACTATGGAAATTGAACATCAATACCCTCTCAGAAGATGCTCTGGCTTTAAAGATACAAGAAACTTGGGAAGCTGTTTTAAGAACGCGACGCGTAACAAGTATAGAACAAATATCGAATGGTGGACGATGGCCGCCAAGAGAAAGTTAAGAGCAGCGTTGATATCTTACGCAAAGGAAAGAGCAATTTGGTCAAGACACACAATGGAATTCTACTACTGTTGTCTAAGGGACCTTTACGACCAACCAATATCTCAAGAGGCCATTATAAATATTAAAAAAATTAAAGCCAAAATGATAAGTATCAAGAGGAAACATCTCGAAGGATTGCAAATAAATTCACACACTAGAACGACAGTAGAGGAAGAAAATACCTCCATCTATCACTTGATACAACACACAAAGAACAGAAGAAGAGATTTTATTGCCAGCCTCAGAACGGAAGGTAACAGAGTACTAACAGGCCAAAAAGATATTTTAAATGAAGCACATATATTTTATCAGCAGTTGTATTCTGGAAATGCTACTGATGACAACTCCGTGCAAGAGCTTTTACAGAGCTCTGAAATAGAAGAGATAGTTTCAGAGGAAGACAATAGAGGTCTTACTTTAGACATTACGAATGAGGAGATCCTTGACATCATTACATCTTCGCCTTCGAGGAAGTCTCCAGGCCCAGACGGCTTGTCGGTGGAATTTTATAGAACATTTTGGCAACTAATAGGTAACGAATTCACGGAAGTCGTTAATGACGTCTTGAGAGGCGTGGATATTCCTCCTGCATTTAAGGAAAGTGTAACTGTATTACTACCAAAGGGAAGGAGCTCGGACATAAAAGATATTAATAATATGAGGCCGATCACCTTAATGAATTTAGATTATAAAGTTGTTGCACGTGTAATTAAAAAAAGAATGAAACCCATTTTAGAAAAAGTTATCGGAAGGTACCAGACTTCTCTCCCCAGACGTACCATTTTTAAATCTGTATGTGAATATCGCGACATAATTGCTCTTTTCGCAACATCGTCAGCTAATGGCGGCATTGCCTTCATTGATTTTACTAAAGCATTTGATAGAGTGAACTACGAATACCTCTTCAAAACTCTGAAACACATAGGCTTAAAGGACAACAACTTAACAGTTTTAATGAACATCGTCAGGGGTATCAAAACCAAAATCTCGATAAATGGACAATATACTAACGAGATATTGATATTAAGTGGAGTTCCTCAGGGAAGTCCCTTGTCTATGTTGTTTTACGTAATTTCTCTAGAACCTCTCCTACGGCGTTTGAATGCAACCTTAGAAGGCATAACAGTAGCCGGACTCAAGACAGTTACAAACGCATACGCTGACGATGTGGGAGTTTTAGTGAGGAGCAATGAAGACTGTGCAAAACTAACGGAAACGTTAATGCTTTATAGCAGAGCAACTGGTGCGAGGATCAATGAGACGAAAAGTTCTTTTTTAAATTTAAAGGAACTTGAAAATGTGCAGCTACCGTGGGCACACACAGTGGAACACCACAAGACTCTAGGAATAACGTTCTACAGTTGCCCGTTAAGAACAACGGCCGCAAATTGGAAACAGGTGCTAGGAAAAATAAGAGGCAACTTAATACTGAACGAAACGAGAGATTTAAATATAAAGCAGAGATTTAAGCTAATAAATTGTGCAGTTCGATCAAAAGCGGCATACGTCGCTCAGATTTTACCTACACCTCCTGCAACTGCGAGAACTATAATGAGCACTATCTGCAGATATGTATGGAAAGGCCATACATTTAGAGTAGCGGTAGGAACAACCACCATGAGACCAGAAAAAGGAGGCCTCGGGCTGACAGACATTCGGAAGAAAAGCACGGCCCTCTTCATTAAAAGGACACTCAACCTTATAGAGACGCAACCGAGCAGCATAACTGCTGCTCTGTTCGACCTTCTGAAACCTGGCAACCTGCAGCCACCAGTAGATGTTAGTGAAATAAGCTACAAACTGAAGCACATTCAGTCTTTTTACGTAGAGCTAAGCTACTTGACATGTATTCTAAGGGATAAACACAAGAGGACAAGCAAATATATAGTAGATAAGTTGAAATCAACCGATAACCAAAATAAGATGGAGCTGAAATACCCTAACAAAAACTGGGGGAAAATTTGGACGAATATAAATAACCGAATACTGACAACAGATGTGAAAGCGTCATGGTACAGAGTAATAAATAATGTCGTTAGTACGAACGAAAAATTTTATTCAATAGGACTAAGCGCGACCAACGAGTGCCCAAAATGCAAACATTTGGACTCATTAAGCCATCGCTTCATTTGTAACGGATACAAAAATATATGGAAAGACGTTATATTTCAAGTCGCTTTCATCAAACGGAGCGATGGAAGGGAATTAACAATAAACAATTTAGTCTTCCCAGAAGATGTTTCTTTCCCATCACAAAAGAACAACGTAATATTATGGCTATTCGGAAACTTTGTAAATTATGTAGTCAACAAAAAAGGAACCGACAATGTACTAGAATATCGAGAATATATAAAAGAAGAATACTTCAAAATATACAAGAAAAAAGACCATAAAAAGAATTTTGGAAACATGTTGAAAATTTTGTTTCAGAAACAAGGTATAGGTTAATATCTACATATCATGAAATAGACAGAACAAGGTAGAATGCCAAAGTAGGGGAGTGCTGTTGAGGGTGAAGTACGGTGGGGACTTCGTGTGCCCCGGGGCCGCTACGGTAGCCGTGAAGGCCTCAACAGAACCCCGAAAAAGCATTTCTGCTGAAGAAGGAATGGAAACAGATAAAATTCCAGTAATCGAAATTAGTACTGGAAAACTATACAAATGCATGAGAAGAGGTAAAGTGACGAAGATTATTTTTCTTAATTTTACTTTTCTTTCCTTTTGAAAAATATCATTAGTTCCGTATTATTCAAGTAAACTATTAATAAAGCAAGGTATTCGGATAAGGAATTTCACGTTTGTCTTTAAAATGCAGAAAAAAAAGTGGTCTAAAGCGTCTGGTTGGGGAGCGCGTGGTTGGTCGCCGTGGAGGTTCGAATCCTCCCTGGGGCATGGGTGTGTGTGTTTGTCCTTAGGTTAGTTTACCTAGGTTTAAGTAGTTTGTAAGCTACGGACTGATGACCATGCAGTTTTTTTTTTTTTTTTTTTTTTTTTTTTTTTTTTTTTTTTTTGGCAATTGACTAAATAATGAGAAGTGTGAAGTCGTCCACATGAGTACGAAAAGAAATCCGTTAAACTTTGTTTACAAGATAAATCAATCAAAAGTGAAGGCCGTAATCTCCACAAAATACATAGGAACTAATATTACTTCAGACGTAAACTGGAAATAACACGTAGATAGTGTGGCGGGAAAGGCGAACCAGAGACTGCGTTTTATTGGCAGAACCCTTAAAAGACGCAACAGAACTACAAAAGAAACTACAAACACTACGCTTGTCCGTCAATTTTTGGAGTATTGCTGCCCAGTGTGGGATCCTTATCAGGTGGGTTTGACGGAGGAAATTTGAAAGAGTACAAAGAAGGGCAGCTCGTTTCGTATTGTCACGATACAGGGGAGACAGCGTTACGGAAATGATACAGGATCTGGGATGGGAATCATTACAACAACGGCGCTTATCGCTGCCTTCGTGGGCTACTTTACGAAACTCCAATCGCCAACATTCTCCTCCGAATGCGAAAATATATTGTTGACTCCGACTTACGTAGGTAGAAATGATCATCAGAATGAAATACGAGAAATCAGAGCTCGAACAGAGAGATTCAGGCGTTCTTTCTTCCCGCGCGCGATTCGAGAATGGAATGGGAGATAAATAGTAATTGTGGTTTGATGAACCCTCTGCCAGGCACTTAAATGTGATTTGCAGAGTATCTCATGTACATATAGATATGGGGTTACTTTGCTCCTTGTGGTCAAATTTACTCCACTTGCGAAAAACGATTTGTTGCTTCACAGATGCAACACTATTCGCTGTATATCTGTGGACTATGTTTGCTATGTTTTAGGTTGCCAACCTTGCTTGTCTGTATAGTTGTCTGCCATGTTAAAATTTGTACAACGAACTAAGAAAAGACATGAGGAAATGTGTGAAAGAAGGTGGAAAAATCCCTTTTTTCACAGGGTTAACACTTTGAGTGCCAGTCACGTCAATTGACGGTATACGGAAATTCCTGTAGATTCCGACCACTTCTTTTGACGACATCTTTTGGTGCTTTTAAAGACAAAATCTATTGACAGGCTAGATCTATCTTAAGTGCCTTACTTCGTAAATCTAATGTCTAAATCAGCCTATAGATCTTGTAAATTTACTTTCTAAATCGGCTGACAGGTCGCATTCAGTATATGAAGCGGGGCAGGTAGGAAGTGGTGCCCGCTCACTCAGTAGGTAAATGAACGGACGTGGCTCCACGCTCTCTTACGCTGGACGAAATTTTGCACCACTTTGAGAAGGGTTTTATTGATGATGACAGTGAGGACGACGAAATCGACAATTCAGATGATGATCCAGTCTTTGTACAAGAAGAATTGCGTCAAATTTCTAGTGAATAGTTCGAGTCTGATGATTCTTGAACCGATTGTTTTGTATGTTGTTTTCTCGATTCTCTTAACAATGATTTTTCTTTGGTTTTAGGTTCATAAAATGAAGGTAGTGATTCCAAGATGAATGTAGGACCGCAAAATATGCCCCCTGCAGTACTGAGAGGTGGCCGAGACAGAGGGGGACACAGCAACATATCAAAGCGATTCTTCAGAGGGGTGGACTTATGCACACTGTTAGCGAAGTGCAGACTTTTTAGTGGGGCCTTTGGCGTCTCATGTGAATTAGCTGCTATATGTTCAGTTCTGGATTTCTTTTCGCGTTTCGTGGACAGATTGAAACTGTGTACCAGGCCGGTATTCACGGGCAAGCGCCCTACCGACTGAGCTGCTTACATCAAAGAGCAGACAATTCTTTATGTCAGACACAAGATAAGGAAGCCAAGTAAGTGCAGCTCGGCTTACTCGTGCATGCAAAATGTCTGACATTCTAAGGTATGGAATGGTTTACATGGGCGGCAGTCAAAGTTTTAATTGGCCACTGTAAAGGTCAGTCACCATTATTTTCAATATTCAGAGTGTCTATATGCTGTAAAGTATTCTCGTTATTGATTTCATATATTGGTGTTTTTCTCATTGTTTTGTTAATTTCATAGCTTAGCTGTCCCTCTATCACTGTTTCTTTCATTTCTTCCTGAATCGTCGCCTTCCTGCTAGTCTCTATGGCCACAAAATAGCCCGAATATGTTGTATGCCAAAATTTTTGGTGAGGAAGGTGGATTTAGAAATTCATGGTAAGTGTACCCCATTTTCTCTCGGAGTCTCTCAAAGTGGAAAGAAATCCCCTTTGTTGTGTTCCGATAAGAGGATTTTTCAGCTCTTATTTTTCTCATTTACGTTCTCCTTCTGCCATGTGTGCAAACTAACATTTACATCTCAGACCAGCTATCATTTGCCCCTATTACGCTTATAACCACTGTGATATAATATAGATTAAAGGTTCCCCGAAAACAATATCGCCGCGGTGGAGTAGCCGAGCGGTCTAAAGCGTCTCGATGCGGAGCGCGCGGTTGCTTGCCGTGGAGGTTCGGGTCCTCTCTGGGGCATAGGTGTGTGTGTTTGCCTGTAGGTTAGTTTACCTAGGTTTAAGTAGTTTGTAAGCTATGGACTGATGACCACGTAGTTCGGTCCGATAGATTTACAAACATTTGAACTGACATTTGAAAACAATATCTTAGAACTTGGAAAAATATCTTACTTTTAACAAAACGGTACGAAGTCAAAAAAATTACTTAAAGAATTGATTTTATCATCGAAAACTCACCTGGAGAGCAAGCGAATTAAGGAAAGCTAATTGATTGCGAAACAATTAATGGATGATTAAGTTAATGGGAGTACATGGTAACAACAATATGCAGTACAAACACGGAAACGTAAGATACAGCCAAGAAATTGACATTTTAACCCTTTCAGCCCTGATTTCTTGTTTTTCATACAAAAAATTTGAAACCTAGTATTGTTCATTATATTGAATTTATATACAATGAAATGTACAAAAATATTTTTTCACATTTAGTTAGAAATTACGGTGCGTGTTATAAGTAGCAAACCAGGTGTTAAATAGAGTAAATCGTTACACACAAGCACTTTTTCTGTATTGCCGTAGGGTTATGTCACTCTTTAATTTGCATTTGTGAACAAAAATATCGCCAATGAAAAGTACTTATACGTCTGTATACGATAGAAACAATATGCTTACCAGGGGCAGCTACATGTCTGATCACCATCTTGACTTGTACCAGAGTAGTGTGTAGCTACTACACACCAAATGGCAGCGGCTGCTAGTCTCAGAATGTCAAGTGGGAATGACCGAGCGAGGTGGCGCAGTGGTAATGCACTGGGCTCGCATTCAGGAGGACGGTGGTTCAAATCCACCTCCGACCATCCAGATTTAGGTTTTCCGTGATTTCCCTAAATCACTCCACGCAAATGCCTTCCCTCCTCCTCCAATCTCATGAATTCATGAACGCTGTATGAAAGCAGGGGACCATTCATGCTGGTGACGGCTCTGTAATAGTGTGGAGCGTGTTGCAGCTGGAGTGACGTGGGATCCCTGATACTTTCAGATTCGTCTCTGATAGGTCACACGAACGCTTCCTGGCTGATCACCTGCATCCAGTCAGGTCCATTGTGGATTCCGACGAACTTGTGCAATTTCATCAGAACAATGCGACACTTCGCACGTCCAGAATTGCGACACTGTGGCTCCAAGAACACTATTAAGAGCTTAAACAACTCCGCTGGCCACCAAACTCCTTGTAGATGACCAATATTGGGCATATGTGGGATGCCTTGGTTCATGCTGTTCAGGAGAGATGTCCGGCACCTTGTAGTATTACGAATTTATCGACAACACTGCAGGATGCATACCATGAATGCCCTGCAGCACTACTTCAGACATTAGTTGAGTCCTTGTAATGTCATGTTGCAGCACTTTTCGTGCTTGTGGGGCCACTACACGATATCAGGCAGGTGTACCAATTTCTTTGGCTCTTCTGAGTATATTGCCTGAATGTTTGAAATCTGTAGTAGCCCTACAGCTTCATCAAGGAGGAGGGGGTGAAGGGTGAGGGTCTCCTCTCTCCTCCCCAAAACATTTATCGAGCCCTCCATTGAGCGGTGACCTGTGGTGTTAGGTCATTGACCCAAACCTTTTGGCACCTGTAATTTCAAGGTCAAAAGTGCGCCACGAACTACATACTATGATAGTGGCGTTGGTAATCATGGCTGAAACTGCTTCAGAAAGTTTCTCAAGTGTGGCGGGGTTATCGTCAGAGGTTCACAACATTGTCGCTGTGTCGCTACACACCGTCTGTAATGTGTTAGAGGCAGGCCCCGACTGCACTCACCGGTCTTGTCGAGGCAGAAGGGCTGCAGGCGGCCACCGTTGAGGCAGACGGAGGCGTGCGCCATGCGCGGCACCGCCACCTCGCCGTAGTGGCCGGCGTTGGTGTGCAGCGTCTGCACGTGGCCCGCGTCGCCCTGCGACAGCCGCAGCGCCGCGCGCACCAGCGGCCGTGCGGGGTCCACACCTGCAGTGCACGGGGGCCCATCACCTCTCACTCTACTACTCACTACACTCACTCACACAAACCAAAACATGAGAAATAGTTTCTGGAATACAATGTGAAAGCAAACAATGAGAGGATATACATCAGTGCTGTTAATGAGCTTTTCTAGAACTTACCTGTGATATGTTGTCAGGCAGGATTTAAAATATATAACATAAAAATGTGTTGAAAAATATTAAATAGGCAAGAAATATGTCAGTTCTTTTACAGTCTGCAAAAGTATATCATCATTATAACCAGTGGCAGCACATAAGAGGTTTTAGCAGTGTGCTACAATATTACAAAAACAAACACATTGCGTTTCACTATGTGCTATGTGCGATACTACCTTACCAAATACACTTTTTGTACAGTTGAGGTTTCTTACCGATGATGGCGGGCAGGCGGAAACGTAGCTGCCTGGCCAGTAGGCCGCAGAGGTGAGCGCCCAGCGAGTGGCCCACGCAGACCTGTGGCGAGATACCGGCGAACTGGCGCAGCAGCGACAGGTGGCGAGCCAGGCAGGCGGCGGCAGGCCGCAGGTTGTGTACGGCGGCCGGGTAGCAGGGCGGCCGGCACAGCGCGCCCCAGTCTGCCACCAGCACGCGGAACCGCCCCGAGCGCAGGTAGGCTGTGGGCGGGCGGGCACAGGTGAGTGAGCCGTGTCACTGCATGAGTCAACAGGCTACAACGGTTAGCCAGTTCTAGGAAGGAGGTTCATGACCAGTGGGAAAACAGAGGCTGTGTTTATAGCCTGTAGTGTGCACGGCGGCCAGGTAGCAGGGCGGCTGGCACAGCGCTCCCCAGTCCGCCACCAGCACGCGGAACTGCCCCTAGTGCAGGTAGGCTGTGGGCGGGCGGGCACAGGTGAGTGAGTCATGTCACTGCATGAGGCAACAGGCAGCAATCGACAGCGAGGTCCAGGAGGGAGGTTCATGACCAATGGGAAAACTGAGGCTGTGTTTATAGCCTGTAGAGTGCACAGCGGCCGGGTAGCAGGGTGCCTGGCACAGCGTGCCCCAGTCCGCCACCAGCACGGGGAACCGCCCCTAGCGCAGGTAGGCTGTGGGTGGCATGGGCACAGGTGAGTGAGTTGTGTCACTACATGAGGCAACAGGCAGCAATCGACAGCCAGTTCCAGGAAGGAGGTTCCTGACCAGTGGGAAAACTGAGGCCGTGTTTATAGCCTGTAGTGTGCACGGCGGCCGGGTAGCAGGGCGGCCGGCACAATGCGCCCCAGTCCGCCACCAGCATGCGGAACCGCCCTGAGCGCAGGTAGGCTGTGGGCGGCACGGGCACATATGGGGGAGTCATGTCACTACATGGACCGTTCTACATGAGGCAACATGCAACAATGGACACCCAGTCCCAGGAGGAAGTTAATGAATAACCTTGAAAGGAGGTTTATGACCAGTGGGAAAACTGAGGCTGTGTTTATAGCCTAGGTTCCTCCGCTGTGGAGAAATCGCAGCAGGTAGGCAGTGCACTATTTGTCATAAGGCAGAGTGGCACCTGTTTATAGGTGTGGCTGTTGCTGTGAACCCTCAGCACTTCTGCTGTGGTGTCAAAATACCTGTGGCTGCACTTCCAAACCCGCGGTTGTGCAGTGCCCCAGCGGCATCTGTTTACACGGCAGCTTGTGGGGCTGTTCGGTGGGTGCAGCGGAACCATGCGTTCTTTGTCTATGCACCCTTTGTCTCCCCTGCCAGGTAGGAACAGGGATCTCAAGGTCACTGCAACTGCACCGCCTGCTGTGTGAGTGACACGCAGATCCTCCGCAAAATCATTTCAGTTCCTCCGCAGCAGAAGAACTGCAGTTTATATACGCAGCATGACTTTTGGTGCTCTGTTCATTTTTGCCAACTCTTCGACACACATTAATTACATACAGTCAACATAAGACACTTCAACTCCCTACGTTGCACTGGGTAGATTTATCTACAGGGTGAAAAGTATTTAAGCTGACAAATTGTGGGATGTTGTAGTGGACATCAAAACAAATATTTTTCCCTGATGTTACTTTTTCCCTATGATGAGTATTTAAACCGAGTGAGTAAGATTTCTCTGGCAGAAAATTAATTAAACCAACAAATACTTTTCCATTTTTATTTAATTACCAGGAGGCAATACATTAACAAAACCCAATTTCAATTACAGTAGATTTTCAAAAATGCCTCCACTGACACGTAAACAAAGATTACACCGTCGGACCATGTTCTGCCTGAATTGTTCCTACTGCTGCTACTATCCGGGCAACCAGATTCGCTTCTGATGCAACAGGACTTGCATAAACAATGTTGTGCATCTCTCCCCACACAGAAAAGTCCAGAGGGGTCATATCTCGGGATCGGGCAAGCCACGGTACGGGACCACCTCAACCAATCCACGTTTCTGGGAACTGTCAGTCCAGGAATCGACGCACACGACGAATGAAATGTGCCGTCATGTTTGAACCACATGTGTTGTGTGCTTTATACACTGAGAATATACAATCATCGGTTAGTAAAGTCACCAGAACATCAAAAGCATCTGAAAAATTATTTAGATATCAGCAAGGTGCAAAATTTTCAATTGACTCTTAATAATAAGAAGTGTGAAGTCATCCATATGACTACTAAATGAAATCCATTAAACTTCATTTACACGATGAATCAGTCAAATCTACATGTTCTAAAAATCGAAAAAATACCTATAAGCACCAACTATGGACAATTTAAATTGTAAAGAAAACATAGAAAATATTGCAGGGAAGGAGAATCAAAGGCTATGCTCCATTGGCAGAACACTAAAAAGATGCAACAGTGCTACTACAGAAACTGGCTACACGTCACTTGTGCGTCCTGTTTTGGAACATTGCTGCATTTTGTAGGATCTGCACCAGGTGGGACTGATAAACGATTCAGAGAAACTTCAGAGAAGGACAGCTCGTTTTGTATTATCATGATGTAGGGGAGAGTGTTAATGAAATTATGCATGAGTTGGGACTGAAATGTTTATAAGGAAGCCGTTATTTGTTGCAACATATATTTCCGAAATTTCTTTCACGAATGTATTCTTCCGAATGCGATCATATTTTGTTAACATACACCTTCATAGGGAGACATGATCATCTCAATAAAATAAGAGAAAACAGATCGAGAACGGAAAGATTTAGCTGTTCCTTTTTTCTGCTAGCTATTAGAGAATGGACACGTAGACATATATGATAAAAGCCCTTCGATGAACCCTCTGTCATGTAATTCAATATGAGTCGCAGAGTATTTATGTAGGTGTAGAATTACTTCTCTGAACTATGTTAATCCAACTGTAATATTTCTGTCAACTTATGAACCTTCTATGTTCTATACATAAAGTTCTCACTGGCCGCTAAAATTTTACATGTGTGAAAGATACAATTGCAAGAACAACCATGTAGACACACCAAATGCATATAAATTCTACCGACTACCACAAACAGGCATATAAGTCAAATGTTATTTCTTATTAACACTTCACAGCTGGACACATGGTGGGGGACTCTTTATTCTCGTTGGCTGGATGCTCACATAGTTCCCACCCCCCCCCCCCCCGAACAAGCTGTTGGTAGAGTAATCTAAGAGATCTCCAATACCGCTCTGACCATTTCCTTCAAGGAGAAAGAAGACTGGCTCACCCAACGTCGTTACGTCTTGACCCCTTACTGGTCTGGTATTCACTTCAACACACTCCTTATTAATCTAGATGGCAGTACATCGTATATTAATTTACTTGGACCAGCAGGGATTGTGGGCGACCAGCACATCCAGACGCACCATGTACATCACCTCCCGTCTGTATGATCTGTGGGAAGTATCATGTACCCTGCTTGTCGGACTGTCCGGTCTTGCATAAAGATTGAAAAATTTTTGAGATTAAGACCCTGGACAGTTTTGACTTATACAGAGGCACGGAAAATTACGAGTGTCTCCATCACGTTCGCATGACGACGTCATTTCCTTCAGTTTCGCCGTCCTCATGCTCCTTGGGGACGACAGCAGCACAAATGCAATCTCCAACTGTGAACCCAGATGGCAGTCAATCGCACACTGCTCCCTTGATGGGTGGGAGCCCACCTTCAGCCACTGCTTCCCTGACATATCCTGTATGAATAATTCTCCCCCCCGCACAATCGAGGACGCCAGTCCCCTCCCCCACTTGGAGAGATGAGAGCTTCCTCCGACTCATCTCAGGAGGAAGGGGTCCCTCAGGACTCGTCCTTCCGGGGTCCAGGTACAACTGAGGATCCCAATCATTGGCTGAAGGATCCTCAATCTGCTGGTCGGAGGGCTGCCAAATCGGCCTCTGAAGCTACTTCAGAGAAGCGTTCCAAGCCCATGACTCCAAAGAGTCCTTTAGAGAACAAAAAGAAAAATAATAAGATACACAAAAAGGGAACATTTGGTGACTCCATTGCTATTGCCTCCTACTTCTCCTGCTTCTGCAATGGAAGTGGAGATTTTCACCTCTGCTTAGCATCTTGCCCTCACAGGAACCAATGGTTCTAGATACTGTTGGTTCTGATCAGTTGGCAGCAGATGATCCAGTACCATAGTACTTCCCTTCATTATTCCGATCATGACCTTTCAGCACGATACAGCTATCATTCACCAATGGAATTGCAGCGTTTTTTTTAACCATCTTGCAGAGCTGCAACAATTACTGTGCTGCTACCCCGAACTTTGCTTATCTCTGCAGGAAACCTGGTTTCCTGCCCAATGAACCCCTGCCCTTCGTAGCTATTGGGGCTATTTTAAGAACTGAGCAGACTGTGATAGAGTCTCAGGAAGTATGTGCATCTACATCCTCGCCAATGTCCCCAGCGCCCTGTGCATCTCCAAGGTAGTGGCTGTCTGGATCAGGAAATTGCAAGATATCAGTGTCTGCTCTCTTTACTTCCCCCCCAGATGAGGTTGTCTCTCCTGCTGACCTCCCTGCCTTGATCGCACAACTTCCCCCTCCATTCCTCCTTTTGGGGGATTTAAATGCCCACCACCCTTTTTGGGGTGGTACTCAGACCTCAGGCTGTGGTAGTGTTGTTGAAGCTTTTTAGTAGAGCTCTAGGTTTGACTAATTTATCGTGTAACTGAAGTTTAACAGATTTCTCTTAGTGGTCATACGGATGACCTCACACTTATTATTATTCAGGGTCAATTGCCAATTTTTGCACCATGTAGATGTCATATCTAAATGATGCTTTTCATCTTCTTGTGACTTTATTAACCGATAAATGATAGCATCATCCGCGAACAGTATAAGAGAGCTACTCAGATTGTCTCTTAAATCGTTTATAAAAATAAGGAAGAGTAGAGGCCCTATAATACTTCCCTGGGGAACGCGAGATATCACTTCTACTCGACGACTTACCGTCAATTACAACATACTGAGCTCTTTCTCACAGGAAATCACGAATACAGTTGCACAACTATGGTGATATTCCATAAGCACGCAATTTGATTAGAAGACGCTTGTGAGGTACAGTGTCAAAAGGATTCCGGAAATCAAGAAATACGGATTCTATTTGACATCTCTTGCTGATAGCACTCATCACATCATGTGAGTAGAGAGCTATCTGTGTTTCATAAGAACGATACTTTCTGAATTTGTGTTGACTATAGGACAATAGGTCATTCTCTTCGAGGTAGTTCATAATATTCGAGGAAAGTATATGTTCTAGAATTCTGCTGCAAACCGACGTCAATGATATAGGCCTGAAATTGGACAGATCACTCCTGTTACTTCTTTTGAATATTGGCATAACCTGTCCAACTTTCCTGTGTCTTGGTACGGAACGTTCGCTGAGTGAGCGGTTGTATGTGATAGTTAATATAGTTGCACATGATCAGATCAGGCAGCTTTTATCAGTAGGCAATTCTGAGAAACATATCTGAGGTGTGATAACTTGAATTCACCTCATACCACTGAATCCTGTGCGGATAATTCCTTTGTGGTGTGTCGTCTCCTTTGTGTCAGATTGTATCGGATGAATGTGTGGACGCGGTGCCGCCGTACAGGTAGGCTAAGGCCGTGTTTATAGCCTGCGGTTGCACCGCGGCGGTGGAATCTCGGCGGTTTGGTAGTGTGCGGTTTCTCATAAGGCAACATGGGAGCCATTTACAGGTGCTGTTGCAGTAGCGGCTCCTCCACTCGTCCGCCGCGGAGTCAAAATACCAGCGGCTGCACTTCCAAACCGCCACGGTTGTGCGGTGCTGCGGAAGCGTCTCTTTACACGGCGGCTAATGGGGCTGTTCGGTGCGCGTGGCGGAACCGCGCGCCATACGGCAGTGCCGACAACTGTGCCGCCACAGGCAAATACATACAGACGGGAAACCTCTGTAAGGGCCCGGTCCCACGCTTGGGGGTGTGGGGCGGGGGGTGCTGAAGCAGTTCCGTAAGATGTCCCATGATGGCGCTGCGGTCAGAAGCAGCCCTTTAAACTGGCCAGGGCAGACGGCAGGTAGCGGCTGTCCCCATCACCACCTCCCCTCAAACGCCGGCAAGCCGGACACAGCCGTGGCCTCGAGGCAGGCGGCACGAGCTTTCCCCTCAGCCTCCCCTCCATGCTACCCTCTGACATGCGAGAGGCACCCTAAGCCAGTGAACCGCCTGACACCTGCTAGCATCTTACGGAACTACTAGGGGAGCGTAGGACAGTGGTTTAGGGGGGGCTTCTCCTCTGTATGTGTTACTCTGTGGTGCCGCCCTGCCAGATGTAGCACAGCTGCTCCGGTAGTGAGAGTGCACACTGATACTACAAGGGCTGATTACTTGAAAAAGTGATCTGTGGGCAAAATGTTCAATACAGAACTATTCATCAACGAAATCAAATTACGACCATGTATTTGGGATTCGGAATCCGAAACGTTTAAAGACAGAGATATGAAGAAGAGGAATTGGATTGAACTATGCAATATGTTCCATCCTGAATTCGACGACTCAACTCCAAAACAAAAGGATGAAATATTTGAGTGACTCACTATGTTTTTGGTACCAAATATTAGTTATACTTACACCTATGCACTACATCATTGTTTTACTATGAGTGCAAGTGGTAACCCTAATTCACATTAAGTAAAATATTTTAACATTCAGTATTGCATAAGAATTATCCTATATTTGTTTTGTTCAGTTTCGATCATGTAGACCACCTTCAGACTTTCTCCGTGGGCGGTGGGTGCAGCTTGTGTAAGGACACAGCAGTTGACGGTGTAGATACACACGGATTTACGAATCTTGACTGTTTTAAAAACATTTTATAAAACATTAGTGATCGTTGTTCTTTCAGTATATTTTACAAGATGATTAGAGTGTTCAAGGCATAGTTATCAAACCCTTTCTTAGTTCTATCGCACTTTTATAAATTATTTATTCCTAGATAAAAAGAACAATTTCATAGTTCTGTGCCCTTATTTCTATCATTGTGTGTCGTTTTATCAGAATGAGCAGGTCGGGGAATTTAAGCTGAAACAGAAGATTAACTCGAAAAATTTAAGTCTATGAACTCTAGTGGCACTCTACGTTTCGGATGGCATACGTCTTAGATGTTTTCTGAGTGTTTGGTACGTTTTTTAAAAACGGGAACCTATTTCTTTCTTCTGCGTGAGTACTTACTCAGTAAAAATTCAACAAAATTCGCCTGAAAATTATTTTATTCGGCTGATATTTTATACTGAATGTTCGATGTAATTGTTCATTCACAGTTCCGTGAGCATTGCAGATTTACAAGTAAATCCTACAATAATGTATTCAGAATATTAAGGGAAAAACAGTTTAGACCCTTCAAAATGCCCAGCGGGCGCAATTTGCCAACCCCCTCGCCTGTATAATTGTTACCGTCTTACCTGAGAGTTAAAGATAGCATCTCCTCTGTAGAAAAGCACAGACCCTGAAATAATTATTGGTTCACAGATATACAACTGCGAACTTTCAACGACAGCTCATCAAGGGATTTGGTTGACATTCGATGAAAATTAAAGAATTTATCATTATCCTGCCTCAATTTTCCGTATAAATTTCGGAACATACCATCAATGTGTCTAGAGCTGTTGATAGGGTGCACGTTCCATCTCCTCGTTTTACGTTTCTTCGCTTTTACAACAAGATAAATGTAGTACAGCACTGCAGGGTCCATCGCGGAAGCGAGCTCTCAGTGACTGACAAAACAGGTGGCACCACTGTTTACCCCCAACAGGCAGCAACAGGGCCCCGCATGCTGTTAAAGTTCGAGCGGTGCCTCCGCCAAATCAGAGCGGCTGCCCCGCCGCGGAGGCACCGCTGTCTATAAACGCATCCTAAGGCTGTGTTTATAGCCCACGGTTGCTCCGCGGCGGAGGAATCTCGGCGGTTTGTCAGTGCGCTGTTTCTCATGAGGCAGCAAGGGACCTGTCTATAGGCATGGCTGCGGCGGCAGCCTCTCCGCTGTTCCACTGCAGCGTCAAATACCAGTGGCTGCTCTTCCAAACCACTGACACGGCAGCTAATGGGGCTGTTCGGTGCGCCATATGTCTGGCCGCCAGGTGCGAACAGGGTGCTCGACGTCGCTGCGGCTGAACTAGGGATGGGAAAAACCGACCAGTTACAACCTATACCGGTATTTTAGTTTTAAATAACCGGTTTTTTCGGTATTTATTTGGTGTCGGTTGTAACCGGTTTTTTTAGTTATTGCCAAGAACCCGGTAAAAAAACCGGTACGACTACTTCGTGTAGTAGTGGTTCAAAATGTGTCTTTTTGTAAATAATTTAAAAAAATTAAAACTAGTAGAATTCAATATTTAGGGCTATTCCTAAAATTTCCACTGCTGTGAAATATTAGGTCATCGCAGTAACTAAGAAAAGCGATCAGTGATAATTTAAGAACAATCCCGGCAGTCAGAAACGCGCAACAGACGCGTGGCATAAGAACTTAAGAACTGGTGCAGCTATTGAGGCATCGATGCCATGTGGCGTTGCCTATTAGGCGACGCGCGTGCACCGGCAGTGTACGAGACTTGCCTCCGTCTGGTCATGCGGCAGTTACTTGCTGTCGTCGCCAGACATCGGTTGTATCTTAAATGTCACCATCCCGAATATGGAAGTACTTCAGAAGTACGGAAACAGTGAGATAAAGTGCTCCATTTGCTTGAAAAAGCTGAAAATGGGTGGAGGTACTACAAACATGCTATGACATTTAAGGAGAATGCATCCAAAATGTTCCCTGGAAGAGAAGGTAAATTCGATTCATATACCTATTATGTAAGTGACGTACTTTAAGCTTGAAATACTAACGATTAATGTATTATCATATTGTTATACTAACAAGTTTTATTAATGTGATTCCTTGAAAGCGAGGGGCTTTTTTAATAACCAATATGGGTTTAGGTAACATTGATCATGTGGGGCCCGCGAGGTAGCTGTGCGGTCTGAGGCTCCAGTCGGAGGTCAGAGTCCTCCCTCCTCCCTCGGTCATGGATGTATATGTTCTCCTTAGCGTTAAAGTTAGATTAGGTAGTTTGTCAGTGTAGGGACCGATGACCTAAGCATGTAGGTCTCATAAGAATTAAGCTTTCCTACATCAATTTGCGTAAATTTACACTGACAACAATCATACTGCTAGTCGGAACTGTGACTTAATTTTTCGAAATACTTCTGCAACACTGATTGAAGTTTATTTACTGACTGTAACTTATATACACAATAAGATATTCGTATGTGGTGGCTCACAGGTCCAACTTACGGAGTGGTTGGCTCAATATTCGCAACTGCCGGATGGAAATACTAGGCCAGTAAATCTGTATGCTTCGTATATCATCTTCTACGGACTCCTGGGCAGGCTTACACACACTCAAGAAGGCGTAGTATTGAGAGGGGATCTTGCAAAATATGGAAAGACTAGTGATTTGTCGTATGACGTAAATTTACCTAAATTTTAACTAAATTTCGTAAGTTTTGGTTTCGGCCGAAACTAGAGGAACCGACGATTACGGTTTCTGTTACGGCTGCAAAATATGTTTCGTTCGAACTCTACTGGAAATAATAGCAATAAAAACCGAAAACCGCTTATTTAAAAAACCGGTTAACTTGAGCAATTTTTACGGTGCGGTTAAACTGGAGATGAAAAGAACCGGTATAACTGAAAACCGGTTGTTTCAGCAATACCGCCATCACTAGGCTGAACTGCCTGCTGTGTGAGTGACCAGCGGAGCATCCACAAAATGGCAGCGGTTGCTCCGCCACGCGCTATAAACACGGCCTAGGCCTCAGCGCAGCTTTGTGGGGGGAGGCAGTGAGCGCCACGTACCGTCGCGCAGCACGACGGCGGGCAGGAGGCCGTCGCCGCCGGCGTAGCCGTGCACGAGCAGCGCCACGGGCAGTTGGCGGCCCTGCGCCTCCACTGTGCCGCCGTCCGCCTCCGCCTGCCGCAGCCACTCGCCGCGGGCCAGCGCCGCGCGAGACTGCGGAACCTCCACGCGGCTCGTGTTGGCGCTGCAACATTTTGAATCCAGCAGTAGACAAGGCTCTATACCCGGGCCGCTGAAACTTTGCACTTGACGTTTACAAATAACAAGTGAAGAAGCAGGAAGCGCGAGGCGCTAGTCGCCAGGAACGATCCAATCACAGTGCGGTAAACACCTCCAGTGGTCACGTGCCGTGACGTCAACATTCTAACGTTGCCGGCTTTGTTCAGTGCTACCGGAAACAAAGTTGTGTATCGTGTTTATCGCGTGTTTATGTTGTGTGTGCTTTTTTTCGCTGCAATTTGTTTTACTGTGTGTGGTTTAACTTGACTTTCCGAGTTCAAGTAATTGGATAATGTCACCGAAAAGACGTTTGTCTACTGACGTTTTCTGAGTAAGTTCTCAATTTCGTATGAATAAAAACTTCGAAGCTTATGCTCTCAGCAGGAAGTTCATTCTCGCTTCAAACGATCGGAAAGAAGTTATGGTGCAGTGGTTACAAGAAAGAAATATTGCTGCGGATATGTCAATGTCAAAACTTCTTTTATAATCGCTCGTGAAACAAAATAAGCCTATTACACCCACATATGCAGTGGACGAAATCGCAAAGGAGCAGCGTCACAATGAAATAAATCTGCCACCATTTCACTGCCGTTTTAACCCTGTAAAATTGGTATGGAGTGACGTGAAGAATTACTTAAGGCACAATAAGCCTTTCACAATAACAGGGGTGGAAAAGCTGTTGCGTGAAGCTGTTGCCAATGTGGATGCTGAATCTTGGGAAAAAAAGGGCTGAAAACTGATTCGGGCAGCGCAAACAATGGCAGGAATCATCAGTAATCATGAACGGTTAATGATTTGTCTTGCTGATGACGACGATTTTGGCAGTGACGACAACAGTGAAGATGGGGAGCTGGATATAATTGTACCATTGTCACCGTAAATTGGTGAGTGAAAAGCATTGTGATTATAAAACGTAGAGAGAGAAGTTACTATCTTCATTATTGTTTATTTCGTACCTGTCGTGATCCAATGCTTATTTTCTGTATTGCTTTGCTCCGTTATTGAAAGCGTGTGCATTGTTGTGCTCTGGTCTACATTAATATGCCTTTAATTAATTGCTGCTCAAGAATGAATTATTATATGCACTTTTATTGCTCAATAGCTTACTTTTACGAGATGCAACTGAAAACCGTTTCGTCTGCTGTGCGTATAGAGGCTACTGTTGCAACGTCGCTAAAGCAGTGTAGCCAAATTAACTCGCCGTAACGCGAAATGTCAAGTGCAATGTTTCAGCAGCCCGGGTATAGGGCAGTCAGAGTGGTAAGAGCAGATACAAGATGGGAAGTAAACTCATGTAGAGAAGTGGGAGGAGAAGATGAGAAGAGAGAGCGGCATGATGAGATGGAGGGGAAGGAGGTGGAGAAGCACAGAGGAAGGGGAAGCAGAAGAGGATGGACGAAGAAGGAGGGGAGGAGATGGCGGGAGTTGGAGACAGGAAGGAAAGTGGGGAGGAGGAGATGTAAAGACAGAGAGAGAAAGAGTGGGAAAAAGAGGACATTAATAAAGTGAGGGGGACAAGGAGAGGTGAGAGGCACGAGGACAGAGAAAATGACAGCAAGGTGTGCAGGATATGTCCATATCCAACTCACATATGTAAGGAATTGCACAAAAATTAATATAATCTGACGTAATGTCTATTAGGAGTGCAACTGGAATAATTTATGTAAAAGGGAATACAAGTGTATTCCAAGCCACAGTTGCTTGTTGAAAATTTTTTAATACTTCATATGTAATGCGCAACTAGTTTCTATGCAGTATGGCAACTAAGCAAACAGAACAGCTGACAGACATATAGAGCTCCTTACACGGAAGCACTATCAAATTGAGGAAAGTTGCTAGACTATTTTCCTAGATTGGGACAATGTGACTTCTAGCTTGAATAGGACTGACCACCTCCCTCAACTCAGGCGTCTGTACAATTTGGTCCTAAAACAACTGCTGGCCAAAATGATACATATATGGTCAAATGTTATAACCTTCTGACCATTTCCAAAATTGTAATGTAATTTTTTTTGTTACCTTTGTACTTTTAGAAAAATTCTCCTTATTGTGGAACACTTGAAAATGATGCCATAGTGCATAGAAACCAGTTGTGCATTACATATGAAGTACAGGGCAAGTCAAAAGTCCTTGGACACCTACATAACTTGGTAAATTAAAGGGAAAATTGAAAAGTGATGATGGGAAAGGAGTTTTGATGTGGGGCCGCCATCTTGAAATCCGCCATTTTGGATTAAAGTCATTTTGTTAATGCGAAGGGGGTGTGTATGATACATCAGATAACACTCGTTTGAGCTCAGGAATTTAGTGGTGTAATTTCTTTTTGTCTATGTTGTATAGTTTAGAAGTTATTAATGTTCGAAGTTACCTTTGACTCTTGCCTCTCTTTGTTCCAGATGATCTGCAACAGACGGCACCCAGAGAGAGAACTGGCATCGCACAGCATGGTGGCTCACGTGATCACCAAATTCCGGCTCTGTTCAAGATAGGGCACGTAGTGGTCGACCAAGGACTGCCTTCAATGATGAAACTGCAACTGCGGTCGTTGCGTCGTTTGTGAAAGTCCTAAACAAAGTACCCGTCGTGTGGCCCTAGCATGTGGAATAAGCCAAAACTCCGTTGTCCGGATATTGCACACCAATAAATGTCATCCTTACAAGCTGCAGACGCAACATAAAATTAACGAGGATGACACTGATCGCCGGTTGGAGTTCTGCCTATGGGCTACTGAACAGCACGAACTGGGTCCTATGTTTGCCAAGGGCAGACTGTTCAGTGACAAGGCGTGTTTCACGTTGAACGGGGAGCTTAATCGACATAATTGTCGATACTGGAGTGAGGCAAATCTGAACTGGGTTGCCCCAATTGGATAACATAGTCCAGCGAAGGTGATGGTGTGGTGTTTGGGGACACCCGCCTCATTGGGCCATTTTTCATTTACAACACCTTAACTGCAACACAGTATCTGGTGCTCCTGCAGGACCTTGTATTCTCTTCCACACTGAACGCTGACTGCATTTTCCCATCTTATTTTCAGCACAATGGAGCACCTCCACACTATGGCATTGGTGTCCACAAATGGTTGGACGAACAACTGTCAGGGAAGTGGATTGGTCGCCGTCGTCCCATTGACTGGCCACCCACATCTCTGACTTACCGCCCCTTGATTTTTATCTATGTGGGCACCTTAAGCATATAGTGTAGGCTGAGAGCATCCGTGATTTGAGACACCTGGAGGGAGGCACACAACACGTCAGTTACCAAATTTCAAGAGACACTCCCTGTGCAGTCAGAGAGGTTGCAGCAACTACAGTTGTGCATTGCACGGGATGGACAATACGTAGAACATGTACAACATGTGTTGTAGCAGTCGGTATGAAGGTAATTTCCCAACTTTGAATATTAATAACTTCTAAACTGTACAATATAGACGAAAACAAATTACACAACTAAATTCCTGAGCTCAAGCAAGTGTTATTTGATGTGTCATACACCCCCTTCCTATAAAAAATTACTTGAATCCAAAATTGCGGATTTCAAGATGGCGGCGATGAATGACATTCACTCCAAAAGTTGCGGTCGGTCCCATATCAAACCTCTGTTCCATCATCACTTTTCAATTTTCCCTTCATGCGTCCAACTTATGAAGGTGTTCAAAGACTTTTGACTTGCCCTGTATTAACAATTTTTTCAACAAGCAACTGTGGCTTGAAATACACTTATATTCCTATAGTAACATGTCACTGGGTTCAGCTAGTATTAAATAAGGACGAATCTTCCTGCCTCTCTCCCTGTCATACTCTTTCACAATTCCAATAGATGTCTGTATCCTATTTCCTTCTCTTTCTGCAAATTCCTATATCCTTTAAGCAGGTACTTAAGCATCTGTTATGTATTGTTAGGAAACAGGTACTACATATTACAATATTCTTCTGTGGGTCGGTAGCACAGCGGTACAGTGCCATATTATGTATCCAACGGTCGCGAGTTCGATCCCCACCACTTCTTTCACCTCTGGCAATGCTGCTGATGTGAAAAATATCGAGAAGCACCGTGGTTCAAAATCCACGTTAAACTGTAGGTCCCCCCATAACTGGCTGGGTAAGACAGTTCGAAGGTTGGAGGAAGGCAAAGGCATAGAAAGTCCAAACAAGACCATTCCTAGTAAAGCACTGTGGTGTTCAAACTAATCTTCGGATTGTTGACTGATTTACGTTTACTTTAACAACATCATTGGTGCGACAATTTAAATATGTATTCGTTTTAGCAGCGGGTTGAGATAAATTTAAGTAAAAAACAATTCATAACTAAAAATAATAAATCATCAAATTGTTAATTAGTCTAACAGAATGTATTGTGTCACCTTAAATCATTTCACAAGGAAAAAAATAAGGATGCTACAGTATGGGACGAATTTCGATAATCTTACTGCCAGTGGTCAATTTATAACATCTGATCGAGTTCCAATGTATATCAAATTCCTTGTTGTATAAATCAAATAATTTGTTACCTAAGAAACAAAGAAATAATTGCTTCTCTTCAATTTAGTTTTTTTATAATTTTTAAGTTAATATATTAATATATAGCTGTTCTTTACAAAGTGACCTTTATGTAACATGTTAAATGTAGAAAACGATATCAAAGTTTAAATCACCCATTTTTTAAATCCATTTCAGTTATTTAGTTGTTGCTTTGAGGTTAAAATTATTTCATGCTTTTATCAATATAATACGTTTAATCTGTTTTTAACAATAAGGAAATCATTTACTTTGTTTGAAGTAATAACTTCAGATAATTAATTACACCAACCATGGAACCTGTCTGAAACTTTCTGACTTATTAACAAAAGACCTCAGACGCTCTTCCACATTTATATTACAAGAAAAGCCGCTGTGCAGTTTCCTTTCTTTTTTATGAAACTATTATATTATATGTAAAACCCTGTCATCCATAATATTAATTGTTCACAAGTAAATAGAAACACAGAAGTACAGAAATGAATTTGCTCTGTTGAAGAGTATTTTAATCAGAACATGGAGTATAAAACAGAAACAATTAAATAAATGTGAAATGTATATGTTGGAACTTATTGTCTTCTTCTCACGCAATACATCCGCCTCTAAAGAGTAAGCTGTCAACGAGGCACTAATAACATCACAATAATGTCTAAATGCATTTTGTACATTAAACACGTTAGTCCACAATAGCAATACGTACATCACAACGGAAGGCGACAATGACAAACACGGTTGTCGTCTCAGAAAGTAAATTGTTTCACAAAATTCAACTTGTATGGTGGGCAGTAGTAGTGGACTACTGCAGTTATCATTATTACCTATGACAATGCTTTATACGTTATTATCTACGACAATGCCTTATACCAATTTTACAATACTTTAAAACAAATAAAATTGAATTTTTAATAAGTTTTTTAAAAGAGAGCTATTTGTCATCAGTGTGTTAGTCTCGTATAATGTAAGTATGCAATCGGTCATTAACGATGTCCATATGACTCTTTTGTGTTGAAATTTTTAAGAAATAGAAATTTTTGCTCAAAATCCTTATACAATATCATAGACCTCTCAAATAAACAAATAAAATAAGACTTTCTAACAGCCCGTCATCCACCCCTGTACGATTAGTACCAGTGATAGAACGAGAATGTTCACTTGAGATATCTATGCTGGTATATTATAACAAGTCGCTGGTACTGAGACGAAATTATATGGAAATGTTGTTAACAAAAATCTCGGATTATTCTGGAGCAATTTGCTTCAAAGGTTTACTCGATATTCTAAATGTACATTTGGACAGATAGAGACAACTTATGTTTTCAATATATGTAGGATGAAAATTAATGAAAGCATTTTTTTTTTTTTTTTTTTTTTTTTTTACTGAAATGACTTTATAGGCAGAGCTACTACTACGCCTTCAATATAATCGCCTCTTTATTAATGAGCTGTTGTAAAGTTCCTGAAGGTGTTGTACATATCTGCACGTCCATCCAGCAGCATTTGATTGAATACCGCCTGCAATTGCTTATCTGGGCGAGAGTTAAGATTCTTCCTTTTTGAATGTTTTTTAACATCGTTTGTATGGAAAGCACTCGTAATTTATAGCACGCCCCTTGGTCTGCTTCGCGTTTTTTAGTTAATTACCATTGTGCGAAAGTACATGTGTATCAGGGCCCTGCGAGTCACTTACTCGTGTGATATTTGCGCTTATTCATGTAAAATAATCACTGGAATTACTTGACATTTTTAAGTTGTTTTGTCAGTTAATAGATGTTATCATGCAGCTGATTTTTGTGTAATAAATTAAGCATATTTTTGATTCTACCTTGGATCTATTTCAGTAGTTAGATCCCCTATTGTCAATCCACCCTCACGTCCTTGTGCTCTCCGTTTACCACATCTCTAGACCTCACAAATCACACTACCTGATGCCTAATACATCTCAAGTTTACAATTTTATTGGATTAATACAGAGGGATCCAAAATTGTATCCACTATTTAAAGGTCCATAACTTGCAAACTAACTGACGGAGTTGTCTCATCTTTGGTAGTGTAATAGTTTGTAGTTCCGGCAATCGCCACACAAGCGTTGAATTGCGTTGTTTTGTTTTGTGAGATGACTGTCGCCAGATAGTCAGTGTTTTGTTCTTAGTTGCACCTAGTTACTCGAGTAAACATGGCTGGCGAAAGGCTTACATGCGATGAAAAGAAGTCAGTTTTGAAGTGGTATTTTAAGTACGAAAACATTAATGAGGTTCAACGGCAATGGCGAAATAAGTATCAAACAGAGCCACCGACACGTTTAACGATTCGTCGCATTCGAGACAAATTTGAAGCCGAAGGCTGTGTTAACGATGTACACAAACAACTATCTGGACGATCTGTTACAGTAACAAGTCCAGCTAACACCCACTGTGTATTACAACAATTCACCCGCTCACCACAGAAGTCTGTGAGACAGTGTGCCCGTGAAACTGGAGTGAGTCGCTCAAGTGTTCGGCGAATTTTGAAGACAGCAAAGAGGAAGTGCTTCAGCCCACGATTGCTACAGGCAATGAACGGGGACGACCCAGATCGTAGAATGGAGTACTGCGAGTTGTTTACTAACATGGTGTAAAACTAGGAGAAGTTTGCAGAGATGATTGTGTGGTTTTATGAGGCACAGTTCAAACCCAATGGCACAGTAAATCGCCACAGTAGCATCTATTGGGCCAATCGTCTTTGACGTCACAGTTACCGGTGAGGTGTACCTTCAGAAGCTACAGACATGAATTTTACCTGCCATCCGAGACTTGTATGGAGACGGAAGATTTTACTTTTAACAATATGGTGCCCCAGCCCACTAGCAAAATCGTGTTAGGGCTTGTCTCGACGAAAATCTACCAGGGAGATGGATAGGCCACAGAGATTCTGTGGAGTATCCACCGCGTTCCCCAGACTTAACTCCTCAGGACTTATACCTGTGGGGAACACTAAAGGACATTTATCGACAAAAGCCACGCACATTGGATGAACTTCGAGAATCCATCGTACATTCGTGTGCAGATATGCAACTGAACACGTTGCAGACGGTTGAGCATCCTCATTGCCATTTGTTGAGTTCTCGTCGCGGTCTAGCTTTTCAGGAAAGGTACGGTGCAGGATGCGTAGACAACTAGAACATCGATATAGTATTACAAGTTTTATTGACTGAAGACTACAATACTCAACTTCTATCTGTTCTTCTCTTTTCTCGCAGCAGCGTCTTCTGTACTATGCTAGCTGCAATGAGAGCTAGTGACTGCCTTAGTTCGTAGCCGAGTTCTGACAGGTTCGTCCAGACGCATGTCGGCCTGGATGTAGCAGCTTGTAGAGGGCGCGCATCTCCGTTACTCCCTCCAAGAGGTGCAGCGCCAGCGTGTGATAGGCTGTCGGGCGCCCGCTGCCTTCTCCACGATCGTTCTCAGGCGTGTGCCGCTGACTTTACGCCACAACACTGTCAGTAGTTGGTGCTGCAATTCGCTGGCATCGTTTGTGTGTGAATGTTTATGGTGACCATTTCGAACACCTACAGTGATATCTTTAAGATGGACTTTAGCACGTTCGCTGCGGTCACCAGTGTTGATCGGAAACGCTTATAAGCGTCGGCAACTTTGGAGTGTTGATCGTGGAAATGCTTATAAGCGTCGGGGCAGATCTGGCGTGTTGATCGCGGAAACGCTTATAAGCATCAGACGCAGCGAACGTGTTAAGCTACACTTTCACCAAAAGTGAGACAACTCTGGCAATTAGTTTGCAAGTTATGGACTTTAAAACAGTGGACACATTTTTTTGGCCCTTCTGTATTATTATAATGAAAATGCTAGTTTGGCACACAACGTCCGTAGTTCCTCCTGTAGCCTAGCCTTCACATTAGCGTGATGACAGTCAGAAAGCAGTCATTATGTGTCTCAGTTACATACCCTAAGCCGTGGATGCTGCAGTGTGATGCACCTAGCGGCGGCTGGCTCACCTGGTGTAGAGGTAGAGGTGGACGTCTGGGTCTGGGCAGGCGTCGCGGTCGCCGCCGCGGCGCCACACGCAGTCCCTGAAGGTCAGCTCGTCCGTCGAGTTGAGGCCCAGCAGCAGCGCCTGCGACAGCGAGCCCATCCAGTCCGCTGCGGAGGACAAGAGGGCACAGGTCAGGCACTGCGAATGTACGAGAGCGAGGCCGCAGACAGTTATCCCACCCCAGGCTTTAGGCATATGCGACTAGGGGGATGAACCGTGGGGCTCTGGTCGGAGTATTCAGGCCCACTGGCGCCAGTTTTTTCTTGACTATCAGTAATCGTGTCCATGTTAGCTTTGTATGTAGAGGCTCGGTGTGCCACATGGACATGACAGGTAGGGAGTTGATTAAGCCGCAGTTACACGACACACCTATGGTACACAAGTCCGCACCAGAACCCCAAGCGTATAAGTTTGGAACTGACAAGGTTTCCGTCAGTCCTTATATACGGCAGAGCTAACGTATACAAAGAACTCTGTATGACGGGCAACCACAGCTAAAATATTTATACATAATTAATAAACTTTCACACAGTTAAAAATTAGGTGTTAAAATTGTAATAGTCTGAATGAAAGTCCTTGGTCCACTTGAGCTGTTATTTTATTGGAGTCGTGAAGACCTGCACAACCCGTTTCGCAACCTACAGTTGCATCTTCAGGCGCTTTTTTACTGTACAATATGATAATTGTTTTAATAAAATGGATATTTAGATTGAAAATTACATATTAAAAACAAAAAATCCTAACTAGTTATGTGGGTAGAAGTTACACGCAAAAAAAAAAAAAAAAAAAAAAAAAAAAAAAAAAAAAAAAAAATTAAATTAAATTATATATATATAGAAACCAATAGGCTAGTAATTGCAATAAATAATTTTTATGTTACAAAGTTTTCCCTATAAGTCAGTTGTGATGCATAACGGGGTTAATGGTGAGGTCGTACTGCAAGCACCTTCGCTCTTTTCGTAAGAAAAAAATAGAAAGAAATCTACCGTGCGATTCTTCTAATTTTTGGTAAAAGAATAGAG
Source organism: Locusta migratoria (assembly GCA_026315105.1). Classification (NCBI taxonomy): domain Eukaryota; kingdom Metazoa; phylum Arthropoda; class Insecta; order Orthoptera; family Acrididae; genus Locusta; species Locusta migratoria. The sequence goes on from CM048750.1 coordinate 372,459,474, forward strand.
AATTCGGCAATCAGTTTAGTAAAAATTGTTTGGCCTGTGACATAAGACGACGTGATAGGTAGCCCTACAATAAACAACCATTATAATGATTTCTGAGAACCACGGATGTTGTCGGTAAATCAGATTTTTGCATAGAATGAGAATAATTAATTTTTTAAACTTACAGTTAACTAGTTCGGATTTTTTTTGTTTTTAATATGTAATTTTCAATTTAAATATTCATTTTATTAAATCAATTATCATCTTGTACAGTAAAAAAGCGCCTGAAGATGTAACTGTAGGTTGTGAAACCAGTTGTGCGGGTCTGCACGACTCCAATAAAATAACAGCTCAAGTGGACCAAGGACTTTCATTCAGACCATTACAATTTTAACACCTAATTTTAACTGTGTGAAAGTTTCTTAATTGTGTACTAACGTATACAAGTGCGGACGAGTGCCTCAAAGGTACACGTACAGAAGTGCGGGCTTGTTTTCATGTTTATTCATTGCGAGGGATAGTTTCTCTCTTTGTCAACATATTGTTTGCTCACATTAATCTTTTGAGAAGTCTAGGTTCGTGTTTCTTGAGCAATTATTGTTCTCTTGTCTAGGTAGCCTGAAATTACGATATCATTACCGGGAGTTGTGAACCAAACTATTCGTTGAAGTCTTATTGATACAAATATTTATGTTTACGTTATTCTTGTGCAGCTGTATTGGAATTTCGTTGTGATTATGCAGAGCAATGAACTACATAGTTCGTTTCACATCAAACTGCTTCAAACAATTGAGTTACTTTATGTCAATTAACATTTACTTCCTGACACAGTTTTTAGTCTCATATTGTATCCTAGCCTTCGCATAAATTTCAATTCAAATGTTCGCCCTATAGTCAATATCTGATTATATTTAAGTTTCTCTTGTGCAGTTAGATTGGAATTTCGTTATTATACAGACTAATCAACCATATAGTTTTATATATAGCTGGTATAAATTATTATGATACCCTTGTACGACGAGCATGAAATATGTTACGATTAGGCCTATGCAGAATTATAGACTGAACTGTATTTTATGCTGTGCTGATACACGCATATTATTTATCTTTATTCACAGTATTTTAGATGTGGAGGACGTAATTATTTCTGAATCGTGTGCTATGACAGTGGTCGCCTCTACGAAAACTGTTCACTAGCTCGTATCTGAAGGCTAGTAGAACACACGTGTCTTCTGCACTCTTCTGAAGAAAGCAGCAGAAGGCCGCTGGAAAGAGCTTCTGCGCATGCGCGGATGCACCGCCTCTACTGCGCATGCGCGTATCCACGTCAGAATAGAACCGTTCCTATTTCTCCACGGCGGTTAAACCGTCTGCTAAAAGCGTAGCTTCAGCCGCTCTGCCGCAAGGCGGCAGGCCGTCTAGACCTGACTCGAGAACGTTAGGCGTGTCGTGTAATACGGCCCTTAGTGGACACGTGGTGTGGAGGACGAGTGTTACGCAGCGTCGGGCAGTTGACAGTTTTGTTGTCGTTGGCGCTGTTCTGGTCGTATGATTTTTGGTTTCCGGCCGAACGACCGCTATACAGTGGCGGCTACTCCTTGAGGACTCTGGGGCGGCGGCCTCCCAAAAATATCCAACACGGAATACGTACCAGTAGTTAATAACAAATCAGCTCAAATAATTTTGTTAGCAGCAGCCCATGTAAGTGAATGATCAATGTTTTTAGACTAGGTAGTCTGCCAGCCAGAGTCAGCGAATATTTTCAGAATGGGCTGACTGTCGGACTCTACGCGATCCGTCCGCGCCGTGTAAAGGCTGGCAACGGCCGCTTGGAGTGAGTGGGGGTACTGGGGGTTGGGTGGGGGTAGTGTCCTGAACCGGGCCGCTTAGGACGGCGTCCGAGCCTAGGGCGCGAAATATACAAAGGCGCACCGCCACCGGTCAGGCGGTTTCTGACAGGTGCAGTGCGTGTGATACTAGTGTCGTTGTTGTGAAGGTATGTGTAGTTGCCTAACTGGTTATCTAGTGTCCTATTTAGAATGAATAATATAAATAGCGTAAGTCAAAAATTGACTTTTGAGGGAATGTTGGAATTAAAAAGTGTAGGACCACCGAGACCTGATTTGAACGTTGTACAGACACAAAATGCGTGCAAAATCAAAAGTAGTTTCACTAGGAAATTTAATCCTGCTTCATATAAACATGCAGACTGGCTTTGTAGATATGAAATAAGAAATGCTTTCTTCTGAACTGCGTCAGGAATTGACAGTCATATAGGCCTACAGTAAAAATGATTTACAAACAGCAAACGGAGCGTTAACACTTCTCAATTGCATATACGGTTATAATTTAGAAACTGTGCTACTGGAATCAGTGAAACTCATGCCTATTATTTGTACAATACCAATGATAACAGCGAAAAGTGAGAGGCGTTTCTCTACACTCAAAAGAATCAAGACTTTCACCAGAAACACAATGAAAACGGAGAGACTAATGCGTTAGCTATGTGCTCTATAGAAAAAAAACACTTTTAAATATGCATAATTTTAATGAACTTTTAATTGACCATTTTGCTGTAGGGAACGAGAGAAGACTGGACTTCGTCTACAAGCATATTAATTAAAGTAAGAACGCTATTTTGATTTTTTTTTTTTTCATACCAATGGTAGGCAATGAAAACTCGTTACTACATTTGTTGGTGATAGTCTTCTAATTTCTATGTTTGTCGCTGACGAAGCATTTGTGTTCTCTGAACACTTACTTATATAGTTACACATACAACGATTTTACTTCCTACCATTTTATATTATTTTAAGGTACAGTTTTTTGGTCTGTTGTGAAATCTAATAAAATGGAGTTAAGAGGTTTTCATTGCCTGCAGAAAATATTAAAAACTACATATTTGTGCGTAAATTTGTTCGTATTTTGGTATAAGAGGAAAAAGTCGTGTTAGATGAAGGGTTAAATTACGTAACTAGCTAATAAAAGTATAGCTATATTCTCCCCGTTCAAGAAATGTTCTGAAGGGACAAAATGTCGTGTACAATTGAAGAGACGTGCCGCCCCTCCTAATAAACAGCCCACCAGCCGCCACTGCCGCTATAACGATGGAATGGCCATCAGTGAACACCCGGGTTGGAAAAGCAAGTCCTGGATCGTGATGGTTTCTTTCAATCGTCCGCCGACAGATCTGAAAGTTGAGTGCCTCTCGCTGCTCGGGTTATTAAGTGCCTGTATATTGATTTGTATAGGTTTTGTTTGTTTAGCAGCTTGAAGTGTATATGCCGCTGCTTGACGGTAGTACATTTTTTTTCTCCGGTTGCCAGTGGCTAAGTTAGTGCCTGCTAATCTGCTTGTTACTGCTTGTGTTGTTATTGTGGTCTTCAGTGTACAAATTGAATAACATTGGAGAAAGGCTACAACCCTGTCTTACTCCCTCCCCAACCACTTATTCCCTTTCATGCCCTTCAACTCTGACAACTGCCGTCTGGTCTTTGTACAAGTTGTAAATAACCTTCCGTTCCCCATATTTTACTCCTGATTGCTTCAGAATTTGAAATAGTGTATTCCAGTTAACATTGTCAAAAGCTATCGCCAATGCTAGAAATGTAGGTTTGCCTTTCCTTAATCTATCATCTAAGATAAGCCATTAAGTGAGGATTGCCTCCCTTGTTCCTATATTTCTCCTGAATAAAAACTGATCTTCCCCGACGTCAGCTTCTACCAGCTTTTCCATCCTTCTCTAAATAATTTGTGTTAAAATTTTTGCAGCCATAGACTTATTAATAAACGGCTTATCTCTTATTAAATGCACGCATTACCTCACATGTCAACGGTCATTCTGGAAGTGTTGTTTCAAAGGAAAACGTGAGCAGGAAGGCGGAAATGTGCGGGAGTGGCAATATGAGCAATGATGGCGCTGTTAAGCGATTGTTGGTATGTCATTTATGTATGTACTGAGTTACAGACAGTGCCATTAGACTTGCAGCGACTTTAATACGGTTGGGAGGAAATTTCATTAAGCTAGCAGCTGGTTGCCTAAAGGAGCTATCAGCTCCGTTTGGGTACCTGAAGAACGGTTTTCTCCAGTATTTGTGTGGTTCTACTTTACGAGACAGTTAAACCCTTCTCCTGCATTAGATGTGTCATTAGATAGCACTCCTGTAAGTAGAAAAAAATAACTGCCAAGGGAGTTCGCCAGGTAAGGGAGTATGGTGATCTCAGTAAAATAAAGTGCTTTTCTGCCGAAAGGTAAAATTTAATTATTTAAGCACAGTGGTAAATAAAAAATAAAGTTAAAAATAATTAAATGAATTAGTAAAAAAGAGAAAAGATAACTTTGATACTCTAAAGCATAAATAAAAATTAACTACTTTTGTTGTTGTGATCTTGTCTGGACACTGATTTGATGCACACACTACTCTATCATGAAGAAGCCTCTTCATCTCCTCATACGAACGGCAACCTACATCCGTTTGAATCTGCTTACTGTATTCATCTCTTGGTCTCTCTCTGCGATTTCACCGCAACACTTTCCTTCAATGCTAAATTCACGATTCCTTGATTTCTAAGAATGTGTCCCGCCAAGCGATTCCTTTCTTTAATCAAGATATGCCAGAAATTCCTTTTCTCCCAATTCTGTTCAGTACCTCCTCATTATTTACATGATCCACCCAGCTAAACTTCAGCATTCTTCTGTATCACCATATTTCTAAGGCCTCTATCCTCTTCCTGTCCGCACTGTTTATCGTCTATGTTTCACTCCCGTACAAGGCAACACTCCACACAAATGCCTTCATAAATGACTTCCTTACACTTAAATTAATATACGATGTTAACAAATTTCTCTTTTTCAGAAACGCTTTTCTCCACATTGCCATTCTGCTTTTTATATCCTCTGTACTGCGACCATCACATGTTATTTTACTGCCCAAGTGACAAAACTCATCTACCACCTTTATTGATTCGTTACCTAATCTAATTCCATCAGTATCGCCCGATTTTCTTAGACTGTACTCCATTACCCTAGTTTCTCTTGCATTAGAAGGCAGTGTGTGCGGTAAAAATCGCAGAGGGAGACCGAGGGACGAATACAGTAAGCAGATTCAAAAGGATGTAGGTTCCCATAGGTATTCTCAGATGAAGAGACTTGCACAGTATAAGTTAGTATGGAGAGCTGTATCAAATGAGTCTGCGGACTGAAGATCATGGCCCCTACATTCGATTGTGGACCCTGGACCTAGAATCAGAGACGGGCTCTCCCCACTGCTTATTTTTACTGAAAGTTTATTTCTCAATCATACTTTTTTGAGAATGTACTTTAATTTGCTATAAATTTGATACGGTAAGCGTTATTTATAAAATTATTCTAGCTAAAATTGAAACTTTACTTACAATGGCCACAGCAGGCCTGTAGTCAGAATTTAGTTTTGGGGTTGAACTAAAGGCGCAGAATGTTGCCGTTATTTACAAACCTACTTGGAAGATACAGAATCACCTGAAATCGGCGAATGATGCTCGCAAACCGGTGGAAAAGCAGTAATTTATAGCATTCAGTGTAGCTGTGGAGATGTATACGTGGGTACCAGAAAAGGAACAGTCAAAAAACGACTAGAAGAGCACAAGGGGAACTGTAGAAGTTGACAGATCTCCTCTCGCAGTTCTACGGCAAGATGTGTTTTGTGACTTGTCAATGTATTATTCATGTGGCGAAAATACCCTTTCCGTAACAGCATCGCCGGCCGCGGTGGCCGAGGAGACTGAGGCGCTCCAGTCACGGTCTGCACGGCCACTACGGTCGGACGTTCGAATCCCCCCTCGGGCATGGATATTTGTGCCGTCTTTAGTATAAGGTAGTTGATAAGTAGTTTGTAAGTTTAGGGACTGATAACCCCGTAGTTTAGTCCCATAAGCTTAACAAACATTTGAACATTTTCGTAACAGCATCGTTTCCGGAAAGGCAGAAGAGAAACTGTACTAGCTTAAGTACATTTGAGAATGGCACATGATTCTGTCTGAAATGAGAAATTATATCAATCCATGTTTGACCTGGAAAAGTGGAGTTAGCAGTCCATATACCGATTTTCTCACTGGTATAGTTTGTGCGAGTATGCTCAGTGGAAACAGTTCGAAACGGTTTCAACAGTTTGCGGTAAGTACCTTAAGTCTAAAGAACTTTTTGTCAAACAGTTTCCAATCATAATAATAAAATAGACCGATACAGGTGAGATAAATTTCTAAATCGGAACATATTTGTTAAATACGGGACAAATAGATGTACCGAATTACCTTCGAAAAAATTCGGGTCAGAGACACGAAAATCGTGACTGTCCCAAAAAAAAAAAAAAAAAAAAAAAAAAAAATCGGTGACGTTGGCCACCATAGTTAACACACACACATACAATACCAACCAATGGCAGTAACTAAGAGCATCAGTCAAAGTAATCGTTTAAGATAAGCGGTTTATCATAAATGTTTATTACAATTGCCTTCTAAAATTTCGTTGGAGGAAAAATATTAAGCTTTCTTTCTAGTTTGTTTTTAATTTCAGGGCTGGGCTCGGGCCCCCTTCAACAACAGGCCATGGTCCCATGGTTCCACCCAGCCCCATCCTTGTTGGGGCCATGCTGAAGATCACAACAATATGGTGAAAATCCGGAAAGTCCATGCAGTGGCGGCGCTAGATGAAAACTGGGCGTCGGCGAACTCGGCTTTGCGAGGCCCCTTTCATTTTTTCATTAATGAAGAAAATGTTGAATGAGCTAAATTATACATCAATAATCGTTATACTAAAATTCTATTAGTATAATATAAGAGTATTATTGCAATGACAAAAATTACAATAAACAAAAAAATTAGATGAGCTTTTCACCTTGTCGTCTCACAGAATTTTTTAAGACCACATCTTAATACTAGCCACTATTTCGGCTTCAGTTGATAGTACTGACAACGCTGATAGTCTTTCATGGATCATTTTGCTTTTCAAGTTAGTCTTAATCAATTTTAACTTTGTGAAGCTTCTATCGGCCGAAGCTGTACTGACTGGAACGGGGGATGATTCTGATTGTTATATAAACATTTGGATATACTTCTTCCAAATCGTTTTCTAAAATGTACTGAAGAAATTGTTATGTAAGTATTTAACTAAAAATTGCATCACTACTGCACTCATACGGAAGTGGCCGGGCGCACTAAGGCATCATACCAGGGTGAGCGAGATCGCCCTCGCCGGGGGTCGAATCCCACCCTTGGGTACGAATGTTGCCTTCGTCCATTGGTTAAGCTAGTGTAAATTAGATGAAAGTCGTCGCTATATAACCTAGCAGTTGGAAAGCGTCGTTAAACATCAAATTAAAAAAAAAAAGAAACAAAAAAAGTAAAGTTTTAACAATGTTTTGCGAGGCCCCCACAGGCGCGCGGCCGTCGGCGGTGGCCGACGTCGCCGACGCCTAGCGCTAGCACCGCCACTGAGTGCATGTGTAGGAGACAGTGTGAGCCTGTGGCGCCGCGCCGTCCAGCAGTGTACAGCGCCGCAGCTGCCTGCTGTACTGGCCGGGACCCGTGCCTTGTGCGGCCCTACAGGCCCTACACACGGCTGAAAGTCGGGAGAGGACAGAGGCCGGCACTGTAGCTGCCGTGATGTGTGTGTGTGTGTTTGTGTGGGTGGGTGGCAACAGCGTGAGTCACAGAAGGGCCGACTGCCGCTGTGGCTGTGCCCCGCTTAGGCCGCGGCCTGCGTGGGCTACTCATTCTAGCGACAGCCAGCGACGCGACACTGGTGCTACAAGCGGCGACATGGCCGGGTGTCCTACGTGAGCGCGACAACTTGTCTCGACAAGATGGCCGCTACAGCCGATCAGCTGTTTCTAAAGTTTGGCATCGGTAAACGGTAGAATACAGATAGCTCCCCAGTAAGGCTATAAAGGTTTATAGCTTTAGGAAATAAGGCGTTAAAATAATGCTGTTCATTACATTGACAAAGCGAGAAATGTTCGTGGACCATTTCATCCGTAACTTCAAACACGAAAACAGACTATGAAGATCACCGGCGAAATTCTTCGAAAGTAAAACGACGAGTACAGTTACTGTCGACTATGTTCTCAATGAGTTTTCGTGACTACAAACCATCAACAACTGAATAAGTACGAAATAAAACTTAATGGTTGACGGTACTAAATCATTAGTTTCACACACTTGGGGAGTTGTTGTCGGGGGTAGCGAGCTCCTGCAACTACAACCCTTTCACCTGTTATTTGTGCAAAGTTTTATCTTTACAAAGCATCATAGATTATTTTTTTAAAGTTTCCACCCCTAGTTCATCTTCATTTCAAACACAAGTATCCAACTGTAGACCTACCAAACACATTAAATTGCTACTGAAACATTATATCCTTACATTTTACTCAGAAACGTAATTTACAAGCATCTCGTTTGACATCCCAGAGTTACCTCTCTCTCTCAGGAGTAACTTTGTTGTTACTGCAAATGCACGAAGCACACAAATGTGAGTAATTCTTCAACTCACGTTCATCATGGTATAAAAAACTATTACTCAGAATAAAATTACAGAAGACAGAATAAACCATTTAAAAATTTAAACTTCAGTCGTCTATAAAAGTCAAAAGAAAAATTACGAGCTACTTATCCATTACATATGCAACTTCAATTTTATTTTCTGTTATTTCACAAATAGTTGCAGTTTCATAAACTTCAGGGATTATTAGCTTGCAGATTTCTTGCGACATCCTGTATAACCTCTAAAAGCAGTCGACTCTCAAGATACTCGACACTTTGTAGCGCGTGCGACAGCGACAAGATTCAAACAGGCTTGAATCTCAAACGTCGCTGGTTGTAGTGCGCGACAGGCAGCGCCACAGTCGGCGCTCACGCAGGACACTCCCGTAGCAGTACGATACGTGCGGTCGTCTTTTGCCGCCTGAAGCTGTCGCGCGCTGTCGCTAGAATGTGTAGCCCACGCAGGCCGCGGCCTTAGCGACTGCCGGCGCGTGCCCCGCGCTCTGAGCAGCGGCTCTGGGTGGGTCGTGGGTCGTGGCCCGTGTGCCGTGCCGAACACAACACTCACTGCGCCGACGTCTGCCGCCTGCCGCCTGCCGCCTGGCCGCCTAACGGCGACAGCCTCAGCCTCAGCGGCCAGCTTCTTCCGCCTTGTCGCGCTGGCTCGTGGAAGCTGAGGCACTACCAGCAACTACAAGGCTTATGTATAGAAGAGGCTCAACAACCGCCATCTGCCACTGACATTTGTATGTTGTGACGATACTGCTGATACAATGGAAATCCCACCCACCTCTCAATCTGAAATTAGGGAATTAATAAACTCTCTCAAGAGTAAAAGCTCTCATGGCATTGATGGCATATCCAGCAGGGTATTAAAAGCTTGTTCCCAAGAAATATGTAGGATTCTTAGCCACATTTGTAATAGCTTACTGGAGCAGGGTATTTTCCCTGATAGACTGAAATATGCTATTGTCAAACCACTTCATAAAAAAGGTGATACGTTGGATGTCAACAACTACCGCCCAATCTCACTACTGACCACTCTTTCAAAAATTCTTGAAAAATTAATTTATTCCAGAGTAGCTTCATATATTGATAAAAATAAAGTTCTAACAATATGTCAGTCTGGTTTCTAGAAAGGCTTTTCACTAATGAAATATTAAATGCTCTGGATAACCGTAAATCACCCGTTGGGATCTTTTGTGATCTATCAAAGGCCTTTGATTGTGTTAACCATGCAATTCTTCTAGATAATCTTAAGTATTGTGGTATGAGTGGGAAAGTGCACAAATGATTTAAATCATACCTAATTGGAAGAGTTCAGAAAGTTGATATAAGTAATTCACATAATATACAAAAAACAGCCGAGTCCTCAAACTGGGGAACTATGTAGCATGGGGTGCCACAGGGTTCGGTACTGGGACCTTTGCTGTTCTTAATATATATTAATGATTTGCCTTTCTATATTCATAAAGATGCCAATCTCTTTGCTGATGATACAAGTATCGCTATCACACCCGAATCACAGGAATTAACTGATGAAATTGTCAATAAATTATTTCAGAGAATTATTAGGTGGTTCTCTGTAAATGGACTCTCTTTAAATTTTGAAAAAAAACACAGTATATTCAGTTTCACACAATAAATGGCATCACACCATCAATTAATATTGACTTCAACCAGAAATATATAGCTAAGGTAGAATATTCAGAATTTTTAGGTTTATGCATTGATGAGGGGTTGAATTGGAAGAAACACATTGAAGATCTGCTGAAACGTTTGAGCTCAGCTACTTATGCTATTAGGGTGATTGCAAACTTTGGTGATGTACAATTCAGTAAACTGGCATACTATGCCTATTTTCATTCTCTGCTTTCTTATGGCATCATATTCTGGGGTAATTCATCATTTAGTAAGAAAGTATTCATTGCCCAAAAGCGGGTCATCAGAATAATTGCTGGAGCCCACCCAAGATCATCCTGCAGACATTTATTTAAGAATCTAGGAATCTTCACAGTAGTTTCACAATATATATATATATATATATATATATATATATATATATATATATATATATATATATATATATATATTCACTTATGAAATTTGTTATTAACAATCCAACTGAATTCAAATGTAACAGCAGTGTGCATAGCTACAACACTAGGAGAAAGGGTGACCTACACTATTCAAAGGTTAAAATTAGCTCTGTCACAGAAAGGGGTTAATTATTTTCTTACCAAGTAGTATCAAAATTCTGACAGATAGCCAACTAGCATTTAAAAATAAATTAAGAGAATTTCTGAATGGCAATTTCTTCTACACATTAGATAAATTTCTAGATAAAAGTTAGTACTTTAGCTAAAATAATAATAATAATAAAATATTCAAAAATTGAGTGTCATGTAATATTATGTATTGACACATTTCATTTAACTGACACGTTCCACATCATTACGAAATGTCGTATTCATGATCTATGGAACAAGTATTAATCTAATCTAATCTAATTCAATGTTATCGTACGATACCGTCTGCGTCGGATCCGGAATCGTGTGGTGTAATAGTTACATCTTTTGCATGTGAAGTTACAAGAAATGGCCAGTCTAGGAATCAGTGTCTCGGTGATACTGTGATCAAAACAAGTGATAGATTTCATTAATTAAGAGATTTGTATAAGACGTTTCCAGACAATTCTATAAACAATACTTTTGTCATTGTACATTATTTTAATAAATAGAAAGACGAAGGGTACAAACTTATGTAAACATAAAATAATGAAAATAAACAGCATTGTATATAGGTTAGCCTCATAAACAAGTTGTATTGACCAGCTAATTGTGTTAATTAATGTAATAGTCGAAATTCAGTATTGTAATTGTTTGTATATATTGACTGAGGTGAGAAATTTGAACCTATGTTCAGATTTGCGACAATATTTGATAGTTCAATATATGTCAGGTTTTGTGTCCTAGCCTCGTCACCGCTTTTGTGTGTCGTTTCCGTCGTAGGCGTCGGTGGCCGAGTAGAAAGACCGACACAGGAATAAAGGATGCACGCTTGTGCGGTATGGAGGTGACCAGCCAGTGGGACAGCAGATGCTAGAAACACTAGAGTAAATCAGAACGAGATATATATTGCACAGAATTTATACAATACTTAACTTTTACATAGTTCAGTACGGCAGAATGCTGATACATAGTTGAGGCCTGCCTAGTGCCTATCCGATAGCCAAGTCTTCACTGGTGCCTATCTGATTCCGAAATGCTAACTGGTTCCTATCTCAGTCCCAAGTGAACGATGTCGTTCAGTGGTGGCCAAGAGCGGAGTTGTAAGCGCTCGTGGCTGTCGTCGTAAGTACGCCGCGCCGTGCGTGCATGGCGGCGCGCGGTGAAAGTAGGTGGCGCGCACTTTAGACTTGTGCGACACCACATTAGGAACATGTATGATATACTCATCAACTAATTGACATTTAACATTGCTGTTTGTTATCATACAGAAAGAACCAAAATTATGACTTAAAAATATATGGGCCATGTAAAATTGTATGTATAGTTTTCATTTTATATTGTGATTATTTTTGTGTACATGAAATGTTTTCTTTGTGTGTTTGGTAATTGAAAATTAGTGTATTCAATTGTTATGAACAATGCATGATGTAATGTCATTATTGTCGATGTTATATATTTGCCTCACCGCCTTGGCATATCTTCTGTGCCTTCTGATGTACGTATCAATAAATGTAATGAAATGTTTTTCGGTGCTCAAGATGGCAAATATCATGTAATATTATCACAGTTTGTATAAACGTATTTAAAATCTGATTGCAAACACAATATCAGATTTCACATTACTTCTTTCAGGAATAAAAAGCCGGTGAAATCCTGAAATTGTAACAACGAAAGTTAGTGAGCATTGCATGTAGTAAGGCACAATTAAATTATGCATTTCATTGAAAGAACTTCTATAATGGAGTGGTTAAAATGGTTTTAAACGGTAGTTTCTATCAAATTTAATTCAAGGTTATTGCAAAACATAATTCTTTGGGCGAAGTAAACTACTTATCAAAATGTGTGGAGCACGCTGATTTAAGAGCTGGAACAAATAAAAGTAGTACAGACAACGACAGTGATCGGAAAAACGTAACGCAGAAAAAATATGTAAAATTTGTCAGATCCTAAAATTCAAAATAGGAACATGAGAAAATATAAATAAATATTGAAAATTAAGAAAAAATGTCACTCATATCAGATACGTTGCTTTAAAAGTAAATGAGTGTGTCTTCTCTGCTCGCCTGAATTCCTTTCCTAGTTTCAGAATCACCTGTCACAATGAGTTACGTGATCTTACAAGAGAACGCTCCAATAACACATGTCGAAACATACCCTGAAAGTTTTTGCACAGAAAGAAGACAACGAAAGAAATGCACTCTAAAATTTTGTTACGCATTTTTGCCGCGCGAAGAACAGCTTATAACAGCGGTTTGTACAGCCCTGCCCGCTTAGCGCGCAACTCGGCGAATCACTCACGCAGCGCCACGTAGCGGAATTATGCAGAGTTCACAGTCACCAGTATTAAGCACCTAAAGTCTGGTTTACAATCATCCCGTTTACAAGGGCTCCCAAAACCGGATTTCGCAAACCGATATTGCAATTCCGGTTTTGGTTGGTCATGTAAACACTCCAAAATCGATTCTGGAAATCCGCTTTTGTAAAGCGGTTTTCCATTTCCACAATCGATTTTCGTGCCCATGTAAACGCAACCGTTTTTGAAGCGTTCTTGGCTTGTCGGATTGTGTTTTCTTGTTGACAATTTTCGGCACATATGGAAAGTGAAATAAATGTATAAATATTTGAGTGAACATAAATCTGTGTATTTAAATAAAGAAAATAGCGATTGTGCAGACTAAATAAGGAACAGAATCAGCTGTTTTCCAGCCGCCATGTTAAGTGAGCTAGGAAATCCGATTCAGGCTATGCCATGTAAACACGACAGTGAAAAACAGTTTACGAAAAATGCTTTTCGTCTTTGGGAAGATGTGTTGCATGTAAACGTAGTGAATTTAGTGAATGGAAGCGAACACGGAGGAATGAGCATTTGCAGAAAATTCACTACCATTCGCTTGTATATGGGTTGAATCTTTTGTACTAGATGGAACGGAAGAGAACAGGAGGTAGCAAACATTGCCTGCGAACGGTGTGTTTTTGGTTTTTGGAGGAAATATTCGGCATACAGCATACAACTATACCCTGTCAGAGCCACAGCGCGAAAGTTTGCTATTCAGTGAGGATTATTGTGCATGGCGAGAGCACTATTTTTGAAGGGAGTATGCAAAATGGCGAAGGGATGGAAGAATTTATGTGTCTCAATTTGTATGGAAGCGAGACACGCATTGAGATCGTACACTTTACACGGAATTCGTCTCCATCTCCGCTTAGCACTGGTCCAAAATTTTCCTTGTATGTCGGCTGCAATTTTTCTCTGGCTTCTCATTAGAATTGAGCAGATTTTTATAAAGAGAACACTAATTACAGACACTAGGCGTGTCACGTCTAGTGGTCTAGTGGTGCCGGGCGCCGTGGCTCAGCGCGCCCGGTCAGGGGCCTGAACGTCCTCTGTAATAAAAAAGCTGAGCCAAATGATCAACGAACGACCAAGTACGAACAATAAAAACGACCGCAGATCATAGATCTACCTGACGAAGAAGGGGGGGGGGGGGGGGGGGAAACTGGTCTAGTGACAAAGTGCGTGCTTCGTGAACCAGAAAGCGCGGTATCAAATACCGTTCAGATCACAAATTTTTCCACTACGATTTTTAACCCAGCATTCACTGGTCAAAGATGGTGGAGTGGCTACGAAAGAAATGTAGTTCGGATTACACGTTAAACTGCAGGTCTCTATTTTCCGATCAGGTAACTGGGAAAGGTTAGGGACACCTAAGCAGCTGCAGTGGCGTCCAGTTGAAAGACCTGCAAGAGGCCTACCGGGTACACCAGATAGAATTTTCTTTTGCTCATCCTCGTTAGTCTGCTTGCTCTGGGAAACACCTGGCTTTAACGATACAAACATTTTTTGAATAACTTGATACCGACAATTCAACTCTTGCACATGAAATTCTGATAAAAGTGGTTAACAGAGAAAATAAATTCATGGCAGTGTGTGATGTCATAGACGACTTCCGTCAATGTGGACTTGTAATTTGTTGAAATGAAATATGTCTAGCAGTACCACATTTTATAACAGATCCTGTCGGCCATTCCTTAAAGCAACTTTTGAATTTTGTGCATTTGACTATCAGTGAAATAGTTCTTTGTTTATTCTGTGTCACAAAAATGCGAAGCGTCTACTGACTGGCAAAAACAAATATTTTTCTTGCACCAAGCACACCGGACAAAGGAAAAATTGATGCATTCAGGCACTTCGCAGTAACCACTAGTTTTATTTCGACAAAACTGGGACGGAGTCAGAAATGGTCCCGGCCGTTGTTCTGCATATTGTGCTGCACACCGGGCATACTTGATCAAATCCTTAAAGCGTGGCGGAGAAAACTGGTAATGCACAAATGACTGGACCTTAAGAATACTGTTCCGCTGATAAACCTGAATTGAGAGAGGGGTATCGGAAATTATGTTGTCTGATAATTTCCTAAAAAATGCTTTCCACTGTCGAAAAAATTCTTTATCTAGAGGTTGAATCGCATTAGTAGTTCATATTACATCCACAGATTTTTCGCCGTCCTCCACAAAAACAGAGGCGTCATTATGTCGAGACCATGAATCCAACAAAAGTAATGAATTAGTTTCTGCTGCTGGTAGGAATACGTTTCGAACTAAATGTTGAAAATTATTCTTTCCCATTTTTCCAGATTTTGATACGTCAATTACAATATTTTTGCAATTAAACAGACCATTTTTGGTCGTAATTTGCCTTGAGTTTCTTGAAGACAGATATACAGCTGCAGAAACAGTAAACCACTCATACTTATCACTGTCATTATCGTATATGAATGTGTCATTGCATTCATTGATTGGCCAATCGACTCCGTCTTTTTTTCACCCCGAAATGATAAAGTGCGGTGTGCACGCAGTTGTTTCACGAAACCTGACTGATCAGCATTATAAACAGCTGTTGCAGGGATAACAGCCAAGTTTCGTCTTTATGTCACTTATGAACTACTCTATGGCATTGTCTATCACTGGTAGCTGCTCTACACGTTTACGTGACGTAAACGTGATAATTTTGCGACTTCTATTCTGTACAATTTCTTGAACCTTTGTAGCCAGGTCGACGAAGCATGGAAATTAGCAATGTTCGTGTCAGATGCAATTCGGAGGGCCCAGTCTCGTAGATCTCCATCGGTAACGGTGCATTGCCTCTCACAAGCAGTTCTAAATCTTTCGAACAGTTTTTCTTTCAGATGTTTCCGAGTTTCCATTTGGCGCATATATCTTACTTCATGTAATTCTTTCTTCCATTTCATAAAGTTCACGCTGAGATTTTACGAAACGAAAAGTCCTTTGCACACTGCTTAACTTCAAGCGTTTTTTCCCCTCCTTCTTTTAACCAATATTTCACTGCCTTTTCTCCGCGGAATCGTCACAGTTCGCGGAATCGTCACAGTTCGCGGAATCGTCACAGTTATTTCCTATTTCTTCTAACGTTTCCGCAGTTTCAAACGAAATGTCTATATCATTCGAATGAATGTCAAGGAAATCAATGAACAAATGACACACATGTACGTCCTCAGGAGAAGTAGTTCAAAAATGTTCAAATGTTTGTAAATCTATCGGACCAAACTACGTGGTCATCAGTCCGTAGCTTACAAACTACTTAAACCTAGGTAAACTAACCTAAGGACAAACACACACACCCATGCCCCAGGGAGGACTCGAACCTCCACGGCGAGCAACCGCGCGCTCCGCAGCGAAACGCTTTAGAGGAGAAGTAGGGCCGGCCGCGGTGGCCGAGGGGACTGAGGCGCTCCAGTCACAGTCTGCACGGCCACTACGGTCGGGGGTTCGAATCCCCCATCGGGCATGGATATTTGTGCCGTCCATAAAATTAGCTAGATCATAAGTAGTTTGTAAGTTTAGGGACTGATGACCCCGTAGTTAAGTCCCATAAGCTATACAAACATTTGAACATTTTTTTTTTTTTTTTGGAGAAGTTAATTGGATTCCACATTACTGTGAAACTGGAAGAAGAAAAAAGAAGATACTATAAGCAGGCATGCCTGACGAAAGCACAATAAATATTAATTCAGATTTATCTTTATTGTCAATAGTTACCAATACTGCAAAATTCAACTGTTTCCTGTTTACAATATACCGCCGACCTCGACTGTGTGTGTGTGTGTGTGTGTGTGTGTGTGTGTGTGTGTGTGTGCGCGCGCGCGCGCCTAGTTGCGCATGCGCTGTCGCTACAGCGCCAGTAGGGGTGTACAGTTCTACCGCCACCTGACGCGTTACGAACTTGGCAATTTTTCAGCTATTTTTAAAAAATACTTGCAGTGTCTCTTAGCAGCTAAAATTTGTGTAAATTTCCAGAGGTAATTTCTGGGGATGTTAGAGCGGCGCTCTCGCGACGGGACGCTGGCGTCTGGACGGCAGTAAAGTCATTGAAGCGTCTGCAGATTCGTTCCAACGGTCCGCAGTTTCTATGGATTTCTGAGAAATGGTGGTTTACGTGCAGAGTGGAGCGTGGGATACTGTCGTGGGGGAGCAGTCTGGCGCGTTGAACAATAGCTCTCGTATTCCATTGGTTTGAACATTAATCAAAATTTGTGATTGGCTTGGCGTCACCGATGGGAGGGACTTGAGAGGAACATTTTCAGTTGTGAAATTTTCGTGTAGGAAGAAGTTACACTGGTCTGGGTCACGCACCTGGCCGGATCGTGCTGTCTTGAAGTCTCTGGCTGGAACTGTTCTCCTATCCAGATCGTGGACTTTGAATTATTTCAGTGTGCTTTCTGCACAGTCAGGTGTTAGAGTCCTGCGTGGCTACTGTAGTGCAAATTGAAACTCGTAATATTCTGAAGTGCGCGTTCGCTGTCTGCTACATCATTCGTAATCAGAATTTTACCGTTTCTTGAGAGAACAGTTTTGTTTTTCACTATGGCATTATCGTCAGCTTAACCGACAAAACCTGTTCTACTCGTGTCAGTCCACATTCGCGATCACTGCTGCCAACACTGCACTGCCATCAGCTGGTCTTCGCCAACTCCATCGCTGTTCTACAGAAAGACGGTAAGGTTGCGCCAATGCATCTGCTGAGGAAGGGGAAATGAATGGCAGTAATTAGGTGGAAGTTTATAGTGTGCCAGAGGGTACTTTTCTTGTAGATCAAAGTAGGAATCAGAATTGGGGTTAAATTACACTCGTTGATTTTATAATTCGTGGTTTCACCACTTCCCTCCTGTGACGTAGCCAGCCAAAACCTTTATATTCGGTTAGCAAACTCAGTTAATTTCTATCTTATGTAAAGTCGCCCATTTTGATATTTATGTATTTTATTGTCTTTTAAACTTTTTGCATTTTTATATATATGTGGCATATAGTCACATTTGTGTTGTATTGGTCAGGCAGTAAAAACGTGAATATAGTTTTTATTCAATTGGTGGAGGTGTATTACCGTCTTTAGCAACTAAATGAAAGGCGTTTTTAGTGTGCCATACGCGTTTCGCTTCTTTATTTATGAAGCATCATCAGTGGCCTGTAATACATGTTATTTTTGTATAATATTGTAGTACAGTCATAATATTATAGGTATTTTTCACAGTATGACAGTTAACAGTCTTGTTACAATGTCTAAAGTTCGGATCTACTAGGTTAGAAACATCTTCTGAGTTTTTATTCAAATTTATGCCTACCTCATTTCCACCACTGAAATATTTTGGAGGGAAAATTCTTGTAAAGATAGGCAGATCAGGGGAAAATATTTCAATTGCACAGAGTGTGAAAAACTGCCAGTTATTGTTATTGACAAATGAAAAGCTTGCATGTCTTGTTGGACCGTACCCTTGTCAGTCCTCCTCCACAACCTTAAAATGAACCGCACTGAGTTTTGAAAAAGTTGGCCGCCTCATGCTAACGCCCCCCCCCCCCCCCCAACACCACTGTGCTGCCTGCTCGGCTTGCCCGCCCAGCACGCTGCCCCACTACCCAGCAGCTCGCCACGTTTGACTCGCCGTACCCACTTCACTGTTCGGATCGTCTCCGTGCGTAACTTGCCCTCGGCCTCCGAGACTGCTTCTCCGGCCGTGGCACTTTCTCTCCCTACCCGTCCCAGACCAGGAAGTCTTCCTTCCGCCCGTCCGCCGGCTCGACTTCTCGCTGTGGCTTTCTCTACCAGCGTCGTCGGCTTCGGTAGAAACATTTCTGACCAGTAACACTACCCAAGTGTTACTCGCCGGTACACTTACAAGGGAACGTCACCATCGCACTCCCCTCAGACTTGGCGCATAGGATAGGCCATGAAAAACTAAACACAGGTCAATTGAGAAAACAGGAAGAAGTTGTATGGAATTGTTGTTGTGGTCTTCAGTCTGGAGACTGGTTTGATGCAGCTCTCCACAATACCCTATCCTGAGCAAGCCTCTTCAACTCCACATAAGAACGGCAATCTACATCTGTTTGAATCTGCTTACTGTATCCATCTCTTGGTCTTCATATGTGGTTTTTACCCCCCCCCCCCCCACTTCCCTCCAACGCTAAATTCACAATTCCACGATGTCTAAGAATGTGTCCTATCAATAGATCCCTTCTTTTAGTCAAGGTATGCCAGAAATTCCTTTTTTCCCCCATTCTGTTCAGTGCGCCTTGGTTGCACAGTGGTAGAGTGCCAGACTACAAATACAAAAGTCGCGGGTTCCATCCCCGCCAAGTCCTGGGATTTTTATCTGTCACTTTCCACTTCTTTCACCTCTGGCGGTATTGTTCATGTGAAAAATACCGAGTAGCACCGTGGTTCGGAACCCACGTTAAACTGTAGGTCCCCTTATAACTGCCTGGGTAAGTCAGTTCGAAGGTCGGAGGAAGGCAACGGCATACCACCTCCAAATAGGAACATCCCTAGTAAAGCACTGTGGTGTTCAAACCAATCTTAGGATTGTTGACTGCTTTACCTTTTTTTACCTCCTCATTAGTAACACGGCCACCCAACTAATCTTCAGCATTCTTCTGTAGCACCACGTTTCAAAGGCCTCCATCCTCTTCCTGTCCGCACTGCTTATCGTCCATGTTTCACCCCCATACAAGGCAACACTCCACACAAATTCCTTCGGCAAGGACTTCCTTACCCTTAAATTAACACTCGATCTTAACAAATTTCTCTTTTTCAGGAACGCTTTTCTTCCCATTGCTATTCTGCATTTTATATCATCTGTACTGCGACCGTCATTTGTTATTTTACTGCCCAAGTAACAAAACTCATCTACCTCCTTTATTGTTTCGTCACCTAATCTAATTCCTTCAGCATCACCTGATTTTCTTACACTGCACTCCATTACCCTAGTTTTGCTCTTGTTAATGTTCATCTTATATGTACCTTTCAGCTCACTGTCCATTCCCTTCAGCTGCTCTTCCAGGTCCTTTGCTGTCTCTGACAGAATTACTATGTCGTCGGCAAAGCACAATGCTTTTAATTCTTCACCCTGAACTTAAATTCCTTCTCCAAAATGTTCCTTGCTTTCCTTTATAGCTTGCTCAATGTACAAATTGAACAACATTGGAGAAAGGCTACAACCCTGTCTTACTCCTTTCCCAACCACTGCATTCCTTTCATGCCCTTCAACTCTGACAACCACTGTCTGGTTTTTCTACAAGCTGTAAATAACCTTACGCTCCCTATATTTTACTCCTGCTTGCTTTAGAACTTGAAAGAGTTTATTCCAATAAACATTGTCAAAAGCCTTCTCCAAATCTACAAAAGCTAGAAATGTAGGTTTGCCTTTCCTTAATCTATCTTCTAGCATAAGCCGTAAAGTGAGTATTGCCTCCCGAGTTCCTACATTTCTCCTGAACCCAAACTCATCTTCCCCGAGGTCGGCTTCTACCAGCTTTTACATCCTTCTGTAAATAGTTCTTGTTAATATTTTGCAACCCTGACTTATTACACTGATGGTTCTGTAATTTTCACACCTGCCTGCGCCTGCTTTCTTTGGAATGGGGATTATTACATTTTTCTTAAAGTCTGAGGGTACTTCACCTGTCTCATACATCTTACACACCAGGTGGAACAGGTTTGTCGTGGCTGGTTCTCCCAGAGACTTCAGTAGCTCTGAGGGAATGTCATCTACTCCAGGGGCCTTGTTTCGACTTAGGTCCTTCAGTGATCTGTCAAATTCATCTCTCAGTATAATATCTCCTATTTCATCCTCATCTACTTCTTCTCCCATTCCTACAATATTGCCTCTAAGGTCATTTCCTTCGTAGAGCCTCTCTGTATACTCTTTCCACCTTTCAGCTTTCCCTTCTTTGCTGAGAACTGGCTTTCCATCTGCGTTCTTGATATTCGTAGAGCTGATATTCTTATTCCAAATATTTTCCTGTAAGCAGTATCTATTTTCCCCTATTTATACATTCTTCTACATCCTTGCATTTGGAATTATGAAGAAAATAAGAAAATTATAAAAACTGAGCAGTCCATGCGAAAGTAGGCAACGTCAAGGAGAATGTGAGCGTAGGAGTGGTCTCGGTCCTGTGGTTAGCGTGAAGAGCCTCCCCTCGAACGGAGATTTTAATTTTTTTATTTTCCCAAAATTATGATCCGTTCACTGACGTCTCTGTTCGCTGTAAACTGTTTAAGAGAGGGTGTTTTGTGATCGCACCGCAAAACCGTGCGATTAGCAGACGAAAGGAAGTGCCTCTCCAATGGGAACCTAAAGCATTTGATCGCGAGATGATTGCATTCATTTGTTGCAGTTTATGTGACAAACTCTTACGTTTTTATACCTTTTTTGGGAGTTATTATCACTTATTATCACATCCACATGAAAACCTAAATCGGGCAAGGTAGAATCTTTTTACCCATTAAACAAGTGTTCAAGTTAGGCGGGTCGACAAGAGAGTCCTGTCATATGACGCACATACCGTCACCAGTGTCGTATAGAATACATCAGACGTGTTTTCCTTTGGAGGAATCGGTTGACCTATCACCTTGAAATTAGGCAGTCATAGGCTGAAGTTCATTATTTATGGATTTTTAGCTTTGTTTTTGTGAATCTGAACGAGAATCCGCCTTATAGCTTTATTTTGTATGTGAAAGTCATCCATGATCGATAATCTCAGTCCATGTTTGTGAGTACTGCACATTACAATGTCTTTGCAACTGGGATGTAGCGTCTGCGGTACAGCAGCTTCTTTTACTGCTGAGGCGAGTAGCAGAGAGCGAGCTGTTGAGCAGAGGAGTCGATTGTGGGTTAGGATATCTGACAGACGTATGGCAACTGTGTTGTGTACTAAGGTTTAATTGGTCAGCAATGATTGTATTGAGTTTGATTTATATCACTCTATATTTATGAATACAAACGTATGATATTGGACAGTGGATTCTGTATCAAGAGGAAGAGAATATTTGTATAGAACGGAATTGTATAAAACCATTGTATTATATTGAAGACTCAGCAAAGGTATGTTTCTTTAATCCAATAAATAACTTAATGATTACTAATTTTTCTTATTTCAGCTCAACCTCGTCCCTCATTTTCCTGATTGTGGCATTTTTTTTATTTTGAGTGTCGTGTTGAGTTTTTTGAGAAAAAATATTTCCTTTTAAATGTAAATGTTCACGTACCAGCAAAGTAATCAGTCCTTACATGCCACTGAATCTGACTGTCAGAAATAATGTTCACAGAAGTACAGATTCTTTTACTTATAGGGCCTAATTTTGTTTGCTAAATCCGTTGCGCACATATGATTAGAGAAACTCCTTGATTTAAATAGAAAGACTTAATAAGAATAGGAAACTTTCACTTAACAAACTTTTATCAAGCTTTCACTTTCACTTAATAAACTTACAACAAGAAGCTTTGAACCTCGCGATCAAATGTTTTAGGTTCCCATTGGCGAGGCCCTTCCTTTCGTCTGCTAATCGCACGGTTTTGCGGTGCGGTCGCAAAACACAGACACTACACTGATTACAGCGAACAGAGACGTCAGTGAATGGACAGACAGATCATAATTTCGGAAAAAAAACCTTCTTTTAATTGAAGGTTTGAACCAAGACCCTTTTCCTCCATAGCTCTGCACGCTAACCACACGATGAGACTACTCCTACGCTCACATTGTGCTCGACGTTGCATACCTTTCACATAGACTGCTCAGTTTTTATCTTTTGCTTATTTTTTCATGGTTCCACACAACTTCTTCCTGTTTTCTCTATGGATCTGTGTTCAGTTTTTCACGGATATCCACTGCGCCAACTTATAACTAAATCTGACGGGTGTGCGATGGGGAGTTTCCCTAGTTAGAATATCACTTGTAGTCTAGTCTAGGGCTAAAAATGAGAAACTTTTTCATTTTATATTTTATTTATTTATTTATTTTCCCTTCCTCGTACAGACTTTGAAATGTTGGAAACCCTACCGAAGCAAACGACGTTCTTGTCTCTGTGGCCACCTATTGTGGAAACAGTAGGAGATGCAACAAAGACGTTTAAAGATGAATAAAATCTTCTCGAGCTTCCAGCCGCGTCAGGTGGTTAAAAACCCAGGAGCTCTCGGCCAAGTTCTCCTTGCTCATCATCTATTTCTTTTTCTTTTCTTTGACGTCATTTCAAGCCCCTTGTGGAGCGGACAGCCAGCGCTGGAGGCGCCCTTCAGCCTACAGAATATAATACGTGAACAGAAGAAACAATATATAAACGAGGACAAAGCAGGAGAATATGAAAGCATATGAGAGGTGGTGCGCCTATTTCAGAATCATTTTCTCCATTTTATTTGGACATAGTTGTCTGGATTTATTGCGGAGGGATATCCATAGTATTGTTTATATTCAATATCTTTCATTTGTCTTGTAATTATCAGAGGGTAGGAGTTTGCGAGGTAAATTTCTGTTCACCGGGAGTATGACTTTGTTTTTTGATTATTTTGAGTATCGCCGATGGGATAATTGTCTTCCAAGGCGGAAGGCGCTGGCGACACCAGCAGACCAGTACTTTTGAGATTCCTCGAGGGGGCGGCGGTTGCTGGCGGCAAGTTCTCTGATGTTGCTTCCAAGGCATTCTGCCGACACCGCCCTAGGGCGAGCGCTGGCCGCCACCACCCGTGGTGAAACCACTCCGTCTGCAGATGGGCATGTATATTGGGGCTGGGCACGTCTGTGGCTGACCTCAGGCCGGGTAGTTTGTTTTGCCGCTACGGTGCTGTATTGTGTAGGGAGGCTCTCCGGTCACGACGCACCGGAAGGGCACTGGAGTACAACGCGCAGAGGCAGTAAGAGTTGGCATCGTTCTGGTCTGCACGGGCACCTGAGGTTTGGAACGCCAGGGGCGGGCGTCTCCAGATGTTTGTGTAAATTGCCAGAGGTGATTTCTGGGGAAGTTAGAGCGGCGCTCTCACGACGGGAGGCTGGAGTCCGGTCGGCAGTAAAGCCATTTCAGCGTCTGCAGGTTCGTCCCAATTGAAGAATTGCGGAGCAAAACAATTGCGGAGCAAAACACGAGTCCTTCAAAAAAGTTTAGTTTATTACAACTCAACAAAGGTCCGTCTGCTTCGACGGTACAGAACAGTTACAATACTCTTGAGACAAAACGTAGTCTTCCTAAGTTTGACTGCCTACTTCGGCGAGTATAACAAAATGAGTCAATGTCACCGATTAGTCCAAGCGGCAAGTTCCACGACGTCCTTCCACTGACCGAGCCGTCGGCGTAGCTCCGGAGGCCAAGCGTTGTCCGGGGGCGGAGCGGCTGGTCGGCAGCGAGGCGGCGACGTCGTCGTGAAGAGGGTTCCGTCGGCTTCCTGGCTCAGCGACAGACTGCCTGGCTCGGGCTTAAATACACGAGGCGGCAGGATATCAGGGGGGACTATTTCCTGATCAAGTGGACGGCGGAAGGAAATAGTCCTCGGCATGCTGCGAACTCTATCGATGCTGCTATGGCCACCTGACGTCTTCCTCGTGCGAACGTCTTTAGTATCGTCGCTGTCGCGTGACAAGTTGGCAACCCGCAATGTTGCAGTGTCGGAAGGGTTGCCAATCGTGAATGGTGTGCTCCACAATATGTCAGCAATGGTCCGCAGTTTCTGTGGGTTTCTGAGAAATGCTGGCTTACGTGCAGAATGCAGCGTGGGATAGTTTCGTCTGGGGAGGAGCCTAGCGTGTTGAACAATAGCTCTTTTATTCCATTGGTTTCGCCATTAAGCAACATTTGTTATTGGCTTGACGTCACCAATGGGAGAGCCTTGAGAGTCAGATTTTGAGTTGTGAAATTTTGGTGTAGGGAGAAGTTAGTCTGGTCTGGATCGTGCTGTCTTGAAGTCTCTGGCTGGGGCTGTTCTACTATCCAGATCGTGGACTTTGAATTATTTCAGTGTGCTTTCTGCACAGTCAGGTGTTAAGAGTCCTGCATGGCTACTGTAGTATAAATTGAAACTTGTAATATTCTGAAGTGCGTGTTCGCTGTCAGCTACACCACTCGTAATCAGAATTTTTACCGTTTCTTGAGAGAACAGTTCTGTTTTTCACTATGGCATTATCGTCAGCTTAACCGACAAAACCTGTTCTACTCGTGTCAGTCCACATTCGCTATCGCTGCTGTCAACACTGCACTGCCATCAGCTGGTCTTTGCCAACTCCAGCGCTGTTCTATAGAAAGACGGTAAGGTTGCGCCAACGCTTCTGCTGAGGAAGGGGAGTTGAATGGTAGTAGTTAGGTGGGAGTTTATAGTGTGCCAGAGGGGACGTTTTTGTAGATCAAAGTACACTGGTATCAGAGTTGGGGTTAAATTACATTTATTGATTTTGTACTTGGTGGTTCTGCCACTTCCCTCCTGTGACTTAGCCAGTCAAAACTTTTATATTCGTGAACCTTAGTTTATTTCTATCTTATTTAAAGTCACCCATTTTGATATTTATTGTATTTTATCGTCTTTCAATCTGATCTTTTTGCATTTTTATATCTATGTGGCATATGGTCACATTTGTGTTGTATTGGTCAGGCTGTAAGAACGTGAATATAGTTTTTATTCAAATTTGTGCCTACCTCATTCCAACCACTTTTGACTGAAATATTTTGGAGGGAAATTACTTGTAAAGATAGGTAGATTAGACGAAAATATTTCAATTGCACAGACTGTGCAAAATTCCCAATTATTGTTACTGACAAATGAAAAGCTTGCATGTCACTACCGCTTACAGTTAGCGACTATATATATATAGCGTGTTGGTTGATAATGCGCGAAACGTCAAATCGATTTTTTTAAAGAGATTTATTAAAACAAATTTCTTTTTTGCTGTTTTACTTATTTATTCTTATATTTCCTTATTCGTATCCTTATCCTTACAGAGAAAAAGCTGAATACATTGTAGTACGCATAGATATGGTCTGTGGCACCACGTTTCGCTGTATGTAAACACACACACACGTAGAATTTTATATACACCGGTAACTTTCCATCCCAATATACTCCCCCCTTTTATCATTATCAACCTTCAAGCAACAATGCAACCAACAAAATCATTTTCAAAGAGTAAATATAATTTTCAAAGAGTAATTATTGTTCCGCATTTCGCGTTATAGTCTCGAAATTACTAAATATCTATCAGATCGCTATAAAACCGTGCCTAAAACCTTCCTCGGGTATGAATTATTAACTGTACAAATATTTAAGTCTCTGCGTCTTGTCGTTCCGACGTGATAAGCGTACACCGAACAGACATACACATTAATATATATAGATAAATAGCTATTCGATCACCACAAAACCGTGCCTAAAGCCTTCCCCGGGTAGACATTAGTAACTGTACAAATTGTTAGCTCTTTATGTCTTGTGGTTCAGGCGTGATAAACGTACACCGAACAGTATATATATATATATATATATATATATATATATATATATATATATATATATATATATATATATATATATATGTGTGTGTGTGTGTGTGTGTGTGTGTGTGTGTGTGTGTGTGTGTGTGTTTTTCTTTCTAGTTTTTTATATTTAATAAATAAAAAGTTAGTGGCGACCCTTAAATTTGATTTCAGAAGTAGGTTATAACCAAATGATTGCCTCCATTTATAAACGTAATTTCATAGATGATACTTAAGTAGTACATTGAGTTTTCATTCATCTCATTGGTTATTTGCACATCATTTTGATCTGTAAACCAATTACAGTCAATCTTATATAGGATTAAAAAAGAACAGATACTATCACATAGACATGGGGGAAAATTGAAGAAAAATATTTTTCAAAAACGGAGTGAAAAAAGACAAGTTTTTATGCACATAACTGCAATGAAAAATGGCGAGACACAACACTGAAGCACTGAGGGACGCGGACAGTTAAAAAACACAGACGTTGGCTGCGGGATGGCCGCTCACAGTTTGGTTAAAACTGACTGATTAGTGTCACTCCTACAGGTTACATGCACTTGTTATATATTATGACGAATGTAAAAGGGAAAGGAGCAAAGAGAAGAGCGAGAGAGGGTTGGAGGGGGGAAGGTAACGGAGGAGGAGGAGGAGTGGGATGGGTAGAGGAAGAGGGAGAAGGGGCCACAGGACCACGAGGAGAAGGAGTGGGTGTGGGATCTACCAGGAGGCTGTAAGGAGTGGGGCGATAACAGAGAGGCCGGAATGTGTAAGGGGAAGGGAAGGAGGAAGGAAGTGAGGACGTGGGACCCTCTAGGAGGATCAAGGAGGGAGGAGGAGAAGGGAGAGGATCAGAGGTGGTAAGAGAGACAAACGTCTGGGTGCAGGGCATCGTCAGGGAGGGCGAGGGTGCGGAAATTGCCATGGGAATGGGTAAGGAGGGTGGGCAAGCAGGGGGGATACAGTGGTAATGGCGTGGCAACGGACCAGGATTGGTGAGGAGAGGATGGACAATAGAGTGAGGGGGATCCAGTTTTCGGTAGAGTAAATGGTGACGAAGGTGCTCAGTGAAGCGGCAGGGGAAGGGATTGAGGTCACAGAGCAGCGTAGGTGATGGGGGGTAGGAAGGGATATGGAAGGCAAGACAGATATCATGCCGTTCCAGGATCTCTAGGGACTTGTAGACGGATTGGGGGGGGGGGGGGGCAGAGATCGAGGCAGGATGGGTTGAATGAGGGATTTGTAGGTATAGTGGAAGGGTTCAGGCGCCTGGTTCAGCCAACAAGGAGTTTGAGGAGGTGGAGGCGGGAACGGGCTTTTCCTTGGAAGGTGCATACGTGGGGGGTCCAGGAGAGGGTGTGATCTATGGTGAGGTCCAGGTACTTGAGGGTGGAAGTGAGGCGGACATGATGGTTATGGAGGGTGAGGTAAAAATCACGGGGGGCGGAAGGAAGGAGTGGTGCGGCCTACAATGATCGCCTGGGTTTTGGCAGGAGTTATAGGTAGGAGCCACTGGTTACACCAAGTGGTGAAAAGGTCAAGATGTTCTTGGAGCAGGCGAGGGTGGGAGCTAAGGCAAGGAAAGCGGTGTCATCAGCGTATTGGAAGAGGTGTACTGGATTGGCCATCGTCATTGCCTTACCATTAAATAGCCGTGCTGTGGACTGTGACGTCATTTAGAGCTCTGTGCTTCGCCATATCAGGTAACGTTTACGTTTCGAGTCGGCTGCTGGCTGTGAAGTCACTGGGGCTCACTTCTTCGTCCCTTGTCCATCACATCGGCTTCAACCCTGCTATGGCCGGGTCCCAATCCATGCTGAACAGCAAACTGACGTCCTTATTAATGGTCTTTTCCGATATTTTAATTTCAGTTGCTTCCTTTATAACACTGTGCCAAAATCCTTTCGTTTTCGAAATGACATGTTCCGTTGAACAGATTTCGGTGTCGATTTTGTAAATAACGTTCTGCTACAACTGACTTTTCTGGATAGCGAAGACGTGAGCACCTCTCGTGTTCCGTCCGGCGTTGCTCCACAGTGCGTACAGTTTGTCCAGCATAATAGCAGCCACACTCACATGGTACTTTATGTACTCCTGGTGTTTTGAGCACTAGGTCGTCTTTGACAGGCCACGTCATCTGTCGTATTCTTGCTGGAGACCTGAACAAAGAAGCGATGTTATATCTCTTAAGAATCCAGCTAATCCTAACAGATTTACATATATTGGGGAGACTGCCGCGGTGGAGTAGCCGAGCGGTCTAAAGCGTCTCGCTGCGGAGCGCGCAGTTGCTCGCCGTGGAGGTTCGAGTTCTCCCTGGGGCATGGGTGTGTGTGTTTGTCCTTAGGTTAGTTTACCTAGGTTTAAGTAGTTTGTAATCTACGGACTGATGACCACGCAGTTTGGTCCGATAGATTTACAAACATTAGAACATTAGAATATTGGGGAGACTACTTGCTAAGAAACTATTGTCAACAAACAGAAATTTTGTGAAACCTTTAATTCAAAATAGATATTGTTTCATTCTTTCTTTCCAAATTCTTTTTACATCATTGTGTACAGACTAAAAAGTGAATTTGAAATATTTGTGGGTAAATCTGATTCGTACTTAACCAATAGATTTTCAGCTCTTTTCTATCTTCATTTTCTAGGTTAAACATTTTAACTGGGTGTATGAAAGATAAATAATCGTTAACATTCGGTAGGCATATTTCAGCAACAAAAATTTTACAAGCAATACTAAAAACAACACTTCATGGTCAACAATAACATGCGATAGACAGACTTCTCTAGTGTGCTGTGTTCGTGTTGTTGCCATGGCTTACTTCATTTACTGTTGTTTAATTCTCCTGTCAGGGCGCTAAAAACCATGCTGTTGTGCGCCCAAAGCATCCTATCCTATCCTATCCTATCTAGTGTGCTGATCACCAAAAATATGGCGGCTGCGTTTACGCAGGTAGCCGCAAAGAGCGCTGTAGCTCGTGTATTAGCCGCTCAATGAAATTCTAGCTCGTCGAGTACAGCAGAGGCCCTTGGTGACATCTCACCCGTGGGCTGGTTGTCGCTCTCTGGTGGGAAGCGGCCCAGTATACAGTCCGGCTCGGCGCGCCAGAGCAGAGGCAGGTAACGGCAGAGGCTCGCAAACTGGGGCGCGGTGGGCGCGCCGGTCGCCGACCTGCTCCCGACCACGACCCTGACCCTCACCACGACCACGACCCTGACACAGGCCGCGCGGCGGCAGCGGGAGGCCCGCCGCTCTGTTTCCGTGCCACCAAACCAGCACGGGCTTTAACTTAATAATTTGTCCAGTTTGTTATATTCAGCCTATACAAAAACCAGACAGCGGTTATTAGAGTCGAAGGGCAAGAAAGGGACGCTGAGGCTGGGAAGGGAGTAAGACAGGGTTGTAGCCTTTCCTCAGTCTTGTTCAATCTGTACACTGAGCAGGTAGAGGCAAAGGTGGTATTATGGGCTAGTGGTTGCAATATGGGCTAGCTTAATGTGTGACTAACAAGCCCGCGTATTCTAGCGGCAACCTCAGTAAATAGTAGTAGCCAGTTCATACAAATGGCACAAAATGCGCTGTCGCAGTCAGTTAGGTGGATTGTTAATAGTGAGTTGTTTTGTGATTTTTCTCATTTCAAAACTTTGAAAGGAAAGAAATTACAGTTATATTAGACGTAGTGCCAATGCGTAGTTAATGTTAACTTCTTAACTACTTATTATATAAATATTTAGCTCTCTAATGCTCCTGAAGTTGGTTAATTAAAGTTTGTTTATAACGGATAGCGACGTTTCACTTTCCAAGAGGGCTAGGGTGGTAATATGGACAATCGGTTATATGCGCTACCCACTGCACTAGCCCATATTACAACTCCTACAAATACTGTGTGGTTTTCTGTTTCAGATGCCTCGTAAAGCGCTGAATCCGTGAAAGGAAAATAAATCTAGGCAATGTTGTAATCGGGATGTCAGAAAAGACAATGGGGTTTTTAAAAGCTTCAAAACAGTTTTCTGTACCACGGACGACTTTACAAAGGCTAGTTCATCTTGGCATACCAGCTGAAGAAGCTGCGTCTAACTGTGAATGGGTTTGCAATTTGTGGGATTTTTCCTTGCAATCGACATGTTTTCACAGATGTCGACTCTGGGCCCTCAAATATGGAAGAGTTGGATGTTAACACATTCCTGACACATTAAAGGAAGGAATAATCTCTGCACTCAGTGTTGATTCTCCTAATAGCATGTAGCTACATTCATCAAGCAACAATACTAAAATAGACCAGAAGAAGGGCACTCAAGCGTCCGAAACCGGTCATCTAAAATAAATAATTACAAGCAACTGGTTGCTGAATTTTATTAATTTATAACAAAATTAACCTTGCTACCTTAAGAGAACCAGCCTGATAACACAGAAGGCTTGCCCCAGTCCTCCACACAAGGCTCACACCAACGACCAGAGCCACCACACACCATGTGCCAAAGATCTAGTAGAAGCTGTCCCTAGCAGTGCGTCCCACGTTCCAATAGGAAACATTAAGACTTCACCAAAGGACATTTTACCTGTTCCAAAAAACAAGAAAAAGACAACAAACAAAGGACCTAAGCCAGGAAAGGCAGCTGTAATTACAGCATCACCCTACAAAATATATTTGGAAGAAGCTAAAAAAAAGCATGAAGGAAAGGAAGCTGATAAAATAAGGAAAATGAAAAGAAAGGAGGAAAAAGAAGTGGACAAAAAAAAAAGAAAGATCGAAAGTGATGATGTAACAGGGAATACGAAGAATGTGAGATGTGAGCCAGGTCTTGACAAAAGAAAGAAACAAGGAATAAAAAGCTAAACTCCATCAGTAAAGCGAAAATTGACCATCGACCTACAATCATCATCCGAGAGTTCAGAGGCGGGATCGATAGATTCTGGGGAGTCAGTTCTAGAGCCCAGTGTTGGTGTCGAAAAGCCTGGAGATGACGATGCTACCTGCCTTTTTTGTGAGGAGTTATATTCCCAAGACACTAAAGGAGAGGTATGGATCCAGTGCCTAATGTGCGAGATATGGGCACACAACGAGTGTGCTGGTTATGAAATGGAACATTATATTTGTGATTTCTGCCAACCCTAAATGAACAACTTATAATAAACATGTCCCAGTATAAAGGGTTTGCTATTTTCCAATTACTCTAAAAATCCACAGGAAATAATATTGAATTTTTTGTGTGTTTATAGGGTAGCCCATATTACCAACACATTTACATTTTTTCACAATATGTCAATTTTCTAAACATGTTTCCATATTAAAGTTGCATAATGATTTAAACTGAAACATATGTGTTTGGCTTTTTTATAACATCATAAAGATTATTTTTTGAGGTTTTCAGCAAATTTCACTGACTATTTTGGAATTTATGGTTTGAAAATAAAGTGGTAGCCCATAATACCACCTTTTCCTCTAGTGAAAGAATGGAATCAGAAATTTGGAGAGGGCATTAAAGTGCAGGGAGAAGAAATAAGAACATTGCGGTTTGCCGATGACGTAGAGATTCTGTCAGAGACCGCAAAAGATGTGGAAGAGCAATTGAATGGAATGGGCAGTGTCTTGAAAGGAAGATACAATATGGCCATTAACAAGAGTAAAACGAAGGTAATGGAATGCAATGTCAGAAAATCAGGCGATGCTGAAGGAATTGGTTTAAGTAATGAGACAATAAAAGTAGTAGATGAATTTTGTAGCATGATAACTTCTGTTGGCCGAAGTAAAGAAGATATAAATTGCAGAATGGCTATGGGAAGGAAACCGTTTCTAACGAAGCGAAACTTGTTAACATCCAATATTAATTTAAATTTTAGGAAATCCTTTCTGAAAGCATTTGTCTGGAGTGTAGCATTGTATGGGAGTGAAACGTGGACGATAAGGAGTTCAGACAAAAAGATTATAGAAGCTTTTGAAATGTGGTGCTACAGACGAATGACGAAAATTAGATGGGTAGATCACGTAACTAATGAGGAGGTGCTTAACCGAATCGGGGAGAAAAGGAGTTTCTGGCATATCCTGACTAAGAGAAGGGATAGATTGGTTGGACACATTCCGAGACATCAAGGAATTGTCAACTTAGCGTTAGAAGGAAGCGTGTGGGGTAAAACTCGTAGAGGGAGACCGAGGGATGAATATAGTAACCAGATTCAAAAGGATGTAGGTTGCCGAACGTATTCTCAGATGAAGAGACTTGCACAGGACAGGGTAGCGTGGAGAGCTGCAGAGCTGCATCAAACCAGTCTGCGGGCTGAAGATCACAACAACATATATATGTACAAGGTGTTACAAAAAGGTACGGCCAAACTTTCAGGAAACATTCCTCACACACAAAGAAAGAAAATATATTATGTGGACATGTGTCCGGAAACGCTTAATTTTCACGTTAGAGCTCATTTTATTACTTCTCTTCAAATCACATTAATCATGGAATGGAAACACACAGCGACAGAACGTACCAGCGTGACTTCAAACACTTGGTTACAGGAAATGTTCAAAATGTCCTCCGTTAGCGAGGATACATGCATCCACCCTCCATCGCATGGAATCCCTGATGCGCTGATGCAGCCCTGGAGAATGGCGTATTGTACCACAGCCGTCCACAATACGGGCACGAAGAGTCTTTACATTTGGTACCGGGGTTGCGTAGACAAGAGCTTTCGAATGTCTCCATAAATGAAAGTCAACAGGATTGAGGTCAGGAGAGCGTGGAGGCCATGGAATTGGTCCGCCTCTACAAATCCATCGATCACCGAATCTGTTGCTGAGAAGCGTACGAATACGTCGACTGAAATGTGCAGGACCCCATCGTGCATGAACCACATGTTGTACTTGTAAAGGCACATTAAAGGCACATGTTCTAGCAGCACAAGTAGAGTATCCCGTATGAAATCATGATAACGTGCTCCAGTGAGCGTAGGTGGAAGAACATGAGGCCCAATCAAGACATCACCAACAACTCCTGCCCAAACGTTCACATAAAATCTGTGTTGATGACGTGGTTGCACAATTGCGTGCGGAATCTCATCAGCTCACACATGTTCATTGTGAAAATTTACAATTTGATCACGTTGGAATGAAGCCTCATCTGTCGCACGTCAACACAAGCACGGAAGTCAACTTTACCTTCCTTCAATTGGGCCAGCTGGCGGTGAATCGAGGAAGTACAATACATACTAACGAAACAATTGGGTACTTTGGTAATTGTCTGCACGAATTATTTCAGTTTACATATAAAGAGAAATACTAAAATCAGCTCTAACATAGAAAGTAAGCGTTTCCGGACACATGTCTACATAACATATTTTATTTCTTTGTGAGTGGAGAATGTTTCCTGAAAGTTTGGTCGTACCTTTTCGTAACACTCCTGGCCATTAAAACTGCTACACCACTAAAATGACGTGCTACAGACGCGAAATTTAACCGACAGGAAGAAGATGCTGTCAAACGCAAATGATTAGCTTTTCAGAGCATTCACACAATGTTGGCGCCGGTAGCAACACCTACAACGTGCTGATATGAGGAAAGTTTTCAGCCGATTTCTCATACACAAACAGCAGTTGACCTGCGTACCCGGGTGAAACGTTTCTGTGATGCCTCGTGTAAGGAGGAAAATGCGTACCATCAGGTTTCCGACTTCTATAAAGGACGGATTGTAGCCTATCACGATTGCGATTTATCGTATCGTGACATTTCTGCTCGGGTTGGTCGCGATCCATTGACTGTTAGCAAAATATAGAATCGGTGGGTTCCAGAAGGCAATACGGAAAGCCGTGCTGGATCCCAACAGCTTCTTATCACTAGCAGTCAAGATGACACTCATCTTATCCGCATCTCTGTAACGTATCGTACAGCCACGTCTCGATCCCGGAGTCAACAGATGAAGGAAGGAGTTTAACGTCTCGTCGACAGCGTGGTCATTAGAGACGGAGCTTACGCTCGGAGTGTGATGATGATGATGATGATAGGGGTTTTTTGGGCGCTCGACATCTAGGTCTTCAGCACCATATTAAATTAAAGAATATAAGGACCAAAAAGTGTGAACAGTAAGGAGACAAAGAACAGCGATCCAGCAAGTAACACATGCAGCTGAATTGAAATACATAGGTGAACAGTAGACTTGAAGCTGGTGAAAAGTATCCCAATACCAAAGCTGGAGAAAGAGTTAAAATTACTAAGCTGAGGAACACGGCCGACTGACCACAGCGATTAAAATGTTGAGCGAGCCACGCTGCAACATACTAAAATCTCCGGCCTAATAGTTTAGGCCAGAGTTGGGACAAATCACAAAATTTTAAAACTTTGCGCACACACGCTTCGTCATGACCTAAAATAGAGGGCAAATCGGCACCAAGGTTCACCGCAACCCTGTGTGTACGATATAAATCACATTCAATTAAAATGTGGCGGACAGTAAGCTGCTTGTCACAGGCATCATACATCGGGGGCTCCTCGCGTCGAAGGAGGAAACCATGGATCAGTGGACAGTGTCCAATGCGGAGGCGTGTAATGGCGACTTCATCCCGCCTGAGAGATCGACAGCAGGAACGCCACGGACGGACAGTGGGCTTCACGTAACGCAGCTTATTGTGAGTCACTGGGAGCCAGTCTTCCTCCCACAACTGCAGGGACCGCAGCCGCAACAGGGAAGTAAAATCCCGCAAGGGAACAGGGCACTGTGTCACATCAGGGGCGCTGCAGGCCTCTTTAGCAGCCCGATCTGCATCTTCATTACCCCGAATGCCCACGTGTCCCGGCACCCAGCAGAACACCACCTCCTTCCCGCGACGCTGAAGGAGGGGCAATTCGTCATGTATATGCTGCAGCAAGGTCTCAGACGGATATAGATCGTCCAACGTCTGCAGTGCGCTCAGAGAATCGGAGCAGAGAAACAATCGTCTGCCCGAGCACAACGTAGCTGCTCTAGTGCCTTCCTGACCGCATGGATCTCTGCAGAGTAAACAGAGTAATTCTCGGGAAGGCGAATCTTGGTGACACGGTCCGGAAACACAATCGAACATCCGACGGAGTCCCCATGCTTGGATCCATCAGTGTACACAACTGCGAAGTCGTGATGCCTATCTAAAACAGTTGAAAACAACGACTGATAAGTAAAATACGAAGTTTGGTCCTTCCGAAAACCCGCCAGTTTTAAAATAACCCTCGGCCTCTGGATAGTCCAAGGTGGGACCTTGCCCCAACCTCTATGTAAAACTTTAAAATCAGTCACTCCCAGTTCTAAAAGTAAAAGCTTCTTTTTGCGAATCCCATATGGTCTTGTCGCTCTTTACTGGCGTGAAGAGAAAAATGTCGTGCTAGTTTTTATACAATGGAATCTATTAGCATTGTTGGAAAATCATTTCAGTTTATCTAGGACTGAATTTTTTGAATATCTTGTTTCCAACAGGGAGCTGCTAGAGTCAATGAATTTTTCTGATAACTAAAGCTAAGGTAAATACTACGATGAAACGTAAAATTTGCGCTTGATTATCTAAAAAGTGCAGGAAGTCTATCGAAGCTATTGCAATAAAAATTACATAGCACTATCTTTTATTTCCGAAGAAATGAATTTTTCGGTTCTAAATCACAAAATTAAGATACTTTATAGCTGTTGGTTTTTTTTATTTTCTGCTTCATCATACGCCCATTGGCGATTTCAAAATATCATGGTAACTACCAAAGAATTGTACTTTGTGGGAACTATACCGTGCCACATAGACGCCCTAGTTCTGTACGATAACAGTCGGAAGACTTCACGCCGTACTGATGGGTAAATTTTTGTTGCTATCTATGCCGCGTACCATCTTTAATTTCTATTTTCATTTTTTCCTTTTATTTATTTATTTATTTTATTTTTTTTTTTTTTTTTTTTTTTTTTTTGAAACTACAGTGACCATTAGTCCCTAGACTTAAAAACTACTTAAGCTAACCTACGTTAAGGACAACAAACACAAACACACACACTCATGCCAGAGGGAGGATTCGAACATCTGACGGCAATGCACTCCGCAACAAGGCGCCTTAGAGCGCTCGGCCAGTGCTTTGCGGCTGTCACGTACTATTAGACGGTGTGCACTACGTCGTTGTCTACTTTGTCACTGAGCCAGGGATGTCTGATTTTGTTGCAATATTTCTAATGCGTATAAACGACACTTAAATAACACAGAACATGGGAATGATCACTAGATCTTTCGTTCACATCGTTAGGCTACTTTCAAGAAGAACAAACCGCACATTTGTGTTCCTTGCACTGTGTTTCAACTGAACATCGGAACCGAGCATGTTGCCCCACTACCTTTTCTGTCTGCACCCAAAAACAAATGCCCCAGTTACTTATCTCTGAAATCTGGTCAGCCTACACCGCGGCAACCATGGAGGAAAAAACAAGAGGAAAGCGCATAAAGTCACGGACTTGAAACCAACTTGAAGCTGGCTCTGCCAATACAGTTTGTTTAAAACATTAGATTTCTGCTGAGCTGCTGTGTAGAGTTGTCGAAGATTTGCAATTGATAATGTCTGTGTGCGTTGTTTATGGTTGTATTAACAGTTTTGAAGGCACTAATAAGTTGAAGAGAATCACGTTCCATCCGGACCTGTGAATCTTTTTGAACAAACAAACATGGCTGCCGACCGGCGTCAAACCAAAGATCTTGTAAAAAATAGCTATACTCATTAACGGCACTGCTATCGCGAGATAATTTGAACCTTCGACCGGCCGCCATGATAGTGGCAAGCGTCACATAAATACTAGTGTTGTTAGAAGATAAATGGTGTATTATAGTAGCTGCACGATCTGTTACAGCTATGCGCCCAAGATGCCAATCATCTCAACTGCTACTGATACGAAGCCGCTGGGATCCAGCACGGCGTTCCGTATTGCCCTCCTGAACCCACCGCTCCCATATTCTGCTAACAGTCATTGGATCGCGACCAACGCGAGCTGCAATGTCGCGATACGATAAACCGCAATCGCGATAGACAACAATCCGACCTTTATCAAAGTCGGAAACGTGATGGTACGCATTCTCCTCCTTACACGTGGCATCACAACAACGTTTCACCAGGCAACGCCGGTCAACTGTTGTTTGTGTATGAGAAATCGGTTGTGAACGTATTCATGTCAGCACGTTGTAGGTGTCGCCACCGGCGCCAACCTTGTGTGAATGCTCTGAAAAGCTAATCATTTGCATATCACAGCATCTTGTTCCTGTCGGTTAAATTTCGCGTCTGTAGCACGCCATCTTTGTGCTGTAGCTAGATTATTAGTAACTAGCTGAAAACCCGGCGTTGCCAGGGTATTTATTTATATATTTCTGCCATTTTTCAGGTATATATTCATTTGTAGAAGGGCTGTATGTCTGTACAATCTCTTGAAAATACAATTAGTAGTAAAGAAGTAATGGATTAAAAGTTGATGCGTGATGGTTCCATGAAAGTTACTGATTACGTGATCATATCTCATGAACTGCGTGTCGTACTGTGATACAATTTAGAATGTACATTCAACTATATGTGTTTATAATGTCTGTAAAATATCCTAAGGCTACAATTTGTGGTGTAGAAATTATAAATTGCAACGTCAAATCGAATGCCGTAGTTTTACTCCATAAACAGCGGAAAAGTAGTAAGCGAGAAACTTTTTTCCTTTCATCATTTTGCTATGGTTGTCAGCGAGAAAAAGTTTAATAAAGATTTGAAATTATGTTTAAAGTTTGTTGCAATTCGCTAAGTACTGTCATTCTCATACTGTGTGTGAATAAAAGCTCATCGCATTATGTGGCAGTTTCTTACAACTATATTGTTTATGACATTGTATCTTCTGAACCGTGTGTCGTATGTGGTTCTTACCTTGACAGCGTTGTTACCTCACGGTAAGGAAGGTGTTCACCAAATTCGATTGAAATTGTTGTAGTGGTTTGGGAGAAAATGAGCAGCATTGTCGCTAAATGCAGAAGCTTTTCGTGCATCTCATTGTTCATGACGTCATATCTCGTGAACTATATATCGTATGTAATTCTTACACTTACGGCGACCGTCCTCATGGATTGAAGCTTACGTGTACAAAATGTCATAAAGATTGGAACAAAACTGTACATTTGTATGGAACACGTACAAACATAAGGACACTCTGCTTTATACTAGGCACGTCCAGAGAGTAAGTTCCGTTTGGTTATATAAAACAAACGTGTACAGATACAGAAAAAATATTTATTGTACAAAGATCTAAAACTGTTAAACTACTTTTCTACATAGCTGCCGAAATTTTGTAGGCACTTGTCATAGCGTGGCACAAGTTTCTGTATGTCTTCTTCATAGCAGGTTGCCGCCTGGGTATTCAGGCACGTGGTACCATGTTCTTTCAGCTCGTCATCGTTGAAGTGTTGACAGGACAAATTTTAGGTGTAAGAAGAGGATTTCCATCAAAACGTGGTGTTTGTTTACACGATAGTGCCCGATCTCATGTGGCGAATGTGACCAAACAATTCTTACGGGAATCTCACTGCGACGTGTTTGATCATCATCCGTACAGCCTGGGCCTCGCTCCTAGCCACTTTCACCTCTTCTTACACCTAAAAATCTGTCCTTGGTGGTCAACATTTCAGACGCACAGGATACCGTGCCCACGGGTGCGGTTCCTGTAGGGGGATGCTTGTCCACTGTTGGTCGAGCTGATCTCTACGAGATTACGAGAGTAACTCGGGCGTCCGATCCATGTTTGTCGTGAGTGCACTCGTGATCTTTCGATAATCCATTTCTAGTTCGGGGCAAGTCCGGAAATAAATTAAATTGGTCCCAATCCCCCGGTTCCAACCAAGGTTTTCGGGAGTTTTTCCTTAGTTGTAAGGCGTATGCCGGAACTGGTAAGCACCTCCCACTGATTCACAATTGGGAACCGCGACTCTTTATGGGCCGGATCTCAAACAGCCCGCTCCACTCCTCGGAGTGGAGAATGAAAAGAATATTTTTTTTGGTCAACATTTCAACGATGATGACGAGCTGAAAGAACATGCTACCACATGGCTGAATACACAGGCGGAAACCTTCTATGAAGGAGGCATACAGAAACTTGTGCCACGTTATGACAAGTGCCTACAAAATTTCGGCAGCTATGTAGAAAAATAGTTTAACAGATGTAGATTTTTGTACAATAAATATTTTTTCTGTAGTCGTTTGTTTTATATAACCAAACGGAACTTACTTTCTGGACGTACCTCGTATATTAGATGAGTGTATATTTTCAGTGCTCAATAAATTCCAGTTATATTTTTATTTTTTTTATTTATTTATTTTTTAATGACTTTGCAAACACAACTTGTCGAATTTAAATCACAAACAGTACTAGTCTCGGTAGATCAGTAGCTAACACTTGTTGTTTCGGAAGATTTACCGTAAAATCTGTAGAGTTGGCTGCATTCTCTCTCCTTAACCGACGGTGCGTTGGGGGGGGGGGGGAGGGGGGGGGTAGTCTTCAATCAGCGTCTGCAGAGACGACCGGGCAGCCCCTTTCCAGGAAGAGCCGGAACAGAAAGCGCAGCCGCCGCGCTGTTGGCTTGCCGGGGCACGCACGGCCATCGTCCTTACGGAGCGCACAGACTTCCGCCCCGGTGAAAAGCACCACACAACCGTGCCAGCCGGCGGCTTACAACTCGTTTCCCAAACTGACGCTGACTCACCTCAAGCCACCGTCCGCTCTCCGAACCTGCTTTACTTCGCCTCTTTCAAGTTGCCTCTTGAAGATTCTCGTGGATCAGTGCTCTCGGTAACAACTGACTGAAAAACCATGGGGCAAAACTACTAGATCTACAGAAAAGTAAAGTTTTAACGTTGAACGGCATTACCTTTTTAGTAACGGATTAACGATAAGCGAAGTTAACTTTGTGACTAACGTTGCGGTACACAGATATGTTGCAGAATCGCATCACCCCTAGCCTATGGGATAAATACCTGCTGGAATGTACGACTTTAATGCAGGATGGCAGCAGACCGTATGATTCGTTTCGGACCTCTTGATATGGAAGTGTGATTACGCATGTCAATCACATCGCATTACGGGCAGCATGGGGTTCACGCCTGAGCCTCAGGACGTGCGCTAACAGCGCATTTCGGGTTTTTCAAGCGTCAACTTCTCGTCGCAATGTCTCGGGATGAAATTGGAATCTTGCTATACAATCAACGCCATTGTTTATGAGATTTGTCATGCTATGGATTGCTGAAGAAAAAAATATAGGTTGTCCGTTTAAAAAAAAAAACATAAGTTTGTGTTAAAAAATACATTTGCTTTCGTTTTAGAATGTTTCCAAGTAGGTACATTCATGGGCCCCAGCCGTACATTGATACAGGTGAAAGTCGTTTTCCAATAGCTGTTATTGTCCCAGAAATATTTTGGGTGGACAAGATAGCTGGGAGAGAGAGAGAGAGAGAGAGAGAGAGAGAGAGAGAGTCACTCTACTGACTGTTGGGCGAGGCCTTTGTACGTTTACAACCGCGAAACAGACTACAATTTGTGTAGTGTTTGTGTGTTTGTGAACTCCTTTCTTTGTAGATACTAACACATTACATAATATGCGTATTGTTCACTACAGTTAGAAATAAATACATATCTAATTTATTCCCTTATAACTAACTCTCGGTCAGTCCACGGATTTTTCAGTCTGTGATTTAATCTAGCCTTCAGTCACCAGAAACGACGCGTGGTTCTGACTCCTCGTTAAGCTGTTGGTCCCCTTTCATCAGTTGATTAACTG
Source organism: Locusta migratoria (assembly GCA_026315105.1). Taxonomy (NCBI): domain Eukaryota; kingdom Metazoa; phylum Arthropoda; class Insecta; order Orthoptera; family Acrididae; genus Locusta; species Locusta migratoria. Next base: position 372,500,767 of record CM048750.1, read on the forward strand.
GGGTACTTTGCGATATGTTAGGCGCCGAAGCGGCGTCCGGTTGAAAGACTTGCACCAGGTCACTTGTAACGCACAGACTTTTTGTTCAAATGTTCAAATGTTTGTATAGCTTATGGGACTTAACTACGGGGTCATCAGTCCCTAAACTTACAAACTACTTACTAGCTAATACTAAGGACGGCACAAATATCCGTGCCCGAGGGGGGGTTTCGAACCCCCGACCGTAGTGGCCGTGTAGACCGTGACTGGAGCGCCACAGTCCCCTCGGCCACCGCGGCCGGCCACACTTTTTGAGGGCAGATAATGCACGGCCGCAACGGCTGTGCCATAAGAAAGAAATCAGAGCAAAATAAAATGAAATATGTTATTCCGACCATGGATTCGAGTTTCTAGTAAAATTACAAAATCCCCGATACCAATAACAGACCGGACGGGACCTTAATAAAAAAAAGTAGCAAAATTAAATCAATTAATTTAGGATGGTTTATTAATTTTCACGAACCAAGGAGCATCACAGTATGACTGCTTACTTAGAGGACAATCGAATGGAAGGGACGGAGTAATTTCTACATTACCCGTTTGGTTAATCTAGAAATTGCTCAAAGTGCAGAATTTCCTTTAGCCGTTAAATTTAAAAGCAACCGGAAGCGACGCCGTGGCGGAGGCATACCAGCTTTGTCCCGCGCTCCAAACAGGTGTCCCAACCTGAGTGTCCGAGACACAGTGCCGCCCGCAAGGGCTAAAGCTTCCCCAACGGTTTCTCTTCCCTACCTGTATTAAGGTTGGCTACAGGGACTACTTTAGAACAGCGGAAGCACACTGCGGTGCCGTGCCCGGCGAACAGACACGCACCGCCATTCGGTTGCAGAGCTTCTAAATATCCTCCTCGCGGACAGTCTAGGGTGGAAGTTACCGCCGTATTAGGGAAGTGTGACTTTGAGGACCGTCCGCGTCTGTTACAATGATGGCTAGTGGAAGCATCCGGTACTCTTACCATTCAGTTTACAGTGAGGTAAGCTTGGCCGTTTGGCCCCTGCTCTGATTTTAGCATTAAGACTTCATGGCTAGCAACATTCTCTCTGATTCAACCACTCTCCGCTCTCTCTAAAGACTTCAAATGTATCTGCATAAAATGTGCTTATTTCTTGACTATTGTTAGTAATTCCTTGTCCTACATCATGGTAGTTTCGTGGCAAAATAGTCTAATTTGTGAAATAATGTTAACATGCAACAGGGCTACCTCAGATTCGTCATATCTTTATGAATACAGATTTCACCACAATTCTGCCTATTTGTTCTATAACTTTCCTACTATCGTCTTTTCAATTAATGAATCTTCAATAAGGCGACGAAACACCTGCCAAGAGAAGAAGTCCGACGCCTTTACGGTCCAAGGATAGCAGATCAACAGGTGAGTGTAACTTCCTGTCTGAGAGGAAAGGCGATAGGCAGCAACACTTTTTGCTTAATCTTCTTTCGAAAAACTTCACCAGTTACACACTGAGCCACGCGAAATTATCTTACTTGAGTAAGCTACTGTTTTCCACTTTCATGTTTATTATTTCTGATATTTTCATATACGACAGCTGTTCTTAGTTGACACTACTGTTACAGCGCAAAATTGTGACAGAGCTAGGCGGAAGCAGGTCATCGCTCTGTCGTAAATGCGACGCCAGTCTCTCGTGACGTCAGCAGACCCTGCGTCTGCGAATTAAAAGCCTACAGTCAGCAGACTGTTGACTACGACGGAAGAAAGGGAGAGCGATAAGGTATATTCGTGAGCTTGTAAACATTTCATAACTACCCGTAACTCTGTCACAAGAGCGAATAAGGCCGAGGATACGTCAGCTCATTGAGTGAACGCTGAACTCACAAGTAGGATACGTTCGGTCATTACGAACCGTCCCATACGTTATTGCTTCAGCCGATTTCTGTATATATACACCCACTTTTAGAAGTGTTTGGAATCGATGAAGCTCAGGAGCCGCGGTGGAGTAGCCGAGCGGTCTAAAGCGTCTCGCTGCGGAGCGCGCGGTTGCTCGCCGTGGAGGTTCGAGTCCTTCCTGGGGCATGGGTGTGTGTGTGTGTGCTTGTCCGTAGGTTAGTTTACCTAAGTTTAAGTACTTTGTAAGCTACGGACTGATGACCATGCAGTTTGGTCCGATAGATTTACAGACATCTGAACATTTTTGAAGCTCAGGTTCGAATTGTTGTTATTCTGAATGATTATAACATTCAGATAGCATTTTCGCTCATTATTCTTACAAAACATTTGTTATTTTTATGTAATTAAAGGTGAAAAATCATTAAATTTCACGATTGGATCACGTGATCGAAAACTCTCTGTTATTGGCAGAAGTACAGACCACTAGGACGCGGCAACTAGAAGACTGAGCTACACCGTTGTTAGCGTTTTCTTAATTTCCCAGCGTAAAGTGTAGATTTTTGGTGATGTAAACGAGTTTACAGCTTTTGTGCCACAATGGAAAAGAGATATCTGAAAGCTGACAGCGGAAATCTCTTTAAAGTTGATACATTTATGGTATCTTCATACTTCAAAAACAACCCAAATTTTTACGTGTCATAAATAAGAAACGTGAAAACTGAATTGTAAGTAACGCATACCTATATTGTAAAGCTAATTGTTGCTAGAGATATTTTATGCCATTAGAATAAATACACTAATTGTTGATGTCAGCAGAGTTACTCTGAAGTCACCATATTATGTAGTAAAGGGTAAAATTTACTTTCTGTCCAGGCGACCTCGAGTGGTTATGTTGGCAACATCCATCTTTGCCAAGATGTTCGGACCACATAGAATGACTCGATTAGTGTATCATACAAACCTTGAAGTAAATAAATAATGCTGCTCCTGAACTACGATTGACAGGTTCTTGTATGTACCCTTGTTCGGTCAGTAAAGGTATTTGCCCTCATAAAACCAAGATTCCACGACAAAACATTTGTGTTGTCACGCGATTGGCTAATGGCGACCTCACATGATTCCCGCTATTCAACATCTGTTGCCAACATCACAGGAGCCCTTCGGAATAGTTGGTAAAATTTAACCCAGTAAAGCACACACTTAAGGGAGTAATTTCATTTTAACTACTTCAATATTGGTTGCAAGGTGTAACATCAAAACCTGTAAAATTCAGCAAAATGCAAATATTCAAATGTTTGTAAACTGCGGACTCAACTGCGTGGTTATTATTCCGTAGCTTACAAACAACTTAAACTAAGGTAAATAAACCTAAGGACAACACAAACACCCATGCCCGAGGGGAGAGTCGAACCCACCACGGCGTGGCAGCGAAATGTGTATCGACATTCGCTTCAATAAACGCATTTTTGTATAATCTTGATCGTATTTACATTGGTATATTAGGAATGTTTCAAAGCTAAATGAATCGGTGCATTAAAGACATCGACCATCTACGTATTTTACAACACAGTATGTTGTAGTGAAGTAAGCAGATGGGTGTTGTCGATGTATAAAACGATTACCCTTTATTGAAATGGTTGAAAGATCTACTGGCGTTAAAAGTGCACTTACTGAAGAAAAATAAACATTGCTATACTTTAAACAACATTCAAGTCGTACTTTCACCAATTATATTAGGAAACGGCTGTGATTACGCATAAATCATAGGCGTGTAACATTATGAAGTTTTACTATGCAAATGTAAACATCAGCTCATTGACCTGCACCTTTGGAGTAAAAGAGAATAATACTTAACAGTGAACTAATGGAACAATATCAAGTGATCCTCGCAGAAATAAAAATATGAAAAGGCCGCGATTTCATTTGGACCTCTTCGAGCGAGTGTCAACCACATTTTGCGCATCTTCTCATTTTTTGGAACTTGCGAAAACGATTTTTCTGGTGTCTTTATAGATGTACTGCTAAAGTGCAGAACTACGCAATATTTGTAAGTCATTTTGCGAACGTGAATGCCCAAAGAATATAACACTACTTGTGCATCTTACGAGATCAGTAGCAGAATCGTGGTTTCTGACGTCACAGGCATCAAGTGATTCAAATGTAGCGTTTTAGCGGGCTTTCAAATTGTTTTTATTCCATTTCGTCTTTTTTTTTAAGTACTGAAACTCACGAGGTAAAAAAGCATATTCGAAGCACATGATGACATAATTAACAATTGAAAACGATTTCCTATTGCTACACCAAGAAGAAATGCAGATGATAAACGGGTATTCATTGGACAAATATATTATAGTAGAACTGACACGCAATCTGGGTGCACAGATCCTGAGAAATCAGTACCCGTAACAACCACCTCTGGCCGTAATAACGGTCTTGATACTCCTGGGCATTGAGGCAAACGAAGCTTGGATGGCGTGTACAGGTACAGATGCCCATGCAGTTTCTACACGATACCACAGTTCATCAAGAGTAGTGACTGGCGTATTCTGACGAGCCAGTTTCTCGGCCATCATTAACCAGACGTTTTCAATTGGTGAGAGATCTGGGGAATGTGATGGCCAGGGCAGTAGGCGAACATTTTTCGTATCCAGAAAGGCCCGTGCAGGACCTGCAATATGTGGCTGTGCATTATACTGCTGAAATGGAGAGTTTCTCAGGCATCGAATGAAGGGTGTAGCCACGGATCGTAACACATCTGAAATGTAACGGTCTCAATTCAAGTGCCGTCCATGCGAACAAGAGGTGACCGAGACGTGTAACCAATGGCACCCCATACCATCATGCCGGGTGATACGCCAGTATGGCGATGACGAATACACGCTTCCAATGTGCATTCACCGCGATGTAGCCATACACGGATGAGACCATCTGTACAAAGAACCTTGATCCATTCGAAAAAATGTTTTGCCTTTCGTGCACCCCGGTTCGTCGTTGCGTGCACCATCGTAGGTGCTCTGAGTTGCAGCGTCAAGGGTAACCGCAGCCACAGTCTCCGAGCTGATAGTCCATGCTGCTGCAAAAGTCGTCGAACTGTTCGTGCAGATGTTTGTTTTATTGCAAACGTTCCCAAATGTTGACTCAGGGATCGCGACGTGGCTGCACGATCCGTTACAGCCAAGCGGATAAGATGCCTGTCATCTCGCCTCGATTCGAGGCCTTTGGGATCCAGCAAGGCGTTCCGTATTGCCCTCCTGAACCCACCGGTTCCATATTCTGTTTACAGTCATTGGATCGCGACCAACTCGAGCAGCAATTTTGCGATACGATAAACCGCAATCGCGATAGGCTACAATCCGACCTTTATCAAAATCGGAAACGTCATGGTACGCATTTCACCAGGCAACGCTTGTCAACTGCTGTTTGCGTATGAGAAATCGGTTGGAAACTTTACTCATGTCAGCACGTTGTAGGTGTCGCCGTCGGCGCGAAGCTCTGAAAAGCTAATCATTTGCATATCACAGCATCTTCCTCATGTAGGTTAAATTTCGCATCTGCAGCACGTCATCTATGTGGTGTAGCAATTTTAATGGCCAGGAGTGTAAATAATACAGTGTCAAGAAACAATTTCAAACGTTTTTATGGTCTCGAATGTGTATTTGATGCAGTACTATGACAAATTGGATCTCATTGATAAAACTACTTTTGTTTCAAAAATGTTTGTAGAGTTTATGGGACTTAACTACGGGGTCATCAGTCCCTAAACTTACAAACTAGCTTATACTAAAGACGGCACAAACATTCATACCCGAGGGGGGATTCGAACCCCCGACCGCAGAGGCCGTGTAGACCGTGACTGGCACGCCACAGACCACTCGGCCGCCGCGGCCGGCTACTATTTTTGTGTATATATTCTAAAAACTAAGATAGCAAGTATGTGATGCCCAAAGAAAGTTTCGTAATTCTTTTAATATTTGTTTTACTGAATCGGTGTTGATAGCTGATGGAGCTATCGAAAGCAGTGCTTCTTTGCTTGCTTGTAATGATTCTTATTTGTTACATTTTCAACTTTTTCATCTGCATAACATTTTTTGTGTTCGCTTTTGTAGAACACATAACTACGTTTTTTATGCTAGCCCATAAGTATTTGAAATGAGGGAAGAAGCAAGATATGGTAACATAATTTGTGTATGTGTACTCCATTTACGAATGAAACTTTTTTTTTTTTCAATTATTCACTGCGATAATAATGATTAGTACAACTACAAACTACACAAGCTGTCAATTTTAAGGAAAGAACTACGACTGGAAACAATCAAAATGCTAGAAGCTAACTCGTTTTTACATGACATAGCGTACTTCTTGGTTTTTCGGATTGTGAAAGAAAAAAAAAAATGTTTGGGAAGAAACAGTGGGAGAATACGATTTGAAGTTCAACATCCGTAAATGTGAGTTCATGGTAACAAGCAGGAAAAAGTATAGACCAATGAAGGGAATAATACTTGGAGGCGAACAGCTGAAGAAGGTAGAAATCTTCAAGTACCTGGAAACTGTAATTGAGGGAAATGGGAGAAATGACAAGGAGGTAATAGAACGTGTCAGACAGGCAGAAGTATTTCTGAAAAGTGTTTGGTGTTTAGTGTGGAGTAAGGATGTACCACAGAAAAGTAAAGGAGAGCTGTACCAAAATTATTACGTTCCGATATTGACGTAGGCATCGGAAACTTGGGTGAGAAAGGAAAGAGATAGCAGCAAAATACAACCAGGGGAAATGAAATTTCAAGGATGCAAAATAGGGCTAAAAAGAAGAGACAGGGTGAGGAATGAGAAGTAGACTTGCGCATAATAGTTCGAGATCGGTAGCGCTCATTTTAGTTCGTTCTTTTAGTTCGTGCCGGCCGCGGTGGCCGAGGTGACTGAGGCGCTTCAGTCACGGTCAGCACGGCCACTACGGTCGGGGGTTCGAATCCCCCCTCGGGCATGGATATTTGTGCCGTCCTAGTTCGTAAGTAGTTCATAAGTAGTTTGTAAGTTTAGGGACTGATGACCCCGTAGTTAAGTCCCATAAGCTTTACAAACATTTGAACATTTTTTTTAGTTCGTCCGCTCCCAGTGACGGCTGAGCGGCGTGGTCTGCGCATGCAAGTGGAGGGAGAGGTTTCCCCACTTAGCTGCTCCATGCGCTTCAGTTGCTGCGTGAGCGGCTAACGATATCACGCAAACCAAAAGAAACAGTTTGTGGTTGATTTCACGCGTTTAAGTTTAGATTTATCTCTATTTGGAATTTATTAGTCAGATATTGTAGAGTGCAGAATACTTCAAAACAGAAATTCTGTAGCACTGAACTACGTAATCTAGCAGGCAGACGCTCACCTCGAAATGGCTCTCATCAGCAGAAGGCAAGCACGTGATTTTTAATTCTGCTGCGCGCCCTCTCGCTATTGCCCGTCGGTCTTCGGAAAAGAATCCAACGAACTAAGAAATAGCCGGCCGCGGTGGCCGAGGTGACTGAGGCGCTCCAGTCACGGTCAGCACGGCCACTACGGTCGGGGGTTCGAATCCCCTCTCGGGCATGGATATTTGTGCCGTCCTAGTTTATAAGTAGTTCATAAGTAGTTTGTAAGTTTAGGGACTGATGACCCCGTAGTTAAGTCCCATAAGCTTATCAAACATTTGAACATTTGAACTAAGAAATATGACACGTTTGGCATAATAGTTGACGACCGGTAACGCATGTTTTATTTCGCGACCGATTGCACATATTTTAGTTCGCGACCGATCGCGCACATTTTAGTTCGCGGCCGGTAGCTCTCCTTTTAGTTCGCAGCTCGGCCGCAAAGTAGGTCGCTCTTTTTAGGTCGTCCGCTCTTTTTGGTTTTTGCTACCGCTACTAAAAGAGCTCTTTCTTTTGTTATTACAGCTTTTTTATATAATGATCAGTGTTGTCCAAGCGTGTGCTATTACCCGTATTTTTGGGCAATTAGCAAATAAACCAGTTATTTACACTAATGGGTGATACAATGATATTCATCTAGTGTGCATACAGAGTACTCGTAGTATTTTATTATAAAATGGATTTCTTTATTTATTTAATTAGTCATTGAAGGAACATTACCTACAAATCACGCGGTTTCTCGCGCTCTCGCGTCCTCTCGCTGTTCCCAGTCAGTCTTCGTAAAAGGAGTGGATGAACTAAGAGGCGACGGATCTGCGAACTAGTTCGCGTAGTTCGCCTGTGGGAGCGCTCTTCCGAACTAGTTCGTTCGCGAACTGCACAAGACTAATGAGAAAATCAGGGAAACAGTGACAGAGGAGCCCTTACAGGATAGGATAGAGAGATCAAGACTGCTGTGGTATGGCCACTTAAAGAGAATGGAGGAGAATAGGATCTCCAGGAGGATACACGAAATACAGAAGAAACGACCGAGAGGAAGACCAAGGGATAGATGGCTGAAAGAAGTGGAGGATTGTAGAGAGAAGAGGGGAGAGGACCGGGACAGAGCGGAAAATAGAGAGATAGTGGGAAGACAGGATGATGTGGCGAGGCTTGTATTCCAAACAGAGTCAGCCTGTGGCTGGAAACTGAGCAAGATGCAAGATGATGAAGATGATGCGATCTCCATTTTTTGTATCGAAGGCCTATGACTGAGATGGAGCTTTCAAATTATTTCAATTTCATTTTGGCTCTTTTTTTTTTTTTTTTTTTTTTTTTTTTTTTTTTTTTTTTTTTTTTTTTTTTGCATAGCACAGTGACTAAAAATCCATTTAAGACGGTTTCCAAAAAATAGTCAAATACCCTATTGTGCAGGAGGGAATTTCGAAGGAGGCCGTGCACGATTAAAACCCAAAGAGATTCTGGTCATATGGTGAATATACTAGGCGCAAAACACAAACAAAACCCTCACTACGTGAGAGTAATGGCGATCCTGCCGATGATAGCGCTTCTAAAGCAGAGTTACTAAACATAGCTTTTAGAAACTCATTCACCAAGGAAGACGAAACCAATATTCCAGATTTCGAATTACAAACGGAGGCCATAATTAGTAACGTAGAAGTAGATATCATCGGAGTAGTGAAGCAACCAAAATCACTTAACTGGTCCGGACTGTATATCCATTAGATTTCTATCTGATTATGCTGAAGTGATAGCTCCTTACTTAACAGCCATATACATCCGCTCTCTCAAAGGAGGATCTGTACCAAAAGATTGGAAAGTTGCACAGGCCACACCTATATTCAAGAAACGTAGTAGGAGTGACCCACTAAACTAAAGGCATATTGCATTGACGTCAATTTGCAGCAGAGTTTTGGAACATATCATGTATTCAAACATTATGAATTGTTTCTAACAGAACGATCTATACTACGATCGGGGGTTCGAATCCCCCCTCGGGCATGGATATTTGTGCCGTCCTTAGTATAAGGTAGTTGATAAGTAGTTTGTAAGTTTAGGGACTGATGACCCCGTAGTTTAGTCCCATAAGCTTAACAAACATTTGAACATTTGAACGACCTATTGACCCAAGGTCAACACGGATTTAGAAAATATCGTTCATGCGAAACACAACTATCTCTTTAATCACACGAAGTGATGAGTGCTATCTACAACGGTTCTCAAACTGATTCCGTATTTCTTGATTTCCAGAAGGCTTTTGACACAGTACCTCACAAACAGGTTTATATGAAATTGCATGGATAGGGTATATCACCCCAAATTTGCGACTAGATAGAGGATTTACTGTCAGAGAGGACACAGTTCGTAGTAATCGATGGTAAGGCGTCGACTAAAACAGAGACGATATCTGGCGTTCCACAGGGTAGTGTTTTTGGTCCTCTGCTGTTCCTTATTTACATAAACGATTTAGGGGAAAATATAAGTAGCTGCAGATGATGCCGTCTTTTACCGTCTAGTAAAATCATCTGAAGATCAAAACGAACTGCAGAATGATCTGAATAAGATATCACTATGGTGTAAAAATTGGCAATTGATTCTAAATAATGATAAGTGTGAAGTCGTCCACATGAGTACGAAAACAAATCCGTTAAACTTTGTTTACAAGATAAGCAATCAAAAGTGAAGGCCGGAAACGCCACAAAATGCCTAGGAAGTACTATTAATTCAGACTTAAACTCGAGGCGTGGACTGACGTCTGGAGCAGTGCTGGAGGAGAAGACAGGGAACTGACGCCACGCGTCCTGCAAGGCTGTCCGTAAATACGTGACACTACGAGGGGCGGGGATCTCTTCCCAACAGCACGTCCCAAGACAGCCCAGATATGCTCTACAGCGTCTGGTGGTCAGTGGAGTTTCATTGCTGAAGTATGGTATTATTTTCTGGGGGTGTGCTCACCAGGCGATAACCGTTTTCCGAAGGCAAAAGGCAATCATAAGCAGAAAATCATGCAAACCATTCTGTAAGGACCTGAAAATCATAGAAAAAAAAGTCTACTCAGGAGAAAAAAAAAACATTTATATCAAAATAATATTCTCCATGATTACAGAACAAAGTCAAACAAAGACACACACGTTAGCCACTGCAACACCACATTGTGCCAGAAAGGTATATATCATGCAGGCAAAAATTTGCAGAACAGATTACCCAGACACATAAAATCTTCTCCCGACCTACAAAAAGTGTGTGACAGCCTACCTACTAGAAAACTGCTTTTACCCAGTCAGCCGGCCGCGGCGGCCGAGGGGACTGAGGCGCTTCAGTCACGGTCTGAACGGCCACTACGGTCGGGGGTTCGAATTCCCCCTCGGGCATGGATATTTGTGCAGTCCTTAGTCGTAGCTAGTTCATAAGTAGTTTGTAAGCTTAGGGACTGATGACCCCGTAGTTAAGTCCCATAAGTTCTACAAACATTTGAACATTTACCCAGTCACATGAGGAAACGTAATTAAATTTGTAATTGTTGAAATAAGTTTGTAAATATTCAGTGTATACCCAATTTTCTTGTTATTAATTATGTAAATTTAACTAACATGTGTAACTTTTACAGAATGTAAATCCAAAAGAAATAATTTCATGTCCAATATCTTGTGTACAACATATGTACTGGAAATATATTATAAGGACAAATAAATAAATAAAGAGTTCTTTAAACTGAGAAGAGTGAAGGCTTAATTATATCCACAATGAATGTGAGGTCGCTGTTGTATTACTTAATTATTTTGTCACGTAGGCTCAACCACAGAAATCGTGTAAAAACACTAAAACAAGACGCGTTTCAAGGTTCAAGCCCTCGTCATCAGATAATCTGTACAAGAATCTTAAAACCTGAGAAAATAAAAATCTAAAACGTAATAAAAGAAAACGTGATTACTCTCCTTGTAACCGCGTCTACGCAGAAAGGCGCTCAGCATACTGTGCTTCGTCAAGATTGAAAACAGAGCCCAGCACTGGCGGCGCGTAACACTACCGAAATACACGGAGTCAACAACAGGGAGTCAACAACTGCAGACAGGAAAATGTTACGTGATGTTTTTTGGTGGCCTGTACTAACACGAGTGCACAGCCAAACTAACTAAACGGAGTACTCAGCTAGCGCGCCGCTTATAAGCGTCGGCAGCTCTGGCGTGTTGATCGCGGAAACACTTATAAGCGTCGGCAGCAGAGAACGTCTTATTTCGTGAGATATTTGGCCCGGTCACATAGAAAATATTGTGGGGCAGGCGAACCAAAGGTTACGTTCCATTGGCAGAACGCTTCGAAGATGCACCACCAAAGAGACTGCCTACATCACACTTGTACGTCCTCTCCTGGAGTACTGTTGCCCCTTGTGGGACCCTCACCAGGTGGGACTGACGGAAGACATTGAGAAGGTTCAGAGAAGGGCAGCTCGTTTTGTTTTATCACGTTACGGGGGAGTGGGGGGAGGGGGTGGGAGTCGTGCCCGGTAGCACAGAGTAACATATACAGAGACGCAGCCCCCTCTAAACCACTGTCCTACGCTCCCCACGTAGTTCCGTAAGATGCTAGCAGGTGTCAGGCGGATCGCTGGGTTAGGTTGCCTCTAGCACGTCAGAGGGTAGCGTGGAGGGGAGGGTGAGGGGAGAGCTCGTGCCGCCTGCCATGAGGCCACGGCTGTGTCCGGCTTGCTGGCGTTTGAGGGGAGGTGGTGGTGGGGGCAGCCGCTACCTGCCGCCTGCTCTGGCGGCTTCTTCTGACCGCAGCGCCATCATGGGACATCTTACGGAACTGCTGAAAACCCTCCCTCCCCGCACCCCTGAGCGTAGGACCGGGCCCTTACGGAGGTTTCCCGTCTGTATATATTTGTCTGTGCCGGTAGTCTTGGGGTAAAGTGCTCGACTGGAAACCGAAGGTTCGCGGGTTCGAAACAGGGTCGGACCTCGGATTTTTTTCAGTCTGCACTTTAACCCATCCTTCACCTCTCAACGATGTGAGGAGTCGCCAGAAACGACAAGTGGTTCGGATTCCACGTTAAGCTGTAGGTCCCCTTTCCCCGGTTGGATAACTGGGGTAGGCTAGGGACACGCAAGTCGCCGAAGTGGCGTCCAATTGAAAGTCTTGCACCAGGCCAATGAGCCACATGAAATTATTATTATTATACGGGGGGAAATCGTCACGGAAATGTTGCACGAATTGTGGTCGAAATCATTAAAAGAAAGACGTTATTCACTGCGGCGTGATCTGTTTGCGAAGTTTCAATCACCGACTTTTACTTCTGAATGTGAAAATATTTTGCTAGCACCCACCTACATTTTTTTTACCTACTTAGGGAGACATGACCATCCCAATAAAATAAGAGAAATGAGATCGGAAACGGGACGATTTAGGTGTTCTTTCTTCCCGCGCGCTATTAGAGAATGGAACGGTAGAGAAAAGTAATGAAAGTGGTTAATGAACCCTCTGCCACGCACTTAAATGTGATTTTCAGAGTATCTGTGTAGATGAAATGTTCTCGGGTTATCAACGTTTCAGTGAGTTTCGTACTCATCATCCACAGGCGAGGATCTCGCCCGAGGATGATGACTACGAAACTCATTGAAACGTTGCGCCAAGACGACGCCACCACTCGGCTGATAACCCGAGAACATTTCATCGCTGGAATACGCCGAGAGAGCCAATCGTATCGATGTAGATGTAGATGTCACTATCAATGGACCATTCTGTACAGCCTTTACCTATCGGAGCTGAGTCTCTACACATTTCTTTGCTTGCATAGGCATGTCTATAACGGTGTGTTTGGCTCTTGAGTGTCGTGCTGATAGCAGTGGAGGCAGCAGGCGGCGGTGTACCTGCGGAGGCGTCGGCCGTGGCCGAGAAGGCAGCGACCAACAGCAGCAGCAGCGGCGACCGCAGGCTGCTGGGGGCGGCTGCGGCGGCGGCCATGGCGACACTGCGGGCCCTGGGCTTCTGGAGGCGGCCGCTCCCCCGCCCCCGCCCCCGCCACCTGCTCCGCTAGGCCGCTTCCTACGTGAGCGACAGCGGCGGCGGCGGCGGGCGCCACAACTCGGCCACCGGTACAGTTAGTGCTCCGCCCCCCACTACGGCAGCCGCGCTGAAATCCGTGCCGCTGCCACACGGTTGCCATGGACACGCCCCAGCCGCGCCGCGCGGCTGGTTCGGGCCGGGTTCCCACACGCGACACCGGCGACTACGTTGCCGACTTCTTAACCCTCGCAGTACCGAGCCATTTCCAGCAGTAACGTGTTGTGAAGTTTCATAGGAAATATCAAAGATCCTGAGTTAAAAAAAAAGTCACGATAAAACAGTCACTACCACGATTTTTTTTTTTTTTTTTTTTTTAATTTTATGAACCTAACAGTTTCTCTAACGATTATGTTGTTGTCGTCTTCAGTCCGGAGACTGGTTTGATGCAGCTCTCCAACCTAATCTATCCTGAGCAAGCCTCTTCATCTCCTCATAAGAACGGCAACCTACATCCACTTGAATTAGCTTACTGTATTCATCTCAAGGTCTCCCTCTGCGATTTTTAACTCACACACTTCCCTCCAACGCTAATTTCACAATTCCTTGATGTCTAAATATTGGCATTCTAATAGATCCTTTTGTGTCCCATCCTCGTCGCCACTTTTGTGTCTCGTTTCTGCCGGTTGTCCTGGGTGTCGGTGGCCGATAAGAGAGGGACCGACACAGGGAAATAGGATGCAAGCTTGTGCGGGTACAGAGTCTGAGGTGACCAGCCAGTGGGACAGCAGAAACGAGAAACACTAAGCTAGATTAGAACAAGTTGTATAGTTCGTAGAAATATGATACTTAACTTTTACAAAGTTCATGACTGCCAACTAAGTGCACTGCTGAGACATAGGTTAACTACGTAGACGCCTGCCTACTGATGAGTCCGTTTCAGTGCCTGTCCTAATCCCAAGTGACCGATGCAGTTCAGTGGTGGCCACGAGCGGAGTTGCAGCAGAGGGCGCTCGTGGCTGACGTCGTAAGAATGCCGCGTCGTGCGTGCATGGCGGCGCGACGAAAGTACGTGGCGCGCACTTCAGACTTGTGCGGCCCCATAGATCCCTTCTTTTAGTGAAAGTATGCCAGAAATTCCTTTTCTCCCCAATTCTGTTCAGTACCTCCTCATTACTCACGCGATTCACCCACCTAATCTTCAGTATTCTTCTGTAACACCACATTTCAAAAGCCTCTATTCTCTTCCTGTCCGCACTGTTTATTGTCCATGTTTCACTCCCGTACAAGGCAACACTCCAAACAAATGCCTTCAGAACCGACTTCCTTGTGCTTAACTTACTGTTCGATGTTAACAAATATCTCTTTTTCAAAAACGCTTTTCTTCCCATTGCCATTCTGAATTTTATATCCTCTGTACTGCGACAATCATTTGTTATTTTACTGCCCAAGTAACAAAACTCATCTACCTCCTTTATTACTTCGTGACCTACTTTAATACCTTCAGCATTACCTGATTTTCTTAGGCTGCACTCCATTACCCTTGTTTTGCTCTTATTGATGTTCATCTTATATGCTCCTTTCAACACACTGTCCATTCCTTTCAAATTGCTCCTCCAGGTCCTTTGCTGTCTCTGACAGAATTACAATGTCATCAGCAAAACGCAATGTTTTTATTTCTTCACCGTTCTCCAAATTTCTCCTTGCATTCCTTTATAGCTTGCTCAATGTACAAATTGAACAACACTGGAGAAAGGCTACAACCCTGTCTTACACCCCTCCCAACCTCTGCATCACTTTCGTGCCCTTAACTCTGATAACTGCTGTCTGGTTTTTGTACAAATTGTAAATAACCTTCCGTTCCGTATATTTTACTCATGCTGATTTCAAGATCTAAAAGAGTTATTCCACTCAAAATTATCAAAAGCTTTCTCCAAATCTACAAAAGCTAGAAATGTAGCTTTGCCTTTCCTTAATCTATCTTCTAAGATAAACCGTAAAGTCAGGATTGCCTCCCGAGTTCCTACATTTCTCCTGAATCCAAATTGATCTTCCCCAATGTCGGCTTCTACCAACTTTTCCATCCTTCTGTAAATAATTCTTGTTAAAATTATATCAGTTTCGAACTATTTACGAAAAACTACAATTGTCATCTATTAAGTTTTGATAAACCATACATTTTTATGAACATTTATCACTTGTAAATTGTCGTTACGTTAAAATTTTGGTAAAATCTTGAATTTGAAGATCAATCATTAAGACGTCAGGTGCGGACTCGTTTGTTTACATGAACTTACAGCTCAAAGGTGTGTAGCGGCCGTGTAGCGAAATACGCACCACTTACCTTTAAATAATTAATTTATTACATGAATTGTAACCTTTTTTTACCAACTTTTGTAACCAGTTATATTATTTTTAACCACTAAATCGAACTGTATAAATTTCTTCAAAATTTATAGTCAATTTATTTGAAACAAAATTTGTAAACGTCACTTCACGTGATGTATCCGCGTCTTGAGCGCCAAAATCTATGTATTGAACTCTTTCGGATACTCTGGCTACAAATGTGTACATAACTTCTACGGTGTCTAAGATGGTTCAGAAGCATTTTTTCTCAATAGAAAGAACATGCATACAACACCTGAGTGTTCAATTATTTCATCTTGCACAATTACTGCCAACTGCGGAAGATCACTATGAAAATATTAAGAAGCGGGTGTTGCACTGCGCAGCAGTTTGCGAACTTCAAAGAACACGGAAATTTTGGGTTACTTAGGCCTAACTGAAAGTAGTAGTTGGTATTTTGCGATGTAGTTATTGAACAATCAGCTTATTCAGTACAACAGTTGGTACTACAAAATAAATTAATTTAGTCCTTAAAAAGCCTTCTTTTTCAGTATACGCAGTGTTGTAGAATGAAAATGGGTGCATATAATTGCATAAATCTTGCTTCTAAAATTATTAAAAATTTAACTTAAAGAGTATTACAGCATTAAAAAAAAATTTCCTTGACAGTGAAAAAATTCAGGTCTGAAATGGTTAAACATGCCGCTACTGACGGCAAGCAGCAGTTGATGGCAGTTGAAAGCTGTAAGCAGTTGTAAGCTGCTGAAAGTCGCAGACAGCTGTGGTACGTTCTTGTAAGTTCGCTTGCCAGGAGCTTTAGACCAGATGTATACAGTGCTGTAGTGTGATGGAAGAATCAATAAAAATACGTTCTGATCTAACAACGACTTTATTTTGGTAGAAGAACCTTGCAGAATGTGCTGCTATTAACTTGACCAAGAATTTCTCTTTTTTGAAGTTTGATTCGTCGTGTGGCTTGGAGTGCTTTAGTAACAAGCAACCCCAGCACGACCTAAGCCCCATTCACGCAGGTCACGCAGCGTCTCCGTGTGCTCCGCCTTTCTGTTTCTGGGATCTGTGGTGTAGTGACCGCTTGTAGTGCCTTCGCAATTTGTTTAGTCATGTACCCGTTTTTGTAGAACACTCTTTTAATGTGAGCTGTTTCTCTGGGTAGACACTCTTGGTATAACAGGGCACGTGCTCCGCCGACTAAGTCTTGAGGATCCCGTTTTTCTGCACAGGGTGGCTACAGCTGCTAGCCTGCAGATATAAATCATTGTCTGTAGGTTTTCGATACGTGCTGTGGCCGATTGATCCACCGGCCTTTCTTCTTACTAGCACATCCAGAAACAGCATTTGTCTACTCTTCTCCAGTTCTATGGTGAACTTGATACCGGTATGGCACCAGTTCAGATGTCTTTGTGTCCACCATAAAAAGTTTTAATCAATAAATAATATCCATTAATTATTCTTGAATTACTTTAATAATATACTTTTGAAAGATCTATTATTGCTTAATCAGGGTCAAGAGCCTGAATATTTCATGTAAAACTGTTTTCAATAATGCATTTCATATCTTTCACAAAATCGGTCTGTAGATCATCACCGTCCACATCCTCTTGCACAAGACATTCCTCTTCGGGTCCACTCACTACATTCTCGGTTCCATCAAATTCTGTTTCAAAATCTGTAGATTATCCCAAAATCTATGATATTTCCCTGTCGGTAAGAGACTGTCGATACATTTTCAGTCTCAATTGTATCTAACACTGGCCTAAGTGCCACTGAACACGAAATAATAAAGAACTAAAGGGAAAGGAAGAATTATTGAGACAATTGTTGCTACCAACCCAGGGAAATATTATGTCCTTGCTTTCTACGGTCACGTAATACCATTATCTGTGGAGTAAGACGACCGTTGTTAGAAGTCGCATCTACTATCAAAGGGGGTGGAGGAGGGGTACTTCATGACCACCTCCCTTAAATTTTCCGATTAAGCTTAAACGAAAAATGTAAAACAATCATAGAATCTGGAAGAAGACTTCAATAAATACAATAAATATTTTTACAAAATTTTCAAAGATAATGTACCTGAGTAGATTTCAATATTTTTATAAGGAAGGCATAAAGTAACCCCCTTCCCCCCTGGGTATTGTAAGGCTTAACCCTGCATTACCGCTGTGTCCGTGTATACCGCCGCTGCTGCACTGGGTCTCACAGACCTGATCAAGCGCTTCACATTCATTTACGTTGTATTGATGAAGTAAGCCGCGTGGAATGACCGCGTGGTCTAAGGCGCCATCTTCATCTACATAAATACTCGACAAGTCACACAGAAGCGCTTGGCAAACGTTTCATCCAACCGCTTTTGTTTCTCTACAGTTCCATCTCCTAATACCTTGCGGAAGAAACAACATCTACGTTTTCGATCTGATTTATTTTATTTTGATGATCTTGTCATCCTATGTAGGTGTGTGCTAACAAAATATTTTCGCATTCGGAAGACAAAGTTAGTGAAAGAAAATTCGCAAATAGATCTCGTCGCAACGAATAACGCCTTTCTTTAAATGATTTCCATCCCAACTCGCGCATCATTTCCGCCACACTCTTCCCTACATCACGATAATACAAAACGGGTTGTCCTTCTCTGTACTGTATCTAAATCGTCTGTGAGTCCCACTTGGTGTGGATCTCACAATCTGCAGAAATACTCCAAACGGGACGCACAAGTGTAGTGAAGGCAGTTTAGTAGAAATGCCAATGCAGCTTCAACACGATATCACAGTTCATCAAGAGTAGTGACTGACGTATTGTGACGTGCCAGTTGCTCGGCCACCATTGACCAGACGTTTTCATTATTGGTGAGAAATCTGGAGAATGTGCTGGCCAGGGCAGCAATCGAACTTTTTTCGTATCCAGAAAAGCCCGTACAGGACCTGCAACATGCGGCAGTTCATTATCCTGCTGAAATGTAGGGTTTCGCAGGGATCGAATGAAGGGTAGAGCCACGGGTCGTAACACATCTGAAATGTAACGACCACTGTTCAAAGTGCCGTCGATGGGAACAAGAGGTGACCGAGACGTGTAACCAGTGGCACCCCATACGATCAAGCGGGGTGATATGCCAATATGGCGATGACGAATACACGCTTCCATTGTGCGTTCACCGCGATGACGCCAAACACGGATGCCATGATGAAGCTGTAAACAGAATCTGGATTCACCAGAAAACATGACGTTTTGCCATTCGTGCACGAAGGTTCGTCATTGCGTACACAATCGCAGGCTCCTGTCTGTGCTGCAGCCTCAAGAGTAACGGCAACCATGGTCTCCAAGCTGATAGTCCACGCTGCCGCAAACGTCGTCGACCTGTTCGTGCAGATGGTTGTTGTCTTGCAAACATCCCCATCTGTTGACTTATGGATCGAGACGTGGCTGCACGATCCGTTACAGCCAAGCGGATAAGATGCCTGTCATCTCGACTGCTAGTGATACGAGGCCGTCGGGATCCAGCACGGCGTTCCGTATTGCTCTCCTGAACCCACCGATTCCATAATCTGCTAACAGTCATTAGATAGCGACAAACGCGAGCAACAATGTCACGATACAATAAACCGCAATCGCGATTGGCTACAATTCAACCTTTATCAAAGTCGGAATAGTGATGGGCACATTTCTCCTCCTTACACGAGGCGTCACAACGTTTCACCAGGAAACGCTGGTCAACTGCGTTTTGTGTATGAGAAATCGGTTGGAAACTTTCCTCATGTCAGCTCGTTGTAGGTGTCGCCACCGGCTCCAACCTTGTGTGAATGCTCTGAAAAGCTAATAATTTGCATATCACAGCATCTTCTTCCTGTCGGTTAAACTTCGTGTCTGTAGCACGTCATCTTCGTGGTGTAGCAATTTTAATGGCCAGGTGTGTATATTTGCAGTGCTCAATAAATTCCAGTTACATTTTTTAATGACTTTGCAAACACAACTTGTGGAATTTCGATCACAAGCAATACTAGTCTCGGTAGATCGGTAGCTAACACTTGTAATTTTGGAAGATCTAGCGAAAAATCTGTAGAGTAGGGTGGAGAGCTGCATCAAACCAGTCTTCGGACTGAAGACCACAACAACAGAAAAATAGAGGAGGCGGAAGAGGACGAAGTCCTAGGGCACCCTAGCGGAGGGGAAAAACAAACAGGAGTTGGAGTTATTGACAGTGACATATAAAGGGCTACGGGCAAGAAAGGAAGCGATGAAGCGGACATAAATAATGGGAAGGGCGTAGAGCTGGAGTTTGCGACACACACCTGTTGTCTTATATAGGCGTTCCCGACCTCAACGCCATATCACTGTGTTTGCACAGACAAGCGGTTGACAGTTTCTTTGCCTCTTCAGTGTAGTTTCAGTAAATTATTATTCCTAATCTAATGAGAATTAATAAAATTTCTGGTTCCAGTTCGAATCGTTTCCTCGAAATTACTGATGTTCTAAAACGTGTGGCCAGAATTCTGTATTAACGAGCGGAACAGCTGCAGCGTACGTGTGCTGGCTGCGGCTGCTGAGGAAGCATTGCCCTGTGTTTGTTTACATCAGTCTCACTCTTACGATGAGCGCAGTGTGCCGGACAAGGGAGGTAGTCCCTGTTGGCACAGCTTTCATTCGCCGCAAGTTTGAGTACACTGTGCACGTAGGATATAAGCGCCCTGGTATTCTTGATGAGTGGGTCACTTTCGCGGCCGAAACGTCCGGCGGCAGCTATGGCGAGCATCACTTTCCTTCAACATATGCCAGACGCTGCCATTACCACGGCATGGCGCTAGGCATGTGCGGAACAGGCGGCCGCACGGGCCGGCACTTTTGCGGGCGGTAACGGAAGCGCAGGTCTGCCGCCACTGTATTTTGGTCCACTTTAGGTTACGGTAGTAACACTAAAAGTGGGCCTTTGCGATCGTCCTTTGACGAAATTTAAATAAAAATTGTGGTGTCGCACAAGTCCCAAGTGCGCGCCACGTACTTTCGCCGCGCGCCGCCATGCACGTACGAGAGCCCTCTGCTGCAACTCCGCTCGTGGCCACCTATGAACTGCATCGTTCACTTGGGATTAGGACAGGCACTGAAACTGACTCATCAGTAGGCAGTCCTCTACGTAGTTAACCTCTATCTCAGCAGTACACTTAGTTGGCAGTCATGAACTTTGTAAAAGTTAAGTATTATCCTATTTCTACGAAATATACAACTTGTTCTAATCTACCTTAGTGTTTCTAGTTTCTGCTGTCCCACTGGCTGGTCACCTCCGTACCCGCACACGCGTGCATCCTGTTTTCCTGTGTCGGTCTCCCTCTACTCGGTCACCGAAACCCAGGACAACCGGCGGAAACGAGACACACACACACACACACACACACACACACACACACACACACAAAACGGCTTAACTATTCATCTGCCACGAAAATTGAATAACCTACGTTGTAGAGTAGAAAATTCTCTACAACTTTTCTCTCTTATGTTTTTTTTCATATCTCGTAGCGTTTGAGACATATATGCAAAAAAATAACTAAGATTTGACACCCTCCATTGAATTAACGAAAACCAGCCGTTCGGAGATGTCACGTGACATTCCTCGCCCAGAACTCTCTCTGGCATACGCCATCCATCTTACGTTGCGTATTTGATGATTTTCTTATTGTAACTTACACGTTGTCATTTCAAAGCAATGGCGCACTGAGGAATTAACAAAAACACATCGTTCTTCGTACGATAAATGATAATCTAGTGTCTACAAATGGCATATTAGGATCAGTTAAGAAAGGCCATCAATAGTATGAGATTAAAGGACTCATTTTTTGATTGATAGTAGCCGGGCGCCGTGGCTCAGCGCGCCCTGTCAGAGGGCTAAACGCCCTCTGTAACAAAAAAGCTGAGCCCTTCAACGAACAACCACGAGCAAACTGAACGAACGACCGCGAACCATAGATCTGCCAGAGGAGGGGAAAAAAAAAAAAAAAAAAAAAGCGTACTGGGCAAGGCGTTGGACTATGACGCTAAAGGTCGGTGGTTCGGAACCCGCCGCTACCTACCTATATATTTTTTTCTAAAATTTTTCAGACACTCTTATTAATTGATTTTTCATTAATTAGATAATTATTTTGTTCCAAAATGTTTGCAAAAACTTATAAAACTATAAATCTAAAGTGGGCCATAAAACACGTCAGTGCGACTTTTTTTAATGTCGTGTGTCGCTATTTAACTTCCAGGGTCACATCTATCTTAAACTACCTTAACCTAAGAACAAACACAACACTCATGCCCAAGGAGAGATTAGAGCCTCTGGATGGAGCAGCCTCGTGAACCAATATTAATCAAGGATCTAAAAGTAAAATAAATTAATAAACTAATGAATAAACCTATACGAATTAAAAACCCAATAATTAAAATCATTAATAATTCACTAATTGATTTATCAGCACCAACAAACATTGAATTATGATGAAACCTTGGATAATTATTAGGAATACGTTTAATAATTCAAATCATTACGCGACTATTCTTAAGTATAAACGATCGCGCGGCCGTTCATAGCCGGCCAGCGCTGTTTTAAAGGGCGAGGTATGAAAGGGGAGGGAAATTTTGTGAGCTCATTTCTTCCTTATTTTGTTTTGAAAGCAGCCGCCGAGTACGGAAGCTATTTTTGTCTGTCGTTTGTTGTCTTCAAAGTAGAAGAACCACTGTAGGTATTGTTGCGATCTCTACGACTGTAAAATATAGAATTCGTTTCGGTAGTTGACCGAGGGAGTCAAGTATCGATAAGTTTGATTATAAGACTTAAATATAATATGTTAATTGTAGGTCATTTATAAAGTTATCGATACATATTATTAAGCATGCTATGTTATAATACTATCCTCAATACTATCAATTACTATACCTCTGCATATGTTCACTATAATTGTACTAGTCTGCCACAGGATAACATTCTGCAATATTCCCTAAAATTACGTTTTTATGCATATTTCATTTGCCTTACTTTATACTTTGACAAAGAATGGTTGTTATTGGCCATATTTATTTATTGTTTTCATGGTCCAAGCTGTCATTTTACGTAATGTTTACATAACACACTCTGTATCAGTCGTCATGGCACCTCATCAAAGATATATCCTGTGATGGCGGTCAAAGATATAATTTTCACTCAAGGACGTAGCCAAAGGGGGGGGGGTGTCTTGGGGGTCCGGACTCCCACTATCGCCTAAACAATAAAATACTACCCAAACTTATTCTAAGGACAACACACACAAACCCATGCTCGATGGTGGACTCGAATCTCCGAAGGAACTAAATGAAATAAGACACGGCCTAGCTATCGTGTAGTGAAACTGAATGATATATTTATCAGTCATACACCGAAAATGGGATACGCACTATCGACAGTCAACAAAGCCATCTAAAGATTTTAATTATCGATACATCGATAACAGCATCGGCTATTGCCCAGTCCTCCTTTAGCCGTTATCCATTATGGCCTTACTCCATTATTGCTATGTTAAGCACTACAGGGGAATGATGCCGCTGCCGTTTATTTCTTTTGTGCTGTTAAGATAAGTTTCCAATTATGAGTAAGTTCATAACAAGAAAAAAGAGAAAAACCAACTTTCATTTGTCCACTAGCGTTATGGTACGTTAAAATACGTACTACTATAATAGCTTATTTATCTTTTTACAGCAGTGGAGTCGTTATTTGGAGTGGCAATATTTCAGTGTATCATAAGGCACCTCTCTCAGTATGTGTAATACTTTTTAAAGTTAGGTTTAAGAGTAACATTTTATCTAGAGGATGGTTACGTTGCAATGCAAATAAGAGTAAAAGAACCAATAATCTTGGAAACAAATTTATAGACTTACGCTTCCTAAATCAATATGCAAGGTAATTGTAATGATGCAAAAATTAAGGCAGATTTTGCGAAACACCAAGCTACAGTCGTGGCTGACAGGAAGCGAGCTTGGTGACATGCAACCGTGTCGTTTCCAGTGTTCAGATACAAAGAACTACTTCTCATTCTGATAATCTGACTTAATTTCTGCCGGCGTATATTAAAACAATTTTAAGAAATGTTTTCCTCAACTTCGTAAATAAAATATTGCAGTGTTTGTAAGAAGGTCTTACAAACGCAAATTACGTGCATAAAATATAAAAAAAATATGTTTGCCTAAGTTTGTTTTCAGAATAAATGAAAAACATGAGCCTTTGTAACTTTCTCTTTAATCATTCGGACCCCCTCTTTGACAATATCCTGGCTACGTCACTGTTTCACACCATGAATACTTCGATCTCTGCTAAGTTTATCAGATCAACTATGTAGTTATCAATCAGCCTGTTTATTTTTGTAAGTATCTTATGGATGACACTACTGTGTTATATCATATTTCATTGTAACTTGTGTATAATTCATGACTGTAAATTGTTCAACAGACTCTTCTGATAATGGATAGCCGGCCGCGGTGGCCGAGGGGACTGAGGCGCTTCAGTCGCGGTCTGCACGGCCACTACAGTCGGGGGTTCGAATCCCCCCTCGGGCATGGATATTTGTGCCGTCCTTAGTTGTAGCTAGTTCATAAGTAGTTTGTAAGTTTAGGGACTGATGACCCCGTAGTTAAGTCCCATAGACTCTACAAATATTTGAACATTTTTTTCTGATGATGGATATATATCCGGAACCGGTAAAGTTTTAAATACAATAAACAGATGATGGTTGACTATAATTTCATTGCATTTTTCTAACTACGGAAGAAGAGGCATGTCCGAATTTCTTAAAACTGTGAATGTAATAGGTACACGCTTTTCATTTACGGTAGAATCAGTATTGTGCATACACGTTGCTCGTAAGAATATTTGAATTTTTCTTCAAGAATGCAGGAAAAATTATTGTCTTGTGATCTATAAGTTAAAAAATTGGCAAGTCAACAAATAAGCACGTTTCGTCCTAATAGCCAGAATGAAAATAAAGCGAAGAAAAGTGAAGTGACACGGCAATTACTAATTTGTTACACTTCACTCAGTAATCAGACACTTAAGAACTAACACATGAAAATTAAGCGACATATCTAGAGTCAGTTCTTTGACATGAGCAGCCGCAGTGCAGCACGTTAAGAATTTTCGGCTAGCCTCAGTACACGGCGTTGCCCGGGTGTGTATGTGTTCCATTCTTATGTTAGTCCATCTCCTCATTCTTCTAAGCCTACGGTCTTGCAGCCCACTCACTGACCATCTCACCTGTGTCCAAAGCGCATTTCGTCCTGGAGTTAAATTTCTCACAGCTCAATCCATAAGACGTCATATCTCCTGATCAGTGTGTCCTACTGTAGTATAATTTACCAGCTACGCGCATTCGAGTATCAGGAAACTGTTAACGAAAATGTTCAAATGTTTGTAAATTTATGGGACTTATGGGATTTTACTGCGGGGCCATCAGTCCCTAAACTTACAAACTAACTTATACTAAAGACAGCACAAACATCCATGCCTGAGGGGGTTTCGAACCCCCGACGGGGAACAGCGTAGCGCATCGAAACGTAGCGTCTCAATGCGCTCGCCCGCTCCGCCGCGGCAAACTGTTTACGAAATGTGCTGCAAATAAAGTTAGTAGTCAAGACGAAATAAATTAAAATCTGATATGTGATGGAGGGAGTTTTGATTCATCTCATTGTTTATGACGTAATATATTCGTCAGGCGTGCCCCAGGGGAGTGTGATAGGACCGCTATTATTTTCTATCTACATAAATGATCTGATGGACAGAGTAAGTTGTAATATGCGGGTGTTTGCTGATGATGCTGTGGTGTATAGGAGGGTGTCGTCTGTAACTGACTGTAATAGCATACAGGATGACTTAGACAAAATTTCTAGTTGGTGCGAAGATTGGCAGCTAGCTCTTAATGTAGAAAAATGTAAGGTGATGCGCATGAGTAGGAAAACAATCCCATAATGTTCGAATATAGCATTAGTAGTGAGCTTCTTGATGCTGTCGCGTCGTTCAGATATCTAGGCGTAACATTGCAGAGCGATATGAAATGGAACGAACATGTAAGGACAGTTGTGAGTAGGGCGGACAGCCGATTTCGGTTTATTGGGAGAATTTTGGGAAGATGTACTTCACCTGTAAAGGAGACCGCGTATAAGACGCTTGTACGACCACGTCTTGAGTATTG
The DNA here is from genome assembly GCA_026315105.1 of Locusta migratoria. Lineage (NCBI taxonomy): Eukaryota > Metazoa > Arthropoda > Insecta > Orthoptera > Acrididae > Locusta > Locusta migratoria. Next base: position 372,526,589 of record CM048750.1, read on the forward strand.
CTCAAGTGTTTGGGACCCGCAGCAGATCAGTTTAAAGGAAGACATAGAGGCGGTTCAGAGGCGAGCAGCTAGATTTGTTACCGGAAGGTTCGACCAATGCGCGAGTGTCACGGAACTGCTCCGGCAACTCAATTGGGGATCGCTGGAAGAAAGACGACGTTCTTTTCGTGAATTTCTGTTGAGTAAATTTAGAGGGCCAGAATTTGAAGATGAGTGTAGTACGATCTTGCTGCCGCCTACTTACATTTCGCGTGGTGATCACAAAGACAAGATAAAAGAAATTAAGGCTCGTACGGAGGCATATAGGCATTCTTTTTTTCCTCGTTCAATTTGGGCGTGGAATAGGAAAGGAAATGCCTAGTAGTGGTACAGTGTACCCTCCGCCACGCACCTGACGGTGAATTGCGGAGTATGTATGTAGATGTAGATGTAGAACTATGTTTTGTATGCGATATAATTTTAAGGGTACATTCGATGTTACATGTTCATACACTCTGCAAAATGTGACATGAATAGATTATTAGTATAGACGTCATAAATTTCGTATCTCCTGAACTGCCATGTTATAATTCTGGTGGTAGATTCAGTGATAAATGTGGATAATGACTGGACATTGTAAACAAGTAATAACGGAATACATCACGCCTGAAGCTGTAGTTTTACCGCCATTGTAAGCAGAAAGTAGTTTTCCACTTGTCTGTCTATCGTGATGTACAGTACCTCGAATTAAGCTCCGTACACGGATATAATTTTTTAGCTACCGTCAGACATATGTAGATATTATCTGCAAAGTGGGTTGCAAACATAATTATTAGTTAAAATGAAATAACTTAAAACGTCGTAGCACTTGCGAAAGGTTAACAGCATAAATAGCGAAAATGTAGTAATATATAACCATTTCTGCGTTATTCATTTCATGGGGGATGTCGGCGAGAAAAAGTAGTACAATTGTTTGAAACTGTATCTGAAATTTCATGGACTTAACTAAGTGTTATTTTCAAGTAAGGGATGCACTACTTTGAATATTTGGGTGCCGTCAGCGTCAAGGTTAACAGACAGTTTGTAAGTAGTACTTGTCGTGTTGAACTTCATATAAAATTATACCGCTTAATGAGTAGGATATGAAATCAGTCGATAACTACGCGAAGTACAAAAAACAACTCGTTTAAATGAACTTGCAACAATATCTATTAAGCACGAGCTTGCAGAGGACTCAAATTATGCAGATCGTGTGATAGCATTTGATCAAGTTAAAGCCAAGAAGGTTCGATTTCTCTAGCTTCTTTTTTTATCATCAGTGTCTTGCTTATTTACTTGCATTGTGTTTTGTTAGATTCTGCACTAAATAGTTATTCTACACACTGATGTTGAAATTAAATGTTAATTGTAATATATTACGTTTTACGATGAAAACATCCGTTAAAAACTTAAATTCGCAAGTCTTATTAAAATGAGCTACATTCGTTTAAATCATGTGACTATCTTTTGAAGTCAAGTATCGCCACATACCACAAGATGCACAAATTTTATTAGTCCATAACACAAATGTCTTGTACAAAAAAATAAATAAATAAATAAAAAGATTAATTTTTCAGTCCGCACTGGGCGGCAGTCGGGCTTGCGCCGGCCCTGTTCCACAGGGTGGCGTAGAAGCGAAGAAACAACGACTCACAGACATAAGCCACTTGTCGCCAGGATTTGATATCTGGCGTTCCTCAGGGAAGTGTTATAGGGCCCCTACCGTTCGTCGTCTGTATAAATTACTTTGGACACAATCTGACTAGCTGTCTTAGAATGTTCGTGGATGATGCTGTCGTTAATCAGTTAGTAAAGTCACTAGTAGATCAAGAGCAACTGCAAAACGATGTCGATAAGATGTTCGTTCCAGCAGCTGTCAGACGGCTACTTTCAAGCGCTAAGAAACATGTGTTACTGCGCATGCGCAGCTACTATGACGTAAAAACCCTTGTCTGATACTAGCACTGTTTCTGGCTGCAGGTGAAGGTGAGTTTAAAAGAATAATTAAAATACTTTCCTTCCTAATAACGAAGAAGTGTAAACGAGAAATATCTGATCTTAAGTGTGATTGTAGTGACATTGAAATAATCGAAAAACCCGGTACAAACAAACACGTATCACGTGATGGCTACCCGCACTCTAACCAGACCTTTCTGCGCATGCGCAAATTGGCAGCTTGACCGCGGCAGAAATATTTTTTCGGGTAGCGTCTAGCTGCTTGCGGCAACTGCTAGAACACCAAACAGCCACACTCCAAGCAGCCTGAAGCGGGAGAAGGCGCTGCTGGAACGCAATTTCAGCATTGCGCATGCTCGTCAAGCTGTCTGGAAGCTGCTAGAACGAACCTAAGATATCTGGATGGTCCTAAAACTTCCAGTTCGCACTAAATAACGAAAAATGTGAAGCCATCCATATGCGCACTAAAATAAATCCGTTTAACTTCAAGTCTACAGGCTCTAAATTCAACTAAATAACTAGGAGTTACAATTACGTACAAATTTAATGAGAATGGAAATACCGTGGCAAAGGTTACATTTCATTGGCAGAACACTTAGAGGATACAACGTCCTACTAAACAAACTACCTATACTACACACTCCTCCGTTCTAATTTGGAGTATTCCTGAGCAGTGTTGCCAGATGTAGGGAATTTTCCCTACACGTACGTACTTTTAAGCATTGAAATCATGAAGGGAATTTTCATCCAATAGTGCCTGACGCGTAGGTACTTTGGTAAAATGTTACAATCGTCGACACAGGCCAAGCAGGTAATGTTGGCAACAGTTGTCAACACACGGGAATGAAGCAGACCAATTGTGGTGAAGTGTAAAGTAGCCAACGATATTTTAGACGGCATAGTTGTTTTCTCTTCATAGTATACAATATTAATTTGAAAACTTGGTTTTAGACACATTAAAACTGATGCGAAATATGATGATTACAATGTATATCAGTGGAATGGAGAGTCGGTTTGAAAATAGTGTTAGAAAATGTTAGCACAAGAAAAATCCATCGTTTCCATGAAAGAAAGACGTTATATCACTTTGTCTAGACTGTTACTTATTTACATCAGGACGATATACTAGTTAGTATTTGTGAGATGATGTTAACAACACAACGCTAAAACATTTGCGACAGCCAGCGTTATAATGAACAAAGCACTAGATATTCGTTGTCAACATAGCATTACTCTTAGAAAATCGAATCATCTAGAGTGACAGACTTCCTTTTTTGTGCTTACTGTGAACTAAATAATTAATACTGTTCCTACTCTATGGTTGATAGTGTCTCGATGTATCCTTGTACAGTTAATAAATCTGTTATCCCCGTGTAATAGTGCACTTGGAATTCATGGCGTATTTGGAGAAACTAATGCTGTTCCTCTCTATGACTGACATGTTCTTGATGTACCCTTGTCCGGTACTTTGAATTCGTGGCATAATCTACCCCTGACTATCAAAATAAGATCCTTGAACGTAACAATTCCATCATCCATAATGAAATGAAAATACTCGATGAGTATAAAAAAGCTATCATAGAGGCTAACAAAACTACGACCTCATATTACATGTAGTCAGATATTCCATAAATCTCATTGGAAATCGTATATCACCCGATTAGCTAACAAAATTACCGCGAATCAACTGCCGTTGCCAACAATGACCGCTAGGCCCTGTGTCGGCAATTGTAAAATTAAGCTGGTGCTTTTAACAAAACAACTGGTCAGCAATTTTCGTAGATTTTTACTACAAAGAAAGGAGAAGGTTTGTTAAAGCGTCTCGATGAGGTTCACACTCAACGAGAGAACAAGTGTCAACTAGAAATATAGGTAGCCAAACCACGAAATATCAGAAACAGTTGTGGCGATTTGGAGGCACGCTTGTGCATTGTGCAGTAGAAGCGGTTCGCCAGGCAATTTTAGCGCCAACTGAAACCTATTGTTTGTTCAGTCTTGACTTGGATTGCATACCCTCGTTCTATTACTCCTATTAGTTACTGTTTACTTTTCTAGTGGTCAGTGCATTTTGTGGAGTAGTGTAGGTATGATGCCACGCCCCCCCTCCCCAGGCCAGAGGCCTGGATTCAGCCCCTCCCAGACACAAATCCTGTATATACCCCGCCCCTGATGTAGGGGCTTTAATGAGATGGTAGGGAGAAAGTAGGGAAAACGTAGGTACATTTTTGTGAGACTGTAGGTATTTTCTCTCTGTCATCTGGCAACACTGCTCCTGAGCATTGTAGGATTCTCAGCAGATGAGACTGACAGAGTATGTAGAGAAAGTTCAGACAAGGGCAGCTCGTTTTACGTTATCGCGAAACAGAGGACGTGTGTCACAGAAATGATGCAAGAGTTGCGGCGAGATCTGTTTGCGAAATTTATTTCACTAAATTTTTCCTCGGAATGCGAAGCTATTTAATTGGCACACTCTTCAACAGGGTGACATAACCATATTAATAAAATAACAGAAATCAGATCAAAAACTGAATGATTTAGCTGTTCCTTTCACGCCCCTTTCTTACCTGCCACCGTGTTCACAGATAAGTTGACGGCTCATGAACGCTATCTGGCGAGGAAAGATTATACAGTGCTCAAAACTATTAGAGGATCAGGTGAGATATCACACATTATATACATATAGTAATGTACTTTATCCGACATTGGATACACCTGTAATTTGTGTGTGATACAGTACGATATTTTACTATCTCAACTCGTGAGATTAATTGAATTTTCCGTCGGTGTTTGGCAGAACATGAGAGTATAATGGAAAAGGAAAAATTCCTGATGTTCTGCAAAATTATTTATTTGGTTACAAACCGTCTTTCAGCTTCTTAAGCCATCACCAGGTAACAACTGAATGTCGCTAACGTTTCTTCACAGTTATGCCACTTACAAAGATGTTATTAAATTACAGATGATATAAATTCACGTGTTCACAGGAAAGTTCTACATTTTTATTTTTTATTTTTGATTTCTGGTAATCAATAATCGTATGGCAATGGACGCCAGTATATTATTAAATGACATACTCAGTTTCGCTTTTCCTCTCTACTGAAATAAGTTTTAGTTGTCAGTTTGTTAAATATATCAAATGTTACCATTTAATACCATTTCGCAATGTAACAACCTCCACCTTCCTCTCCCCCCTGCTTTTAACGATAATATTCAAGCTTAGAAACACAACATATAACATCAGCCTTTTCATATATTTTTATTTATTAATAAATGTAATTCACTGTCATAAAAATGTAACACTTTCGTGTGAACTTTTGAATTTCTGTCATCTATAATTAAATAGCATCTTTGTAATTGTCATATCTGTGAAGAAATGTTAGCGACATTCAGTTGTTACCTGATGATGGCCCAAGAAGCCAAAAGCCGGTTTGTAACCAAAGAAATAATTTTGCAAAACATTAGGAATTTTCCCCTTTTTCATCACCTTAAGGTTTAAATGGCTTGTGCTTAGAGCGAGGCACCATGGTGCCACCATAATACTGAATTCAGCTAGAGGAATACTGACAAGAAACGTTACTAGATTCCTAGATCATTCATCATCTACTATGGTGTAGCAATGGGTGCTGAACTCCACGAAGGAGTGGACAGTGTCTTTCAAGAAATTGAAGAAGGTCCCTGATGGTAAACAAAATTATTGCCAGTCCCTCCTGGCTTCGCCGAGCTGATTATTCTCAAGTTACAGGAAATTCAGCTGACTAGTTTATTTCATGTCTGTCACATAGTTTACTCAAAACAGAGTCTATAGACTAATAAAATACACAATCTCGTCTTTTCCTCTGAGTTGGTAGAACAGCAGGTTGCTGCTAAGGAGCTTGGTAAGGTGCAGAGATTAGCCTGCTTAGCCACAACAGGCGGAATTAGCAGCACACCAACTGCTGGGATGGAAACCATGTTGGATATGCCCCCATTACACCTTTGGGTCAAGATGGAGGCAGCGGCTGGTGCATACAGACTCAAATATGGCAAAAATTGGAACTCTTTGGGATATCCAGACCAATACACTAAAATAGTGAGTGAGGTAAATATAGGAAAGGTTGGGGAAATGCCAGCCGACTATATTATAACCCCATACTGCTTCAACAAGCCTTTCAATTTAACAATTGGAAGTAGGGAGCAGTGGGAGGAAATAGTTCGACACCGTATGGGGGATATTGTCTGGTTCACTGACGGGTCAAAATCAGACCAAGGCGTTAGGGCCGGGGAATACGGGGTGCAGCCAGGACGGGAGGGCGCCATCTTTCTAGGGAAACTGGCCTCAGTATTCCAGCCCGAAATCACTGCCATCAGGACATGTGTGGAGGAGAATTTGCATAGGTGCTACAAATACCGTAGCATCTATATCTATTCAGACAGCCAGGCAGCCCTGAGATCACTGGCAGCTCCTGCAACAAGATCTAAAATTGTTGCAGAATGTCACAGGGTTCTGGTGGAGCTAGGGGAAAGCAATAGAGTAAACCTATTGTGGGTCCCTGGCCACGCGGGAATCAGTAGCAACGAACATGCCGACAGATTAGCCAGGATGGGAGCAGAGACTCCATTTATTGGCTATGCTGACAATCACCAAGGCAATGGTCAAATTGGAGCTACGTAACTGGCTCAGAAGACAGCATGTAGAATATTGGGCCAAAGTCCATCAACAAAAACATGGCAAGGTAATGATGCCAAAGCCATGTTTTAAAAGAAGCTCTGCAATCCTGGGCCTGAACAGAAGAGCGATTAGACTCATGGTTGGATTGCTGACAGGCCATGGGAATTTCAAAAACACCTACATGCAATGGGAATAACAGAAGAGCACCCTAAATGTAGGATCTGTGATGACGGTGATGAAACTGCATCACATCTAATCTTCGAATGCATTGCATTGGAGAGTAAAAGGCACAGAACATTTGGGAGAACCAGACCCGAAGAAATTGTGGCTAATAAAGAACTGGTAAAGGGACTCCTTGCACTGTTCAAGGGCATTGGTTGGCTGTACTAGATATACAGGGTGCGATACCGCACAATAAACTTAGTTTCGGTGAGGGCATTGGCGGGCTGGACCAAGACTGTTTTGGCTTCCCTGGAAAAATCAAATCAAATCAATGGTGTAGCAATGGGTGCTGAACTCCACGAAGGAGTGGACAGTGTCTTTCAAGAAATTGAAGAATGTACCTGAAGGTAAACAAAATTATTGCCAGTCCCTCCTGGCTTCGCCGAGCTGATTATTCTCAAGTAACAGGAATTTCAGCTGACATAGTTTATTACATGTCTGTCACATAGTTTACTCAAAACAGGGTCTATAGACCGAAAAAATACACAATCTCGTTGTCTTTTCCAGCTTTGGTCTGTATCGGCAGCACATGAAGAAGAGAGACACGAGGCAGCTCCGCACTCGGCACAGCAGACAGCAACAGCCCCGGCGTGTGGCGCGTAGCTGCCGTCCCCGACTCGTCGAACGTGTATCTCACGTATTTTCTCCAGAATGGAAAGAGGTATGGCTCTCCTTCCACCGTTACAAACAATTCTGATTTGTTATCTATGTTTAGTAAGCAGTAATGTATGGTGTAAAACGCACCCAACGCAAACTGACCAGCGATTACATTTTTCACTGCAATCTCTTCAAAATATGCGTTTTACTTTACTTCTTATTATAACAACAACTAAGGACAAGAAAAAAAAACCAGACCTATATCATGCAGTGACTTTTCGCTACAAGATTCAGAAAAAATAATTTTAGTCTACCTGATAGTTTCTGCAAAATCGATTGAGGAAACTTCGTTAGCGCAGAACACGCACAAATCCGAAAGTGGTGCTTTTTTCGTTTTTTTTTTACGCAAAAAGTAAATGTTTTAGAGAGAAACTAAATACAGAGAAGAATGTAGCTTACTTTCGTCTACACTGAACAATTGTTTCGATGATTTCACTCTGCGGCAGAGGCGGAACAGAGGCGCAGGAAAACTGTGCGCCTTGGACAACGGGACAGAGGCCTGACCGAGTAAACGCCTGCCGTCTACTGCGCCTCGGCTGCGGTAAGCGTGCAGCGTTGGTGTCACGTACCAAACAAAGGCGTGCTTCACAAACGGCTGCCCGCCTATTCTCTGCCTGCGCTGCGTCAAGTGTGCGCCGAGACTAACGCACCATATAAAACGTATTCTTATCTAATATATAAAGCAGAGTGTCCGTATATTTGTACGTGTTGCATACTAAAACGTTTTACTATATTTTTGAGTAATTACTGTTTATTCTACCGATACTCAGCTTTTCTATATTGCGTTATATGGGGGTTCTGCTCGCTGCAACATTATTCTCCTGGGGCGTCGTGGTAGAAATAAATACTCGTAGGTACAATTTTTCACTTCTTCTTTAATTTGAATCACTTCTTCTCCACCAAAACATAACAACTTCAAAACATATACAAATTACAAAGCATCAGAACGGTAGTACTTCCATTTCAAAACAAAGACTGACATAGCTTCCAGAGTACTTGACATACAACTCAAACTCGAACTGCCCACACAAGGCGGTGAGGCAATAATGGCAATAATGGCATTACATTACGCATTGTTCATAACAATTGGATATAATGATTTACAATTACCAAGCACACAAGTAAAACATTTCATGTACACAAAAATAATCACAATATAAAATTAAAACAATACACACAATAGTTTTAGAACGCACCTATCTTTTTAAGTTTTAATCACGCTACTTTTTGTTTGACAACAAACCAAAATGTAAAATGTCAATTAATTAGTTAACGAGTACATCATTCATGTTCTTAACATATATTGAGCTATCAATTATCTTGGCAATTCTCAAAATAAGTTCAAAATCTCATGTCATACAATATATATATAAAGAATTACAATATTCAAATTTCTACTATTAAATTAATTAATATAATTAGCTGGTCAATACAACTTGTTTATGAGCCTAACATATATACAATGCTATTTATTTTCATTTCTTTTTGTTTTACAAAAGTTTTTACCCTTCGTTTGTCTATTTATTGAAATAATGTTCAATGACAAAAGTATTGTTTATAGAATTATCTGGAAACGTCTTATACAAATCTCTTAATTAATGAAATCTATCACTTGTTTTAATCACAGTATCACCGAGACACTGTCCTACACTGATTCCTAGGCTGGCTATTTCGTTTGTAACTTCACACGCAACATGTATCACTATTGAACCACGCGATTCCGGGTCTGACTTAGACGGTATCGTACGATAACATTGAGATGAGAGGACCAGGCAGACGGTATCGTACGATAACATTGAGATGAGGGGGGTCAGCGGTATCGTCACAATACAAATCTACAGTTTTGTTCCAATCTTTTTCAAATTTTGTACACGTAAGCTTCAATCCATGAGGACGGTCGCCGTAAGTGTAAGAATCACATACAATATGTAGTTCACGAGATATGACGTCATAAACAATGAGATACGCGAAAAACTGCTGCATTTTGCGACAATGCTGCTCATTTTCTCCTAAACCATTGGACCGATTTCAACCAAATTTCGTACACACATTCCTTACCGTGAGGTAACAATTGCTGCATGGTTAAGAATCACATACGGCACATGGTTCAAAAGATATTACGTCATAACCAATAGAAATCGCAAAAAAATGCCATATAATGCGGCGAGACTTTCGAAATACACTGTATGAGAATGACAGTACTTAGCGGCTTGCAACAAACTTTAAATATAATTTCAAGCCTTTATCAAACTGCCAACCACATCAAAAAAGTGAAAGGAAAAAAGTTTCTCGCTTACTGCTTTTACAGCTCTCGATATGACGTTACAATTTATAATTTGAACACTACAAATAACAGGCGCAGGACATTTTATAGACAGGATACACACATACAGTTGAATGTACCTTTTAAATTGTATCACAGTAAGACACGTAGTTAATGAGATATGAACACATAAACATTAACGTTCCGCTGTTCATGGGCTAAAACTCCGCAATTCTGTATGACGTTACGATTTATAATTTCTACACTGCAAACTGTAGCCTCAGGAATTTTTACAGACAGTATACACACATATAGTTGAGTGTACCTTCAAAATTGTATCACAGTACGGCACGTAGTCCACGCTATATGAGCACATAAACAGTAGCGTTCATGGTAAACCGCCCAATCACACACCAAGTTTTAATCTATTTCTTCTTTTCTGCTAATTGTATTTCCAAAAGATTTTACACACATACAGCCCTTATACAAATGAATATATACCTGAAAAATGGCAGAAATAAAGAGATAAATACCCTGGCAACGCCGGGTTTTCAAAATGTTCAAATGTTTGTATAGCTTATGAGACTTAACTACGGGGTCATCAGTCCCTAAACTTACAAACTATTTACGAACTAGCTAATCCTAAGGATGGTACAAATATCCATACCCGAGGGGGGATTCGAACCCCCGACCATAGTGGCCGTGCAGACCGTAACTGAAGCGCATCGCTCTCCCCGGTCGCCGCGGCCGGCGCCGGGTTTTCAGCTAGTTACTATATATGACTGTACTCGAGGCAGCTTTGCTCCTGCTCCACATGAAACGAAAACCAATGAGATTCCAGAAGACGCAGAAGAATACAGGTGCATAACAGTTTTACTTTTATGGTGAATGAAGTATAAGAAGACCTGAAGGACGCTACTGGGAGGTTTGCGAGCTTGCATTTTCAAGCCGTACTAACACTCATATTAACTAACATCGTTCATATTAAATTGAAGCAGAGGCATTCAACTAAAATTTGTGCTGTGGCCAGGATTCAAACGCGGGACCTTCTGCTTACTAGGCAAGCACTAAGCCACCATGACGTAGTAGATACGGTGATTACAAGAACTGTCCTAAAGCACGTCTCCCTTCACCACACAAACTTCATTTCTGCCTCATGTTCCACTGTATAAATACGTAAACCAAGTAAGCAGGAGGTCCCAAGTTCCAATCCCTGCGGCCGCGGAACAAATTTTAATTCAGTGCCTCATCTTCAATTTAATATTCTTTTTATATATATCTAGACGAAATATGTCTTTAGGTATTGATTTATTATTTGATACTTCGTTCATATTAGTGTACAATTGTTCTTATCGACTAATATATATATATGTTCAAATGTTTGTAAATCTATGGGACTCATCTTCGTGGTTATAAGTCCGTAGCTAATAAAATATTTAAACTAACGTAAGGACAACACACACACCCATGCCGAGGAAGGATTCGAACCTCCTACACGGAATGCCACGCGCGATCCGCAACGTGGCGCACCAGACAATATTAAAATAATAATAATAATAAAATAAAAAAATCTGAATTGATAGAGTACATTCCTGTAGAAGTGCAGATTGGAATACCTACACAAAAATTGCCTAGTGGAGCACACAAAACTTAAATGAGTAAATAATGATAAAAACCCGGGCGAATCCCCAGGTAACGCATAGGGATAGGCTCTGCAGATATGCAGGCAGTTACTCTGACTCAAGGAGAAGACGTGTACGCCATCTTCGGATCGCTGCTGCCGAAGTGTGCTTTGTATTGCTTCTCTATGTCAGCCGTAATTGAAAATGCCGCCGCATGTGAAATCAGATCTGTGATTCGTTTTCTAAACGTAAAAAAAAAAAAAAAAAAAAAAAAAAAAAAAAGAGTTAAACCAAAGGAAATTCAGCAGCAAATCAGTGAGGTTTACGGACAAAATGCTATGAGTGGTTCAATGGTTAGAAGATGGGTGAGACTGCTCATTAAGGAAATGAAGAATTATGTGCACGCCCATCTGTGGTTACTGATGAAATGGGTTCACACAATTCAAGAGAAAATTAAGCACAACCGTAAGCTTACACTTAACGCCCTTGCTATGGAAGTTCCGCAAATCTCACAAGCACTAATTAATGAAGTTGCTACTGACAAACAGAAATTTCGAAAAATTTGTTCACGTTGGGTACCCAAAATTCTTACTAAACAAAAAGAAAAAAAAAAGAAGGTGATGGTTTTCTTTCTCGGATAGTCACGGCGGATAAAACTTGGGTATCGTACGACACCCCTGAAACAAAACGGCAATCAAGGGAATGGAGGCATACTTAATCCCCGACGAAGGTTAAGCCTGAGCAACTCTTGACACCTCGAGAAGTTATATGCTCCGTTTTTGGGACAGAATAGGCATTTTGCTGATTGATTTCTTAGCACGAGGCCAAACAATCAATTCACATTCCCGACCTTACACAGCGAATGTGACCAAACAACTCTTACGGGAATTTCACTGGGACGTGTCTGATCATCCTCCGTACAGCCCGGACCTCGCTCCTAGCGACTTTCATCTCTTCTTACACCAAAAATCTGTCCTTGCTGGACAACACTGACGACGATGACGACGAGCTCAAAGAACACATTATAACATGGTTGAATACATAGGCCTCTACCTTCTATGAAGAAGGCATACCAAAACTCATGCCACGCTATGAAAAGTGCCAACAAAATTTTGGAAGCTATGCGGAAAAGTAGTTTAACATATATAGATTTCTGCACAATAAATATTTTTTCTGTATCTGTACACGTTTATTTTATGTTATCAAACGGAACGTACATTGTGGACATACCTCGTAAAACACTACCCGCCAACCAAAATGGAAATCATCACCCAAAGGCTGCCGTCCCCAGATTGGGCGGCCTTCGGTCAGCGTCTGTTCCCCAGGCTGGGGTTGGGGGGCGGGGGAGCTTAGGAAAACCTCCAGGGTTGACAACAACTGTGGTTGTAAACCAGTGGCTCTATCAGTAGCAGTCACCTCGTACATAAAGTTATCAGTCATGGAAGAGTGTGCTGTGAAACAGATTACCCCACGTGGACAACCCAGCGAACCAAAGCGCGCAACAGACGTTATGATTCTGGAGAGTCTGTAGCATTACACGAGGTCGAGGCGGAGCGTCTTGGTACCTTAAGCAAGATTTAGTATAAAAACCTTAGGTAGATACGATAGTAAATTCTAAGAACTGAAAAATTAAAACATCTTACAGATAATCTCAAAAACCACAAAATTCTCTACAAGAAACCAGATTCATGGAAACAACTTTCATTCTGGAAGGAAAAAAAAAGTGAAACATACACCGCACCTTTGAACTGGGTTCATAATAGACAAACATATTTTGAATTCCATTATCAACTTTGAATCACAATCTGAAAGACTCTCCACAGTTATTTTCAAATATTTTAACTATGTGTACACCATCGTGAATGCATATGCCTCCATAAATGGAGATAATAGAAAGGACAAACAGAAGGTGGAATGCTTTTGGAAGCAGCTGGATTAAGTTATGAGAAATATTTAAGAAAAGCACAATGTCCTACTTGTAGGGTTGTTGTTGTTGGTTTTTAGGGGACTAAACAGCTAGGTCATCAGTCCCCTTACTTGTAGGGGACATCAGTGCACATGTATCGAAGGAGAAGAAATACAGAAATATTGTTGGCAAATACTCAGTACATAACATTACTAACCCTAATTGTGTCAGACAAATAGACCTATGCCTAACCAGACATGATCCTGAAACCCGCAGACTTTAAAAAGCTACGTAGGAAACAGAAGACATGAGTCACTTCAGACCTACACCTAGGTGAATTCGAGCTTGATCACGTGGAAATCAAACTGAAATTCCATAAAGAAATATGAGGAGCCAACCTAGACTCCAATACTAAAACAAAATAAAATTCAAAATATTTCCAAAAAGGAAAAACCGTACCATCAATCCCAAAAGAAGCAACTACGATACAGGAAAGTAATAAACTCCAATGAGTATCTCCTCGGAACTGAAGAAATGCGAAACCAAAACTGGCGATCAAATAAAAGAGAGCCTAATAACTGAAGCCGAGGAGTTAGCTAGCATAACAAAAGCAACAACAATTGCCTGGTGTACCTAAGAATGTGACAGACTCATTGAACAAAGAAGCAAAGCATGGCAAGAGTGGGAGCTACTGAAAAATGAACATAACAGACAGAACTACTTAACCATAAGAAACTTAGTGACCAAAGATCTCAAGCAAAATATAAAAAAGCCCAAGAAGACCAGTTACTGGTTTAGATAAACCAAGACTTCAACAGAAGCAACACAAGGAACTTCTGTAAGACATTTAAACAGGAAATAACCAAATACAGCCCACTGACTCTCCACCTCCAAGAGAATAACGTAAAGATTTCTCACAACAACACGGATAATTGTAAAATTCTTGCGGAAATTTCAGAAATCTCCCCAACTCTGAAGAACGCATAAAATGGACTTAAGCACTGCAATAACAACTTACTCTAAACCTCCCACCATCAAGGAACTACAAATAGTCATTTCAAATGTCAAAAACTGTAAATCCCTAGTGAGAAAACTAAATCACAACCGAACTTTGGAAAATATCAACAAAATGCCATAGACTCTCTCCAAAACATCTTTGAAGAAATCTGGATAACTGAAAGAATCCCAGATGAATGGGAAACGTTCCTCATCATTTCGCACCATAAAAAGCGTCCAAAACAGACCCCACCAACTACAGAGGCAACTATCTGCTAGACGTGACGTAAAAGCTATTCTCCAAACTCCTACTAAAGAGAGCAGAACCTCAATTAGACCATCAACTTGGAAAATACCAAGCGGGTTTCAGAGAAGGAAGATTCTGCCCAGAACAATTATTAAGCCTCAAAAACCTTATAGCCTATCAAACATCAAGGGCAAAATCAAGTGTCACCACTTTCATTGACTTTCTAAACGCATGACTCAACAGATAAAAAATCCATCATCTTAGTACTAAAAAAATTAGAAATAGACAACAAAACCACAAACCTAATCAGAGAAAACCTTACTAACACTTACTCTAAAGTAAAATTCATGGGAGAACTCTCTGTCCTTTCGAGATAAAAACTGGTGTACGGCAAGGAGATGGACTATCCCCGCTACTGTTTAACGGCGCGATAGGAAAAGTGCTCAGAGTATGGAACACTAAGATCAATAGTGCAATCCGACTGGGGACAAAAAACAAAGGCATCAAAGTCAATTGCCTGGCCTTTGCAGACATGGCTCTACTAGCTGAGACCCGGGAAGAAACAAAAGAGCAAACACTCGAACTACAAAAGCAAGCAGAAAAAATAGGTCTCAAAATCTCATTCTAAAAGACAAAGGCGCTCTAAGGCGCCTTGCTGGTGAGTGCGCGGCTGTTCCGCGACCTCCCTCTGGCATGGATGTGTGTCTTGTCCTTAGCATGAGTTTGTTTAAGTAGTTTGCAAGTCTAGGGACTCATGACCAGTGCAGTTTGGTCCCATAGCTTTATAAAGGTTTGAAGGTTTGAACAAAGATAAGAAAAAATACAGGCTGTCAAAGAATTTAAATACCTTGGAGAATTAATCAGCTGGAATGTCCTCGAGAAAATGGCAATGGAATCTAGAAGACGTGTAGTTGAACTGGCATCCCAATTTACAAAAAACACATACCATATAACAAAAAGTCCCTCTCATGGAATGCAAAAATAAGTCATTATAACACAGTAATCAAACTAGAAACTCTTTAGGCAGCCGAAACACTATCCATTACCACTCATGGTCCAGTTGAAATGATGGAAATCAAAGAAAGTAAGATATTAAGATAAAGTTGCAAAACAATAAAGTAAGCCTAATCGACGTTAGAAATGAAACCCTTAACCAAATGACTGAAAAAATGTCAGATGCTATAAAGAAAAGAACTGGTTCTTATAGACACATCCCCAGAATAAACTCAAATAGATTTTAAAAGATTTGACTATTTTAGCAAAAAATAAATAGTAAAAACAAACAAGCTTTAAGGAAATGTAGAAGGACTTAAAACAACCCCATGTCACAGAAATTATGCCCATTGATAAAACTGCAAAACAAATAACCAAAGACAAGAAAGAGAGGTTCCGAACCAAAGTGAAGAAAGGAAAGCAAGATCAGAAAGAATGGAACAATACTGTCGTAATATAAAGGCAGAGAACATTAAGAAATGATTGCTCTAACATACCTCAAAGCCAAGTGAAACGAAATCAGAAGAAAGATTAAAATATTAGGTTAAAGTTTTAGCAGATCACTTGCTGACCAACTCATTGTGGAAACTTGTTAAGCCTTTTACATGAGGATCAAATATCCAAGAAGCAGAGTTGCCGTCTTGTATGTGAATGCTGCTCACGTACCCATAAGTAAGCTGTTAAATTCAGCCATATAGATCATATTTTCTTCCTGGATGTCTTGATGGCCTGAAGATAGCTCTAATTAGGTGCTGAAACTGGTTGCCGGTTAATGAAATCATTATTGTTACGGCTGTTGGTTTTTATATACTTTTAATATACTTCGGCCATAATTTCAGCCAGCTGTTGTCTCGCTCTCCACATTAGTATGAAGCTACATCATTTAAATACCTGCTATGGTGCAAAACACTCTAGTTATCGGTGTAGCTCATTTGGCAACGTTTAGGATTGGCGATCAAGTTGACGTTTGTTCGGTGGTTAGAATCCCACCGTAGTAATCTCTTTTATTATTATTATTTTTCTCGTTTGTTCGAAAACTTCAACCATTTAAATATGAGTTTCATCAGTTAAATAGTAATACACACACATGTCATCGTTATTGTTATAAAACATCCTTGCATTTTTATTTTTTATTTCAGTTTTAGTAAAAGGTTGTTAATAATTGTGGTTTCAATTATAGAAATATGGCAATTTGCATCTTTGGGGCGAGAGTGTAAAATCAGGAACCCTTTATTTGGACTTTTTTCTTTGTTTTACATCATAGATGTATCACATATCCCAGGCTGATGAGCGTAGTAATTTTTGTATCCCATCCTCGTCGCCACTTTTGTATCTCGTTTCCGCCGGTTGTCCTGGGTGTCGGTGGAGAGTAGAGAGACCGACACAGGAAAATAGGATGCACGCGTGTGCGGGTACGGAGGTGACCAGCCAGTGGGACAGCAGAAACTGGAAACACTAAGCTAGATTAGTATAAGAGATATATTTCATAGAAATAATACATTACTTAACTTGGAGAGCAGCAGACTAGTAGAATGTTGATACATAGTTTAGATGGAGTCATGCCTGCTAATGATTCCTAGTGCATATCCGATAGCCAAGTCTTAACTGGTGCCTATCTGATTCCCAAGTGGCCGATGCAGCAGTCGTGGCCACGAGCGGAGTTGCAGCGGAGGGCACTCGTGGCTGACGTCGTAAGAACGCCGCGCCGTGCGTGCATGGCGGCGCGCGGCGTAAGTACGTGGCGCGCACTTCATACTTGTGCGACACCACAGTAATAACATGGAAAACAATTTCCACAGAATCGAACACACTGTTCAAATAGTGCTTTCTTACAGTCGCAATTTCTCTTCGATGTTTTCACGCGGTCCTGAGTGATAGTCTCCAGTCTTTCAAAACTAAAAATGCGAGTGTAGATCAGTTGTGGCTTACTTTCAAAGATATAATATCAGAAGCAGTCGAGAGATTTATACCAAATAAATTAATAAAAGATGGGTCTGACACCCCGTGGTACACAAAACAGGTCAGATCACTGTTGCAGAAGCAAAGAAAAACGCATGCAAAATTTAAACCTAGCCACATCGCTACTCGCAACCTAGCGCCGACTGCAATGCGAGAAGCTTATAGTAGTTTCCACAACGAAATTCTGTCTCGTAATCTTGCAGAAAATCCAAAGAAATTCTCGTCATATGTGAAGTACACTAACGGCAAAACACAAACAACACCTTCACTACGCAATAGCAATACTACCGATGACAGTACTGCTAAAGCATAATTGCTAAACACAGCTTTTCGAAATTCGTTCACCAAAGAAGACGAAGTGAACACTCCATAATTCAGACCAAGAACAGCTGCCAGCATGAGAAATTTAGAACTAGATGTTTCTGGAGTAGTAAAACATCTTAAGTCACTAAACAAAAACAAATCTTCCTCTGAGTATGCTGATGCAATAGCTACATATACAACCGATTACTCAGCGATAGATCCGTACCCAAAGACTTGAAAGTTTCCCAAGTCACTCCAATGTTCAAGAAAGACAATAGGAGTGATCCCCAAAATTATAGGCCCATCTCAGTGACGTCGATTTGCAGTAGGATTTTGGAACATATACTTTGTTCGAACATTATGAACTACCTTGAAGAGAACGACCTGTTAAACAATACTCAACACGGATTCAGAAAGTATCGCTCTTGAGAAACACAGCTTGCCCTTTATTCACATGAAGTGATAAGTGACATCGACAAGGAATGCCAAATCGATTCCATATTTCTGGATTTCCGGAAGGCTTTTGACACTGTACCTCACAAGTGGCTTCTAATGAAATTGCGTGCTTATGGAATATCGTCCCAATTGTGCGATTGGATTCACGATTTCCTATCAGAAAGGACACAGTTCGTAGTAATTGACGGTAAGTCATCGAGTAAAACAGAAGTGATATATGGCGTTCCCCAGGGAAACTCTTCCTTGTGTATAGAAACGATTTAGGAGACAATCTGAATAGCTCCATTAGACTGTTCGCGGATAATGATGTCGTTTATCGTTAGTAAAGTCAATAGAGGATCAAAAGCAACTGCAAAGTAATTTAGACAAAATTTCTACATGGTGCGAAAATTGGCAATTAACACTAAATAATGAAAAGTGCGAAGTAATACACATGACCACTAAAAGAAATCCTCTGAACTTCAATTACACGATAAATCAGTCAAACCTCAAGCTTGTAAATTCTACCAAATACCTAGGAGTTACAATTACGAACAACTTAGACTGGAGAGAACACATAGAAAATATTCTGGGGAAGGCGAACCAAAGGTTATGTTTCATTGGCAAAACACTTCAAAGATGCAACAGCTCCACCAGAGAGACTGCCTACATCACACTTGTGCGTCCTCTCCTGGAGTACTGTTGCCCAGTGTGAGACCCTCACCAGGTGGGACTGATGGAAGACATTGAGAAGGTTCAGAAAAGGACAGCTCGTTTTGTTTTATCAGGTTACAGGGGGGGGGGGGGGCGTCACGGAAATGTTTCACGATTTGGGGTGGAAATCATTAAAATAACGACGTTATTCGTTGCAGTGAGTTCTATTTGCGAAATTTCAATCAGCGATTTTTACTTCTGAATGTGGCAATATTTTGCTAGCATCCACCTACATAGGGAGACATGACCATCCCAATAAAATAAGAGAAATCAGACCGAAAACGGAACGATTTAAGTGTTCTTTCTTCGCGCGCGCTATTAGAGAATGGAACGATAGAGTAAGGTTATGAAAGTGGTTAATGAACCCTCTGCCAGGAACTTAAATGTGATTTGCAGAGTATCAATGTAGATGTAGATAAATACTGGAAAGAAGGTGTCTCCTTTTTCACGAAATTTACAAGTGAACCAGTCATATCTGATCATTTCACTGACGAGTGGAGAGAAAAGCCGGTGATAAATGATTGACTGCAGTTTTAGGCAATCCTCTCTAGCACTAATTTGACGTCCTAATTCGATGAGGTAGGCACATAACGAAAAAAATCCATATTTGATACTGTATAACTTTACCAAATAAACGTCTACGTTTACATCTGCATGCATACTCCGCAGTCCACCGTAAGATGCGTGGCGAAGAGTACACTGTATCACTACTAGGCATTTCCTTTCCTATTCCTCTCCCAAATAAAACGAGGAAAAACAGAATGCCTAGATGCCTTCGTACGAGCCCTAATCTCTTATCTTGTCTTTGTGACCACTACCCGAAATGTAAGTAGACGGCAGGAAGATCGTACTACACTCAGCTTAAATTCCGGCCCTCTAAATTTCCTCAAGAGAAATTCACGTAAGGACCGTCGTCTTTCCTCCAGCGATCCCCAATTCAGTTCCCGAAGCATTTCCGTGACACTCGTGCATTGGTCGAACCTACCAGTAACAAACCTAGCTGCTGCCTCTGGACGGCTTCCATGTCTTCCTTTAAACTGATCTGCTGCGGGTCCCAAACACTTGAGCAGTACTCGCGACGTGGTCGTACAAGCGTTTTATACGCGGTCTCCTTTACAGGTGAAGTACGTCTTCCCAAAATTCTCCCAATAAACCGAAGTCGACTGTCCGCCTTACCCACAACTGTCCTTACATGTTCGTTCCATTTAAAATCGCTCTGCAATGTTACGCCTAGAAATTTGAACTACGCGACTGCATCAAGAAGCTTACTACTGGTGATGTATTCGAACATTATGGGATTGTTTTTCCTACTCATGCGCCTCACCTTACATTTTTCTACTTTGACAGCTAGCTGCCATTCTTCGCACCAACTAGAAATTTTGTCTAAGTCATCCTGTATCCAATTATAGTCAATTAAAGAAAATAACCTCCCATAGAGCATCATCAGCAAACAGCCGCAAATTACAAGTTACTCTGTCCATCAGATAATTTATATAGATAGAAAATAATAACGGTCCTATCACACTCCCCTGGGGCACGCTTGACGATACACTCGTCTCTGATGAACACTCGCCGTCGAGAACAACGTACTGCGTTCTACTACTTAGGAAGTCTTCCATCCAGTCACAAATCTGTGAACCTATTTCATAAGCTCGTATCTTCGTTAGCAGTCTGCAGGGTGGCACCGCGTCGAACGCCTTTTAGAAGGCGAGAAAAATACAATCCACCTGTTGCCGTTCATCCATGGCTCGCAAGATGTCATGTGAGAAAAGGGCAAGCTAAGTTTCACATGAACGATGTTTCCTAAACCTGTGCTGATTCGTAGAAAGAGGTTTTCCCGTCTCAAGGAAATTTACTACATTCGAATTCAGAATATGCTTCAAAATTCTACAGGAAACTGATGTCAACGATATTAGCCTGTAATTATGTGGGTCAGTTCTCTTCCCTTTCTTATTAACGGGAGTCACCTGCGCTTTTTTCCAATCACTAGGAACTTTGCGCTGAATTAAGTATTCGCGATAAATGCAAGCTAAGTAAAGGGGCCAAAGCCACAGAATACTCTTTGAAAAACCGAACTGGTATTCCATACGGACCAGCAGCCTTTTTCGTATTTAGCTTTCTCAGCTACTTCTCTACACCGGAAATACCTATTACTATGCCCTCCATTTCGGAATTAGTACGCTGATCAAATGATGGTACAGTCGGTGACAGAATTCGCGAGACCCCTCGCCTAATCGCTATACACAACCGCAAAGTTCTGCTGCTTGGTGGGAAGTATATACAGCTAGGCAACACGATCGTACATACTGTCGATTACGCATCTGACACGAAATCTGAGTGGAAAAATGTTATCTTCCAGTATCGCAGCCAGTTGTAACAACACGCGTGCTTTCTATGCGACGTGAAGGCGACTTCGAAAACTGCTTTTAGAAACTGCTTTGCGTATTAGCCATAGCGTTTTAAGCTGTTCGATGAACAAAGACAGCGATTAAAATTGAGATGCTGCAGTCCGTGAAAATTTTCGGACGTTACTGACACATTCAAATGGAAAAATTGCATGCATATCATAGAATTAATTCAATTACATTAATGGACTTTGTTATAAAGCTAAGTGTTACATCATGGTGCATCATGTTCCGAGTATCGCTAACGGTTTCCGCCCACCGCCTCGGTTGCGCTATAAAGACGACAACCGTTTGGCGCCGCAGATCACTGATGGTATTTCTGAGAGTGAAGGTATCGTGTCATTTCCACTGGTTCTCTTTCGGTTGATGTTGCAACTAAGATATAAGCACAAAATAAACAGACATAAGCCAGCTGTGTCACCACAAATTACAGTTCTCCTCAGATGTTTGGTACTTTTTCATACTCCTTGTCTTATTGAAATGCCTAATATTAAGCATTCGACAACATATTGGGCTATTATACCAGATACATTATGTCAAATGAATGTGCAGAGAAGCAAACAAATGATAAAGATAAGCTTATTTATCTCGCCAAATGGCCAACTACAGATCAACGAGCGACAGTTCGATTACTGACTCTTTCGCATTTTCTTCTATTTTGAAATATGGCTCATTATGTTTCTCACGTAACAATAACAAATACACATGATAATTGCCGCGGTGGAGTAGCCGAGCGATCTAAAGCGCCTCGCTGCGGAGCGCGCGGTTGCTCGCCGTGGAGGTTCGAGTCCTCCCTGGGGCATGGGTGTGTGTGTTTGTCCTTAGTTTAGTTTACCTAGCTTTAAGCAGTTTGTAAGCTACGGACTGATGACCACGCAGTTTGGTCCGATAGATTTACAGACATTTAAACATTTGAACACATGATAATTGAGTAACAATCTGTATCGCAATCATTGTGAGGAAATTATTATTCCGTAACCATGAAAATATATTGATAATACTATATGAAACATGTGCAACAGAGAATTGTGTTGCATCAAATGAATTTTTTTAAACTATCGTATCCAACACATAATTGTATTTTTATTCCGTTTCTTTCAATAACGACGCAAAAGCTACATTTTTCGTGCAAGCAACATTAGGAATATTAAATCGCTGTGACATTCAAATCCGTAGTCGTTTAATATAATCCTGTTTCAATCCAGACAGTAATACGACAACAAGAATTCCGAATACTGACGAGCTCGGTGTTCGCCACTTGGCTTCCGCAGAGGTTAAAGAGATCTTTTGGTGTGAGTTGGTCACTGGTGAGTATCGAAGACGATATGTTTCGAATACTAATCAAAAATATTATTAAATGAAAATAATATTTCAAAAATTGTAGCACGTACTTATATGCCGAAGTTATATTACATTTATTAGGGTGTTCATCGTCAACGAAAATCTCCACACTATGCAGACTTTACCAAAGTATTTTCAGCGAGAAATTTTATCCGAAATATGCTTCGGTGCAAAGCATACTTTATTCAAGTTTTTAAGTAAATAACTTTTCAGTGTTGATTTTTGTGCAAACCAAGTGTATGGATGGGAATTGTGGCACTGAACTGATGCTGTAGGATTGTAAGTGAGACACTTCTTGACATCAACGTTCGTGGCACACTGAAACGTTGAAGTCAATTTAAATTTCATAAATAAAAGGTTTACATTGCGAGGGGTAATATGAAATGAAAAAAATGTAAGGAGAACCGGTGAATCGAACCTTGACTTCCAACTTTGCACTCCAAGCACTTGTCCACTACGCTAGGCACACTCCTCAAAGACTAGAAGTTTATAAGCAGCTTACATAACACCTATTTGTCTGTGAGAAATTTTCGCCACCGTATTCGCTTTCCCTTTAGTCAACTCGGACGGGATATTTTGGGAATTTGAAAGGTTTGTCAACTTCCTTCTCGCAGGGTTTGAATAAAATCTTTGAAAACCATCCCGCAATCTACTCTGTCAGTCATAAACATTCTACAGTATAAACTGAAAGACGGAATCGTTGAGGAAATGTCTGCCTCCCGTCCCTAATCCTTGAGGGTTAAAATTCTAGGAGTATGAACATCCTCATCCATGATCCACGGACTGAGACGCGATATTTTTGTGAAATTCAGTGTCCTGTTACAGCGACAGTCGTAAAAATTGTGAGAATAAAGTTTATGAAAATAGTTTCTGTTAATATGAATGCTACGAATGCCTGATCTACGAAACAGCAACGAATCTAAAGCATTAATACGAACGTGTTTCTGACGGCATTTTGACTCCTGAGTGTTCTATAGTTCAAAGGCACATGCGGTAATTTGAGAGTAATTTGCGAAAAATTTGTAACAAAAAGTGAGGGAGACGTATGTCGACCACGCTACTAAACACCCACATGCAAGGTCTTGGTATTCTGGGATGTTCATTCTACTATTGATCGCTGTTTTATGTCCTCTGACTTTACTGAAAGCAGTACGGTTTTTTGAATAAATGAAGCTTGTCAAGTTACCAAAAAAAGGTGGTCTTATTATTGTCACCCTGATTTCTTTCATGAAGAGTTTCATATTAACAATATACTTAGCCGGCCGCGGTGGCCGAGGGATGTCGGGCGCCGTGGCTCAGCGCGCCTGGTCAGGGGGCTGAACGCCCGCTGTAATAAAAAAGCTGAGCCAAGAACACTTCGAACGTGAACGAACAAACATGATAAGCGTCTGCAAGGACAAGAACTACCCAATGAAAAATTAAAAAAAAAAAAAAAAAAAAAGGTGACTGAGGCGCTTCAGTCACGGTCTGCACGGCCACTACAGTCGGGGGTTCGAATCCCCCCTCGGGCATGGATATTTGTGCCTTCCTTAGTTGTAGGGAGTTCATAAGTAGTTTATAAGTTTAGGGATTGACGACCCCGTAGTTAAGTCCCTTAAGCTTAACGAACATTTTGAACAACATACTTAACGCAAGAATCATTTATGAAACGTCTGAGACCAACTGAATAACATTTGGTAAGATTTAGCTGTAGTAGATTGTCGTGTAAGGAAGTTTGTTTACACGCGCTAGCCGTGCTGTGAAGTGCCCCGTTTACTTCCGTTCAAACCTCTGGCCGGCCACAAGCACTGACTGGAGGACGAGACATTCGCTGCGATTGAGCAGAGGCATGCCTCGCCTCTTCTCGACTGCCCACTGATGTGTCTGAACCTGTCTTTTCTTAAATGGACTGTTTGCCTTATGAGGCGGGGTTATCCTGATACCGATCTCCTAATGGATTCCAATCCTAGGTGATATTATTGTGCACTGAATTAAAAATTTTATTATTGGATGGTTTCAGATAGCCCGCCTGTTAGTTGCCATATTTAGCGGCAATTCTTACATTATTAAACAATGTCTATAATAACTTCTTTATATTTGAACATTAACATGTCGTGACGCTGAAAAACAGGTTTGTATGATCTATTAAAATTTTATTCTGTTGAATGTGTAACACATTAACCTCGAAGCAACTACCAAATTATATCTTAATAATGACATGCCCGCGGAGGAATGGCCGAGCGCATTGAGGCGCTACGCTACGATGTGCGAGGCCGTTACCCCTCGGTGGTTCGAATCCCCCCCTTGGGCATGGATGTTTGTACCGTCTGCAGTATAAGGTTGTTCATAAGTAGTTTGTAAGTTTAGGGACTGATGACCGTGCAGTTAAATCCCATAAGCTTAACAAAAATTTAAACCTGTTTATTTTTTTTTTTTTTTTATTTTTTTTTAATGACATCGTAGTTGCGTATTGATTTGAACATTTAGTTTGTTTGTTAGTTTTGAGGATTTTTTCAAATGTTCAAATGTTTGAAAATCTATCGGACCAAACTGCTTGGTCATCAGACCGTAGCTTACAAAGTAGTTAAACCTAGGTAAACTCAAATGTTCACATGTTTGTAAAGCTTATGGGACTTAACTACGAGGTCATCAGTCCCTGAACTTACAAACTACTTACGAACTAGGCGGCAGAAATATCCATGCCCGAGGGGGCATTTGAACCCCCCCCCCCTTAGGTAAACTAACCTTAGGACAAACACACACACCCATGCCCCAGGGAGGACTCGAACCTCCATGGCGAGCAACCGCGCGCCCCGCAGCGAGACGCTTTAGACCGCTCGGCTACTCCACCGCGGCTGAGGATTTTTTTTTTTTTTAATGCCATTTCGATAGTCTTAGCTGCAAGCAATGAACTAACCTTCGCGAAATCTAATGGTGAAACAAAGTACGCTGTTGTATGAACAAAAAATACAAAAGTTTCAAACCGCTGTTATACTCTGTATCTGTTAGCTGGTTCAGAAGTGAGTTTTATACACAGCTTCAAGGCGAATTTGAAAGTAATGTATAAAATCCATTACTCCACGACCCAAGTTATTGGCGCTTACCTTGTATACTATCGATGTACCCGGAATATTACAACTATATACCGTACAAAGAGCTTTGCAACCTACTGGAAACCTCTGACCTGAATAAAAAAACATTTCGTTTATGGCTGCTTACCATCAACAATAGTTATGATAAATGTTTTCATTGTGTTTTATTTTCTATTTGGCCTTCATCGCCCTTCCAGACGAACCTGCTCCTTCCAAAAGGCTTTTTTATACGTGCTTCGTCTTCTGTACTACAATTGTTCACAATATGTTATTCATTCTCTCAATTAATGTTTAAAAGTAATACTGTTCTCCCTCATTGAAAAAAAGTACACAATATTAAAATGAAATCATAGATTAGAACTTTAACTATTATTAGTCTTTGTCAAGACAATCGCATTCGGAGATTGTCGTTGTAGCTATTACACTCTTGGTATGTGCTTGTCAAGTTTTGAACCCACATAAAGGCAACGTTTTCCAGTATGCATTTATTTCACCTAATAAATTGTGACTACTATATTGTTTGATATTTATAAATCCACACGATATGTGCTCTGAAACCAGCGTTTATTATCTGTCTGTGGAAAAACTTACGCTATGACTCACACGATCTGTTGCATTTTTCTCGTGGCAGTGTCAATCTGCTCAGAACATCTGACGCAAATAGACTGTCTATTTCGTTCATTCATTCAAAACTTCTCTTTGTTATCATATCAACTGGCTGAATGAAGAGTTAAAACTTTTTGATACTATATTCGCTACCAAAGTTGTTACTGAGCAGAAAAGTTACGTATATAAAAAATACGGATTGAAACTCGTGAAAATGAGAGAATAATTAAAAATAAAAGTGCTGCGGATGTCAGATCGATCGTAGGACCTCGTGTTATGCATCTGCGCATTTATGCCGGCGCCACCCACACATACTATAGCATAGCCGTTTATCGAATATCTGCAGGAACATTGGTCTGCTACCTATTCATAAGTGGCAGGAAACTACGCACGCTTTTGACGAAAAACCGTGGTTTTGTAGACTATTCTGCACAGTAACTGAAACCCACCGGTGTGTAATGCTGTCCTACCACAGAATAAACGGATGCGGCTTCTAAAACCAAGGAATTAGCTTTAGAATCTTTCATTCCTCTAATTGCTACGATGGAGAATCACCAAAAGTCGACTCTTAGGTTTGAGATTTTACAAATTATTCAATCTACTTGTTTTTGTTGTTTGCATTATAAAATTAATGCTTGCTTCTTTGAATAGATGACCGACTTCATTCTAAGATGATTGTTCAGACGTCTACTTCCTGCATGATGTATTACTATTCGAAACATATCGTCTTCGATACTCGCCAGTGACCAACTCACACCAAAAGATCTCTTTAACCTCTGCGGAAGCCAAGTGGCGAACACCGAGCTCGCCAGTATTCGGAATTCTTCTTGTCGTATTACTGTCTGGATTGACACAGGATTGTATTAAACGACTACGGATTTGAATGTCACAGCGATTTAATATTCCTAATGTTGCTTGCCTTTGCGTGGTCATCAGTCCGTAGCATACAAACTGCTTAAACCTAGGTAAACTAACCTAAGGACAAACTCACACACCCATGCCCCAGGGAGGACTCGAACCTCCACGGCGAGCAACCGCGCGCTCCGCAGCGAGGCGCTTTAGATCGCTCGGCTACTCCACCGCGGCAATTATCATGTGTATTTGTTATTGTTACGTGAGAAACATAATGAGCCATATTTCAAAATAGAAGAAAATGCGAAAGAGTCAGTAATCGAACTGTCGCTCGTTGATCTGTAGTTGGCCATTTGGCGAGATAAATAAGCTTATCTTTATCATTTGTTAGCTACTCTGCACATTCATTTGACATAATCGTATCTGGTATTATAATAGCCCAATATGTTGTCGAATGCTTAATATTAGGCATTTCAATAAGACAAGCAGTATGAAAAAGTACCAAACATCTGAGGAGAACTGTAATTTGTGGTGACACAGCTGGCTTATGTTTGTTAAATTTGTGCTGATATCTTAGTTGCAACATCAGCCGAAAGAGAACCAGTGGAAATGACACGATACCTTCACTCTCGGAAATACCATCAGTGATCTGCGGCGCCAAACGGTTGTCGTCTTTATAGCGCAACCGAGGCGGTGGGCGGAAACCGTCAGCGATACTCGGATCATGATGCACCATGATGTAACACTTAGCTTCATTCAAAGTCCATTAATGTAATTGAATTAATTCTATGATAT
Source organism: Locusta migratoria (assembly GCA_026315105.1). Classification (NCBI taxonomy): domain Eukaryota; kingdom Metazoa; phylum Arthropoda; class Insecta; order Orthoptera; family Acrididae; genus Locusta; species Locusta migratoria. Next base: position 372,554,598 of record CM048750.1, read on the forward strand.
GCATGCAATTTTTCCATTTGAATGTGTCAGTAACGTCCGAAAATATTCACGGACTGCGGCATCTCAATTCTAATCGCTGTCTTTGTTTTCGAAGTCGCCTTCACGTCGCATAGAAAGCACGCGTGTTGTTACAACTGGCTGCGATACTGGAAGATAACATTTTTCCTCTCAGATTTCGTGTCAGATGGGTAATCGACAGTATGTACGATCGTGTTGCCTAGCTGTATATACTTCCCACCAAGCCGCAGAACTTTGCGGTTGTGTATAGCGATTAGGCGAGGGGTCTCGTGAATTCTGTCACCGACTGTACATTTGTACGTTCGTCCTGCGTGAAAGATTTCTTAAATGTTAAGTGAAGAACTTCAGCTTTCCGTTTCCATTCTTCTATTACTGCCCCAGAATGATCAACGAGTGACTGGATAGTCGACTTTGACAAGCTTATCGATTTTACATTTAAATTTTTTCGGATTCTCGGAAAGATCTTTTGCTAAGGTATGGCTGTGGTAATTATTGTATGCTTCCACATCGATATTTTTATAGACGCACGAATCTGTACTAACTCTTGCCTGTCAACATTTACGTGTTCATTTTTGAACCGCGAGTGCAACAGTCTTTGCTTTCTCTGCAGCTTTCTAACATTATTATTATGCCACGGCGGATATTTTCCATCCTTATCGTCTTTACAGGCACATATTTCTCTAACCCTTTATGTACAATGCACTTTAAATTTAGTCCATAATTCCTCTACATCCATTGTACCGGAACTAAACGACGTCCATTCATTTTCTAAGTGCGATCCTAACAATTGCTTATCGGCTCTTCCTAACAAAAACACGCTCCAGCCTTCTTGATTGGCATATGAACGTTGGTCAACATCGACGCTATGACGATATCATGGTCACTAATTCCTGTCTCTACGCAGACATCGTTAATAAGGTCAGGCCTGTCCGTAGCTATGATGCGTAAAATATTTCCATTGCGCGTGGGCTGCCGGTTTAACTGCTCAAGTCAGTTTTCGGAGAATGTGTTCAAAAGTAGTTCGCAAGACTGCTTGTATGCACCGCTTGAAATGTAAGTAGAGAGATACCAATCGATGCTCTTCAGGTTGAAGTCTGCCCCGACGCCGCGCGGGAGTAGCCCAGCGGTCTGGAGCGCCACGCCACGGAGCGTGCGGCCTCCCACGTCGGAGCTTCGAATCGTCCCTCGGGCATGGATGTGTGTGTTGTCCTTAGGTTAGTTTAACTTAGTTTAAATAGTTTGTAAGACTAGGTAGGGACTCATGACCAACATGGTTTGGTCCCATAGAATTACAAACATTGAACATTTTTTTGTCCCCCGACTAATATTACATGGCCTGATATCTACGCACTACCTGATGAAGACTTTCTTTGAATGACTCTAAAACTGCTACATCAGCACTGGGAGGCCGGTAAAAGCACGCAACTATATTAACTTTACTTCTCTTAGACCTGTTGTAGGCTACGCGCCGCGCGGGAGTAGCCGAGCGGTCTGGAGCGCCACGTTGCGGATCGCGCGGCCTCCCGCGTTGGTGGTTCGAATCCTCCCTTGGGCATGGGTGTTTTGTTGTCCTTATGTTAAGTAGTTTGTAAGCTAGGGTCTAATAACCAATCTGTCGAGTCCCATAGATTTACAAACATTTGAACATTTTTGAACATATTGATAGTTTAATTTTTTCACCAACGCTACATCCAGCTGGAGCCTTATTTTTCTATAACCAAACGTGGATATGTGGACACTTTTCCAACTTTTGTTGCATAGAGGATTCTGGTAACGCTCTTGGTATCAGTGCTCTGCGGCATAAGAAGTTTTAGGAATTAATATCGATGCGCCGAGACCGGAGGGGGTTGTGCACTATCAAGATAAGACCCAGCACTCAAAGTAGTGGACCCCCAGACATCTGAAGCACCAACCGCCACTGGCCACAAAACACGTATTTAGTAACGGTGCTCTGACGAATATGGGGGGGGGGGGGGGGGGGGTGCCAAACTGTTCTTTGCTCAGACTACTTAAAGATCCAGCGCCCACTCTGGCCTTGGACCATGTGGCCATGCCCGCGCAACACGCGCAATTTCCGAAACGTGATATAACTCCACACACTTCGAAACCGCTTCATATCTCGAAATTATTACTGTGACGCATATTTCCCACCTAATCATTGCTAAAGAGTAAAGTCTTCTGACGTTCCAGGATTACTGCAAACCACACCATTTCCGAAAAGTGTTTATGGTGTCTGCGGAAAACTCCACGAATCGAAATAGTTATTTTCATGAATATTGTCTATCAAAACTGTCTAAATTGTCCATTTACATCGCTCGACAGTCGTGTGAAGCTCTGGTATGTGTCCAAACCATATCATTTCCGTAATGGGAAAGAAGAGTGTATGGCTCCTAAGGAAATTGTGTAAATATTCAAAATCGTTATTTTCACACATAGGCTATTTCCCACATATTGCGAAATAAGTTGTTTTTTCACTATAGTCTCAATCATGTTTGCTAGCGTAGGTACCGGTATTATAAAAATTGGTTTGCAGCTGGATGGGCTGTTAGGATCAAGTTCAAGTTCTTTACTGGAAGCAGAGGTGCTACAAGGGTGGGGGGAGGGGGGGTCTCATTACCCAAACTGCGTAAACGAGTACTTTTGGCCAGCCTGGTGGGAGGTGCTTTATAAAACAATTTTCAAAACGTGAAATAAAAGATATGGCAAAACCATTTTTATTAGGTAATAAACTAGAAATCCAGGCCCAAATCTTTCGGGTGTAGGGGTGGTGGGGTTGATCACAGTTTGGTGTGGGGGGTGAGTCATGTCCAAGACTACATTATAAAGATATCAGCAGAACAAATACTCACCCCCTTGCTAGATATATGCAGTTCTTCGTTGTCAAGTGGAATTTTTCCACAGCAAACATTGTTCCCCTGCACAAATAGGGTGAACGGCAGAGCAGATGGACAAATATAGGCCAGAGACACTCTTGTCAGGCTTTTCAAAAATTATTGAAACATTGATTCTTTCACAATTGACTGACTATTTTAATAAAAATAATATTGTGCCAGGATGACTTCAGGGCACAATGCAGTTTCCAAACAGACACTTTCAACCTCATAAATCGTATCATAAATGCAGTGGATAATCATAGTAATGTTTTAGGAATTTTTCTAGATTTAACAATAAAAGCTTTTGATTTAATAGATCATGACATTCTTCTTAGTAAGTTACAGAGCTATGGTGTAAGAGGCTTGGCAAGTGTGTGGCTAAAAACATATTTAGAAAATGGTTCTCAGATAACAGAGATCAAATATATGGAAAAAATAAACTCCAAGCTTACCACTTAATGTCATCAATAATAACTCATGGTGTACCACAAGGCTCAATTTTAGGTTCCTTTCTTAACTTAGTTTTCATTAATAACTTCCCTCTACATATTAAAAACTCTGAACCAGTCCTATTTGCTGATGACACCAATGTATTGATTGAAGATGACAATTAAAAGGCTTTAGTCTATCTAATAAAGTCACAAATGAAAATATGTCAGAATGGTTTATAAGGAATAAGCTACCGATAAATCCCGAAAAAACAGTTGCCATACACTTCCACACACAATAAAAATAGAAATCCGTTAAAACTAAATATGTTTATGGAAAACAAAAATGTTAACATTGCCACAGAAACAAAATTTCTTGGCATTTACATACAAGACAAGCTGAAGTGGAATTTTCACATCACCTTCTCAATTGCAAGTACTGAAAAAGTTAAAGGAGTGTATTTTGCTCATGTGCACTCCCATTTGAGATATGGCATCATATTCTTGGAAAATTCCCCTCATAATGAAATAACTTTCAAGAAGCAAAAAAAGATTGTGACAATAATGAAAAATGTGAACAGCAGAAAATCTTTAAATCACATTTTAAAGAACTTACAAACTTGAGGTGGTTATGTATGTGAGAAAGAGTGTGCTCCAAAAATAATATGTATTTATTCAAAATAAAACTGTACATGAACAGAATACAAGGTCAGGTAGAGGCATATACAAACACCATTGCCATACCACCCTGTGCAAGAAAGGAGTATATTACTCAGCAGTACAACTGTTGTATAAGCTGTCCAGTCACTTAAAAGATATAAACAAAGTACACATTTTGTTTTAATCTGTAACCTCATATCTTTTGGCAAACAGATTTTACTCAGTATCACAGTATCTTGAAAACTAAGTCTTGTAAATATTCAGAACATCTCCTGAATAATTATATTAAAAAATGTGAAAATGAAAGTGTAAGGATGACAGATCTTATTTAGTGTATTGCATTGTATGTTAAGCATGTAACAATGAGTCTAAAAGTGTCCAATTGCATCAAGTTTATTGTATTGTGTATATATTGTATTGTATGTTAACCATGTAAGAAGTATAGTGTTAAAGTACCAAATTGTATCAGGTTTATAGTACTATATAGTATGGTATTGCTTGTCAAGCATGAAATGAAGATCAAATTTGTAAAACATGGCCAACACCCATGGCATAATATAGGTACCCTCAAAACTTTAAAGACATAAATAAATGATTTACAAACATAATCAGTACATACTGCAGGGACACTGGTAACAATTTTGAAAAACAATAAAGTAATTACAATTTATGCCTCCTATGATTTATAGAAATAATTCATCACATATTACACAGTGATTTGTACAAATTCAAATGTTAGTATAGCTTATGGGACTTAACTACGGGGTCATAAGTCCCTACAGTGATTTAAGGAATGGTGTTTTTAAGATATTAGGTCAATAATATTATTACAGCCTTCTAACACCAAAACAGAGAGAGCAAGCGAGAGAGAGAGAGAGAGAGAGAGAGAGAGAGAGAGAGAAGGAATGCATGCATGTGTGCCAGAGGTTGACGAAGCAATCGATTACACCAGAGTGAAATTGTGAAGTACCTCTGATGATGATCTTTGATGATCTCCTGTACAGCCACATGGCTTCAGTACACCTTTGTACCTTGTACCGAGAGTATCTGAACACATTGTGTTAACACAATACATGTGGGATTTATTTGGGATAACCAACCATCCAGTTTTTCCCATACGTGTATAGTTAAGAGAGACGCTGAACATAAATACAAAGCTTGGTATGAATGTAAGGAATAATAATAACAATAATAACCACATCAACAAGTTAAGATATTATGTGGTAAATTGTAGGCAAAGTGCTATGACAATATCGTCAAACGGGGTGATTTCCGACAGTTTTGAGACTATTTTCACTATAACTTTCGTAACTTTTGTCAGATTTCATTGTTTTCTGTGGAAGTGGTGGGGTATATGTATAACCAATAAAATATCATAGAAACAGAATGTCCATGTGCAGCTACTTCTGCCTGAGGCAGACAAATAAAGTGTCCGAAATGACCCCACGGACTGGGGTGATTTCGGACACGTGTATTGTCAATCTCTGTCCGGTGTTTCGTTGTGTATGGGGTGATTTCGGACGCAAATTAACTTTTTTTATTCTACTTTCTTTGTGTTGGATTTTAGTGACTTTAACATATTTTAAGGATGTCCATCATTAAAATAAAGGATAAGGACTGTGATAAGGTATTTTATTTATTAAATGCGTCTCTATAAGTCAATTTGCCACACTTAATATTTCAATCTGCTTTCTTTAAAATATCTGGGTCATAATTACACCGATCTTGAAGACCTTTCTTATTTTTATAAGTTCTCGGCATTGTCTGAAATCACCCCACAAAGTACACAATTAAAAAAAAAAAAAAAAAAAAAAAAAAAAAAAAAAAAAAAAAAAAAAAAAAAAAAAAAACAACCTCCGTTACTTTGAAACTTTACACAAAACTCGCGAGAAACTGGTACAAATCTTATCACAGTGCTGCATCCTACTGATCTCGTTGACAATTGACACTACAATACTTTTCCGCCAGTCGCAACAAGAAAGTTTCCGCTCGATAACACAGCGAGGACTTTCGATAATGAGACTGCCCAACTGACTGTTGCATCGGTATACAATCGGCCCAAATGCGGGACGCGGGAAGTACAGTTTCGTGCATAAAATCAGCAGCATGCGGAGGTGCGAAGTAGCGCTAATTCGTTGCTATGCAGCGGGAAAGAGAAGATAAACAACATCGTCCGAAATCACCCCGGTGTTCTATATCACGTTTGACGGTATATGTTTTGTTCAAGGGCCAGAGGGTAATTTCACTACTTCATCATTACTTTTGGCATGCTTTGCCAAATCAGCAGTTGCTTCTGGTTACTCATGTATAAATTGACAACTCTGTACGTTCTACTACACAGTGTATGAGTAAATGCCACCAGTGCCATAAATTAGTAAGAATGGACTAACTTTTCCACAGAATCCACAGCTCACTCTAATTACTGTACTGCTTTCTCACTTACGATAGTTAAATGGTCAAAAAGAGATTAAATTTTTTAATGGTAGGCTACACCTATTATTACTTTATAGCCTGCAAACTGTAAGACACATACATAAACTTCTCTAGAGAGAGAGAGAGAGAGAGAGAGAGAGAGAGAGAGACAGCATTTGTATGCATTACTGCACCAGGATCTGTGTATTAGTGTTACTAAGTCTTTAAACTCCATAGATGAGCTGAGTGAGCGATCTTCCATCTTGACAAATTTTAGTGTGGAAGAATTACATGAATAAAAATATACAATATTCAGAAATATAGCTTTTGAAACCTGATATTCAAAGAACTTTAGATGAATTAAAATTTGTTACAGTCAGCTTTGCAGGTTTATAAATGATAACCATTATCAAAAGATAACTACTGTCTTATGAATTCATTTTGAAGATTTATAATGTATAACTTTCATTAAGAACTTACACTAAGTAATTTTTTATGATATTTACATACTTTATCATGTCACTTGATTATTAACATGGTATAAATTCCCTCCATGAATAAATGGGACCATTTTTCATGGTATGGTGAAAACATGTTTATTTTGTTCCTTTCTTAAACATAATTATTCTACTTACAGAGCACATTTAAGATACTCACTTTCTACAATCTTGGTAACTTTTTACCACCAGGCAAATAAAACTTATTAAAATTATTTTATAGTTATAAAAAAAATTATATAAGTAACAGCTATAACACAGTCAACTACACATGAGAACACGTACGGTAAATCTATATACAAAAGTTTTGATAAACTCTACAACAAAAACAACAAAATATACATATTATATAATAACACTAACTTCATTTGCTGATAAGTAATGAATAAATTATGGTTACATACCATCAGGCATAATTCAACTTGATCATAGGAACAGAACAATACAAAACAAAAATCTCAAGCACTCTTGAAGACAAATAAATACATAATCTCTGTTTATTCCATATCATTTGCTTACTCTGGATAAGATGTAAGTAAGAAGCCACTGCTATGCAGTAAATGAATATATTTATTTTACATCAGGTAAATCTGATGGAAAGCAGGCGTTAGAATAATCAATTAATTTTTCTTATGTTGTGCACCTTTCTCTAGACTTTGCACTTATTATTATTATTGTTCGAATTGTTATAATTTCACAGTAAAACAAACACCAGATAGTGTGTTCTGACCAATAATGCAATACAATCATTACATTTTACAGTAAAGTAATTTACATCTGTGATTTTTAAAGCATCTTGAAGATACATATAAAAGATGTTTTGGTATAATATCTGTTCTCAAAAAATTAAAACCGTTTCTTAAAATGAAATGGAGGTGTTTCATTATTTAACAATCTAGGCCCTACAGAAAAAGTAACACTCAACTACCAAAGCAGTTGTGAATGAATTGATAAATATATTAAACTATAACAAATCACAGCAATGGAAAAGTTTAAGTATATCGTAAGAATGATACATAAGAAGCATATATATACGAAACAAAACCCAGTAGAGAACAAATAAGGGAAACAGTTTTCCTTTGGTTGCTATGCTTTGAGATGCAAGTATTCCTTACACTGCCAAAATTAATGTGCAGAAGGAATAAATGACTAATACAGTATATCATACTCTTAACATTAAAAATCAATAAAATATATAGAAATGCTAGACAACAATCACATGTACATCAAATTTACTTCCCAGTACAACATTAAAATTAATCCACTTCAAGTTTTCGGAAGCTTCCTGCAACACCACTTAGTTCATCTTCCATATCAGTAATGTATGATGTTTTGTAATTTAGATCTATCTCCATGTCATCAAGAGATTTAAGAACATCTCTCTTCTTCCTGAGGACATTTTTGAAGTTTTCTGAAACAGAATTTAATCAGGCACACATTATGAAAACTACTTCTTTCACTTCCAGACACAATGCTGATAATAAAGGGACAATTAGTAGGATGCTGAGTATCCACCATGTAGAATTAGATCACCAATGAAAGCAAAGCATTCAGAGAAACAAAGAATTTAATAATAAAATTCAATCTGAAGATGAAAATGGAATAAACATAGGAGATGAATTTTTGGCACATTTGTAGATACATATTAAAGTTTTGTAGTAAAGAATGTCTTATCCTAACAATGCAATGGGACATCAGATGTTTGGGTATACATGAGATGGAAATATTCAAGTGTTTAAAGATACAGTATTGCACATATGTTTATTAACTGAAAGCAAGAAGAAATAGGTTACAAGACAGGTTGAATGATGAATACTGTTAAAATGAATAGATGAGCTTCTTGTTGGTGACAATGGTAACAGATGGAAAATTAAGCTGAATAATAGAAAGTTATGTAAATAATTTAGAAGCAATGAAAACCACTTGCTGAATAGCAGAAATGTTGAGTCCTTGATAAGTTCATACAACAGTGAAAGAGACCTTCATAGCATTTGGAATAACTCTGCTTCAACTACTGCACAGCTTTCTATATTGGCATGACAATCACCCAGCTGTCTTCGAGCACCATACTGTGGGCAAATTTGACCGCCCAGTAACACAACATGCAGCTGAGTGCAAGAATGCTCAGATTCAGTGGCTGCTTCACCTACTGCCACCTGGATGTAACATTCCTGCAAGTCACACTCTTTGCATTTATATGTACTTTTGTAGCAAACAGTGCAAGTAATTTATTCTTCAAAAGAGATAGATTGGCTGGCCATTACTTACCTTAGTGCTGTACTGCTGATAGTTACACAAAGAAGATGAGGACTGAGGAAGGTCATGAATTATCTTTCCCTTCTATTCCTTGTTTCTTCCCTTCTCTCCTCTCTGATGAAGTAACCCTGTTCTGAAACTAGTGTTATTTTTTTCTTCCTTTTTCTTCTTTGTGTGACTATCGGCAGTACAGTACTAAGGTAAGTACTGGTCAGCCAATCTATCTCTTTTGAAGAATAATTTATCATCTCTGTGGAGAATTTCGAATCAGTAATTGAATGCAAGTAATTTGTCTCACTTCTCCCTCCGATAAGCATGAAACTTTCATCATGTGTTAACCCATCCATTAAATGTTTTAGGGTGTGTTGATCTTCAGATCTTGCCCTCCATGACTATCATAGACATTAATAACTGCCAGAATGATGAATCATTATATCTCCCATTCAGTTTTCAAAATAAGCAAGATGTGTCACCATGTCATCACTTGAACTCCTTTAAAAATTGAAAAATTCTTAGTGAATGGAGTGTACTGATTGCTTTTATGTTTCATTCAGATGTAGCATGTAGCTTGCCCCACATATATCACACACATTCACACACAACCTACAATGCCACAACTTATGCTTCAAAACATCTAAGGATGATCTGGCTGCCTGCATGATAGCTTTGCCCCATGCATTAAATGCATCTATTTGTGGCTTTGTACCACCCACTAACAAAGGTGTATGTTTTTTACCATCACCAATAGATACTTCAGACATGTCATCTGGCTCATATGCAGAGTGTTCAAGGATGGAAAGGAGAGGATGGTGGCAGGGAATGGCTGCGAGATGATGTTAGTGTAGAGACTACATAGACACACTGAACACTATTAAGGTGTCGATGTGCCATCGGGGTGCTTCCTATCAACACCACCTTTTATGCACTGCACCAATGGACGCCCTTCCTATGGTATATCCTATAGTCCTGTAAACCCCTGGCCTCAACTGTCACTACTTCCTGTTCTCCACCACCTCTCTCCTTCTGTAATCACATTGCAGCCCCACATACATATCACACTGCAGTAACCTTCTCACCTGTCTCCTGCCTTTTTCTACTTCTCTCTTTTCCACCCACCCTCCCAGTAACTTTTGTACTGAAGGTGCAGCTGACAGTCTGCCCTGCATGCTGTGCCAGGCAGTAGGCAGTTTTAACATCTCTTCCTGAACTGCTGCTCCACTCAGGTGCAGTTGCATTCTGGACACAGAAACAGGAGACAGCAGTCATGCCCTAATGTGAGTTGTTCTTCTGTAAATGAGTGTGTGTTTTGCATTTGCATAAAAGCTCATTAGGACAAAAGATAAAGTGTTGAGCCACTTTTCATCTGGCTGTGCAGTGTATGTGGTGAGAAACATTCCACTGTTTCCATAATACTATTGCTAAAGATTAAAATAATTACTCACACAATTAAAAGTATTTCTGATATGATACATGTGGATCAGGGAGTCAGACAAGGGTGTAGTTCTTTTTATATATACCCTGTTCATTGACAACATAGTAATTAGATGGAAACAAGAAGTACACACTGAATTATCACTAATGCAGTATTTTCTGCCTTTCTGCAGATCAGTCATTGTATTTACTACAAAATGGGTAAAAGTTTAGATACCACACACACAAAATTTTATTTACAGCCTCACTGGTGCAGTGTGCTGATGTTGGCAACTATCTTTTGATGCTCTCTGAAAACTCACACATTCAAACACAGTTGAGAATTTGGGTTGGAAGGGAAGTGTGCCTGAATAGCCTATTTGGATCAGATGACCAATGGCTTGAACTAGAAAATCTGGGTTTGAATCTTGGTCCAGCACAAATTTTCAACTTTGACAATGAATTTATTTCAGTACCCTGAAATTGTCGAATTTTGAATTCATAAAATTACAGTCGTTAATGTCTACTGACTGAGGGATGAATACAGTAAGCAGATTCAAAAGGATGTAGGTTGCCGAACTTATTCTCAGATGAAGAGACTTGGACAGGACAAGATAGGGTGGAGAGCTGCATCAAACCAGTCAGCTACCACAACAACAACAATGACAACAACAATGTATACCAGTTGTGTCTGTTGATTTGATCATGTCCAAAAAGAACAAAAGCCATATCAATAATTGTAATGACACTTATGGCTGTGTTCCACAAGATGAGAAGAGACAGTGTGCTCTAGCAGCTTTATGCTGCAAGAAGTGAAACAAAAATTTACCTTCAGATTATCTGTTTTCCACAGAACATAGTCTCTGCTGCTCACAATATATATATATATATATATATATATATATATATATATATATTATGAGTTGATTGATAAAATTCTCATTGGAAAAAGATTAAAAATAAAATTTCTGTCACCTCTTACAACAGTTCATTGCTATTTTTCATTGAAGAAATCTAAAGTAACACTTCAGGAAAAGCACTTTATATGGTGCCATTGAAACCTAAATGATTCTGGAGGTATGTATGACAATACTTTTGTACTAAGGCCACATGGGACTGCTAAGTTGCCTTCATTTTTGGATCATCGAGATTGATTTCATCCAAACATCTTCCAAACATCTGTTTTACCATAGAAAGGATAAAGATGGGGACGTTCCATTTCTGGACATCATGGTTCATAGAAAAGAAGGAAGCTTCTTGGACCAAGGTGTGTTTCATAAATTTACCCACAGTCACCTGTATTTACAACTATGAGCCGTCATCCCCCATCTCAATGCAACAGAGTACTACAGACACTCATACATAGGGAAAGAGCGATCTCAGATGTAGATAGTTTATCAACAGAGCTTAGCCATCTTCACTCTGTGTTTGCCCAAAACAGCTACTCTGAGAAACAAATTCACATTGTATTTAATGAGCTTAGACCAAACTCTAAGAGTACTTAGAAGAAGTGGAGAACCTCACAGGGATGGTTTTTCTACCATACATATCCTTTTAGATTGGCAGGCTCTTCAAGAAACACTGCATAAAATGTGTCTTCTGCTCTCTAGTGAGCATCTAGAAATGCTGGGTTTTATTAAAGATAACCTTGGCATTAGGAGGCAAGGAATATATAAAAATCCCAATTTTAGTGTGAAAAATATTACAAAAAGCAGAGGAGCAGCACTGTACAAGACAGCGGCAATGAAAATAAACGTAAAAAAAGACTGGGTCAACCAGAAAAACTGGCTGTAGATGAACACAGTTTTGACTTGGGACACTTCATTAAATATGAATAGACCAAGATTCTCTCTTCTGCTTCCACCTACTGGCACGCCATCATTAAAGAGGCTATCAAATTTGCATATTGACAAAGACTTACTTAACAGACTCAGGGTTCCAACTTAGTAAAGCTTTGGTAGTAATGAGGTATCATAAGCCATAAACAAATGATAACGAATTAACACAGATGGGAAGGCGAAGCCAAGAAGCATAAGCCATGCACTCATTTATGCCGTGGCTCATGCAAAGGGGGGAAGGCGAAGCCAAGAAGCATAAGCCATGCACTCATTTATGCCGTGGCTCATGCACCACCAGCGGCCGCTGTTGCTCGCAACATGCCTGTGCAGGCCACCAGCAGCCTGCTCCTTTGTGTTTACACCATCTTCATTCTGGTCTATGGTGACATCACAGCAGTGCCAGTGCCTGTGCCTTTGTAACACTTGTGCATATACAGGCTGCATCAGGAGGAAAGGTACCTGCTTTGAGGGGTGATGCTACTGGCAATTCTGAACAAACAACATCTAATAAACATTTAACCATTCAAACCTCTGAAAACAACTAGGAACAGGAAAAGTGGAAAAGTACAGGTGACAGTAAATTAAGATAGTATGGTTTGTTTAAGTGTGTAAGTTTCCTCAAACAAGATGTTAAAACAGTCCACTGTCAATTTCAGTGCATTTTGCTGCTCCTATAGACAGGTGACATGTTGTCAACTAGAGCTCAGTTTTGCAACACAACAGAACTCAGATAACCAATGCATTGAAATTGATGGTGGACTGTTTGAACACCTTCTGTAAGGAAATGTACACAAACAAACCATAATACAGCAATATATTAATTTACTGTCGCCTGGACTGTTCCTAATTGGTTTCATTTGTTTATCTGGAGAAAGTTTAGAGAAGGGCATAAGTTTATTGGAAGTTTTTTGTCCGGAATCAGCAGAAGTGTCACCCCTCAAAGCTTGTGCCTTTCCTCCTGACTCAGCCTGTATATTGGAGAGCATTGCAGGAACTGTGTCAGTACCACCTGAAGATGTCAAGCAACTGCTTCTCTGAAATATTTTATGGGTTTCACAATATGATTCAGCATACTTCCATGAACCAGTCAAGCAATATACTTGCTCTTCAAGAGACATGCAGTTAGGAAATGTTATGCTAGATTGGATTAAGTGCATATTTTACAGAACTGCCATCATAGGTCCAAGAAGAACTATAAATTGGTCAGTTTTAATATTTGTTAATCAGTCTCCTATTACTAGTACAGAGATACTTTCCTTTTTACTTGATTGTTGTTTCAGTTTGGATTATTTGTTTTTAAGAGTGCATTTACAAGTATAAAATATCTGACAGCTTTAAAAGCAGTGTACTGTCCTATGATGCAAGATCATCAGCTATGTAAACCTGCCCAAGATCATTTTGCAGACACTTATTTAAGGATCTTGGGGTCATCACAGTAGCTTCACAATATATATACCGGTATTCTCTTATGCAATTTGTTACTAGTAACCCAGTCCAATTCAAAAGTAATAGCAGTATGAACAGCTATAAACCTGCAAGAAAGTATGATCTACACTATTCAAGATTAAAGCGAACTTCGGCACAGAAAGGGGTGAATTATGTTGCCACAAAAGTCTTTGGCCACTTACCAGATAACATCAAATGTCTGAAACATGGCCAACCAGTATTTTGAAATAAATTGAAAGAACATCCGAATGACAACTTCTTCTACTCAGTAGATGAATTTTTACATAGAAATTGCTAATTTTAGAGGCAAAGTAAAATAAAAAATAAAACTAAAAAAAATTAAAAATATGTATGTCATGTAAGGTTATCTTTTACTAAACTGACACATTTTTCATCATTACAAAATCTCATACTCATGATCTATGGAGCAGTATTAATGTAATCTAATTTAATCTAATCTACAGTCTCTGGACAACAGCCCCAACCTAGTACACACTCCAGGGCAAGTCACACAGTGCAGAACTAGACACAAAAATAGGCATGTGTGTCAATGACAAATTAAGTAATGAGTCAAGAAAAAAGAGAGAATAAATAGAGAAATAAAGTAAAATGGTATAATTCACAATCCTGTTCAACAATAATTTTATATTATAATTTGTGTAGTATTAATAATAATGAGAGTAGGTAGCAATGTATTAACTAGGCCTATAGTCTAAGAATGTCAAGAGATGCTGAAGAAATTAAATGACAGAATAGGATAATAAATGTAGTAGAAAATTTTGTTATTTGGGCAGGAAATAACTTCTAATGGTGGAAGTAAAGAAGATATAAAATGCAGAATGGCTATGTGAAGAAATGCATTTCAGAAGTGAAATTTATTGACTTCAAAATTAATTTAAATGTTATGAAGTCCTTTCGGAAAGCATTTGTGTGGAGTGCAGCATTGTACAGCAATGAGACATGGATGAGAAGGAATTCAGGTACAAAAATTATAGAAGCATTTGAAATGTAAGCATATATGATACTACACCTGGAAACAATAAATATCACAGGATTTGCTTGTACAAGATAAGTATTAAGAATAAGAGTGATGGTAATTTAATGATTGATGATATTACAAAATACTGATTAGAAATATGATTTATTCAAACCAGTACATACCTATCATCTCAGCCATTGGAACAAAACCTCCATACTCCTTTGGCAATATTTTTGGGTTCACAGTTTCTTTCAGGTCATCAATACTTGGATGAAACTAGAAATTAATTAATAATTTTCAACATTAGATTTCAATTAAAATCTTAGAATTTTTTATTTAATGACTTTTCGAACTACTGCAATTATCAAATAAACCACAACATTATGAGATAATATGCCTGCACACATTCACCTTTTGTCTCTATTCTTGTATAACAGTAGAATATTCATGGAGGAGTGTTTGAATGGAGAAGTCAGTGGTATTTGTCTTATCTAAATGTAATTGTATGGCAAGAATGTTATGAAGTACTACTACTTAAAAATCATATGTTTTCATTATACAAAGAAACTTAGAAGCAGAAAATCTCTACAATGATGATATTCAATGAAGTTAAACAAGAGATGTATGGATTATTAATACATGAGGTAAACAATTGAAATTATATTTACATAGTAAAAAAACAATATGTGTTTTATCAAATAATAAAGCAATGTTCAGAGACGCATTTTATCTCAATATATATCAAAGAAACTGAACAGAAGGAGAGGCATTAAATTAAAATTATTGCCTTGGCCAGGATTCATACTTGGGACCTCCTGCTTACTTAGGTAGGTGCTATAAACACTAAGCCACGACAACCTAATGGATACAGATATTGTACGGGTTCAAATCCCAGCCATGGCACAGATTTAATTCAGTTCAATATCTTTGATATGTAGGTATTGTCAAGTATTGCATTGGCAGAATGAACTAAAAAGGTTTGACATCTTTCCGTCAGTGCTACATAGCAGTGACAACAATATTACAACAACCGAGATAGTGTCAATAACAAATTTGCTGCAGAAGGGGTTGGTATCAACTAGTGTTTAGTCTACCAAATGAATTAAACTAGAAGTTGGGCTCAGATAGTGTAGTGAACCAGTAGTGCAAGGTAACAACATTGCGATTTATCCAAAGCTATGGCTTGGAGAGTCATAGGAAGGTTGGAAGTGGGACAGACACAGAGAGAAGTGGCTGCAGTTATTTCAGTGTCCGAAAGTGTTATTTCCAAGATCTGGGTGCAATTTCGGAGTACAGGAACCCTTAAAAGAAGATAACACCAAGATCATCCATGAGCAACATAAGCAAGAGATGACCATTATCTGCAGTAAACATCCCATTGAGACATGAGGCTGAATGTAACTTAGCTACAATGCACCCTCCAGGCAGCCACAGGATGCACAATATCAACACAAACAGTCCAAAATCACCTTCAGGAATGTGGCCTCTCGGTACAATTCTGCTTATGTGCAGGAAACATCACCATACCATGGTAGTGGACAAATGGTGTGGGCAGGAGTCAGTATTGGTGGACATATGGACCTCAATGTTGTTCAGAATGGCACTTTGACTGCTCAGAGGTATAGAGACAAGCTCTTTCGACCTTTTGTCATGCCCTAAGCTGGTGCCATAGGAGATGGGTTCTGTCTGGTAGCACCAAAGAGCTGCGCTGGTGTACAACAAGCTTGAGGCTGAGGGAATTGAATGAACTGAGTGGCTAGCTTGTTCACCAGACTTAAACCCTATTCACCACTTGGTGCACACATTGCACCCAGACCGGCACCTCCCACAAAGGTTGCAGAGCTGGACATTGTACTCATAAAGAATGGCCAATTATCCCTCAAGAGCTGATTGATAATCACATACTATCCACACAAAGCACATGTGCGACTCTATTGCCTGTCTGAGGTGATTACACACCATATTATAGGACAATGAGAATTGTTTTTCACTATTATGGTAGCCTCATAGAGCCTTGCTCTACGTAAATGCCATGTAAACCTCAAGTAAAGAGTTGAGGCAGCAAAATATCAAACTGTATAACACACAAATTACAATTGTAACCAATATCTGAATGAAATATGTTACCATATGTAAATTGTGTGAGATATCTCATCTGATTTCTTGATTTGAGCAGTGTATATTGCAACAAAATATGTTTCTGGACACTGATTCATTATTTGAAATTATACAATACACATTTATTGTTGCAAAAATGACTATGGTCATGTCCAGTGAAGTGGAAACTACACACTTAACACCTACCAGCTCTTTTCTATGAGAAGCAATTGAATTTCATGAAGAACAAATAAAAACATTGTAGATGAGGTTTGTTATTTGGACAGGAAAATAACTTCTAAAAACCAAAGAAGATATAACATGCAAAATGGCTATGGTAAGATTGAATTTCTGAATGTGAGAAAATTGTTGACATCCTATATGAATTTCAGTCTTAGGAAATATTTTGTGGAAGTGTAGTACTGTACAGGAGTGAAATGTGGACAGTAAGCAGTTTAGAGAAAAAGATGATAGAAGCTTTTGAAATAAGGCGGCACAGACAAGTGCTGAAGGTTCGATGGGTAAATCATGTAACTAATATAGAGGTACTGAACAGAATTGGAGAGAAAAGAAATTTCTGGCATATATTGAATAAAATAAGGGAGCAATTAGGAGACACATTCTAAGACATCAAGGAATCATCAAGTTAGCTTTGCAGGATAGTGTGGGATAAAAACTGCAGAGGTGAACACAATAAACAGGTTGAAAAGGACATAGGTAGTCATTTTTATTTAGAGATGAAGATTCTTGCACAGAGTAGGGTAGTGTACATAGCTGCATCAAACAAGTCTTTGGACTAAAGGCCACAACTATAACAACAACAAAAACAACACTGGAAGTTTCAAGGGAATTTGAACAAAAATATTCTGTGCATGTAATAAAATGCACTTAGCCCTTTAATAATATTTTGGAAAAGGTTGCTACTCATCACAGAGGCAACTAATTGATTCACAGAAAGTGACACACAAAATATTAAAAGTATACTTGGCTTATGTCCATTATGACCTTCAGAAATAAAAGACTCTCTCTCTCTCTCTCTCTCTCTCTCTCTCTCTCTCTCTCTCTCTCTCTCTCTGATACAAACACACACACACACACACACACACACACACACACATGACTGCCCTTTCAAGCCACTATGGCCAAACTGCAAGACTGTCCAATGAGAGAGCAGGCAGTGGTGGGGTTGAGGAGGCAGCATGGAGAGGGAAGGGAACAGATCCAAGGCTCACAGGAATACACCAGTGCTGTCTGATGGGCAAGGAGGAAGGGAAGGGAAGAGATTGAAGTGCATGGCAGAATGGAAGATGTACACGAGGCTAGAGTGTGAAAAAGTAAGGTAAGGGGAGGGGAGGGTGGTGGGGGCAGGAAATAGCAAATTTTTAGGCCTGCAACATTGTGGGAGTGTGGGATATGTTGTAGGGAGAATCCCCACCTCCACAATTAAGAGAAACTGGTGTTTTGGGGAGGACTCATGTGGCACAGGATGTGTAGCAGTTGTTGAAGAGAGCCACATAATGCAGGGCTGCATACTCTGGGATGGTCCAACTGTCTTGTGGCCACAGTTTGATGTGTCAGATAGTTTGTTACTGTTCATACCTTTGTAGAAGGCTGCACAGTGGTTGAAGCTTAATCTGTATATCATACAGCCTGCACTCAGTGAAACTTCCCAGTTCTACACTTGGACAGTGCACTGATTAATATTACATTCACCTTGTGTGTGTCTGACCAGCAGCCATATTTTGTCAGGCAATGCTGCCACCATATGGTTGGGTTTATATTTATACTAAGGAGGTGGTCATAATGGTTTGTCTGTTCAGTGTATATCAGTGCATCACTTAGTGCACACTGTTCAGTGTGGGATCTGCCTCAGATGAGTGCTGTTTCCTGACATCAACCCAAAAACACTGTCAATTGGATTGCAGTGAAAATGGGATTGTCAAGGTTGTATACATGGAAAGGTGTCTCCAGGAGATATGCATCACATTTCTTTCTGCATTGGGTTGCTAGACATGGCCAGACATGCTGTGGTTCTGGCAAATGGCCACCTGGTATGTTCAGTGCCCAATGGGGCCACTTTTACAGTACAGAGGTTGTTCTATTGCTCTTCCATGAAACCTGTTTCATTAATGGCAGACACAACTGCAAATGCATGCTACATGGACATAATTGTAAGCCATCTGTGTTTCGTCCTAATCGATGTCTTGCCTGATGACAGTGACGCAGTGACATGTTTCCACATTGTGAGGCTTCCACTGTGCTACAGTGGTTTGAGGGATATGGTAGTGAGCTGCGTTTGGTGTTTCGGCTATCAAGTCTCCCCGGTAAGAAATCAATGACCTGCTTATGAAATACTGCTGGGTGTTATCTCTGTCCCTGCGTACCTCTGGCCCATAATTTATGTGTCCTGTGTGAAGCTGTGTGGTGCCACGGCCTCCAGAAGTGTACTCACAGGGTTTAAATGACAAGAAAAACATTTCTGAATTTTGCCCAGGTTTCCTGGTTAAAAATACACTTTTTCCCAGATGAAAATACATTTTTACTGGGAAGAAATGTACTTTTTCCCATGTAAAATATCCTTTTTCTATGCTAAATTATTCTCTATTTAGCTTGTAAGACTTCTCAATCCTATGAAAGGTAAATTTTTATACACTGGAGCAGAATGTCCGAGGGTCAAAATGCACTTATGGTATCAGTTAAAAGTTGCAAAAATTTAACTAATAATTAAAAAAGAAAAAATTCCAAGAGTTCTAAAAAATTTTCAAGTATCTCCTGGAGAATGTACACCCTGTACTCAGGATTCGTAGAATCCATTCCATGCAGCATCAGAGCCGAAACTAATCAGTTCTTATGTTTACAGGAAGACTTATAGATTTGATGATAATAATCACATTTAAATATGCTCTGTTCTGTCTTTGTTTTAAATTAGGCAAGAAGATAGGAAATATTGAAGGACTGTGGCTCACAGTAGAATATAGGTTCATTTTTCTTAACAAAACTTGTGAAACATGTGTTAATATACTGTACTTTCTATAATGACTGTTGTACATGTGAAACCATACATTATTCAGTAGGGAAGCCTTGGTGGAGCTAAAGAAGAAAAATTACCACATTTGACTTTCCTTTGACCTCCCAAAGGCATAAGATTCCACAGATAATTCTGGACATCAGAGGTGAACTATCTTGTGAAAAAATGATGATTTTGATGTTTTTATTGCATGTGGCTTGTATAACTCAATACCTTCTTAGGGGTAAACTAATTATGTATATGTTAAGGGTGGCTTCACAAATATGGTGCTGAGAGGTAAGATATTGTTAAGTGCACACAATACAACACACAGTACAAAATTGTAATGTATTGAAAACTCACATTCTGCAATTTTAGATGAGTATTAAAAACATTTTAGCACCAAATATAAATATGAGTGGCAACATACACATTGAAATATAATGTGTAATTTTCCTTGATATTTAGGTGGATAACAATGTACAATGAAGTAAACAAAGGAGACCACTCTTTTCCAAATGATTTACATTCTATCAAAACGTTCTTTACCATATTTAGAATGAAGTTGACACTCATAAAAACAAGTGAATAAACACATTGTAGCATTTTAAGACTTTAGATTGGTTATTGTGTAAATTAAAGAGGGGGCATTCCTGGATCCTTTGTTTTTTAGGTTTCTGAGGTAATACAATTGAGGTAAGTTCAGAAATTTTCCTTCCCTGTGTCTTTTGGAAACATTCTCAAAATTTAAGCACCTCAATACATCAATGAATTATCCTTCTCTGACAAAGACTCAAAACCAATACACTGTAGGCCTACTGGTTTGTTGTATTTGTGTATCACACAGACTTTCAACAGTGAGTTTTATTATTACATGTTAATGTCAATTTGACAATGAGTTTTATTACTACATGTAAATGATAATTACAAATCCTTTGAATCATGTAGAGGACTCTGTGAAATTTTCTTTTTTTATTGATTAATTAAATCATTTTTGCTGGTGTACATTACTACATCAGTCTATGTATTATGGAGGCACATATTCTTATTGACATTGGTAATCTGTCTGTAATCAAAAGAACTAACTACCAAGTATTTTGGTTATGTACTCATACAATCATACACACATTATTAGTATTACTATTATTATTATTATTATTATTATTATTATTATTATTATTACTGCTCTAAAAATGGCTGTGCAGGCAGCTACTGTACAGAAACTATAAAGCTGTGAATCTCACACACTGGTTTCATTGATTAAAATGGTAATATTTACTAGGTAAGTTAGTATTTCAACATCAGCTATGAGTGTCTTTAACATATATTTAAATATTACATGTAAAAGTAATGTCATATTAGAGTGACAATGCTCTTGTCATTTAAAATTATACCAAAAGAAACAAACGACTCTATATAATGCCAATAGTTTGCAGATCACTTCAAAGATGTACATAGAGCTGAAACAGATGAATAAAAAAGACACATGGAACTTAAGTTATTGGCCATTAGCCTTCATCAGAAAAAGGGCAATCACACAGACACACTTCAGAGACAAATTACTGCCATCTCCAACCACTGTGTGTGTGTGAGTGTGATATTTCTTTTATTTGTAGTTTTTAATATTCTGATGAAGACAGCCTTAGCTGCTAATGTGATCTGCTAAATATTATTGTCTTAATCAATCCAATCAGTGGGCTGAGATCAAATAATTGTAAATGATTGTTGTTTGTCACTTACCACAACACGGGACCTCAACTTTTCATTCATAAGTGCAGTGAAGAAGTCAAACACTTTGTTGGCATAATGTGGAACATGAAGGAAATGCATCTCTTTATGCCTCATTGGGGTTGAGTTCTGAAAAAAAAAAGCAGATATGTATAAGTGTATAACATTAACTGAAGATTACACAAAGTGCATTGCACTATTGGAACTAAAATAAAATAGTTAATTTATTGGATCACTTCATCACAGTAAGTTAATTTCAAATATGAAAAACATTAAAATATTAATGGTCAGAACGGTTACTTGTGTATTTATTTCAACCTTGTCTAATTATCAGACATAGATGACAAATATGAGAGAATTTATATTTTAAGTACTTAAATTTACAATGTAAAATGGGTATTTGTGCAGTATCTCAGTAGGGATCACCTCAAAATTAAATCAAAACATAAATTTATTCCAAACATAACATTACTACAGCAAAAAAGACTAAAATGATTCTGCCTTAGGTCCCATCTTCTTCTCTATGCTTCTCAAAGTCCCAAAATGCTTCTCTGACTCATATTTGCTGACATCTTCATGTTCCTCCTCCAAAAGTTGCACCTTTTGGAAAGTTGGCCTCCTCTGTCTCCAGTGGTTTAATCCATACTTCTGCTATACAAAGCCCTCTAACTATCAACAGTACCTGCATTTTTACATCAGTCATTTCATCTATTCCATAGCCTTGCTTACTGCTGAAAGTGTATCCACAGTGATGAGAATCCTCTAGCTAAATTTTCTAAAGGTTCCCTACCCTCCAAACCTAATCTGTAAATAAATTCCCTATACTATAAGCCTCACACATCTGAATCCTCCCAACATCCTCAAAACCAGCAAATCCAATACTGTCGTGGGATAGGGTAGTTTAACAACACCCTTAGCCTCGGCTTTGAACATGAATCACTGTGTTTGGAAGTCAAGGGCATTCTATCCTCAGTCTTTTTCATTATGCTCAAAGTGATATTCCAACATCCATTGGCACATCTTGGCCCTATCCTACATTACTCCTTCTCTCGACCCCTTGCCACATTGTGGTAGGCTACACTCAGGTGTAGCACCCACCCACTGGCACAGACACCAGGTTGAGCCTGGTTTATCCTGACCCATCACTTCTGAAACCAGCTACCACATATACCAGCTCTGCTGCAATTTCTGCACATCATTTTATGTGGACACCAGAACCCACCACAAAGCTGTTATAACAAGCACAGTTGACCAATTAGTGGTAGAAAACATAAACAAGTACTATGTTTTTGAAAGGATAGGTTGCTACTCAGGACAGAGATGACTCAATGATTCACAGAATAGCACACATAAAAGATTACAAGTATACTTAACATTTAGATATTACAGCAGTTCTTCATAAATAGAAACACATTCTCCCTCCCTGCCCCCTCTCTCTCCCTCTCTCTCTCTCTGTCTCTCTCTCTCTCTCTCTCTCTCTCACACACACATACACAAACACTCACACAAACTTGATGTCCCAGCCACTGTGGCCAGACAGTGGGGGCAATGCAAGAGCAACATAGGCAGCAAGGAGAGGGGAGGGGATGGATGCAAGGCAGGGGTGGGGGAATACACCAATGCTGTCTGATGAATGGCAGAAGGAAGGGGAGAGACTCGAGTGTATGGTGGAATGGAAGACGTATCTGAGGCTAGAGTGTGGGAAGGGGAGGGAAGGGAGGGCAGTGGGGGCAGGTACTAGCGAAGGTTTAGGCCTGTGGGATTGCAGGAGTATAGGATATATTGTAGGGAGGGTTCACACCTGCACAGTTCAGAAAAACTGTTTTTTGTGGGGAGGATTCATATGGCACAGGCTGTGAAGTAGTCACTGAAGTGAGCCACATCATGCAGGGCTGCATGCAACAGGATGGTCCAGCTGTCTTGTGGCCACAGTTTGACAATGGCCATTCATGCAGAGAGAAAGCTTACTACTGGTCATGCAATGTAGAAGGCTCCACAGTAGCTGCAGCCCAGTTTGTAGATCACATGACTGCTTTCACAGGTTGCCTTGCCTTTTATGGGTGTGAAATGCCTGTGATTATAGTGTTCCGAAACACGTAAGAAATAAAAATAAAATGTATGCAACCATGACATTTCAAGAACTTTATTACATGCCTGCTTATAGTCAGTTGCCTTAATTATGGATGAACTCTTCAACTAAGTGGAAATTGTGTCTATCACCAACCTGCTTAGCAACTTACTATTTTTACATGTAGGTAGTGACTAATATGTACAACAAGCTTGCTTGAGACTACTCCAATCACTCAAAATGTTAAAACAAAAAGAAAAATCCTCTCAACATTGCAGAATACAGTCTTACTTGTTGCAACAGATGTCAATTTGACAGGCTGGTAACAGTGCCTTATAGAAACTTGCAATACTATTTTGAAACTGCATGACAATTGATACTATCAGTTGACAACAACAGAGTACTCATAATAA
The DNA here is from genome assembly GCA_026315105.1 of Locusta migratoria. Classification (NCBI taxonomy): domain Eukaryota; kingdom Metazoa; phylum Arthropoda; class Insecta; order Orthoptera; family Acrididae; genus Locusta; species Locusta migratoria. The sequence continues at coordinate 372,578,728 of CM048750.1, forward strand.
CTGTCAAATAGAAAGTAATTGTAGACAGAATCATTAAGGTACAATAGTGCTGCAGTGTATGCGAAAAAACCACACACACAATTGCAGTTTGAAGGAGACGTGGTGGTCAATTCTGATACGATCTAGAAATGTGGGGCACAAAGCTTTTGTTATAGCCAGATCCAGCACCCATACATATGTCCATTAGAACATATGTCACTGTAACTATGTAGCAGTATACATGCAAAGTCTGAAGGACAAACCAGAGCTGATACCCAGGCAAACTGTGCAAATAAAATAATTCCTTTTTCAGAATGGTCATCTTGGTTAAAATTAATGCTCAAATAATGCCACCATTCTACAAACACCATTCAGGATTTATATGCAAGAGTCCTGTTTTTCTGCGAAGTTTTACAAGTATCATTCAATCTTGCTCAAAGCATTTGACAGTTTCCACAAAGGTAGATGAATGACCAAAATAAAAAAGAAATTTTTATGTCATAATAATTATCATGTGCTGAGATATGCTGCTGTAAAGTAGAGCTAAATTTAACATGTGCTGAGACATGGTTGCTCATCGAGCTGGCAAAAAATAAATAAATAAATAAAAATAAAAATAAATAAATAAATAAAATTGCAATGATTTTCCAACCCAGATCAATGGCAAAATGAAAAAGAGAATTTTCATTACTATCTTTGTAAAACCAATTACTGTTACAGAACAGTCAAAAGAGTTCACCTGTATTTCACCCTCTGATCACAGTTTCAAACAATAAAAGGTAGAAAACTGACTCAACAAAACCCTGTGTTCTGCACATGTGTGAATAAAAAATATCTGCTGCACATGTGCAGATCAACAACAGAGCAGAACAGGTCCTATTTCCCCTCAGCAGAACATACTTCTAAAATGATGGCACCCCCTAGGCCATCTACACCTCACTTGTAAACATTTGCATCAGGAGGGTTACCTGAGATAATTATTACTGTGCTTGGACTGAATTTGACATGAATGTTGCCTTTCATTTTGCCATCACAATACAATAAAAAGTAATTTCCATGTAGGAACATTACTTGTCTTTGAAGCCATATAATGTTTCTGTCATAACAATATAGGAAGTTTGTAAGGAGTACTTTGTTTATATGAGTAGATCCAAGCACTCCATCGAAATTTATTGACAACTAAGGAGTTTCTAAGGCATTTAAAAATTCTGAAAGTGCCCTGTGAGACTCATTGGATGTCAATACAATGGTGCACATAAAAGTTGACAGTATTTTATCACTTGATTATCATTTTATTGTTTATATATTATTTAATGTATACTTTTAATTAACCACAGTAAAATAATCATAAATGTGGCACTTAGTTAAGAAATTTTTAAGACCTTGTCATTACCAAACCCTGTCTACTACAACTATGGTAGAGAAAAATTTGGGAACCAGACTTATAATGGCAGTGAAGAAGCAATCACTCAGAAAATGAAAAGTGCATAAAACAGAACCATTTATGGACTAAATATTTCTCTTGTGTATGTATAAGTATGACAGACATGGTCTGGGTACTCTCTTGATGTTGATTTTTACTTGATGTTCTTTTAAAGAGTCCATCAGCAGCAGGCTGCTATAGGTCAAGTGATATGCTTGGTGAATGTGTCCTATTGGTGCTTTCTCACTAGTTATTATTCTGTAACATTAATTTATTTCTGCCTGGTATGATATGTTACAGTGTGTACTTGACAGCACACCATATCAGATGTGCTTCAAATGTTACATGATTCCACATATTAAGCCTCATGATTACTTACATCAATTCATCAAGTATAAAATACTACATCAGGTGCACATATTGAGCACCATGATAGTCTACTTACATCGATTCATCAAACATAAAATACTACATCAGGTGCATATGTTGCACTGAATGTGACATGGGAAGTTGTTTGTAAGGTCTTGCCACATACTGACTTGAAGCATCATCTGACTTGTAACATCTCATATCACATGATACATACAACATTATGTTATGATATGTGCCACACCATGTCATGATACATTGTGTTTTGATGTGACATATGAAATCATGTTGTTGCAACAAGTGACATAGTGTCATACTGTGCTCCATTATATATCATAATATAATGCAACATATTGCATCATGTTTAATGAATTACTGTATCACTTCATTTCACATAGTACCTAAATCATATTAAGTCATATAATGTCACTTGACAACATTTCATGGAATTTTATGCACTTTGTCATTAAAGTAACATGATAATATTGGCAGATAAATTAAGTTCTTATTTTTCTTTTTTACATCTTTCATTATAGGTAGGGAACATTCACCTTTTGATGTTCTACAGTAGGAGTGTTTTCCATTCTGATATAATATAATTAATCTGTGAGAACATATCTGTGTGTGAAGTGTACCTGTGTGATTGTACAAATGATAGTGTGTTCTTTTTATGATGAAGACTAATGGGCAACAGCAGAAGTTGCATGTGAGTGAGTGTCTGTTTATGTGCCTGTCATAAATCGATGCACATCCTTGTGCTGTGTTTCAAACTATCCTCATTATATTTATAATTAGAGTTTGGTCAGTTTTACATATCATCTACCTAATAGTCCCTCTCCCTCCTACTGAATATCTTTTGAACCAATGTATTTAGTATTTTTTACTTTCACCTCTGGCAGTGTTGCTGATGTGAAAAATGCGGAGTAGCACCTTAATCATACCACCTCCAAACCATGCCTAGTAAAGCACTGTGGTGTTCAAACCAATTTTCGGATTGTTGACTGCTTTACCTTTTTATCTACTGACAGTGAGCCACACATGTATAAAAAGGCTGGATAAATTACTCACAGCAGGCATTCCAAAGTTGTGTGTCCACCCAAACAAACAGGAGAGATATGGTTGTGATTGCCTCCTAACATTAGTTCATGTATACATCACATTTGGTTGAAACTGCTGCTGCAGTGCTCTCTCTCCTTCCCTCACACTCACTCACTCACACACACACACACACACACACACACACACACACACACACTTTTTTTATGAGTATTGATTTACTGCTGGCCTACCTGTATGCACCGCAACATACTGCGGATGTCTGTGAGTGACCATAAGCTGATGTGCCCCATGAGCAGACCAGACTCGTCATTCAGGTAGGTGTATCCTCGTATCTGATTTTCTGGTTCATCCATGAGTGCCTCAACCACCAGGCTGTGGCACCTGGCCATGTGACCTGAAGAATACTTGTATGGATCAAACCGACCTGAAAGTGAAAGGTGACACCACAATTAATACAGTCTACTGTATAAGTAAACAAGACAGCTTCAAAATTTATTTCATAAAGTAATTCACTATCCTGGGTGTAAGTGTATTTAATCAAAGGAAATGATGTTTCTGTTTACTTTATTTTGTGGTTATCTCGAGAAAATAACACACATTTAATAAAGAAGTCATGTGGAAATCAGTAGCTGATAAACATAGAGATGTAACAGAATAATCATACCTGCACATGAGAGAATGACTTGCCGACCATGCTCGTCACGTTCTGGCAGAGGAACCAAGTACCTGGAACACATTCAGAGGTAATTAATAAAACTGTACTGTCACATTTATTGTGTTTGATCTCTGTCTCAGCAAATAGTAGTAGTAAAGTAATGAGCACTTGGACATAAGCAGGAGTCATTGTAAGGAAGTAAAGATTCTACATTTTTAAAAGTAAGTTTTCACTGTATGCAAGTGTAACATAAGAATAATATGTGTAATGCATTCACAATGATGATTGAGTCATTTCATTACAGTCTAACTACAACATCTTATAGAAGTGTTTCATCACCTCCCCAATCATATATGTTGGCCAGATAATAAAAATAATTATCAAACAAATAACTTTTTTGTGGGCAACCTCTGGTATTCCGTAGTAAAAAAATTTGTATTTAGAAAACCTACTTGATGCATGCTCCCCACAAAACAAAAATTATTTTACTTTCTGTTTCACATATTTAATAAATTTAATAACTGGGCAATTCAGCTGTCTCATGATCCCAATGTGGCAGCGTCTGTTCAAATAGGAGACCACATGGAGGCTAGGACAGGCACTCCAGTTTCTGATACTGTGGGAAATTGCTATAGGTGGGAGAGGGAGGCTGTAGAGGTCTTGCATCATTATCTTCCATGGAATATTAGCTGTGGGACAACAAGGGGTTGGTAGCAGGGAGTGTAATAGGGACGGGTAAAAATACTGCACATTTGGGGTGAGCAGCAGAATACCACTGTGGTATAGTTGGATGGGGGTTGTTGGAAAGGATAGTATTGAGGATATTTCTCATTTCAGTGCACAGCAGTATGTAGTCGAAGGTGTTCAATAGTGGCAAGGCCATAGTGAAGAGGAAGCTGGTACCTACAGTGATGTGTGGGGCACCAGATAGTCAGCTCAGAAGAATTATGTGGAGTAGGGTAGGGATTACATAGAGGGTGTTTGAAGTAGGTGGGTCAGTTACTAGCAATAGGCCACAAGTATTTGTTCACAAGGGCAGAGTTTCCTTCATTGGGTATTGAGTTTGCAGCTGCAATAGGGCAGCCTGGGTGGGTTGATATATGTGTTTTAGGACTGCACATAATATGGTGTCATGATTCAGGAGTTTTTAAGACACTCGTAATAATAGAGGGCAGATCCAAATCAATATAAAGACAACTGCAGAGCTGCTGACAGCTTCTTGCCACAGTTTGATGATGGTCATTCATTGTGATGAACAGTTGGTTTGTTGTCATGCCAATCACAATTCACACAACTTAAATTTTCAGCCTTGGCCTCCATCAGAAAAAGAAACACATACATTCACACTATCAGACAGATATCAATCATGTACACATGATCATCATGTCTGGTCACTCCAACACAACAAGCATCTCGATAGTGAGTGAGTGGGGTGTGGAGGGAGAAGAATGCCGAGCAGTGGTGGAGTTAGAACATTTCACATTGAATGACATATTGTAAAGGCTCTGATTGGTGGGAATGTGAGATGCATGTTTGAAAGCAGTAAAGGGAGTGGGTAAGGCAATGAGAAGATGAGGTGTAGAGCGGTGTGTACGTGTATGTGTGTGTGTGTGTGTGTGTGTGTGTGTGTGTGTGTGTGTGGGCGGGGGGGGGGGGGGGACATGAAATGTTAAAATGAAAATAAACTAAAGGGATAATGACTTATTAGAGAAAGAGAAATACATTAATTAATAAAATAAAATAGGTGGTTCATGGTAGGAAGAGAGGGATGGATTGGATGGAGATACAGGTTAGTGAGTGGTACAGGGGGCTGACTGTTAGGCATTTGTTGTGTGGATGGATAAGTTTATTTAGGTTGAGACCAGGATGATTGCAGGTCCATAGATTGTGTTGTAGGGACAACTCCCATCTACACAATTCAGAGGATCCAGATGGCCAGGGTTGTGAAGCAGCCACTGAAATCAGGTGTGTTGCTGTGCCACAGTGTGGTCCAGCTTGCTTCTTGCCACAGTTTGATGATGGTCATTCATTGTGATGAACAGTTGGTTTGTTGTCATGCCAATGTGAAAGGCCATGCAATCATTAAAGCAGAGTTAGTAAATACCAGTAGTCCAGCCTCTGATAGGGCAGAATAAGCCTGTGAAGGAACTGGAATATGAAATGTAAGTTGTATGGATTAGATAGGTCTTGCATCAGGGTCTTCAACATGGATATGATTCCTGTGGTGAGGGTCTTGGATCAGGAGGGGCAAAGGGATGGACTGGGATGTTGTGGAGGTTAGGTGGGTGATGGAACACCACATCAGGAGGGTATGATGAGAATAATCAAATCCCTGATAAGAATATGATTTAGTTTTTCCAGTTCAGAGTGGTAGTGACTGACAAGGGAGACTCCTTTCTGGCTGGTTATTGGGGTGGACGGAGGATTGGCGGTCTGTGAGGATATGGCAAGTGAAATCTGTTTGTGGACTGAGTCAGAAGGATGATGTGTTTCTGTGAAGGCCTTTGTGAGTCCTCCTGCATATAGGTAAGGGACTTCTCATTACTGCAAATTTGCTATTCAAGGGTGGCAACGCTGTATGGGAGGGTTTTTATGTGTAAATCTTACAGATTTTTTCAAGTTTCATAACCTATACCATGGACCCTTACTACTTCCCATCCATTCCACCATATCTTGTGGGCACTCTACCATCTGCAGTATGAGGATGGAGCAAAGCCTTCCACTGTTCACTTTGTTGGGTGCTATACAACCTGTGTTGATAAATAGCTTATTGGATGGCTGTGATTTGGAAATTTTGTGTGTAGAGGACTTGTGCTTATAGGCTATGACCATGGGAATGATGACCTTGTAGTTTAGTCCCCTATAAAACAACAACAACAGCTATGTCTGTCCCGTAACAGAAAATCACATCCGCCAACTCTTGTGTAGAAAAGTATGTTTCCATTCTGGGCAAAAAAATAAAAGGTCCTGTAAATAGACAATAAGAGCGTCACAATAACAGTAAATAAAGCAATTAAGTGATACATACCCTATTTTGCAATGAATGTACTGCACAATAACACACACTAAAAAGACTTAAAAATACAGTACAATAAGCCATTACACAACCACATGTATGCATCCTGATGGTCCAACTGAAATTTACAGTAGAGTACTACGATGCAGAGAGACATGTATGTGACAGAGGTGAACCCTTTTGATGGATCACATAGTCATACAGTACAGTATTTCTTTCCTAAATGTTTACCTTGTCTATCACACAGGCGGACATTCACACAAAACATCATGAGTCACTATAAACAAATGTGTATAACTCAGAAAGTTTGTGACTTTGTCTGAAGGCTGAAAATTTTTCTAGTATTTCTCCTCATTGTGCCTGCCTGTAATTGAATGCCTCTTCTATGCATTGAGTAGCAATCTGTCCTCTCTGTATTGTTGTTATAAAATCAAATGTAAATAAGCTGAATTGATACAAAGAACAAAGATAATTGTCAAGTCATCCATATCGGCACTAAAAGAAATCTATTAAACTTCATTTACACCATAAAACAGTCTCTGCATCTGCAATATAACAGAGCAAAAGGTCATGTGCAGCAGAAGATTAAGTAACAATATAGTAATATGACAGTTTACTACTCACTGCAAAGACGTGACGATGAGCTGCAACAGGCACATAAAAAAGACACATACATATAACACTTTCAGCTATTAGCCATGGCCTTCTTCAGAAATAGGAACATTCATGCACTAACACAGGAACACAACACAGTCACGCAACCGTCATCTCCGGCTGCCACACTTCAAAGTCACTGTTGTGTGACTGTGTTGTGTGCCTGTGTGATTGTGTGAATGTTTCTATTTCTGAAGAAGACTATGTCCAATAGCTGAAGGGTTGTATGTGTGTGTCTTTCTTATGTGCCTCTCACAGCTTGTCATTACATCTTTGTAGTGAGTTGTAAATTATCCTATTTCTATATTGTTAATTCCAACCTGTACTTACCATTACTGGAAGATTAAGTAAGACAAAGATGGATTGCATAGTAATATGTAAGTAAAATATGATAAAATAAAATATAAGATAGTAAACTCAGAAGGAAAGTAGTGGCATGCCATCTCATGTTATGAAGGCAGAAATATAACCAAAATTGATCTTTGTAAACAGCACCAGCTTTCCTGCTCTGTAGATGCCCAACATTAGCATTGTGCTCCCTTCATCCCAACCAGTCCTACCCTTCAGCTGTGTGTAATGCTTTCCTCCTCTCTTCTGCTGTTCAGCTTCTGACCTTTACAGCCTCATCTCTTTTTCATACCCCTTTTACTCTAACTCCTTTGCTTACTCTTCTTCTACAATTTACCCTGTCACTTCTTTACTAACCCATCTCCATCCTGTCTCTCTTCCTTCCCCTTGCCTGTTACTATCTTATTCATCATTCTCTCTCACACACACTGGTTCTTAGTGGTATTTACTTGAAAAGTATCTGTGTGTTCAAGAGATGTGGCCAACCTCCTCCAGCTTGAGCAGGAATCTGTAACTGTATTTAAAACAATTTGTCATGGGGTCATATTTGAAAATAAGAACCTTCTCTGCATGCATCATTAATTGCCCTGAGTGTTAGAAGAAAATGCCCATACCTAGCACTGCATGGGTAACACAACTGTAAGATAGTTTCTAGGTGAGAGATAAATTGCATCTTCACAGTGAGAAGAAGAACTTCTGCATGGAAATGTACTTGGGATTGTCACTCCAACCGAAGCATGTAAAATTGTTTGTTGTGTCTGTAGAGGCCAGTTCAATATTCAGGACACACCTAACCAATTTGAGAGTACACATTTCTTGCTAGCACCATCAGTAGGCACTGCTTCATAATACTTTGTAGGTACCATCAAAGAGTCATTAAAATTGGGCAGCAAGCAAAATTATTAAATATTGTGTCATTACATTTCATGATAATATAAAAGCCACACAGTGCCAATACAAAACACAGCACTCTGCCCTCTTACAATTGTAAGGTGTCAAATTACTATCAAGTCATGATATATTGCCTTACAATTACCACGTGTTGATTACCTCAAAGAACACCTCAACACATTGGCACTTCACTTGTGATCACCTGATGTGACAGAGTAGCTCCATTGTCAGCCTTCATCATTCATGGAAAGAACTGTTTGAGCAGTTAATTACATGAATCCCCCCCCCAAGGAGCTAAATTGCTGAGTTCTTTCATCAGTCCCTAAAACTACATGCTAATTAAACAAAATTAAGGCAAGGACAAAAGAACACTACACATGAGAGAGGGCTCAAGCCTTAGGTGTGAGTGGCCGCACAATCTATTACATGGTGTCTCAGACTGTATGGACATCCCCATGCGGTTGTTTGGTCAGTTTCCTGAGCATGTGGTTGATCGTGTGCAGGTTTTGTTAATCTGTTGGGGATCCCAACAGGTACCACTCCCCCCCCCCCCACACACACACCACTCCCAGTCGTTGTATTGGTTTTCATGACAAGCTGCTACTTCTGAATCAAGTAGCTTCTCAATTAGTCTCCCAAGGGCTGAATGCTTCCTGCTTGCTACCAGCACTTGGCAGTCCTGGATGCTGACCCAATGAAGTGCTAGCCAAGCCTGACAGTGCTTAACTTCAGTGATCTAGTGCGAACCAATGTATCCACTATGGCACAGCTTGCTGAAGCCCCAATATTATTCATCTCATTTTCTGTAGTAGTGGTTGCTCTATGACATGCCTGTGTTACATCTAAAATGGTTGTCGTACCATTTCTCATCTACAATACACTTAAATAGCAACAGTAATCAAGTTTAACATCCCAGTTTAACAACATCATGTGTCCACGTTTGGTCAGACACAGTAGATGGGTTGAGATCTAGAGGGAGTCCACGCAGTCACAGTGTGTAGGTGGGTATTTATCTATGTGCCACAAATTTTGAAAATGACACAGCTTCCATTAGCAAAGCTCCACACATCAAATTCCCACCACACTGGGTTTTACCAACACAGGAAAGCAGCCCACGGAACTCACCCACTATCGAGTATGTCGGAGAGTTCGGGGTCGTCGACGTCGAGCCCGCGGAACCAGTGCGGGTAGAGCTGCCGCACTGTCAGGTATCTCTCGAGCATGTCCTGCGCGAGAGGCACGCTGAACTTCTTGGTGCGCAGGAAGCGCAGCAGGAAGGGTGCGTCGGTGCGGCAGCGGCGGATGGCGGGGTGGGCGCGCAGCCAGGCGCGCATCTGGCGCAGGCCGTGCGCTCGCGTCGCGGCGTCCTCGCGCAGCTCGCGGGCCGCCTCCTCCTGCAGGGCCGCCGGCAGTGGGGCCACCTCCTCCTCGTTCTCCTCCTCCTCAGCCTTCACGCCCCAGTCTCCGTGGCCCATCTGCAACAGAGCGTTATGTCAGCCGAATCCGGCATTCCTTTACCTCTTGTGCAACAATCATCCATTTTGGTCTGTAAACAGCATGCAGGAGGAGAATGGTGTGGAACGATTTGGGGTGTAGATTAATGTAAGGCAACTCTTGGTGTATGCTTGTGTCAGGTTTTTTTTTTTTTTTTTTTTTTTTTTTTTTTTTTTTTTTTTTTTTTTTTTTTAAGTATGTGGTGTGGAGCGATAAGTGCTTGAATTGAAAACAGTCCATGTAGTCGCTTTGTCTGCAATGCTGTGTAAGCTGAGCAAAGCACCTGCCTAGTAAGCAGGAGGTACCGGGTTCGAATCCCAGCCACAGTACAAATTTTAATTCAATGCCTCTCCTTATATTTAATACCTTTGGTATAACGAGACATTGATTGTGTCAATTATTATCGCTGATATTTAGTTTTTTACCTGCCTGTTAAAATCATTGGAAGTTCACATATATAGGCTATAAACAAGATGGGGGACTGCACCAATAACTCTAGCACCAAAATGAGAGGTGTAAAAAATTGAAGACTTGCAGTGGAAGGAAGGAAGAGTATGGTCTGATATACTGTTGATAGCAAGGTCATTAGAGATGGAGCTCACATGCAAATTGTTTGGTTAATGATGGGAAAGAAATAGGCAGTGCTATTTCAAAAAAATACTGGCATTTACTTGAAGTTATTTAGGGAGAACCTAAATCTGGATGGCTGGAAGTGGATTTGAACCTTTGGCGTCCGAAAGATGAGTCCATTGTACATTGGGATGGAGGTTGGAGCTGAGGACATCAGCACCAGCAGAATCAGGGCACATCACACATTACACCACAGTACATCGTCCAAGCCAAACACAGACTGTCTTAGTATTTCGCTGTATGGAAAAAAATAAGCGGAAAGACAGCTATCCAAATGGGACTTCTAGGCAGGTGCAGGATGACCTGAACACTTGAGGTACCAGTGCGTCCTTTTATGGGTTTAGTTTTATTCATACAATATCCAGATGTGATCATGCCAGACAAACGATGGACTTCACGGATAGATTTCATTAAAAGGGCCGTAATTGGCATGAAATGATGTGGTTAGAGGACACATTCTTTCAAGCTACAAGCTATAGGGAGTAAGGAGTCAGAGCTCTTATACAACTATGGAATCAGCTTTGTCATACCACGCAAATGATCCTCAAAGCACAACTGAGAGGAGTCTGGATAGACATGTGTGAACGCCTGAAGGAAATAACTGCAGGGAGAATCCAATTCTGTAGAAAAATAGACCCCAACGAGATGCATTCAGCATTGGTTATAATTGTCACCCGCTACAACCACGCTACAGAGACGGACCTGACAGAGAATTAGTGTGACTTCTCCTGTCCCACTTTTTGGCTAACCGCTAGTGTAAAAACATTTGTCACACACACCCAACAGATGGGACGCAGCATCCCCAAGGTGGTGACGAGGTGGGGATTTGCCCGTCTGACGTCATCGCTACCCGTCGCGCCTTTCGCACCTGTCCTCACCGCCCTCGGCTTCCTCAGCGTCACGTCGCTACGATTCTTTATTTCATTAATATACTTATAAAGAAAATAACTTATTTGAAGTGTATACATGAAACTTAAACAAACAAATGTAAATAACAAACTGATGTAAATATTAAAATAAAACAACGACAACAAGAAGAAGAACAATAATAATAATACCCAAACTAGTATGTCTTTGTGTAGGTTGCATTTGCCCCACACAAAGCTAGAGGGGGCAAGTGTAACGATATACTTTATGCTTATCGCCTCCGGTTCCCTCTGATTCGCAATGCAACTAATTTAATTTCGTTCGTCAGTTTTTGCTCCCAAACAAGCGAGAAGATGGAACCGTGATAGTAGTTTTTTTTTACTCACTCTCTGGTCTGTATCCGATGTGACAACACGTCTTTCATACCTGTATCCACTCATGTAAGTAAGAATAATGCAAGCTGTTGCTGAAAATATATTATTTAAATTTAAAAGCATTCCCTCTTCTTGGTTTTCATTTAAATCAAACTCCTCCACGTCAAATATTTATTTTCTTAACGTTTTCAGTTTTCACCTCCTTCGCCTCCGTAATAGTTTAATGTTCAGACGCCATTACAATCGCTTCGCATTGTCAGCAAAATTTCAATCAATCATCCTTATACAATACTTTGCTTGATTTTAGAACCTACAGTCTTTTTTTATTTTTATTTTTATTTATTTATTTATTTATTTTTTTTTTTTTTTTAATTTCTCGAAGTCCGATCATTTTTTTAAATTATTTTTATCATTACCAGTAACTTCATGTTCTACCCACGGCCACACAACAATGAAAAGCGAAGTGAACAGTCTGAATATTAATCTCCTACGGAAAGTATCTCCAACGTTCATATATTAAATAAATAAAAGTTATCATTTCCAGCTTCTACTATACGAACGGCAGGATCCAGCTAGATGCTTTCCGTAAGTTTTATAACGTGCTGTTGCTTGTATGGTGCCCGACTTTAATATGCAACACGCGGTTTATTTGCTTTAATGTTCATTTTGTGCTGTACTTTAACTAACTTATTTCAAATTCCTTGTCCAAAAAATATAATCGCGGAATCTAATTTAACATTATGGCATCATACGAAGCAAGGGCAACGTTAGACCCGTACGACCGTTTCAGGAGTGCGTGAATGTCGGGAATCCGGTAAACCGTCAAATCTCTCTGACATCGCTGCAATCGAAAAAAGATCCTGCAAGAACGGGACCAACGACGACTGCAGAGAATCGACCAATGTGACAGAAATGCAGGGTCCTGTTCAAGCTGGAGTAGAGTCCGTAATGGTGTGGGGGCGTGGGCTATTGGAGTGAAACGATTATGAGAGGTGCCACGCACGTACGCATCCTAGCTGATTACCGACATCCATTTACGTCCGTTGCTCATCTCGACTGACTTGGGCAGTTCCAGCAGGACAACCTGACACCCCACACGTCCAGAATTGTTAGAGAGTAGCTCCAGGAACTCCACAGCATGAAATTATTGAGCATACCTGGGATGCCTTGCAATGTACTGCTCAGGAAAGATGTACACCCCCCTGGCACTGTTACGGATTTACGGACAGCCTTGCTGGATGCGTGGTGTCAGTTCCGTGTCCTCTCCTCTCCTCCAGCACTGCTCCAGACATCAGTCGAGTCCACGCCACTCCGTATTGCGGCAGTTCTGGGTACTTTCCGTATGCCTACACGATATCAGGTACGTGTACCAGTTTCTTTGGCACCTCAATGTAGTAATCATTCAAATAATCTCTATTACTTATAAGACACTTTTTTTTTTGTCTGTCTGTCTGTCGGTGTGTTCTCTTATAACTCAAAATCCAGACAACCAAATAACGTGAAATTTGGTACACGTACACAAAATTACACGGGAGAGGTTCTTAAACAGGTTTCGTTCCAATTTTTGGAAAACCAACCGGAAAGTTTGCGTTTTCAATGTGTCCGTGTAAATCTATATCTTCGCACTGATCTTGATGAAATTTTGCACAATTGACCTTTAAAACAAGAGGAAGGGCACTGTCTGCATAAAATTTCGTTCAGTGCATGGTGGAGGGTTTTTGTGTCCCAACCTTGTCGCCGCTTTTGTGTCTCGTTTCCGTCGTAGGTGTCGGTGGCCGAGTAGAAAGAGACCGACACAGGAATAAAGGATGCACGCTTGTGCAGGTACGAAGGTGAGCAGCCAGTGGGACAGCAGAAACTAGAAACACTAGAGTAAATTAGAACGAGATATATATTGCACCGAATTTATACAATACTTAACTTTTACATAGCTCAGTACTGCAGAATGCTGATACATAGTTGAGCTAGAGGCCTGCCTAGTGCCTATCCGACAGTCAAGTCTTCACTGGTGCCTATCTGATTCCGAAGTGTTAACTGGTTCCTATCTCAGTCCCAAGTGGACGATGCTGTTCAGTGGTGGCCACGAGCGGAGTTGCAGCAGAGGGCGTTCGTGGCTGACGTCGTAAGAACGCCGCGCCGTGCGTGCATGTCGGCGCGCGGCGTAAGTACGTGACGCGCACTTTATACTTGTGCGACACCACAAGGGTACTTATGGACTTCGCCAAAAAATTGCAATTGCTTTAACATAAATGTACCCTTTTATTACATGCAAACAAACAGTTTTGTAAGCTTCTACAGAAAACCTTATTTTAAACCCGGGCAAAGCCGGGTACTTGCAGCTAGTAAAAATATAAGACAGAAACATCATGTGCGAATATGAAAACGAAGAAGAAAACATGTAATCGGATAAAAGTTGAAATAGATGAACCAACGATGAAAATGGGGACCTTAAAACCGCAGTAAGGAAATATGGGCACGTTAGTCATGTTCAGCCCCTGCTCCAACATTGTGTAAACGTAAACTACTATTCCCACTACCACACATAAAAAATACTTTCAACAATCTTTATCTATAAAGCAGAGTGTCCGTATGTTTGTGTGTACGTATTGCACACAGATCAACAGTTTTATTGGACTCTTTTTCAAATTTTGTACACGTAAGCTACAATGTATGAGGATGGTCGGTGTAAGTGTAAGAATTACGTACAGAGCATAGTTCACGATTTATGGAGTCAAACAACGAGATGCGCGGAAAACTGCTGCATTAAACGACAATGCTGCGCATTTCCTCCTAAACCACTGGACCGATTCGAACCAAATTTGGTACACATATTCCTTACATTTGACAATGTTGACTGGAATACACTCTTTCAAATTCTGAAGTCAGCAGGGGTAAAATATAGCGAAAGGAGAGTTATTTGTAACTTGTACAAAAGCCAGACCGCAGTTATTAGACTCGAAGGGCATGCAAGGGTAGCATCAGTTGGGAAGGGAGTAAGACAGGGTTGTAGCCTTTCTCCGATGTTATTCAATTTGTACATCGAGCAGGCGGTGAAGGAAAGCAAGGAAGAATTTGGAATAGGGATTAAAGTTCAGGGGGAAGAAATAAAAACATTGCGTTTTGCTGATGACATTGTAATTCTGTCAGAGACAGTAAAGGACCTGGAACAGCAGTTGAATGGAATGGACAGTGTGTTGAAGAGAGCGTATAAAATGAACATTAACAAGAGCAAAACAAAAATAATGGAATGCGGTCTTAGAAAATCAGGCGATGCTGAAGGAATTAGATTAGGTAGCGAAACAATGAAGGTGGTAGATGAATTTTGTTACTTGGGTAGTAAAATAACATATGATGGTCGCAGTACAGAGGATATAAAATGCAGAATGGCAATGGGAAGAAAAGCATTTTTGAAAAAGAGAAATTTGCTAACATCGAATATTAATTTAAGGGTAAGGAAGTCTTTTTCTGAAGACATTTGTGTGGAGTGTTGCCTTGTACGGGAGTGAAACATGGACAATAAGCAGAGCGGACAGGAAGAGAATAGAGGCTTTTGAAATGTGGTGCTACAGAAGAATGATGAAGATCAGGTGGGTAGATCGCATAACCAATGAAGAATTACTGAACAGAATTGGCGAGAAAAGGAATTTTTGGCATACCCTGGCTAAAAGAAGGGATCGCTTGATAGGACACATTCTTAGACATCGGGGAATTTAGCTTTGGAGGGAAGTGTGTGGGGTAAAAATCGCAGAGGGAGACCAAGAGACGCGTATAGTAAGCAGATTCAACTGGATGTGGGTTGCCGTTCTTATGAGGAGATGAAAAGGCTTGCTCAGGATAGAGTAGGGTGGCGAGCTGCATCAAACCAGTCTCCGGACTGAAGACCATAACAACAACAACATTCCTTACATGAGACAGCAATTGCTGTAGTAGTACTAACCACATACGACACATGCTTCGGGAGTTATAACGTCATAAACGATAAGAGTTGTGCCGGCCGCGGTGGCCGAGAGGACTGAGGCGCGCCGGTCACGGTCTGCACAGCCACTACGGTCGGAGGTTCGAATCCCCCCTCGGGCATGGATGTTTGTGCCGTCTTTAGTAGTAGCTAGTTCGTAAGTAGTTTGTAAGTTTAGGGACTGATGACCCCGTAGTTAAGTCCCATTAGCTATACAAACATTTGGACATTTGAAGAATCTTCGGGGAGTGTAGTCATCGATATAGGTTGTACATTTTTCCCATGTAAAATAGAATGGCGACAGAGGAAGATTCCTTCTTTAAATCATTGCTCGGAGGACAAAATGGCAGATAGTGAAAGAAATGTCAGCGGGAGAAGAAAAGCACTTGAAATCGCTCAAGAGAAGGAAGATCGCTGGAACTGATGGGACACCAATTCGATTTTACATGGGGTATGCGAAGAAACGTGTCCCCCCCCCCACCTCCTTCTTCTAGCAGCAGTGTACCGAAGGTCTCTACAGGAGCGAGGGGTTGCTAAGAATAGGGAAAAAGCATAGATTATTCCTGTTTAGAAGGAAGGTCATCTATCAGATGCGCGAAACTATAGACTTATATCTCTGACATCGGGCAAGTTGCAGAATTTTGGAACACACTCTATGTACGAGTATTATGTCATTTCTGGAGACCGGAAATCTCCTCTTTAGGAAGCAACACGGTTTCTGAAAGCAATCACGTGAAACACAGGTGGCACTATGCACACTCGAGACGCAAAGGGCAGTAGATAAGGGATCGTAGGCAGACGCCGTGTTTCTTGACTTCCGCAAGGCGTTGCATGCGGCCGCACCGTCGCCTGGCGAACAAAGTGCAAGCGTGTGCAATATCAGACCAACTGCGTGACTGTGCTGAAGAGCTTCCAGCTGACGGAGAGGAGTCTTCAGACACCAAAGTGAGCTCAGGCGTGCCCCAGGGGAGTGTTAAAGGACCTTTGCTTTTGTGTCCCAGCCTCGTCGCCGCTTTTGTGTCTCGTTTCCGTTCAGGTGTCGGTGGCCGAGTGGAATGAGACCGACACAGGAATAAAGATAGCACGCTGTTGCAGGTACGGAGGGGAGCGGCCAGAAACTAGAAACACTAGATTAAATTAGAATGAGATATATATTGCACAGAATTTATACAATACTTAACTTTTAGATAGTTCAGTATGGCAGAATGCTGATACATAGTTGAGGTAGAGGTCTGCATAGTGCCTGTACGATAGCCAAGTCTTTACTGGTGCCTATCTGATTACGAAGTGTTAACTGGTTCCTATCTCAGTCCCAAGTGAACGATGTCGTTCAGTGGTGGCCACGAGCGGAGTTGCAGCAGAGGGCGCTCGTGGCTGTCGTCGTGAGAACGCCGCGCCGTGCGTGCATGGCGGCGCGCGGCGAAAGTAGGTGGCGCGCACTTTGTACTTGTGCGACACCACAATTGCTTTTCACAATATATTTTCATGACGCCGTAAGTAACATCTGCAGTTCAATGAGTTTTTTTTTTTTTTTTTTTTTTTTTTTTTTTTTTTTTTTTTTTTTTTTTTTTGCCGATGATGGCGTAGTTTATTCAGAAGTCGCGACACTGGAAGAAATTCAGGCGGATCTGCAGCGTATCGACGAATGATGCAGGAAATGGCAATTGACCCTCGGCATAAAGCAATGTAAAGTGCCGCGTTTACACAAGAAAAAAGAAAGATCCCTTATTGTACAATTATGCAATAGCAGGACAAACACTGGATTAGTTATTTCCATGAAATATCTGGGAGTACAAATAAGGGGCGATTTGAAATGGAACGGCTGTATAAAATCAGTCGTGGGTTAGGCAGACTGAGATTCAGCGGAAGAATCCTCGGGAAATGTCGTCCATCGACATTGGATGTACGTTTCAAAACTCTCATTCGGCCAGCACTTGAGTATTGCTCATCAGTGTGGAATCTCTTCAAAAATGTTCAGATGTTTGTAAATCTATCGGACCAAACTGCGTGGTCATCAGTCCGTAGCTTACAAACTACTTAAACCTAGGTAAACTAACCTAAGGACAACACAGACACCCATGCCCCAGGGAGGACTCGAACCTCCGACGGCGAGTAACGAGGCGCCTTAGACCGCTCGGGTGGAATCTGTGCCAGGTACGTTCAATAGAAGAGGTAGGGAAATCTGAAGGAGTGCGTTTTCGTAAAAACGCGATTTTCCAAATTTTATATACGGGGTGGTCCATTGATAGTGACCGGACCAAATATCTCACGAAATAAGCATCAAACGAAGAAACTGCAATGAACAAAACTTTTCTAGCTTGAAGGGGCAAAATAGATGGCGCTATTGTTGGCCCACTAAATCGCGCTGCAATAGGTCAAACGGATATCAATCAACAGCATTTTTTTAAAATAGGTACCCTCATTTTTATTACATATTCTTCTAGTATTCCATTCGCTAAAAATTTTTTAGTTGGAGACTTTTATAGGTTTTTAGAAGTTTCCAGACTATGCTAATTGCGCGAAGAAAATTATTTTTGTTTCATTAGACAAGGAATAATAAAAACCAACTCTGCCTTCCACACAGAATCTAATCTTCAATCAGACAGACACTCACTCGTGTAAACCGCACATAAGGACTTGGAAAATTATGTCTATCTGCTGATACATTTACCTTAGCTTAACACTATAGACTCACCAAGTGTCAGCCAAAATAATTACAAATACATGCATCCATTTTCAACATTTTTACTATGACTATCATTTGTCTCGTTGTTTACGAAATTGAATATGTTTAAGAATGTGGCATCTAGAAAACTGTATAATTCTTAGAGAATTAATATTAAAAAATATTACCTGCACCGGCCTAAAAAAGTTGACTTCAGTGGTGCTCAAACTCGCGCCCCTTGTGTTTGTAAACTGTCAGCCTATCCGCTCTGCCAACGAGCTATATGTCATGGAGTTGTCATACCTCAACCGCTCTACCCGCTCGCATAACGTTTTCCAAAACAACTGATACGTGATAAAGCTCTTCTGGGTATTGGACCGCATCGTCGTGAATATATCAATGTTTTACCGACGTTGCGGCCACTATTGCAAGCGGCCTTCTTCTGGGTGTTACGTTTACTGCTGGATGACGGGAAGCTGGAGTCTAAATTCAAATGTTCAAATGTTTGTAAAGCTTATGGGACTTAACTGCGGGATCATCAGCCCCTAAACTTACAAACTACTTATGAACTACCTTATACTAAAGACGTCACTAACATCCCTGCTGGAGAGGGGATTCGAACCCCCGAACGGTCTCGCGAATCGTAGCATTGCGCCTCAATGCGCTCGGCCGCTCCGCCGCAGCAATCTGGGGTCTTAAATATTAAATGTTTCCGGTTCTGAATGTTGGTTTCAGCTATTTTTTATTGGTGTTCGCTCTATGCTATTTGCTTTGTGTACGCGCGGCCGCTGTTGTCTCCGGGCTATGCGGGCCCCTGTGGACTGCACTGCGCGCGGTGTCGTCGTGAAGCGCTCTACTGCTGGCAACCAAGACGCCGGAAGTCTATACCCATCTTCTCTGTTCATATTTCCGGGTCGCGTAGATAGTTCTGTTGCTTGCCTGAGTTTGCTGTTGAAAGTGAAGGGTTGTTTTGCCAGTACAGTGGCTTCCTGAAAACCTATCTGTTTGTCGCACTCTTCAAAAATGTTCAAATGTTTGTGAAGGTTATGGGACTTAACTGCGGGGTCATCAGTCCCTAAAATTACGAACTACTTATGAACTAGCTTATACTAAAGACGATACTAACATCCATGCCCGAGGGAGGATTCGAACCTTCCGCGTGGGAGGCCGCGCGGTCTGCAACGTGGCGCTCCAGATCGCTCGGCTACTTCAAAATGTTTCAAATGTTTGTTGAGCTTATGGGACTTAACTACGGGGTCATCAGTCCCTAGGCTACTTCCTCGCGGCTCCGCACTCTTTCTGGTGTTCTGCTACTACCGACTTCGTATGCTGTCCCAGCCGAATGTACCTCTCGCGCTCGGCTATCCTTGGCCGGCCGCAGTGGCCGAGCGGTCTGCGGCGCTCCAGTCACAGTCTCCACGGCCGCTACGGTCGGGGGTTTGAATCCCCCGTCGGGTATGGATGTTTGTGTCTTTATTATAAGGTAGTTCACAAGTAGTTTGTAAGTTTAGGGACTGATGACCCCGCAGTTAAGTCCCATAAGCTATACAAACATTTGAACATTATGGCTATCCTTGTGTTAAATGGCCGCCCAGTTTCTCCTATGTACACCTGGCTGCACTCACAGCTGATTTCATAGACTCCGGATGTGTGCAACTTATCAGTTTTGTCTTACATTGAGCCTAGGACATCTCTTATTTTATTGTTGCTGCGACATATAGGTTTGATGCACTCTCAACATGTTGATGTAAACACCAATCCAGGACTTCCTTTTTCACCAATAGGAAGAAATTAAAGCAAATACCAGAGAGCTGAAACCACGAATCATAACTAGCAACATTTAAGATTTAACACCCCAGCTTTCCCTCATTCATCAGTAAATGTGACACCCAGAAGAAGGCCGCTTGCAATAGTGGCCGAAACGTCGGTGAAACATTTAAATCTATTAATGATGCGGTCCAATAGCCAGAAGAGTTTTATCAGCAATGACAACGGCTGTGGAAGCCTTCGTATACATTTAACTGATACGTGAGTTAAGGTGCTATGAATATCGACATATACAGTATCCTATTAATATCGGATGACTGAGCGTTTCTCTGGATTTTTTTTTCTGTTACGTAGTGGTATTGTTATTATAAACATTTTGCAACTCTAGTCAAAGCGTTTTCGAGGCTAAGATCTGTTCTGTGATCCGAAAAACATGAAATTAAACTTTTGATATAATATAAAATTTTGGGAAATCGCTTTTTTACGAAAAATACAACTATGTAAGTGAAATTCAAAAGAAAAAAACTAGTGTAACAAAATTTCGTCGAAATGTTTGGAAACGTTTCCAAGACAACTAATACATATGTATATAAGAATTGCTCGTTTAAAGATATAAGATATTGCTTCTATTTGACGATGTAAACACCAAACCGAAGCTCCGAAGACCAGTAGAGTTGGCAACAGTTGCATTTCGGAACTAGTACTTGCGGCAATTTTTGAGGTTTGATTCTATTTCCTGGAGGTGCTCCATGACCACACAATGATGAACACACCAGATGTATTTCTCAGCATTGGCCAGTAATGTTTTATTTTTAAAAAAAACACAGATAGATTTCAATCACCTAGTGACCATCTTCAGTGTCCTTCAAACAAGTATTATGAATGCCCTGAATGTCACTGCAACGGCAAACATATAATAGCAGTGTCAAAGTTTTCAAACTTTGACACTGCCGTTGCAGTGACATTCAGGGCATTCATAATGCTTGTTTGAAGGACACTGAAGATGGTCACTTGTACATGCTGCAATGCTCTGCTCTTGGACTGTAAATTATTCGGGCCGGGTAATCTTTTTCTCCCCCATTGTACATGTAGATATAGAGCCTCTGTATTGTAAATCTTTTACAGTTGTTTTTCTATCAGTTACAATATTTAGTGTGTGCCTTTCATTATTCGATTCATTGTACTACTTTCTCTTGATAAACACGCAGATGGACACAGGAACGTAACTTGCAAACTGAAATGTACGCCCAGCTATAATTGCGATGGTAGGCAGCAGGTCTCACGTATAGAAGCCGTGTTGTACGTCAGGTCGGACAGAGGCTGCAGCCACGGCGCGGCGCCCTGCCCCTCTGCTGCTGCGGCTTTCACTTTCCCCAGGGCGGCCGGAGAGCAGCAGCAGACCTGCCGGCCCTCCCGGCCGCTTTCGCCGCCCCCGCACAGGTTTGTCGCTCCTTGCCGCCTGGCGCCACAGTCGCTCTCTAGCCAGGGATTATCCGCTGCACGGGTCACTCCTCTCAGGACGAGGCGGCCGCGAGGGAAAGTGCTCTCCGGCACGAACAGGGTTTCCCGGGAACCTGCAACTTTTTCTCTCTGAAGTCCGAAGCCTGACCGAGTCCGTGTGCCTACGGCGCTCAAAAACAGTGTAGTATAAGAAACTTCCTGGCGGATTAAAATTGTATGCTGGAACCTGGAGGACGGACTGTGAGTCGTGCCGGGAAAGCTGAGTGATACACCGCTTTCCCGCGAAAGGCAAAGTTCCCAGGTTCGGGTCCTGGTTCCGACACAGGAAATTTCATATCAGCGGACACTCCCCTGCAGAGTGAAAGTTTCATTCTCGAAACACTGTAGTATTTTACACGAGTTGCACGTATTGGCAGAAGATGACACGGTGGTCAGTCTAGCACACTGGCGCAGCAGGATTTGGTTCTGGTGAAAGGGGGGGGGGGAGGAGGGATGTCATTTATTTAGAATAGAGCCTATTGAAATTATTAATCTATGACTTATTTTGACAGTCTGCGCCGCTGGTCTACCAAACTGGTTCCCAGACTGGGCAATTTTTACACAATTTTGGGGAAAATATTTTTTTGGGGAGCACTTTCGGGGAAACGGAAGCCTTGGGGGAAATTTTATCTGCTTAGGTTTGCTATTAATGCCATCTGACACTTCAAACTGCCGGCCGCGGTGGCCGAGGGGACTAAGGCGCTTCAGTCACGGTCTCCACGGCCACTACGGTCGGGGGTTCGAATCCCCCCTCGGGCATGGATGTTTGTGCCGTCCTTAGTTGTAGCTAGTTCGTAAGTAGTTTGTAAGTTTAGGGACTGATAACCCCGTAGTTAAGTCCCATAAGCTCTACAAACATTTGAACATTTGAACACTTCAAACAACATACAAGGTGCACCTGAAAACTTCGGAGAATGCTGTTATATTTTAGAAACCACGCTGGCGAGGATGAGGTGCCCACGCACACACATTGAGGGACATGTCAACAAGTGCCCTCTATCGAGCAAAGCACTGCAGGGAAGCGGTGAAAACTCGTGTCACTGTAACATGGAGCACAAAACGAAGCAATGGAGCAACAAGTTTGCATCAAGTTCTGTTTAGAATTAGGTAAATAGATGTTAACTCTTCCCCAATGTTGCAGTAGGGGCTCAGCATGACGAACGTGCCCATGTTTCCTTACTGCAGTTTTAAGGTCCCTATTTTCATCGTTAGTTCGTCAGTTTCAACTTGTATCTGATTACAAGTTTTCTTTCTCCCAGGGGGCTCACGGTTCTTTCGTGGGTAAGTGCGTACCGACAACTTTCTTCTTTCTCCCTGGACTCCATTTCCTTTCCCTTTCCCTCCTTTGCTATCCTCACTCCTTCTCCTCCATACCGGGAGACTGATGACCTTAGCAGCTTGCCCCCCCCCCCCCCTGTCCCAACCAACCAACCAATATATTTTCTTCCTAGTTTCCATATTGATGCCTAATACTGTTTCTGTCTAACATTTTTATTATTGAAGTGTCAAAAAACTGGTACACCTGCCTAATGTCGTGTAGGGATCTCGTAAGCACGCAGAACTGCCGCATCGCGACGTAAGGGGGGGGGGGCTCAACTGATGTCTGCACGGCCACTACGGTCGGGGGTTCGAATCCCCCCTTGAGCATGGATATTTGTGCTGTCCTTAGTCTTAGCTAGTTCGTAAGTAGTTTGTAAGCTTAGGGACTGATGACCCCGTAGTAAAGTCCCATAAGTTCTACAAACATTTGAATTTTTTTGACTGATGTCTGAAGTAGTGCTGGGGGAACTGACGCCACGCATCCGGATAGACCTGTCCATAAATCCGTAAGAGTACGAGGGGACGGAGAGCTCTTCTCTACATTCATGTTGCAGGGCATCCCAGATATGCTCAATAATGTTCATGCTGTGGAGTTCCTGGAGCCACTCTGAAGCAATTCTGGGCGTGTGGGGTGGTACGTTATCCTGCTGGAACTGCCCACATCAGTCGGGATGCTCAGATAATCAGCCAGGATGCGTACATAAATACATACCTCTCATAATCGTATTCAGATGTTCGAAGGTTTGTATATGTATGGGACTTTACTACTCTGGTCATCAGTCCCCAAGCTTTACCTAACGACAACACACACACACACACTGGTCCGGACTGTGTACCCACTAGATTTCTATGTGATTATAGTGATGCTATAGCTCTATACTGCCGGCCGCAGTGGCCGAGCGATCTGCGTCGCGCCAGTCACGGCCGCTACGGTCGGGGGTTCGAATCCTCCCTCAGGCATGAGTGTCTGCGTTGTCCTTAAAGTAAATTAGTTTAAGTTAGACAAGTAATTAGTGTGTAAGTCTAGCGACTTATAACCACGCAGTTTGGTCGCATAAGAGCTCACACACATTTGAACATTTTTAGCTCCTTACTGAACAGCCATATACAACCGCTCGCTCAACGAAGGATCTGTACCAAAAGTTCGGAAAGTTGCACAGGTCACACCAATATTCAAGAAAGGCGGTAGGAGTAACCCACTAAACTACAGGCCTATTTCATTGACGTCAATTTGCAGCACGGTTTTGGAACATATCCTGCATTCGAATAATATGAATCATGGCGAACAGAATGATCTCTTGCCACGAGGTCATCACGGATTCATAAAATATCGTTCATGTGAAACACAACAAGCTCTTTACTCACACGAAGCGATCTCAGATTGATTCAGTACTTCTTCATTTTGACACCGTATCTCAGAAACGCCTTTTAATCAAATTGCGTGGTTGTTGGTATATCGCCCCAAATTTGCGACTGGATATGGGGATTTCCTGTCAAAGAGGACACAGTTTGTACTAATCGATGGTAAGGAATCGACGGAAACAGAGGGGATATCCGGCGTTTTGATGGGTAGTGTTATTGGCCCACTGCTCTTCCTTATCTACATAAACGATTTGGGAGAAAATCTGAGCAGCTCTCTTAGGTTGTTTGGAGATGACGCCGTCATTTATCGTCTATTAAAGTCATCTGAAGGTCAAAAACCCAACTGCAGAACAATGTAAAGAATAGCTGGCCGTGGTGGCCGAGGGGACTGAGGCGCTTCAGTCACGGTCTGCACGGCCACTACGGTCGGGGGTTCGAATCCCCCCTCGGGCATGGATATTTGTGCCGTCCTTAGGATAAGCTAGTTGATAAGTAGTTTGTAAGTTTAGAGACTGATGACCCCGTAGTTAAGTCCCATAAGCTTAACAAACATTTGAACATTTTGTAAATAATAAGAAGTGTGAAGTCGTCCACATGAGTACGAAAAGAAATTCGTTAAACTTTGTTTATAAGATAAATTAGTCAAATTTGAAGGTTGTAAATTCCACTAAACACCTAGGAATTACTATTACTTCAGACTTAAACGGGAAAGAACACGTAGATAATGTCGTTGGAAAGGCGAACCAGAGACTGCGTTTTATTGGCAGAACCCTTAAAAGATGCAACAGAACTACAAAAGAAACTGCATACACTACGCTTGTCCGTCCATTTTTGGAGTATTGCTGCTCAGTGTGGGATTTTTATCAGGTGGTTTTGACGGAGGATATCGAAAGAAGGGCAGATCGTTTTGTATTGTCACGATACAGGGGAGACAGCGTTACGGAAATGATGGGAATAATTACAACAACGGCGTTTATCGCTGCGACGTGGTCAATATACGAAATTTCAATCACCAACATTCTCCTCAGAATGCGAAAATACATTGTTGACTGCCACATACATAGGTAGAAATGACCATCAGAATAAAAGACGAGAAATCAGATCTCGAACGGAGAGCTTCAGATGTTCTTTCTTCTCGCGCGTTATTCGAGAGTGAAATGGTAGATGATTAGTACAAAGGTGTGTGGTGTCGCACAGGTCTGAAGTGCGCGCCATCTACTTTCGCCGCGCGCCGCCATGCACGCACGGCGCGGCGGTCTTACGACGTCGGCCACGAGCGACCTCTGCTGTAACTCCGGCTCGTGGCCACCACTGAACTGCATCAGTCACTTGGAAATCAGATAGGCACCAGTAACACTTGGGATTAGGACAGGTACTAGGTCTCATCAGTAGGCAGGCCATTACCTAGTTCAACTATGTCTCAGCAGTGTACTTAGTTGGCAGTCATGAACTTTGTAAAAGTTAAGTATCATATTTCTACGTAATATACAACTTGTTCTAATCTAGCTTAGTACTTCTAGATTCTGCTGCCCCACTGGCTGGTCACCTCAGACTCTGTACCCGCACACGCGTGCATCCTATTTTCCTGTGTCGGTCTCTCTCACTACTCGGCCACCGACACCCAGGACAACCGGCGGAAACGAGACACAAAAGTGGCGACGAGGATGGGATACAATAGCGGCGACGAAGATGGGATACAAAACGGTAGTTCGATGAACCCTCTGCCAGGCACTTAAATGTGATTTGCAGAGTATCCGATGTAGATGTACAGTAGATGCCCGAGGGAATACTCGAACTTCCCGCTCCTCAGCAAGGCGCCTTAGAGCGCTCGGCCACTCCACCACAGCGCATAATCGTATCACTCCAATTACACACACCTCATAAGGACCCTACACCAGCCTGAACAGTCCCCTGCACTTCTGTCACTTTGAATGATTCTCTTCAGTCGTCCAAAAAACGCAATATTCAGACAATGCAAAGTTGATGGAGCTTCAGTGCAAAAGATACTTCACTCAAGTTTTTTTGATGAAGGTCTTTCCTCTGTCAATTTTGATACATAGCGGGCATACAGACTCGTCGGGGCACAACCAGGAGCACTGTACTGATGCTGAACGTGTTTCATCTGCATCTTATTTTGATGACAATCTCACTGTTGTTGCAGCAAATCAGGAGCATTAAAATAAGTAAGTATATTTAAAGTTTATAATTAAATCTTTAACATTGCCAGAAATAATTTAAAACGTAAAAAATTGGAAACAACGGGCACTGAACCCGAGCCGCGAAATTACAAATCAAGTTGTGATCTGAGTCCTTCCTGGCGTATAGGCTGCATTCACGGTTCTCGGATCTACTGCCGGATCATATCCTTGTTCAGCCCACGAGATTTTGGTGGACAACCGTACCTCCATCGTCACGTGATCCTAATGGAAGGGATAACACCTCTGATTCGAAAGCCTCTTGTCGACTCCTGTTCAGTAGCCTGGGAATTCTGACATTGGCCTCTGCACACATATTATCTTTAATGCGGTTTGTTGTTAATAATATTTGGCTAGTCCCAACAGTTTGAAACTTTCGCTCAGTTAATATCAGACAGAAATCGAATCTGGATTTCGATGACACCCCCTTGATCCTTGTGCAGAAAGGTGAGAAGTATTCTGCCGCAACCACTTTTTATAAGATGCCACGAGTATTCAGAAAGCTCAGCAGTGATCCACGCATTTCCAAGGCTTAACTGGACAGATTCCTTCGTGGCTGAAGGGTATATCACACGAAGCGTATTTGGTCGCTAGTCGCTGGCGTCTGTTGTCGCTCGGCGTATGGGCGAATAGCGAATGAATACGCTGACGTAATGACACGCAGCGACTTCAGACGCTAGCGTGTTCGTAAAAACAATTGAAACACGACGTAGCATATGATTCATTGTTTTTGAGGTTAGGTGATACCAAACAGTTCTGTTTCCCAAGGTGCGACATGGTCGCGAATTTATATCAGTGATCCATTTTGTAATTACTTTTAAAATCTTTATTTACGTCGAACATCACAAAATTTATCGTCATTTTGACGACCGGTTTCGGTCAGTGATGACCATTTTCAAGTCTACGGCAAATTGGAAACAGGACAAATTTAGTAATAGACTACGGTACCTTATAAAACATCAATAAGGCATTACAGTCATCAATATAAAAACGTGTTAAAATATTATACATCATACCTGTTGTTACATTCCTTAATGAAGATACACTTATGCTGTGATGATGCCTTATGGCTATATTACATGTATTGATGACTGTAACGCATTATTTGTTTTCTAAGGTAGTCAATACTTGATGTACCCTTCTGTTTCTGATTTGCTGTAGACTTGAAAATGGTCATCCTGACCGAAACCGGTCGTCAAAACGACGAGAAATTTTGTGATCATTGGATTAAATAAAGACATTAAAAGTTGTGTGTCCAAAATGTTCAAATGTTTGTTAAGCTTATGGGACTTAACTACGGGGACATCAGTCCCTAAACTTACAAACTACTTATGAACTACTTACGAACTAGGACGGCACAAATATCCATGCCCGAGGGGGGATTCGAACCCCCGACCGTAGTGGCCGTGCAGACCGTGACTGGAGCGCCTCAGTCCCCTCGGTCACCGCGGTCGGTGTTGTGTGTCCCGCCAAACAAAATATGAGGTGGAATTGTAATCAAATTTCTGAAAATTTATCGAAGTTTTCCAGCATTATGGGACATTAAAAATAACGATTATTTAAATTTTATTCTTGGCCATCCTCATGACGGTATTCTGTTTCCTTATTTTATCCTCTACTATTTACAGTAATCTATCAAAATTTTCTTATGTGAGCCTCATTATATTTCTGTAGGCAGAAGGACCTTCACACGATAATTCACCCAAAAGATTTGCAGAAGCACCATATTTATCCCTCCTCGCAATCCACCTTCTAATCTATTGTCTGTTATTCTTTTATACTTTTCCGTTTTGCTTTTGGTTCATTAATTGTTCTTTTAAAAGTGTTGCGAGAAACACAACGCCAGCATTTACAATTTCATTCGACATTTTGACTCGACTGGTGGCTACTTCAGACGCTCTCGTATGACACGGGGCGACCAAAAACGCCAGCGACCAGCGTCTAAAGTAGCCCACCTTTCAACTTTAGACGCTCGCGTTTCGGAGCAGCGACTTTGTTCGCTGTCCCTGTTTACACGGAGCGAATTTAGCAGCTGCGTCCAAATACGCCAGCGACTAGCGACCAAATTCGCTCCGTGTAATATACCCTTAACTCTTTCTGTTCTGTCGCTGAATTTCTGTGTTACGTTGTTGTTTCTTTTTGCCTAGGCCCGCTGTGTACATACGACTGCTAGACGTTTCAATTTATCAATAACTACTCTTCTACCGACATGATTAAGTTACGATAACGTCGAAGTTCATTTAATTCAAACTGTATCAATTACAACATAATTTTTATCACTTTATTTGAATTACATTCAAAATGCAGACAAAATTTCCGTCAGTTTTATAAGTGCACGGCATAGATTACTTTCGTCATTTTTCTGTGCGGGAGTAGTCGCGTGGTCTGGATCATCAAGCTACAAACTGGGCGTCCGTCCACGCCGGAGGTTCGAGTCCTCCCTCGGGCATGGGTGTGTGTGTGTGTGTGTCGTCCTTACTGTAAGTTCGCTTATACGTACTTTGTAAATGTAGGGATTAATGACCATAGCACTTTATTCTAATAGGTTTAAACTACTTATGAACTACTTACGAACTAGGACGGCACAAATATCCATGCCCGTCATTTTTCCTTAAATTATTACTCATTTCTGCATGATAAAAATAGTTCGGATATTCATCACAAGCCTACAAAATGTTAGAGACCAGTAATAACAATATACGTAATCGAATTAATCGTTTCTGGCTCATGAAACATGTAGTTTGCCAGCCGCGGTGGCCGAGGAGACTATGGCGCTCCAGTCACGGTCTGCAAGGCCACTACGGTCGGGGGTTCGAATCCCCCCTCGGGCATGGATATTTGTGCCGTCTTAGTTCGTAAGTATTTCATAAGTAGTTTGTAAGTTTAGGGACTGATGACCCCGTAGTTAAGTCCCATAGACTATACAAACATTTGAACATTTTGAAACATGTAGTTTACTGTTCTTTGCGGAAGAGCACAATATATCCTGCTCAAAAAGTGCCATTTTCCGATTATAATTTCTTAATAATATTTGATCCCCTGAATCATTTGTTGAGTAATTCCAATTAGAAAAGTATTTCTTATTATTTCAGATTTAATAGTGCAAATTAAAAGAAGAAAAAAAAGACAGTATTTAAGTATTTATCTGTCTGGAACTATTCAAACTAGCACAGTGTGGTTTCGAGCTATTTATTCCTTGAATTTATTGTAATGTGCCTGTTAAGAGGTTGGATGCAGTGTGTAAACAGAAATGGCGGTATGTCACATGCGTTTTGTAGAGGTACTTTGTCACTGTAGTGTTTTATAGGTTTTGAACTATAAACATAGTGGGTTGGTGCGTTATTACACACTATAATACCTCTTTTGAAAATTACTAAAAGAAAAGGCCTGTTTAAAGAAGCCACGCTTTCATGAAAATTAGCATTCATGTTAATCACAGAAACATTATAAGAACACGTTCACTACTGCTTTGTAAACCTGACATTTTCTTTATTGACAATGAAGATCACGTAAGTAGTTCAGATCGTGTTTTTAACAATTGAAAATCCGATTGAAATGTGTGATGGATGCCAACGCCGAAAATTTAAGTTGGGTGAAAACGTGACTGTCTAGTTTACGTGGCTGTAAGCGGCTCAGCGGATGTGTTTACGTTACGTTTCATTAGATCTGGGTATCCTACGACAAGTTTTAAAAGATGCTGACTCATGTAAGGTTTGCGGTTGGCAAATTATCGTGTGTGATAATACATATGCAAGGACTCGACTTGCTAACGAACTTGTTATTCAGTGTAAAGTCTGCAGGCGTCCTACGTCAATTTAGACTAGTGAAAAAGTTCACTGATGATTTGTCTGAGGAATGAGGTGAATAAAGTAAAGGATTGACTGCAGTTGAAGTACTGCGTGCGACGCTAAACTTGTCAAACCAAGCGATTAGAGAATAACATAGAGAGGCTATACGTCTACATCAGCGTGCAGGCAGTGAATGAAGCCCGGTAATCATTTGGTTGGGTGTAGAAACGAAGTTGGGCAGAAAAATGCGTAGTTCTTCAAATGGTGCTCGCCTTCATTACATTGTCATTTGAACCCATTAGGATAGGAAAAAATATTACCAAATTTTTCACGTAAACAGGTGAATACTGAAAGAATGCAACAGTGTTTTTAGCAAGTACAGTTCGTATTGAGTTTGTATAAAAATAATAATTGAAACTATTACTCTTATATGAAATAAAAATTGAAACATGAAAAACTTAGCCGCCTGCCACTTTTTTTGTTTTGTGGTCACGAAAATTTCACCAGCGAGAAAGTTGTAGATACTGAAATGAACTTTTCTTTTTATTTAAACAACTTTTTATAGCTCCCCTGGTTTTCTCGCGAATTTGGATTCAACAGAGCGGTGGTTCTTTTCAAATTCTGCTCGCTACTTTTAGCGAGCTCGCCCACCACAGCGAGCACAGATTATGTTGCCCACTCACCTTGTACTTTGTGACCAATACTGATAAAAATTTGTAATTTGGGATACAATTTTCGGTATCCAATAATTATGGCTTAACACTTTTTATTCATTTTATTACTAACAAGCTGAGCCGCTTCGGCTTTGCACGGGTAATCTTTCAACTACTTTTACTCGAGAACTGCAGAACTTCGGTATAATCCTATGTTCAACGTAGGCTATATTAATTTCCAGTACGAAAATGAGAAATAATATAAATACGAATAATAACGTAGAATGGTTTACAAGTTCCGCACTATCGTGACCTTTGTACCGTAAACTGTGAGATCTGCACCAAAGTACATTGTATAGCATTGGCTTCACAGCTGTGGCGTCAGGGCGCCTCTGTTTATTCTTATCTCCATGGATGGGACCATGAAACCAAAGTACAAGATGTATAAGTCTGAAATTAAAAAAAGAACTGGACTAGTGTGAGTGGGACAGCAACTCTACGGGTTTCGTACAACTTAATTCTTTAGACAGATAGCTCATCTGACTCAAGCATTATTTCTACTGTCGATATCAATATTAGGCAGATATCGCTTCTGGAAATTACAACACTTTCAAGAACGCTCTAACTGTAAGCTTTAAGTTCACAGTTTTTTGAATAATATGACAGAGTTACACACATTTTCAGAAAAACAGAACACCTAGAAAGAGTACAGAGAGGAAGTGAGTTCTGCAGAAATGATCAGCATTAGAACCACATAGGACTGCAGTTGATCGATGTCAGGGATTGTAACACCACCTACAGGTGAAATGTACAGTACCTGTGGCTCTTGTTGTCGCAGCAAACTGAAGGTAGTGGATCAGTCTTACTTGAGCAGACATACAGGATGCCTCAGAGCGTGTAGTATACACATGTTCACATGTTTGTAAATCTATCAGACCAAACTGCGTGGTCATCAGTCCGTAGCTTACAAACTACTTAAACTAAGGTAAACTAACCTAAGAACAACACACACACCCATGCCCCGGGGAGGACTCGAACCTCCGATGGCGAGCAACCGCGCGCTCCGCAGCGAGGCGCCCTAGACCGCTCGGCTACTCCATCGCGGCAGGGTGTAGTAACCGTACCGTCAAATGAGTGGGTTTGAAAAGAGGGAGCATTATTAGCATGAGAAATTGTGATCCATCAATCTGCGAAATTGCTGCTCGTGTTTGGGCAATGCAACGAGTGTTTGTGCAATGGATCAGGGAAGGCCGTAGAATACGACGAGGTGGGTCAGGTCACGACAGCCAGACCACCCCCGAGAAGATGGCACTGCAGGGCAGATCCGCGTCCTCCTCCGTTGTGGCGCAACATTGCAACACACCGTACTCTGTCGGCGGTTACAGCACGTCGACGCTTTTAACACCAGGGTTACGTGCGCGGTGTCCACTTCTGCACCCACCTTTGTTTGTTTGTAAATCTATCGGACCAAACTGCGTGGTCATCAGTCCGTAGCTTGCAAACTACTTAGGTAAACTAACCTAAGGACAACACGCACACCCATGCCCCAGGGAGGACTCGAACCACCGACGGCGAGCTTCCGCGCGCTCCGCAGCGAGGCGCCTTAGTCACCTTACACTAAGGTGCTAAAATATGCCAAACGGCAATGGTGTATGGACCTACGTCAATGGGGACAGGTATGCCATCGGATACTGTTTTCCAGTTTCTGTATTTAAAATTTGTGACAGCATACAGCACTGCTTTCGCACAACACATACAGCGCCTTATCGTGCGGGCTGCTGTTGCGTTCAGCCACATATCAATAGGTGAGTGTCCAGGACACTATCACCCGTCTGAACTACGTGAACGCCGTCCGACGACCGGTAGCCATATCCTTTCTGCACGGCATCCCAGACGCCATTTTTCAGCAAGACAATGCACGACCACACGCTACTGCACAAACACTTGCCTACCCGATGTCACAGAACGTTAGCCTTATGCCCTGGGCCGCCAGACCAATAGACGATTCTGTGGGACACGGAAAGTACGGTACAGTGCTGTGAACCAATGCCAAACACCACAGATGAACTCTGGAACGAGCTGAACGCAGCGTCCACGGCTGTGCCACACAGGACGCCATAAGCGCATTATACGCGCCCATGGCATCACCCATGGAACAGGTTGCTAGGGCCCATCGCGGACTCTGTGCCCAGTACTTTAAACTGTTTAGAATGCCAGACACTCCAGATTTTGCTATGTGCAATAAATTTAAACCGATTAGTCTACGGATTATTGAGAAAACGGGTGTCTTGACGGAAAGTCAGACAAACAGACAATGATTTGATGATACATTAGTACCGGTTATACCGACTGAAGTAAGAAACCCTAAAAAGAGAGCACTAGGCAACGTTGAAAATGTCACTTGATATTCCAGCAATACAGTAAGTGACATCTGTTTAAAGGAAAGGTACACAGTTTCATTCTTGAAAAGAGTAAAAGCTAAACAGGCCAGTATAAATAACGCTATTAATTTTTAAGAAACAGCGCCGAGACCGTTTTCAAACGTAAAGGTTCACCATCAGACAGCTCTTGAAGTTCAAATACATTCCTTATTGTTTATGTCTCAATTCTAGCACCTTGTGGCGAAAGATTCTTGGGGTTTAGCTGCCCTTCAGTACACAAAAAATGATTGAAATGACCTATATGAACGTAACCACCAGTATTAATAACAGATCTTCATAAGTGAGTTGTTATTGTTCACTTACATCCAAAATCGCGTGCCTTTATTTTTATTTATTTATTTTGTATCATAATTATTTTTATTTTATTTCTTTAGCTGTGTGGTTTCCTTCCGCTCATAATAACATATTGCGAAGCATCGAATACGAAAAAAAAAAAAAAAAAAAAAAAAAAAAAAAAAAAAATCATAAAATGTCCGACAGATGGCGCTGGACAGCAAAACGTCAGTGATTGCTACTGTGACGGGTGAGAGGTACTCCGATATGTTACAGAATCTCATCATCCCCAGCCTGGTTGATAAACACCTGCTGGAACTGACGATTTTTATCCAGGATGGCGCTCCACCCCATATTGCTAGACGCGCGCGTCGTTTGGTGATGATCGTGTGCTCAGCCGCCACTTTTGTCATGCTTGGCCTCCCAGGTCCCCAGACCTCAAGCCGTGCGATTATTGGCTTTGGGGTTACCTGAAGTCGCAAGTGTATCGTGATCGACCGACGTCTCTAGGGATGCTTAAAGATAACACCCGACGCCAATGCCTCACCATAACTCCGGACATGTTTTACACTGCTGTTCATAAGATTATTCCTCGACTATTATTGAGGAATGATGATGAACACATTGAGCATTTCCTGTAAAGAACATCATCTTTGCTTTGACTTAATTTGTTATGCTAATTATTGCTTTTCTGATCAGATGAAGCGCTAAAATGTCTGACATTTTTTGAACTTTTCTCTTTCAAAGGATGTGTGTCAATTTTTACCTCTCCATCTATATTATTCCGTCATTTATTAAGTTTTCAAATTTATACTGACTTTTTGATCACCCGGTACTTTGAGAGGAAGCTAACGACACAGCAAAAAAATAAATAAATAAATAAATAAATAAAATAAAATAAAATAAAATAAAATAAAATAAAAAAAATAAAAAATCTGCATTTCCGATATAACTAAAAATAACATCAACTCAATTGTGAATATCTTTTTACACTGAGTTACATCGTTATTAGGCCATGCGGGCTGAGGCCCCATGTCATGGGTTGCGCACCCGCTCCCGGCGGAGGTTCGAGTCCTCCCTCGGGAATGGGTGGTTGTGTGATATTCCTTAGAGTAAGCTAGTTTGAGTATTTTTTTAAGTCTACCGATCGATGGCCTCACAAGTTTGGTTCCTTAGATTTAGAAACATTTGAAATTCGTTAGCAGTGCTACTTATGTTCATGTAGGACATTTTAGTCATCTTTTCTGTATTGTTGGCCACCAACACTCGAAAAATATTTCGTTAGAAGGAGCTAGAATGCAAAAGTAAATATCAACATACGTATTTGGAGGCGAACAGCAGACTGATGATAAAGCTGTAGGTTCTAAAGCGGTAATGGCGCTTTTTCAAAAATAAATCTACATCTACATACATACCCCGCAATTCACCGTAAGGTGCGTGGCGGAGGGTACACTGTACCAATAGTAGGCATTTCCTTTCCTATTCCACTCCCAAATAGAACGAGGAAAAAAAGAATGCTTATATGCCTCCGTACGAGCCCTAATTTCTCTTATCTTGTCTTTGTGATCACCACGCGAAATGTAAGTAGGCGTCAGCAAGATCGTACTACACTCAGCTTCAAATTGCGGCCCTCTCAATTTCCTCAACAGAAATTCACGAAAAGAACTTAAGCCTTTCTTCCAGCGATACCCAAGTGAGTTGCCGGAGCATTTCCGTGACACTCGCGCATTGGCCGAACCTACCAGTAACAAACCTAGCTGCTCGCCTCTGAACTGCGTCTAAAAATTGTTCAAATGTTTGTAAATTTATCGGACCAAACTGCTTACAAACTACTTAAACCTAGGTGAACTAACCTAAGGACAACACACACACCCATGCCCCAGGGAAGACTCGAACCTCCACGGCGAGCAGCCGCGCGCTCCGCAGCGAGACGCTTTAGACCGCTCGGCTACTCCACTGCGGCGAACTGCCTCTATGTCTTCCTTTAAGCTGGCCGCGGTGGCCGAGGAGACAGGCGCTTCAGTCATGGTCTGCACGGCCACTACGGTCGGGGGTTCGAATCCCCCCTCGGGCATGGATATTTGTGCCGTCCTAGTTCGTAAGTAGTTCAAAAGTAGTTTGTAAGTTTAGGGACTGATGACCCTGTAGTTAAGTCCCATAAGCTTTACAAACATTTGAACATTGAATTTTTCTTCCTTTAAACTGATCTGCTGTGGGTCCCAAACACTTGAGCAATACTCAAGACGTGGTCGCACAAGCGTTCTATACGCGGTCTCCTTTACAGATGAAGTACATCTCCCCAAAATTCTTCCCATAAACCGAAGTCGGCTGTCCGCCTTACTCACAACTGTGCTTACAAGCTCGTTCCATTTCATATTTTCCAGCAATGTTACGCCTAGATATTTGAACGTCGCGACAGCATCAAGAAGCTCACTACTAATGCTGTATTCGAACATTATGGGATTGTATTTCCTACTCGTGCGCATCACCTTACATTTTTCTACATTGAGAGCTAACAAGTGAAGGTAAAGCAGTCAACAATCCGAGGATTGGTTTGAACACCACAGTGGTTTACTAGGCATGGTCCTGTTTGGAGGTGGTATGCCGTTGCCTTCCTCCGACCTTCGAACTGACTTATCCAGCCAGTTATTGGGGGACCTACAGTTTAACGTGGGTTCTGAACCACGGTGCTACTCGGTATTTTTCACATGAGCAACACTGCCAGAGATGAAAGAAGTGGAAAGTGCCAGATAAAAATCTTAGGACCTGGTGGGGATCGAACCCGCGACCTCTGGATTTGTAGTCCAGCACTCTACCACTGTGCAACCGAGGCGCACAGCTAAGAAGTAGGATCATTAATAGTGGTTGATAGCTGTTTACCTCTTTACAAGAATCAACCTATATGTTGTACACACTGAGGATCTCAAAGTGTCAGTTTTCAACAAAATAGCAGATATACAGGATTGGCGATGTTGCAGATTCCGGTCCACAGTTTGCAGACCAGTCTGCTGTAGCCGTGGACTCACCGTGCTCGGGCGCGCTGCCTTCCCTTGAGCGCTGCGCCTCGCCTCTCCTGGCCTCTGCCTGCTGTCGCCCGCGCTGGTCCTCGCCCGCGACTGCACGGCCGCCGCCGCTGCCGGCGAAAGTAAGCCCCGCCACGCACCGCACCACTCCACTCCACTTTCTCCGCTGCCCCCCCCCCCCTCCGCGGTCACACGACGCCACACTCACGCACATACACGCGACACCCCCCCCCCCCCCCCCCGCCACGGTATGGTGCCTTGCGTGACGGTGCCGGCGCAGTGCAGGCGCCGGGTGGTTTCACTGTTTTCGTACAGCGCGCGCGCCAGTGCACATCGCCCCCCTTTTTTTTCCTTTCATTGTGCTGCCGGCAGAGCGAAATCGCGTTCACAGCGGTTCCCAAACTGTATTTCGCGGAACCCCAGCGTTCCGCGAAAAAAAAAAAAAAAAAAACTCGCAGTGGATCCGCGAAAGAGGCCACAAATCGATTTTCAAATGTACGAGGGCGGTTTGATAAGTCTGGTAATAGTGCAATAAAAATTCGAGGATGAAACTTTTCACTCTGCAGCGCAGTGTGCGCTGATATGAAACTTCCTGGCAGATTAAAATTGTGTGCTGGAACCGGGACTCGAACCTGGGACCTTTGCCTTTCGCGGGCAAGCGTGATACCAGCGCTACTCCTCTCCAGACTGAAAAGTTTCATTCTGGAAACATCCCTTAGGCTGTCTCCACCATATCCATTCCTCCATGAGTGCTAGTCTTGCATGTTTCGCAGGAGAGCTTCTGTGAAGTTTGGAAAGTAGGAGGCATGATACTGGCGGCGTCGTGTAGGGATAGCTACTTACAACGATTTTGAAGACATTGATTCTAATAAACGACTGTATAAACGAACATTTTTTAAGCATTCCGCGACGTCTGATGAAATGTGCCAAGAAACGTTGAAAACAGAATGAAACTTTCACTCTGAAGCGGAGTGTGCGCTGATATGAAACTTCCTGGCAGATTAAAATTGTGTGCTGGAACCGGGACTCGAACCTGGGACCTTTGCCTTTCGCGGGCAAGCGTGATACCAGCGCTACTCCTCTCCAGACTGAAAAGTTTCATTCTGGAAACATCCCTTAGGCTGTCTCCACCATATCCATTCCTCCATGAGTGCTAGTCTTGCATGTTTCGCAGGAGAGCTTCTGTGAAGTTTGGAAAGTAGGAGGCATGATACTGGCGGCGTCGTGTAGGGATAGCTACTTACAACGATTTTGAAGACATTGATTCTAATAAACGACTGTATAAACGAACATTTTTTAAGCATTCCGCGACGTCTGATGAAATGTGCCAAGAAACGTTGAAAACAGAATGAAACTTTCACTCTGAAGCGGAGTGTGCGCTGATATGAAACTACCTGGCAGATTAAAATTGTGTGCTGGAACCGGGACTCGAACCTGGGACCTTTGCCTTTCGCGGGCAAGCGTGATACCAGCGCTACTCCTCTCCAGACTGAAAAGTTTCATTCTGGAAACATCCCTTAGGCTGTCTCCACCATATCCATTCCTCCATGAGTGCTAGTCTTGCATGTTTCGCAGGAGAGCTTCTGTGAAGTTTGGAAAGTAGGAGGCATGATACTGGCGGCGTCGTGTAGGGATAGCTACTTACAACGATTTTGAAGACATTGATTCTAATAAACGACTGTATAAACGAACATTTTTTAAGCATTCCGCGACGTCTGATGAAATGTGCCAAGAAACGTTGAAAACAGAATGAAACTTTCACTCTGAAGCGGAGTGTGCGCTGATATGAAACTACCTGGCAGATTAAAATTGTGTGCTGGAACCGGGACTTGAACCTGGGACCTTTGCCTTTCGCGGGCAAGCGTGATACCAGCGCTACTCCTCTCCAGACTGAAAAGTTTCATTCTGGAAACATCCCTTAGGCTGTCTCCACCATATCCATTCCTCCATGAGTGCTTGTCTTGCATGTTTCGCAGGAGAGCTTCTGTGAAGTTTGGAAAGTAGGAGGCATGATACTGGCGGCGTCGTGTAGGGATAGCTACTTACAACGATTTTGAAGACATTGATTCTAATAAACGACTGTATAAACGAACATTTTTTAAGCATTCCGCGACGTCTGATGAAATGTGCCAAGAAACGTTGAAAACAGAATGAAACTTTCACTCTGAAGCGGAGTGTGCGCTGATATGAAACTTCCTGGCAGATTAAAATTGTGTGCTGGAACCGGGACTCGAACCTGGGACCTTTGCCTTTCGCGGGCAAGCGTGATACCAGCGCTACTCCTCTCCAGACTGAAAAGTTTCATTCTGGAAACATCCCTTAGGCTGTCTCCACCATATCCATTCCTCCATGAGTGCTAGTCTTGCATGTTTCGCAGGAGAGCTTCTGTGAAGTTTGGAAAGTAGGAGGCATGATACTGGCGGCGTCGTGTAGGGATAGCTACTTACAACGATTTTGAAGACATTGATTCTAATAAACGACTGTATAAACGAACATTTTTTAAGCATTCCGCGACGTCTGATGAAATGTGCCAAGAAACGTTGAAAACAGAATGAAACTTTCACTCTGAAGCGGAGTGTGCGCTGATATGAAACTACCTGGCAGATTAAAATTGTGT
Source organism: Locusta migratoria (assembly GCA_026315105.1). Lineage (NCBI taxonomy): Eukaryota > Metazoa > Arthropoda > Insecta > Orthoptera > Acrididae > Locusta > Locusta migratoria. Next base: position 372,618,046 of record CM048750.1, read on the forward strand.
GCTGGAACCGGGACTCGAACCTGGGACCTTTGCCTTTCGCGGGCAAGCGTGATACCAGCGCTACTCCTCTCCAGACTGAAAAGTTTCATTCTGGAAACATCCCTTAGGCTGTCTCCACCATATCCATTCCTCCATGAGTGCTAGTCTTGCATGTTTCGCAGGAGAGCTTCTGTGAAGTTTGGAAAGTAGGAGGCATGATACTGGCGGCGTCGTGTAGGGATAGCTACTTACAACGATTTTGAAGACATTGATTCTAATAAACGACTGTATAAACGAACATTTTTTAAGCATTCCGCGACGTCTGATGAAATGTGCCAAGAAACGTTGAAAACAGAATGAAACTTTCACTCTGAAGCGGAGTGTGCGCTGATATGAAACTACCTGGCAGATTAAAATTGTGTGCTGGAACCGGGACTCGAACCTGGGACCTTTGCCTTTCGCGGGCAAGCGTGATACCAGCGCTACTCCTCTCCAGACTGAAAAGTTTCATTCTGGAAACATCCCTTAGGCTGTCTCCACCATATCCATTCCTCCATGAGTGCTAGTCTTGCATGTTTCGCAGGAGAGCTTCTGTGAAGTTTGGAAAGTAGGAGGCATGATACTGGCGGCGTCGTGTAGGGATAGCTACTTACAACGATTTTGAAGACATTGATTCTAATAAACGACTGTATAAACGAACATTTTTTAAGCATTCCGCGACGTCTGATGAAATGTGCCAAGAAACGTTGAAAACAGAATGAAACTTTCACTCTGAAGCGGAGTGTGCGCTGATATGAAACTACCTGGCAGATTAAAATTGTGTGCTGGAACCGGGACTCGAACCTGGGACCTTTGCCTTTCGCGGGCAAGCGTGATACCAGCGCTACTCCTCTCCAGACTGAAAAGTTTCATTCTGGAAACATCCCTTAGGCTGTCTCCACCATATCCATTCCTCCATGAGTGCTAGTCTTGCATGTTTCGCAGGAGAGCTTCTGTGAAGTTTGGAAAGTAGGAGGCATGATACTGGCGGCGTCGTGTAGGGATAGCTACTTACAACGATTTTGAAGACATTGATTCTAATAAACGACTGTATAAACGAACATTTTTTAAGCATTCCGCGACGTCTGATGAAATGTGCCAAGAAACGTTGAAAACAGAATGAAACTTTCACTCTGAAGCGGAGTGTGCGCTGATATGAAACTACCTGGCAGATTAAAATTGTGTGCTGGAACCGGGACTCGAACCTGGGACCTTTGCCTTTCGCGGGCAAGCGTGATACCAGCGCTACTCCTCTCCAGACTGAAAAGTTTCATTCTGGAAACATCCCTTAGGCTGTCTCCACCATATCCATTCCTCCATGAGTGCTAGTCTTGCATGTTTCGCAGGAGAGCTTCTGTGAAGTTTGGAAAGTAGGAGGCATGATACTGGCGGCGTCGTGTAGGGATAGCTACTTACAACGATTTTGAAGACATTGATTCTAATAAACGACTGTATAAACGAACATTTTTTAAGCATTCCGCGACGTCTGATGAAATGTGCCAAGAAACGTTGAAAACAGAATGAAACTTTCACTCTGAAGCGGAGTGTGCGCTGATATGAAACTACCTGGCAGATTAAAATTGTGTGCTGGAACCGGGACTCGAACCTGGGACCTTTGCATTTCGCGGGCAAGAGCTCTACCGACCGAGCTCTCCCGACACAACTTATGATACCGTCTCTCAACTCACAAGTATGGAAAGTAGGAGGCGAGGTACTGGCGCAAGTTAAGTTGTGAGGCGGCATAGTGAGTCGTGTCGGGATAGCTCTGCCGGTAGAGCGCTTGCCCGCGAAAGGCAAAGGTCCCAGGATCGAGTCCCGGTTCCGGCACACAATTTTAATCTGCCAGGAAGTTTCATATCAGCGCACACTCCGCTGCAGAGTGAAAGTTTCAGTCTGGCAACATCCCTTAGGCTGTGGCTAAGCCATGTCTCCACCATATCCTTTCTTCCAGGAGTGCTAGTCTAGCATGTTTCGCAGGAGGGCTTCTGTGAAGTTTCGTAAGTAGGAGGCGAGGTACTGGCGGAAGTAAAGTTGTGAAGCGGCATTGTGAGTCGTGTCGGGATAGCACAGTCGGTAGTGCGCTTGCCCGCGAAAGGCAAAGGTCCCAGGTTCGAGTCCCGGTTCCGCCACACAATTTCAATCTGCCAGGAAGTTTCATATCAGCGCACACTCCGCTGCAGAGTGAAAGTTTCATTCTGCAAACATCCCTTAGGCTGTGGCTAAGCCATGTCTCCAGCATATCCTTTCTTCCAGGCGTGCTAGTCTTGCATGTTTCACAGGAGAGCTTCTGTGAAGTTTGGAAAGTAGGAGGCTAGGTACTGGCTGAAGTAGAGTTGTGAGGCGGCATATACAGTCGTATCGGGATAGCTCAGTCGGTAGAGAGCTTGCCCGCGAAAGGCAAAGGTCCCAGGTTCGAGTCCCGGTTCCGGCACATAATTTCAATCTGCCAGGAAGTTTCATATCAGCGCACACTCCGATGCAGAGTGAATAGTTTCATTCTGGAAACATCCCTTAGGCTGTGGCTAAGCCATGTCTCCACCATATCCTTTCTTCCAGGAGTGCTAGTCTTGAGGCGAGGTACTGGCGGAATCGTGAGTCGTGTCGGGATAGCTCAGTAGGTAGAGCGCTTGCCCGCGAAAAAGGTCCCAGGTTTGAGTCCCGGTTACGGCACACAATTTCAATCTGCCAGGAAGTTTCACAATCAAAATTGTTTTATATGCGAAAACTCACTTATTTCTCGACGTAGTCTCCTTGCAAGGCTATACACTTGGTACAGCGAATTTCCAATTTGTTCAACACATCGACAAAGTAGCCTTTGTAAAACTATGCAAACTGTCTGTCACTGCGGTGGACACTTCCTCATGCGATGAAACTTTCCTCCCACCGAGCCAAATTTTCAAGTTTGTGAATAAGAAGAAGTCACTCGGAGCCAAGACTGGTGAATAGAGTGATTCAGGAACCAATTCGAATCCCAACTCGTACACTTTTGCCATTGTGATAGCTGCTGTATAGGCTGGAGCATTGTCCTGGTGAAACAGCACTTTATTCTGTCCCAATCTTGGACGTTATTCACTTACGTCCTGATTCAAATGATCCAGGAAAGCAGTATAATAGGGACCATTTACGGATCTGCCTTTTTCCAAATAATCTATCACGATTGGGAATACCCTTCAATTCCTCAATGAGCGAGGTGGCGCAGTGGTAACACACTGGACTCGCATTCGGAAGGACGGAGGTTCAAAACCACCTACGGCCATTCAGATTAAGGTTTTCCGTTGAAAAATGTTCAAATGGTTGTACAGCTTATGGGACTTAACTAAGGGGTCATCAGTCCCTAAACTTACAAACTACTTATGAACTACTTACGAACTAGGACGGCACAAATATCCATGCCCGAGGGGGGATTCGAGCTCCCGACCGTAGTAGGTTTTCCGTGGTTTACCTAAATCACTCCAAGCAAATGCCAGGATGGTTCCTTTGAAAGGGCAACGCCGATTTCCTTCCGCATCCTTACGCAAAAACTCCGAGCGTTAGCTCCGTCTCTAATGACCACGCTGTCGACGGGACGTTAAACTCCAAGCTTTCTTCCTTCTTTCCAGTCTTCGCTTTCTATGGTGCACTTTCGACACTCTTTGTCCATTGTTTGGACTCTTGTTTGGTCTCTGGAGTGTAATGGTGGCTCCAAGTTTCATCCACAGTTATGAATCTGCGCAAAAAGTCCTGTGCATTGCGCCTGAACAGTGTAAGATTCTGAGGAAAATGTTCTTTCGTTTCCGTTTTGGTCCAAAGTAAGAAAGCGCGGCAACCATCGCACACAGAGCGACTTCATGGCCAGTTTTTGAAGAAGTGTGTGTAAATTCACTCGCTCAGTTGAGATGCGTACAATGTCAGCTATCTCGCGAACTTTTAATTTTCTGTCTTCCATTACCACGTTGTTGTTGTTATGGTCTTCAGTCCGGAGACTGGTTTGATGCAGCTCTCCACCCTACCCTATCCTGAGCAAGACTTTTCATCTCCTCATAAGAACGGCAACTCACATCCACTTGAATCTGCTTACTATACGCGTCTCTTGGTCTCCCTCTGCGATTTTTTCCCCACACACTTCCCTCCAATGCTAAATTTACGATTCCTCGATGTCTAAGAATGTGTCCTACCAAGTGATCCCTTCTTTTGGTCACCAATTCTGTTCAGTACCTCTTCATTAGTTATGCGATCTACTCACCTAATCTTCAGCATTCTTCTGTAGAACCACATTTCAAAAGCCTCTATTCTCTTCCTGTTCGCACTGCTTATCGTCCATGTTAAATGGTCTTCGATGTCGGAGCAGAAACCACATGGACCTCATCCAACTCGGCTTTGACCTGTGCAGCCACATGCCACTGGCAGATGACTTGTGCTGTGTGGATGTGCCACATTGTCGTGCATTATGGCCAGGACTGAATGTGATGCTGTAGCGACTAAACTTTCATAAACACATATGCTGTTGGTTTAGTTCATTGTTTTAATTTTGTACTTACTTTCGGCGAGAAGTATGCACTCACCGCAGGCAGAATGCATTTTGTTCATATCCAACAGACGTTGTGTTCAGTTACATGTTTAGAACCCATTATCCCTTCATTTTTTAATTTTTATTTATTTATTTTTTCTGTCGCGACCGCAGGGATAAGCCGGTGACGGAATAGGCGTTTGATTTTTTCTGTTTTCCTTCTATTTTTGTTCATTACAAGTGGCATTGAAGCAAAAAAAAAAAAAAAAAAAAAAAAAAAAAGGAACTATCTGCCCAGTTACCACTTTCAGCTTGCAGCCAACAATCAACTAATAACAGCTGCCGTTCGAAATTTGCTGTAATATCCGTGTAAATATTTGTCTTACCAGCAACAGGTTCCGAAAATTTCCCGCTCTTTCATACAAATTTACCAGACTTATCAAATCACCCTCGTACTGTACAGTAAAACCAAACCCGGCAACCGGCCGCGGTGGCCGAGGGGACTAAGGCGCTCCAGTCACGGTCTGCACGGCCACTACGGTCGGGAGTTCGAACCCCCCCCCTCCGGCATGGATATTTGTGCCGTCCTAGTTCGTAAGTAGTCGAGAGTCAGCATGATTTACATCCAGGCAACAGACAAGGAAATGAATCCGCCATTTGTTTCCAAGCTCTGACGCAGATGTGGGGAGAACTGTTGTTTGTTGAAACACGCAGTCACCAACGGAAATCCTTTTATCACAGGCCAGCGTCTGCCCCCAGGGCAAGCGTACGGAAGTCCGGAGAAAGTTCCACGCGCGCGTGTTAAGGCGTTCTCGGTTTTTCCAGCGACATCGAGAAGGTTCTTCGCACGTCACGTGGCGGTACTGTTACTCGATATTGGCAAGTCCTCTGAAAAATCCTAAGATCTTCAAACTTCCTTCGCACATAATATATCCTGATATATAATACATACGCATATCACTTTGATCCAGTAGCGAAGCCAGGATTTTAGTCCAGAAAGGGGCCTGAGTGTCTTCGCGCACAAACAGCACCCTATTTCTTTAATATATATAAACTGGGGGAAAGTTATGAATATTCACTTCGTGTAAAAGGCGACTTCTCTCTCTTTTTCCCTCATTTTATCAATAAAGGCCCTAAATCCAAATTGATCTTCTCCAAGGTCGGATTCCACCAGTTTCTTCATTCGTCTGTAAATAATTTGTGTTAATATTTTGCAACCATGACTTATTAAACTGATAGTTCTGTAATTTTTACATTTGTCTGCACTTGATTTCTTCAGAATTGGAATCACTATATTCTTCTTGAAGTCGGAGGGTATTTTCCCTGTCTCTTATATTTTGCAAATTAGGTGGAACAATTTCTTCGGGGATGGCTTCCCTTAACAATAATAGCACTTCGGATGAAACATCATCTACTCCAGCGGCCTTGTTTCTACTCAAATCTTTTAGTGGCTTGTCAAATTCTTCTATCAGTATAGTACCTCCTAGCTCATCTTCCTCTACTTCGTCTTCCACTTCTAGAATACTGCCTTCAAGTTTATGGAGAAAGGAATGAAAGAGGAGATCGCCTGCTAGAATTTTGTGCAGATCTCAATTTAATTATGATCAACACTTGGTTTAATCATCATGAAAGAAGGTTATATACATGGAAGAGACCAGGAGACATTGGGAGGTTCCAGATTAACTTTATAATGGTAAGGCAAAGGTTTAGAAACAAGTTACCCACAAGCAAATATAGACTCTGACCATAACTTATTAATTATGAATTTTAGATTAAAACTTGACAGACTGCAAAAAGGTAGAAAATTAAGGAAATGGAATCTGGACAAATTGAAGGAGCAAGAGGTGGTTGAGAGTTTTAGAGGGAGCATTAGGAAGGGATTGTCTGAAACTGGAGAAAGTAATACAGTAGAAGAAGAATCGCTAGCTGTGAAAGGTAGAGTAATGAAGGCCGCAGAGGATCATATAGGCAGAAGGACAAGGTATAATAGAAATCCTTGGATAACACAGGAGATACTGAACTTAATTGATGAAAGGAGAAAATATAAAGATGCATCATGTGAAGCAGGCAAAAGCGAGTATAGACGTCTGAAAAATGAGGTTGTCAGGAAAGGCAGACTGGCTAAGCAGGAGTGGCTTGAAGAGAACTGCAAGACAGTATAACAATGTATAACTAGGGGAAAGCTACATACCGCCTACAGGAAAATAAAAGAGACATTTGGTGACAAGAAAAGCAGTGGTGTGAATATCAAGATCTCAGATGGAAATCCAGTACAAAGCAAAGAAGGGGAAGCTGAAAGATGGAAGGAATATGTAGAAGGCCTGTACAAAAGACAAACTTGAAGGCAGTATTCTAGAAGTGGAAGACGAAGTAGAGGAAGATGAGCTAGGAGGTATTATACTGCTAGAAGAATCTGAGAGGGCACTAAAAGATTTGAGCAGAAACAAGGCCGCTGGAATAGATGATGTTTCATTCGAAGAGCTATTATCGTTAGCGGAGCCATTCGTGAAGAAATTGTTCCACCTAATTAGCAAGATATATGAGACAGGGGAAATATCCTCCGACTTCAAGAAGAATACAGTGATTCCAATTGTGAAGAAATCAAGTGCAGACAAATGTAAAAATTACAGAACTATCAGTTTAATAAGTCATGGTTGCAAAATACCAACACGAATTATTAACAGACAAATGGAGAAACTGGTGGAATCCGACCTTGGGGAAGATCAATTTGGATTTAGGAGAAATGTAGGAAAACGTGAGGAAATACATTACGACTTATGTTTGAAGATAGATTATGGGAAAGGGAACCTACGTTTCTAGCATTTGTGGATCTGGAGAAAGCTTTTGACAATGTTGACTGGAATACACTGTTTTAGATTCTGAAGGTAGCATAGGAAAAAATAGGGGGCGATGAGTTATATTCAAATTGTACGAAAACGAGACAGCAATTATTAGAGTCGAAAGTCATGAAAGGGTCGCATTGGTTGGAAAGGGAATAATACACGGTTGTAGCCTTTCCCCAATCTTGTTCAATCTATACATTGAGCAAGCTGTGAAGGAATGCAAGGCGAAATTTGGAGAGGGAAGTAAAGTTTAGGGAAATGGAACAAAAACCTTAATTAAATGGAATGGACAGTGTCTTGAAAGGAAGGTATAAGATGAACATTAACAATAACAAAATAAAGGTAATGGACTGTAGCGTCAGAAAATCAGGCGATGGTGAAGGAATTAGATTAGGTGATACAATAAAAGTAGTAGATGAGTTTTGTTATTTGGGTGCTAAGATAATTTCTGATGGCCGAAGTAAAGAAGACAGAAAATGCAGAATGACTATGGGAAGCACAGTTCTTATTTATTTATTTATTTATTTATTTTTTCAAGAAGCGAAATTAGTTTAAATGTAAGGAAGTTCTTTCTGAAAGTATTTGTCTGGAGTGAAGCACTATATGGGAGTGAAACGTGGACAATAAGGAGTTCGGACGAAAAGATGATAGAAGCTTTTGGAATGTGGTGCTACAGAGCAGTGATAATGATTAGATGGGTAGATCACGTAACTAATGAGAGGGTGGTGCTCAACAGAATTGGGCAGAAAAGGAGTTTTTTGGCATATCGTGACTAAAAGAAGGGATAGGTTGGTGGGACACATTCTGAGACATCAAGGAATCGTCAATAGCATTAGAAGGAAGTGTGTGGGGTAAGAATCGTAGAGGAAAACCGAGGGACGAGTACAGTAAGCAGATTCAATAAGATGTAGGTTGCCGTACCTATTTTGAGGTGAAGAAGTTTGCATAGGACAGGTGTAATGTGGAGAACTGCATCAAACCAGTCTGCGGACTGAAGACCACAACAACATATGTCCCCTATATACAGGGTGGTCCATTGATAGTGACCGGGCCAAATATCTCAAGAAATAAGCATCAAACGTAATTAATTAGGAGGTGCTCAACATTTGTGTAACTATCGGCGGTACAGCACAAAGTACTGGCCAGACAATCTATCTCTTTTGAAAAATAATTTATCATCTCTGAGGAGAATTTTCATTAATCGAAAACTACTTATGAACTTCCTTATACTAAAGACGGCAAAAATATCCATCCCCGAGGGGGGATTCGAACTCCCGACCGTAGTGGCCGTGCAGACCGTGACTGGCGCGCCGCAGACCGCTCGGCCACTGCGGCCGGCCGTGCCCAAGTAGTGACTGTGACACCGCGTTTTCAAGGCTAACATATCTTCTGTGGTCCGAAAAGTATGAAATTAATCTTTTGATATATACAGGGTGGTCCATTGATAGTGACCGGGCCAAATATCTCACGAAATAAGCATCAAACGAAAAAACTACAAAGAACAAAACTTTTCTAGCTGGAGGCGGGAAAACAGATGGCCCTATGGTTGTCCCTCTAGATGGCGCTGCCATAGGTCGAACGATATCGACAGCATTTTTTCACCATTTTATATTACATATTCCTCTAGTACGTAAATAAATATGAATGTTTTATTTGAAACACTTTTGTCGCTTTGTGATAGATGACGTTGTAATATTCACAAACATATTGCGCACAATTTCAGGCGAACAGTGGGTAACAGGCAGGTTTTTTAAATTAAAACACAGAACGTAGGTACGTTTGAACTTTATTTCGGTTGTTCCAGTGTGATACGTGTACTTTTGTGAAATTATCATACATTATGAGAACGCATGCTGTTACTGCGTGATTACCTGTAATTACGCCAAGATTTCAATCAATGCTCAAAATGATGTCCTTCAACTTCATTGCATTTGGAAACACGCGTAACGAAATTCCTCTCAACAGAGAGTAGTTCGCCTTCAGTAATTTTCTCAAATGCATTGACAATCCGCTGACGCATTTCTTTAGGCGTTGTTGGTGAAACACGATAACAAATATCATTCAGTTTCCCTCACAGAAAGAAATTCAGGGATGTAAGATCCGGTGAACGTGCGGGATGAGGTATGGTGCTTCTACGATCAATCCACCGGTCATTAAATATTCCATTTAAAACCGCTTCAACTACACGCCAACCATGTGCCAGATATACATCGTGTTGAAAGTACATCGTCACTCTGTTATGCAGTAAAACATCTTGTAGTAAAATCGGTAGAACAGTGCGTAAGAAATCAGCATACATTGCACCATTTAGATTGCCCTCGATATAATAGATACCAATATCCTTCCCCCCATAATGGCGCACCTTACATTAACCCGCCAAGGTTGCTGATGTTCCACTTCTCGCAGCCATCCTGCATTTTCCGTTGCCCAATAGTGCATATTATGCCGGTTTACGTTACCTCTGTTTGTGAATGACGCATCACTAAACAGAACGCGTGAATAAAATTTGTTATCGTCCTGTAATTTATTTTGTGACACTGTACACGACGTTCAAAATCTTCGCCAAGCAAATCCTGGTGCATAGAAATACGGTACTGGTGAAATTTATGTTGATTTAGAATTCTCAACACCGACGTTTTTGAGATTCCCGATTCGCTCAGTTTGTCTGCTACTGATGTGCGGATTAGACACATCTGCAGCTAAAACACTTACTTGGGCATCATCATTTTGTTGCAGGTCGTGGTTGACGTTGGACTTGTATCTGAACACTTCCTGTCTCTTTAAATAACGTAACTATTCGACAAAAGGTTCGGACACTTGGACGATGTCTTCCAGGATAACGATTAACATACATAGCACAGGCCCGTGAAGCATTTTGATCACAATAGCCATACATAAATACCATATCGACCTTTTCTTCAATTGGTAAACAGTCCATTTTAACACGAGTAATGTATCACGAAGCAAATACCGTCCGCACTAGCGAAATTTTACGCGATACCACATACTTATATACGTTTGTGACTATAACAGCGCCATCCATCACAAAGCGAAAAAAGTGTTTCAAATAAAACATTCATGTTAATTTACGTACTATACGAATATGTCAAAAAATTGGGGGTACCTATTTAAAAAAAAATGCAATTGATATCCGTTTGATCTATGGCAGCGCCATATAGCGGACGAACCATAGCGCCATTTGTTTTCCGCCTTCAAGCTAGAAAAGCTTTGTTCTTTGTAGTTTTTTCGTTTGATGCTTATTTCTTGAGATATTTGGCCCGGTCACTATCAGTGGACCACCCTGTATATAGGGGACATATGTTGTTGTGGTCTTCAGTCCGCAGACTGGTTTGATGCAGTTCTCCACATTACCCTGTCCTATGCAAGCTTCTTTACCTCAGAATACGTACGGCAACCTACATCCTATTGATTCTGCTTACTGTACTCGTCCCTCGATTTCCCTTTACGATTTTTACCCCACACACTTCCTTGTAATGCTATTGACGATTCCTTGATGTCTCAGAATGTGTCCCACCAACCTATCTATTCTCTTAGTCTGTGTCCATCTTTCCCTGTTAATGAAAAAGGTTTTAGACAAACCCCCTCCCTCCCCGCCCCTCCTACACCCTTCACCATCATTCAGTTCACTTATCTTCTTTTCTCTTTACTACTTGATCTTTCCTCTTTGGTTTTATATATCCTCTCTGGCTTGGCTCAGTACGAACATGCAGTATCTCTGACGTCCACACTCCTGAAACACCACCTTCATGACCTAGGTGTGAATTACCTTTCCCTAACGTTCCTATCCTTTCTTCTTCCCTTCTTTCCCACCTGAGGAAGGAACTGTGTTCCGAAAGCTTGTCCTCTTTCGTTCCCTTTTTTTCTGTTTCTTCATTTGTGTAACTATCGGCGGTACAGCACAAAGGTAAGTACTGGCCAGCCAATCTATCTCTTTTGAAAAATAATTCATAAGTAGTTTGTAAGTTTAGGGACTTATGACCCCTTAATTAAGTCCCATAAGCTCTACATACGTTTGAACATTTTCAGGTACCACCGGTCGCTATTGAACCTTACGAGGCTCCATCCGTGATGATTTTATCGAAACATTATTACCCATTTTGAGTTTTAAGTTTTACAGTCGATTATGCTGTCGTAGTTTTATGTTGTCTGGCCGCAGTTGTTTCTAATGGTTGTCGGTTGTCATCTAACTTCTGGTTTCGCCCACTGTGATTCTTCGCCAACGTATTTCACATTGCCTCGGTGGAGTAGCCGAGCGGCCTAAGGCGCCTCGCTGCGGAGCGCGCGATTGTTCGCCGTCGGGCGTTCGAGTAGTTTGTAAGCTACGGACTGATGACCACGTAGTTTGGTCCGATAGATTTACAAACATTTGTATTTCACCTTGTTTTGTATACACTTTCACTACCTAGGATACAGTCACCAGTGAAACGCTAAACAATTCAGCTATTTTCGCCACAGATGCTCCCACTAAAGGCGCATCATCGAGTCTGACAGATCACATACTTCATCGATTGCTTGTGTTGATCATCGCGGAGCAAAATGTGTAATAAATTGAAAGGCAGCGTCCACGACTTGATACGTCAGTATTGTTTGTTAAGTTGGGATTCCTGTGCCCCGTTTGACGCGTGCGGCTGCCGTTGTGCGTCCGACGTAGTGCGGCTGACGCATAGCTGGCGATTTCTATAGAGCGGCAACCGCACAGTGTTTAGATAACTGATCTGCTGCGTCTGTGCCGAAACGATGCGTGAGCGCCATTGGTTGTTTTATCTAATGTTACAAAACGTTGAAGATCGAAAAATTCAGCTTCAGCTACGTGAGGGAAAGGCTGAAACACTTCCGATTTTCCTCACAAGAACTGAGGAAGGCATGTGCGAATTTTTTCCTCTGCACTGTCAGGCTCGTTGTATTACAACTACAAAGATTTCTTCTCTACCGTCCTTCTTGCTTTGGTTGAAGCGAACTCCAAATTCATTTTCATTGATGTCGGGTTATATGGGAAAGAAGTTGGCATTGGAATTTTTGATAAAAGTTATATCGAGAAACTGTTTTCAAGTGGTAAGGTGTTTCTTCCGCCTACTAAGCTGCCGGATTCGGACATACTAGTGCCACCTGTTTTTGTAGGTGACGAGGCATTTAGATTACATCCAAACATGATGAATCCTTTCTCTCGTCGAGTTGCTAGTACAGAAAATAAAATAAAATAAACTATTTTTAACTATCGTCTTTCACGAGCTCGTAGAGTTTCTGAAAATTTCGTATATTTTCATCGCCGATCAGTTGGAAGCCAGAAACGACTGATAATTTTATTATTGTTGCTTGCTGTTTCACAATTTGCTTACAGATGCGCTTAGAGAAAAATAAACGAGACTCATTTCGAATTAAACAGAAGAGAACCACTACCTACTGAAAATCTTGGACCATTAGCAAGGAGTGGCGGTTATGCACATTCTGCTGGATTTTCTGTGCGAGATTCACTTACATAATACTTCAACAGGCGTGCAGGTGCAGGGATAACACCGTGGCAAAGTGATCACGTTAACAGAACTCATTAGGCTTCTAACTCCCTAGCGTTAGTGAATAATCTATGAAAATTTCTATGCACATTATAATAAATTGAACTGTCATAACATAAATCAGGTTTTCGTATTCAATAATAACTGAATATTTTGTGCGAACAGGGGCGCATCCAGGACGGTCTGCTGGGAGAATGGTGAAAGAACTCATCGCCATCTACATCTACATGGGATACTCTGCAAATCAAATTTAAGTGCCTGGCAGAGGGTTCATCGAACCACCTTCCTACTATTTAGCTCCAATTCCATTCTCGAATAGCGCGCAAGAAGAAAGAACACCCGAATCTCTCCGTACGAGCTCTTATTTCTTGTATTTTATTCTGATGATCATTTCTACCTACAATATATTTTCGCATTCCGAGAAGAATGTTGGCGATTGGAGTTTCGTAAGTAGCCCACGCCGCAACGATAAGCGCTGTTGTTGTAGTGATTCCCATCCAAGATCCTGTATCATTTCCGTAACGCTGTCTCCCCTGTACCGTAACAATACGAAACGAGCTGCCCTTCTTTGAACCCTTTCGATGTCCTCCGTCAAACCCACCTGATAAGGATCCCACACTGAACAGCAATACTCCAAAAAAGGACGGACAAGCGTACTGTATGCAGTCTCTTTAGTAGTTCAGTTGTATTTCTTTTCGTACTCCTATGGACGACTTCACAATTCTCATTATTTAGAGTCAATTGCCAATTTTTACACCATAGTGATATCTTACATCGTCTGTTCACAGACAAGACTGGATACCGAGTAAACACTCTGTGGTAACTTTGTTTGGTTAATGCGTAGTAGTTGCTTCAAATGTACTCCAGCAGAACAAAATACAGTGAACAGAAGAAGGCATTTATATTCTCGTACCTCATTAGTTTTCATTATATGTTTTAAAGAGAGCTGCATGCCTGTTTTTTGATAAGTGAGCTGCATTTCAACAAGAGCGATATTTTAACAAGTACCAGCATGTATTAACCAAAAACTGGTACACTGTTGATGGCTTCAAAAAAGGTGATACATGTAATACACTCTGAGTGCAGTACAGTGCCATAAGAACTAAATTTATTTTATATGTACGGTGTGAGCTCAGTTTCATACTTAGTTTTTAATATTCCAGATGCTAATCCATCGAAGTTACCAGGATGCCCATCATACTTGTCGAGTGAAACAGCAGCACGAGAGGATCCAGAAAGTCACAGAGAGCGTTTAGCAAGTAGCGCCTTTCAAGTTGCTATGCAGGGAAGTGTGGTCACATATGCCAAAATGATTGCTGCGATATAGGTCGATAGTTTAGAACAGCTGAAAACAAAGTTGAGTGAATGTGAAAAGCACAGTGACTGGGTAGTGGTAAACAAAACAGACAGTGTGAGCCTAGTGTTACTAAAGCATAATCCTTACCCAAGAAGTTTTTGCTACATAGTTATAAGCAGTGATTTAATACTCGGTGTGTTCAGTAATGACATTGAAGTTAAATGCATTGGAAACATTAATTTCCCCATGAAAGTAAATAACATACAGGTCGTAAGTGTTGTCCTTAAGAACATATGTCTTCTGTATAATAGTGCTGCGGAGATCATCAACATCATTATCATCATTTCAGCGTTCAGTCTGGAGCATAGTACCTCCAATAAAATTCCTCCATGATCCCCTATTCAATGCTAACATTGATGCCTCGTCTAATTTTATGCCTTTTGCTTCAAAATCATTCTGCACCGAATCTAAATACTTTCTTCGTGGTCTACCTCAACTCCTCTTACCCTCAGCTGCCGAGCTCATGAGTCTCTTAGGTAACCTCCTTACTTCTCCCATGCGTGTAACATGACCCCACCATTTCAGTCTGTTCGCTCTAACTGCTTCATCTATGGTCTTCATTCCCAGTTTTTCTTTGATTTCCTCATTATGGACACTCTCCTGCCATTGTTCCCATCTATTAGTACCTGCAATCATTCTTGCCACTTTCATATCTGTAACCTCTACCTTACGAATAGGTAGTCTGTATCCACCTAACTTTCACTCTCATACAACAAAATTGGCCGAAAGATAGAGCGGTGCACTGCTAACTTAGTCTTGGTACTTACTTCCTTCTTGCAGAATGGAGTAGATCTTACCTGAGCACTCACTGCATTAGCTTTGCTGCACTTCGATTCCAGTTCTTTCACTATGTTGCCATCCTGTGAGAAATGACATCCCAGGTACTTGAAATTACAATCTGGTCTAACTTTGTTCCTCCAATTTGGCACTCAATCTGTTTAAATCTCTTTCCCACAGACATTACTTTCGTTTTGGAGTTGCTAATCTTCATATCATTATCCTTGAACTTCTGATCGAGCTCTGAAATATTAATTTGCAACCTTTCAATCGAATCGGCCATTACAACTAAGTCATCCGCATATGCGAGACTGCTTATTTTGTTTTCACCTATTTTAATCCCGCCCTGCCAGTCTACTGCTTTCAACATATGATCCATGAATAGTATGAACAACAGTGGTGACAGGTTACATCCTTATCTTACGCCTGAAACTACCCTGAACCATGAGCTTAATTAGCCATCTACTCAAACTGCTGCCTGACAGTCTACGTGAAGCCCTTTAATTGCCTGCAGAAGTTTGCCTCCTATACCATAATCGTGTAGAACTGACAGTAGCTTCCTCCTAGGAGCACGGTCATAATTCTTTTCTAGATCTATGAAACATAGGTACAATTTCCTGTTCCACTCATAACACTTTTCCATTACCTGCCGTAAGCTATAGATCTGGTCCTGACAGCCTCTAAGAGGCCTAAACCCACACCGATTTTCATGTAACTTGTCCTCTATTAATACTCGCACTCTCCTTTCAACAATACCTTAGAATATTTAGCCTACAACGCTAATTACAGAGATACCTAGATAGTTGTTACAATCTTTTCTGTTTGCCTGTTTGAAAATTGGCGTGATTACTGCTTTCGTACAGTCAGACGGAACCTGTCCCGATTCCCACGCCTTCTCAATTATCCTGTGTAACCAGTTGAGACCTGATATTCCACTGTATTTGATGAGTTCCGGCTTAATTTCATCCACCCCAGCCGTTTTATTGCACTGTAATCTACTGACCATTTTCTCCACTTCCTCAAATGAGATCCTGTTTCCATCGTCGTTCCTATCCCATTGTACCTGAAAAATCTGACACATCATTGAACGTTTCACCTACATTGAGCAATTCTTCAAAATATTCCCTCCATCTGCTCAAGGCATGCACAGGATTGACTAGCAGCTTTGTGGTTCATGGTGTGGGTAGTGGTTCATGTTGTGGGTTCCTGTAGTCATGTCCTAGTTCATGAACCACGGGCAGCGTAAGAGTGGCCAAGTAAGTGGTCCTGACAGTTGAGATACCAGTTACTTTGGAATAAGGTTGGGCATCTCGGACATATTCTGAATCGTGGCCACCTTTGTACTCAGATGGCAAAGACTACCAAATCCACCGGTTAGTCCCTCAATCTGTAGGGGTCCTGGGCAAGTAAGGCTAGCAACCTGCTTCCCAGGTACTTCAATGTCGTGCTGGCAGCAATCAGAGCTGAGGAGACGTCGCAAATTTATTACAGAAGTCCCCAGGAAACGAAACTAAAATCACGTTTTTGAAGGAACAGATTTCACCTTTGAAGTGCAAAAGTTCAACTCAATTTAGATATAGTACTAATTCTTTGATAATGTGATCATTCGTACATTCTATTAGCCCACATTCTTACAAATTTTTGAGGAACACTGATAGTTTTTCTACGCCTAATCCTAACACCCTCTCAAGGCTTTGTAGTAAACTGTTAACAAATCCTATAAATGAGCAACAGAATGATCAGTTTATGAGTTACGTCACAAATAAAGTAGGTTCTTTAACGTCAGATGATAAAACTGTAAAACTGTGCTCCTGTTGATGGATGAAATTCATTTGAAGTCTCATCTTGGCTACAAAGGTGGCCGGCCGCGGTGGCCGAGCGCTCTGCGGCGCGCCAGTCACAGTCTGCACTGCCACTACGGTCGGGGGTTCGAATCCCCTCTCGGGCATGGATATTTGTGCCGTTCTTTGTATTAGCTAGTTCCTAAGTAGTTTGTAAGTTTAGGGACTGATAACCCCATATTTAAGTCCCCATAAGTTCTACAAACATTTGAACTACAAAGGTGGAAATGTTGTAGGATGTGCCCTTAACATTGACAAATTTTTATGTGCAACCAGTGCATATGTTTCTATGATTCAGAGCATGGACTCACTCTACGAAGATGTGGTATCCATTCTGCCAATTCATACCATTCAGGCTAATGTTCTGTTCTCATACATTAAAGCTGTCATTCTTACATTAGAAACAGTTGGATTTGAGGTGGTCGGTATAGTAGCTGACAATAATGCAATAAAAAAATCAGTGTCTAAGTTTTCTACTCCTCCAGGTATGAAAATCAAGAACATTCACCCTGTACAGTCTTCTGCAAATCGACCATTGTACTATTTTGAGGATGCTGTCTATTTATTGCAGTGTATCCGCAATACATGGTTCAATCAAAAGGAGCAGATCCTGTGTTTTCCTGACTTCAGTGACACTTTGAAGGGAGGTTTATCATCTGTCAGAGCACTGAAAGAATTGCATATGATAGAAAAAGATGAACTACTGCAATATGGCAGCCTATTAACTTTGAAATCCATGTATCCTAACTCAGTTGAATGCCAAAAAGTCATGTTAGTGTTGCGCATTTTCAGTACTGGTTGTCTGAGAAAAACAGATCTTATTTGCTGTTAGGAAAAGTACACACAGACAGCTTAGAAGACAGGTTCGCCAAATGCCGGCAGCTAAGTGCGGGAAATTGTCATCTTTTTTTAATAATTTATTGTGCAGCAGTCACATTTTTACTAATAGTTTTATTAGCACGGCGCGTTTCGGTAGCAATCTGCCATCATCGGGTGCCTTTTACACTTACAAGTTCATTACTGTTTTGTTATGTTTTGTGTTGTGGGTGCCAGTGAGGTTATGGTTGGCCGTTTTAACCTGTTCAGAAAGATAACCGGCATCGACAAGGGATCTTAAATCGATTCCATATTTCTGGATTTCCGGAAGGATTTTGACACTACTCACAAGCGATTTCTAACGAAATTGCGTGTTTATGGGATATCGCCCCAATTGTGCGACTGGATTCGCGATTTCCTATCAGAAAGGACACAGATCGTAGTAATTGACAGTAAGCCATCGAGTAAAAGAGAAGTGATATCTGGCGTTCCCCAGGGAAGCGTTATAGGCTCCCTACTCTTCCTTGTGTTTATAAACGATTTAGGAGACAATCTGAATAGCTCTCTTGGACTGTTCGCGGATGATGCTGTCGTTTATCGGTTAGTGAAATCAACAGAGGATCAAAAGCAACTGCAAAGCGATTTATACAAAATTTATACATGGTGCGAAAATTGGTAATTAACACTAAATAATGAAAAGTGTGAAATAATACACATGACCACTAAAAGAAATCCGCTGAACTTCAACTACACGATAAATCAGTAAACCTTAAGGTCGTAAATTCTACCAAATACCTAGGAATTACAATTACGAAAAACTTAGACTGGAGAGAACACACAGAAAATATGTGCGGAAGGCGAACCAAATGTTATGTTTCATTGACAGAACGCTTCCAAGATGCACCAGCTCCACCAAAGAGATTGCCTACATCACACTTATGCGTCCTCTCCTGGAGTACTGTTGCCCAGTGTGGGACTGACGGAAGACATTGAGAAGGTTCGAAGAAGGGCAGCTCGTTGTGTTTTATCACGTTGCAGGGGGGAAAGCGTCACGGAAATGTTACACGATTTGAGGTGGAAATTGTTAAAGAAACGACGTCATTCGTTGCGGCGAGATCTATTTTCGAAATTTCAATCACCGGTTTTTACTTCTGAATATGAAAATGTTTTGCTAGCACCCACCTACATAAGGGGACATCTAAAGTATGCAACACCTGCAAATCCCTATATGTAGGCCAAGACACAAGATACAATGAACACATAAGTGCCTTCCACACCAATAACTTTAGCAAATCAGCAGTAGCTACCCATATTAAGGACACAGGTCATCCATTCCAGAATATTAAGAGTGATCTTCATATACTGCATAAAATGCGTAAGGGGCATCTAATGGATCTCTATGAATAATTAGAAATCTTCATCCATGAAAAAATAGGTGACCTTCTGCTGAATGATAAACTTGAAAGCAATAATACCAATTTCTTTAAAAATTTATCCAGGATTAACTGTATATATCATTAAAATATAAAATTCATCATTTAATTCTTATTGAAGATTTCATTAAAATGTAAAAACTAATAAGGTATGAAAATAAGTATGTCCCTAGCGACATCCGTTTAAACATTTTATGGGATATTCACTGTAAATATTGATGTAAGTTGGTTATCTTAGCTTCTAAGGATCTTTGGTATAGTGTAAACCTATACCACAAAAGTCTACTTGTGTTGTGTACATAACTGTGTTCTTATGTTGTGTGTGCCAGTTAACAAGATTATCGACTAAACTGTCAGTACATACAACAATATAATAATCCAGTAACTATAATCACAAAACATACATACTCAAATAGCTGTATCTTCCTGAACAGTTTAAAACGTCCAACGGTAACCTCTCTGGCAACCACAACACAAAACAGTAATGAATCTGTAACTATGAAATGTACCCGATAATAGCATCTTGCTGCCGAAACACATGGTGCTAGTAAAAATGTTAGTAATAAGTGACTGCTGCACTATAAATTATTTTAAAAAAAGTTGATAATACAGTGCAGACCTCATTGCAAGCGACATAACACGGATACATTTATGGAAATTATCATGTTTCCCTTATAAAACTGAACAAAAACTAAGGGCACAGTCTATATTTTCCCTTGCACTTAAGTCAAAAGTAATTGGTGATTTTGTTATTAAGACAAGTGATATTTTTGCTACTCTTACTGAAATTCAGGGGTTAAGAGAAACATCATACCAAACTTTTTAAATGTAGTAGTAGATGAAAATGATGTTGATGGAAGAGATGAGAATAATTGGCCATTGTTGCATTATATAGTAGGTTACTGCTCACACCAAGCTATTAAAAAAATTGCTAATATAGTAAGCTATTTCTCACTACAGAAACGAAGCAGGGTGATGATTTGATTATTGTAAAAGATAGAGGAGGGTTGACATCCTGCAGATGGTGTAGTAGTATGTGTGACATAAGTTTATTTAACACTTCAGAAAATTCTGAAGGAACAAGAAATTTTACTTTTACAACAAATCAGATAAGTGTACATCCCACAACATTCCCAACAATCTTTTTCTTGGTTTCATTGTAAAAATAAACACTGTCTTCATTCAGTTGTGAATTGCATACTGTTTTTCTGTTCAAATATTTTGCTGCACAATTTTACCAAGAGGAGAAATGATGAAACCACTTTTAAAAATGTAACTGTGTCCAAAAGATTGAAAAGATGTTAAATTGTACTGCAAGTTGTAAGCCTGTGTGAATTGTTTGAAGCTATGGAAGATGCCGAGAAATAAATTTTATTTATATTTTTTGTTTTTATTTCATACATAATATCCCCATTCATCTTGATCAAAGTTATGTATTGGACCCCTCTTGCATTCTTCAATATGCTGCAGACGTAGGTTTTGCTACTGATTAATTTGTTAACATAGATTTGGTTAAATTTGACTTACGATGTTGGTGGCCTAGCATGCTGACGAATGACTGGATATGTGGTGGCAACTGCATTAAAGCCCTTTCTATACGAGACGTGCGACATGCACAAGAAAGTTGTCAGCTGCAGCGCTCCTTGCGATAGATCATCGAACTATAAAGAAGCGTTCAAACCGTACGCGTTTGGCGAGTCTCGAGTGATCTGCTTCACGTGTCTACTTCGTTTGTTGTCAAATTAGAGCAAATCAGTCGCCGAGTTAAAGATCACTTTTCGAGATTTTCAGATATATTGTGATTATTGTAATGATTAAAACATTTATTTGTGTTTTAGATTTCCACTATGAAATTATATTTAATTGTTTTCATGCATAACTACGTCGCTCGCATTTGTAAACGACCTCATTATAAAATGCAATTAAAAACTTCCAGGCCGGGCGGTTTGTTGCGCCTACGTATGATGAACAAGCTTAGGTGCCTATCAAAGTCTGTCTATACATAGACCTTTCACTGTGATAAAGCTTCAAATAATGCTTACCAAAAACAAATATTTCAGCTGTTAACTACAGCACGTTTCAAGAAAAATAGCAAATATTTTATGAGATGGCAATAAAGACGAATTGCAATTAAAATGCCATATAAAGTGTGTCCAATTTTTATTGGAACAGAGATACAGCTCTTAGAATGTAATCTAAACAAACTTACAGCACATGCAAATTTGAAGGTTTCGACTGATTCTTTTTTCTGTTCTTGGTAGATAATCATATTCACTTTTATTTAAATAACCAGCTTTCGGCGTACTTTAAAGTTTAAGATAACCTAGTAAGCCGAAAAACGGGTAACTAGGTGGAAATGAACTTGTAGAACATATACAAAATTGTGCTTTGAAGTCAGTATGATGTTGTACTACCAAGAACCGACGGAAAAATCAGTGAAAATGTCTTCATTTAAATTTGCACTAAGTTTGTTTGGCTTTCACATTAACAGCTATATCTCCGTACTCAATAAAAATTGTACACATAATATATGAAATATATAATACAATTCATCTATATTATCATCTCCTAAAATATTTATGACTACTCTTGCGACAGCCTGTCGAACGGGCAGACCCGAACTGGGCAAGTTTTAGTGGCCATTACAAGGGTACTCCGGAAAGGACAGTTAATCCCACACTCGAACTGGGCAACTTTCGCTCGCAGCTAGCAGAACGATCTGACCCAAGGCGTTCATCTTCAGTCCTGTGAATGACACCAGCTTGCTGACATCTGTGTAGAATCACACATTGATTCGTTTTGTACTTCAGTCATTGGGCAGAAAGTGACATTACATTTTTAGGCTTATCTGTTCAAATCCTCTTCATGTTTCTGAAGTTCTTGCTGATCTGGCCATCATACAACCACAAGACGACAACATCACAAAATTCGCAGATTACATAACTGAAAACAACACTGATGAAGAAGATGCAGTCTTTCCTCCAAACATTTGGGCAGCAGATTGAACTTCCTTGTGGAGGTCGACTAACGCTTGCGAAAGCTTTCATTCCCGATTCAATGCTTCGTGTGAATCGCCTCACCCAAACATCAACTCAGAAAAAAAAGAAAAAAACAGTCACCATCCAAACGGACTCAAATCCAGGAAAAGTCACGCTTTTCTGCAACATAAATTAGAATTACTTACGAATGGTGAAATTTTCAAATTATATTTTGTAAAGTGCGTTTCATACCAAGCAGACATGAGCAGAGTATGAGCCAAACTAAATGCATTTGTTTTCTGCAAATATTTTTAAATGTAAAATTTACAATAAAATCTTTGTATTTGTATATAATTTGTTTGTTTTTTATATCTTGTTCCTTGGCACAGTATTGACTTTATTCCTTCAGAACTCTACAAATAGGGGCAGAGGTTGAGCACTTGGTAAATTTAGATTTGGAAGCGTTTTGCGAGATTGTGCAGTCGGTCTGCCAGGAGCAGGTAGGAGTTGCCGAGTTGCCCAGTTGGTGCCTGCCACTCAGGGGTCACTTTGGGGATAGTTGCCCTGTTCGAGTCTTCCGTTTATCACCAACAGGTAGAAGTTGTCCAGTTCGGACGAGCCCTGTCGAACAACTACGTTCCCTTCAGCAGGACACAAGTACACATTTCTCGAACAAATTCACGTCTTGGCTCCGTTCGACATCTAGGTCCCCCACTCGGTCGCCTGCGGATGTGCGAAGCACTTCCATACACGTGAGAATAGGATCCATCCTATCCCGTCTACAATCGATCGTATGCATGCGTCTTGTGCAAGTGGACGCGTCTACACGGAACACGGCAGTCGTGACCAGTGCATCCCGGGGAATCTTGTAAGCTCTCACTTCCCTGTTCCCGTGCAGAAAGGGCTTGATACTGTCCACAGTTTATGGTTGCCAGATTCGTGTTATCCGATAACTAAATTAATTGTAACTTTTCATTTTCAATATAAGTTCTCGCGCCATATTGCGACAAAACATTAAATGTGAAACAACAAAATGCATTCGTTTATTCCGCGTAATAAACCAGCAAATTTCATTACATTCAGCATACTGTCACTCGATTGGCTAATGACAACGTCACTCAACTTCCATCAGTTTCATCCGTTGCCAACATCATCACCCTAGGACGCCAACATCGTAAGTAAAATTTAACCACAAATTCTCTTTCAAAGCTCCATTGCAGAGGGAAATAATATTTTCTGTTGACCATTAAATAAATAATTTATGGTGTTTGCTGTTCCTACTGCATGGCTGACACGTTTTTGAATGTAGTCTTGTCCGGTGAGTAATCCTCGTAGCAAACAATTCGTTGTCAACTTTAGCACATTATTCTGTCACAGGCTTAAGTTAAATTTATCCTGCCGATTAGGTGCAGTCTGTCACCACAAAAAAATATTTCACGGGTTAGGAGGCAATACGTAACTTCAGCTATCCTTGTTTTTTTGTTTGTATGTGAATATGCAGAATTTGAGAGAAATTATATGCAATTTTATTTGATAACGTTTTTGGAGTTTGAGATAGTAGTGCTTTTTTTCTCAGGGACTTCTTTAAAAAGTGTGTAGAATGTTCAGTAAAGATTGCATTAATTTCTTTACGCCAATTTGTCCTTCAGTATGAATCTGCAGGTGGCTGGCAAGTGTGGTATCTGTCATACGAAAATAAGGTTTGGCATAAATACAAATTTCCTACCAGTTACCCCATTTACAATTAATTTACTTAAGGCAACTTACACAGTTACAATAGTGAGATCAGAGTTATGGGATTAGAAATTCCCATTTGCATAACGCCTGAGTGACGGAAATTACGAAAAAACTATTTTCACTTTCGGAGCCAAAGTGTACGAAATTTGATTCTGCAATGAGAAACTTTAATTTTCATTTACAGATCTTTGTAAAAAACACTATGGGTAGTTTACCAGGAAATGGTTAAATATTTTCATATATGTTACACTGCTGCACAAACGTAGCGCAGACCCACAAGCCGCCTGGTGTTTCAGACTTCAGACCCCTAGTTAGAGCTCCTAAATACCCAGGCTGAATCATCCGCCATGTTTTCCCCAACATGGTTGGAATCGCGCTGCACTAACAGCGTAGAGGGGCATGCCCTGCCATCTTTCACAAACTATTTCGCTAAAACTAATTGGTAGAAATATTAAATTTTTCCGCTACTTAAATCTTTATATGTCAGCATTGTGACGAAATGCTCGTCATTTCGTTAATACTCATAGTTAATAAGATATTGGCTTCGAAATAAGAGACTGCGCTACATTAGGAAAAGTTTGCAGTAAAAAGTATTCCCTTTGGTGCTTGTTGCTGCGGATGAAACTTTTTCTAATGGATTGAATTTTATTTTCGACTTAGGAGAGCTTTACCTTTCACTCATACAGTTAAACTTTATTTTATTTAGCGCACTCCTTTCGGATGGTGATAAGGCCAGAATGAATCATTGCGTATCTCATACACGGTTAGAGGTATGAAAATGATATTTAGACAAATGATAACTTGCAAAGAGGGGAGTATTTTGCCACATGGTTACTACGCAAAACTTCATTAACTGTCGCTTTATTCGAGGAAATACATAGTTGTTGGATGAAAAAGAGTAAAGTTAGTGATTTATTATTCGATTTGCAGATAATCCTTCGTCATTCACAAATGTTTATTTCTTTGCTTCTTGTCCATTGTGTTTCAGAGCTACTACTCAGTTTCGAAAACCTAATAGGAGTTACACTTCCTTCAGTTTAAAGCCTATCACTAACAGAACGGAAGTTACTAGATTTAATGAAGATTTTATGTGTGAATACTTGAAAATGACAGATAGCGTGGATCTCTTCACTAGCTAACGAACTGCTTGTTCTCATTTCCTCACATAATAAAGCACTCTGTATTGAGATATTTAGAATGTCCTTTTCATATAACTGAAAAATTGAAATTGCATATTACATAGAGACACAGCACTTTTGTAGTGTGCAACTATTAAATTTAATGGGTTAAAAGAAGTCAGTACCAGCGTATTCAAGTACGGGTGTTATGCAGTAACAACATGTGCCTAATTATTAGGAGGTCAAATACGGAAAACATGTTACTACTATACATTGCTTGCAGTGGCCATTTACTACTAGACGGGCGGGCGGATCCCAGTGCGTCATATTTAACTGATATTATCTCAAGTCATACATTTCTCACAGAGTTTCTCTTTGGAGGGGATGAAAATTTGAGGTATTTTAACATTACATTCGCTTAATGTGTTCACCTAACTTCAACAGAAAAAAAGTTCCTCGCATGTCGAAAATACCGTAACGTAGTCAGAAAGTGCATGGTAGTAAACTATCAGTATCTGCTGTCTATAAATTATTGCCATAAATAAAGCTAAAAAGAAAATGTAGTGTAGTTCTTAACGAAGACATTGATGAAAATTCCACGTTTATACAGTGAGTACTTTGCGAGTGTGAGGGAGTTGAATAAAACGCAAGATAACTCGTAAGCTCGTCCGGAACGTGGCAACTTCTACAGCTTGGGGAAAAAATGGCGGATAGTTCAGCTCGGGTTTGTAGGAGCCTTACCCCTAGTCGTGACGTCACGGACGCGAAGTGAGGCTCTTTTCGTAGGTGGC
Organism: Locusta migratoria; assembly: GCA_026315105.1. Taxonomy (NCBI): domain Eukaryota; kingdom Metazoa; phylum Arthropoda; class Insecta; order Orthoptera; family Acrididae; genus Locusta; species Locusta migratoria. The sequence continues at coordinate 372,643,772 of CM048750.1, forward strand.
GTTGCGCCAAGTCACAGGCTGCGCGGCCGCTATCGTCTGAGGTTCGAGTCCTCCCGCGCGCACAGTGTGTGTGAGTGTGTGTGTGTGTGTGTGTGTGTGTGTGTGTGTGTGCGTGCGTGCGTGTGTGTTGTCCTTAGCGTAATTTACAGTAGGTTGTATGTCTAGGGACCGATGACCTCAGCAATTTGGTCCCTTAGGTTTACAAACATTAATAATAAAATAAAATAAACTTGTAAAACAACCAAAAATTGTGCTTTTAATTCAATATGATGAGCATTAGCAAGAACCGACGGATGAATCAATGAAATTTGTCCTTGCTTTAAGTTCGTTTGAGTTACGTACTGAACAGGTGTATCTCAATAAAAATTGGACACATGCCATTGCTTTCTTATTGCAATCCTATACACTAGCTTCTAAAGTATTCCCTATTCCTCCTGATACACCTTGTATTTCATTTTCGTAATAACCTCAAGTACATAATCTATTCTTTACATATACATGAAACGCTTGTGTGAGTAGATTTTGACTGACTTTTCTCCGTGATCACCGACTATCACCTACTCGTGGTAGCGATCTTGGATAGCGCTTGGTCTAATGCTGTTAGTATGGGTGTTTGGTCACGGGGCATGGCAGTAGTTGAGAGTGTTCAAAATGTTCAAATGTTTGTATAACAAATGTTAAAATGTTTGTATAGCTTATGGGACTTAACTATGGGGGTCATCAGTCCCTAAATTTACAAACTACTTATCAACTAGCTTATCCTAAGGACGGCACAAATATCCATGCCCGAGGGGGGATTCGAACCCCCGAGCGTAGTGGCCGTGCAGACCGTGACTGGAGCGCCTCAGTCCCCTCGGCCACCGCGGCCGGCAGTTGATAGTGGCGAACAAAAATATCTTCGAAAGATGAAATAATAAATACCTTTAGGAAAAGCTACATTCTCGCTCTCTGAATACATGTGAAAATGCGTTTATTGTTTCATTCGTTCGTCATAATACAATGCTGGTACTGTTCCGTCATTCATACTTTGATAACGACGTGTACCATGGGAAATGTAAGTTTTTTATTTCTCGGCGCTTTGTCGTCCATCACGTGTTACCCAAAAACAACACAGACACAAAGATGGAATTCCAGATAAAGTCAAACTATTCGTTTCATCCATTGATCTCTATACTACCTGGATGTTGAACTTCAGCTGTCTTAGCGTGCCAGCCATAGATATTCATATTTAGTTTCTTGCCAAATTCAAACATAGCTGTTATGAAGCATTACAAGAAAAATAGAAGAAAATATGTTTCGATTCCACTCCCATATCAGCCTACTACATCGAATATTGAATTAAATTTCAAATGAAGAGGTAAGCAAGCAATTTTTCGTCAGGTAATAACTGATAGAAACTCGTTTGCCAAATTGAAACATGGCGGACGATGCGAAATCGTGTGCAAAACATATGAATGTGCCGGCACGCTGCAATTCTATGCTCAGACACCAGAGTTATACATCCAGTTTGTATAGAGATCACTGGTTTCATCCACAGATCAGTGGTTTAATCAAAACCGTTGTGTCTTTCTCATAGACATATATTAGGTTCGTTCCTACAGCTGCCAGACTGCTTGACGCGCATGCGCAACGCTGAAATTGTGTTCCAGCAGCGCCTTCTCCCGCTTCTGGCTACTTGGAGTGTGGCTGTTTGGTGTTCCAGCAGTTGCCGCGAGCAGCCAGACGCTACCCGGAAAATTATTTCAGGCGCGGTCAAGCTGCCAATTTGCGCATGCAGAGGTCTGAGTTACAGAGGGGGTAGCCATCACGTGATACGTGTGTGTTAGTTGCGTGTTTTTGGATTATTTCGAAGTAACTGCAATCCCACTAGAGATCAGATATTTCTCGTTTACACTTCTTCGTTATTAGGAAGGAAATTATATTAATTATTTCTTTAAACTCACCTTCGCCTGCAGCCTGAAATAGTGCAAAATTCGTTCCAGCAGTGAAAGTATGAAACAAGGGTTTTTACGCCATAGTAGCTGCGCATGCGCAGTAATATCTGTTTCTTAGCGCTTGAAATTAGCCGTCTGGCAGCTGCTGGAACGAACCTATTACTAGACTGGCAACATGTCTTTGCTGGCAACGCCGTATACATTATCATTGGTGTCAGTGAAGTCTCGCCGCCATAGGTCTGTAATATAAACGTGTAAACAGTCACATGTGTTGTTACAGAAAATAGTCGTAAAATAACGGACGAACTGACGTAACTACACTATCTTTAGAGTTTTGACATATGGGAAATTGTATATGGCTGTAATTTTTTCAGATGGAGTAACATTTGACACATACAGTAATGAGTTAAAGTTAATTTGTTGCTATTATTAATCTACTAACAGTTTCATTGAATATCGGATTTTCTTACAGTAATATGGTGATTATTATCTATCGTGGATAACACGTATCATTATTATTTTGAGAGTTCTTACGAAATCTACATTTTGCTTTGATACATACGTTACACTGAGAGGCGTACGTTTCCTGTTTTTATTAATCTCTTACCAGTTTCGATCAACTTCGGCTTTTCTTTTAATAGGATGACCGTTATAAATATGCTGTTTGTCGTGGATAAAACGTATCTTTACTCTTCTGAGTGTTTTTCAGATAACTGCAGTCTGCTTTAACGGTATGTAGCGATAAAATTTTACCTACCATCCCAGCGGCCTCGTATGACTGTTGACAACAACGATAAAACGGTAGAAAACACTCGTTAAAATGTTGATATTCTTCGAAATTAGTGTTTCATACAGATGATAAAGTAAATAAATAATGCTTTCCTGCTCTTTCGTTCACTCATAAAATTAATTGCCCTCCTAAAACGAAGATTTCATTACAAAACATTCGCGTAGTTATGCGATTGGCTAATGCCAGCGTCACATGACTGACAACATAATAGCGCGAGGCTGCCAAGACGGTAAGTAAAATTTAACCGTACGTAACACGTTCTTCTCATAACGTATGTGTTAAATTGAACTATTGCGAAAGCATTAGCTCAAATGCAAATCATGTTCAAACCGACTAGTAAATCTTACAGCGTCATATCGTGTCAGAAGATAATAGTAGTACATTACGGATTCTTTTTGAAGTGAGGTAAGGCAAGATGGCGGTGTTAGTCTTCAGTCACAGAGGCAAGTTTTCCAATCTAGTCAGTGGCGTAAGTATGGGGGGGATGAGGGGGATAGAACCCCCCCCCCCCCAGAACCCGAAAAGAAGAGAGAGAGAGAGAGAGAGAGAGAGAGAGAGAGAGAGAGAGAGAGGAAAAGAAGAAGAAGAAGAAGAAGAAATAAATCGTATAACAGCAATCTGGTAAAGGTAGAGATTGGGAACTTGGAGTGTTTTACCATAAGCTTTCATTGGATGGGAGTCAATTAGTTTCTTCAGCGGGAGTGGTAGATGGTAGTCTGTCTGGAAACTGACTAAGCCGGCCGCGGTGGCCGAGGAGACTGAGGCGCTTCAGTCACGGTCTGCAAGGCCACTACGGTCGGGGGTTCGAATCCCCCCTCGGGCATGGATATTTGTGCCGTCTTTAGTATAAGGTAGTTCGTAAGTAGTTTGTAAGTTTAGGGACTGATGACCCCGTAGTCAAGTCCCATAAGCTTAACAAACATTTGAACATTTTTTTCGAAACTGACTAAAATTTTGCTCGTCAAGCAGATCTATCTCCCCCCCCCCCCCCAAAGCCAAGTCCTAGTTACGCCACTGAGTCTAGTAATGTATGTCTGTGGTCTTTCTGAACCTTGTACCCACAGGCATAATGTATGTTTGTGCTTGGACCATAGACACTAAACTTCGACCAAAGATACTAACAGAGCGAGTAAACAGCAGAAGTGCTATATTAGTGACCTCAACACAGGTTACACAGTGCAATACTTTTGATCTGTAAAAGCAGGTTGTATTATTGTTAGGTTTGCAATTCGTGTTGTCCTGCGCTTGGCGTCTTTTTAAAATAAGGTAGGAACGATTTATTATTTTTATAATGTAAAGTGGTGAAGTATTCTGTCTGTGGCTTATGGTTGTAGAGAACTTCAAGGAAAAGGGAGGTCAGTTCCATATGTCAGTTATATTAGCATTCAAAACTAGCGTTTCTACCAAAATCCATTTAATTAATAAATTGAACTGCTGTAGAAGGTACTTCTCGTGTTTAGTTCTGTATTTGGGTCTTGCTTGTAGTGACTTACGTTTCGGCTCGCCGATTGGATGTACACACCGTATGATAAATCATGGTTACGTGAGACGCCTTGAATCTGTTGTTTTTACAGATTGATTTACCTGCAATTTATTCATTAACTGCACTGTGTTAGAAACACTGTTTCTGAATAAAAAATAACTCACCAATACCTTTTTTATATCTCAGGTTTTTTCTTCCTAATTTGTTGCAGGAATGCGTTTTATTCCATGTCTTGACTATTTTGTAAATAGTATTAAAGGTAATTTTGTAGAACCCGTGTACATCGAAGGAAACGGCATTGCCATCGATATATATCGAATGTTCGATATAGTGTTTCAGAACCGCAGATTCGGGCGCTACGCGCTCTCACGAACTGAAAAAAAAAAAAAAAAAAAAAAAAAAAAAAAAAAAACCACACCTGTTTAACCTATACCTAACCTAACTTTGACTCAAAAAATAAGTGATCTGTAGCGTAGCCTTAAGGAGGTTAGTAGGTTTTTTTTTTTTAGTATGTGAGGGCGCGTAGCGCCCGAATCTCCGGTACAGAAATACTATATCGAACATTCGATATATATCGATGTCAATCCGTTTTCTTCGATGTACACGGATTCTACCAAATTACCGTATTAAAATTATCAGAACGCGTAGCGACCATTGTATATATGTTTGTCTCTACATAAGCTACAAGAACAGACACTGCCTTCGTGATAAATACAGGCCGTAGCATAGCTTTGATGACGTCACGCGTTGAGGCGGAGCTGAGGCGGCCGATTCGTATGCAGACGAACGGAAAGACGACTTCTGTACCTCTTTTTGTCATGTTTAGGATTATGTACATACATTACGTTAAACTTCATAGGACCTAATTGCCTTGTTACCGTAGGAATTAATACTAAACAAACACTTCTCAGATGAGGTTAAACAATACTTTTGCTTTTCTCTCTGTTATTACAGCACCAGTAAATGACAATTTACAGTGATTAATTTCTAACTACACAAGCGGTTTTTTTTTTTTTTTTTTTTTTTGTTTTTTTTTTTTTTTTTTTTTTTTTTTTCAGCTACATCACAATGAGCTCTTTTTGTAGCTTTGTAGGCTTTTTCTTCCAAACCTCAGCTGTTTGAATGTTAGAAGTAGCAGCTGTTCATTTATGAATTTGAGTCGTAATATTAGATCATCATCTCCACTTTTATCCATAGATGCAGTTAATAGTATCTGAATTTTACACATAGTTTCCTGAACTGTAATTTCCTTACCCTTTTTTACAGCTTTTAATAAATTTTCCAATTTAGAACATTTACGGAGAAGTTTTGGTTCTAAAATCCATTCATTCTTTCTAGCTTCGATATTTATATCACACACTACAGAAATTTCAAAATTATTTTTGTCAAAACTTTTCTAATACAAGGGCATCCCGTAAACTCTATCATGAAGTACACTTGGTTGTCATGCTTTGTAACTAGCCAGTCATTGTGGGCAAATCTGTCTACATTATTCGTAATGCCCTTTAAACTGTTCAATGTTGTCTTCAGAAAACCACTGTTGTATATTTGTCCATTTCGCGTTTTTCGTGAGCCTTTCTTCTGACGTCTGGGTGAGAGCACTGTGAAACATCGAGAGGGGACAAATATGATGCTGGATTCAGAAATAAACACAGGACAGCATCACTTTCCAAATCCAACTTTTTACGCGGAACGAGTAGTACGGAACCTGCCAAACAACCACGCTTGTTGCACCCCATAAGAGTAACCTATTAATAATTAACTATCCTCAGGTCGAGTTGCTCTGGTTTCACGAATAATTTTATCATGAAAATGCTGCATGCAAACTCCTGTGTTCTTTGTCATTACCAAGTTTTCCCTCGGAATTTTAATCCAAATTTTCCTCTCCAATTCATCAGAAGGAAAAGAAAACACTGGAACATATTTCCGCTCATAGTAATTAGACTGGCAGCCGTGGACGCAGCAGCTTCTAGGTATTATACAGGTAAAAAACACCACGAAACTAAAGATAAACAAACGCTCGAATGCTCCGTCCACCGCCTCAATGAAACAACTGATCACGTTCCCGCCAGTTCTATGCTAAGGCCTGTATTTATCACGAAAGCAGTGGAACAGATGATTAGATATTTGACACCATTAATTCCTTTGTAAGCACATTATGCTGACAGCTGGATAGAAAGACGTGGCGTCGATCATTACTAATTAGAACGATATCGTAATACACAGTACTAAATTCAAATAAGCTTTAAGCTCACTGCTCACTGGACTCATACGGCTTGATAGCACACAAGGAGGTTAGAATAACCTCCTTGGTAGCACATGGAAATACATGATTCAGTCTATAGTTTTCAAGAAATTCCCGATATTAAACCAATTATAAGCACAACTCGTAACAATAATAGTTTTGCAGTAGTCACGTGGTATATCTGCAGATCCGTTGGTGCCACGAAACAGTGATCTCTGTGTATACAGTGTTGCCAACTCAGTGATACTGAAAATTACCAAAAGCAATTTAAATGTCGCCGTTTTTAATAAAAATACCTCAAATTTCTAACAAATATAGAATAAAATAAAATAACAAATATCACTTAAAATATATTATTATATTAAAACGAAATGAATAATGATAATCAGATACTACCTAAAATAAAGGGTTAAATGCAGTTTATGTGTAGACAGCTGCAGCTTGACGATCAGATGTTGATAGCCACACGATGAATGACGGAAGATAAGCCAGCTAATCAGGTGTGACGTTCAGACAGCCAATAAGATTGCGTCTTTCTTGTCCAGGATTGTAATTACTACAGCTGTGAGAGTAACGAAAAGATGCGTATCCGTATGAATCCGTTGCTAAAAGAAACAGTAGTCGTTACAAACGTATCGTTACTTTCGTTACCAGTGCCACTCAGAAATATGGCCGCCACACTGTCTTTGAAACCGTGATAATTTTTGAACTGTTAAGGCTAGTTTACTCGACCGTTTCATGAAACTGCGCTATTGGCCAGTGCGCATGCGCGGCAGGCGTAAGCGCAACTCGTTGGCGAAACTAAACAGTTTCGGCACCTTCCATCTGTTTGCGCGAGTTTTTAGATTAGGTTCTAACCAAAACACAACAAAATACAACATTAAGTGTGGAACGGAAGAAATTTTTCGGTTTTTTGGACATACATGTGATGCATAGGTATTTACGGGATTTTAATGATGAAAATTTCTGGAATAAGCAGTGGCGTATTATTGCTCTTGAAGCAACCATTTGTGAATCAAATTTTGATGGGTTAACTATAAGTTACAGACTAAAATACATTCAGTACGAATTTATAATACAAACGAACTTTGCAGAATGCTATCTAGTAAAACATCTGGGTCTGGATCAGTACAAGTTTACTAGATCAGGATCCCATGGTTAATATTAAATATTAAATGCTTTGAAAACCGGAAATCACCAGTTGGCATTTTGTGTGATCTCTCAAAGGCTTTTGATTGTGTAAATCATGGGACTCTTCTAGATAAGTTTAAGTATTGTGATATGAGTGGGACAGTGCACATATGGTTTAAATCATACTTAACTGAATGACTACAGAAAGTTGAAATAAGCAGTTCACATGATATAGATGAAACAAGTAATTCCTCTAACTTGGGAGTTATCAAAAATGGGGTCCCACAAGGTTCGATCTCGGGTCCTTTGCTGTACTTAATATATATTAATGACTTGCCATTCTACATTCACGAAGATGCTAAGCTAATACTTTTTGCTGATGATACAAGTATAGCTACCACACCTGACAAACAGGAATTAACTGATGAAATTGTGAATAATATCTTTCAGAAAGTTATTAAGTGGTTCTCTACAAATGGACTCTCATTAAACTTTCATAAAACCCAGCATATACAGTTTCATACAGTAAATGGCATGACACCATTAATAAATTTAGACTTTGAACATAAATCTGTGGCTAAGGTAGAATATTCAAAGTTTTTAGGTGTTTGCATTGACAAGGGACTGAATTGGAAGAAACATATTGAAGATCTCCTGAAACGTTTGAGTTCAGCTACTTATGCTATCAGAGTCATTGCAAAATTTGGTGTTATACATCTCAGTAAATTAGCTTACTACGTCTATTTTCATTCATTACTTTCATATTCTGGGGCAATTCAACACTGAGTAAAAAATATTCATTGCACTAAAGCGTGTAATCAGAATAATTGCTGGAGCCCACCCAAGAGCATCCTGCAGACGTTTATTTAGGGATCTGTGGATCTTCACTGTAGTTTCACAATATATATATATATATTTACTCATGAAATTTGTTATTAACAATCCGACCCAATTCAAAAGTAATAGCAGTGTGGATAGCTACAACACTAGGAGAAAGGATGATATTCACTATTCAAGCTTAAATCTAACTTTAGCTCAGAAAGGGGTGAATTATGCTGGCACAAAAATCTGACAGATAGCCAACTAGATTTTGAAAAGAAATTAAAGGAATTTCTGAATGGCAACTGCTTCTCCAATGTAGATGAAATTTTAGATAAAACATAAAAAATAAAAGAAAAGAAAAAAAAATGTAATACAAATCCTTAAAATATTGATTGTCAAGTATAGACAACATTTACTAAACTGACACGTTCCACGAAATGTCGTATATATGATCTATGGTACAAGTATTAATCTAATCTAATCTAATGAACTGACAGACTTATCTAAGAAAAAATGTACACAGAAGAAAAGGCTACATGTAAGCTGAATTCTTTCATTTTAGAATATTTGCTTAAAACGTGACAGTTTTCACTTTCACAATTCTTTGTAAATATTTATTTAAAACGTGACAGGGTTTTACATTCAAAATTTTTTGTAAATACTTTTAAACATGCTGAGGTTTCCATGATACTAACCCGTCTGCAAGAAAGTGGTTACCTAACCATTCTCCTCTTAATGCAGCCTGCTTTGAATAATTATCGCTGCCGGCATGCAGCGTTAGATCAATCAGTTCAGCAGTATTTGTATTTCTCAGTGTGCCTGGCTGGTAAACTCCGCTGCCCACATTCTCCTGATTAACCTAATGTGGATTTTAGAACACTATGCAGACGAATGTGTGTGAAAGTATATGATTTATTTATTCATGTTTTATGTATATGTAGTATTAATTGTGTGTGTGTTCTTACTCTTTGAAGGTGATAATTGAAGATTCCATGAACAAGTTTTAATTAGATGTGTTGTTGTTCATTTGTCTTGGTGATTGCTAGAAGTATCTTAATTATCGTTCATTAGCGGATTTTTTAATAAATGTTTCTTTTCTTTAGGAAAACTGCATTTGATGTTTAATCAACATGGTAACAGATGTGCGCTGTTGTTGATAATTATGTTTTTATGAAGAACGATAGTTTTGGTCGAGTTTAAGATACTAACTAAAAGTGAAGAAAGACGAAACCATGGCCGAAGAAAGACAACAAATTGAAAAACTCACAGGCGAAGAAAATTGGGCGACTTGGAGAATCGTAATGAGAATTGTTTTGGAATGTGACAAAATCTTTGACGTCGTAAATTGCGCGCTGCTTAAACCAGAAGCAAGCGGACAAAATTATGAAATGGAAGTTAAGAAATGGACGAAGGCAAATTCAAAAGCAAGGAAACGGCTAATTTTGTCGTTTGATACTAAGCCTTTACTTCGTGTTGGTGAATGTAAGACTGCTAAAGAGATTTGGGATGTTCACTCAGCCGAAAATATTGGTCGAAGCAGACCAATATTTTCGGCTGAGTGAACATCCCAACATAAATTTCACAACATTGTGTGGGAAGCATCTGGCGGTATACAAGGCCATTTAGCGAAATCTGATGAAATAAAAACTCAACTTGCTTTGCTAGACAGGCCGATCGACGAAGGCGATCTTGTGCGCGATTTTTGCAAACTTTTCCGACAGAATTTGACTACATTTATATAACATGGCACGATTTACCTGCTGAATAGAAGACGTGGAATAAACTGCAGAAACGGTGTTTCAATTATGAATTGAGAATTACAGATCGTGATGAAGAAAGTTTTGCTTCAGCGATGATGTCGTAACTGCAGATTAATAAAGAGCGACAAAGGCGCAAACAAACTACCGAAACAGACGCGTTAAAAACGTCTAATCACAAACGAAATGAAGATAGAAAATGCTTTTCATGCGGTAAAGTAGGTCACTTATCGAAACAGTGCAAAACAGGCCTAGTGTGTTTCAAATGTAAGAAAAAAGGCCATCGCTCAAATGAATGGGCGAGATTTGCGTGAATAAAAATGAAGACTGTACTATGTTAAGTAAAGTTTTAATGCTGAAACGCAACAGTAGTTTTTCAGTAGATGTAAATACGCTTGATTGTGATGAGTGGTACATTGACAGTGGTGCGACGCATCACGTAACAAATCAGCGTGACTGGTACACTACCTATGAACCTTCTAAGACTACAAGGAAGATGGATAGTGCCAAGAATGGTGTGCAAATTGAAGCACTTAGCACAGGTCGTATTGATGTAAAAGTTTTTAATGGACAGAAGTGGACAGAACGATACTTTGAAGATGTTTGGTTTTGTCCTGATGGATCCTGCAACTTATTTTCTTTTAAAAAGGCTGCACAAAAGGGAATAAATCAAGTATTCGAAAATTATGGGAAATCATGGGTATTTTTCAAAACTGATATTCCGATTCCTGTTGCTACATCCATTGCTGAAAATGAACTTTATCGTTCATAAAGTAAAGTCCTGTGTTGTTGCTGAAACTGATGACACTTTACAGAGGTGGCACGAAAGAATGGGTCATCAAAATAAATGCTATGTGCACCAGTTCTTGAAGGATCATGGTATAGAGACAATGTTTGATAATAGCCTTTGTGAATCGCCTGGCATTTGGTGAAAGAGTGGAGAAACCAACAAAACCTGGAGAATTATTTTATGAATATATATGTGGACCAATGGAGGAAACTGATTTGCAGGGTCATATATACTTCGCTGTTTTTAAGGACGATTTTTCCAGTTTTAGAGTAACATACCTTCTGGTCACAAAGATTAAATTAAAGAAAAATTACTAGTATTCATTAACATGATAAGGCTCAGGCAGATGTTACTGTAAGAGAATTACGTACAGACGATGGCAAGGAATTCCACAATAAAGATGTACAGAAGTTTGCTGGCTCAATTGAGCTGAAAGATTCAATAACTGCACCATATACTCTTCAGCAGAATGGAGTTGCCGAGCGGGAAAACAGGATTCTTTGTGAGATGGCACGTTCTTGGCTTTGCTCAGCTGAGTATTTGCCAAAAGCATTGTGGGGTGAGGCTATTCTGACTGCTACATACACTCTGAACCGAACTGGTCCCACAAAAATGAAAGGTAAAATTCCAATTGAAATATTTATGAAGAAGAAAGGTCGTTTTGATAATTTAGTGATTTTTGGAACAGAATGTTATGCATGGATTCCTACACAAAAAAGGAAGAAGTTTGATGCTATATCTTCTAAAGGATATGTGGTTGGTTATGATGATTGTGGGTACCGTATTTATTTTCCTGAAAAAAGATGTGTGTGTGTGTGTTTGCAGAGATGTAAAGTTTGCAGTCAAACAGTTACAGAAATCACTTACTCATACCACTAAAAATGTTTTTGATGTGTCAGATATAGATGAAGATGCTGCAGAATGTGAATGTCAAAGTTTTGATTTTGAAGAGGACAGTTAAACTGATTCTGTTAACCGAGACGTAACTGTAAGTGATGAAAGGGTTAGCAACATTTTCAGTGGCACTGAGGAACAAGCTGAAAGTAACTTGGAGGCAAGACATGAAGAGAAAGGAAGCCACAATTTACGTGAACGTCGAAATTTGAAGAAATCTTCTTGCTACTGTGAAGATTCAGACCATAAACAAAGAATGATGTTGCTTTGTGAAACACCAAGGAACTATAAAGAAGCAATGCTAGATTTGAGACAATGAGATGTCTGTTGAGTGTTGCAGTGCAATAAGATTGGTTTATTAGGCAATTTGATGTGAGGACAACATTTCATAATAGTATTTTGAAGGAAGAAATATACATGTATAAACCAGAAGGTTTTGATGATTGTACAGGACGTGTATGTAAATTACTGAATTACTATATGGTTTAAAGCAAGCCTCAAAATGTTTGTATGAATGTCTTGTAAAGTTTCTTACTGAATTTACAGGAGAGTCATTCAGATCCATGTATGTTCTATGGTGAAAACCTAGTACTATTGTTTTATGTTGATGATGAACTGGCTATGGGTTCCACTGACGCAACATCCAAGTTTATAGAACAGTTGGATAAACGTTTTCAGATTACTGTAGAAAAGATTGATTACTTCTGAGGTTTACAAATCAAGACGTTTGACAACTGCATTCAAATAAACCAGTCAGCATATGTGAAAAGAATTTTAGAGAAATACGGTATGGTGGATGCAAAACCATTATCTTTACCCATTGAACCAGAATGGATACAAGGTGAATCACCGTCTTTTAATAATACTAAGCTATATCGAGAAATGTTTGGAAGTTTTATGTATTTAACACAAGCTACAAGGCCGGATTTATCATATGCTGTTAATGTTGCGTCAAGAGTTCAAGACTCACCAACACAGGCACATTTTGCATTGCTCAAACGGATTCTACGGATTCTTAGGTATCTAAAGTCAACAATAACAGATGGTATTCAGTTCATAAAAGATGACAACTGTAATATTGAAGCTTACAGTGATGCAGATCATGGTGGGGACAGAAGGACTATACAGTCAACAAGTGGCATTCTACTCAAGTTCCATGGAGGGCCAGTTGTGTGGAAGAGTAAATTACAACAGTGTGTTGCTCTTTCTTCAATGGAGGCAGAATTGTGGCTGCAAGTGAAGCCTGTAAATCACTTGTGTGGTTGGATCAACGTCTGAAAGAAATTGGAGCCGTTGATGAAACTTCAATTCCTGTTTTACAAATATATAAACAAAGTGCTATCAAATTCATTAACGGTTCAAGGTTTTATGATCGTTCAAAACATATAGAAACAATGTACCATTATATTCGTCAACTGGTTAAAGAGAATAAGGTCAATGTGAGTTACATACCAACTAATAGACAGGCAGCTGATATTTTGACAAAAGGACTACCATTTACAAAGTTAAAATTGATGAAGGAATTTGCTGGTATGGTGTCTACTTCACAATATATATGAAAACATTGCGGGAGAGTGTGAAGGTAGGCCTATATGATTTATTTATTCAATGTTTCATATATATGTGTACTATTAATTGTGTGTATGTGTTCTTACTCTTTGAAGGTGATAACTAGTTTTAATTAGATGTGTTGTTGTTCAGTTGTCTTGGTGATTCCTAGAATTATCTTAATTATCGTTCTTTAGCGGAATTCTTAATAAATGTTTATTTTCTTTAAGAAAATTGCATTTGATGTTTAATCGACAATGTGAATCCCAACTTGACGAAAAACGTAATGTAATTTTTAATTTCAGTTCTGGTGACAATGCTTCACGCATAAGAGTATCTTGTTTCCTTATTGCATTACCAGATATGTTCTAAAAAAACGTAAACTGCTATGGTGACATACTAAGATGAATAAAATAATTTCTAAGCTCTGCAGCTACAATTTATTTCAGCAGGGCCGCTGACCAACCGAGCTGACGTCTTTTTTAATCCATTCACTAATCGAAACTTATTTCTTAGTCTTTTTATGTTTAGACTTATGAAGTGACTTCACTTAGAGAAGTAATAGCTCTCTCGCAACTCTTACAGCTGCAAAAACTTCCGTTTTACAACGACTGTGGAACTCACAAAATAACGAAACTGAAGTGTATAGTTTTGGCGCCCTATCTACAGACATACCCAAAACCAATTGCGTGCAACTCATTTCACACAACGAGTGTCGCAACCTGGTGTCGTCGTGTAGACTAGCCTTTACTGTTAATAATACTTTAAAATTTAAATTTGCCGTGTACTTATGGCTGCTTTTTGAGGCAGTTAGATCTATACTATTGAGGAGAGGATCAGTACAGTCCATTCCCTTGTGATTAAAATACAATAGTCATACAAATTGATCAAAATTAGCAAGACCCACCCGCGACCTCCATTTTAAGTACTGTTTTCGAACTTTACTTAGAGGCTTCAAATGTCAGAATCAATCGGAATATTTCGTGACGAATGTCAGTTTTACCGATCATAGTAGTAGCACAACATTTGCAAGCAGCGGGCTGTTGTACTGTATTATATGATACTAACAATTAAGATAATACCGCCTCCTTGAATGAAAATGTGTAGATGGTAACTTTTGAGTACCGGTACTTTTTACAAAAGTTCTTTATAGTAGACAAGTAAGACAAGTAGACAAATAAGTAACCGTTGAAATGAACCCTTTACGAAGAAAAAAAACACACAATAAAACGTATGTTTGCGTCAAAAGCGGACGTCAGATCAACGATGATTAACCTGCAAACACGCCTCAAGGAGTACAATCCAAAATGTTTAAAAACAAAAGAAACCGTCTAAAATCGGAGAGCTACGCAACATGTACTTACAAGTTCGTCACGGATATTTAGATAAATTACTCATAATAAATAGTATCACAGAATATATGCATTCTATGTATTGGTTTTCGTTGCAGAGTTCATATCGATACGGTAGATGCGAGTAACGAAATGTATTCAAGAGTAACGATTCAGTATTTCGTATTAACCAAAGTATTTGTTACTCATTACCGAATACATACGGTTTGCTACAGCTCTAGTAATTACTAATGAACATAGTGTTAACTATATAATATGCCCAGTATGCAGCTTTTACAGGAAACATTCTTTGAAAAGACACACAATGTTATTCGTGAAGCTATTCCCCTCGATTTTCGTTAATTAAAGAAACTATAAATTTCAAGTTCTGATTCTCTGTGTAATCCAACTAGCAAATAATAACCGTATGGAAAACAGCAGTATGTCTATATACAATTTATTTGGGAATACAAATTGCTACCAGATCCTGAATCGGATAAGCACATCGAGAATTATTCACTATATTAGTGCGACTGTTTTTCCAAAACATATCCAAGCAGACCCCAAAAAAGTCGCCAATCCAAAACATGAATTTTACGTCGCTGTTGCGCTTGTCGAATAACCAAATTTATAGACTTTCCCCCAAACTGGCAACACTGACATGCGGAAGTCTGGTTCCTGGGCATGGAACTGCAGCGTATTTGCACATTCGCATGTTTTGTACCTGACTTTGTATTGCCCGCTTTGTTCTAATTTAGAAAACTAATTTTCATCTGTTTGTGCGTGATAAAGAATTTATTCCTTACTTCTTGTTTTGAAATTTATTTAAATACGCGTTAAAATAGATTGGAATGGAAGCGGAATCTAAACTTCTTTCTTTTGCGGTTCTAGCAACATTTCGTAGCAGCCATATTGTTTCCAGGCAAGAAATTAAATATGAACATCTTTCCCTGATACGCTCAGATAGCTGATGTTCAACATGCAGATATTATAGAGATTAATGCACGAAAATGGTACCAGCTCGTTGAATGCCATGCCAACTTTACCAATACATGTTATCTAAAATACTAATGAATCTGGGGAAACAGTACATCTATACACATACCGTTGTTGTGGTAAACAGTTTTCCAATTAAAAAAAAAAAAAAAAAAAAAAAAAAAACACTTTTTTAAAACGTGAAATATAGTATTATTCCTGTTGAGAAAAAGCTCGGCAAAGCTGGACACACTATTTATTTTGCCCACAGTCACGTTGTGTAGATGTTTCTGTCATGAAAATGACGCCGTGTTAGTCTACCAGTATCTGTGCTCGAAGGTCTCAATATGCTACTATGTAAGACTACTAGACGAGGTTTCATGGAATTTTACCAGGATAGGATCTTGACCGAGTCTTGAGGCAAGATGGACACTTTATTTAATTAAAGTCGGGTCACGGAACTAAAAGATATTGCAATTTAACGTTTTAGAAGACTGCTCTCCTTAGCAGTGGCATATTACGTCAAAGAACCAATATATGGTTCTGTTAATTTCATAGTACACAAGAGAACTTCAAGCACTCTTTCAGTTAGTTCATTTTAGCTGAGGGTCAGAGACAGTAGTATTTTCGGAAGATTACGTTGGCGACTGGTATTTATTTCACAAGGATATTCGGATTCATCGATATCGCTTTGTGCATGGAGAGCTTTACGAAATTACTTTGCCGCTTTTAACACCCGCTGTCGGTAAAACATCTGATTTGTAATAAGGGTAGCTTCCGTGCGGTAATTACAAATCAAATGATGGTGAACCTTGTTTAACGACACCAGTCGTCCTAAAATGTTATCTTGGATACGAAGTTCTGTTCTTTCAAATTGAATTACTCAATATGAGCAAAAAAGAACTTAGGTCTATTGGCTGATCCTATAAAGCTTCCGTTAATTGAGTGATGTTAATTAATTTCGTTTGGTTCATTGGCCTGGTGCAAGTCGTTTTACTATTTCAACTCTTTACTTAAGGTTTACAAGGCGTTTACTTAGAGTGAGGCACCATGGGGCTATCATAATAACGGAAAAGTAATTCTAGTTGCCTCTTGGACGGCATTTATAGTAGCACACTTGCGTGCCATGTTATCAGTCAGCTTTTACGGGATATTTTGCCATTCTTCCACAAATGCAATATCCACCTCTTTAACCGTTCAGGGAGGTGCTGATCTGGCTGCAAGGCGCCTGCCAAGTGTATTCCATATATGCTCAATCGGGTTTAAGTCCGGTGAAAAAGCTGGCCATTCCATTCGTTCAATTCCCTCAGCTTCAAGCATGTTGTCCACCAGTTCAGAACTATGGGGACGAGCGTTATCGTCCAACAGAAGGAATCCATCTGCTATGGCACCAGCGAAGGACACAACAATACAGCAGGTCGAAGGATCTCGCTTCTATACCTCTGAGCATATAACACGCCATTCTGAACGTGCGTCAATCAATACTGACTGCTGCCCACACCGTTCGTCCACAACCATGATATCATGATGTTTCCTGCACATAAGCCTGACTGTTCCGAGTTCCACATTGTCTCCAGACGAAGGAACGACGATTGTCCGCTGACTCATCTGTGAACAGAAAGCGGCGCCATTCATTACCACTTCAATCCTGTTGTTCCTCCGCCCAGTATCTGCGGGTTAAACGGTGTTGTTGTTTTAGCCGCACGCCATAGGCCTCACAAGAGAACATCATGAACTCGACCTCATAATTTCTCGAGAAAAAAAAGTACATGAGCTAGATAGCAACCACAGAAACCGATATCACGTCAAAATTTGGGCCATTATTCAGATACTACGCATTGACGGCCTCCTCAAAGTACAGCTTTCAAACATTCGCGCGCTCGGGTTGTTCCTCACTCGGCCCGCTTCACTGCGGCCGCTTAATGCCCGAACGTCTAGAACTGTGAGCAGAGTCTAGTAAGAGGCTTGTGTTCGCGATGTCAATTAACCCACAGGCTGTTGCCTCGCTGCGGAGCGCGCGGTTGCTCGCCGTCGGAGGTTCGAGTCCTCCATGGGGCATGGGTGTGTGTGTTTGTCCGTAGTTTAGTTTACTTAGGTTTAAGTAGTTTGTAAGCTACGGACTGATGACCACGCAGTTTGGTCCGATAGATATACAAACATTTGAACTTTTTCACAGGCTGTTGTGTGAAATATGCAGGAGCGACATGGAATAATGACTAATCTGCAACGATTAAATGTCAAAGAATTAGATTTCTGTAAAGTCGTAAGCATAATCATTTGGATTTATTAGACGTACTATACACGGTAAAAGAAAATACATGGCGCTATCTTTATGCATTTCCTTATATTTTTCAACTGCGTTGCAGATATCGTAGACAGTTGCACTGATAAAGACATGCTGGATACAGAAGGAAATGGCGCGTTGATGTTCGGTGTAGATTTACAAGAGGATGCCTATTCAGCATCGTCAGATTCGTCGAGCTCTTTCATTGCTTCAACGGAGCTTGGGCGTGGAATTGAGGTCTTCAGTGATGATGGAAGCAGCTTTGCTGGTTTTACATAGTCGGAAACCACTTTGCCCGTCTCCGTAACAGAAGAATATATGCAACGAGCCGTTTGCGTTTTATACAGCACGTCACAACTGCAGTGGAAACGAATGAGATGGTTTTTCAACAAGCAGTGTAATGTAATTTAATTTAATTTTCAATACCTTTTATTTTGTTATACGTAAAGTTGACACCATTGAAGCGGAATAAACTTGAAACACTTACAGTACATACGTTTCATTTTGTAATACTATTTCCTCCTCCACTTCCCTAGTTCTTCATATTTCATATTCGGTGGACTCGCTGTTGTCCCTTCATTGCACAGCACTTCGCGTTCGGGCATTAAGCGACCGCAGTGAAGCGGGCCGAGTGAGGAACAACCCGAGCGCGCGAATGTCTAAAAGCTGTACTTTGAGGAGGCCGTAACTGCGTAGTATCTGCATAATTGCCCTAATTTTCACGTGATAGCTATTTCTGGAGGTGATATCTAGCTCATGTATTTTTTTCACAAGAAAATATGAGGTCGAGTTGACGAAGTTCCCTTGTCAGTGTGTAGTCGCCACATTTCCTGAGGCGATATTGGACTTTTTGTGTTGATACTGCGCGACCTGTTGCTGCCTGGAAGGTGCGTTTCATTCAGCCTCTTTCTCGACGGGCTGTTAACCGGAGACAGCGGTCATCTCTTGCAGATATTAGCCGTGGACGACCTTGGCTTGCCCTTTTTTTTTTTTTTTTTTTTTTTTTTTAAACGGTTCCTGGCGCGTTCATGTCCTGGGAGTTACACTCCAATAGCTGCAGCCACCTCCCTCTGTGTCTGTCCAGCTCCCAACCTTTCTGCCGCTCTCCGTGCCATAGTTTCAGGTTGTTGCATTGCACTACCTGCGAAATCGCACCAATCCCACCGCAGCAACTTTCTGTTATTGCCATTATCTCGGTTGCTGTAATGTTATTATCTCGACTCCATAGAACTGTCAGAAGGACGTCGAACCTGCCGATGTCAATACTTCAAAACCTAGATATCTCAACTTAAACCCTAATTGCTTTAACCAGTGTTTATATATCCTGATCAAACAGTAATATGTATCTCTATACTTATAAGGCGCATCCAGACAACCAAATTACGGATGCATCAGCGCATCAGGGATTCCATGCGACGGAGGGTGGATGCATGTATCCTCGCTAACGGAGGACATTTTGAACATTTCCTGTAACAAAGTGTTTGAAGTCACGTTGGTACGTTCTGTTGCTGTGTGTTTCCATTCCATGATTACTGTGATTTGAAGAACAGTAATAAAATGAGCTCTAACGTGGAAATGAAGCGTTTCCGGACACTTGTCCACATAACATATTTTCTTTCTGTGTGTGTGAGGAATGTTTCCTGAAAGTTTGGCCGTACCTTTTTGTAACACCCTGTATATCTTCGCAGTGATCTTGGTGAAATTTTGCACAATTGACCTTCAAAACAAGAGGAAGGACACTGTCCACATAAAATGTCGTTCAGTGCATGGTGGAGGGTACCAGGCCCAGTCTCTTGGGATTGCTGGTATAGACTTGCAGACACCATGCTCCTCTCGTGGACAGTTGTATGTGGCCAGCTCCAGAGTGGGCAAAGACGAAAATCTTTTTGTACATACTCCAAATGGAACTGCCAAAATTTTGTTTATCACATTGCTTTAACGTAATTGTAACCTTCTATTACATGCAAATAGACGGTTTTGTACGCTTCTACAGAAAACCTTATTTTAAACCCGGGCAAAGCCGGGTATTTGCAGGTACTTTTGTAAATATGACAGTAGTCACTTAGTTTAAAAAAAAGAAAAAAGAAAAAAAAATTGCTCAAAATGTACAAATCTTTGTAAAGCTTATGGTACTTAACTGCGGGGTCATCAGTCCCTAAACTTAAAAACTACTTATGAACTACTTACGAACTAGGACGGCACAAATATCCATGCCCGAGGGGGGATTCGAACCCCCGACCGTAGCGGCCGTGCAGACCGTGACTGGCGCGCCGCAGACAAATGGGCACTGCGGCCGGCATTGCTTATTTTTCATTGTTTCTATACTTGCAAACGTATTTATTGTAAGATACTATATGAATCTCTATAAAGTTCCATCGTTTAAAGTAAAAAAGATTGTATACTGTGAAGAGAGAGTGCAGTGCGTCTGATTACACTACATGTACTACATTCAAACCATGATTTCAAATTAATTTGTCTTCTGGGTTCATCAGTTTATGTAGGCAGTACTGTCCCGAGAACTCTGTTTGTACAGGTTCTGCACTGCCCCAGCACAACGATTGACAGTCATGGAGAAATATTATCAGCAAGGAGCACCAAGTCTATGCTAGATAAGTAATATCTCTGTAACAATGTCAGTGTACCTTTCTTCTGTCTGGTATTCAGAATTGTTCATTCCTTCACCTTATTTCATGAGAGATATAACTCTTCTTCGTCGAAAAAATTTGTTGAAATCATTTAATGAAATTTAAACGTATCTCTTTAAATAGAAACCACTTAGGGAGTTGAGGTTCGATTAAATATATGAAAAATAACTTTGAACTCCTTCGGGGCACAGTATGGTTGGTCTCATATAACAGGAGTTACATTTAACAATTTGCAGCATGTAAACAACCTGCAAATCAACTATAAACGTAGCATGTGATGACTCAGGAACACTCTTAGCTACACGATTACATCATAATAGTAACATGTTTTTTGTAAATAATAAATTTTTAATCAATATTCTGCTAGTCTCTCTGTTTTTAAACGTTTGTTTTCCAATTATAGCAAGAAATGTATTCCGCATTATTAGTTTCAAATGTTTATGTATGGTATAAAGTAACATTCTGATCTTTATATATAAAGCAGAGTGTAGATAGAGAGGTAAAAATTGAAACACATGCTTGGAATGACATGGGGCTTTATTAGAAAAAAAAGTATTACTATACGCGTGAAAGATCTCTTGCGCACGTCGTTTGGTGACGAAAGTGTGCTCAGCCGCCACTTTCGTCATGCTTGGCCTCCCAGGTCTCCAGACCTCAGTCAGTGCGATTATTGGCTTTGCGGTTACCTGCAGTAGCAAGTGTATCGCGATAGACCGACATCTCTAGGGATGCTGAAATGCGTCAATATAACTCCGGATATGCTTTACAGTGCTGTTCACAACATTATTCCTCGACTACAGCTATTGTTGAGGAATGGCGGTGAACGTATTGAGCATTTCCTGTAAAGAACATCGTCTTTGCTTCGTCTTAATTTGTTATGCTAACTATTGCTTTTCTGATCAGATCAAGCGCCATCTGTCGGAGATTCTTGACTTTTTTTGTTCTAATAAAACCCCATGTCATTCCAATCATATGTTCAATTTTTACCTCTCTATCTACATTATTCCGTGATTTATTAAGTTTTCAAATTTATACTGATTTTTTGATCACCCGGTACAACTACACGATAGCAAGACAAACACTGGAAGTAGTTACTTCCATAAAATGTCTGGGAGTAGACACAAGGGGCCAATTGAAATGCAATGACTATATAAAAATCAGTCGTAAGGCAGATGTCAGAGATTCATTGAAATAATCCACATCTACATAACACACCGCAATCCACCGTAAGGTGCGTGGCGGTTGTACACTGTAGTACTACTAGGCATTTCCTTTCCTATTCAACTCCCAAATAGAACGAGGAAAAATAGAATGCCTATATTCCTCAAAATGTTCAAATGTTTGTAAAGCTTATGTTCAAATGTTTGTACAACTTATGGGACTTAACTACGGGGTCATCAGTCCCTAAGCTTACAAACTACTTATGAACTAGCTAAGACTAAGGACGGCACAAATATCCATGCCCGAGGGGGGATTCGAGCCCCCGACCGTAGTGGCCGTGCTGACCGTGACTGGAGCGCCTCAGTCACCTCGGCCACCGCGGCCGGCTAAAGCTTATGGGACTTAACTATGGGGTCATCAGTCCCTAAACTTACAAACTACTTATGAACTACTTACGAACTAGGACGGCACAAATATCCATGCCCGAGGGGGGATTCGAACCCCCGATCGTAGTGGCCGTGCAGACCGTGACTGAAGCGCCTCAGTCTCCTCGGTCACCGCGGCCGGCCCCTATATTCCTCCGTACGAGCCCTAATTTCTCTTATCTTGTCTTTGTGATCTTTACGCGAAGTGTAAGAAGACGACAGGAAGATCGTCCTACTCTCAGGTTCAGATTCCGGCCCTCTAAATTTCCACAACAGAATTTCTCGAAAGGAACTTCGACTTTCCTCCAACGATCCCCAATTGAGTTCTCGGAGCATTTCCGTGACACTCGTGCATTGCTCGAACCTACCAGTAACGAACCTATAATATTCATCTCGGGTTTGCAGGCGGATACCATCGTCAAGTAAACACAATATTTCGGCACACCAACTGGCTGCCATCTTCAGGTGAGTGCGCTGACTACACTAACTCGCCGGAAACTGAGGCAGAACAGAAACAGCGGCCCCTTTATACACCGCTGACGTCCCACCGCGCGTGCGCAAAACCAAAGTAGAGCCCCTCTAGGCGCAGTAGAACTAGTAGAAAACCGGCAAAACGATGGGTCGAAACAAGGCTAGTTAAAAGAAACTGCAGGTCGAAATGAAGACCCTTGTTGCTTAATATAAGACTGGGTTCCAAGTTTTACTTACAGGGAAGCCCATGTCCCTATTAATAATATTATCGACCATACGAATTTCTATGGATTCCTTAAGAACACAGTCCCAGTAGCGGGAAGCAGGAGCAATCAGTTTGGTCTCATCATATAACATCTTGTGTCCCTCATTCAGACAATGTTCAACAACAGCCGACTTTTCAGGTTGGAGCAACCGAGTATGACGGTGATGTTCCACACACCGATCATGAACTGTGCGGATCGTTTGGCCGATATAAGTCTTACCACAATAACATAGAATTCTATAAACACCGGGTTTCCTCAGCCCTAAATCATCTTTGACTGACCCAAGGAGGATCCTAGTCGTTGGTGGTGGAATAAAAACACTTTTAATGTCAAATCTTCTTAAAATTCTTGAAATTTTCGAGGAAATATTCCCGACGAAAGTCAAAAAGGCAATAGACTTGTAATTGTCCTCTAATGGTTCACCTTTTGGACCAAATTGAAAAGCACGACAAATTTGTTGAGCAGTGTACCCATTCTGTTTAAAAACAGCTTTGAGATACTCCAGTTCTTCATCCAGATGTTTAGCATCAGAGATGGCGTATGCTCTTTTCACTAAAGTACGCAAGACCCCCATACGTTGGTGTGGCGGATGACAGCTCGTCGCATGAAGATAAAGATCGGTATGTGTGGTCTTGCGATACACGCCATGTCCTAAGGTCCCATCACTGTTCTTTTGAACCAAAACGTCCAGAAAAGGAAGTTAGTGGACTATTACAAGTCTATTGCCTTTTTGCCTTTCGTCGGGAATATTTCCTTGAAACTTTCAAGAATTTTAAAAAGATTTGACATTAAAAGTATTTTTATGTCACCACCAAAGACTAGGGCCCTCCTTGGGTCAGTCAAAGATGATTTAGGACTGAGGAAACCCGGTGTTTGCCGGCCGCGGTGGCCGAGGGGACTGAGGCACTCCAGTCACGGTCTGCACGGCCACTACGGTCGGGGGGTTTGAATCCCTCCTCGGGCATGGATATTTGTGCCGTCCTAGTTCGTAAGTAGTTCATAAGTAGTTTGTAAGTTTAGGGACTGATGACCCCGTAGTTAAGTCCTATAAGCTATACAAACATTTTTTTTGAAACCCGGTGTTTACAGAATTCCATGTTATTGTGGTAAGACTTACATCGGCCAAACGATCCGCACAGTTCGGGATCGGTGTGTGCATCACCGTCATACTCGTTTACTTCAACCTGAAAAGTCAGCTGTTGCTGAACATTGTCTGCATGAGGGACACAAGATGTTATATGATGAAACTAAATTGATTGCTCCTACTTCCTGCTACTGGGACTGTGTTCTTAAAGTAACAATAGAAATTCGTATGGCCGATAATGTTATTAATAGGGACATGGGCTTCCCTCTAAGTAAAACTTGGAACCCAATCTTATCTGATATTAAGCAACAACGGTCTTCATTTCGACCTGCAGTTTATTTTAACTAGTCTTGTTTTGACCCATCGTTTTACCGGTTTTCTACTAGTTCTATTGTGCCTAGAGGGCCTCTACTTTGGTTTCGCGCACGCGCGGTGGTCGTCAGCGGTGTATAAAGGGCCGCTGTTTCTGTTCTGCCTCAGTTTCCGGCGAGTAAGTGTAGTCAGCGCACTCACCTGAAGATGGCAGCCAGTTGGTGTGCCGAAATATTGTGTTTAGTTGACGATAGTATCCGACTGCAAACCCGAGATGAATATCATCAGTTATTACGCCGGGAAAGTCTACGCCACTACAGTAACGAACCTAGCTTCTCGCCTGTGAACCGCCTCTATGTCTTCCTTTAAACTGATCTGCTGCGGGTCCCAAACACTTGAGCAATACCCAAGACCTGGTCGTACAAGCGTTTTATACGCGGTATCGTTTACAGATGAAGTAGACAACAAGTGTAGTCCGTCAAGAAAGGAACTACTTTACAAAACTGTCGTTCGCTCGTCGCTTGAGTATTGCTCAGCAACGTGGGATCCGTACCAGATAGGGTTAATAGAAGAAACGAAGAAGATCCAAAGGAGAGCAGCACGCTTCGTTACGGACTCATCTCGTAAGCGAAAAAGCATCGCAGAGATGATCAGGAGACTACAATGGCAGACGCTGCAAGAGAGGCGTTCTGTGTCGCGGTACGGACTTCTGTCGAATTTACGAGAGCTTACGTTTTATGAAGAGTCCACCAATATGTTGCTTCCTCCTGCGTGTATCTCGCCAAGCGACAACAAAGATAATATTAGGGAGAGAGGGTATGGGTCACACGAAAGCACACCGGCAACCGTTTTTTTTTTTTCCCCCGTTTCTTGGTACATTTCTTCAGAAGACGCGGAATGCTTAAAAATACTCTTTTATACTAAGGCTGCCAATTCCTTCCGATTCCAATGCGGGACGTTTCGACGATGTCGATGAGGACTTTGAACGCGTGTCTCAGTGTTACTAGTGGACTAACATTGCTGGAGGGCTGGGGCGGCAAAACAAAATGAGGGCCGCCCGTCCACTTGGAAACAGATGTGTTGAAAATAAATAAATAAAATAAAGAGATAGATAGATAGAGAGAGAGAGAGAGAGAGAGAGAGAGAGAGAGAGAGAGAGAGAGATACCTCATTGGAGGTTTTGCACCGCACTTCTGAAGGTGTTGTATACTTCTGTAAATAAGGGAACTCCTTTTACAAGTCCTTGTGGCAGTACCAGTTTTAAAATGAATGTCCCGTGTCCCGCCTATATTATGTCTCGCAGGACCCACATTTGTACCGCTTCGGATGTTTTATTTTTCTGTTAAATTCATGTTTTGCTGTATGCCTTCATTAGCTGAGTGAGAAATTTGTGCCTCGATTTGTGACATGGACACTATAAACATAGGACGCAATAATAGGCACTTTGACGGTAATTTTCATTATCTTCCTGTTTATTTTCAGACAAAAACGTGACCATAATGTTTTTCCCAGTCAGACAGTCGTGGCACATGCAAGACATCGCGGAAATTTTACTCTGTCAACAGTCAACTGCAAGCTCATTAAATTGGTTCAACAGTACCGTACTACGAGTACTTGAGCGGTATTGAAGGAGAGAAGTCAGTAGCTTACGTGTAAATTAGTTCACCTAACCGAAATCGGGGAAGCACGCAAATACAAATCAAGAATGTCGATTTTGTAAATAATGAAATGCCAAGATCTCGGTATTTCGTCTTTATTTATGAGAGACGACCGGTTTCGCTGTACACAGACATCATCTTCTGGTCTCTGCACTAATGTTACTATTTAGTGCAGAGACCAGAGACTGTGTACATCGAAACCGGTCGTCTCTCATAAATAAAGACGAAATACCGCAATCTTGGCATTTCATTATTTACAAAATACGTTTATAAGACCGCTCCCTGCCATGAGCAAATTGTACAATAATGTCGAGTCTCCGCTGGGAACTAACTTACAACCTAAACAATAGCCGATTGAACTTCTGCATCACCCGGAATTTTTCGTCTGGAACCTATTAAGATATCTGCCAACTTCCGAGAACTAAGAGTGGTGCTCCGGACTAATAGCAAGTGTTGTTTCACTCAGTTGTGTATTTAGTTCTGTTTTTATGTACACTAGTCAATGACAGTTACTGCATATAATTACACTCATAAATCCGATTCAGGATATGAACCTCTGATTAAGATACGTGGGAATAATCTGCAGTCGGTGGAATATGAAAATTACCAAAATGCGGGAAATGCGGGAAAAAAATTTGGCATTTTGCGAGGCACTTTTATTGAGTCTCCCAACGCGGGACTTTGCGGTAGAATTCGAGAATTCGGGACGGTCACGCAGAATCAGGGACGGTTGGCCGCCTTATTTTATACAGTCGTTTATTAGAATCAATGTCTTCAAAATCGTTGTAAGTACCTTCTGACAGTTCCTCAATTGTTTGAGACCTTCCATATAACCTAAAAGAAGGTGTTCTGTGAACAAAGAAGGACCATTTACCCCACAACATGGAAGAGCTCCCCAACAGCAACGCCCGTATTCATTTTGTGTGTCCGTCTACAGCGGTTGCTACGGTTGCGACTGTTGGTAGGGCCTGATAATTTGAAAGTTGTCCTACTCGTGCCATGGCGAACAATAAATCTACGAAAAATAAAATAATAAATGGCCTTAGGGAAAGCTATATTCTCTCTCTGCAATACATGTCAAAATGACTTTATTGTTTCATTCGTTTCGTCATAATACAATGCTTGCACGGTTTTGTCATTCAGACTTTCATAACGACATGTAACGTGAAAATCTTTTAATTTCTCGGCGCTTTTTTGTCCATCATATGTTACCCATAAACAAGACAGACACAAAGATAAAATCCCAGAAAAGCTATTCGTTTCATCAGAACCGTCGTGTCTTTCTGAACCTTGGACCATAGACACTAACTAAACTTCGACCACAGATACTAACAGAGCGTGTAAACAGCAGAGCTGCTATACCAGTGATCTCAACACAAACACGTTACACATAACGAGGTTAGAATAACCTCCTTGGTTACACAAGTGCACTGCTTTTGATCTGTGAAAAAAGTGTGGTTGTATTATTGTTAGGTACACCGTATGTACAGATTGTGTTGTCTTGTGCTTTGTGTCTATTTTGAAATAAAGTATGAACGATTTATTATTTTCTTAAATATATAATGCTAATGTATTGTGTGCCTTATGTTTATAGAGAATTCCAAGGAAAAGGAAGTTCAGTTGCATACTGAGTTATATTTTCATTCAAAACTAGCGTTTCTACCAGAATTCATTTAATTAATGAATTGCTGTAGACGGTACTTCTCGTGTTCAGTTGTGTATTTGCATCTTGTCTGTAGTTAAAATATAAAACTCAAGTTCTGATTCTGTGTGTACTCCAAATAGCGAACAATGCCTGTATGCAAAACATCAGTAGGTCTATATATAATTTCTTCGGGAATACAAATTGCTACCAGATCGTGAATCGCAAAAGTTCATCGAGAACCAGTCACTGAATTGGTGCAGCAGTTTTTTCGTCCAGGCAGACCCCAAAAAAGTCGTCAATCCCAAACATGAATTTCAAGTCTCTGTTGCGCTTGTCGAATTAACCAAATTTATAGACTTTTCCCCCAAACTGTCAACACTGATATGCGAAAGTCTGGTTCCTGGGCATGAAACTGCAGCGTACCTGTACATTCAATTTTTAGTAGGCAATGTTATTTTGCATTGCCCGCTTTGCTGTAATTTAGAACACCAATTTCCATAAGTTTTTAGGTGAAAAATTGCTTCTTTACTCCTTGTTTTGGAATGCTTAAAAATACTTGTTCATTCTGTCGTTTTTAGAATCAATGTCTTCAAAATCGTTGTAAATAGCTTCTGATAGTTCCTTAATTGTTTTTGATCTTGTAGCTTAGTCTTTAACGTAATCCAAAAGAATGTGGTCCATAAACAAAGAAGGGCCATTTACTCCAGAACATGGAAGAGTATCCCTACAGCAACACCCATATTCATTTTGTGGGTCCGTCTACACTTCTTGCTATTGTTGCTTCTGTTCGCAGGACCTGATAGAAAGTTGCCCCACCACTCAAAATTAGAAAACAACGCATCATCACCTTCTTTTAATCAATTTAACCTGTATACTTATGAATCTCTTGTGAGATCTCTATTTGCCATAGATAGCTTATATACATTGATTTTACATTGATGAGTAGTTTCGATTCGTTAAACACGCAATATCAAACCTGTAACAATTAAAACACAGAACTACAATGAATACACGGTGCCTACCTGTACAAAAAATGTAGTACATTACTTAATTTGGATGTTATTCAAATCAGCTACACACTATATAGAAAACAGTCAAATTGTATATTGGTTGAAGGTAGCTGTAAGTCGAATGTAATTTTTTTTTTTTTAAGAGAAAATTTTTATCAAGTTGATACCTTAAATGTCCGGGCATGGTAACGCATATGTTTCAGATGAGCTGACACTATAGTGACATGCTATTAATGGTCTGCAAACCACCAGTCAAATATGCCTTAACGTCATGTTGTTCAATACCCTGTTCTTTTCTGTCCATCATGTCCAGGCAGTGTGTCATCACAGCAAGAACTGGATATACTGATGCAATAAGCCACAAATACTTATAAGTGATCTATCTGCCACCAGGTGGCAGGAGGATGGGGGCATGAATCGATATGTATTACATCTAATGATGTGGAACATCGATACTTGTCACAGTGAATCATAATCCTAAACTCTCTGTCATTTTACACTACTTCTATACATTTTGGACCTTAAAAACATTCAAAGTCGCATTGTACCACTGTACAGTATTTATTTCCCTTTCAACTGAATTATTAGAATATGGAAATATGAGAGAAGTGTGTTACGACATAATACAGCAGAACGAAACATCTCTTATCACAAATATAATATCACAAAATATCGCATTCAAGTTAGACACTGAAAGAACATCTAAGATACTATTTCCAGTGAGAAGTGACTGAACGTCTAAATTACTATCCAGTCCCCCTTCCACATTTCTTTTCCTTAATTTAATACATGAATATAAATACAGTCTAGTCTACTGTCGAACATAGTTTTAATATTATAAGAAATATTATGTCACAGAACTGTGTCGCCTCATGTCTAGGTTCCATACATATTTACTATATTACAATAGATAATTTCTAGTTATCTGTCAAATAGCATGCTATAAAACATTCATTCACATTTTTCATATTTCTACAATTTTTTTTATTTTTTTTTATATTTTTTTTATTTATTTATTTTGTAGTTAACACTTGTTCAAATGTTTCTATAGCTAATGGGACGTAACTACGGGGTCATCAGTCCCTAAACTTACAAACTACTTATGAACTAGCTAACACTAAGGACGGCACAAATATCCATGCCCGAGGAGGGATTCGAACCCCCGACCGTAGTGCCCGTGCAGACCGTGACTGACGCGCCGCAGTCACCTCGGCCACCGCGGCCGGCTAAAACTTGTTAAGAAGGTTACATTACAATGTAAATCCTGAATAAGATGTCAATTAATTATAATTAAACCTGTCTCGCAAAACTGAAACCTACGATCACGTTCGTCTTCCAATAGTCCGGTAAGAGACGAGGTAGGCCTATGTAATTTTTAAATTTAGTTTTATGAAAAAAACGCTGTGGGTTTTACGTAGTAGATATGCCTATGTACAACTGAACAGAAAAGTACCATAACTTGAGGCGGAACGAGTATTGAAGCTTTAAATGTGGCCGTGTCAGACTCGATAATCCTCGAGTCATCCGCTCGTCACCATGAAAATTATTAACTTTGAAAAAAAATCTCTTAAAGTTCTAAATGTTCTATATCAGGTCCTTGCGGATTCAAAGAAGCATAGACCGAAGAATTTCTTTTGTTTAGACTCTCGCTGCTAATCGGATATACTTTTTAAATTATTGTCGAGTTTTAACTGTCAAACTGAAGTTTATACTAGTAAACGTCGTGTTGACCACAGAGATTCTATATATCTTGTTGATAGTAAATCGATCATGTAGGCCATCGATTAAGAAAGCACTGAAAAATTATCAAAGCCTTCTTTGACTTAACTGTCAAACATCAATTAAATTCAAATAAAATATCTTCTCAAAAAATCGTAAAACTTTAACAGGAAATAATTCTCAATTCCTGTTAATGTAATATTTCTGGTAGATCTCTTCAAAATAAATAAATGATGGTGACGAACACGTAGTTAAAGTTTAAATACGACTTTTATTACACTTGACATTTACAAGTCGGAAGTCCAGAATGAACAGACATAATGTATTTGCTCAAATTTCGTTGAAAATGTAAATAAGGGCGACGATAACCGCAGAGACCATCATCTTCTAGCCTTGTGACCGTCGACTCGCAACTTGAAGTGGCCATGTGTTCTATTCCTTGAGGTTGGCGTCAAAGATGTTGCTCTCGTAGGTTGGATTGCCGTTATAGCACATGAAACATAATAACATACAAACTCTTTTAAGAATCATATAACAAAAACATTTACAAAGAAAAATTATTTAAACATAAATACAAACACAGTCTGCTGCAAAACTGAGCTGATATAAGGTAGTAGCGGGGACAATAATTCGTCCCACTACAAACTTCAGTAACACATGAGCAATTCATTACAATTAAATGAATACGCAACTTGGTGTTAGAGAAGTAGAATATTGAGTGATGAATCAAAAGTCTAGGGTTCTCGCGTACGAACTTCCTTTGCTGAACTAATATTCCTCAGTGTCACTACAGAGGTAATTCTTCACTCACTACTCAGTGCTACGTGGCATTTTGTCCTAAACTGCTGAACTCTATATATGCGATCGTAGAACTGCTGGCTCCAGGGACACACTTCATTAACACGTTGCAGTCTCTATTCCGTCTGCAGGCCATGTGTTGTTGTGGTCTTCAGTCCACAGACTACTTTGTTGCTGGTCTCCACGCTACTCTGTCCTGTGCAACCCATTTCAGCTCGCTCGGTGGATTCACTGAGGAGGGTATGTAGCTAGGCAAGATGGTCGATGAAATAGGTGGCCGATTGTAACTGGTCGCTGTACCAGGAGGCAGGGACTGTCAGTGCAGTGAAGGGTGTAGATTTGGTACTGACGGTACGGCGGCGTTAGAAAGACGTTTCATTAAGCAAGAAGGCCCCCATGCGACGATGAGGAAGGGGATGCTAGAAAAGGCGTTTGTTGTTGAGCAGAGTGTGGATGTTGTGATGATCTGACTAATAACGCAAACAGATTTTGGTTATATGTAAAATATAATTGGGGCAAAACACAAACAATATCCTCACTACGTGACAGAAATGGCCAGGCGGCCGCAGTGGCCGAGCGGTATGCAGCGCGCCAGTCACAAACTGCACGGCCTCTACGGTCGGGGGTTCCAATCCCCCCTCGGGCATGGATGTTTGTATCGTCTTTAGTATAAGGTAGTTCATAAGTTGTTATAAATTTTTTCATAAGTTCTAGATCGTTGTCGACCTCATTCAGCAATTCTTGAAAGATATCTACACAACATCGTTTTAGGGCAAAATTCAAAGCCGACCGCGGTGGCCGAGGGGACTGAGGCGCTCCAGTCACGGTCTGCACGGCCACCACGGTCGGGGGTTCGAATCCTCCCTCGGGCATGGATATTTGTGCCGTCCTTAGAATTAGTTAGTTGATAAGTAGCTTGTAAGTTTAGGGACTGATAACCCCGCAGTTAAGTCACTTAAGCTTAACAAACATTTGAACATTTGAAATGGCGACTCCGCCGATGATAGCGCTACTAAAGCAGAGTTACTGAACACAGATTTTCAAAAAAAAATGTTCAATTGTTTGTAGATCTATCGGACCAAACTGCGTGGTCATCAGTCCGTACCTTACAAACTACTTAAACCTAGGTAAACTAACCTAAGGACAAAGACACACACACCCATGCCCCAGGAAGGACTCGGACCTCCACGTCGAGCAACCGCGCACTCCGCAGCGAGACGCTTTAGACCGCTCGGCTACTCCATCGCGGCCACAGCTTTTCGTAACTCATTCACCACAGAAGACGAAACTAATATTCCAGATTTCGAATTACAAACAGACGCAACAATGAGTAACGTAGAAGTAGATATCATCGGAGTAGTGAAGCAACTAAAATCACTTAACAAGAACAAGTCTTCTGGTCCGGACTGTATACCCACTAGATTTCTGTTTGATTATGCTGATGCGATAGCTCGCCGGCCGCGGTGGCCGAGGGGACTGAGGCGCTCCAGTCACGGTCTTCACGGCCACTACGGTCGGGGGTTCGAATCCCCCCTCGGGCATGGATATTTGTGTCGTCCTAGTTCGTAAGTAGTTCATAAGTAGTTTGTAAGTTTAGGGACTGATGACCCCGTAGTTAAGTCCCATAGACTATACAAACATTTGAACATTTTTCGCGATAGCTCCTTACTTAACAGCCATATACAACCACACTCTCTCAGGAGGAGTATCTGTACCAAAAGACTGAAAATTGCAAACGTCACACTAATATTCAAGAAAGGCAGTAGGAGTAACCTTTTAAACTGCAGGACTATTTCATTTACGTCAATTTGCAGCAGGGCTTGGAACATATCTTGTATTCAAATATTATGAATTATCTCGAACGGAATGATCTATTGACACAATGTCAGCACGCATTTAGAAAATGTCGTTCATGTCAAACACAACTTCCTTTGTACTCACACAAACTGATGAGTGCTATCGACAAGGGATCTCAAACTGATTCCGTATTTCTAGATTTCCAGAAGGCTTTTGACACCGTACCTCACAAACGGTTTTTAATCAAATTGCCTGGTTATGGAATATCGCCCCAGATTTGCGACTGGATAGGGGATTTCCTGTCAGAGAGGACACAGTTTGTAGTAATTGATGGTAAGGCATCGACTAACACAAAGGTGATATACGGCGTTTCACAGGGTAGTGTTATTGGTCCTCTGCTGTTCCTTATCTACATAAACGATTTGGGAGAAAATCTGAGCAGCTCTCTTAGGTTGTTTGCAGATGACGCCGTCATTTATCGTCTAGTAAAGTCATCTGAAGACCAAATCCAAATGCATAACGATCTAATTAAGATATCACTATGGTGTAAAAATTGACAATTGACTCTAAATATTGCAAAGTGTGAAGTCGTCCACATGAGTACGAAAAGAAATCCGTTAAACTTGGTTTACAAGATAAATCAATCAAAAGTGATGGCCATAAAATCCACTAAATGCCTAGGAGTTACTATTACTTCAGACTTAAACTGAAAGAACACTTTGATAATGTCGTGTGCCGGCCGCGGTGGCCGAGGGGACAGAGGCGCTTCAGTCACGGTCTGCACGGCCACTGCGGTCGGGGGTTCGAATCCCCCCTCGGGCATGGATATTTGTGCCGTCCTTAGTCTTAGTAGGTTCATAAGTAGTTTGTAAGTTTAGGGACTGATAACCCCGTAGTTAAGTCCCATATACTTTACAAACATTTGAACATTTGATAATGTCGTGGGAAAGGTAAACCAGAGACTGCGTTTTATTGCCAAAATCTTACAAAGATGCAACAGAACTACAAAAGAAACCGCATATACTACGCTTGTCCGTCCCCATTTGCTGCCCAGTGTGGGATCCTTATCAGGTTGGTTTGACGGAGTCCAAAGAGGGGCAGCTCGTTTCGTGTTGTCACGATACAGGGGAGACAGCGTTACGGAAATGATACAGGATCTGGGATGGGAATGATTACAACAATGGCTTTTATCGCTGCGGCCTGGGCTACCTGTTGTTGTTTTGTGGTCTTCAGTGCGCAGGCTGGTTTGATGCAGCTCTCCACGCTACCCTGTCCTGTGCAAGTCTCGTCATCTGAGAATACGTTCGGCAACCTACATCCTTTTGAATCTGCTTACTGTATTCGTCTCTCGGTCTCCCTCTATGATTTTTACCCCACACGCTTCCTTCTAATGTTATGTTGACAATTCCTTGATGTCTTAGAATGTGTCCAACCAATCTATCCCTTCTCTTAGTCAGGATATGCCAGAAACTCCTTTTCTCCCTGAATCGCTTAAGCACCTCCTCATTAGTTACGCATCTAATTTTCATCACTGGTCTGTAGCACCACATTTCAAAGGCTCCTATCATCTTTTTATCTGAACTCCTAATTGTCCACGTTTCACTCCCATACAATGCTCCACTCCAGATAAATGTTTTCAGAAAGTACTTCCTAACATTTAAATTAATATTGAATGTTAACAAATTTCGCTTCTTTAGAAATGGTTTTCTTCCCATAGTCATTCTGCATTTTATATCTTCTTTACTTCGGCCATCAGAAGTTATCTTGCTAACCAAATAACAAAATTCATCTACTACTTTTATTCTCTCATTACCTAATCTAATTCCTTCAGCATCGCCTGATTTTCTGACATTGCATTCCATTACCTTCGTTTTACTCTTGTTAATGTTCATCTTATATCTTCCTTTCAAGACACTGTCCATCCCATTCAATTGCTCTTCCAGATCTTTTGCGGTCTCTGGCAGAATTACTATGTCATCGGCAAACCGCAATAGCTACCTACGAAACTGCAATCGTCAACATTCTCGAGAATACATTGTTGAGTGCCACTTACGTAGGTGGAAATGATCATCAGAATAAAATAAGAGAAATCAGAGCTGGAACGGAGAGACTGAGGTGTTCTTTCTCCCCGCGCGCTATTCGAGAATAAATAGTATAAAGGTGATTCGATGAACCCTCTGTCAGGCACTTAAATGTGATTTGCAAAGTATCAGATGTTTGGGGACGTGATTATTAGCGGGAAGGGGTCTCCAATATACGACCCTGCGGGCTAAATGCAGCCAGTTAAGGGATTTAATCCGACCCGCGTTTGAAGTTAAGCTTTTTGTAACTAAGTGTGGGATTTTCCCTCGAGTAACTCAGAGGGTTTCATTTCTGGACGTAATTCACGTTCAAAATCGCCTCCACTTATTCATCAATAAGAGATACACCACTAGGTGCTTTCTTCTGCTGGTGATTTCTCGCTGCAGACTGTGTTTTGTTGCGTTAATCTTGTTTGCATTGCTATAGTAGATATTTTATAATTTAATAATTTTTTATTTGTATAACATGTCGGCTGAAGCTGAAAAGAGAACAGTCGATAATGAGAGTCGTAAACTCAGGCAAACATGGAGCGTAAAGTGCCTCGTTAAAGGGAAAGGCAACGAAATAATGTGTGGGCTGTGTAATGAACCTATTTCTGTGCTCGAGGAACATAACAATAGTCATCATTAAGAAAACAACATGTTGCACAGTTTGATGAATTCAGTGGCAATGTATGTGAACATCGAAACAATAAAACGTGGACAGAGTAGTCCCTCAGAGGCAAATTACATATCTAACGCTAAGTAGTAGAAAGTAATAAAGATAATTTTACGTTTTCACTGAATATTGTGCCTGTGTTAAAATGATTAAATTTCGTTGTTTTCTTCCTATTTAAATGTGTGGTCGAATTGGAATTACACGGAACGTTTTGTAGATATCATGAAGAATTTGGCGTAGTTAAATAATTCGTATGTTATTTATGTATTGAGAGATATCGTGGTGGTCAAACTGTACACGATTGAAATAGGGGTCAAATTATACGGCTGGTATTGCAATTTTCGGTAATCACAAATTATGTCATCCGGCCCCCTTTGACAATCAAAACTTAAGATGTGATCCTCACGGTCTAATGATTTACATACCCGTGTTAACTGGTAATAAAGAATTCTGTTTTTAAAGACTTTTAGCGGTTTTTCAGTGTCACCAAAACTACTAAAGAAATTGATACTTTCTTAAAAAGATTAAAAAATCTACAGATCATTTTAAGTCCTACAACTTTGTAATTTAACATTTTTCGATTGGGGATACAGTTGTTACTTAATTAACAAAAACTTAATTATATATATATATATATATATATATATATATATATATATATATATATATCGATTGGTGGTACAGTTGTTACTTAATTAAGAAAAACCTTTATTTATTTATTTATTATTATTATTTTAATTCTACAGATCATTTTGTGTCCTACAACTTTGTAATTTAACATTTTTCGATTGGGAGTACAGATGTTACTTAATTAAGAAAAACTAATTTTTTATTTATTATTATTATTTTTTTAAAGATATCTACAGATCATTTTTGGTCCTACAACTTCGTAATTTAACATTTTTCGATTGGGGGTACAGTTGTTACTTAATTAACAAAAACTTAATTTTTTGGGGGGCACAGTTGTTACTTAATTAAGAAAAACTTTTTTATTTATTATTATTATTATTATTTTAAATGTACAGATCATTTTGAGTCCTACAACTTTGTAATTCAACATTTTCCGATTGGGAGTACATTTGTTAATTAATTAAGAAAAACTCTTTTTTTTTTAGTTTTTAGCCGTGTACGTCATCTTGGATGAAATTTTGTGAAATAGAAATGCTATATTTAAAATATGAGTCCCTATACTTGCGCATTTTCCAGGTGATAATTTACGCAGTCCCACCTCGCTAATGCCTCGTCACGCCAGCTTCTCCCCGCGTCCCAGTTCTCGCGGCCTCATTAGAGGCGGTGAGTTGACAAAAACGCCCGCGGCGAGCGCGCTATGATAGGCGCCTCAGCTCGCGCCTAGCGTGGCCTAGCCTGGCCTAGCGTGGCGCAACGCGACGGCAGCGAAAGTGGCGGCGCTCTTGCCCAACCAGTGAAAGCGCGCAACCAACTAGTGGAGGGGAGGCCGCGCATGCGCATGGCAGCTGCTGCTCAGCTGTCTGCTGGCTGGGAGGGCACTGATGCCAAACAATAGGGAAAGGACTCCGTGGGCGGCGGAGAAAACATCTGTACATTGAGAGAAAAGTCGCCATTTTTTAAACACAAAGTACAAAGAACCTGATCTCACAAGTACGAGGGGCGTCTGAAAGTCCGCCCAAAAATAAAAACTACGAGGCGCGTCCAGAAAGTAAGTTCCGTTTGGTAATAACATGAAATTGTACACAGATACAGAAGAAATATTTATCGCACAAAATTCTACAACTCTTAAATTACTTTTCCACATAACTGCCGAAATTTTGTAGGCATTCGTCATAGCGTGACACCAGGTTTTGTATACCTTCTTCATAGAAATCTGACTCCTCTGTCTTCAACCAGTTGGAACAGTTTCTTTCAGCTCGTCGTCCATAGCGAGAGCACTAATTGTAAACCTACGGTTTTCCTGGATCTTGTCAGCAATCGCGTGAACCAGTTCTTCTGTAACCAAAGGTGGACGCCCACTTCGTTCTTCATCGTGCACATTGAAACGTTTTAGTAGTGTTTTAAGTGATTACTGTTTATTCTACCGATATTCAGCTTTTCATAATTGCGATGTATGGGGGTTCTGCTCGCTGCAACATTATTCTCCTGGGGCGTCGTGGTAGAAATAAATACTCTATATGTACAATTTTTCACTTCTTCTTTAATTTGAATAAAAACTTCTCCTCCACCAAAACATAACAACATATACAAAGCATCAGAACGGTAGTACTTCCATTTCAAAACACAGAGTGACATAGCTTCCAGAGCACTTGTCAAACGACTGAAACTCGAACTCCCCCACGCAAGGCGGCGAGGCAAATATATAACATCGGCAATAATGACGTTACATTACCCATTGTTCATAACAATTGAATATAGTAATTTACAATTAACGAACACAACAGTATAACATTTCATGTATACAAAAATAATCACAATATAAAATGAAAACTATGCATACAATAATTTTAGATGACACATGTATTTTTAAGACGAAATTTCCGATCTTTCTGTTAACAACAAAGTGTGATGTTAAATATCAATTAATTTGTTAATGAATACATCATACATGTTCCTAACATATACAGAACTATCAAATGTCATGGCCATTCACAAAATATACTCCAAGTCTCAAGTCAGTCAATATATACAAAGAATTCAATATTGATAATTAATGTAATAGTCGAAATAACACAATTAGCTGGTCAACACAACTTGTTTATGAGCCTAATGTATATACAATGCTATTTATTTTAATGTCATTATGTAGATACAACAGTTTTTACAATTCGTCTGCCAAGTTAATGAAATAACATACAATGACAAAACTATTGTTTATAGAACTGTCTGGAAACATCTTATACAAATCTCTTAATTAATGAAATCTACCTCTTGTTTTAATCACTGAGACACTGTCCTACACTGATTCCTAGGCTGGCTATATCATTTTTAACTAACTTCACACGCAACTTTTATCACTATTGAACTATACGATTCCGGATCCGACGCAGACGGTATCGTAGGATGACCCTGAGATGAGAGGACCAGGCAGACGGTATCATACGATAACATTGAGATGAGGGGGTCAGCAGTATCGTCACAACATCACTACGCCCGCCATTGAACTGTCGGACCCATCTTCTCACCATCGAATCACTTATCGCATTTGTTCCGTAAACATCGCAAATTTGCTGATAAATTTCACTTGGTTTCACTTTCCTCGCATTCAGAAACCGAATCACCGACCCGATTTCACAGGCGGCGGGATTTTCAATCAACGCCGACATTTCAAACAAGCACAACAAAGCGTACGTAACTGACAGCGATCTTCAAATGGCGCACGTTCTTCTACTTGATACACATCGTCTACAGCGCATATGCGGAACAGCAATCTCAGCGCTGCAGCGGAGATAAACTGAAACGGAACTTACTTTCTGGACGCGCCTCGTACTAACGTGTTTAGGGAAAACGTTTTTTATCTTTCGACATAGTCTCTTCTTACACATACACCTCGTCCAACGCTGTCCTACTTTGTTGATGCCTTCCTGCAAAATAGCCGTTAGTTGCTGGAATCACCTCCTCATTTGAATGAAATCTTCGTCCCGTCAGCCATTCCTTCAAGTTTGGTAACAAATAATAGTCCGAGGGAGCCACGTCTGAAAAATAGGGGGGGGGGGGGGGTGAGACGAGTTGGAATCCTCTTTCCAATAATTTTGCGATCACAACTGCTGAGGAGTGTGCTGGTGCATTGTCGTGATGGAAAAGGACTTTTTTTGTGGGCCAATCGCCGGCGTTTTTCTTGCAGCTCGGTTTTCTAACGGTCCAATAACGATGAATAATACGCACCTGTAATAGTTTTACCCTTATCCAGATCGTCGATGATGATTATCGGTTGCGAATTCCAAAAGATGGTCGCCATGACCTTTCCGGCCGAAAGACGGGTTCAAAATGTTCAAATGTTTGTAGAGCTTATGGAACTTAATCACGGGGTCATCAGTCCCTAAACTTACAAACTACCGGGTGATCAAAGAGTCAGTATAAAATTGAAAACTTAATAAATCACGGAATAATGTAGATAAAGAGGTAAAAATTGACACACACGCTTGGAATGACGTGGGGTTAGAAAAGAAGCAAAATATTGCTAGATGCGTGAAGGATCTCTTGCGCGCGTCGTTTGGTGATGATCGTTTGCTCAGTCGCCACTTTCGTCATGCTTGGCCTCCCAGGTCCCCAGACCTCAGTCCGTGCGATTATTGGCTTTGGGGTTACCTGAAGTCGCAAGTGTATCGTGATCGACCGACATGCTGAAAGACAACATCCGATACCAATGCCTCACCATAACTCCGGACATACTTTACAGTGCTGTTCACAACATTATTCTTCGACTACAGCTATTGTTGAGGAATGATGGTAAAATTTCCTGTAAAGAACATAATCTTTGCTTTGTCTTAATTTGTTATGCTAATTATTGCTTTTCTCATCAGATGAAGCGGCATCTGTCGGACATTTTTTGAACTTTTTTTAATAAAACCCCATATCATTCCAAGCATGTGTGTCAACTTTTACCTATCTACCTACATTATTCCGTGATTTATTTTCAAATTTATACTGACTTTTTGATCACCCGGTACTTATAATATAGCTTATACTAAAGACGACACAAACACCCATGCCCGGGGAGGGATTCGAACCCCCGACGGTGAACGGTCTCACGCATGGTAGCGAAGGACCGGTCTTCACCTTCTTTTGCGCAGATTCTCCCTTGGGAACCCATTGTTTAGATAATTCTTTGCTCAAAAAATGTTCAAATGTTTGTAAATCTATTGGACCAAACTGCATGGTCATCAGTCCGTAGCTTACAAACTACTTAAACCTAGGTAAACTAACCTAAGGACAACACACACACCCATGCCCCAGGGAGGACTCGAACCTCCACGACAAGCAACCGCGCGCTCCGCAGCGAGACGCTTTAAACCGCTCGGCTACTCCACCGCGGCTATTCTTTGCTCATAGGAGTATTGTAATGCATCCATCTATCACCCACAGTGATGAAACGGCGCTTAAAGTCCTGCGGATTCTTCCTGAACGGCTGCAAACCTTCCTTGCGACACTTCACACAATGGTGTAAAGTGTTGCAAGAAAGCTTTTTGGTCAAGTGTGAGCAATCGCGGCACCCATCTTGCGGATATCTTTCTCATGTCCAAATGCTTACGCAAAGTATTACGTACCCGTTCATTCGAGATACCCACAGCACTAGCAATCTCACACACCTCAACTCTTCTGTCATCCATCACCATATCATGGATTTTATCAATGATTTGTGGAGTCGCAACCTCGACAGGACGTCCAAAATGTTCAGCGTCACTTGTGCCCATACGGCAAATCCGAAAATTTTGAGACCACTTATAAACTGTTCTAACCGAATGCCCAGGGTCACCATAATGTTTATCAAGCTTCTCTTTAGTCTTCTGAGGTGTTTTGCGTTTCATAAAGCAATGTTTAATCACGACACGAAGTACTTTTTCGTCCTTTCTTTAACAATCGCTCGACTTTCTTGTGTCAGACGAATGCCAAACACAAAGAAATAGACCAATGTGGCAAAAACTTGGGGTGCGTTCATTCCATGACCTCGATACGTGCCGGTGGTTTCATCTATCTGACTTTGCAAGGACTTTGCAAACGCCCCTCGTAATTCTATAAAATTTATGTGATTTTTTTTAATGTTATTGATGCCATATTTAGCACTGTAATTGACATCATTAGTATAAATAATGCAATTATCAACATATAATGTTGTACTGAATTGGGCTGATATATATTAATTGCTCTTCTTTGTTTGAGTCATAAAGATGCAATTCACTTTTAAACATTTTACTAATCAGTGTCTTTCTTGTTGGGAAATTAGTCGCTTTTACCTATACATCTCATACTATAGAGAAGACCCATTAATGAGTCTGTGTTCAGGAAGGTTGTGACTTTAGTTTTCTTTAATTTGCTGAAAATACTTTCTCTGTATTCACAGATGACTGGGTAAATCAGAATGAATTAATAATACATTTCGCTAAATATGAAAACATTATAGAGCCGTCAACATATTTAATTTACTTACGTTCTGTCAGAAAGGCTCCAAACTGTTCAAAACAATTTAATGTCGTCTAACTTTCTTAAGATTCTGCTCTCAATATGCAACTGTTTCAACTCTGTATCGTTCACAAACTTGGTCTTCGTCTTCTTCTTTCCTAGCATTTTCCCCATTACTTGGGGTCTGCTCTTCTGCTACGCCTTCCCCACAGAGCTCTGCTGTGGACGTCTTCAGGGCTGATATGCGCGTCGCACATGTCCTCCTTGACGTTGTCCATCCGCCATCTACTACGGGGTCGGCGTCCTCCTGGGTCAAATTGCAGCGCTGTTTTAGCCACTGAAATGTCCGCCTCCGTAGTCCAGTGGACAGCGTGGTTGGTTGCCACGCAGGGGGGCCCGGGTTCGATTCCCGGTCGGGTAGGAGATTTTCTCCACTCGGGGACTGGGTGTTGTGTCGTCTTCATCATC
The DNA here is from genome assembly GCA_026315105.1 of Locusta migratoria. NCBI lineage: Eukaryota > Metazoa > Arthropoda > Insecta > Orthoptera > Acrididae > Locusta > Locusta migratoria. The sequence continues at coordinate 372,686,044 of CM048750.1, forward strand.
ATTCCATCATCATTGACATGCAAGTCGCCGGAGTGGCGTCAGATAAAGAGACTTGCACCAGGCAGGCTGAACACGACCCCAGTTGGGGTCTAACGGTCATAAATGCCACACGATCATCATCATCAGCCACTGAAATACACCTTTTCTTTATGTCATGGCCGTACCACCGAAGACGAAACGTTTACGAAGTTGGTAACTATGCTAAAGTGCCAGACTTTATAGTTTGAGCATAAACTAAGCTCCGTCCGACAGGCCTTCAGAAGCCCACTGGGTACCGACCGGCCGCCGTGTCATCCTCTGCCCGAGGGCGTCACCGGATGCGGTACGGAGGGGACGTGGTCAGGGCCCCGCACTCCTGGCCGTTATCAGTCTTCGTGATCTGAGCCGCTACTTTTCCATCAAGTAGCTCCTCAGTTGGCTTTACAGGCCAAACCCGATTTTAGGATGAACTAGTTTCGCCTAGGACAAACCAGTTCTCCCTACATGCGATGGGACAAACCAGTTTAGCCTATGCGAAACTAGTTCATCCTGTTACCGATAGGACAAACCAGTATAGCCTAGGCGAACTAGTTCATCCTGTTAACTATAGGAGAAATCAGTTTAGCCTAGGTCAAATCGGTTTATACTAGTTAGAATTTACACGCTTTAGAACAAACAGGTACGTCCTAGTCTGAACTAATTTCGGCTACTTTGTAACTTCTAAATGAGAAGACAGATTTCATGCATAAAAACTATTTTGAAATATTTAAAGACGTTTCGTAGCCTTGCCTGGAATGGAACGCGCTGGCAAACAGCAGCTACGGCGGCCCTCAGCACACTGGCGGCGGTGAGTAGAACGGGACACGGCGAGGTGGAGGAAACCTCGGCGACGCTGCTGTTGCCTGACACACTGAAGCCTCATCCGCAGACCGGAAAGAAGACATTGTCCACAATATTTAAAACCAGAAAAGTTTTTTCAAGAAATTTTCTAAAAATTTTAATATTTAACCATGTTAAAATTTTGTAACTCACTTACAGTTTTACTTAAAATGTTATTATGTGTGTCCAGAATCCAATGTTAACTTATTTCTATGTCTTTTTTTTTTAAGTTTGCCGCGGTGGAGTAGCCGAGCGGTCTAAAGCGTCTCGCTGCGGAGCGCGGGGTTGCTCGCCGTGGAGGTTCGAGTCCTCCCTGGGGCATAAGTGTGTGTGTTTGTCCGTAGGTTAGTTTACCTAGGTTTAAGTAGTTTGTAAGCTACGGACTGATGACCACGCAGTTTGGTCCGATATATTTACAGACATTTGAACATTTTTCTTTTAAAGTTTGACACCTAAATATCTCATTTGTAAGTGCTATTTTATACCTTGACTATTATGTTACACCTTGACTTCAGAACTGATTTTATATGTAAGTCAATAAATACTTATTGAGAATAATTTTAACGAAAATGACCCCCACGAATCAGATGATTTTAAGCACATTGTATAAAGCCACAGGAGGCTACTATACTTTAGTAACGACTGTGAACATTTGTTCATCATAGGACAAGTTACTCTGTAACTTCATAAATTTTGTATGTTTTTAATGTTTTTTTCTATTAACTTTGCAAATAGTAGCTTACATTCAGTTGTAACATTTGTTTGACAGATCTGAAGATGGGCAGCTGTCCCGAAACCGGTAATGTTCTAGAAAATACAAGCCATCTGGAGAAAGCACTTTTTATCTTCTATTATTGAAATACTAGAAGTAAGTTACAAGTATAATAAAACATTGTAAAAAGTGCCGTTGTTACTGGTTTTCGAATACTATTTATATTTCTGCAAATGCAACATTTGTTAACCTTTTCATTCCTAAATTATGAGTCAGGTTTGCAAAAATTAAAATTCAATGAGTTCTGTATTAATACAGTGCACTAAACGTAAAAATATGTATTTTAACATTTCTGATCGAACTATTGTTTTTTTACGTCATGTATTTCATGCGCAAGACAAACAGACGTTTGTATCGACGTATTTTATTACTTGGCACGTTATTTTGTTGATACATAACACTGCCAGATCAATAATGATGGCATAATCTTCGCCACAGCACCAAAGAGGAGACAATTCACTGCTGAAATAAAATAACGTGAACCACACCCACGCTCACATTCAGATCCACGTACAGACAGCAACGCAGCACAACCTCGAAGACGGATAAATTAATGCCTCATAAGTGGCTACACGCTTTACCAAACGGCAAAATGTCGTACTAGAACCATAAATGCCATACGACTTTAAAGACTGATAAACAAAATACAGTACAAGCAAGCTTTTAATACCTAGTTGTCCAAGAACAACACTGGAAATGAAAGGTTTAATGACAGCCCACCATAGTTCGCAGGAAAATAAAACAGATGGAAATATCCTGTGCCAGTACAGAGTGTGATCACTGCCACTTCTAGAATATATGAATCGAATTTCGTCCTGATGGTTAGACATAACATGTGAAAAGTATGTACATTGGAAAATTATTTCTCTCTCTTTGCTCCGCCGTATCAAAGCCGCTACGAATACCCAGGCAAACTTCACGCCAAGAATTTATGGTAGCGCCTCGGTCCTTGTACATGTGGAAGGTTTTATCGCTGTAAGGTGGCTAATGAATGGAAATTTCCTACCTTAAGTTTTGGGATTATATATGTTGGAAACAACATACATATAAATATCTTTGTTGGCTCCACAAGGATTATCTTTGGCAGCCGGTAGGCGGGGTTTTGCGGAGTGTAGCCACGAGAGAGAGTCGGAGAGAAGTAGCGGAGCGTGACGGTTGCACTGGAGCTCGCGGTGGACACAGCCCGGAGTTCTTCATGAGGCTGCTAATTTTTTGGTACTTTACTTTGAATGTTTTTCGCAGTGCGCAAGGTCGCTCATTACATTTTATTTCACTTTATATCACTTTCTATTCAGTAGGAACCTATACACAACCTTGATTAATTTGTGGCTAGTCACTGTAATTATTGTAATAACAACAATAATCAAAATTCCGGGTCGCTCCAAAGGAGTACATCACATTTCCAATTGAAAACATTTCAGTACGTAAGTTTTTCTTCTTCTCCGATAACTTAATGAAATATCCCGTAGTCACTTTTCCCTTTTGTTACTCAGGTTGTCAGTTAATTTTTGGAGTATGTACCGTTTACTACCTATGATTTATTCTGAAGTGTTCTAATGCATATGTTATTTAGTCTGTTTTATTTAGCACTGCTGTCAATTATTCTACACAAGAACCTACATAATCCTGCAGAGACGTGCAAATTTTGATCTTTGGTGGCTGTCCCATGTTTGATACATTTGAAATCGCGTGTGGTTTAATTTTCGTTCCTTCACGGGTACGTGATGAGATTATATAAGTTGTATTTTACGTAAATAATATTTATTTTACCGCTGTTTTTTATGCTTTGCTGCGATGATGATATAGGTACGATTTTGCATCTTTTTAATCCTTCTAATATTGCATTCAGATAGCGTAAGTTTCGATGTGCCAAAACTTGCCTTAAGTAGGTCAGTTATTACGTTGCGCACTAATTGTCAAGTTACTCTCCTAGTAGTATTGCAGTCAGATCCATAATTTTAGTAGCCCGATACGATCTTTCATTTTTGTAGACCCCTGTTAGAACTGAAGGCAATACACGCACACATACATGTTAAGTAGCTCCGTCACATATATCAACCTTGCCCGTTGCATCGCACAAAGCAGGCCTTTCCTGAATTAGGAAATCAAAATTCCTTGTCTGTATCCAAATTAGTCATGTTTTCAAGAGAGCAAATGTCCTGTTGACGAGTGAGTACACTCACGAAGGCTCAGTTCGCACCGAAGAAAACGACTGTCGACGGTAGAAAAACTGCCTTGTGTGTGTGTGTGTGAGCGAGCGTTTGGTGAGGCGCGCCGCTGACAGTGGCAGCCCGCTGTGGCTGTGGCACAACTACAGGGGCGGTCCAAACTATTCACACACTGGGAGTAATCAGAGAAGCACACCTTAAATACGTTTGTATCTAAAAAAAAACATATGTTATTCTTTGCAAATGTGTAGCACATATGTCAATCTGAACATAAGCAGAACAACAAGTAACAAAACTCGCCTCAGGTAAGAAAATTGAAAATCGAGATATACAATGGGCAAAAGTATTCAGACACTCAACAGTCAGTATTTTGCAATGCGTCCCTTTCTTTGTATTACAGCCGTCAGTCTTTGAGGCATGCAGTAAACAACCTTTCCTGTTATATCCGTTTCCTGTTATATATTCGCCCATTCTTCCTGTATATGCGGGCGAGTTTGTCAAACTGCTCACATGACGGTTCACATAAGTTTCGGGCGTGCAGCCGCATAAATTTTACTTCTTCTAATATTTCGGCTGAGAACCGTTCAGCCATCTTCAGAGAGAGTCGAAGACTGACGCTCACGCACGCACTTCGTACTTATAAACGCGCGGGCCGCGCTACTGCGCATGCGGCCACAGATACAACAAGGCGCCAAAGATGTTACTCGGCAGCAAGGAAGGAGACGTATGTGTAAATTATGTCTGTGGCTGCATGGCCGATTACTGCAAAGAAATCGATGTGTTATGATCTGTGCTGTGGTGGCGTCTTTGTAAATTTATAAAAGAAAGTGCCGCATTCCAACATTTATCTAAACTGAAGTCACTGTCTCCGTTAATTAAATTCGTCCCCACGCGATTTTCTATTGCTCTGTTGCTTCTTTCACCACTGACAAGGAAAGTACATGGGCTCGAACAGACATATCTGTATGAACGTTTGCTTGCAGGATCTCTACGTACACCTCAATGTGCTGGTGGGTGTCGTTTTTCTGCAAAACTCTGCGATCATGCTCTAGATAGCACTGTAGATGTAATTGTAGACGCCATACGTAATGCAGATATCTTAACTATAACTTATGTAATAATCATCATACATGTTCCCTAGCGTATTGTCATCAAAAGCCATGATGATAGTTGCAACTTTAACCTTCTTCTCGGAAGACTGTTGGTATTCACTGCCACTGCTTCCATCGCCTCTTCCCGCTCTTGCAATGAGTTGTTCGTCATTATCATCCCTATTATCATTATTATGTTTTAGTGCTACAACAGTATCTAACTTATGCTCATATTTCTGTACCATAACAGATACGAGAAAGCATGCGAATGATTCATCTTCTACACTAATACCATATTCACGAAGGAGGGTTATTCGTAACTTCGTCTCAACCAATCGCAATACATTAGCAGGATTGATTGCCAATCGCCGCCCCATCTGACGCTTCACCACACAAATAACGTCACAAAACGCAATGTCGGAGGCACACTGCACCGTCCCTACTGGCGAACCGACAGGTCAAAGTGCAATGTGGCAAGGCGCACGCAGAGGCCTCTAACGGACCACTGCAGAGTTTTGCAGATACGGAAGTATCGCTAGAGCAATAAGGGATCTTTACATTATCTCTCATACGATTTTCATGTATATGTGTTTGTTCGAGCCCAAATACATTCCTTATGAGTACCAGAAATATGAAGTGGAGGTTAAAATTTTGACGTTTTCGTACGTCATGGAGAGTCCAGTAACAATACAGTGCTCTGCCACTGCCTATTTATTAGGTTGTAAGAGACGGGTATATCTCTAGTGTCCCGTGCATCTTTCCTGGACTGTATGTGTCGTCTGCCCTATGTACGAAAGGCCACATTCACATGTGATCTTGTAAACCCCGGCCTTCCGGAGCTCCAAATCATCTTTGATAGAACCCAAAAGTGCTGCTGTCTTTGGTGGGGGGCGAAACGTCTTTGGCGCCTTGTTGTATCTGTGGCTGTATGCGCAGTAGTGCGGCCCGCGGGTTTATAAGCACGAAGCGCGTGCTGGAGCGTCAGTCTTCAACTCTCTCTCTGAAGATGGCTGAACGGGTCTCAGCCGAAATATTAGAAGAAGCAAACTTTATGCGGCTGCACGCCCGAAACTTCTTTGAACAGACATTGCGCCGCGAAAACATAAAGATGCAATGCTCACATGTCGCTTTCAGTTCATTCAAGATGTTTTCGAAAGGATTGACGACAGGAGACTGGTGGGGTACTCAGGCGACGAGATGTGTTGTACAGTATCCACAAGTTGACAATTTCCGTCGAATGCTTGGGATTATTGTGATGTTGGAAATAAAAATCATCTCCTAGATCCAACATCTCAGCACTTTTCTTCAGATATTCCTTGAGTATATCCAGATACACAAATTTGTCTACGGTGCCTTCAATAAATACAAGCTCGCCAACACCTCTGTAAGACATGCATCACTGCCACCTCCACGTTTGATGGTTGCTTGCGTGTTTCTCGGCTCCCACCCTGCTTGACGTCACATTAAACTGCCACCATCCATGTGGCTCAAAGAAAATTTTCATTCGTCACTCCACAGAATGTTGTTGCAACGGGTCACATCCTTTCCAACTAATTCTTCTGCAAAAACCATCTGCTTTTTTGCGTTGCACTTACTGTCGAACGCTTTGCGCCTGGGCACTCTGGCATTGTACCCAAGCATTGTTCAGCCATCTGCGCTCTGAAGCCAAGGGTAGCCATCTTGATCCGACCAAAAAACTGATGTATTTACCTTGTTTTCGTATGTTTGTCGCTCGGTTTTGGAAGTATTTTGCACTGTTACGGTGATTTGTGTGATGTTTATGCATACGAATCGGTTTGATTGTGACGCGAAATCGAAGGAAATACCATTTCATAGCTAAATTGCCTCGCTAACGTGTGATTTTACTACTTTTATTGTGAATGAACCTATACAACATCTTTACTTGTAATGTAGGGAAGTTTTGTCTTATGATTTTCTAAAGATGAAAGTTACTATTTACGAATGAATAATGAATAAAGTATAAATTTGTTTATCAAGTCAATGATTTCGAAAGCAAAACTTAGTTTCAGTATTAATGAAACTTACTACACAAAGAAAAGATATCGTCACTGTGCTCCTAAATCTGGCGTTGGTTCACTCATTTTATCTGACGATCGTCAGATTAGCTAAAGATAGAACCCACGTTTGTGATTCGTAATACTGTAGTAACAAGTATTTTTAAGCAGAATAAAAGGGAATTTTTTTCGTTTTCGAGATTGTATTTTAAACAAAAACTTGAAAGAACCGGTTTGACGACATTACATGCGTATATGATGCAATTAGTGACTGTAAAGGCAGACGCAGCTACAACACACTGTCAGTGTTATGGTGGGAGTGTCATGGCGGCCGTGGCTTCAAAGCGTAGTACGGCTGGGATACGTAGCGCCATCTCCCTTTATTCTTACCTCTATGGTTCTAACTCAACTTCGGTACCAACGCCTTCAGCCAGCAAGGACGTAGCCAAAGGGGAGGTCTTGGGGTCCGGACCCCACCTTATTACCTAAACGATAAAATACTACCCAAACTTATGCTAAGGGCAACACACACACACCCATGCCCGATGGTGGACTCGAACTTCCCAAGCAACTAAATGAAACAAGACACGGCCTAGCTACAGTATAGTGAAACTGAATGATATTGTTATCAGTCATACACCGAAAATGGAATACGCACTATCGACAGTCAACAAAGCCATCTATAGATTTTAATTATCGATACATCGATAATAGCATCGGCTATTTCCCAGTCCACCTTTAGCCGTTGTCCATTACGGCCTTACTCCATTATTGCTCTGTTGAGCACTACAGTGGAATGTTGCCGCTGCCGTTTATTTCTTTTGTGCTGTTAAGATAAGTTTCCAATTATGAGTAAGTTCATAACAAGAAAAAAGAGAAAAACCGACTTTCATTTGTCCACTAGCGTTATGGTAAGTTAAAATACGTACTACTATAATAGCTTATTTATCTTTTTACAGCAGTAGAGTCGTTATTTGGAGTGCCAATATTTCAGTATATCATAAGGCACCTCTCTCAGTATGTGTAATACTTTTTAAAGTTAGGTTTAAGAGTAATATTTTATCTAGAGGATGGATACGTTGCAATGCCAATAAGAGTAAAAGAACCAATAATTTCGGAACTAAAATTATAGACTTATGCTTCCTAAATTAATAAGCAAGGTATTTGTACTGATGCAAAAATTATTGCAGGTTTTGCGAAACACCAAGCTACAGTCGTGGCTCACAGGCAGCGAGCTTATTGACGTGCAACCGTGTAGTTGCCAGTGTTCAAATACAAAGAAACACTTCTCATTCTGATAATCTGACTTTGTTTGGGATAACAACTGAAGGTTCTTCTGGCGTATATTGAAACAATTTATAAGAAATATTTTCCTCAATTTTGTATATAAAATATTGCAGTATTTATAAGAAGTTCTTACAAAGGCAAACTATGTGCATAAAACATAAAAATATATCTGCATATGCTTTTCCGTCACTATGCAGCCGCAACAATATGCCTTCGCTCTTCCACTGTGGTTTCCCTACCTTTACGGGGCATGGCGCTACGCCTTGCGTGCACTGACTGCTTGCCGTCGTCGAGTTGTACGTACCTTCAGACTGCCGTTACCTTCTCAAGCGGGGCGCTGTCTGTTTACTTTAGTCCCGCGTGAAACACACGCCTGTGATGGCAACACAAAACTAATCGTTCGACGTAGTGGGTAGGGCGACATTTGCATAGTCGATGTCTTCTGAAATACTGTTTGCATGATGGCAAATACGCAGATACACATCCCGTGTATACATTACTCAAAACTGAACGTGACATACGCTTGTGACTTGTGTCTGTCTGAATACTTTTGTCCGCCTTTGTACCACCTACGGCATATCTACCCTTCAGTTTTTTTCTTTTTTTTCCGCTTAGTGTGCGAGCTCTGATATACTTGAGTGCACTAGTGCTGCAACGGCGGCGATCATCAATTGACCGCGGCGGAAAATTCCGACGTGTGTGTAACTGGCCTTAGGTTTAATTTAATTTGTGTCAAAATTAATTTGTCAGTCTAGTTCTGCATTTTCGTTAGTACTTCTGTTTTAGAGGTTTATTCCCGCGTACTTCGGCAGATTAGCATTCAGTCAGTCAGCAGTCAGTTCGGTGCTAGCTGTTGTCACTGCCTCATCACCCATAGCGCTAAGTATCATAATTTAATTGCGTGAATATTCGTTGCCAGTTAATTTCTTAATTTTCGTTAGTTTTTCAGTTTTTAATAGGTTTCTTCTCACCTACTTGACAGATTTCATTTTTTCTACTGCTTTAAGAGTTTATTTTCGCTTATTTTGATAAATACCGTGTCTATAGTTTTCGTCTGCTGCAAGCTACGTGCCATATTGTCACTTCCTTATTTCGTGTTCAGCTTTGACAAAGCTTACATTCCCGCGCGTTTGATAACGGTGTATTCCATAGATATTCTTGTTTATTTATTCAAAGCTGCAATACAAGCAGAACGCCTGTGGAGAACATCCGCCATTCAACAGAATGGCGATGATAAAACAATCAGATATTACACTGAAACAATTTGTCCCAAGTTTATTGCACAGGCCACGGCCAGGTTAGACAAGGAATGGAAAATTTACTTAACTTAAAAACACGTTGCACTAACGGCCCTCAGTGCAACTGGTAAGCCCACAACTTCAGACTCTGCTCACTTCTTAGAATGTATGCGAGGTTTAGTATCTTTTAATTTAATTTCCTCGGACGAGCTTGTGAGCAACACAACATAGGCCACAACTTCTTAGTAACAACTCATGAACTCGTCCGAGTAATACAAACAATTAGTACATCAGCACGTTTTACACACACTTTGCAATTTTAGGATTTTATACGGAACCTGAAACACACTGTAATTAGCACCAGGCAGTACAACACAATAAATAATTTTTCATACTTCAAGAGGCAAGCGTGATGTACCAATACTGTCTGATATACATAACGTAACACAACAACTGACCATGACCAAGCTGGAAGGAAGCGCCGCGTCCCGTGCCGATGGGAACGGTCGACATAAACATATCATCAAGGGGGTACAGTCCACAATCTAGGATTAACTCATGCACTTAAAGTGAAACTTCGGAGTCGTGTGCACGTAGCTCCTCAAGTTTTGCGGAAGCTCAACACGACACCCACGACACCGTGCGTAAAACCGTCGCAATTCCCAGCGCACCACCGCTCCTGCGCGGACCAAGTTCACGGCCGCCGTCTTTCGCCGACAACCACCAACCTTCCTCTCTCGTCTCGCACGTGACGTCCCGCTCGGCCGCCAGAGGGCGGGAACGACCCAGCGATAGTATTTCGATTTCCCCAGCGGTACAAACGCAGTCTCTGAAAATCGAAAGTGATCCCCTGTGCCACGCACGGCACAAAAAGATATTTCCGAGAACCCGAAAAAATTCTGGTCCTATGTAAAATCGATAAGCGGGTCAAAGCCCACTGTTCAATCACTCGTTGATCATTCCGGGGCAGTAATAGAACAAAGCAAACGCAAAGCTGAAGTTCTAAATTTAACTTTTAAGAAATCTTTCACGCAGGAGGACCGCACAAATGTACCATCATTTGATCAACGCACTAATTCCGAAATGGAGGACATAGTAATAGGTATTTCCGGTGTAGAGAAGCAGCTGAGAGAGCTAAATACAAAAGTGTCTGCTGGTCCGGATGGAATACCAGTTCGGTTTTACAAAGAGTATTCTGCGTCATTGGCCCCCTACTTAGCTTGCATTTATCGCGAATCTTTAATTCAGCGCAAAGTTCCTAGTGATTGGAAAAAAGTGCAGGTGACCTCTATTTATAAGAAAGAAAAGAGAATTGACCCACACAATTACAGGCCAATATCGTTGACATCAGTTTCATGTAGAATTTTGGAGCATATTCTCAGTTCGGAACGGCGAAGCTCCTTACTGTGCATTAAATAAGAAGGGAACCACTGGTTTGTGGAGAAGAGGGATCTTCAAAGGCTAAGGGAGTAAACCATGAAATAAAATCCGCAACTGTGTTAGGCCTAGCAAGTCAACAAATGAGCAAATATATACTGCTTTCAAACCTAAAACAAGCCTCGGATGGAAAAATGAAAACGCTGGACATGATAGTTCTTCTAGTACCACTAGGAGTAATGACGGGCAACGGCCTGATGCTCATCGAAGATACCAGAAGACACAAAACCCTTCCAAGAAGGAACAACTGAAAATTGGTACACTCAATATCCTCACTCACACAAACAAATGTGAAGAATTAGTAGATCTTATGGACAAGCGTAAGCTTAAGATATTGGGATTGAGTGAGAAGAAGTGGAAAAGCTGTGGGAAGAAAACACTGAGAAATGGATGTGTGCTTTACTAGAGTAGTAACAAAAGAGAATCCAAAAATGGAGTCGCCTTTGTTCTCCATAAAGATGTAGATGTTCAGACAGACATCAAATACGTGAGCGACAGGATCATCCAGATGAGACTAAGGGCAGGTAATGCACAGCATACTGTTTTGCAAATATATGCACCAAAGGCAGGATGTGCCATGGAAGAGAAAGAGGATTTCCTTAATGAGCTTGAAGAACAAATAACAGAGGAGAACATCATCATCATGGGCGATCTGAATTCTCAAGTTGGTAAACAAAGACTAGGATGCTAAAACATTATTGGTCCTCATGGTTATGGGAAGAGAAATCTGGAAGGAGATAACTTAATTGATTTGTGTGTGCGAAACAACTTAACCATAAAGAACACATGGTATCAGAAGAGGGAAAGTCATAAAATTACGAGATACAGCTGGGATGGCAAGCTCACGACTGTGATAGACTTTGTCATTACTGACAGAAAAGCTGGTCAGTATGTTACAGATGTTAAAGTAATACCCAGTGAGTGCCTAGACAGCGACCACCAACTATTAATTGCTGCCCTAAAAGATGTTCATGTGCCCAAATTTAAACAAAAGAGAATGCTAAAAATTAGGACTTGGCTCTTGAAGGACACAGAAAAGAAAAGAAACTACGAAGCACAAATAGCAACCAAACTACCAACAAATGAGAAAGGTGGTGTAGACGAAGAATGGTCTTTATTCAAAGAAATCCTAGTTAAGGAAGCCACGGACATCTGTGGAAAAACGAGTGCGACACCAAAACAGAAGGAAACACCTTGGTGGAATGATCGGGTGAAGACAGCAGTAAAGGATAGGAACATACTCAAAAGAAAATTAGACCATGAAAAACAGAAAACAGATGCTAGACGAACTGAAGTAACAATTGAGCATCTAGCACAGGAATACCGCAGAAAGAAACTAGCTGTAAAAAGAATTATGCAGGAAGAAAAGAAAAAGTGCTGGGAGGATTTTACTATAAGGGCAGTAGAAAATTACTATACAAAATACTAAAGAACAAACGAAATGAATATGTAAATATCCTTGTACTGAAAACAAATTATGGTAACTTAGTACAAACAGAGGAAGGGATCAGGGATGAAATGAAGAAGCACTTCAGCATGCTGCTAAATGGAGGTGAGGACAACACTACCATCAATGTCTGTAGAGTTATTAATGAAGCCCAAACCAATGAACACCAATTAATACGGCGTGATGTAGAAAGAGCATTAAAGAGCGGAATGTAAAGTCAACAGGTTTTGATGAGCTCAGCTCCGACATGATAAAGGCAGCAGGGACAACAGGCTTAAATTGGCTGCACAGAGTGTTATCAGTAATTTGGGAAGAAAACAAAATCCCAGAAGATTGGACTAAAGGAGTCATCATCCCTCTGTTTAAAAAGGGCAGTCGGCGGAAATGTGGAAACTACAGAGGCATCACGCTGCTGTCCCACACACTGAAGCTGTTAGAAAAGATCGTAGAAGGGAGACTTAGAAAGGTAGATGAACACTTGCTTGAGGAAGAACAACATGGATTCAGGAAAGACCGAGGTACAATATATCTTGTTTTTGAAATAAGAATGCTAACAGGAAAGTACTGGGAATATTGAAGAAATCTTGCTATTATATTTGTAGACATCGAAAAAGCATATGACAGTGCTGCTCGAAGCAAGATATGGGAATGTTTTGAAAACTTAAATGTGCCAAAGTATCTGATTGATATAGTCAAAATGCTATACCAAAAGTGTTATAGCTGTGTCCAGATAAGCAACGGACGATCAGATTGGTTCGAAACAAAGAGAGGTGTCCAGCAAGGAATGCCCTATCACCACTCCTATTTGTAATAGTCATGGACACAATTATAAAATCTATCAAGAAAATAGACAGCGAACCTAATGCCCTTGTTTTCGCCGATGATTTGATGGTATGGGGAGAGACAGAAACTGAAGCACAATTGAATGATTGGAACAACACATTCAAAAATTTCGGACTAAAGATAAGTAAAACAAAGACAGTAGAAATGACCATCAACAGGCAAGGAACAACATCAAATATATTTCTAGATGGGGCGAAAGTAGAATCTGTTTCTCATTACAAATACCTAGAAGTATGATATCTAAAGACAACACAGTTAACCAGGAAATACTCAGCAGAACACAGAAAGCATCCAGTTTTTACAGTCAAATAAGAAATCTTCTCTGGGATGATAAAATGCCACAAAAAGCAAAAGCAACCATGTACCATACCTATTTCGTTTCAATCCTTACATACGACTTAGAAACATGTACCCTACTAACCAGATACCTCAGTAGAATTCAGGCAATGGAATAAGATTCATTAGAACTATGAATCAAACAACCAGGCAGGATAAAATTAGGAATGAGGTGAATAGAAAAGTAGCAGGTATTGAGGTTCCTGTCACCAGCATCATAAGGAAACGTAGACTTCAGTGGTATGAGCACTTAATGAGAATGAATAGTGAAAGACCTGCTAAACAGTATTTCAACCTCAACCACATAAGAAGAAGACCTCGGGGAAGACCAAGCAAACGCTGGATAGAGACAGTGAGGTCAGGTGTGGAGGAGAAAGGACACAAATGGGAAGACATTCTGGAACAGAAGATGTATGAAGACAGGAGGAGATGGCGAGCGCTTGTACACCACACCCGGGAAACTGGAGCTGGAAACTGAAGATGATGATTCTCAGTTCGAATATAGTAAATTTCCTTGAAACGAAGGAAACATCGTTCATGTGAAACTCAGCTTGCCCTTTTCTCACATGACATCTTGCGAGCCATGGATGAAGGGCAACAGGCGGATTTTGTTTTTCTCGACTTCAAAAAGGCGTTCGACGCGGTGCCACACTGCAGATTGCTAACGAAGATACGAGCATATGGAATACGTTCACAGATTTGTGACTGGCTGGAAGACTTCCTAAGTAATAGAACGCAGTACGTTGTTCTCGACGGCGAGTGTTCATCAGAGACGAGTGTATCGTCAGGCATGCCCCAGGGGAGTGTGATAGGACCGCTATTATTTTCTATCTATGAAAATGAACTGGAAAAAACCTAAATGAACTGATGGACAGAATGACTTGTAATTTGCGGCTGTTTGCTGATGATGCTGTGGTGTGTGGGAGGGTGTCGTCTGTAACTGACTGTAATAGCATACAGGATGAGTTAGACAAAATTTCTAGTTGGTGCGAAGAATGGCAGCTAGCTTTCAATGTAGAAAAATGTAAGGTGATGCGCATCAGTAGGAAAAACAATCCCATAATGTTCGGATACAACATTAGTAGTGAGCTTCTTGATGCTGTCGCGTCGTTGAAATATCTAGGCGTAACATTGCAGGGCGATATGAAATAGAACGAACATGTAAGGACAGTTGTGAGTAAGACGGACAGCCGACTTCGGTTTATTGGGAAAATTTTGGGAAGATGTACTTCATCTGTAAAGGAGACCGCGTATAAAACGCTTGTACGGCCACGTCTTGAGTATTGTTCAAGTGTTAGGGACCCGCAGCAGATGACTTTAAAGGAAGACATAGAAGCATTTCAGAGGCGAGCAGCTAGATTTGTTATTGGTAGGTTCGATCAATGCGCGAGTGTCACGGAAATGCTCCGGCAACTCAATTGGGGATCGCTGGAGGAAAGACGACGTTCTTTTCGTGAATTCCTGTTGAGGAAATTTACAGGTCCGGAATTTGAAGCTGAGTGTAGTACGATCTTGCTGCCGCCTACTTACATTTCGCGTGGTGAATACATAGAGAAGATAAGAGAAATTAAGGCTCGTACGGAGGTATATAGGCATTCTAGTTGGGAGTGGAATAGGAAAGAAAATAAAATTCTTGAATATCAGTCTCCAGATCGCTTTTATTTTCTAAAACATGACCGGTTTCGGGACAGCTGCCCATCTTCAGATCAAATTTTTGAAATTACAGAGTAACCTGTCCTGTGGTGAACGAATGTTCACAGTCGTTACTCAACATTCGTTCATCATAGGACAGATTACTCTGTAACTTCAAAAATTTGATCTGAAGATGCGCAGCTGTCCCGAAACCGGCCGTGTTTTAGAAAATAAAAGCGATCTGGAGACTGATATTCAAGAATTTTATTCATATGACGATCGCAGAAATTCCCTGGAGACCGATAAATCTTGCTTTGATAAAGGAAAGGAAATGCCTAGTAGTGGTACAGTGTATCCCCCGCCACACTCCTTACGGTGGATTGCGGTGAGTGTATGTAGATGTAGACATTCTAAAGATTTGATAGACGTTCAGGGCCAGATGTAGTGTTTTTACTGGTGTGTTTGCGGTGTCATCTGGTGCCGCAGGACGGACAGCGGTGAGTACGCAAGCCAAGCGCGGGACCTCGGCTATCAGGGATGCGATAACGAGCTGGGTGGTTAGCAGCGCCACACGCAGAGCCGAGGACGCGCCGCTGTGTCGCCGCAGTGGGGGAGGCCGCGGCGACAGCTGGCGAAAGCGGCCACCAATTACAAGGAGGAGGTGGCGGGAGAGGCCCGGCTACACATCACACTCGAGGACTCGCACTGGCACTACGTAGGCGTCCATGTGGTCCCACAGGTACAGAGTCCACCTGGCTGATAGTAGATGTGCCGACAAAGACTTCAACGTCGTGCGATACCGGTTAGCGTAGTGACATACACTATGTGGTCAAAAGTATCCGGACACCTGGCTGAAAATGACTTGCAAGTTCGTGGCCCCGTCTATCGGTGATGCTGGAACTCAGTATGGTGTTGGCCCACGGTCAGCCTCGATAACCGCTTCTACTCTCGTAGACGTACGTTCAATCAGGTGCTACATCTACATCTACATACATACTCCGCAATTCACCGTAAGGTGCGTGGCGGAGGGTACACTGTACCACTACTAGGCATTTCCTTTCCGACTCCACTCCCAAATTGAACGAGGAAAAAAAGAATGCCTATATGCCTCCGTACGAGCCCTAATTTCTCTTATCTTGTCTTTGTGATCTTTACGCGAAATGTAAGTAAGCGGCAGCAAGATCGTACTACACTCAGCTTCAAATTCCGGCCCTCTAAATTTACTTAACAGAAATTCACGAAAAGAACGTCGTCTTTCTTCCAGCGATCCCCAATTGAGTTGCCGGAGCATTTCCGTGACACTCGCGCATTGGTCGAACCTACCGGTAACAAATCTAGTTGCTCGCCTCTGAACCGCCTCTATGTCTTCCTTTAAACTGATCTGCTGCGGGTCCCAAACACTTGAGCAATACTCAAGACGTGGTCGTACAACGTTTTTATACGCGGTCTCCTTTACAGGTGAAGCACATGTTCCCAAAATTCTCCCAATAAACCGAAGTCGGCTGTCCGCCTTACTCACAACTGTCCTTACATGCTCGTTCCATTTCATATCGCTCTGCAATGTTATGCCTAGATATTTGAACGACGCGACAGCATCAAGAAGCTCACTACTAATGCTGTATTCGAACATTATGGGATTCCTTTTTCTACTCATACGCATCACCTTACATTTTTCTACATTTGCAGCTAGCTGCCACTCTTCGAACCAACCAGAAATCTTGTCCAAGTCATCCTGTATGCTATTACAGTCAGTTACAGACGACACCCTCCCATACACCACAGCATCATCAGCAAACAGCCGCAAATTACAACTTACTCTTTCCATCAGATCATTTATATAGATAGAAAATAATAGCGGTCCTATCACACTCCTCTGGGGCACGCCTGACGATACCCTCGTCTCTGATGAACACTCGCCGTCGAGAACAACGTACTGCGTTCTATTACTTAGGAAGTCTGCCAGCCAGTCACAAATCTGTGAACCTATTCCATAAGCTCGTATCTTCGTTAGCAGTCTGCAGTGTGGCACCGCGTCGAACGCCTTTTTCAAGTCGAGAAAAACACAATCCGCTTGTTGCCCTTCATCCATGGCTCGCCAGATGTCATGTGAGAAAAGGGCAAGCTGAGTTTCACATGAACGATGTTTCCTAAACCCCTGCTGATTCATGGAAAGAAGCTTTTCCTTTTCAAGGAAATTTACTATTCGAACTGAGAATATGCTCGAAAATTCTACAGGAAACTGATGTCAACGATATTGGCCTGTAATTGTATGGGTCAGTTCTCTTTCCTTTCTTATAAACGGGAGTCACCTGCGCTTTTTTCCAATCCAATCACTAGGAACTTTGCGCTAAATTAAAGATTCGCGCTGAAAGTTTTATTGTGGAATGGCGGCCCATTCTTCACGGAGTGATGCACTGAGCACAGGTATCGACGAATTTCGGTGAGGCCTGGCACGAAATCGCCGTTCCGAAACATCCCGAAAGTGTTCTGTAGGATTCAAGTCAGGACTCTGTGCATGTTAGTCCATTTCAGGGATGTTACTGTCGTGCAACGATTCCGCCACAGGCCGTGTATTAAGAACAGATGCTCGATCGTCTTCAAAGATGCAGCCACCATCCACGAATTACTCTCCAACACTGGAAAGCAAGAAAGTGATTAAAACATAAATGTAGGCCTGTGGTGTGATGGTGCCACGCAAAACAACAAGGGGTGCAAGCCGCTTCCATGAAAAACACGACCACATCGTAACACCACGCCTCCGAATTTTACTCTTGGAACTACACACGGTCACAGTCTGCACGGCCCCTACGGTCGGGGGTTCGAATCCTCCCTCGGGCATGGATGTGTCGTCTTTAGTATAAGGTAGTGAATAAGTAGTTTGTAAGTTTAGGGACTGATGAGCCCCGTAGTTAACTTCCTTAGGCTTAACAAACATTTGAACTGCACACGCTGGCAGATGACGTTCACCGGGCATTCGCCATACCCACATCAGATCGCCACTGCTCAATCGTCCAATGTTTACGACCATTACATCAAGCGAGGCGTCGTTTGAAATTTGACGTGCGTGATGTGTAACTCATGGGCAGCCGCTCGGCCATAAAATGCAAGTTTTTTCACTTCCCGCCTAATTCTCATAGTACTTGGAATAGATTCTGATGCAGTTTGGAATCTGATGGTCTGGATTGATGCCTGCCTGTTATACTGAACGACCCTTTTCAACTGTCGTCACTCTTTGTCGGTCAACAGACGAGGTCGGCCTGTACGCTTTCGTGCTGTACGTGTCCCTTCAGGTTTTACTATCACATCACAAACAGTGCACCTGGGGATGATTAGGAGTGTGGAAATCTCGCATACAGACTTCTGAAGTAAGTGACACCCAGTCAACTGACCACGTTCGAAGTCTGTGGGTTCCTTGAGCGCCCCATTCTGTTCTCTCGCGATATCTAATGACAACCTCGGTCTCTGATATGGAGTACCTAGCAGTAGGTGGCAGCAGAATGCTCGAAATGTGAAAGACGTATGTTTCTGGGGGTGTCCGGATACTTCTGAACACGTACTGCAACTGCCAGAGCGCCCTCTCCGTGTATCATTTAATAGGTAATATTATAGCCATTAGGCTCAGTGTGATACTGACGTGTGAGGCAAACGGGCACCGTACTACGGAGACGCAGTCTCTGTTATCACAGCTACGTGAGCGACTTTTAAAGGGGTAACATATTGTGGTCTCCCGATTGGCGGAATGATCCTTAGCAGAACTGCCACACAATTTAGGCGTGCTGCGTCATTTGTGGAACGATTCTGGTTGCAGTGGTCACTTGAAAATGGTCACATCTGTAGACGAGTTCGACGACGTCCACATAGCACAGACACCCAGTAAGATCATATTGTAAGGGCAGAAGTTGTAATACTTCTGGCTTGAAGCCATCATATTAAGTTCGGAGTATTGCTTCAGTGCAGTCGGTTAGGACCAGTAGGCAAAAGATGGTAAAAGCTGGTGAGAACCACGACATGTGATACAATAGGTCGGGTTGTCATGGGAAAGAGTACTGGCAAATCTCCCAGAATTGTAGGGAAGCCCCCGAGAGGTAGGAACCGGACGCCGATTAGCTGTAGCACTGGCGGTCACGCACCAAAACGCAATAATATTTTTATTAATATTTAATAAACTAATAATTTATTCAATGTCAGAGTTTAGGAAAACCCCTCAAAGCTAAGCTGTGCCCTGAGTAGGTAAAACATATTAACTATTGCTAAATCAACGAACAAAACAAATAATTTAAGACAGACGATGCACGGCGGCCATGTTTACGCGCCAAATTGTGGACCGAAGGCAGCCTT
This sequence comes from Locusta migratoria, assembly GCA_026315105.1. Lineage (NCBI taxonomy): Eukaryota > Metazoa > Arthropoda > Insecta > Orthoptera > Acrididae > Locusta > Locusta migratoria. Next base: position 372,705,506 of record CM048750.1, read on the forward strand.
GCATCGAGCCGCCACACTTCAGTTCAGTACACGCACTCAAAGGAGTAATATGTCGCATATGTAGGCGGCCGTAAGACATTGTTTAATCATCTTAGGAAAAGGCGAATTGACTTTACATTTACTTTCAGTTAAGGCAGTGTATGCCAGGTAGATGTTATTATGCAGTTTGCTAGTTTTCTGCTGTCTTTAAAAAGGAGTAGATGGCATCCCGAGGACTTTAGTTTTATTCTGTAATTAGGTCAGTTCCAATAGTGTAATAATTTCAGCCTGCATGCTATCATCTGCGTGGGGACGACATCTATAGAAGACGTCCGTTTGGTGAAATTTTAGAGTTTCTACTTTTCACACACTTCAGTGGGGAGTTAACTACAACCCTGGCGTACACTGTCATTGCGGTACAAACGCAAACTGTTGTGCGTCATCCATGGCAACATGGAGGAGGAAAGAAAATGATATAGGACCGGTTAGCATAACACCTATAGACATTTTTCCCGTTGTAAAGTGAGAGATGGAACAGCTACCACAGCACGAATAACAGGTTTCTGAGCCCAGAAGTGTCACCCCGCCAGAAGTGTCAGGACGTGCTGTCGCCACCCGGTTGCCGGCAGCGGGACTACCGTAAGCGCTCCTCCAGGTCGTCTCCCGCTCACGTCTCAGCGGCCACGTCGACTGCTGACGTCAGAGAATATCTTGGAATGGCGGGCTGTTCTTCAGCGATGAAGCCGGATCCTGCGTGCACACAAGTGACTCTCGTTTGCGCGTACATCGCAGACCTGCCGACAGCTGTCTCGTAGAGTGCATTAATCTGAAACAAACTGGTCCCAGCCCACCTAGCGTGCGACCAGTTACAACCGAGTTCACCGTTGGAGTTTGTGGAGAGAACGATGTCGCACTCTGTACGTGCATAATGTCATAAAACCCATTGTTTTAGCATTCTAGCAACAGGAAACTTGTGTGTTGGTCCAACAGAATAATGCTCGCCCAAAGACTGGGCGTGAAACTCAACGTGTTCTGCAAGAGCAGCAGCAACTTCTGTGGCCGGCACCATCTCTCGACTTGTGCCCAATGGAGAAGGGTGGTGTTGTGACTTCGTCGCATTTTGATGTTTCCTCGTCCCGGTCTGGTTGTCATGAAAGGTACTGCTGCAGGAATCGATGTCATCTGTAACAACTATTCAGATTAATAATACAAGTCAGCAAATTATAATACTCAACTTTGGAACATATGTCTGTGTCTTCTCTCTTCTTGCTACTCGCGGTGTCTTCCGTATGATGCTAGCTGCGCTGAGACCTAGTTACTGCTTCGTTCGTAGCCGCGTTCTGACCTAGTAATTGCCTGAGTTCTGTCTAGTAATTGTCGGGCTGTCCAGCCGTATGTCGGCCTAGATATAGCCGCTTGTAGAGGGCGCGCATCTCCGGTCACTCCCTCCAGGATGCGCGGCGCCTGCTTGCGATTGACTTTCGGTCGATCGCTGCCTTCTCCACGATCGTTCTCTTACGTCTGGCGTGTGGCGCTGACTTTACGCCACAACAGGTTGAATATAATTGGACGACAACAGACACATACGACTCCTCAACCTGAAACTATTGAGAAACTACGTGAGCAGGTCGAGCACACATGCAATAATGAGTCCAAAGACAGTAGTCTTCTATGATGGAATGGATTCCATAATCAGCGTCTAAATTGCCGTCCGTGCAGACTACACCACGTACCAGTATGGAAGTTGCTGATCGATAACTGTAATCATTTCATGTGCCCCAAATACACTTTTTGAACAATAAATCTTAAGTGTAAAACATAAATTTATCCATGTTATTTGGATTTTTCTGAGGTCTGCGACTGTATTATAACAGCAGTCACTATTTATAAATATTTTTATTGGCACGACGCGTTTCGGCAGCACGCTGCCATCATCGGGTGCATTTTTACAGTTACTGGTTACATCCTTGACGTATTATGTTTTGTAACTGTAAACATGCACCCGATGATGGCAGCGTGCTGCCGAAACGCGTCGTGCCAATAAAAATATTAGTAAATAGTGACTGCTGCAGCATTAATCATTCAAAAAAAATCTTAAGTGATTCGGAGGTGCGCTTATTGTTATTTCCTACAGTGTACGACTCAATTTTCGAAAATTAAGCGGGAAGAAATAACTAAATATCTCCTTTTGAGTTCTCATCTCTCTTACTTTCTTTTGATGATCTTTTGACACCATTTAGTTACAAGGTAACAACAAGTTATTTCATTCGAAAGACAAAGTAGGCTATCGAAACTTCGCAAATAGATCTCACCGAAAAACATCGTAGTGCTGTATAATTCCGGTAACACGCTCTCCACCATACCGCGGTAGTACAAAACGAGCTGCCCTTCATTGTACTCTTTGGAAGTCCTCCGTCAGTCTTACCTTATAAGGATCCCACACGACACAGCAATACTGCAAAACAGAATGCACAAGTGTTGGCAGTCTCTTTAGTAGTTCTGTTTATCTCGTAAGTGCTCTTCCAATAAGAAGCGTTTTTGCTTTGCCTCAGCCACAACATTTTCTACGTGTACTTTCCAATTTAAGGCAGTCGTAATAATAACTGATAGGTATTCAGTAGCATTTACACCTTTACATTTCATATATTCTAAGCAAACTTTAACGGATTCCTTTTAATACTCATTAGGTCGAACACGTACTTTTCGTTTATATGCGGTCAATTGCCAACTTTCGCACCATACAGGTATCTAACCTAAATCGTTCTGTAGTTTATTTTGATCGTCAGAAGAAATTACTAGACGATAAATAATACTATTATAGCGAAACAACCTAACAATACTGCTCATTGTCAGATTTTCTCCCATATCATTTATAAAGGAATAGAAGAGGACGAATAACTCTAATCTGGGAAACGTGAGGTATCACTTCTGTTGTAGCCGATTCCTTTCCATCAGTTACTATAGAGCGCCCTTTCTGACAGGAAATCTCCAATCATAAATCCGGAACGATTTTTCTTAACGACGCAATTTGATTAAAAGCTGTTTCTGAGGTACAGTAGCCAGCCGCGGTGGCCGAGCGGTCTGCGGCGCGCCAGTCACAGTCTGGATGGCCGCTGCGGTCGGGGATTCGAATCCACTCTCGGGCATGGATATTTGTGTCGTCTTTAGTAAAAGGTAGTTCATAAGTAGTTTGTAAGTTTAAGGACTGATGACCCTGCAGTTAAATCCGTTAAGCTTAACAAACATTTGAACATTTTTTAACATTTTGACGTACAGTGACAAAAATCTAGAAAAATATGCAATCAGTCTGAGATCCCTAGACGACGGCACTAATCAGTTCGTGTAAGTAAAGAGAACACGAACGATATTTCATGTGTTTGCGTTGGTTGTGGGTCAATGGATCGTTCTGTTCCAGTGTATTCACAACGCTTCAACACAGAGATATCAATGATATATAATGTAGTCGGTGATTCCTATCCGAAGACATGAAAGTATCATACGAGGGTTTCTAATATACTCGTACACATGGCATTTTGGGCAAAATGGGAAACCCGGGTTCGAATCCCGGCTTCGTCCACATTTTCACTTGTAGCCATTAATTCAGTATACTAGTGCACCAAGAGTCATTCGTTCCCCCCTTCCACTCTCCCACTAGTTCCTCCTTCTTCCTAGCATTGAAACTGCAGTTCACTAATCTGATGACCATCAAAACTGTCACACCAAGAATGACCGGCTATATCACTGGCAGATTTATTTGAGAGAACACGTTGTACACAGGTTACACGACTGAAAATATTATTTCATCTAAACTCTAACGTGACGAAGAGAATGAAATCAGGATCGATTGCCGGCTATAACCACTGTTCCGCATTGTATACCCATTATATTTCTATCTGATTATGCTGAAGCGCTAGCTCCTTACTTAACAGCCATATACAACCGCTCTCTCATAGAAGTATCTGTACCAAAAGATTGGAAAGTTGCACAGGTCACACCTATATTCAAGAAAGGCAGTAGGAGTAACCCACTAAACTACAGGCCTATTTCATTGACGTCAATTTGCAGTAGGATTTTGGAACATATCCTGTATTCAAATATTATAAATTATCTCGAACAGAACGATCTATTGACCCAAGGTCAACACGGATTTAGAAAATATCGTTCATGCGAAACACAACTAGCCCTTTATTCACACGAAGTGATGGGTGCTATCGACAAGGGTTCGCAAATCGATTCCGTATTTCTTGATATCCAGAAGGCTTTTGACACCGTACCTCATAAACGGCTTTTACTCAAATTGCATGGTTATGGTATATCGCCCCAAATTTGCGATTGGATAGGGGATTTCTTGTCATAGAGGACACAGTTCGTAGTAATCGATGGTAAGGCATCGACTAAAACAGAGGTAATATGGGGCGTTCCACAGGGTAGTGTTATTGGTCCTCTGCTGTTCCCTATACACATAAACGATTCAGGGGAAAATCTAAGTAGCTCTCTTAGGTTGTTTGCAGATGACGCCGTCATTTACCGTCTAGTAAAATCATCTGAAGATCAAAACCAACTGCAGAATGATCTAAATAAGATATCACTATGGTGTAAAAATTGGCAATTGACTCTAAATAATGCGAAGTGTGAAGTCGTCCACATGAATACGAAAAGAAATCCGTTAAACTTTGTTCACAAGATAAATCAATCAAAAGTGAAGGCCGTAAACTCCACAAAATATTTAGGAATTACTATTACTTCAAACTTAAATTGGAAAGAACACGTAGATAATGTCGTGAGAAAGGCGAACCAGAGACTGCGTTTTATTGGCAGAACCATTAAACGATGCAACAGAACTACAAAAGAAACTGCATACACTACGCTTGTTCGTCCATTTTTTGAGTATTGCTGCCCAGTGTGGGATCCTTATCAGGTGGGTTTGACGGAGGACATCGAAATAGTCCAAAGAAAGGCAGATCGTTTCGTATTGTCACGATACAGAGGAGACAGCGTTACGGAAATGATACAGGGTCTGGGATGTGAATCATTACAACAACGGCGCGTATCGGTGTGTTATGTGCTACTTATGAAACTCCAATCGCCAACATTCTCCTCCGAATGCGAAAATATATTGTTGACTCCCACTTACATAGGTAGAAATGATCATCAGAATAAAATATAAGAAATCAACGGAGAGATTCAGGTGTTCTTTCTTCCCGAGCGCTATTCGTGAATGGAATGGGAGATAAATAGTGTAATGGTGGTTCGATAAACCCTCTGCCAGGCACTTGTGATTTGCAGAGTATTCCATGTAGATGTAGATGTACATGTGTAGAACACCAGTGATCTCTTGAAGTATTGCTCTGGTGTCTGAGCAGAAAACCGTACCATGTCTGAGCATTCATATCTTTTGTAAACGATTTTACATTGCCCGCAAAGTTGTAAATGGATAAACAAATAGCCATCAGTTAGTATATGATATTCTGAGCAAAGAAGAGAAAGCTGATAAGTGGAAAGTCTATTTTGAATTGAACTGAATTGAATATAGAGGGGCTCTGTAAAGGACAGAAACTTCGAGACAGCTGCATTAGAACATTAAGGGATTGTTTTTCCTACTCATGCGCATCACCTTACATTGAGAGCTAGCTGCCATTCTTCCCACCAACTAGAAATTTTGTCTAAATCATCCTGTATGCTATTACAGTCAATTAAAGACGATACCCTCCCATACACCACAGCATCATCAGCAAACAGCCACAAATTACAAGTTACTCTGTCCATCAGATCATTTATATAGATTGAAAATAATAGCGGTCCTATCACACTCCGCCGGCCGCGGTGGCCGAGAGGACTGAGGCGCTCCAGTCACGGTTTGCACGGCTACTACGGTCGGGGGTTCGAATCCCCCCTCGGGCATGGATATTTGTGCCGTCCTTAGTATAAGGTAGTTGATAAGTAGTTTGTAAGTTTAGGGACTGATGACCCTGTAGTTAAGTCCCATAAGCTTAACAAACATTTGAACATTTTATCACACTTCCCTGGGGCACGCCTGGCGATACACTCGTCTCTGATGAACACTCGCCGTCGAGAACAACGTATTGCTTTCTATTTCTTAGGAAGCCTTCCAGCCAGTCACAAATCTGTGAACCTAGTCCATAAGCTCGTATCTTCGTTAGCAGTCTGCAGTGTGGCACCGCATCGAACGCCTTTGTGAAGTCGAGAAAAACACAATCCGCCTGTTGCCCTTCATCCATGTCTCACAAGATGTCATGTGAGAAAAGGCCAACTGAGTTTCACATGAACCATGTTTTCTAAATCCGTTCTGATTCATAGAAAGAAACTTTTCCGTCTCAAGAAAATTTACTATATTCGAACTGAGAATATTCTCCAAAATGTTGAGCCGCGGGGGGGGGGGGTATGAAACGGGGGCACTGATTGGGGAAGGGATCGAGACAGTGTTGTAGTCTTTCTCCAGTAATATTGAATTTGTACATTGAGCAAGCTTTGAAGGAAAGCAAGGAGGAATTTGGAGAAGGAACTGAAGTTCAGGGTTACGAAGTCAAAAAACTTGCGTTTTACTAATGACATTATAATTCTGTCAATGAGAGTAAAGGACGTAGAAGAACAATTGAACCGAATGGACAGTGAGTTCATAGGAGCATATATGATTGATATAAAAAAAGGGACAAACACGGGTAATGGAATGCAGTCTAAGAAAAACAGACGAAGGAATTAGATTAGGTAACAAAACCATGGAGATGGTAGATGCGTTTTGTTACTTGGGCATTAAAATAACATATGATGGTCGTAGTACAGACCATATAAAATGCAGAATGAGATTGGAAAGGAAAGCGTTTTTGAAAAAGAGAAATTTTCTAACAATGAATTGTAACTTAAGTGTTTCTGAAGTTATTTATGCGGAATGTTGCGTTGTACGCAAGTGAAACATGAATGATAAATAATTCAGGCAGGAAGAGGGTAGAGGCTTTTGAAATGTGGTGCTACAGGAAATGTTGAAACATAGGTAGGTGGATCGCGTAACTAATGAGGAGGTACTGGTCGGAATTGGGGAGGAAAGGAATTTCTGGCATACTTTGACTAAAAGAAGGGATCGATTGGTAGGACACATTCTTAGACATCAAGGAATCGTGAATTTAGCGTTGGAGGGAAGTGTGTGGGGTAAAAATCGCAGAGGGAGACCAAGAGATGGATACAGTAAGCAGATTCAAATGGATGTGGGTTGCCGTTCGTATGAGGAGATGAAAAGGCTTGCTCAGTATAGAGTGGGGTGGAGAGCTGCATCAAACCAGTCTCCGGACTGAAGACCACCACAACAACAACAACAACACTGCTGTAACCGTAACTTACGTCTAGAGCCGGTCACTGGCATTAACACTCGAGAAACCTCCTCCGAGCAGTTCCATTACGCCGCATAACACTGTCTCGGAGCACGGCTGAAACTGTTTTTAGGTCCGAATACTTGTCTCCGTTCAAAATGACGTGCTGCCTTCTGTCCACCACACATTCTTCAGTCCATTCACACCGCTGATTTCATGTTCCATATGCTCGTATTTTCTTCATTACATCATGCAGCGGAACAGTAACGAACGCCTTCCGTAAATCAAGAAACTTCTTGGGTTGCTACAATATCATACGCCAAAAGCCTCATTGAACTTCAGATTTTATATGCTAGGACATTTGCATATATTGTGAAACGCAACAGTCCTATAAATCTCCCCTGCGGTAAGCGTGAAATCACTGTGATGTCTGGAAACTTCTCTCCGTTGAGAATGACACGCTGTGTTCAGTCAGCTGGAAAATTTGCAATCCCTCACGCAGTTGGTCCGATATTCCATATGCTCGCACTTTGTTCATCAGGCAACGGTGCAGAACGGCACCGAACGCCTTGCGGAAGTCAAGAAACACGCCGTCTACCAGCCCTCTGAATCTTGGGGTTGAATAGCGTGAGCTGGGTTTCACACGATCCTTGTTTTCCGAACCCTGCGGTGGAACAGTCGATTCTTCCTTTATATTATACTTCAAGAGTAAATATTTTGTTCCAATTTGATTTAATCGACACTGGCCATTCCACTACAATCGAATTAAAAATAAAACCCTCCATTCAGAGTAAAAAAAAAAAATCTTTTAAATGTTCACTGCAAGGTTCTTGTGCTAGATATTAGAAGAATAAAACTGTTCAAACGAAATACTGCAAAAGTTCAAAGTCTAATAAGCACTTCCGTTAAATATTCTAAAAAAAAAATGTCTTGGTGAAAATTACTAAGATAATCTTTTTCCATCACAGATATTGCTCACTGAATCCGACGTAAAATAGCTATATCGATTAATGAGAGTTATTTCACTGTCTTTCAGTTAAATAAATTATTTCTGAGTCCCTACACTGGTATAAATCGGAGAAATTCTTTCAAAAGTTCCAAAATTATAAATTCATTTCAATATATAGATATCTTATTTCCTTATTGGATATAATAATTACTTTTCACACACTGGTACTTGAAGTAAAAGCTAACGTTTTATTACGAAAGTTTTAAGTCCATGTAATACAACATATATAATCAGATCGTTCTAGTAGGAGCTCAACAACAAGACTCACGTTCTTTTCTGAAAATACAATACTGAACAACTCATGACAATACATTTTTTCTTTTATTTCCATTTATTTCATTGTGACGGTTGGCAACGGAGGTCTTCAAACAGGGTCTTCTCTGAGCGTGTAGCTGTCGACCGGCGACGTTTGGTGGCCAGGTACCTCATCTTTGGCTCCAGCAGAGAAGATGCTATTTTCGTAGGTTGCCCCGTTGTCACCACACAAGAAACATAAAAAACAACACACATTTATTTTAAGAATGAAATAAACTTATTAAGCCTCAACATTATTAACAACAACATATCTAAACATGTTCTTTTACCTGCGAAACTGAGTTGACGTAAAGGTAGTAGCAGGGAATAATATTTCGTCCCACTACAACCCATGTTGATTCCTAAAGAGGAGATTTCCTGTCTCTAGAAATGTCATAATAGTCTAACATAAAACGTGTTCCAGAAATCGGCAACTGCCCGATGGCAGACATATAGGCCTATATTTTTGCACATCTCTTCGACAACTCCTCTACAAAACTGGAATGGTTTGGACTTTTTTTCCAACATTAGCAACGTTTCGCTGCTCTACAGACCTTCGGTACACTACTGTTAAAAGGCGCGCAAGTTCCTTCGCCTACTATGTGTGCAGTCGAAGTTCAACGGCCTTTCTCCTATTGAGCGATTTCAGTTGCCTTTCAGTCCTTTTGTCGTTTATTTGCATGTCTGCCATTTCGTTGTCCATGCGGCGATTTAGAGGAGGTAGTACAGCGCGATCTTCCTACGTGAAGTAGCTTTCGTAAAAGACGTAGTACTTCGGCCCTATGGTCACAGAGTGTCTGGAGTCTGGACATGTGGTTTCGATCTATTTAAGAAATTATAACAACTCAAAAAAATTCTCAATATGTTATTTCAAATTGCACTTGCCTTTCCTTTCTGTCATTATTTTTAGTGTTTGTTAGCCGCGCGGGAGAAGCCTTACAGCAGATTGCGGTCTGCTCTCCGTCGGAAGTTCCAGTCCTCCCTCGCGCACGGGTGGGTGTGTCTTGTGCTCAGCTTAAGTTAGTTTAAGTAGTATGTAAGTCTATGGACTGATGACCACTGCTGTTTGGTCCCATAGCTTTACAAACATTTGAACATTTTCAACACAAGAGGGAGAATAATTTTGACCAGGAGAACATCAGGTATCATTTCTCTTGTAGCCGATGCCTTTCCATCAGTTATTACGATGCATACTCTCTGACAAGAAAACTATTTTTTTTTTAACGACGAATTTGATCAAAAGCTGCTTGTGAGGTACACTGTCAAAATCCTCCTGGTCGTCAATGGATACTTCTGTTCGAGATTATTCATAACATATTTACCGTATGTGGGACTTATGGTAAATATGATGGTTGTTTCTAACTTGGCCGGCCGCGGTGGCTGAGGGGACTGAGACGCTCCAGTCACGGTCTGCACGGCCACTACGGTCGGGGGTTCGAATCCCCCCTCGGGCATGGATATTTGTGCCGTCCTTAGTCTTAGTTAGTTCGTAAGTAGTTTGTAAGTTTAGGGACTGATGACCCCGTAGTTAAGTCCCATAAGCTATACAAACATTTGAACATTTTGTTTCTAACTTGAGCAAACATAGTTTGTTTTCTATTTCTCCAAACATGTTTCGGAGACGCTTCTCAATCATCAGTGACATTTCTTTTTGTTATTGCATCTTTTAATGACGTATTAAGAGTTTTAACATTATGATATATTTATAGTGATTACAGAAGCTATGACACACACTTTAAGACCACGTTTTGTGATTCTTGTGGCTGACAGGTATTTATATATTAGTTTTAAATGGGATCCAGTATGTCATCTACAGTTAATAATGGTATTTTAAGGTTTTGTTACATGTCGGTAAGCTAAAAACATTGAGACCAACCTGAACATATTGCTTTCACAGTTCGATTTTAAAAGTATATCTCAATTTCGACCCATAGCTTTACAAACATTTCAACGTTTTTAATGTTTGTTTCCGTTCGTCAAGTTGCATTTGTAACTATAGGCGAATAAAAAGACAAAATATTGTCGACAATGTTTTGTCTGCCATTACCGAAAAAGGTGTCTGATAAATCTTGAATATGTTTCAACAAGCCTGGTTATAAGATACTTGGTAGATTAAAATTGTGTACCGGAATCGAGATTCGAACCTGGGATCTTTGTCTTTCTCGGTCAAGCGCCCTACAGTCAGAGCTATCCCGGCACGCTTCATGATCCGTCCTCACAACTTTATTCCTGCCAGTACCTCGCGTCCTATTTTCCAAACTTCACAGAAGTTCTCCTGCGAACCTTACAGGACCAGCACTTTTGGAATAAAGGATATAGTGAAGACATCGCTTAGCCACAGCCTAAGGGATGTTTCCAAACATCCACTCCGCCTTGCTCATCCCCCTCTATCCTCCATGCTGATCCTTTATAACCTCGTCTCCTCCCCCCGCCTTGTCCTCTTCTCTGAACACCTGCGCCTCCGTCACCTCTTACGAACATTAGACTGACCCTACCACCTACCCTGCCCTACTCAGGGCCAGATACGGTTTTGCTGGATCGATTGAAAATGGCATCTGGAAATTAGCTGCTCGGATTTCTGATTTAGACAGCACAGTGACTGTTCCCTTTCAGTTCCATATTATCACATTATTTTCAGAAATAAAGAGGATGTATTTATGACAAGTGATGAATTATTATTGAAGTTCTATTGTTAGGTTCTTGCTTCACCAAGACCTCTGAAGTGCCGACATATTCGGAAAAAATGGATAAATATTTGTGCTAAGTAAGAATATGAATGTCATTTCTGGTCCCAGAATCTGTTACATACTGGAACCTGAGAGAAAGAAATATTAACGCATACCAGCGTTCGAACCAACGATCACTGCATTTAAAATACTACTCTCCATTAATCACCCGACCATACTCCATACTAAACATCGCTACTGAATAGCTTTAGTCAGTGGATAATTGTGACTGCTTTTACAACCACTGTGTCATTGTTTGACATTGAATTGTAAGAAACGCTACCGAGGGTGACATGGCTTTGATAAATCCATTAAAAAATGCACAGGTGTAGCTTTTTGAGAAGGAAAGGAGACTACAGTGCAGGTTCGTTCAAGCAGCTGCCAGTTCCAGCAAACTGTGCATGGAAAGAGCTGTCATTGAGTATCAGCAGCAGCTCTGCGCATGCGCAGTTTGCTGTAATCTGCCAACTGGCAGCTGCTTGAACGAACCGTATGTGTACTACTGCTGAAGCAGAGCTGCCGCCTAGCGGCTGAGCACGCAATTAATGACCAACGAACATTCCTTTAATACGTGATCGGTGGTGCACTGAATGAAGATAAGGATGGTTAGTTGCAGGCGAGTCTTCAGGGTACTATGAAGAGAAGGATATTTTGTGTTATTTTAGGAAAAGCTTTTGTTTAGAGTCTAAATTTGTTGGTCTCGCGACACCCTTGATACTGCTACGCGACACCCCAGGGTGTCGCGACACCCAGTTTGGAAAGCTCTGAACTAATGGAAGGTATAAGCTTAAATTACCCTACACGTGTCTCCTTCATGGTGCTAAGAAAGTAATGGAATTGACTGCTGGACCTTAGGCCCTGCTTATCGGATATCCCAGCAAATCTAGGACACACTACGCTTCGACTATAATGACAGAGTCAAGCGAAGGACATAGGACAACTTGGAAGGTCCTACAACTGAATGACGCAGATATAAGCTGATCCAAAAACGACTACCTCTTAAAACTACTTGACGACAATCACGTAGATGTAATACTTTCCAAGAATGAAAACCAAATTCACTCCAGATATAATCTATCAGGATTCAGTCTTGCTGCTGCTTCCTTCCATAAAAACTACTACATCTCCATGCATATTCGAAATGATATTGAGCAAGTAAAAATTCTTGACACCAGCCCTGATAATATTTTCACCTCCAGGACAATAGCGGAGCTACACTTATGAATTGCATTTCCTTTAGTAACAGACCATTTTTATGAGCTTTAAGCGTTGAATGGGAATTTTTGCAAAATGTTGTACATTCTGGAACAGACGACTTAGGAACCAACGCAACTGAAAATTAACGAGACAGGAGGAAATTACCATACAACATGCTTTAAGCACGCAGAGGGCAGTAATCAGTATTTATTTTCGCCGATGAAGTTTTACGTTAGAGGTCTCCATGTGTTGATTCCAAAATTAGACTGATGGAAAAACTAATTTTTAAAATGTAATACATTAAGAGACAAATCGGTAGTTTCGTCATGCCACTATGGGACATAAACAGCAGGATATAGGCTAAAGCGATTAGTTTGTCTATATAAACATCGTTACGATATTGGCATAAAGTAAATAGGGCATAAATGTACGCTTTAGCAAGTCATTTCAGTTGCACATCTTGGTGTATCCTTGCAAATACTTTCTATCCTTTCATGTCACGTTTACGTGACATAAACACGCAAGTAAAGTCCTCACAAACTTCAGTTCGCGGCCTGTGCAGCACCGCGACTATAGTTGGAACCACGGGCGGTGGTGGGTCGGGCATGTGTAGACAACAGCCTCTCTGCTGGTTTGAAGCGACGAATGAAGTACGCCTACGTACGTGCTTTGCGCTTTAAGCAGCCTTATGCCGTCCTCTCACGGGACGTGGAAACGCACGTGGAGGAGGACGTGGTGCCGTTGCAGCGTGGACTTCCACGTTCCACTGCCCTGCGAAGCGTGGAATGACGGATCCAGCATGTTAGATGTTTTGCTTCGTGGAGTGGAACGTGGTCAATGTAAAGCGACCTGGTTTTCACGTGACAAGCAGAGCTCTTGATCCGCCATATTGCAAACGGAAATCCGTATTTCGTGCCTTCTTTCGTTTTAGCGTACGATGTATAAATATAATCTTTTTAAAGCCAGAAAGTTGTAGAACTTTTGAAAACGCATCATTTTAGGTATGATTTGTTACAATAAATTACCGGAATCTATATATTCATAGCTTTAAAGGATATCGTATTTAACGTTAGTGTTATAATTTGTATACCGTGAAAGAATATTGTTTCTATGCTATGGTTCAACGCCATTCTATCAAAGGAGCATCTCTATGATACCTTATAGTAAATATATAATGCAATATATTTTACGTGCATAGTGTATCACAAATACAGCGCACTGTCTTCCGTGGACAAAGAGCGCAGTTGGTAGTGCTGAGGTGCGGAGCAGAAGTTGGGAGTAACTCAGGTTCGCCACACCGTACTTCTAATTTTTTTTTTTCCTCTTTTGTTTCGTTAATGTTTCTGGTTGTTTCTTATTAATTTAAGTGTAATATCCGATATTCGTTGTTATTTCTTTTTAAGACGACGGATTAGAGTGGTAGTTAGCGTCACGAGCTATGGAGGAAAAGATGTAAATAACAGATTTGCATCTACACTCTCTGAGATTTTTTTAACGATTTGATTACGGTTTATGTAATTTATTTGTTAATTTAATACAATTATAATAACCAGTATTCAACGTTATTTACTACAAACATAAATGAACTCTACCCACGAGAGAACTTGTTGAGTATTTCGTGCAAGGGCGCAGGTATCAATAAATTTCGAGACAGTAGTTTTCGCCACGGTGTTTGAATTCTGTTACAGTTCAGTACAGTGCTGGAATAGTTCAGTTTCACAGTGCAGAGAGAGAGAGTGTGGTTATAGAAGCAGATGAAGTAAAGGAGCGAAAGTGTTTACGTACAATACTAAAAGCAAAAATTATCACAACGAACATGGTCGAACTGACGCGTTGTCCCGCGTGTATGAACAATTAGAATGTATCAGGCAGAGCTTATTATCTTCGATGGAATGCCAAAGTAAACATTTGGATATGCAGAATATATACATCGTAATAAATAGCAATATAAGAGAGCAAGACAAGTGGAGCTGGCGCAGATGAAGGATTTCACCGTTTAGATTTTTTTAATGATATTTTGTCAAAAGTGATTTAGTTGTACATTTTGTTATTATTACCAAACGTTTTCAGTAAATGTACCGTCTTTGTGTTTCTTGAAGAAAAAATTGCAATTTCTGGAAGAGTATTGCATGCAACGTGCAAGCATAAGAAAGCTACAGTATTCAGTTGTTTTTTCCCGGCGTTCGCTAACAGATACCGTGTAATTTTAAGTACATCCATCTTTGTAAAGACAATGATACGGGCGCTGGAGAGCGCTGAGGTCGCAAAGCAAATCACGATGAGCAGCATGTTGTGTTCCATGGGATGTAGCGGGTCGTTTCAGAGCGTGCTGTAGCTACACTAGGCAGACAGCACGTCTGGCCTGCGCCACGTTGGGACAACAACGTCCCGTGTGAGGACGGCTTTACAGTTCCAAATAACGACTCTTCCTTGTTTAGATAGAATTTGTTACATGCCAGCACCATCGACGCTGAGAACTTTCAACAAATCGACTAAAATACGCAAAACAACTGGCAACACTCAAGTTTAATTTTGGCAGTCGCAGCACAAGGAATTCGTGACGTAGATGCGCAGACCAAGTATAAACTCGGCCGCCGTCGTTTGTGGTTGCATCTATAGTCGCAATCGGTGTAGCCCCAACACAAGAACGGTTTAAGTAGCTGTAGCGGTAACGTTTGGGAAGCACCTAAAATACGAGGCGTGTTTTTAAGCAATTACCGTTTTCAAATTTAAAAAAAGACGTTCTAAGATATCTCGATAATTTTATGCTCACTGGGTACCTACATCTGTTGTGTACGCACTGACTCAATGTTGATGGACATTATGTAGAAAAGTTGATAAGGTATAGGCTTCTATGTAAAAATAAAATTGAGATATCATAGCCCGTCTTTTTTTAAATTTCAAAGCGGTAGCTACTTAAAAAACACGCCTCATATCCTCACTATGCTCAATTCCCTCTAAATTTCTCCATGAAGCACTTGTTGTTGTTATGGTCTTAGGTCCAGAGACTTGTTTGAAGCAGCACTGCACTCTATCCTGCGCACGCCGCTTCATCTCTGAATGTGAACGGCAGCCTACCTCCATTTCAATCTGTTTACAGCATTCGTGCCTCGGCGATTTTTATCCCACACTCTTAAAGTGACAATTGATGTCTAAGAATTTGTTCGAATGTTTTTTGAGCTTATGAGACTTAACTGCGGAGACATCAGTCCCTAAACTTACAAACTACTTGTAAACTACCTTATACTAAAGACAGCAGAAATATCCATGCCAGTGGGGGATTCGAACCCCCGACGGGGAACGTCCTCGCGCATTGAAGCATACCTACCTCAATGCGCTCGGCCACTCCGCCGCGTCTCAGAATGTGTCCCACCAATCTATCCCTCCTCTTAGTCAAGATATGACAGAAACTCCTTTTCTCCACAGTTTTGTTGAGCACCTACTCATTACTTACGTGTTCTACCCATGTAACCTTCATCATTCATCTGTAGCACCACATTTCAGAAGATTCTATCACATTTTTCCTGAACTCCTTATCGTCCACGTTTTACTTCCTTGCAATGCTCCACTGCAGACAAATGCCTTCAGAAAGGTCTTCCTAACATTCAAATTATCTTTGAAAGTCAACAATTTCATGGTGTGGGTTCCTGCAGCCATGTCCTAGTTCATGAACCACGGGCAATGTATGAGTGGCCAAGTAAGTGGTCCTGACAGCAGTTTTGTGCTCAGATGGCAAAGGCTACCAAATCCACCGTTAGGAGTAAAACCCAGCTGGGCCCTGGGCAAGTAAGGATAGCAACCTGCTTCCCAGGTACTTCAATATTATGCTGGCAACAATCAGAGCAAAATGCCTCGGACCTTTGGAGGTGATGGAGTCCCACATCTAATTGACAGACCAGGGACTCCTCCAATACGACTTAGAAAACGATCTGGAATGAGATGGGGAGCTGTTAATACCAATGGCGATTACAATGGAAAGAAGGTACAACTGGCGGAGGCTTCAAGTAAGATGGGGTTAGATGTTTCAGCTGTTAGTGACGTTAGAGTAAGGGGAGAGAAAGAGGACGAAGTCAAAGAGTACAAGGTCTACCTGTCAGGAGTCAAAGAAGGAAGAGCACAGTGGGGTGTAGGGTTTTACATCAGGAAAGCAATCGAACCCAGCATAACTGCAATAAGGTATGTAAATGAACGTCTAATGTGGGTAATTTGGCCATCTCCAGCAAGAAAATTAGGACTGTGGCAGTGTATTCACCCTGTGAAGGGACAGATCAAGATGAGATGGACAGATTTTACAACGCACTTAGTGATGTAGTTGTTAGAGTTAAGAATAAGGATAGTGTTTTACTCACGGGTGATTTCAACGCCAGGATAGGAAAACGAACAGAAGATTACGAAAAGGTTATGGGTAAGTTTGGAGAGGATAAGGAGGCCAACAGGAATGGAAAACAGATCTTGGATTTCCGTTCCAGTATGGGCTTTGCTATCACAAACTCCTTCTTTAAGCATAAGGACATTCACCGCTATACATGGGAAGGGAAAGGGAACCAGATCTGTCATTGACTATATAATAACAGACCAGGAATTCAGGAAGACAGTCGAGGACACACGTGTTTTCAGGGGATTCTTTGATGATACTGATCATTATTTAATCTGCAGTGAAATTGGTTTTGTGACGCCAAAAGAGCAGAACGTCAGGTGAATGTGTAGAAGGATAAGATTGGAGAAGCTTCAACACAAGGAAATTAGGCATAAGTACATAACAATGATCTCGGAAAGGTACCAGTTAGCTGAATGTAATGATTTACAGTCACTGTAAGAGGAATGATCAAGATACAGGGTCACACTACTGGAAGCAGCTAGAGAATGTCTTGGAACAGTAGTGTGTAAAGGTAGGTAGAATCAGACAGCGTGGTGGAATGACACAGTCAAGGCAGCCTGTAAAAAGAAAAAGAAGGCATTTCAAAAATGCCTCCATACTAGAAATCAGGTAGACAGAGAAAGTTATGTTGAAGAAAGAAACAAAGCCAAACGGATAATTGCAGACTCCAAGCAGAAATCATGGGAAGACTTTGGAAATAAGAAACTCTGGGTCAAGCCGCGGGAAAACCATTTTGGAGCGTAATTAGCAATCTTCTAAAGGGAGGGAAGAAGGAATTAACAAGTGTTTTGGACAGGTCAGGAAAACTGCTAGTCAATCCTGTGGATGCCTTGATCAGATGGAGAGAATATTTTGAAGAATTGCTCAATGTAAGTGAAACGTTCAATGATGTGTCAGATCTTCAGGTAGAATGGGATAGGAACGACGATGGAAACAGACTCTCATTTGAGGAAGTGGAGAAAATGGTCAGTAGATTACAGTGCAAATAAGCGGCTGGGGTGGATGAAATTAAGCCGGAACTCGTCAAATACAGTGGAATATCAAGTCTCAAATGGTTATACAGGACAATTGAGATTTTTCCTGTAGACGGTACCTATCTTTCCATTGGTTATACATACTTCTACAGACTTGTATTTGTTCTCTAGCCACTTCTGCTTAACCAATCCGCACTTTCTATCAACCTCCT
Source organism: Locusta migratoria (assembly GCA_026315105.1). Taxonomy (NCBI): domain Eukaryota; kingdom Metazoa; phylum Arthropoda; class Insecta; order Orthoptera; family Acrididae; genus Locusta; species Locusta migratoria. The sequence goes on from CM048750.1 coordinate 372,723,597, forward strand.
TTTTTAGTCGTCTGTACTCCCTTTTAACCGTTTTATTTATTGCTTTTTCATATATTCTCCTCTGATCAATCAAGTTCAGTATATGCTGTGTTACCCACTTATTCCTCAGAATTCTCCGTAAGGCATCTGATTCGCCTCTAATTTTAGAGGGAAAGGACCAAAGTTGTCAACAATGAATAGGACAACAACAGCTTAGCCACATCAGTTTTCTCACTACACTACGCTCGTGAATGGGACGGAAATTGTTGCTCCCAAGTGTTATTTCGTGCCTGTCGCTACATTTGGTGGAGGTGACAGCCGATACGTTTTGCCACTCCTCAGTGGAAGTGTTTTACAAACATGAGAAAACCAGAAATCTGGACGTGTTGATAAAAATGGATATTTTGCGTAATAGAAAAAGGCAGATGAGAAAGTGCACAATTAAAAGATACAGAAACTAATGTGTTCATAAATTGAAACATAGTAAGGACGAATTCGAATTTTGCCCTTATTGTCTTGCGACGGTTGGCAGCTGTGGATTTTTTTGTGTTTGTTATCTTATATAAGTTAATTCTAGCTGTAGATACCGTCTAACTATTTCGGTATGAAAGATTTAAAATAATTGATGTCGTCAACTGGGATTTGACCTAAATAGCTAAATTGCAGTAGCCGATACAGTGCATCCTTGAATTTCCTATTTTGTTTTAATTCTGCTATTTTCGTTGCATTTCTAATGAATTTCGGCTATTTTCCGTTTCATATACCTGATTTTAGAATGTCTCGAACCAAAACCTCCATTTTCCCGCGCTAGTCCTGTTGAATTCGAAGAATATTTCGATATTTTACCACGCCACGCTGTAAATAGCGTATCTTTGCATTACCTATGACGTCATTGGTCAAAGTTGATGGGTGGTATCTAGTACTGAAATTTAACCCACCTTTGAGCGAGTGTCAAAAGATTACGTTACCACAAATATCGAATAAACATAATCACCCAGAGATCAAAGACATATGAACTACGAAGATTATGCAGTCGAAAATAACAAAAACCACTAACATACATTAAATAGACTGGCAAAGTCGCTGGTTTTACTGGCGTCTGACGCCGTCATCTTACGTACACAAACGTAAAAAGTTTGTGCATGTTACATACACAATTGATCTAAAATGACGTTTTAATCTATTCGCGGTGGTTTAAACACGTTCTGAAGTTGAGCTAATATTTGCATTACCATTTTAATGTAACACATAAATTGTAGATTCTTGTTATGAGATGAACATTAAGGTAATACATATTCCTACGTTTAAAGCAGATGCAGAACGTTCCACTTAATACAGACATTCGTTATTAACAACAAACAGAAGCACTTTTATAGCGAGCATACTATTATAGAAAAAGAGGATTCAAACACAGTGACACTACTGAAGATACTTCTCATTACCATTATGTAGACGTGAACACCATAAAGGTGGCGTAGCGATATTTTTTCACTCCAGTCTTATTTCTTAAGACTATTTACTCAGTAGTTTCTGCAAGCTTACAAGCCCTTTAGGGTAGTAATATTGCGATGACTGCTACAGTGACATGAATGTTACTGCATAAGCATTGCCAATCTATTTAATTTATCTCCGTGCAAATACCATAGCTACCATATAACATCTTTGGCTAACTGTCAAAACAGCAAGCTGAAAAATATTGACACGTATTTTACGATATTTATATTACATAAGATACGTCTGTCATGAAAGCGCATCTTATTGCTATATGGCAGCGTAACATTGCCCAAAGATGTCATGGTGGACGCAAATAAAAAAAATTGTATCGTAAAATCAATCCTAACATTAAAATTATATGTACAAAAACTGAGTATATTATATAAAATGTTTTTGCATATTTCGCAGATTGTCTGATGATGGCTATTTAGCTGAATATAGTAACAAACTATAAAATAGCAGCACATTGGTATATTTGTATGATGTCTCTCAGAGAAATTTTCTGAGATGGGGAGAATAATAGTAGGAATACATAAAAACAAAATATCATTTCGTTCTATTCAGAAATTCGTCAATAGAGTAGAAAGAGTTGGCTACAAGTACTGTAAGTCTTTGAGGCTTCTCTGAAACTGGTCTTTATTTGTAGCTAACTGTTTTTTGATTGAGTGGCAAATTATGGATAATGTGTATTCCTGAATAGTGGGCTCGTTCTTTTTTTTTTTTTTTAATAAAATAAGTGCTTTTAAGTCATAGTATAGTATGTATGAATTCAGCTGTTTATTGGAAAAAGGGATATATTATTTGCGACTACTTTCATTAAGGAATAAATATACCGAGAGGCTGTATTGAGTGTACCCAGTTCTTTGAAGAGGCTTCTACAGAATGTCCACGCATTTACTCCAGAAATTTTTGGGCTACGAATACTTTTGCTTGACTTGAAGAGTTATATAAATATATTATACTGTATGACATTATGGAGTGAAAGTAAGCAAAGTATGCAAGGTTTTTGTTGTTGTTGTTGTTTTTATTTCACCTATGTCTGACAACACTCTAATAGCAAATACAGGTTTTTAAAGCGTTTTTGCTGTTATGTGGTGTGCTCCTCACAGCTGAATTTATTATCAAGTTGTAATCGCAGGAATTCAATACTGTCAACCTTTTCTATATGCTCTTCTTCATACTTTATGCATATGCAGGATGGAAACCTCTAACATGTTCTGAACTGTATAAACCATTTACTAATGAAATTCTATTAGCAGACCATTCTAGAACTGTGTTCGTCATGCTGTTTATTGCACTACTTGTGTCATCTGCAAAAATAAATAAATTTCAACCCTGCTTCTGGCAGTGTATCTGATGAGAAGTCATTAATTTATACAAGAAAAGGAATGGACCTAAGATGGATCCTTGTGGATTTGATTGATTGATTTGCTCAGGCCGGCCGCGCTGGCCGAGGGGACTGAGGCGCTTCAGTCACGGTGTGCACGGCCACTACGGTCGGGGGTTCGAATCCCCCCTCGGGCATGGATATTTGTGCCGTCCTTAGTTGTAGGTAGTTCATAAGTAGTTTGTAAGTTTAGGGACTGATGACCCCGTAGTTAAGTCCCTTAAGCTTAACAAACATTTGAACTTTTTTTTTATTATTTGCTCAGGGAAGCCAAAACAGTCTTGGTCCAACCCGCCACTGCCCGCACAGAAACTAAGTTTATTGTGCGGTATCGCTCCCTGTATATCTAGTAAAGCCAATCAATGCCCTTGAATCGTGCAAGAAGTCCCTTTACCAGTTCTTTATTAGACACAGTTTCTTCGGGTCTGGTTGTCCGAAATGTTCTGTGGCTTTAGTCTCAAATGCAATGCATTCTGACATTAGATGTGATGCAGTTTCATCACCATCATCACCGTCATCACAGATCCTACATTTAGGGTCATCTTCTGTTATTCCCATTGTATGTAGGTGTTTTTTGAAATTCCCATGGCCTGTCAGCAATCCAATCATGAGTCTAATCTCTCTCCTGTTCATACCCAGGATTGCAGAGCTTCTTTTAAAACATGCCTTTGGCATCATTACCTTGCCATGTTTTTGTTGATAGACTTTGGTCCAATATTCTACATGCTGTCTTCTGAGCCAGTTACGTAGCTCCAATTTTATCTTTGCCTTGGTGATTGTCAGGACAGGTTCCGGTCCAATAAATGGAGTCTCTGCCCCCATCCTGGCTAATCTGTCGGCATGTTCGTTGCCACTGATCCCCGAGTGGCCAGGGACCCACAATAGGTTTACCCTATTGCTTTACCCTAGCTCCACCAGAACCCTGAGACATTCTGCAACAATTTTAGATCTTGTTGCAGGAGCTGCCAGTAATCTCAGGGCTGCCTGGCTGTGTGAATAGATATAGATGCTACGGTGTTTGTAGCACCTACGCAAATTCTCCTCCACACACGCCCTGATGGCAGTATCATTGTGGAACACCACATGTAATTTCTTCCCAATGTGATGATGACTAATGGTTTAATTTGCTAGTAACTTGCATTGACATCATTTGGTTCCTCTTTGCGAGGTATGAATTCAACGATTTCGCAGCGTTGCTTGTGACAGAATAGAATTCTAACTTATTTTAAAAGATATTGTGGTTTACACAGTCAAATGCCATTGAAAAAACATAGAAAAAAATGATCATGAATGTGTCGGGACAGGATGGGCACACAAATCTCACTAAACTTAAAGGAAAATCTGATAGAAAGATAGGAGTACGTGATGGTACCTCTAACATGTTCTGAACTGCACAAACCATTTATAATGTCCATTAAATTGTATTAGCAGACCATTCTAGAACTGTGTTCATCATGCTATTTATGACAGTACTTCTGTCATCTGCAAAAATAAATAAATAAATTTCAACCCTGCTTCTGGCAGTGCAGCTGATGGGAAGTCATTAATGTAAACCAGAAGCCGGCCGCGGTGGCCGAGGGGACTGAGGCGCTCCAGTCGCAGTCGCCACTACGGTCGGGGGTTCGAATCTCCCTTCCTTAGTCTTAGTTAGTTCGTAAGTAGTTTGTAAGTTTAGGGACTGATGACCCCATAGTTAAGTCCCATAAGCTATACAAACATTTAAACATTTAATTTATACCAGAAAAATCAATGGCCCTACGATGGATCCTGGTGGGACAACACATGTAATTTCTTGCCAATGTGATGATGACTGATGGTTTGATTCGCTAGTCCCTTGCACTGACACCCTTTAAAGGATATTGTGCTTTACACAGTCAAATGCCATTGAAAAATCATAGAAAAAGATGTTCATGAATGTGTCGAGACACATTAATCTCACTAAACGTAAAGGAAAAGCTGATAGGAGGATAGGAGAATGTGATGGAAGGGACCTTAATTGTCAGAAACGATCCGGCGCCATGTGGTTGGCCTGGCACGCGGTCAGCTGTCGCAGAGTACGTGCACGCGGTCAGCTGACAGCGCGGTGCAGGGCACCTAGGCAGGCAGCGGCGGGGAAAGCGACCCTCCCTCTTCCCTTGCGCTCGCTGGCTGCTGGCTAGCTACTAGAGGCGACCCACTTTCCACGGCAGCGGCGGCGTCTTGTTCGCGGGTTTTGTAACGCTCTTCTAACGAGCGCGCGCGGCTAGTGCTGCCACAACAAAAACTTCCCTCGCGATGACTGGGGCAGCGCCGCCACTGCCAGGACTTTGCCAAGTGGGTACAAGAACACTTCTGAAAACTGCACGGGTGTAAACTCACTTGCAACAGAGCCACGAATGTTTGTGCAGGCAACTAAAGTCAATGACCTTTCACATGTGATTGCTTCATGGTGTGCATTGAATAATCTGCAGATTCTTTACCATTTTATGTATTCTATTTTCTACATCTACATCTACAACCATACTCCCCAAGCTACCCGACGGTGTGTGGCCGAGGGTACCTTGAGTACCACTATCGATTTTCCCTCCTATTCCAGTCACGTATTGTTAGCGGAAAGAAGGATTGTCGGTATGCCTCTGTGTGAGTTCTAATCTCTCTGATTTTATCCTCACGATCTCTTCGCGAGATATACGTAGGAGGGAGCAATATACTGCTAGACTCCTCAGTAAAGGTAAGTTCTCGAAACTTCGACAAAAGTCCGTACCGAGCGACAGAGCGTCTCTCCTGCAGAGTTTTCCACTAGAGTTTAGCGATCATCTCCGTAACGCTTTCACGATTACCAAATGATCTTGTAATGAAGCGCGCTGCTCTCCGTTGGATCTTCTCCACCTCCTCTATCAATGTCTGGCATCTGCTTTACCGACGATTGATTTTATATGATCGTTCCATTTTAAATTCCTCCTAATGACTACTCCCAGATAATTTATGGAATTAACTGATTCCAGTTGCTGACCTGCTATAGTGTAGCTAAATGATAAAGGATCTTTCTTTCTGTGTAGCGCAGCACATTACACTTGTCTACATTGATATTTAATTTGCCATTCCCTGCACCATGCGTCAATTCGATGCAGATTCTCCTGCATCTCAATACAATTTTCCATTGTTACAACCTCTCTATATACTACAGCATCATCCGCAAAAAGCCTCAGTGAACTTCCAATGTTATCCGCAAGGTCATTTATATATATCCTGAACAGCAACGGACCCACGACACTCCCCTGTGGCACACCTGACATCTACTTCGGAAGACTTCTCTCCATTGAGAATGACCTGCTGCTTTCTGTTATCTAGTAATTCCTCAATCCAGTCACACAATTGGTCTGATAGACCAAATGCTCTTACTTTGTTCATTAAACGTTTGTGGGGAACTGTATCAAAGGCCTTGCGGAAGTCGAGAAACACAGCATCTACCTGAGAACCTGTGTCTATGGCCCTCTGAGTCTCGTGGACGAATAGCGCGAGCTGGGTTTCACACGAACGCCTTTTTCGAAACCTATGCTGATTCCTACAGAGCAGATTCCTAGTCTCGAGAAATATCATTATATTCTAACATAATACATGTTCCAAAATTCTACAACTGACCGACGTTGTTCTGCGCATCTGTTCGAGGACCCTTCTTGAAAACGGGGATGACCTGCGCCATTATCCAATCTTTCGGAACGCTGTGCTCTTCTAGAGACCTACGATACACCACTGCGAGAAGGGGGGCCAGTTCCTTCGCGTACTCTGTGTCAAAACCAACTGGTATCCCATCAGGCCTTCGGCCTTTTCTCTTTTGAGCGATTTTGTTTTTCTATCCCTCTGTCAATTACTTCGATATCTGCCATTTTGTAATCTGTGCGGCAATCTAGGAAAGGAACTACAGTGCAATCTTCCTCTGTGAAACAGCTTTGGAAAAAGACATTTAGTAATTCCGCCTTTAGAATGTCATCCTCTGTTTCAATGCCATTTACGTCACAGAGTGTCTGGACACTTCGTTTTGAGATAAGAACAAAATTTCTTAGGATTGTCAGCCAAGTCAGTACAAAGAACTCTACTTTCGATTTCGTTGAACGCCATTATACTTATTAAAATGCTGGGCATTATACCATGGAGAGGGGAGGGGGACAGGAGGATACGCGTCCTCCCCTCCCCCACCCCCGCCTCCCCCAGTATATTTGGAAAAGAACAATTTTTTGCCTTAGTTGACAAAAACTGACACCGTTGCACGGATATGTCACAGATTAACTAATCACACGTACTTAAAGTTGCATAAGCAGTGTGCCTTATTCGTTTCCAGCCGTCGCGAGAGATATAAGTGAACTAGGCGGCCGCGAGGGTTGTCGAAATTTCCAGTTAGGGGTGCCCGGAGACTGTAAGCATGCAAACCGTTTTGACTGATGCACGAGACTGTGACGTCGATGGAGATGATTTGTTTGAAGAAGTCTAAATTTGTTCACCAGTGGTACTCCCTGGAAGTCAGCCAGATGGAGCCTTGTCTTTTATAACCAATCGCGGTTATGTGGACATTTTCCAAATGTTATTCTTGCGTTGAGGATTCTGCTAACGTTCCCGGTATCAGTAGCCAGCAGTGAAAGACGTTTATCGACGTTGAAACTTATAAAGAGATACTTGCGACCAAATTTAAGCCAACACAACTAGATTGACCTATCTACTTTGGCCATTGAATATGATTTGTTAGTTGAAATGAAAACATTTGCTGCTGAACGAGATTTAAACTGAAAGCAAGGAAAATCTCGTTTTCATTAAACAAGAATTCAACAGTGTGCAACAATAATTGTCATTCTATGGAATAACAATGACCTGTAAATAAATGTTTGATTTGAACGTATTTTTCCGTATCTCTTTGCCTTTTACCTTTTGGCCACACGACATATACAGGGTGTTTCACTAAGTGCGTTTGCCTCTGTAACTTATAAAGTAATAGGTGACGGGAAATTTTAATCCGGTAGGTTAGCACAAGAAATGTTACACTTTCTGAGGAGCTATGAACATAGTTTATTGTATCATTTTCCAAACAGTTACAGCACAAAGATATAATTTTTTTAAATGGAACAATAGTTTTTTTTCTATCGTGCATTGGATTCGTTGAAACCAGCTGCGTCCAAATCAATTTAAACTACATTCCTATCACTGTTAGTTTGGGAGCTACAACCCTTCAAAGTTTATGGGGCGGAGGCTACGAGAGCGTAGCTAACTGGCTGGTGGTCATGAGACAGTGGGCCATGCCCCAGGGGATAGCCACTCGGCCAGTTAGCTACGCTATCGCAGCCTCCGCCTCCGGAACTTTGAAGGGTTGTAGCTCCCAAACTAACAGTGATAGGAATGTAGTTTAAATTGATTTGGACGCATCTGGTTTAAACTAATCCGATACACGATAGAAAAAAACTATTGTTCCATTTAAAAAATTATATCTTTGTGGTGTAACTCTTTGGAAAATGAAACAATAAACTATGTTCATTGCTCCGCAGAAAGTGTAACATTTCTTGTGTTGACCTACCGCATTAAAATATCCCGTCACCTATTATTTTATAAGTTACAGAGGCAAACTCACTTAGTGAAACACCCTGTATATAGCAAAACAGTAGAGGAACTCTGATGAGTATACGTGGGAGAGGGGGGAGGTGAACCAAAATGTTGTTTGCTTACACTATGAAAAGACCTAACGCATTCTAGAAAAGCAACAGCGAATATTTCTATGCATAAGTATAGAGCATTGCCCCACGGCAGCACAGCATATTGCGGTCTGATGTGTCAAGCAGAAGCACCAATGTCAGATACTATAGGCTCAAAGCAACATTCTCCTTGTGGATCTTAGGAATGGGCATACAATCTAGGTGGCACAGAACAGTAACAATAAAGACTCTTGATAGTCTCCTGGGGCAAGGGAGGCAAGGAGGTTATTAGTCTTTCTCAACTATTTCAGTAGGGTCAGCACCGATGCTACGATATGCCGAATCAGAAAATCGACATTGCATCTTTTGAATGTAATCGTCCTCAAAAAAAAAAAAAAAAAAAAAAAAAAAAAAAAAAAAAAAAAAAAAAAAAAAAAAAAAAAAAAAAGATGGTGGCGTTTTACTTGTCCGCAGGCAAGATAACACGGAGAAAACTTTCGACGACGTAGCTAGGCCAGGAGGGAAGCTTGTAGTGTGCTGACTGGGGGCCGAAGGGTAATATAACAGCAGCTGAGGCGACCACTTTATGTTCACTCAGAATTGATCCTAATATTGTTATTTTGCCTACGGTCAAGGAAAACGCTACAGTTTTGTTGAAAAAGTACTATTACATTCAAAAGATTTAATGTCAACTTTTGATTCGACATATCGTAGAATCGGTGCTGACCCTACTAAAATAGTTGAGAGAAAGACTAATAACCTCCTGAAGAAATATCCCTTGCCACAGGAGACTAGCAAGAGTCTTTTTTCTTACTGTGCCCTGCCACCTACATTGTATGGCCTTCCTAAGATCCACAAGGAGAATGTTCCTTTGAGGCCTATATTATTTAACATTGCTGCTCCGACATATCGTGTAGCAAAATATCTTGCCAGTTTGTTCAGTCCAATTAGATAGGTGTGAACACCACATTAAGAACTCGGCGGATTTCTTACGTCGATTGCAGGGAATGCGTTTGAATGACTGATATTAGTGAGTTTTGATGTGGTGTCTCTCTTCACTCGCGTTCCTTTATCTGATTCGTTGCAGCTACTTGAGGTTAAGTATGGTATCGGGTTAAGTATTTTTCGACTTGTGCTGACTTCCACCTACTTTTTATTCAACAGTCAGTTCTACGAACAAAATGATGGATATGCAGTGAGAAGCCCCTTGACGCCAGTTGTGACCAATTTGTTTATGGAGGATTTCGAGGAACGTTCTTTGGAGTAAGCGACCTTGAAACCTGCGGGTTTTTTTTCTCTTTTTTTCAGATATGTAGACGATACTTTTATCGTTTGGCCTCATGGTAGCCAGAATTTAAACGGCTTTTTGCAACGCCTAAATTCAATCCACCCTAATATTTAGTTCACTATGGAGGTGGAAAAGAATGGTTGCCTTCCCTTCCTTGATGTGTTGGTCAGAAGAAAGGATTATGGTATATTGGGACATGCTGTTTATCCCTTTCAGATCCAAGGATGTAGGTGATGAGAGATTAATATAGAGAGAGACGTTTAAGATACGAAATACATATAGTAATTCATTACAAAACAGAAAATAAATTTATTTTCAAACATTTTGTAGCCACACAATTGTCTTTTTTGGGCCTTCACAACATAGTTTTATGATGTGCACTACCTTACAGTAACATGCCTTTGAAATAAATGACACAATAAAATCACAGGATCATATAAAATTAACTGGCTGTCAGATATGATAGCTTCAGATGTCAAAACAAGGATATTAACAGCTTGTCAACAAGTCTTTCTTGCCGCCATTGTAAGTGTACTGGAAGTTCCCCTACTTTGCGTTTTGCTGAGGACATTGTAATTTTGTCACAGACAGCGAAGGACCTGGAAGAGCAATTGTATGGAATATACAAAACGTTGAAAGGAGGTTATAAGATGAACATTAACAAGAGCAAAGGAAGAATAATGGTATTTAGTCTAAGAAAATCAGGCGATGCTACAGAAATTAGATTAAGTAAAAAGTAATAGATGAATTTTATTATTTGGGCAGCAAAATAACTTCCGATGACAGAATTATGATATGGAGAATGGCTATGGGGAGAGAAGTATTTCAGAGGAAAAGAAATTTGTTGACATGTGAAAGCATTGTGTGGAGTGTAGCATATTACGGGAGTGCAACTTGTACGATAAAGAGTACATACAGAAAGATGGTATTAGCTTTTGAAATGTGGTGCTACAGACAAATTCTGAATATTAGGTGAGTAGATTACGTAGCTAATGAGGAAGTGTTCAGGAGGATTAGGTAGAAAAGAATTTCTGGCATATCGTGACTAAGAGAAGGGGTAGGTTGGTGGGTCACATTCTGAGACATCGAGGAATCGCCTGTTTAGTATTTGAGGGAAATGTGAAAATAGCAGAGGGAGTCGGAGAGAAGAATACAGTAAGCAAGTTCAAAAGTATGTGGGTTGCCGTTTTTGTGAGGATATGAAGAGGCTTGCGCAGGACAGGGTAGAATGGAGAGCTGCATCAAACTAGTGTTTGGACTGAAGGCCAAAACAGCAACAACTTCGTAAATCGTATTCTACAGGGTGAATTACTACCTATTGCCACCAAGAATAGCTTCTAATGTGTGATGGGAAATGAAAAGTTTATGGGACAAAAGTTGCATTGGACAACGGGGGCCAGAATATTAAGTTGGCTTTTCGTTGCTAAGTGCGGTCGCTTCGAGAGATATGAACGTCAGCTTGGTATTTTTGAAATGGGATGTTATAGATTGGTACTTTTGTCTGATAGTGGCTATCGAAAGGAATCCAGTGATGGGTAACAGGTCAACTAAGGTCAAAAACGTGCTAGCAATTAGTACTTGTATTGTGAAACCACCGCCGGTTCTGTCGCGCTAGAATGGCGACAAGCGCTTGTCAAGACGAGTCGCTGGCGGCATTCTGGGCAGTGAGAATTTCATTGTAATTGCCACGGCAATGCCTGCAAGTGCCCAAGTGATACAGAATAGCACTCAATCCATGATAAGAAGACTGCAGCGCTGCGTTTGTAACAAAGCGTGTTGGGATTTATTCCTGTCTGCTTGCATTACTGAACCTCCAAATACCAGTGTTGCATAACAATGGGTACGAGTGTAATCAGTCTATTATCATTTTCTTTTCCAAAACTTTTGTTTTTCTTTTTTCTAACGTGACTAGCTTAAGTTATTTTGACGTCGCAGAGGTTTGTTTAATTACCAAATATTAATTAGTTAACGCAAGAGGCGTATTATCTTAGGTAATGTATTAGGCCTTTTTAGTATTTCTAAAGAGACTGATTAAATTGTATCTACGTAATACTGAAGTAGGCATTATTGTGTTCCACAAGTAATGCTAGGATGGTTGTGCCTTCATTAGTTTCTGTAGAATTACCGTTTATTCCGAAAGTATTGTTTAAAAACATGGTATTCCAAAGGTGTATGATGTGATTCTTCAGTTTCTCCCGGCGCATTTGATGATCAAAATATCCACGGGTGTACTGCCGGTCTATAGTGCCCGTTGGACACTATAGACCGGCAGTTCACCCGTGGATATTTTGATCATGGTATTCCAAATTTGCCACTGAAGGAATATTAATATAGCCGAGACTTGTATAGCAATTTACTCAGTATTATTTACGCTACCTGTTACTATAGCCAGTTGCATATAATTGTTTACTTTTCTGTTATAATTAATTTAATGTACACAATTAACAATACGTAATTTTCAGATACACTGTTCCGATGGTATAAATAGGATGGTTTCGCGCGATTTAAAGGAGTCTTGTTTCGTGTTTGATCGGAGACACACTCCACGTCACTCTGAGCTCTAAACTGAACAATAATGCTATAGTTCTAGTGTTGTTGTATTCCATACACGAACTGTGTAAATTTGTATTATTGACGTGTGGAATGTGCATACTGGGTTATTAATGAGACGTGTACGCTAGCCATAAATGGGGACCACTGGGCACTACAGATTCATTAAAGTGTCATTGAACTGCAATTCTACGTGTTGCCTACATAATTTGCATTAGACTAGTTTTGCCTCGCGATATTTCAGCTAGCCGTTACCGAGAGCGCTGATCAACGATAATTTCAAGAGGCAACAAACGTACCACTTGGCATAGTTACGCCAATGGTCGTCACTTCGACCAGTCTGTACACGGACGTTTAGGCCCCTTTTTGACCTTTGTTGATCTTCAAAGACCTCACTGTTACCTATCACTGGTTTCGTCTCCATAGTTGCTATCAAAAATAAGTACCAAACCACAGTATAACACTAAAAAAAAAAAAAAATAAATAAAAAAAAAAAAATTAAATTAAATTTAAAAAAAGTTACCTTTATTTCTCTGAAGCGACCTAACAACAAATAACCAACGTCATATTCTGGACCCACAAACTATTCAGCTCCGTTCATACTTCCTGAGTTCTTCTCAGAAATAATTAGTGACTCGTCCTGTATTTGTTGTTGTGGTGGTGGTCTTCAGTCCGGAGACTGGTTTGATACAGCTCTCCAACATACTCTCTCCTGAGCATCTCCTCATAAGAACGGCAACCTACATCCATTTGAATTTGATTACTGTATTCATCTCTTGGTCTTCCTATGCGGTTTTTACACCAAACACTTCCCTCCAACGCTAAATTCACAATATCCTGATGTCTAATAATGTACCCTACCAATCGATCCCTTCTTTTAGTCAAGGTATGCCATAAATTCCTTTTCTCCCCACCTAATCTTCAGCATTCTTCTGTAGCACCACATTTCAAAAGCCTCTAGCCTTTCCCTGTCCACACTGTTTACCGTCCATGTTTCACTCCCATACAAGGCAACACTCCACACAAGTGCCTTCAGAAACTACTTCCTTATTCTTAAATTAATATTCGATGTAAACAAATTTCTCTTTTTCAAAAATTGTTTTTCTTCCCATTGCGATTCTGCATTTTATATCCTCTATAGTACGACTATCATATGTTATTGTACAGCCGAAGCAACAAAACTCATTTACCACCATTACTGATTAGTTACCTAATTTAATTTCTTCAGCATCGCCTGATTTTCTAAGACTGCATTCCATTACCCTTGTTTTGCTCTTGTTAATGTTCATCTTATATGATCCTTTCAGCACACTTTCCATTCGGTTCAGTTGCTCCTCCAGGTCTTTGCTGTCTTTGACAGAATTACAATGTCATCGGCAAAATGCAATGTTTTTAATTCTTCGTCCTGAACTTTAATTCCTTCTCTGAATTTCTCCTTGCTTTCCTTTATAGCTTGCTCAATGTACAAATTGAATTACAATGGGGAAAGGCTACAAACCTGTCTTACACCCTTCCCAACCTTTGCATCCCTTTCATGCCCTTCAACTCTGATAACTGCTGCCTGGTTTTTGTACAAGTTGTAAATAACCTTCCGTTCCCTATATCATACTCCTGCTGATTTCAGAATTTGTATTCCAATCAACATTGACAAATGCTTTCTCCAAATCTACAAAAGCTAGAAATGTAGGTTTGCCTTTCTTTAATCTTCTAAGATAAGCCGTAAAGTGAGAATTGCCTCCCATGTTCCTACATTTCTCCTGAATCCAAATTGTTCTTCCCCAAGTTCAGCTTCTACCAGCTTTTCCATTATCCTGTAAATATTTCGTCTTAAAATTTTGCTACCATGACCTATTAAACAGATGGTCCTGTAATTTTCACATCTGTCTGCACCTGCTTTCTTTCGAATGGGGATTATTACATTTTTCTTAAAGTCTGAGGGTATTTCCCCTGTCTCATACATCTTACCCATCAGGTGAAATAGTTTTGTCATGACTGCCTCTCCCAGAGACTTCAGTAGTTCTGTGGAAATGTCGTCCTGTATTTAGAAAATAGAATTGTCAGAAAGATTACGTTTATTAATCATTAGCTGAAAACCCGGCGTTGCCCGAGTATTTAGTTATTTATTCCTGCCATTTTTCAGGTATATATTCATTTCTATAAGTGCTGTATGTCTGTAAAATCTCTTGGGAATACAATTTGTAGTAAAGAAGTAATAGACTAAAACTTGATGCGTGATGAGGCGTTTTGTCCATGAACGTTACTGTTTATGTTTCTCATATCTCTTGAACTACGTGTCGTACTGTGATATAATTTAGAGGGTGCATTCAACTATATGTGTCTATACTGTCTGTAAAATTTCCTGCTGCTACAGTTAGTTCGAAATGTTCAAATGTTTGTTCAGCTTATGGGACTCGACTACGGGGCCATCAGTACCTAAACTTACAATCTACCTATGAACTATTTAATACTACGGACATCACAAATGTCCATGCCCGAGGGGGGATTCGAACCCCCGACCGTAGTGGCCGTGCAGACCGTGACTGGAGCGCCTCAGTCCCCTCGGCCACCGCGGCCGGCTACAGTTAGTAGTGCAGAAATTATAAATTGCAACGTCATACCGAATGTCGTAGTTTTAGTCCATCAACAGTGGAACGTTACTGTTTATGTGCCGCGATGGAGTAGCCGAGCGGTCTAAAGCGTCTCGCTGCGGAGCGCGCGGTTGCTCGCCGTGGAGGTTCGAGTCCTCCCTGGGGCATAGGTGTGTGTGTGTTTGTCCTTAGGTTAGTTTGCCTAGGTCTAAGCAGTTTGTAGCTACGGACTGATGACCACGCAGTTTGGCCCAATAGATTTACAAACATTTGAGCATTTGTTTATATGCTCATATCTCATGAACTACGTGTCGTACTGTGGATCAATTTGGTAGGTATATTCAGGTGTATGTGTGTATGCTGTATGTAAAATTTCCTGCGGCTGCAATCTGTAGTGTATAAATTATAAATTGTAACGTACAGAGAGCCGTAGTTTTACTCTGTAACAGCGGAAAAGTAGTAAGCGAGAAACTTTTTTCGTTTCATCATTTTACTATGGTTGCCAGCGAGAAAAAGTTTAATAAAGGTTTGTTGCAAGACGCTAAGTACTGTCATTCTCATACAGTGTATTTCGAAAGTCTCACCGCATTATATGGCATTTTTTGCGATTTCTATTGGTTGTGACGTAATATCTTTTGAACCATGTGCCGTATGTGATTCTTAACCATGCAGCAATTGTTACCTTGCGGCAAGGAATCTGTGTACCAAATTTGGTTGAAATCGGTGCAATGGTTTAGGAGAAAATTAGCAGCATTGTCGCCAAATGCAGCAGTTTATGACGTCATATCTCGTGAACTATATATCGTATTTGATTCTTCCACTTACGGCGACCGTCCTCATGGATTGAAGCTTACATGTACAAAAGTTCATAAAGATTGGAACAAAACTGTAGATTATTACGCAACACGTACAAACACACGGACACTCTGCTTTATGTATTAGATTGACGGTAAAGCAAAGTGTTTTGGTTAGCGCAACGCGCGACCGGCCGTGTGTCTAGTAGCGGTGCGACCGGTGGGAGGTCAACAGTCGATGACGTCACCAGCTGCTGCAGGCAGAGGCGGCGAAAGCGAACGCTGGCGGGCCGGAGAAAGCAGGCGGGGCGAAGCGCCCTCCGCCGCGCACCACGGCAGAAGACGAACGTGGCGTGCAGGCTGGCGTGGCGTGTGACGTCACTGCAGGAACAGCCAGCGGCCCGCGGTGGAGGCTCAGCTACTGCGTGTATGTCACAGCGCCGGGCTACGGTCGCCGTCGCCTGCAGAGAAGGCGGCACAACTCCTCTCACTTTCCTTCGTGCACTTTCATCTTCCGTCGTCCACTGTTTCACCTTTCATCTACTGTTATGACGGCGTTTACAGATTCAGATGCGATGTATGCTCTATAGCTAACTCGTACCTGATGACCACCCTTTACACGGCATGTTAATGTTGCTTCCTTAGATAGATAACGGAAGTGACAGCCTTTTAAAAATCCCGTGTCATAATGCTTGTCCGCGATGATCCCGAAACTAAGCAACAGTTTTTTTTTTTTTTTTTTTTTTTTTTTTTTTTTTTTTTTTTTTTTTTTTTTTTTTTTTCCTGATTATAGAGCCCACAGCATGAAATATACTAAGGGCCGGTTTGTCAATGTCTCGTTAAGTTCCGGTTAAGATTTTAACTTGTCGTTAGCCGATAACTGCGTTTGTCAATGTTTCGTTATGAGTTAACCAGACGTTAAAAGACCTCAAACTGGACGTTAAATTAACGAGTTAAGCGAGAATCTGTATGAAAATAGATTCCAAAGCGCTAAAATACCGCAATATATTCACGTGTTAAGACCGATTTATTGAACAAAATAACAGAAGCACTACATATATGAAAAACTAGTGTGGAAACCAGCTTCATTGAAAAATTTTATCGTCATATTTCTCGCCCCATCCATGTCAGTAGCTAGCCGATGAGTTTGATATATTGCAGATACGTAACATAACCTGAAAATTATTGTTGCGACATCAAAATACAAACTTATGGGTAACGACTAGTTCAGTGATAATCGATATGATGAAAATGGTTGGAATAAGAGATTTGGTTGACAATGAAGACGATGTCAATATATTAGACGACCTAGAGGTCATTGCTCCTATAATGCGATCTAGACGTATTTATGTTCACGCAAATCATTTTGCATGCTGAGATGATGCAGAATTAGTTACGCTATTTCGTCTTGGATACGCTACATGAAAAACTCCACCATCATCTCAAGAGTCCAACAGATAGTTACGTATTTTGAAAGTTATCTGTCATAATAGAAAACAGAATACATTATTTAGGGCCTATGCCTGCAAGCTTATTAATTCAGTATTTGGCTAAATTTGTACCACGCTTCTCTCCGGGCTGCAGTGGTTATATTGGCACCAATGGTAATGACGACAACTTAGACGATCAATAAATGTATTTTCGTGACAACTTCAATTAAAACAAAACTTATTTTTTTCTGAACGGACAAGGGCATATTCAAGAACCTGTCAATCATAGAGCAGGTACTGTATTAATTTTGCTGCGAGTGAAACGAGCAGCAATAACATTTCCTCTGTATCTCGTGAAAAATATTAAACAGTTCTACACTTATTTATTTATGTGTTGCCAACATAAGCAGTGGAGCCCGGCGAGAAGCGTCGTAAAATTTTTCCCAGTATTTACTTATGCTTGTTGCGCCTAGTGTAAGGCCTAAAATGTGATTCCTTCCTCCGATTTACAGGAACAGTATACTTTTGCCTAAGTGCAAGCTTGTACTAAGATACTACGCACTTGTCATGTTATCGTACTAAGCCCTAAGCATTTTTACTGCCCTACATTTTTCGTGGAAAGCACTGAATTCAAGCCACACGCGATCATGCCGCTTTTTTCTTCTCCTTCCATGTCGTGGCGTCCGTTTTTTTACATTCCAATGCATCCTAATATTTCTCTATTGAGGACACAATACACTCGCACTAACCTCTTATAAAATTCGAGCTTCTTTCACGTTTGTTTTCCATAACGCCAATTAACGACTATCTGCTAACCTCTTCCTTGATATTTAAATAAGGGAAACAGCTGTTTATTCAGACGGCACTTTCATTTGTTTCTATTGCCAACCTAGTCGAAATATATCGTACCTTCTCGTTTTCTCCAGGTTAGCAAACGAGAGGTGTATCTGGCAATGACAAACGCAATGCACTTAACGAGCACATTTAACTGGACGTTAAAGGCATCTTCTCGCTTACTAACGAGAGATGGACGAACTGGCCCTAAGACATTTTAATCTAATATATAAAGCAGAGTATCCGTATGTTTGTACGTGTTGCATACAAATCTACAGTTTTGTTCCAATCTTTATGAAATTTTGTACACCTAAGCTTCAATCCATGAGGACGTTCGCCGTAAGTGTAAGAATTAAGAATCACATACGATATATAGTTCACGAAATATGACGTCATAAACAATGAGATGTGCGAAAAACTGCTGCATTATGCGACAATGCTGCTCATTTTCTCCTAAACCACTGGGCCGAAATCAACCAAATTTGATACACACATTCCTTACCGTGAGGTAACAATTGCTGCATGGTTAAGAATCACACGCGGCACATGGTTTAAAAGATATTACGTCATAACCAATAGAAATCGCAAAAAATGTCATATAATGCGGCGAGACTTTCGAAATACACTGTATGAGAATGACAGAAACAAACTTTAAACATAATTTCAAACCTTTATTACACTTTTTCTCGCTGGCAACCATAGTAAAATGATGAAAGGAAAACAGTTTGTCGCTAACTACTTTTCCTCTGTTTATGGAGTAAAACAACGGCTCTCTATATGACGTTACAATTTATAATTTGAACACTACAAATTGTAGCGACAGGAAATTTTACAGAAAGTATACACATATATAGTTGAATGTAGCTTCTAAATTGTATCGCATTCCGAGATATAGTTCATGAGATATGAGCACGTAAACAGTAACGTTCATGGAAAATTGCTCTATCCGGCTTGAAGCGAAAGCAATTTACTTCTATAGAGCTACAAGGAAAGGAACAGAATGAAACAGAGTACACCCAACGAATACCCATTATATATCTTCAAGAGACTGCAGTTTCTATTGGAACTTGCATTTTCTATTATGATTAATAAATTACAGGGCAATCTATTAAATACTTCGGAATGGATTTGGCATCTTCACGTCAGGGGCGGGCCCACCAAAGAATTTATTCATATTAGAGCCTGGAAGATATACGTATGTCGTGTGTAGTGTGTGTGTGTGTGTGAGTGTGTGTGTGTGTGTGATATAGAGGGGGAAAGGTTATTGCATTCGGAAAAAAGAAATCTTAAAAGTTCTTTTACTTCAAAATTTTCAATGTTTTTTAAGGTTATGGGACTTAACTGTGGGGTCATCAGTCCCTAAACTTATACACAACTTATGAACTACCTTATACACGTTCATGATGTTTTCGTGAAAACGGTATGTGTTTTTAAGTAAATATGGTGTCTTTTCTCCACCTCTGACGACTGTAAAAATGTAATTAAATTATACTAAATATTAAAAATGCTAAAATTATTTGTTTATGAAACATTTTCATTTATTTATTATGTTCAGAGTCTACTTATTTCTTCACGAAATTCAATTATAATTAAAATGATAAAATTATTTACTTTATAATTTAAAAAGAAATCGAAGAATAAGTGGTATCAATAAACCTTTGGTTTGAAATTGGTGTATATCCGGAAAGTCAGAATCGCAAGCCTGGAACCTGATTTTTATAATACGTGCTTTCCATCTACACCTACTGCAGTTTTACATGCAGCATGGCAGATATTTAACATCCCGGGCAACGCCGGGCTTTCAACTAGTAAACGATAATTACCCAAGTTGCTGCAAATATTTTATTTTTCACGACGGCCGTTTCGGCTTATGCCATTCGCAAGTGATGTCTGGAAAGAACCTATGTTCGTTATTTTGTTCTGTATACACGATTTTATAAGTTTGAAATTTATGTTTTTCAGTCAACAATACTTACATTACATCGATGATATTGCACATAGCATCTCTCAGTTACGAAAACGTTTATTTTATTTGATATTTATTTATAAGATTTAATATTTATCTTAGTTGGTATAGATGCTATATCTTTAGATAGATGTTACATTGGAAAATAATTATAATCGTTTGTTACGTGATAATGTGTCTCTGGTCACCACACAACCCCCACAAATAAATTCACTTCTCAAATTAAAAAATCTATCAAAAATTGTGAAATATTAATACCAGAATAAGAGAAGAAAAATTGAATACCCATGAACCCAAAAACACCAACATTACGAGCCCAACCTAAGATACATAACGAAAATATCTCTATGGCTGACAGTTAACTGCATTGATAGCCAAGCCTACTTTTTAAGCAAAATAATAATAATACTTTATTAATAAAATTATATATAGATATAAGTAAAATAGGTCATTAATATTCATATAAACTTGAAAACATAATTAAAAAAATTACAATACCACCAAACAGCTATTATGTTTCATTTGACACAACAAACTTACATACAAATATCCCCATACACGGAACAATACAAATTATAGAAGAAAACCTTCTCAATTACAAGAAAACAACTATTAAAGAAATACAAAAATTAATAAACCTACTGCAACTTATTCTCTCACTAAACTACTTTCAAATTAAAGGGAAAATGTACAACCAAATCGATGGTGTAGCAATGGGTAGTTCAATAGCAGGAAATTTAGCAAACATATTCTTCAACACACTCGAAAACAAATTCTTTACCAATAACCCAAAATTAAAAAATTAAATTATTTATTATCATCGATATGTTGACGATACGTTGATGTTAATACAGGGAACCAGTTACAACGTAGATGAAATACACTCAACACTA
Organism: Locusta migratoria; assembly: GCA_026315105.1. Classification (NCBI taxonomy): domain Eukaryota; kingdom Metazoa; phylum Arthropoda; class Insecta; order Orthoptera; family Acrididae; genus Locusta; species Locusta migratoria. Next base: position 372,744,454 of record CM048750.1, read on the forward strand.
AACAACTTGCACCCGAAAATTAACTTCACAAAGAAATAGAAGCAAACGGTACCATTAATCTTCTCGATTTGAAAATAAGTAATAAAAATAACCAACACGTATTTGACATCTACCGAAAACCAACAACAGACAATATAATAAATAACTACTCATGTCACCCCACTTCACAGAAATATGCTTACTTCTATTCTATGATAAACAGATTAAATAAAATACCTTTGGAGAAACAAAACATTGGAAAAGAAATTCAAATATTGAAATATATAGCAGAAAAAAACGATTTTAACCCAGTCATAGTCGACCAAATCCATAAATAAACGAAGAAAATAAAACTAAAGCTCCACTAGAGCCACACATAATACTAGATAGACATCCATTACAGAAAACTAAAATCAAATATATTCCTGCAACCTACATAGGCAATATGTCAAACAAAATCAACGCAGTTTTCAAAAACACAAAAATTAAACTCGCATTCCGAACGACAAACACCCTTAACACAAATTGCACAAAATCATTACCGATAAAATAAAATTGAACAACCTAGGAATTTATAAAACCACATGCGAAAATTGTAATAAATTCTATATTGGTCAAACAGGATGAAATTTCGCAATAAGATTCAGAAAACACACCAGAACATCTGTAAACAATCCCTCTACTTTCTCCCAATATCTCAGAAACGAAAAGCACATCACCACAAATATAGACAAGGCACTACAAATCAAAAATGTTCAAATTCAGATGTTTGTATAGCTTATGGGACTTAACTACGGGGTCATCAGTCCCTAAACTTACAAACTACTTATAAACCAGCTAATCCTAAGGACGGCACAAAATATCCATGCCCGAGAGGGGATTCGAACCCCCGACCGTAGTGGCCTTGTAGACCGTGACTGGAGCGCCTCAGTCCCCTCGGCCACCGCGGCCGGCCACTACGAATCTTACACATTATTCCGGTAAAACTTTACGACGCGTCTCGCCGGGCTCCAGTGCTTATGTTGGCAACAGATGAACAATGAAGTGTATAATCGCGTTAATATTTCTCTATGGTCTATGGTTCACAGATTCTTGTATGTACCCTTGTCCATTCAGAAAAAAATAATTTTCGTTTTAATTGTAATTGTCAAGAGAAAACACTAATTGTCATATGAGTTGCTGCCATCAATCATTGCTGCCAACATAACCACTGAAGCCCGGCGAGAAGGGTCGTAACTTACAATTTAACCCATTATTCCTAAAGGTATATTAATGAATTTTACGGAAGAACTGGAAATATTTATCCATATTAACACAACTCCAGACGAAATTCTCAATGAACACACAGAATTTAAGCACAAACTTTATTTAGAAACTTTTAACGAAATTTTACGATTAGATAATGGCTGATGAAAAGGTGCACTGTTTTAGATCCATAGCTAACAAAATTCATAAAGTATTGCCACATAGCATCTGAGTGACCAGAGACACATTATCAAATAACAAACGATTATAATTATTTTCCTATGTAACAACTTTGTAAACATATAGCATCTATACCATCAAAGATAAATATTAAATCCCAACGATACGAAAATAGAAATATCAATAAACTGAGCGTTTTCGTAACTAAGAGATGCTATAGGCAATATCCTTCGATGTAATGTAAGTATTGTTGCCTGAAAGACATAAATTTCAAACTCATAAAATCGTATACAGAACAAAATAATGGCATAAGCCGTAACGGCCGTCGTGAAAAATAATATATTTGCAGCAATTTGGGTAATTATCGTTTATTAATCAAGTGATGTTATTGAAATATTCTACAGTGTGTGAGATTTAGTCCAACATAAAAGATAGAATACTTATTATGTCGATTCATGACCTAAATATATTTTAATTGCAAATGATATCTGTGGTGTCGCACAAGTACAAAGTGCGCGCCACCTACTTTCGCCGCGCGCCGCCATGCATGCACGGCGCGGCGTTCTTCCGACGACAGCCACGAGCGCCCTCTGGTACAACGCCGCTCGTGGCCACCACTGAAGGATCGTGCACTTCGCACTTCGGACTTCGGACTGAGATAGCAACGAGTTAGGACCTTCGTCATCAGATAGGCACCAGTGGAGACTTTGCTAATGTACAGGCACTAGGCAGGCCTCTAACAACTATGTATCAACATTCTGCAGTACTATGTAAAAGTTAAGTATTGTTACATTCTGTGCAATATATATCTTTCTAATTTACTCGAGTGTTTATAGTTTCTGGCTGCTCCCCTCCGTACCTGCACCAGCGTGTCGGTTTCATTCCACTCGGCCACCGACACCTACGACGAGGCTGGGACACAAAAGCGGCGATGAAGTTGGGACACAAAAGTGGCGACGAGGAGTGATAGAACCTTGGACCAGCCCGCTTGCAGCAGCCAGACAGCAGCAGTCGGAGCACGCAAAAATTGCTCCCGCCCACCCACCCTTATTATAAGATTTTTGGGGGAACATTTTCTGTTACGTGTTTGTGGACTTTTTTGTTGCAGAGCGAGCCCTCATTTCATATTGCATTTGTGTTTTGTTATAAGTTACTTGTATACGCGGCGCCTAATCGGTCAGCATGGCCACTACCCCGAACCCAAACCTAATGGAAATTATTCAGTTACAGACGGCGCAAATCACCCAGTTGCTCCAGGCGGTGGCCGAGCTGACAGCGCGGGCAGCTAACCAACAACAACAGCCGTCGCATCAGCAGCCCACACCTGCCGCCGCACCGCTTCCGACGTTCCGCCAATACAACGAACGTGAGGAAGAATGGAGCGACTATTTCGCACAGTTTCAAGAACTCGTCGCGGCTCATCAAATTACAGGTCAGAGAGTGAAGAACCTTTTCTTATCGATTGTGGGCCCCCAGACTTTCGTACTATTGCAAAAACTTTTCCCTCTCGCATCTCCTCGTGATGTAGACTTTGAACAAATTGTAGATGCACTGAATGCTCATTATGAGAGAAAAGTTCTTGTAGCCGCTGCACGGTACCGATTTTTCAGACTTAAAAAATTACCGCAGCAGTCACACCAAGAGTGGATTACGGAATTGAAGGGCTTAACCCGCCAATGTAAATTTACTTGCTCTTGTGGACTTTCGTATAGTGACGTGATGTTGAGGGATGCAATTACGCAGAATATTCAGGACCCCAGAATTAGAGCAGCAATTCTGAAACAGTCTGACCCCTCATTAGACAGTGTACTGCAGCTTATAGAAGCGCATGATACTTTTGACTTAGCTGATGTAGAATTGCAAAGCCATAGTGTAAATTCAGTGCGCCGCAACGGACGCTTTCCTAGCCGTAGTTCTCAGTATAGCACTAGTGATTCTTATTTTTCTACCGGCCGTGCTGAACAGACAGTGAACAGTAGCCAGTGTAAAAGTGCGACGCAAAGGTCGCCCCGTCGTGTTAGAAACAGTAATTTGAATAACGGGCGCCAACGCTCATTTCAGAAAAATGTACGTAAATCTTGCCCCCAGTGTGTGTCTCGCCACAAGCGTGCTCATTGCCCTAGTCGCAACGCAACTTGTTATCAATGTGGCAAATTGGGACATGTACAGTCTGTGTGTATGCAAATTAAAAACTCAAAGAACGGTACTGTTAGAAACAGTGCTTCGCAAAGTGTGAGAACAGTTCATTCTGTAAATGTTATACGGGCTGTGGAATTGAACACTGCTTTCCTTGGATCTCAATTGCAAGAAAGTAGTTCTGCGCCTATGGCAAATCTATATAGTGCACCACGTAGCAAGCGCCGACGAGCGCGTAAAACAGTGCAACGGAAAAGGGTTCGGGACAAGCAAAATGACTATGAACAGTGCATTCCTGTAGTGAAATTAGTGCCTTCTGCAACTGCTCCTTGTAATAGTGCCCAGTACTGTGTAGCTAGTGACAGTAGAATTGGTGTAGCTACTCAAAGTAATTTTAGTGCAGTAGCCTCGCATTGCGCGGACGCCGATCCGGCGGTAGTGTCATCTAGTGACAGTGTTGTTAATCCGCTGGGTGCCGAGTATGCGCCGCTCCCTACCGCACGCAACCCGCGCAAGCGCAGAAAACAATATGTATTAGACGTTGCCCACATTCGCGCACCTGTCGTGCGCCAGAAGCACAAACTGTTTGTGACTCTTTCGATCGAAAATAAGTCTGTGCAATTTCAGCTTGACACTGGTTCCGCTGTTACCTTAATAAATAAAGATACTTATGAACTTCTGGGTTCGCCAAAATTGTCGCCGTCACAGCAAGTGTTAACAGCTTATACAGGTGAAAATATTCCCGTGTTAGGAACGTGTAGCCTGCCTGCCTCTTTTCAAGGTGTTAAAAAGACGGTTGCTTTTGTTGTTCTTCAGGCCAAATCTACGCAGAACATTTTTGGACTAGATGCTTTTGACTTATTTGGTTTATCTATTCAAAGAGATGTGCTTCAAATTTCGTCAATAGTGCCTCAGGATAAAATCAATGCATTGTGTGACAAATATAGTGACTTGTTTTCGCCGGAACTAGGTTGTGCAAAAGACTTCGTGGCACATGTAACTTTAAAAGAATCTGCAGTTCCAAAATTTCGTAAAGCTAGACCAGTGCCTATCGCCTTGCGTGATACAGTTGCCGAAGAACTTCAACGTTGGCAAGATAGTGGGGTGATTTCTCCTGTTTCTGCGAGTCAGTGGGCCTCGCCTATAGTAATTATACCCAAGCCGTCAGGAAAACTTCGTCTCTGTGCGGACTTTAAATCCACAGTGAACAGTCAAACAATTGTAGACACTTATCCCCTACCCAGACCAGAGGAACTGATGGACAAATTAGGACAGTCTCGCTTCTTTTCCAAGATTGATTTAGCAGAGGCATACTTACAGATTCCACTTGATGACGAGTCAAAAAAGTTTTTCGTCATTAATACTCACATGGGCCTTTTTCAATTTCAACGCCTACCTTTTGGCAGTTCTTCCGCTCCCGCTATTTTTCAGCGTTTTTTGGAACAGCTGACAGTTTCTGTACCGTGTTGTTCGAACTATTTAGATGATATTGTGGTATCCGGACGTACAGTTGAAGAACATTTAGCAAACCTGGAGTGTCTTTTCAAAGTTTTGACTGCAGCAGGTCTACGTTGCAATAAAGCAAAGTGTTCGTTTTTTCAAACTGAAATAAGAGTACCTAGGCCATGTGATTAATGCCCAAGGAATCCATCCCTTACAGTCACATCTTCGAGCAATCAAAGACTTGCCTCCTCCTAAGAATGTGCACGAATTGCAAGCAGTGATGGGAAAGCTGAACTACTATTTCAGATTTATTCCCAATACTTCTCAGATTGCAGCTCCACTGCACCGCTTACGTAGGAAGAATGTTCCTTTTGTATGGTCTAAAGATTGTCAGGTTGCCTTTGACAAACTAAAGTCTGCACTACTCAGTGATGCATGTTTGATTCCCTTTGACCCACAGAAGCCTGTAGTGTTAGCAGTTGACGCCTCGTCGTACGGTCTGGGTTGCGTTCTGTCGCATCGTATTGGATGTCACGATCGTCCTATTGCTTTTGCATCCAAGCTACTGACGCCGACGCAACAGAATTACAGTCAGATAGAAAAGGAGGCCTTAGCAATCATTTACGGCGTCACAAAGTTTCATCATTATCTCTATGGCAGAAAATTCTATTTGTTGACAGACCACAAGCCTCTCACGTCGTTGTTCTCACCCACAAAGCCAATTCCGCCACGTACGGCACAAAAGCTTCAGAGATGGTCCTTGATATTGTCTAATTATCAGTATGAGATTTTGTACCGACCTACCACTAAACATGCTAACGCGGACACACTTTCCCGACTTCCGGTTGGCCAGGATGTGTCGTTTGATTCTTCAGAAATGGCATGTTGTCAGATAGACTCCAGAGATGCTTCCGCTGTCGCAGATTTCCCTTTGAACTCTCGTCGGGTTGCACAGGAAACGGCTGCGGATGCAGACTTAAGTGTGGTAGCACGTTTTGTTCGCTTTGGTTGGCCTGCCAGAGCCAAAGACATTGATCGGCCTCTGGTTCGACGTTATTTTGCACAACGTCATGCATTATCTTTAAGTCAGGGTGTACTGTTGTTGCATACCGACAACGACCAAGCAAGAGTGATTGTTCCTCGTTCCCTGCAACGTGAAGTGTTACGCCTCCTGCATCAAGGACATTGGGGCATTGTTAGGACAAAGCAACTGGCCAGACGTCATTGTACCTGGGTTGGTATGGACGCTCAGATAGAGGACATGACGTCACAGTGTACTGTTTGTGCGGAGCATCAGGCGGCTCCACCGCAACGTTTCTCAGACTGGCCACGCCCCAAGGGACCATGGCAACGTTTACACATTGACTTTGCCGGACCTTTCTGGAATACGCGCTGGTTAATTGTTGTAGACGCTTTCAGCAAGTTTCCTTTTGTGATTGCCATGAACTCAACGACAGCTTCTAGTACAATCAGTGCCTTAACATCAGTGTTTTGCATCGAAGGCTTGCCTGAAACTATCGTCAGTGACAATGGACCTCAGTTTGTTAGTGCGGAATTTCAACAATTTTGTCGTGTGAATGGTATTCAGCATATTACCAGTGCACCTTTTCACCCTCAGTCCAATGGTGAAGCAGAACGTTTCGTTCGAACATTCAAGTCTCACATGGAGAAGATGAAAGGTCAGCACTCCAGGCAGCAAGCACTTCAAATTTTCCTGTCTACGTATCGGTGCATGCCACGTGACGGCCCGTCTCCTGCCGAGCTGCTACACGGCCGCCGTCACCGCACTCTCCTTCACCTGCTGCAGCCTCCCACGCACCGGGTCGGTTCGTATGGCGCTACGCGTTTTCAGGTTTCTACGCCGGTGCTGTACAGGGTGTTTGCTGGAAACAAGAAGACATGGTTGCCGGGCACCATTCAACGCGTGCTTGGGCGCAATATGTTTGTTGTACGTTCTTCCACAGGGTCGGAGCTGCGGCGCCACGCAAACCAATTGCGCCTGCACAGGCCGCGCGATCCTGTCTCCGGTTTCTTGATTCCAGACCCAGTTCTGCGCCAGGGAGCACAACCACATCGTTCGTCCCCGGACTACGAGATCCCTATGGACGTCGACGTACATCCGACGCAGTCGTCGCCGCCGCTGTCGCCGCCGCAGATGACAGCGTCACCGAGAGGGACTCCGGGACCGTGCGGGCCCCCCCAGCTTGGGCCGCGCACCTCAGAAGAAGATGACCTGCTCCCTCTGGGCGGGGGCGGGCGCCCTTCCCCAGGTTTCGGCGGGTTCCCTGGAGGATCGCAAGGCGGATGCCGGGGCGCGGACGGCGTCTCGATCCCGGCCTCAGCTACGACGCCCGTCCCACCAGTAACGCCCCCGCTCAGGCCCTCCTCCCAGTGCCGTCGCCGTGGCCCTCAGCCCTACGCCACGACGGCGCGGCGGTTTGGGGGGGAGGGGTGTGGTGTCGCACAAGTACAAAGTGCGCGCCACCTACTTTCGCCGCGCGCCGCCATGCATGCACGGCGCGGCGTTCTTCCGACGACAGCCACGAGCGCCCTCTGGTACAACGCCGCTCGTGGCCACCACTGAAGGATCGTGCACTTCGCACTTCGGACTTCGGACTGAGATAGCAACGAGTTAGGACCTTCGTCATCAGATAGGCACCAGTGGAGACTTTGCTAATGTACAGGCACTAGGCAGGCCTCTAACAACTATGTATCAACATTCTGCAGTACTATGTAAAAGTTAAGTATTGTTACATTCTGTGCAATATATATCTTTCTAATTTACTCGAGTGTTTATAGTTTCTGGCTGCTCCCCTCCGTACCTGCACCAGCGTGTCGGTTTCATTCCACTCGGCCACCGACACCTACGACGAGGCTGGGACACAAAAGCGGCGATGAAGTTGGGACACAAAAATATCTTGTTCTCTTGGTTGGCGCAGTATCAAAGAATTAACGCCGTCTTTCATCTTCATGTATGGACTTGAGGTAAAGCGCTTCAAACTGAAACTAAATGTTACGTGTTCAAAACCCGCGCAGAATTGTGGGTTTTCTCATTTTAGGTTTTAACCTAGCTTTCACCTATCAACGATGTGAAAAAACAACAGAAACGACACGTGGTTCGGTTTCCACGTTAAACCGTAGGTGCCCTTTTCCCAGAAACATGTACTTGTTCATCCATATAGGAGGAGGAGGTGGACTGAATGAGGCTGAAGGTGAAAAGGTGGGCCGCGAAACGGCCGAGAGGAGGGAGGGGAGGAGACTGACGGAAACGTGGGGAGGAAACGAGCGACAGGGGACAGAAACAGAGCACGAAAACACAGAGAGGGTGGGAAAAGTGAAACGAGAGATGGTGGAGGAGGAGACGGACCAAAGGAACGTTGTAATAACTACATTGTTGTGGTCTTCAGTCTGGACACTGGTTCGATCCAGCTCTCCAGCCTACTCTATCCTTACCAAGGCCCTTCATCTCCTCATAAAAACGGCAACACACAAAAAATTGAATTGACTTACTGTATTCGTCTCTTGGTCTCCCTCTGCGATTTTTACCCAACTAACTTCCCTCTAATGCTAAATTCACAATTCCTTGATGTCTAAGAATGTACTCTACGCATCGATCTCTTCTTTTATTTAAGATATCCCAGAAGTTCCTTTTCTTCCCAATTCTGTTCAGTACCTCCTCATTAGTTGCGAGATCTACCCATCTATAGCTGCCGTCAAGTTAAGGAGGCGATTCCGCGCATAGAGGCGGAGCGATAGGGGAAGCGTGGAGGGGAGGAGCTACGGCCGAGCGAGCGTCAGTAGAACAAGTTCGTGGTGCAGATTTTAGTTTGATACCACTCAGACGTGTGACTACGATCTTTTAGTTTATTTGAAAGTAATGACTAAACTAATTTTGTTTGCTGCAACCGAAAATCCCGTCCAAATGGTGCGTAATTTTGTACTTTCCATTGTCTGCTGATCAAGTGTGTCCATGGTGCATCCGAATATCACAACGTTGAATAATAGGAGTGTATTTGTGAATGAAGCTCAAGACCGTCCAGTCAGCCGTATTTTATATCACTTTGTATATGACTTGGTGGTGTCGTAACGGTGAACCACATGTCGTACCTTGGCTGCAAGGTGCTTGTACAAGGGCTCAGGTTTGCGGCACAACAGCTCCAGTAAGTACGCTGCAAAGGCGTGCCGATTTTATCGTTAATCTCTGGTAAAAGAAACTCTCAAAGGAAAATTACCGCGTCTAAGCAGAATTTGCACGACTAACATGGGCATGGTGCCTGTTGGTAAGAAGTGTATTTTGTGTGTATTTCTTTCAGCTTATTTTATTTGTGTATTCAACTGTATTCTGAATGCTCCATCGAGTTGATAGCAATAATCAGCAGCTCTGGTTTTGTGTTGCTGGGTTGTGTAGATACATCCTCATGCGATTCAGAGATAATGAAAGTGTTTCCTATGACCTTAAGCATGGCACACTATCGTAAGAGATGTTTGTAATCGTACTAGCGTCTGCTTGACAGACCGATTTATACTGTTTGTGTCAGATGTGAGAAACTGTCAGCCAAAGTCTGCTTCACAGACAGGACCATAATACCGGTAGATTTGTCTGCATCACAGGCACAATGTTCATCATATTATACCTTATTTGATGATTCACCGGCCCCCTATAATGTGCCTATTTGTATTAGGCTGTTTGAAAATGTTCCATACAATTTATTCAAATGAAATTTATTAATGGAAAGTCCAGGTTGGAATTAATAATATAGTAATAAGTACAGTTCACAACTCACCGCGAAGACGTGGCGACGAGCTGCGACAGGCACATACAAAAGACACACACACACAATACTTTCAGTTATCGGCCATGGCCTTCTTCAGAAAATACAACACTCGCTCAATCGCACTGGCACACAACATATTCATACATCCATCACCTCAAATGTACCTGTGTGTGTCTTTTGTATGTGTCTGTCGCAGCTCGTCCCCACTTCTTTGCGGTGAGTTGTAAACTGCCGCCGGCCGCGGTGGCCGAGGGGACTGAGGCGCTTCAGTCACGGTCTGCACGGCCACTACGGTCGGGGGTTCGAATCCCCCCTCAGGCATGGATATTTGTGCCGTCCTTAGTCTTAGCTAGTTCATAAGTAGTTTGTAAGCTTAGGGACTGATGACCCTGTAGTTAAGTCCCATAAGTTCTACAAACATTTGAACATTTTTTTTGTAAACTGCCCTTAATTACTATGTTTAAAATTTAACTATCTTCTCTTACATCGCCCTAATCACTATTAACAGTAATGAAGCCTTAAGCGTATAATTTTCATTTTTGAATTTCCTTAAGAGGATTTAAGATGATGTGTGGTGAAATTTTCTCTGTCTATTGGGTGCCACCGAAACCCACGCCTTTCTGTTGTACTCAGAATAGATGGTTAGTGCGTTACCGTATCTCCTGTAATCATTACTTTAACCTCAGAGATGCTGCACAAGGGGTAATTGTATTTTGTTAATACACTCCTGGCCATTAAAATTGCTACACCACGAAGATGACGTAGTACAGACGCGAAATTTAACCTTCTGGAATAAGATGCTGTGATATGCAGATGATTAGCTGTTCAGAGCATTCACACAAGGTTGGCGCCGGTGGCGACACCTACAACGTACTGACATGAGGAAAGTTTACAACCGATTCCTCCTTGCAAGCATGATGGTGAAACACACCTACCAATGTGCTGCGAAGAGTCTGAGATTGCCCTGGAAAGGATATAGTCAGATATTCACGTCTGCAGCAACGATGAACTTTACAGTACTGCCAGATTTTCTATGTTTCGCCCCTTATAAGCATGACAAACGAAAAGGAGCGGGTACACTCCCAGAAAAATACGTCCACAATGGTCTTCTTTATAGTCATGACTTATATCGACCAGGTGGATGAGCTGCCATGTAGACTGTCTTTCCATTTCGTCTTCTGTGTGACTTGCTCCTAAGAAATATTCAGGACACAGGACACAGGTACAATAAGCACCAGCAGCAAAGCTAAAGTTCGTAATCTCTTGAAGAGATAAGAACTGGCCGGCCGCGGTGGCCGAGGGGACTGAGCTGCTCCAGTCACGGTCTGCACGGCCACTACGGTCGGGGGTTCGTTTCCTCCCTCGAGCATGGATATTTGTGCCGTCCTTAGTGTTAGGTAGTTCATAAGTAGTTTGTAAGCTTAAGGACTGATGACCCTGTTGTTAAGCCCCATAAGTAAAAAAAATATATATATAAATAAGTAAATAAATAAATAAATAAAAAAGAGAGAGAGAGAAGAAATGAAAAAAAAAACCTACAGGGACATTTGACCTGAGCTCTGACAGGTCAACCAATATACAGGGTGTCCCATATATCATGACCACCCTAACAAGGGAACCTCCCCATCAAGGGAACCCTTAGATTTAGTTATCAGTTGGCGCAGTGGATACGCCGTGAAAAACTGGAAAAATTTGTGTGGCTCTATGAAAAAAATAAGCAAAATATGAAAACTGAGCAGTCCATGCGAAAGATAAGGAACGTCGAGTACACTGTGAACATTGGAACGCCGTGGTCTTGTGATTAGCATGAGTCGCTGTGAAGCGCCTGTGGTTCAAACCTTCCCTCGAATGAAAAATATAATTTCTTTATTTTCACAAAATTATGATCCGTCCGTTCATTGAAGTCTCTGTCCGCTGTAATGAGTTTAGTGTCTGTGTTTTGCGACCGCACCGCAAAACCGTGTGGAAATGCCTCTCCAATTGGAACCTAAAACATTTGATCGCAAGGTGGTAGGTCATCCGATTCCTCCACAGGAAAACACGTCTGATGTATTCTACAGGGTGTCCAGAAAAGGACTCCCTGATTTCAAAATTAAATATCTCGAAAACAAAGATCGATAGAGGAATGCAGTAAACGGTATGTTTATTGTGAAAGCTGTAAGAAGTTTATACAGAAGTTTGAAATAATAGTTACAAAAGCTGCTAACAGATGGCGCTGTAATCGCCATAGGTAATGCCTAGTATAAATAGTGATTCGAAACCGAGAGCGACCAGTTCCACTATTGAAACATGAAAGGAGGTTAGCGTACCGAAGGAAGAGATTAAAACCATGTACTCCATTGAACAACGCGTTTTTCTGGTGCTAGAGTACCACAGGTTAGAAGAGAGTCCTACGACAACAAGGCAAAGTTTTCAAGCACGATTTAATGTTCCAAAAGAACCCGATGCGAACACCATTCGTACGCTCTTCGCAAAATTTCAACGAACAGGCAGCGTAACTGATGATCTAGTGGAGCATGTTGGCCGCAAGCAAACCGCAGTTACGCCTGAAAATATCGCCACAGTTTCTGGAATTATTCAGCGAAATCCAATGTCATCCGTCCGTAGAATTGCATCTGAGATTGGTTTGAAGCGTTCCAGCACGCATAAAATACTGAGAAAGAGCTTACATATGTTTCCATTCAAAATTCAAACGCACCAGGCCATACCCATACGAGCTGTGCAACAAAGCTGTGCCTTTGCTAAGCAGATGCTCACAATGATAGTGAAGGATATGATGTTGGCTGCATCTGGTGTGGTGTCGCACAAGTCCAAAGTGCGCGCCACCTACTTTCGCCACGCGCCGCCATGCACGCAAGGCGCGGCGTTCTTACGACGTCAGCCACGAGCGCCCTCTGCTACAACTCCGCTCGTGGCCACCACTGAACGACATCGTGCACTTGGGACTGAGATAGCAACCAGTTAGGACCTTCGGAATCAGATAGGCACCAGTGAAGACTTTGCTATCGTACAGGCACTAGGCAGGCCTCTAACAACTATGTATCAGCATTCTGCAGTACTGATCTCTGTAAAAGTTAAGTATTGTATAAATTCTGTGCAATATATATCTCGTTCTAATTTACTCTGGTGTTTTCTAGTTTCTGGCGGCTCCCCTCCGTACCTGCACCAGCGTGCTACCTTTATTCCTGTGTCGGTCTCATTCCGCTCTGCCACCGACACCTACGACGGAAACGAGACACAAAAGCGGCGACGAGGCTGGGACACAAAATCTGGTTTACAGATGATGCACACTTCCACCTAAATGGATACGTGAATAAGCAGAACTGGCGATTTTGGGGTTCCGAAAAGCCATATTGGTGTGAAGCGAAACCCCTGTATTCTCCTAAAGTTACTGTGTGGGCTGCAGTATGCAGCAGAGGCATTATTGGCCCTTTTTTCATTCGAGAACGGTCACTGGTGCACGTTATGTTGCAATTTTGGAACAATTTGTCGCCACACAGCAAGCGTTAGAGGATCGACCAGTTACTGAATGGTTTATGAAAGATGGAGTCCGACCACATCGGACCGAACAAGTGGTTCGCTTTCTTGAGAAAAACTTCGGGAATCAAGTCATTGCTTTGGAATATCCCAAATTTACTGGTGCAGGCATGGATTGGCCTCCATATTCGCCGGATTTGACTCCCTGTTCCTTTTTTTTTGGGGGGGGGGGAGGGGAAACAGTGAAAGACCTGGTCTACCCGAAGCATCCCGCCACGCTGGACGAGCTTGAATCGGCGATCTCTGTGGCATGTGAATCCATTTCGGTTGAGACACAACGTATGCTGGCGAATTTCATCTTCGTTTGCGCCACCTCTGTGGTGCCAATGATGAACATTTTGAAAACATTGTGGTTGTTTGCAAAGAGTGTTTTCATACGATTATTTCACTTATGTATGCTGATATGAGCTGTACAGCGTACAGCGCCATCTTTTTAGTAGCTTTTGTAACTATTATTTCAAACTGCCGTATAAACTTCTTACAGCTTTCACAATAAACGTACCGTTTACTGCATCCCTCTATCGATCTTTGTTCTCGAGATATTTAATTTTGAAATTAGGGAACTCTTTTCTGGACACCCTGTATATGACAATGGTGGCGGTATGTGCGTCATATGACAGGAACTCTTGTCGACCACCTAATTTGTACACTTGGTGAATGGGTAAAGAGATTCTACCTTGCCCGATTTAGGTTTTCTTGTGAATGTGTTAATCACTCCCAAAAAGTGATGAAAACGTAAAGAGTTTGACATAAACTAAAACAAATGAATGCAACAGTTTCACAGTCTCACAGTTTTCCCTGTGCTCTATCAAAACATCTGGCTGAAAGTTTTCGATATTTTCCGTTGTAGACTGTCAAATCCTGCAATATGTCCAGTGAATCTGAACATGTCCCCATACTACGGCGCAGGTACCCCGCATCGGACAGACAGACGGAGAGATAATAATTTTCTGAAAATGAAAAATAAAGTATTTACCTGTGGGAAGGTTCGATCCAAAGACCTCTAGCTCCGCAGCTCCTCACGCTAGCCACAGAACCACAGTACCTCCTTGACGTTGTTTATCTTTCGTTTGGACAGCTCAGTTTTTATGTTTCGTCTATTTTTTCATAGTTCCACTCAACTTCCTCCAGTTTTCTCGATTGATCTGTGTTCAGTTTTTCACGGCCTATCCACTGCGCCAACTTATAACTAAATCTGAGAGGGGTGCGATGGGGAGGTTCCAATTTAAGTAACTGTTTGTCCAAATGCAAATGCAAATTACAAAATGTTTCAAGCACATGTTCTTTAGCCGCATTCATCAGTATGACTGCCTTCTTTGTAACTTAGATTTATTACGAAGATATGAACAGCGGTGTGACTTTTTTAGATGGCACCCTGTATTTTCTGATCGGTAATTCATTTCCTCTCCTAAAGACCTATTCAAAAATGTATCACAGTGTACCATTCACTGAAACACGGCGTTATTAATTACATAACACAACATTGACTTTGAGCCCGGGGTCACAAACTCGTCCACTTGCTGGAGTTGTCAGAAAAGAACTGAAAACCAAATAGAAACATAACACAAAATTGACTGTCCTGTAGCATTGCTCAGTAGTAACATTTATAGTGGACTTCAATTAGTATTGAACTTGGACTTTGAAGTACCTCGCTGCAAAACCATTAGAAGATGGATATATATTTTTTATTTGTGACTACTAATTTTATGTTTAGTGATGCCTCAATCTGGATGTACTCTTTTAGTATATAAAAATGTCGTGAAGTTATGTAAATTACGACAGGTCTGAAGATGGCGTCGAGCACGCCGAAACCGGTAACCTAATAAATAAAAAATGCGATCTTGGCTGCAAAATCATTATTAAACAATTATATATCGCCCCATTAAACTATGAGCTCATATATATATATATATATATATATATATATATATATATATATATATATATATATATATATATGTCCAATGAATGCCCGTTTATCATCTGCATTTCTTCTTGGTGTAGCAATTTTAATGGCCAGCAGTATATATATCAGTGGCGTAACTAGGACTTGGCTTTGGGGGGGGGGGGGGATAGATCTGCTTGACGAGCAACATTTTAGTCAGTTTCCAGACAGACTACCATCCACCACTCCCGTTGAAGGAATTAATTCACTTCCATCTAATGAAAGTTTATGGTAAAACACCCCAAGTTTTCAATCTTTACCTTTACCAAATTGCTGTTATAGGATTTCTTTCCTCTTTTTTTGAGAGGGGGTTCTGGGGGCTGGGGGTTTCTATCCCCCTCATCCCCCCATAGTTACGCCACTGATATATATATATATATATATATATATATATATATATATATATATATATATATATATATATATAGGCCAGCTCGTCAATCATCCAGACTGTTGCCCCTGTAACTACTGCTACCCCTCTTCAGGAACCACACGTTTGTCTGGCCTCTCCACAGATACCCCTCCGCTGTGGTTGCACCTACGGTGTGGCTATCTGCATCGTTGAGGCACGCAAGCCACCCCACCTCAGCAATGTCTGTGGTTCATGGGAGTGGGAAAAGAGCGTATAAGATGAAAATTAACAAGAGCAAAACAAGAGTAATGGAGTGTAATCTAAGAAAATCAGGTAATTCTGAAGGAATTAGATTACGTAGCGAAACAATAAAGGTGATAGATGAGTTTTCTTACTTGGGCAGTAAAATAACTTACGATGGTCACAGAGCAGATGATATAAAATGGAGAATGACAATGGGAAAAGTGTTTCTGAAAAATAGAAATTTGTTGACATCGAATATCAATTAAGTGTTAGGAAAGTCCTTTGTGAAATGATTTATCTTAAAGCATTGAAAGGGAATGAATGTGGGCGAATAGGAGTTCAGACATAGAGGTGATGGTAGGTTTTGAAATGTTGTGCTGCAGACGAATGTTGAAGATTAGGTGGTAGATAGCGTAACTAATGTGGAGGTTAAACCAAAGTCAAACGGATTCAGAAACTATCATTCTTGCGAAACACAGCTAGCTAGAGCTCTTTACTCACACGATATGATGAGTGCTATCGACAAGGGATGTCAAATAGATTCCGTATTTTCCGGAACGCTTTTGACACTGTACCTCACAAGCGTCTTCTAATCAAACTGCGTGCTTATGTAATATCGCCAAAGTTGTGCGATTGGTTTCGTGATTTCCTGTCAGAAAGGACACAGTACGTTGTAACTGACGGTAAGACATCGAGTAGAACAGAAGTGATATCTGGCGTTCCTCAGGAAACTATTATAGGGCTCCTTATTTTTATAAACGATTTAGGAGATAATCTGAATATCTGTGTAAATTCGTTCGCTGACGATTCTGTCATTTATTGGTTATTAAAGTCAGCAGAAGATCAAATGCAGCTGAAAAATGATGTAGATAAGATATCTGCAAGGTGCAGAAATTTTCAATTGGCCCTTAATAATGGTAAGTGTGAGGTCATCCATGTTGTTGCTATGGTCTTCAGTCCGGAGACTGGTTTGATGCAGCTCTCCACCCTACTCTAACCTGAGCAAGCCTTTTCATCTCCTCATAAGAACGGCAACCCACATCCACTTGAATCTGCTTACTGTATGCGTCTCTTGGTCTTCCTCTGCGATTTTTACCCCACACACTTCCCTCCAATGATAAATTTACGATTCCTCGATGTCTAAGAATGTGTCGTACCAAGCGATCCCTTCTTTTAGTCAGTGTGTGCCAAAAATTCCTTTTCTCACCAATTCTGTTGAGTACAAGACTTCCTTACACTTAAATTGTTAAATTAACATTCTATATTAGAAAAATTTCTCTTTTTCAAAAACGCTTTTCTTCCCATTCCCAATCTGCATTTTATATCCTCTTTACTGCGACCATCGTATGTTATTTTACTGCCCAAGTAACAAAACTCTTCTATCTCCTTTATTCTTTCGTTACCTAATCTAATTACCTGATTTTCCAAGACTGCATTCCGTTATCTTTGTTTTGCTTTTGTTAATGTTCATTTTACACGCTCTCTTCAACACACTGTCCATTCCATTCAGCTACTCTTCCAGGTCATTTCCTGTCTCTGACAGAATTACAATGTTATCAGCAAAACGCAATGTTTTTATTTCTTGGCCCTGAACTTTAATCCCTATGCGGCGGTACGACCTCTTCTTGCATGGGACTAAATACCAAATTTTGTATGTGCCGTGTCAGACTTCAGGATCCGAAAGTCGTCCGCTCGTCAACAAGAAAATTAAAATCCAATTAATATAATCTTCCTGTATTGTGAAATTTCAATGACCAATGAGAGAGCCTAGCGCAGATAGAAGAAGCATATGATTCTAGGTTTGCACTTCTTTAAACTGTCACTTTAAAATAAATGTTTTAAAGTTCCCTTAAAGATCGAACTGTCAAACTGAAGTTTGTAGTTGTTCTGGTTGCTATAGACACAGATATTACAAGTCCTGTTCACTGGTGATCGATTGCTATATAAGATTGATTTATTAAAATACTAAAAATTGATAAAAGTCTTCTTGCTTTATCTCTCAAACAAAATAACTTTCCGTAAATGTCTTCTTTCAAATTGTAAATTAATTTGACAGTAAATAATTCTTCAATTCCTGTAAATGAATATATTTCTTGTAAAATTTCTATAGATATCAAAATAATTATCGTTGACACTTGGTTAACTTTCGAGACACAATGACATTTATTGCTCTCGCAATACAGATCATGACTCAACGACAGTTACATAGAGATTGATTATCCGCGACGATAACTGCAGAGACCAGCATCTTCTTGCCTCGTGGCCGTCGACCCGCGACTTGAAGTGGCCACATGTTTATTCCTTGAGCTCGGCGTCGAAGATGTTGCTCTCGTAGATTTAATCGCCGTCACAGCACATGAAACATACAAAACTCTTTTAAGAATCACATAACATAAAAATCATTTAAAAACAAAAAAATATAAACATAATCTTCTGCAAAACTGAGCTTACATAAGATATTAGTGGAGACAATAATCCGTCCCACTACACCTATTCCAAATTTTTCCTTGCTTTCCTTCACCGCCTGCTAGATGTACAAATTGAATAAGATCGGAGAAAGGCTACAACCCTGACTTACTCCCTTCCCAACTGATGCTCCCCTACGAGTCTAATAACTGCGGTCTGGCTTTTGTAAAAGATGTAAATAACTCTCCTTCCCCTGTACGTTACCCCTGTTGTCTTCAGAATTTGAAAGAGTGTACGGCCACTGTAAGAAATCCGTTAACTTCAGTTACTCGATAAATCAGTCAAATCTACTGGCCGTCAAATCAATTAAATACCTAGGAGTAACAATTACGAGCAACTTGAATGGGAAAGAAGCCACAGAAACTACTGTAGGAAGGCGAACCAAAGGCTACGTTTCATTGGCAGAACACCTAAAAGATACAAAAGTTCTACTAAAGTAACTGCATACAGCAAAAGTGTGCGTCTTAGTTTGGAGTATTGTTGCGCATTGTGGGATCCCCAGCGGGTGGGAAGAAAGGGTGGGAAGAAAGTTCAGGAAAGGTCATCTCGTTTTGTATTGTCGCGAGATAGGGGAGAGAGTGTCACCGAAATGATGCACGAGTTGAGGTGGAAAGCATTAAAACAAAGGCGTTTCTCGTTGCGACGAGATCTCTTTCCAAAACTTCTTTCGCCAGCTTTGTCTACCGAATGCGAAGATATTTTGTGAGCACCCGCCTACAGAGGAAGACATTACCATGAAAATAAAATAAGGGAAATCAGATATAAAACAGAAAGATTAAAGTGTTCCTTTTTCTCGCGAGCTTTTAGAGAATGGAACTGTAGATAAACATCATAAAAGCGTCGAAAAATTTACGGGTATGCTGCCAGGTACCAAAATCGACGACGGCCGATATTTCGGCAGGAGACCACCCTGCCATTTTCAAGGCGAAACTGCAGTAAGAACGCAACGATCTTTAAAACCTCGGTTTTCAATGAGTAAACAGGAAAGACAACACACATCGAGCAAGGAAGCACACAGCGCCAACACGACCAAAGATGAAAACGGACAGAATATCGATAGTAAACATCAGTTATCGACAGGTGAGGTCGGATTAGTTTTCTCCCTCTGTTTTTTGACAAGTGAGAGAGCAGGAGCCCAAGCGGAATTTAAGCAGAAGCCACCATCCCTATTCATAAAATTGTCACCTAGTTTTATTTCCATCACTTCCTTGATAACACAGTCCCAGTAGTTGGAAGTGCATGCCAGAATTTCCGTTTTGTTGTTTTCCTAGGGTGACCTGTGTCAAGACAGTGTTCGGCCACAGCAGATTTGTTTGGTTGTTTTAAACGTGTGTGACGTTTATGCTCAATACAACGGTCCTCAACAGTCCTAATAGTTTGACCAACATATGACATGCCACAGTTACATGGGATACGGTAGACACCCGCCTAACGCAAACCGAGTTCATCCTCAACGGAACCCAACAGTGCTTTAATTTTTGAAGGTGGACGAAACACACATTTTACATTATTTTTACGCAAAATGCGACCAATCTTATTAGAAGTGCTGCCAACGTATGGCAGAAAGGCTACTGACGTGGGTGCCGACTCTGTGCTAACATCGCCATCCCCTTGTACATGTGGTCGATAGCGCAACGCTCTTTCAACCTGCCCTTCACCATAGCCATTCTATTGAAAAGTTACCTCCAGATGGGACAGCTCAGTGGGCAAACTTTCCGGGTCAGAAATGACGTGAGCCCTATGCACTAAGGTTCGAAGAACCCCTTCACGTTGAGCTGGATGGTAACAACTATCAGCTTGCAAATACAAATCAGTATGCGTTGGCTTCCTATAAACCGAATGTCCCGACGTACCATCTGCCTTTCTCCTGACCAACACATCAAGAAAGGGAAGGCAACCATTCTTTTCAACTTCCATTGTAAAACGGATATTGGGGTGGATTGAATTTAAATGTTCCAAAAAATGATTCAAGTTCTCACTACCATGAGGCCAAACAACAAACGTCTCGTCTACATATCTGAAAAAAAAAAACAAGCAGGTTTCAACGCCGCTGACTCCAGTGTACGATCTTCGAAGTCCTCCATGAATACATTAGCAATGATGAGTGACAGAGGGCTTCCCATCGCAACTCCATCTGTCTGTTCGTAGTACTCGTCATTGAATAAAAAGTAGGTGGAAGTCAAAACATGTCGAAATAAATTCGTTAAATCAGTACCAAAATTCGTCTCAATTAATTGCAACGAATCAGACAGAGGAACGTGAGTGAAAAGAGAAACCACATCAAAACTGACTAAAATATCCGAGTCAGCCAAGTGCAAACCCTCCAATCGACGTAGGAAATCAGAGTTCTTAATGTGGTGTTCACAGCGGCCTACCAGTGGGCTCAACAAACCAGCAAGATGTTTTGCAACACGATATGTGGGAGCACCAATGTTTGACACGATAGGCCTAAGAGGGCACCCATCTTTATGCACCTTAGGGAGGTCATATAATCTGGGAGGTACAGCACAATACGAATTAAGACTCTTGATAGTTTCCTGTGATATAGAACTTTTCTTAAGAATTTTATTGGTCTTCCTCTCAACACTTTTTGTAGGGTCAGCAGAAATCCTGCGATATGCTGGATCAAAAAGTAAACACTGCATTTTTGATGATGATTCTGCTTGTTTAAAACAACAGTAGCACTTCCCTTGTCCACAGGTAAAATAACAATATCAGGATCCATCCTAAGTGAACGTAAGGCAGTTGCCTCAGCTGCTGTTATATTACTCACAGGTGGACGAGCCCTAGTCAACACAAGACAAACTTCCCTCCTAACCTTCTCTTTGATGTCAGAAGGTAGTTTAAAAACAGCCTGTTCTATAGAACTAATAAAATCAATAAACGTTTAGGCGTCGATGCAAAATTTAAACCTTTCCCCAGAACGGATAGATCTGCGTCGTCCAAGGTTTTCTCTGTGAGATTGATCACAGAACGTCGAGTTGTAAAAGCAGACCCTGAGCTACGAAACCGTTCAAATTTCGTCGAATGCCGAGCCGTTATAGTTTGAAACTCCCAATCGGATTGTGACCAGGAAGCACCGTCCAACCAGTCCCAGGAAAAATCAGAAATTTCAGAGGCAATGTACAAATGAAGCCGAAATAATTCCCTGGACACAAAATCCAATTCTCGGCGGGTGTAATGAATCCTCTCGCGGACAAGAGCTAAGCCTACACGTTGTTTAATGCGACTAGCGGAAGGAGAATTGATATGATGCACAACTTTGGCAAAAGTTGGAACAGCACTATTATCACGACATTTCAACAAAAACGACAATGCACATTGCAATCTGACCCTGCTGCTACGAAGCTTATCTAACTTCCGCAAACAACGATACATTTCCTCCCCGTAGAGGTAAACAATGTGATTCCTTAATTTCTTCTGGCGAATACCAAGTTCTAAAAACTTACGGGTATGCTGCCAGGTACCAAAATCGATGACGGACGATATTTCGGCAGGAGACCACCCTGCCATTTTCAAGGCGAAACTGCAGTAAGAAACCAATGTGCAAAGCAAAGATCGTTGCACATTGCTTTCTTACTGCAGTTTCGCCTTGAAAATGGCAGGGTGGTCTCCTGCCGAAATATCGTCCGTCATCGATTTTGGTACCTGGCAGCATACCCCCGTTTTTCTAAGTTGTTATTCGCCAGGAGAAATTAAGGAATCATCATAAAAGCGGTTCGGTGAACCCTCTGCCATGCACTTCAGTGTGACTTTCAGAGTATTTATGTAGATGTAGATACGTTGACTGAAAGAATAGACTGGTGGGACACATTTTTAGACATAAATCAATCGTCAGTCTAGTATTGGATAGAAGCCTGTGCGGTAAAACTCGCAGAGAGAGAGACCAAGAGACGCGTACAGTAATCAGGTTCAAATGGGTGTGGGTTGTCGTTCTCATGGGGAGATGAAGATGCTTGGTCGGGATAGAGAAGGGTGGAGAGCTGCAACGAACCAGTTTCCTTACTGAAGACGAAAACAACTGTCTCAACATCAGACGAGGCAATATTGTTAGCATTGTGTAGGGGGACGGCGGAGGAGTTTTTAAGAGTGATTATACTATAATTTTCTATATAAAACTCTTCTGGGTTTTGGACCGCATCGTCAAAATATCAAACACTTCACCGACGTTTCGGCCACTATTGCAAGTGGCCATCTTCTGGGTGTTACATTTAAATGTAACACCCAGAAGATGGCCACTTGCAATAGTGGCCGAAACGTCGGTGAAGTGTTTGATATTTTGACGATGCGGTCCAAAACCCAGAAGAGTTTTTATATACAATGACAACGGCCGCGGAAGCCTTCGTTTACATATAATTTTCTAGTGCGTTTTCGGTATCTCTAAATAGAAAATTGAATATTTATCTGTATGTAATAAATAAACTCGAAAACGGCTGGAGCAATTTTGATGACAACATTATACAATATTTAGATAAGCCCTGAGAGTGTACATGTGAAGTTTGGTAGCGGTCGGTTCACGATTTTTATTGATTTGAGGATATTAAATTTTACTGATTACAGGCGTAATGCGGCAGCGTGTGTAACATACGGATCGTGCGGGTTGCGTATCGTCCAGGCATCAAGTCTCCGGCGGCATAATGCGTTAATGTTCGCAACGAAATATTCGCTTTACGAGGATAATTATGTTACTGACCGGACAGGGATACACGCAAGAACCTGTCACCCAACCAAACACTTTTTTCTTTCCATGGCATTGTAAAGCAGAGTGTCCGTATGTTTGTATGTAAGTATGGGATACAAATATACATTTTGTTACAATCTTTATGAAATTTTGTACACGTAAGCTTCAGTCCATGAGGACGGTAGCCGTCAGTGTAAGAATCACGTACGATACGTACTTCACGAGATATGACGTCATAATCAAAGAGATGCGCGAAAACCTGCTTCATTTAGAGACAATACTGCTCTTTTTCTCCGAAACGATTGGACCGAATTCAACCAAATTTCGTACACGCATTGCTTACCGTGAGGTAACAATTGCTGTAGAATCACATATGACACATGGTTCAGAAGATATGACGTCATAAACAATAGGAACTGCAACATATGCGTCGAGACTTTATAAATACACTATATGAGAATGAGATCATTCTTGCAACAAACTTTAAACATAATTTCAAACCTTTATTCAACTTTTTCTCGCTGTCAACAGTAACAAAATGATGAAAGAAAAAAAGTTCCTCGCTTACTACTTTTCCCCTGTTTGTGCAGTAAAACTACGGCATTCTGTACAATTTATAATTTGTACGCTACAATTTGTAGCCGCAGGAAATTTTACAGACAGTATACACCCATGTACCTGAGTGTACCTTCTAAATTGTATCACAGTACGACACTTAGTTCATGAGATATGAGCACATTAACAGTAACGTTTATGGAAAACCGCCCCATCACGCACTACGTTTTAATCTATTACTTCTTTACTACTAATTGTATTCCCAAGAGATTTTAGAGACATACAGCACATATCCAAATGAATATATACATAAAAAATTATACAATTGTGCAACATATAATTCAATAAATATGTCATTTGTATTTTGACTACTATCGTTCTTTCTTTGGATACTACTCTTATAATTTTGTACATTATACAAGACAGTGTTATTTCTTATATATTCTCCGATAAATATAACATGATTTTAGAAAACAGGAGATGGACAGAGAGAGAAGGGATAGGAGAAGTACTAACTCAAGACACGAATAAATATATAAATAATTTCCCGGGTTTTCAGCTAGTATTTTATAAAGTGTTGGTGACAGTCAGTATCCTTGTGTTACTTTAAATCCAGGTGAGAGATAATTTTGTACTTTTATTCTTGCTGTTCAAAATGTTCAAATGTTTGTTAAGCTTATGGGACTTAACTACGGGGTCATCAGTCCCTAAACTTACAAACTACTTATCAACTACCTTATACTAAAGACGGCACAAATATCCATGCCCGAGGGGGGATTCGAACCCCCGACCGTAGTGGCCGTGCAGACCGTGACTGAAGCGCCTCAGTCCCCTCGGCCACCGCGGCCGGCATTCTTGCTGTTGAGTTTTCGTAAAGGTTCTGAATGGCTTTAATTATTATAGCGCTGATGTTAGATGCTTTTAATGCTTTGTATAAGTTACAAAATGGTAAGTTATCGTATGCTTGTTGTATATCAAGAGAAACTAAATGAACAGGTTGATTTCGAACTTTTTTTCAATTATTTCCTGTAAGCAAAATAGATAATCTATCTCCCTGCTCTGAAGCCAGCCTGCTCTTCGGCTTCCATTCCCTTAAATTCTGTTCCCAAAAATGTTTTTAAAATTCTTCTATAAAGTCTGATAAATACATTAGTTACTGTTATTCCTCTGTAGCTTTGGCACCCATCTTTTCTTCCTTCCTTGTGGATTATCGACATATATCCTACTTTCCAGTGTATCCCAGTAAATGATATTACCATATACTCCTTACAATTTGCTGATGACCACTCAATTTTGGCGTAAGATAAAAATGTTTGTAATCCTATGGGACCAAACTACGTTGGTCACCAGTCCCTAGTAAAGTACATTACAAGGAAATTAATAGAGGAATATAAAAAATGGGGACTTCAGGTCATCAAGAATAAAGCAAAATATTTGGTAATAGGAGACATAAACCAAGATTTAACACTGGAAGAACAAATGGGGACTATTAAACATACTGAAGAATACAAATACCTAGGAGTAACTGTCACACAAATGACAAGACAAGGAAATTAATAACGCAAGAATAAATGGTGGGAAGTGTGCTGTTGGGACATTAAATAGTATATTATGGGACCACATATCAGAAAGGAAACAAAAAGAAAAATCTTAAATACAATGATCAAATCATGACATATGGATCTGAATTATGGACACTGAAATCACAAATAGAAAAGAGGTTGATGGCAACGGAGATGGACTTTTGGAAACGATCTGCAGGAATATCTAGGTGGGAAAAAATCAGAAATGAAGTCATCAGGAAGAAAATGGACGTTACAAATTAAATTATAGATTTTACAGGAGGAAAACAACTCTTATGGTACGGACATACGAAACGGGTGTCAGAGGAAAGACTGTTACAGATGATTATGGAATGAGAGGCAGCGGGAAGAGATAAAAGAGGGAGACCACCAACTAAAGGTATGCTAGGTATTCAGGCATCTATCAGAAGAAGTAATATAGAAGAAAATTTATGAGCAGATAGACAAAAATGGAGAATGAAAATCAAATAATGTTTAATACACTTCTGGCTATTTGAATTGCTACAGTAGGAAGATGAACTTGGTACAGACGCGAAATTTAACCGACAGGAAGAAGATTCTGTGATATGCAAATGATTAGCTTTTCAAAGGATTCACACAAGGTTGGCGACATCTACAACGTGCTGACGTGACGAAAGTTTCCAACCGATTTTTCATACACAAACAGCAGTTGACTGGCGATGCCTGGTGTAATGTTCTTGTGATGCCTCGTGTAAGGAGGAGAAATACTTACCATCATGTTTCCGACTTTGATAAAGGTCAGATTGTACCCTATCACTATTGCGTTTTATCGTATCGCGATTTTCTGCTCGCTTTGGTCGTGATCCAATGACTGTCAGCAGAATATGGAATCGACGGCTTCAGGAAGGCAATACGGAACGCCGTGCTGGATCCAACGGCCTCGTATCACTAGCAGTCCGCATGGCTGTAACGGATGATGCAGCCACGTCTCCATCCCTGAGTCAACAGATGGGGACGTTTGCAAGACAACAACCATCTGCACGAACAGTTCGACGACGTTTGCAGCAGCATGGACTATCAGCTAGGAGACCGTGGCTGCGGTTACCCTTGACGCTGCAACACAGACAGGAGCGGCTGCGGTGATGTTCGTAACGAGGAACCTGGGAGCACGAATGGGTAAACGTCATTTTTCGGATGAATCCAGGTTCTGTTTACAGTATCATGATGGTCGCATCCGTGTTTAGCGACATCGCGGTGAACGCACACCGGAAGCGTGTATTCGTCATCGCCATACTGGCATATTACCCGGCGTGATGGTATGGTGTGCCATTGATTATACGTCTCGCTCACCTCTTGTTCGCATCGACGGCACTTTGAACAGTGGCCGTTACATTTCAGATGTGCTACGACCCGTAGCTCTACCCTTCATTCGATCCCATTTCAGCAGGATAATGCACGACCGCATGTTGCAGGTCCTGTACGGGCCTTTCTGGATACGGAAAATGTTCGATTGCTGCCCTGGCCAGCACATTCTCCAGATTTCTCACTAATAATGAAAACGTCTGGTCAATGTTGGCCGAGCAACTGGCTCGTCACAATACGCCATTCACTACTCTTGATGAACTGTGATATCGTGTTGAAGCTGCGTGGGCATGTGTACCTGTACACGCCATCCAAGCTCTGTTTGAATCAATGCCTAGGCGTATCAAGGCCGTTATTACGGCCAGAGGTGGTTGTTCCGGGTACTGATTTCTCAGGATCTATGCACCCAAATCGCGTGAAAATGTAATCACATGTCAGTTCTAATATTATATATTAGTCCCGTGAATACCCGTTTATCATCTGAATTTCTTCTTGGTGTAGCAATTTTAATGGCCAGTAGTGTAAATAATAATGTAGTAATATTGTTGTAAAATAATCTAATGTAGAATCTCGGGGTACCGGAAGATGTAGACTAAACTACACAGTAAAACTAGGTAACAATGAAGCTGCGGTGCTGGCGGTCTACCGGCCACGGCACGCTCTTGGCTCTGCAGCCGCAGCTTCAGCCTCCCCCCTCCCCCTCTCCCCCCCCCCCCCCTTGCGGCTTGGCCGTCGCTTTCTCGCTGCCGCCGTGCTTTCACTGCTCCCGATGCCCGCGGCGAAAGTCGCCCGGCTTCCGGCTGAGCAGTGTGATCCGCGCTGTGCCACAACACAGCCTCCACGCATCCTCCTGAACCAGCTGCGCCAAGGCTGAACGGCAGCTGCGACAGACAAGGCACCCGCGTGTGACACGCCCTGCCACATACCCGCTACCACTTGTTCAATCTACATCTACACGAGATACTCTGTAAATCACATTTAAGTGCCTGGCACAGGGTTCACCGAATCACCATCATAATATTTATCTCCCATGCCACTCTCGAATAGCGCGCGGGAAGAAAGAACACCTGCACCTCTCCGTTCGGGCTCTGATTTCCCGTATTTTATTCTGATGATTAAAGTTCAGGGGGAAGAAATAAAAACATTGCGTTTTGCTGATGACATTGTAATTCTGTCAGAGACAGCAAAGGACCTGGAAGAGCAGTTGAATGGAATGGAGTGTGTTGAAGAGAGCGTATAAAATGAACATTAACAAGAGCAAAACAAAAATAATGGAATGCGGTCTTAGAAAATCGGGCGATGCTGAAGGAATTAGATTAGGTAACGAAACAATGAAGGTAGTAGATGAGTTTTGTTACTTGGGTAGTAAAATAACATGTGATGGTCGCAGTACAGAGGATATAAAATGCAGAATGGCAATGGGAAGAAAAGCATTTTTGAAAAAGAGAAATTTGCTAACATCGAACATTAATTTAAGTGTAAGGAAGTCTTTTCTGAAGGCATTTGTGTGGAGTGTTGCCTTGTACGGGAGTGAAACATGGACGATAAGCAGTGCGGACAGGAAGAGAATAGAGGCTTTTGAAATGTGGTGCTACAGAAGAATGCTGAAGATTAGGTGGGTAGATCGCATAACCAATGAAGAAGTACTGAACAGAATTGGTGAGAAAAGGAATTTTTGGCATACCCTGGCTAAAAGGAGGGATCGCTTGGTAGGACACATTCTTAGACATCGAGGAATCGTAAATTTAGCATTGGAGGGAAGTGTGTGGGGTAAAAATCGCAGAGGGAGACCAAGAGACGCGTATAGTAAGCAGATTCAAGTGGATGTGGGTTGCCGTTCTTATGAGGAGATGAAAAGGCTTGCTCAGGATAGAGTAGGGTGGAGAGCTGCATCAAACCAGTCTCCGGACTGAAGACCATAACAACAACAGATCATTTCTACCTATGTAAGTGGGAGTCAACAATATATTTTCGCATTCGGAGGAGAATGTTGGCGATTGGAGTTTCGTAAGTAGCCCACGCCGCAGCGGTAAGCGCCGTTGTTGTAATGATTCCCATCCCAGATCCTGTATCATTTCCGAAACGCTGTCTCCCCTGTATTGTGACAATACGAAACGAGCTGCCCTTCTTTGGACTCTTTCGATGTCCTCCGTCAAACCCACCTGATAAGGATCCCACACTGGGCAACAATACTCCAAAAATTGACGGACAAGCGTAGTGTATGCAGTTTCTTTTGTAGTTCTGTTGCATGTTTTAAGGGTTCTGCCAATAAAACGCAGTCTCCGGTTCGCCTTTCCCACGGCATTATCTACGTGTTCTTTCCAGTTTAAGTCTGAAGTAATAGTAATTTCTAGGTATTTTGAGGAGTTTACGGCCTTCACTTTTGATTTATCTTGTAAACAAACTTTAACGGATTTCTTTTCGTACTCATGTGGACGACTTCACACTTCTCATTATTTAGAGTCAGTTTCCAATTTTTACACCATAGTGATGTCTTATTCAGATCATTCTGCAGTTGCTTTTGATCTTCAGTGGTTTTACTAGACGCTAAATGACGGAGTCATCTGTGAACAACCTAAGACAGCTACTTAGATTTTCTTCTAAATCGTTTATATAAATAAGGAACAGCAGAGGACCAATAACACTACCCTGTAGAACGCCGATATCACCTCTGTTTTGGTCATAACGTACGATCGTTCCTTATCTCAAGAGTTAGCAGCTTTCACTCGGCTCTTGTGGTGGTGTTCAGTCCAGAGACTGGTTATAGGCAGCTCTATCCTGAAGAAGTCTCTTCATGGTGAGGATTTTCCGCCGTATGTAAGACACCTGATTTTTAACTTTTCCCAAACATGTTTCAGCACATTTTGTGCTATCATCAGTGGGACGGTATATTTTGGTTCTAAAAAAGTTATAGTTACCGTACAATAGTCTTTTCAAGTACTTCTAAAACGTTTTTGTAGATTAATTCGATTTTAATTTTTCCTAGGTTATCTGACGATATAACTATTTCAGTTTAGTTCAAATTAGGCCTAGATATACGAGTATCACATTTTTGAAATACCTTTTAAATTAGGCTACATAAAACTCGTTAAGTAGCCTACTTATTTCTTGTTTTGGTATTACTATTTACAGACTTGTCATCTGCAAATATAACAAACAGTTCAAAGTTTCTTGCTTTCTAATTTTCCGTTCGAGAAAAACGCGCCATTTCTGTTTAGTACTTACGATTCTTCTCCTTTTTTAGAATCTGGTTGTTGCTATTAATTTTGTAATGTGGATATCACTTGTTTTACACGTTTCGTTCGTGGTATGCATTACGCCACTGGTAATATTCGGCGTATGAATACAGCTGAAAGCTGTTCATTTGTTCTCTGTGTGTATTGTTTTGAAGAGTTGCGCGCGCGCAATACAGACGCATATAACACGACACTAACAGTAAACACTCTTCAAAACAAAACACTCAGAGAACAAATGAACAGCTTTTAGCTGTATTCATACGCCGAATATTACCACTGGCGTAATGCATACCACGAACGAAACGTGCAAAACAAGTGATACCACATTACAAAATTAACAGCAACAACCAGCTTCCAAAGAGAAGGAAACGAATCGTAAGTACTAAACAGAAATGACGCGTTTTTCTCGAACCGAGAATTAGAAAGTAAGAAACTTTGAACTTTTTGTTAT
The DNA here is from genome assembly GCA_026315105.1 of Locusta migratoria. Lineage (NCBI taxonomy): Eukaryota > Metazoa > Arthropoda > Insecta > Orthoptera > Acrididae > Locusta > Locusta migratoria. Next base: position 372,774,584 of record CM048750.1, read on the forward strand.
ATTTGCAGATGAAAAGTCTGTAAATAGTATTACCAAAACAACAAATAATTAGGCTACTTAACGAGTTTTACTTAGCCTAATGTAAAATGTATGTAAAAAAATATGATACTTGTATATCTAGGCCTAATTTTCACTAAAATGAAATAGTTATATCGTCAGATAACCTAAGCAAAATTAAAAACGAATTAACCTACAAAAACAAACTGAAAAGACGATTGTACAGTAACTATAATTTTTCAGAACAAAAAAAAAAAAAAAAAAAAAACCATCCCACTGATGATAGCACAAAGTGTGCTGAAACATGTTTCGGAAAAATTAAAAATCAGGTGTCTTGCATACGGCGGAAAATCCTCGCCATTTATCCAAGCAAGCACGGAAGAAAGAAGAACAGCAACATCAAAAGATGAAGTCTCTTCATCTTAATCTATATCTAATATATACAGCAGTGTCCGTGTGTTTGTGGGTTAGTGCGTTCGTGTTGCATACAAATCTATACTTTTGTTTCAATCTTTTGGAAATTTTGTACACATAAGCTTCAATCCACTAGGACGGCCGCCGTAAGAGTAAGAATCACGTACGATATATTGTTCACGAGATATGACGTCATAAATAATGATATGCGCGAAAAACTACTGCATTAAGCGACAGTGCTGCTCATTTTCTCCTAAACCATTGGACCGATTTCAAACAAATTTGGTACCCATATTCCTTACCGTGAGGTAACAATTTCTCTAGGATTAAAAATCACATACGAAACATGGTTCAGGAGTTATAACGTCACAAAAAAATAGTTCCAAGAAACTGCCACATAATGCGACGCGACTTTATAAATACACTATATGAGAATGACAGTACTTGCGACTTGCAACAAACTGTAAACATAATTTCAAGCTTTTATTAAACTTTTTCTCGCTGAGAACCACATCAAAATAATGAAAGGAAAAAAATTTTCTCGTTTACTACTTTTCCGCTATTCACGGAGCAAAACTACAGCATTCGCAATGACGTTGCAGTTTATAATTTCTACACTACAAATTGTAGACGCAAGAAATTTTAGAGGTAGTAAATACACATATAGTTGAATGTCCCTATTAAATTGTATCACAGTACGACACGTTATTCATGAGATATGAGCACATAAAGAGTAACGTGCATGGAAAACCGCCCCATCATGCATCAGATTTTAATGTATAACATATTTACAATTGACTTTGTTCGCAACAGATTTTACCGACATACAGCACTTATACAAACGCATATATACCTGAAAAATTATACAATTGTACAAAATATATAATTCAATAAATATGAAATCGTAGCCTATGTAAAGCTCAAATGTTTGTTAGGCTTATGGGACTTAACTGCGAGGTCATTAGTCCTAAACTTACAAGCTACTTATGAACTAACTTATATTAAAGACAACACAAACATCCATGACCGACGGAGGATTTGAACCTCCGACGCGGGAGGCCGCGCGTCCCGGAACGTGGCGCTCCAGACCACTCGGCTACTCCCGCGCGGCGTATATACTGCGATGGGTAAAAACCTGCGGCACTGAAATTTCTGTGAGGGATGAAAAATTAGTACTTCTTGTCAGCCTGAGGGTGGGGGGTGGGGGAGCTTTCTCAAACTATTTACAGAACGTGAAATAAAAGATATTTAATTTCAATATTAAATGGCAAAACAGGACCTAATATCTCGGGTGTGAGGGTCCCAATTTGGGGGGGGGGGGGAGGGATGAGTTTTTGGCCAAGGGGAGGGGGTACACCTCTGGACAGTGGTGTTGACAACTTTGAGCTCTCAAGTGCACACGGATGCAGGTGACAGCAATAGCCTTCTACAGAGTTATAAGGAAAAGAAGAGAATGGAACACAATACATCCAACCAGTACCAATTATTTACGACAAATCTGGCTTTAACTTCAAGAGGATACGATTTACAATTAGAGTACTAACTCAAGGCAGGAATAAATAAATAAATACCCGCGCAACGCCGGGTTTTCAGCTAGTCTATATAAAAGCGAAAGGACACTCATTCACTCACTGACTCACTAAACACAAAATCTCCAAAACTACATCACCTATGAAGCTGAAATTGGGCAGAAATGTAGTTTATTGGTGGAAGATATCAGCTAAGAAAGAATATTGCGACAGGGCCGACAGTTCAGGAGATATGACGTCATAAACAGTGAAAACTTTTCCGTCTTGCAGCACGTAATAGTGTGACTTTATTGTCGTTGTGTTTTTCAGGCCGGTGACTGGTTTGATGGAGCTCTCCACCCTACACTATTCTGAGCAAACCTCTTCATCTGATAAGAACGGCATCCTACATCCATTTCAATCTGCTTACTGTATTCATCTCTTGGTCTCCCTCTGCGATTTTTACCCCACATACTTCCCTCCAATTCACGATACCTCGATGTCTAAGCATGTGTTCGATCATGCGATCCCTTCTTTTTGTCAAGGTATGCCATAATATTCGTTTTCTTCCCAATTCGGTTCAGTACCTCTTCATTAGTTACACGATCGACCCACCTAATCTTCAGCATTGTTCTGTAGCACCACATTTCAAAAGACTCTATTCTCTTCCTGTCCGCACTGTTTAACGTCCAAGTTTCACTCCCATACAAGCAACACTCCACACAAATGCCTTCAGAAAGGACTTCCTTATGCTTAAGTTAATATTCGATGTTATCAAATTTCTCTTTCTCAGAAACGCTTTTCTTCCCATTCCCATTCTGCAATTTTTATCCTCTGTACTTGGACTATCATATGTTATTTTACTGCCTAAGCAACAAAACTCATTTACCACCTTTATTGATTCGTTACTTATTTTATCAGTCCACTATTTGAGAAGAAGAGCACTTAGTGACTTGCAGCACACTTTAAACATAATTTCAAAACTTTAGGAAACTTTTTCTCCCTGACAACCCCAGCAAAATGATGATGCAGTATAATTACGTCAATCCGAATGACGCTGCAATTTATAATTTCTACACTTCAAATTGTAGCCGCAGGCAATTTTACAGACAGTATACACTCATATATCTGAATGTGTAATATTCATGGAAAACCGCCCCATCACGTATCAAGTTGTATTACGACTTTATTTCTAACTATATTCGCTGCAAATTTTACCGACATGAAGCACTTATATCAATTAATATATACCTACAAAATTATACAATTTTACAACTTATATTTCAATAAATATGAGATCGTATATACTGTGGCTGGTAAAACCTTTCGCACCATGCACCACGTTTCAATACGTTTAATTATTTACTACTAAAGTTAGGTTGTCCATGGAGCGATTGATGTCTGCGACTGCGGTGGGTCGTCACGTGACGTCAGACGCTGGCTGCTCGCGCATGCGCACTTTGAGTTTGGAGTGCGGCGCGCGACTGATGCGCAATCGCAGTACTGCGCCAGTGAGCAGTGTTGCGATGGGAGTTGCGACGGCTCAAGGCAGCGGCAGAAAGATGTCGAGCCAATCGGACCAAAGAAAAACCGATATGAACCACTCATAAGATATGAGCTCGTCTCGCCATTAAGCTATTGCCTTTGTACGTTGAACAGATTTAGATTTCATGGTAATCTAGTGACATATATAAGAGTAGACTGAAAATATTCGGAGAAATAAAAGAGAAATGAAGGTTGGAAAAGGAGCTGTATTGGCTTCTAGGGGTATGGAAATAAAAAATGTGACCGGTGGTAACTATTTCTTTTTGTTTAGGAGATTCCACAGGTGTAAGGAAATGCATGACTACGTTAATGTAATCTTTTGATTAATTTCATTCATACCAATACAGTCCATTTTGTGGCGTGCTGTAAAAATTATCTTAGTTTATATGAACAAAGATAAATTAGATTTCGATTCAAATGTCTCGTGTATGGTATGGATAACATTTTCGATATTTTAAAATCTATTTGTTTTCCATATTCTCTTGAAGATAGTTTAGGACAGTTACTGGTCAGAATGAAATAAATTATAACAAAACAGCAAACAGTCTTACAACTGTTGTTGATACATTTAACAAGCTGCATAAAAATCTTTTGTTTGGTATCTGTTTGCTATTTTTGATCTCCCTTGTAAAAAATTTCAACTGTACGTTTTCTCAAAATTCCTCATAGTTATTCAGATACTTAATTTTTAAGTAACCTATTGCATTAAACTTTAAGTGTTTACGTCGAAAAATGTAGTCGCTGCCTACTTTGCGTATGGTTCATTTTAGGTCATACATTGTTGCGGATGAAATGAAGCCAATAATTCGAAATTATATTTAAAGTTGAGAGCAGGACGATTCCTGTCTCCGTTTTCGAGATTTGGCTCGTATATCTACGGTACGGCAGCGTCGCGAATAGCGCGCCAATTCTCTCCATGTGCAACCTGAATTGTGCGGAGGTAAGAATCATCACATCTTATAAACTGTTGAAGATATTGAACCCTTATTTAAAATGATAGCGTGGGAAGGAATTCATGTTTTACACAATCGTTAATACTCAAAGCTCTTTTTTTTATCTACAGATATACAGAAATAACTATAGTTTTTTACGGTAAAACGAGGTATTAATTAAACAATATTTTTCATTTATGGATGTTTATTTCCGTCTATTGCTACTAAATGAAAGGCGTTTCGCTTCTTTATTTGTGAACCGTCATCAATGGCAGTTTTTAGTGGTAATTCTTGTGCGACTTCATGGAGCTGTGTGTATTCTCCAGAGGGATGAAAGTTTTGATTCTTTATTTCATCACTTTGCCGTGTACTTAACAGGGTCATTGCAGATTTTAACTGTTAGGGTTTTCTATATATTGATTCTATTTTTGTGACTCATAACCACGAACAATGTTAAAACATTTTTATTAAAATGCACCTTTTAAATGGCGACACGATATTCATACTTCAGTTTAGATTAAATATCAGCCAGTTTGCACATGAATTGGAACTTGCAGAGAGTTACATACAGAGAAAATCCTATAAAACCAATTCAACAAATCTATCAGTGCAGATGAAAAAATAAATAAATAAAAATTAAACACAGTGACGCTAAGGTAATTGTTCTTTTATTTTCTTATTTACAATTGCGGCGCTGTTTATAATACCAGGAGTGTGTTTATCTGAAATTCCTGATGCAGCTTGCAACTCTCTCTTCTCAGGCTTTCTTCATTTTAACTGATTGGATTCACCTTCTGTATTGCCTTTGAAATAAGACCCAGTGTTCGAAAACGTACAGCTGAATTTTTTTCCAAGGGAGATCAAAATACAGCAAACACATACCAAACAAAAGTTTTTTCTGTCTCTTGTTAAATGTATCAACAACAGTTGTAAGACTGTTTGCTGCATTGTTATAATTTATTTCATTCTGACCGGTTTCTCTCCTATACCATCTTCCAGGGAATATGGAAAACAAAAAGATTTTAAAATATCAACTATGTCATCTATACCGTACACGAGACATTTGAATCTAAATGGTACACCTCAACATTTATCTTTGTTCATATAAACTAAGATAATTTTTACGTTGCGCCACAAAACGGACTGTATTGGTATGAATGAAATTAATGAAAATATTACATTAACGTTGTCAAGCATTTCCAAAACCCTAGAGGCCAATACTGCTCCTTTTCCAACCTTCATTTCTCTTTTATTTCTCCGAATATTTTCAGTCTACTCTTTTGTATATCAATAGATTACCGTGAAATCTAAATCTGTTCAATGTACAAAAGACAGTAGCTTAATGGCAAGACGAGATCATACACTATGAGTGGTTCATATCGTTTTTCTTCGGTCCGCTTGGCTCGAGATGTTTCTGCCGCTGCCTTGAGGCGTCGCAACTCCCGTCGCAACACTGCTCACTGGTGCAGTCCTGCGATTGCAAGGTGGGTTTGTCCAAGGCGCGATTGCTGCCTGCGGCTGCGATGGATCGTCTCGTGACGTCAGAGGCTGGTTGCTCGCGCATGCGCACTTCGAGTTTGGAGTGCGGCGCGCGGCTGATGCGGTGACAATCGTGGGATTGCACCAGTGAGCAGTGTTGTGATGGGAGTCGCGACGCCTCAAGGCACTGGCAGGAAGGTGTCGAGCCAAGCGGACCGAAGGAAAACGGATATGAACCGCTCATAAGATGAGTTCGTCTTGCCATTTGTACTTTGTACAGATTTAGATTTCATGGCAATCTAGTGACATATATATAAGAGTAGACTGAAAATATTCGGAGAAATAAACGTGAAATGAAGGTTGGAAAAGGAGCTGAATTGGCCTCTAGGGTTATGGAAACAAAAAATGTGACCAGTGGTAACTAATTTTGTTGTTTAGGTGATCCCGCTGGTGTTAGGAAATGCATGACAACGTTAATGTAATATTTTCATTAATTTCATTCTTACCAATATAGTTCGTTTTGTGGCGCGCCGTAAAAATTATCTTAGTTTTTATGAACAAAGATAAATGTTGTGGTGTACCATTTAGATTCAAATGTCACGTTTACGGTATGGATGACATATTCGATATTTTAAAATCTTTTTGTTTTCCATATTCCCTGGAAGATAGTTCAGAACAGAAACCAGCAAGAATGAAAAAAATTATAACAAAACAGCAAACAGTCTTACAACTGTTGTTGATACATTTAACAAGCTACAGAAAAATCTTTTGTTTGGTGTGTGTTTGCTATTTTTAATCTCCCTTGGAAAAAATTTCAACTGTACGTTTTCGAACACTGGGACTTATTTCAAGGGCAAAACAGAAGGTGAATCCAATCAGTTAAAATGAAATAAGCCTGAGAGAGATGCAAGCTGCATCAGGAGTCTCAGATAAACACACATCGCCGCAATTGTAAATAATAAAATAGAAGAACAATTACCTTAGCGTCACTGCGTTTTATTTTTATTTATTTTTTTCAGCTGCACTGAGATTTGTTGAATCAGTTATAGGATTTTCTCTGTATGTCACTCTCTGCAAGTTCCATTCATGTACAAACTGGCTGACATTTAATCTAAACTCAAGTATGAATTTCATGTCGTCATTTGAAAGGTGCCTGTTAATAAAAATGTTTTAACAGCTTTCATGGTCATGTGTCACAAAAATAGAATCAATATATAGAAAACCCTAACATTTAAAATCTGCAGTGACACAGTGAAGTACACGGCAATGTGATGAAATAAAGAACCAAAACTTCCATCCCTTTGGAGAATACACACGCAGCTCCATGAAGTCGGACATAGGATTAGAATTAACTGCCATTGATAATGGTTCACAAACAAAGAAGCGAAACGCCTTTCATTTAGTTGAAATAGATGGAAATAAACCTCCATAAATATTAAATACTGTTTAATTAATACCTCGTTTCACCGTAAAAAACTATAGTTATTACTGTATACATGTAGAAAAAAAAACGTTTGAATATTAATGATTGTGTAAAACATGAATTCCTTCCCAGGCTATCATTTAAAAAAAAGGGTTCAATATCTTCAACAGTTTAGAAGATGTGATGATTGTTACCTCCGCACAATTCAGGTTGCACGTGGAGAGAACTGGCGCGCTAGACCCGACGCTCCCCTACCTAGATAAACGAGCCAAAATCTCGAAAACGGAGACAGGTATCGTCCTGCTCTCAACTTTAAATATAATTTCGAATTATTGGCTTCATTTCATCCGAAACATTGTATGACCTAAAATGAACCATACGCAAAGTAGCCAGCGACTACATTTTTTGCTGTAAACACTTATTTAATGCAATAGGTTACTTAAAAATTAAGTATCTAAATAACTATGAGGGATTTTGAAAAAATATACACTTCGTTATCAAGCTGGCGTATGAAACTACAAGATATGCAAAAACCAAATTTTTTGCGTGTTAGTTTCCTCTAACTCGACAGAGCTGTAATAATCAGTGACAAAAACACGCGCGACCGAAAGTAGTGCTTTTTAATTTTTTAAAGGAAAACGAGAATCTGTAGCGAAAAACTAAATATGGGAGCTGATGTAGCTTTGCTTCCTTAACATGCAGTATTTTTTACAGCAAGAAAATCGTAAATTTTATTTTCGTCATTAATTTCCCGTGTCGCCGACCAGGAGCCGCGCCTTGGTAAACGGCAGTGGCTCGCGTCGTGCTCCCGACTCGCCGCCGACCGCCACGGCCGGAAAAGGGAGGGGGGCCGAGACGCAGACGCGTCTTGGACAACCCACCTTGAGACACTCCTGTATTCCAGTCAGCTGAAAGAAATTCCTGGAAGCAGACAGTGCTGTTGACAATGTGAACCAACTGGGAAGTGTACTCTGCTGCAAACCAAAGTAAGGGACTTCTACAGGGAAGGAAAGAGAAGAGAATGAAACACTGTACATCCAACGAATCCCCTTTATTTGCAGCACATCTACCTTTTAACTTCGAGAGACTGTAATTTCCACTGAGACTTGCATGTTCTATTACGACTTATAAAGCACAGAGCAACCTGTTAAACACTGCAGAGTGGGTTTGACATCTCCATGTTTCTCACTTGCTCAGGGGTAGGCTCTCTAAAGAATTTATTCATATTAGATTTTGGACAAGTAACCAGGAATATTGTTTATAATCGAGTTTTCAATTAAATGAATGTATTAAGGTTTACACATCATTTGCGTGTTGATGACTACCTGTCTGTGTTTGAATACTGCAGTGATTACTTTGTTCGAATCCCCCCTCGGGCATGGATATTTGTGCCGTCCTTAGTCTTAGCTAGTTCATAAGTAGTTTGTAAGTTTAGGGACGGATGACCCCGTAGCTCTACAAACATTTGAACATTCGATTGCTTTGTACATTACGCAAGACAGCCTTATTTCTTCAATACTCTCCCATATATATATATATATATATATATATATATATATATATATATATATATTATTCCCTTTAAAGAGAGCGATTGAAATTGAGTAATTATGACTTCTTCTTCCTTCCTTCGCTCTTCCTTCGCTCTTCTCTTCATGCGTTCACTGTGTTTTCTCTTGCGTTCTTCTGGCCACTTTTTTCCTGTTCTGTTCTCCGTGTGTTCTTGTTTAAGTTTATGTTACTTTATAATGTTCCTGAACTGTTCTCTATTGTTTATGTTGTCTTGTGTGATTCCCAGTTCTTTAATACACTCTTCTGTTTCTGTGATCCACTTCGTCTTGTTTTTTCTCTTGTTTGCTATCTCAAATATTTGCCTTGTGAGCCTGGTTTCATTCATCCTGCTGATATGTCCATAAAATTTCATCCTTCTCTTTCTGATGGTGTCCGTTATTGTCCCCATGTCTTTGTAAATCTCTCTAGTTGGCCGCTTTATCCAAATTCCTTCCCGAAACACTGAACCATATATTTTCCTCAAAATTTTTCTTTCCTGTTTTTCAGTCTCTCTGATCTTTGTATGACCATGAATCACTGTAGTTTCTGCAGCATAGAGTGCCTCTGGTAGGACTACTGTGTTGTAATGCCTTAGTTTTGCATTGACAGAGATAGATTTCTTATTGTAATGGTTCCAAGTTAGCTTATATGCTCTTTGTAATATTGAGACCCTTTCTTGATTGGCTATTGAGTTCAGTCCTGATGGTTGGATCATCTCTCCTAGATATCTGAAGTGAGAAACTTGTGCCACTTTTCCATACTGAGTTGTGATGGGGAGACTATCTGCAGGCTTGTTTTCCATGTATTTTTTCATAAGAGATTTGTTGCTCAATATGAAAAGCATTAACTCAGAGCTTGAATAACTAACTAAATAAATAAATTATCAGGGCAACGCCGGGTTTTCTGCTAGTTGTTTATATGTCGGCTGTTCTTTTCGAAAGAACAGACACCATATAAATAATTGTATATCTGCCACAACAGGCAACTGACAGTTCCAATGGGAACGCAGTAATGCGCTCGATCCCTTGCGGGAATTCAGTATAGGCTGCGAGCAACTATAATCAAATGGGCAGGGGGCACTACAGTCGTAGTGTGCTGCAAGCTGAGACTTTGGGTTGGAAAGGAAGCGTGTCTCGATCGTCTAATTGGTTAAGTTGGCCGCTGGCACTAAGCGGGAAATCCGGGATCGAATCCCGATCCAGCACAAATTTTCATCTTTGCCATTGGATTTATTTCAACTAGTATTGCCTGTGATCGAAAATCGACAAATTGTGTTTACAATGGTCACTGGGGGTAAACTTTTACGTATCATGTCGGCGGCCTCGCGCGATTATGTTGGCAACATCAACAACAAGAATGACTCGATTAGTGTATCGTACAGACCATGAAGTAAACACATAATGCTGTTCCTGTTTTATGGTTGACAGGTTCTTGTATGTACCCTCGCCCTCTCAGTAAAAATAATTGCCCTCGTAAAGCGAAGATTCCATGAGAAAACACCAGTGTTGTCAAGCAATTTGCTAAAATGATGACTCACAGGATTCTCACTATTCAGCATCTGTTGCCAACATTATCATAGGAGGCCGCTGGGATATTTGGTAAAATTTAACTGGCACTGGGAGGTATGAAACGGTATCTTTTACGTGTTAAAGAAGGAAAATGCCTGACACAATAACAACAAATAAAAACGGAAGTATATACTTATCATGCCATTTTCGAATTATGTAACTTTCATTAGTCTAATATTTGAAATGGAACTACAATTTTGGTGTTCGTATATTTATACAATGCCAAGAAATGATGTTATTTCGATACTGCGACATTCATAATTCCAGAGCTGACAACATGTCGACTTCGTAGTGCCACCCGAGCACCGCTAGATGCCTCTCCCGGCGCATCATCCTTTATATCGGCATTCATGTAAAAGCATCCATTTCCTTTAACCACTCTTAATCACAGCGAAAATGAAGCATTTGAACGGCACAAGAAAGTGAGTTGGGAATACTCTATTTTTCGATATTCACTTATTGTAATACTGCAGATGCGCTGCATTACAGTGTCTTTGGTCGAGGCGAATAGCCAATCAGTGAGCTGATTGTTGGAGAATGGAGAACTTGAGCAAAGCTGTAGATAGGAAAATTTCTACTTCCTTTTACCACTTTTAATGGCTAAATGCACACATAATATTTATATTCGTGAAATCTACGACAAAGAATCTATCGAATTATGTAACTTCCATTGGCCTTCTTTTACGAATAAATTAGTAATCTGTACCACAATTTTCGTGTTAGCGTATTTATATAATGATGTCCTGTAACGGTCTAAAGGTTAAATATTTCGAATTCTTCATCATAAGCCGGTGTTATACACCTATCGTACATAAGTGTGCACCAGCGCCCCAAGCGCATAAATCTGGAACCGACAAGGTTTTTGTCCATCCTGTTACACGGCAGACCTAACGTGTACAAATATGCGCGGGCGCCTCAAAGACAGATGCGCCAGTCTGCGTCAGGCAGTGAAGCGGTGGGGACGGGCGTGTTTACGTTCCATAGCAGAGCTTCTAGAGCGCGCGTTTGTTTACGTGTTCGACCGCTCTCGCGGGTGTTGTATTTATTATTATAGAACGACTCACTCATCGTAAGTCGACCATAAAGATCAGCTTTCCGAACGAATATGCCCAACCTAAAGCTTATGAAATTGAAAGATTTATCTGAGAAGAGGTTAAAATTGACATACAAGATCTTATTTTAAGTAGTGTTGTCTACTTGAAAATGATCAGTGAAGTACGTGAAAGAATTGTTCGAGCTAATAAACACGGACATAAATTTAAGCATGCAGACGGCCATGTCCGTGATGTGGTTACTGATCATGGAGGACTCGGACTATGCAAAATAGGTATTTTTCAACTCCCATTCGAAGTGCCATCTGAACTCGAGCTCCCCAGGGGGCTCACGGTTCTTTCGTGAGTACGTGCGTGGCGAGCACGGGGCCCCGAGCTACTGCAGTCTCCCTTCTTTACTTCCCGGATTGCATTTCGGTTCCCCCTCCCCTCCTTTCCTATCCTCACTCTTTCCCCTCCCCACCGGGTAACTGATAACCTCAGTAGTTTAGTCCCCCTATCTCAACCAAACAACCCAAACTAACACTGAACTCGTGATTGAGGCGCTACAATCCATAGTACGGTGCTCAGTCACGATACAGAAAATTGGTCGACTTTCACGACGTACCCAGTTCTTAATGGGGTTCGGCAAATCCGGATCGAACTTACCTATCTGTTCATAGGAAGACGCAGGGCCGTAGTCATATACGATGGCCAGCTGAAGACGTGCTCAGAATGTGGTACAGAAGGTCACGTTCGTTCGGAATGCATGCAGCGGAGGATCGCACAAGTACCGACTGGGAAAGCTGCGCCAACGCCCACACCTAAGTCACTCCCACTATCATAAGTCAACGTGGTCCGGAGAGACGCTACGCCGAACAGTCCGCGCATAACTTCTTCATTGACATCGACGGCCGAAGAGAAGGACCCAGAAGCACGAGTGGACGTCGACATGGTAGCGTCGTCACCAGTCGTAACCCTGGGGAGTAGCTACCGCACTCAGAAACGGAGGTAAACACACGCAAGCAACCATCGCCGAAGCGAGGCAAGGAATGCCGTCTACCGCCTTCAGACACCAGTGCAACGGGAGCCGCTGCAACGCAAAGTGAGCACAATTAGTTTCAAAGCACACATGTGGAGTCCCTACTCAACGCACAACAGAATGACGAGAAACATCCGGCTTCATTCATCGGCGAACATCATTCTATAATTTAATTAAATGACATATTGGTCAAGCCAGAGGACATATTAGTTAGTTTTGACGTGGTATCTCTGTTTACCATGGTTCCAGTCAATGAGGTACTGCAACAGCTCAATCTCATCTTTCCACCCGACATTGCAGATCTGTTCAAATATTGCTTCACGAGTACTTCAAATGGAACGATGATTTGTATGAACAAACAGATGGTGTAGCTATGTGGAGTCCTTTAAGCCCGGCTATAGTAAATTTCTATATGGAAAAAATTCGAGGAACAGGCACTGAAAACAGCAGACAGAAAACCTGCTATTTGGTTTCGCTTATAGACGATATGTTTGTTGTGTGGAGGCATGTTGGAGACGAACTAGATCGTTTTCTTCAACACCTCAGCGGTATTAATTCTAGAATTCAGTGTACCATGGAGAAGGAGGCAGACGGAAAACTGAATTTTCTTGACGTGTCAGTTTTCAAAAAGGGGAATGGCAGATTGGGCCATACAGTTTATCGGAAGCCCACACACAGAGACCGTTATCTGCACCACCACCCACAGCAAAAGCGGGGCATTATAAAGACGTTGGCGGACAGAGCAAGGAGCATCCGCGAATCGGAATTGCTCGACGCAGAACACCTGAGTAATGCTTTACTTAAGAATGGCTATTCGTCCACAGAGATAAGGAGAGCGTTGAGACCGACACGTGGAATCGAAAAAGATGAAAAGGTTCCTGTGAAATGCAAAGTCTTCCTGCCTTTCATTAAGTACGTCACCGACCGCATCGGTAAAATTTTGACGAAACGGAATGTTTCCGTTATCTACAAACCTACTCGGAAGATTCAGGATCATCTGAAATCGGCGAAGGATGCTTGCAAACCGCTGGAAAGAGCAGGAATTTATAGGATTCCGTGTAGCTGTGGGGACGTATACGTTGGTACCACAAAAAGAAGTCAAAAACGACTAGAAGAGCACAAGGGGAACTGTAGAAGGGGAGAGATTGACAGATAAGCTGTTGCTGAACGTGCTTTTAAACCGGGGGACCATCTTATTCAATTTGATAAGACTCTGGTTTTAGCAGCCTCAAATGGATACCAAAAGATCAAATCTTCAAATGTTTGTTAAGCTTAAGGGACTTCGCTACGGGGTTCGCCAGTCCCTAATGACTACCACGAAAGACTGTGCAGAGAGGCCATAGACATTGTAAAACACCCCTATAATTTCAGTAGGTTGGTGGAGGGCGAGAAACTAAATGAAATCTGGATTCCGGAGTTGCAAAAGAAATGTAACAGTCTTTCACCATGGGACGATATTAACAACGGACGGAGGCAATCGGCAACGACGAATTGCGCTCGCATATACAAAACATCTGACGTCACATCTCTGCGCGGGAGCCCTCGTAAACAGAGTTTGGTTTCAGTCACTAGCGAGCCAAGGTGTGCATCGGACATAAGTGCCACGATCCCCCTTGAAAAAGTTCTCCGCAGTTGGGGACGAAACTGTGGTGTCGCACAAGTCCAAAGTGCGCGCCACCTACTTTCGCCGCGCGCCGCCATGCACGCACGGCGCGGCGTTCTTACGACGACAGCCACGAGCGCCCTCTGCGGCAACTCCGCTCGTGGCCACCAGTGAACGACATCGTTCACTTGGGACTGAGTTAGGAACCAGTAAAGACTTCGTATTCAGTTAGGAACCAGTGAAGACTTGGCTATCAGTTAGGCACTAGGCAGGACTCTAGCTCAACTATGTATCAACATTCTGCAGTACTATGTAAAAGTTAAGTATTGTATAAATTCTGTGCAATATATATCTCGTTCTGATTTACTCTAGTGTTTCTAGTTTCTGGCTGCTCCTCTCCGTACCTGCACCAGCGTGCTATCTTTATTCCTGTGTCGGTCTCATTCCACTCGGCCACCGACACCTACGACGGAAACGAGACACAAAAGCTGCGACGAGGCTGGGACACAAAAGTGGCGACGAGGAGTGATAGACGAACCTTGGACCAGCCCGCTAGCAGCAGCCAGACAGCAGCAGTCGGAGCACGCAGAAATTGCTCCCGCCCACCCACCCTTATTATAAGATTTTTGGGGGAACATTTTCAGTTACGTGTTTGTGGACTTTTTTGTTGCAGAGCGTCCTCTTTCATATTGCATTTGTGTTTTGTTATAATTTACTTGTATGCGCGGCGCCTAATCGGTCAGAATGGCCACTACCCCGAACCCAAACTTAATGGAAATTATTCAGTTACAGACGGCGCAAATAACACAACTCCTGCAGGCTGTGGCCCAGCTCACAGCGCAAGCAGCTAACCAACAACAACAGCCGCCGCTTCAGCAGCCCACACCTGCCGCCGCAACGCTTCCTACGTTTCGCCAGTACAACGAACGTGAGGAAGAATGGAGCGACTACTACGCACAGTTTCAAGAACTCGTCGCGGCTCATCAAATTACAGGTCAGAAAGTGAAGCATCTGCTATTATCTGTGGTGGGCACCAACACCTTCGTGTTACTGAAAAAACTTTTCCCCGACGTATCTCCTCGTGATGTAGACTTTGAACAAATAGTAGAGGCACTAAATGCTCATTACGAGAGAAAAGTTCTTGTAGCCGCTGCACAGTACCGATTTTTCAGACTTAAAAAATTACCTGAGCAGTCACACCAAAAGTGGATTACGGAATTGAAGGGCTTAACCCGCAAATGTAAATTTACTTGCTCTTGTGGACTTTCGTATAGTGACGTGATGTTGAGGGATGCGATTACGCAGAACATTCAGGACCCCAGAATTAGGGCAGCAATTCTAAAACAGTCAGACCCTTCATTAGACAGTGTACTGCAGCTTATAGAAGCGCATGATACTGGTTCCGCCGTCACATTAATAAATAAAGATACTTATGAACTTCTGGGTTCACCAAAATTGTCGCCGTCACAGCAAGTGTTAACAGCTTATACAGGTCAAAATATTCCCGTGCTAGGAACGTGTAGCCTGCCCGCCTCTTTTCAAGGTGTAACAAAAACAGTTGCTTTTGTAGTTCTTCAGGCCAAATCTACACAGAACATTTTTGGACTAGATGCTTTTGACTTGCTTGGTTTATCAATTCAAAGAGATGTGCTTCAAATTTCGTCAATAGTGCCTCAGGATAAAATCAATGCATTGTGTGACAAATATAGTGACTTGTTTTCGCCGGAACTAGGCTGTGCAAAAGACTTCGTGGCACATGTAACTTTAAAAGAATCTGCAGTTCCAAAATTTCGTAAAGCTAGACCAGTGCCTATCGCCTTGCGTGATACAGTTGACGAAGAACTTAAACGTTGGCAAGACAGTGGGGTGATTTCTCCTGTTTCTGCGAGTCAGTGGGCCTCGCCTTTAGTAATTATACCCAAGCCGTCAGGAAAACTTCGTCTCTGTGCGGACTTCAAATCAACAGTGAACGGTCAAACAATTGTAGACACTTATCCCCTGCCCAGACCTGAGGAACTTATGGACAAATTAGGACAGTCTCGCTTCTTTTCTAAGATTGATTTAGCAGAGGCACACTTACAGATTCCACTTGATGACGAGTCCAAAAAGTTTTTCGTCATTAATACTCACATGGGTCTTTTTCAGTTTCAACGCCTACCCTTTGGCAGTTCTTCCGCCCCCGCTATTTTTCCGCGCTTTTTGGAACAGCTGACAGTTTCTGTACCGTGTTGCTCGAACTATTTAGATGACATTGTGGTATCCGGACGTACAGTTGAAGAACATTTAGCAAACCTGGAATGCCTTTTCAAAGTTTTGTCTGCAGCAGGTCTACGTTGTAATAAAGCAAAGTGTTCGTTTTTTTCAAACTGAAATAGAGTACCTAGGCCATGTGATTAATGCCCAAGGAATTCATCCCTTACAGTCACATCTTCGAGCAATCAAAGACTTGCCTCCTCCTAAGAATGTGCATGAATTGCAAGCAGTGATGGGAAAGCTTAACTATTATTTCAGATTTATTCCCAATGCCTCTCAGATTGCAGCTCCACTGCATCACTTACGTAGGAAGAATGTTCCTTTTGTATGGTCCAAAGGTTGCCAAGTTGCTTTTGACAAATTAAAGTCTACACTACTCAGTGATGCATGTTTGATTCCCTTTGAACTCTCGTCGGGTTGCACAGGAAACAGCTGCGGATGCAGACCTAAGTGTGGTAGCACGTTTTGTTCGCTTTGGTTGGCCTGCCAGAGCCAAAGACATTGATCGGCCTCTGGTTCGACGTTATTTTGCACAACGTCATGCATTATCTTTAAGTCAGGGTGTACTGTTGTTGCATACCGACAACGACCAAGCAAGAGTGATTGTTCCTCGTTCCCTGCAACGTGAAGTGTTACGCATCCTGCATCAAGGACATTGGGGTATTGTTAGGACAAAGCAATTGGCCAGACGTCATTGTACCTGGGTTGGTATGGACGCTCAGATAGAGAACATGACGTCACAGTGTACTGTTTGTGGGGAGCATCAGGCGGCTCCTCCGCAACGTTTCTCAGACTGGCCACGCCCCAAGGGACCATGGCAACGTTTACACATTGACTTTGCCGGACCTTTCTGGAATACGCGCTGGTTAATTGTTGTAGACGCTTTCAGCAAGTTTCCTTTTGTGATTGCCATGAACTCAACGACAGCTTCTAGTACAATCAGTGCCTTAACATCAGTGTTTTGCATCGAAGGCTTGCCTGAAACTATCGTCAGTGACAATGGACCTCAGTTTGTTAGTGCGGAATTTCAACAGTTTTGTCGTGTGAATGGCATTCAGCATATTACCACTGCACCATTTCACCCTCAGTCCAATGGTGAAGCAGAACGTTTCGTTCGAACATTCAAGTCTCACATGGAGAAAATGAAAGGTCAGCACTCCAGGCAGCAAGCTCTTCAAATTTTCCTGTCTACGTATCGATGCATGCCACGTGACGGCCCGTCTCCTGCCGAGCTGCTACACGGCCGCCGTCACCGCACTCTCCTTCACCTGCTGCAGCCTCCCACGCACCGAGTCGGTTCGTATGGCGCTACGCGTTTTCAGGTTTCTACGCCGGTGCTGTACAGGGTGTTTGCTGGTATGAAGAAGACATGGTTGCCAGGCACCATTCAGCGCGTGCTCGGTCGCAATATGTATGTTGTACGTTCTTCCACAGGGTCGGAGCTGCAGCGCCACGCAAACCAATTGCGCTTGCACAGGCCGCGCGATCCTGTCTCCCGTTTCTTGATTCCAGACCCAGTTCACCGCCAGGGAGCACACCCACATCGCTCGCCGCCGGGCCCAGCTTCCCCGGGCTACGAGCTCCCGATGGATGTCGACGCGCCTCCTACGCAGTCGGCCCCTCCGCCTCCGTCGCCGCCGCAGATGACAGCGTCACCGAGAGGGACTCCGGGACCGTGCGGGCCCCCCCCCAGCTTGGGCCACGCACCTCAGAAGATGACCTGCTCCCTCTGGGCGGGGGTGTGCGCCCTTCCTCAGGTTTCGCCGGGTTTCCTGGAGGATCGCAAGGCGGATGCCGGGGCGCGGACGGCGTCTCGATCCCAGCTTCAGCTACGACGCCCGTCCCACCAGTAACGCCCCCGCCCAGGCCCTCCTCCCAGTGCCGGCGCCGTGGCCCTCAGCCCTACGCCACGACGGCGCGGCGGTTTGGGGGGGGAGGGGTGTGGTGTCGCACAAGTCCAAAGTGCGCGCCACCTACTTTCGCCGCGCGCCGCCATGCACGCACGGCGCGGCGTTCTTACGACGACAGACACGAGCGCCCTCTGCGGCAACTCCGCTCGTGGCCACCAGTGAATGACATCGTTCACTTGGGACTGAGTTAGGAACCAGTAAAGACTTCGTATTCAGTTAGGAACCAGTGAAGACTTGGCTATCAGTTAGGCACTAGGCAGGACTCTAGCTCAACTATGTATCAACATTCTGCAGTACTATGTAAAAGTTAAGTATTGTATAAATTCTGTGCAATATATATCTCGTTCTAATTTACTCTAGTGTTTCTAGTTTCTGGCTGCTCCTCTCCGTACCTGCACCAGCGTGCTATCTTTATTCCTGTGTCGGTCTCATTCCACTCGGCCACCGACACCTACGACGGAAACGAGACACAAAAGCTGCGACGAGGCTGGGACACAAAAGAAACGTTGGGTCTAAATAATAATTCCATAAGACCACGGCTTAATAGCTCGGAAATTTTTCGTAATATTGATAGGCGGCTCCTTTATACATTTCGAAAGACCCACGGCGCGTGCGCAAGAAGTAACCGTGGCTGACCTGTGCGCGCCCCCTAGACATACAACGCTGCGGTGGTAGAAAACGGCGAAATCGATAATCGATTATGAAAACGTATTATTCAAATGACTGAGGCACAAACCGTTGGTTTTTAACATCTGATAACGCAGGGCACCATGTTTTACTTTGAAGATAGTTCTTGTCTCTGTTAATAAGATTCTCAGGTAATCGGATCTCTATGGATTCTTTCAAGACACAGTCGCAGTACCGAGATGCCGTTACAACGATGTGAGGTTCACTATATAACATCCTGTGTCCCTCAGCGTGACAGTGCTCAGCAACCGCCGACTCCTCCAGCTGGAGTAAACGTGTGTGGCGTTGATGTTCAACACATCTGTCCTGAACGCTACGGATCGTCTGGCCGATATAAGTTTTACCACATTGATAAGGAGTTTTGTATACCCCGTGCTTCCTCAGACCCGAATCATCCTTGAAAGATCCAAGAAGTGCTCTCGTCTTCGCTGGGGGACAAAAGACGTTGTTGAAGTCATACTTTTTTTTTTAATTCTTTCTATCTTGGATGAAATACTCCTGGCAAATGGTAGGAAAGCGACCGATTTGTGGGTTTCATGAAATGGTTCGGCTGAAGGACCAAACTGAAAAGTACCGCGGATATGTGTATCTGTACAGCCATTCTGTTTACACACAACCTTGAGATGATCCATTTCTCGCGTCAAAGTTTCTACATCAGGAATTGCGTAAGCTCTTCTAGCTAATGTCCGAAGAACGCCAGTGCGTAGGAACAGAGGATGACAACTCGAGGCATACAGATAACGGTCCGTCTACATGTACATCTACATAGGATACTCTGTAAATCACATTTAAGTGCCTGGCAGAGGGTTCATCGAACCACCATTATACTATTTATCTCCCATTCCATTCTCGAATAGGGCGCGGGAAGAAAGAACACCTGATTCCCATCCCAGATCCTGTATCATTTCCGTAACGCTGTCTCCCCTGTATCGTGACAATACGAAACGAGCTGCCCTTCTTTGAATTCTTTCAATGTTCTCCGTCAAACCCACCTGATAAGGATCCCACACTGGGCAGCAATACTCCAAAAATGGACGGACAAGCGTAGTGTATGCAGTTTCTTTTGTAGTTCTGTTGCATATTTTAAGGGTTCTGCCAATAAAACGCAGTCTCTGGTTCGCCTTTCCCACGATATTATCTACGTGTTCTTTCTAATTTCAGTCTGAAGTAATAGTAATTCCTAGGTATTTTGTGGAGTTTACGGCCTTCACATCTGATTGATTTATCTTGTAAACAAAATCCATATGCGTAGGTTTTCTATAAACACTATGTCCTAGTTTCCCATCATCTCTCCTGTAAACCAAAACATCAAGAACGGGAAGCTTTACCTCCTTCTATACTTCCATTGTGAACTTCATGGCCGTGCGCACTGAGACGCCGTGCTGCGATGCGCGCGGCCGTTCGCCGTCGGAGGTTCGTGTCCTCCCTCGGGCGTGGGGGTGTATGTTGTCATTAGGTTAGTTTAACTTAGTTTAATTAGTTTGTAAGCCTAGGGACTAATAACCACGCATTTACAGATTTACAAACATTTGAACTTTTTCTTTTAAACTTTATGTTGGAATGCGTGCAATTAAAATGGTCCAAAAGACTGTTAAAAGCTTTTTCCCTATGAACCCAAATCATAAATGTATTATCGACGTATCTTAAAAATCAAGTTGGGTTTAGAGCCGCCGTTTTCAATGCCATGACTTCGAAGTCCTTCCTGGAACATGTGTGTGTCTGTGTGTGTGTTGTCCATAAGTTAGTTGAAGTAGTTTGTAAGCCTAGCCACTAAAAACCAAAGAAGTTAAGTCCCATAGATTTACAATCAGTTGAACATTTTAACTAGAAATCAGGGGTTCCTAAATGTTTTAAGTTCGTAGACCTCTTCCCAACTTTTTCTGTCCTGTGACCCCATGGCTTTTATGGACCAAACTTTTTACGAATTCCTAACTTCAAATGTGTTTTCGCGCCTGATATTGTGGTATTAACTTTCATAACTTTAACTGTAAAAGGGTGGAATGAAAAACAATAAAAAAGGAAAAGAAAGATAGGTATTATATATTTAAATAATTTGCATCCAAGTATAGACTTGCGCATAATAGTTCGCGATCGGGAGCTAGTTCGTTCTTTTAGTTCGTCCGCTCCCTGTGACGGCTGAGCGGCGTGGCCTGCGCATGCAGGTGTAGGGAGAAGTTCCCCCCGCCGGCCGCTGTGGCCAAGCGGTCTGAGGCGCGTTAGTCACAGTCTGCACGGCCGCTACGGTCGGGTGTTCGAATCCCCCCCCCTCGGGCATGGATGTTTGTGTCGTCTTTAGTGTAAGGTAGATCATAAGTAGTTTGTAAGTTTAGGGACTGATGACCCCGTAGTTAAGTCCCTTAAGCTTAACAAACATTTGAACATTTTTGCAGAAGTTCCCCACCTAGCTGCTTCATGCGCTTGCTGCGTGAGCGGCTAACGATTTCACGCAAACCAAAAGAAACAGTTTGTGGATAGTTTCTCGCTTTTAAGTTTAGAGTTATCTCTATATCTTGCCATTATGGAATTTATTAGTCAGATATTGTAGAGTACAAAATACTTCAAAAGAGAAATTTTGTAGCACTGAACTATGTAAACTAGCAGGCAGACGCTAACCTCGAAATGGCTCTCATCAGCAGAAGACAAACACGTGATTTTTAATTTTGCTGCGCGCCCTCTCGCTATTGCCCGTCGGTCTTCGGAAATGAATCCAACGAACTAAGAAACGAGATACGTTTTGCATAATAGTTCGCGACCGGTAACGCATGTTTTATTTCGCGACCGATTACACATATTGTAGATCGCTACCGATCGCAATTATCTTAGTTCGCGACAGATCGCGCATATCTTAGTTCGCGACCGGTAGCTCTCCTTTTAGTTCGCAGCTCGGCCGCGAAGTAGGGCGCTCTTTTTAGTTCGTCCGCTCTTTTTGGCTTTTGCTACGGCTACCAAAAGAGCTCTTTGTTATGACAGCTTTTTTATATAATGATCAGTGTTGCCCAAACGTGTGCTATTACCCGTATTTTAGACATCAAATACTTAAGCAAATAAACCAGTTATTTACACGAATGGGTGATACAATGATATTCAACTACTGTGCATACAGAGTACTCGTAGTATTTTATTTTTAAAACGGATCTATTTATTTAATAGGTCATTGAAGGAACATTACCTACAAATCACTCGATGCTGTGCGCTCTCGCGTCCTTTCGTTGTTCTCCGTCAGTCTTCGGAAAAGGAGCGGATGAACTAAGAGGCGAGGAATCTGCGAACTAGTTCGCGTAGTTCGCCTGTGGGAGCGCTCTTGCGAACTAGTTCATTCGCGAACTACACAAGACTACCCAAGTAAGTTCTGAATTTTCAAAATTTACTCACCTTAGCCATATTAGATTCACTGCCCGCCAGGTACATGGACTGTAACAGAACATGTGTCTGTTTCCAGTCTGATGATGCGCTAACAGCGCGAAACGCGTTATGGGAGTAACAAAAATATTGCAACAGAGACTGCGAATTATTTAATTATTCACCACTGTTGCTGCACCAGCCGCCGCCACCACCATCATGGAATGGAATGAAATATTATATATTTATTGATTTAAATGACACAAATGTATATTTAACAAAACTGATACATACAGGCTTTTCATGGGAGGGATATGGTTGATGCTTTTTTTAGTAAATTATGAATATTTGGTTTCAGTTTTATTGGGTTTAACCTTAATTTTCCTCTTTCATTGATTTCCAGCCTGTTTCTTCTTTTTGTAAGAAGATTGGCAACAGTGCTGAAAGCTCTTTCCACCATAATAAAGGGTAAGTAACAGGTATGTCTCTATGGAGCCAGAGTTGCTGATATCCATTTCTAAACTGGACCTTAAGTTCTTCATTAGAGCTTACTCCGATGAGTTTTTCTTGACGTGCGACATCCGTCTCTTCCACATCACAATATGGATTGATAATACACTGCGGTATTTCCATACTCAAAACATCCTCAATCCTCTTGTCAAAGTTTGAGTGAAGGACATTTAAATGTTGAACATAGGTTGAAACGTCATCATCCTCACAGTTTGTCTGTAACATATTGGGAAACTGCAAAAATTCGCGCCGCCCAATGTTTTGCTTCATTAGTTTCATTCTGCGAAGAAAAGCTGAAATAATGGACTTCGTTTTTATCAAATTTAGACTGTTGCCTTGAAACTGCAAGTTAACTTCATTAAATTTAGCAAACCAATCTGTTAGATAAGCAATGTACGTTTTCCACTTGACAAAATTTTCTTTTAAAATTGGATCTTGGCGGTGTAGTGGGACATGTATTCAACCATCCACTTTTTTGCTCAGAAAGCTCAATTTCGGAGTTGTTCATTTCATTGATGAATTAAAGAATGTATTGCTTTGAATGTCGTTGAGAACATATACTTGTGTTAATTTTCTTCCCCTTTGTTTGTTTTATGTGTAACAACGATGCTGCAGCAGTACGCCGTGACGAGTTCTCCGCCGACGTCAGCGAGAAAATGCTGGTCCTATCGTTGATTAGCCGAAGGTCGGCGCGCTGAACTGGAAGACATTGCCTGCTTTTGCAGACCGCAATTGATATTTTTTAAACATTAACAATGAATATATTAAAATGTAAAAGAGAGATTTTTATAAATGTTTAGTCTGTTTTTGGAATCGGTATTGAGAAGTCTCGTTGCAACTATTATTTCTAATACTGAATTACTTGATATTACTTACGTCACATATATTTAAATAAAAAGTTTAGAAATGAAGTTACTGATGAGTGTTCACGATTTATAAACAATGAATCAAAATGTGCAAATAATTTTTCTTAAGAGATGGTCTTTTTGAAGTGAATTTTGAATGTGGTCTGAACGGCTTACAAGGAAGCTGTGTGTCATTAAAGTTGCACGCTTATTGATACTGCTACATCAATAGCAGTTATATAGACGAGCTGTGGAACGAACACAACTCTCGTAGGGACTGTAATTAAAATTTTATTCAGGGTTTGCCAACTTATTGAATCTTCCTGTGGAATGAAATTTTTAATTAATTCATTTATCAATTTTAGGAATTTTAGCGTAGAGAATATGAGGATTAGTATTATCGGTCATTGTATTTTTGCCGCGGCGGATTATCCGTGCGTACTGGGACGCCGTGCTGCGGTGCGCGCAACCCCTCGGCGTCTGGGGTTCGAGTCCCCCCTCGGGCATGGGTGTTTGTGTTGTCCTTAGGTTATCTTACATTAGTTTAAGTACTTTGAAAGCAACTGACTAATGACCAGGCAGTTGAGTCCGATAGATTTACAAACATTTGTTTTGTAATTTTGTTGCTAAGGTACGAAGTCCCGGTTATTCAAGAAATTTATTGTTTATTATATCTGAAGTCACTTAAAATTAGTACCAGCACAAGGTGGCTATAACGTGACAGGCCATAACTGGGACGATAAATTTTCCAGTTGTCAACGGACTTGCATAGGCAATAATCGACGAAACAAAAAGATTTCTGTTTGAGGCTACGAGAGCTTTCGACGTTCTCAAATTCTGTCAACGATTACTGAAAGAATGCAAAAGTGTTATTAGCAAGTACAGTATGTATTTTGTTTGTATAAAAATAATAATTGAAACTATTGCTTTTATATGAAATAAACATTGTGACATAAAAAATTTAGTGCCTTCCACTCTTTTTGCTTTGTGGCCAGGAAATTTTATTCAGTGAGAAAGTTGTAGATAATGAAATGAACTTTTATTTTTATTGAAACAACTTTTCTATAGGTCCCCTGGTTTTCTCACAAATTTAGATACAATAGAGCGGTGGAACTTTTCAAATTCTACTCGTTACTTTTCAGCGAGCTTGCCCACCAGCGAGCACAGATTCTGTTGCCCACTCACATTGTACTTTGTGACCAGTTTCGATAAACATTTGTAATTTGGGATACAATTTTGGGTATCCAATAATTACGACTTATCACTTTTTTATTTATTTTATTACTAACTAGTGGAGCCGCACCGGGTTCTTTATATCGAGAACGTCAGATGCGGTTTCTTTGCTGACTGTGGGAGACCATGTAAACGGGTTTAAAGAATGTTTCAAATGTTCAAATGTTTGTAAAGTCTATGGGACTTAACTACGGGGTCATCAGTCCCTAAACTTACTAACTACTTATGAACTAACTAAGACTAAGGACGGCACAAATATCCATGCCCGAGGGGGGATTCGAACCCCCGACCGTAGTGGCCGTGCAGACCGTGACTGAAGCGCCGCAGTCCTCTCGGCAAAGAATGTTTCCACGCAGAAATCGATTCATCGACATTCGGTCGCACAGAGTTTATTTACGTCAGTGATACGTCACGATGACGAAACTGTCGCCTGAGCGTGGGTGAGAAGGAGGTTACCCTCCTGTAGCCCATGAGGCCTGAAGCCGGGGTTTAGTTTTGCTTTAAACGTCTTCCGGAGTGTTTGAATATCGGTATTTGCAAGTTTGACCTGTGTCAGACAAATGTTGTAAAGACTTGGAGCATATCGAAAAGAAATGTTTGCAGTGTTTAATATTGTAACAGGCTATGGTTGTTAGAGATAGATCGATTCCCTTTGCTATGTTTGGTTTCAGCAAGATGGGTATAAGCAAGAAGGTGTATACTGCTGTAGCAATGGCTTTGTAAAGGAAATAAGAGGTTAAATTAAACTACCCAAATTCTCTCGTCTAGAAGAATTGTTGGAAGGTGCAGAACTGGATATAAAAACTATAAAAGTGGTGGATTACAGGAAGATGTGGACTTCAAAAACTTACCTTCCCTGTACCTGTCAAAATACTGGTTGCGGGGGGGGCGAGGGGGGAGGAAATAGAAGACAGCGATACATCGATCTAAGGAAATGTTTTAAAGACTAGGTGCATTTCAAAAGGAAGTGTGTGCATTGTCTAATAATGTAACTTGGCATGGTCGCAAAAGAGAGAGAGTATTAAATTACGGAACTTGATAATTTTGTTTTAAACGCGGGTGCAAAGTGCGGCTGGTGTGATTCGTATGAGAGAGAGGGTTGTCGTCAGTCTGTCTTTCTGAGTCCAGCCAGGAAGACTGATACGATGTCGTTGCCGATTTTCACTATTTCCGTCAGTAAATTCGATTTGCCGCGGTGGAGTAACAGAGCGGTCTAAGGCGCCTCGCTGCGGAGCGCTCGGTTGCTCGCCGTCGGATGTTCGAGTCCTCCCTGGGGCACGGGTGTGTGTGTGTGTGTGTGTGTGTGTTTGTCCTTAGGTCAGTTTACCTTAGTTTAAGTAATGAAACTTTCACTCAGCAGCGGAGTGTGCGCTGATATGAAACTTCCTGGCAGATTAAAATTATGTGCCTGAACCGGGACTCGAACCTGGGACCTTTGACTTTCGCGGGCAAGCGCACTACCGACTGTGCTATCCCGTCACGACTCACGATTCCGCCTCACAACCTTACATCCGGCAGTACCTCGCCTCCTACTTTCCAAACTTCTCAGAAGCTCTCCTGCGAACCATACAGCGTCATTCTGGAAACATCCCTTAGGCTGTGGCTAAGCCATGTCTGCACCATATCCTTCCTTCCAGGAGTGCTAGTCTTGCATGGTTCGCAGGAGAGCTTCTGTGAAGTTTGGAAAGTAGGAGGCGAGGTACTGGCGGAAGTAAAGTTGTGAGGCGGCATCGTGAGTCCTGTCGGGATAGCACAGTCGGTAGTGCGCTTGCCCGCGAAAAGCAAAGGTCCCAGGTTCGAGCCCCGTTTCCGGCACACGATTTTAATCTGCCAGGAAGTTTAAGTTTAAGTAGTTTGTAAGCTACAGACTGATGACCACGCAGTTTGATCCGATAGATTTACAAGCATTTGAACATTTCTGAGATGCGATTTTTTTATAAACAATATGTCTTCTGCTGTTGTTGCTGTGTTACCGAAAGAGTGGTTGTTGACATGGACACACAGATTTGTGACAATCGTTACCCATGTTGTTGTGGTGGTCTTCAGTCTGCAGACTGGTTTGCTGCAGCTCTCCACGCTATCCTATCCTGCAGCTTCTTCATCTGAGAATACGTTCGGCAACCTGCAAACTTTTGAATCTGCTTACTGTATTCGTCCTTCGGTCTCCCTCTAAGATTTTTACCCCTTACACTTCCTTCTAATGCTAAGTTGACGATTCCTTGATGTCTCAGAATGTGTCCTACCAATCTATCCCTTCTCTTAGTCAGGATATGCCAGAAACTCCTTTTCTCCCCGATTCGGTTAAGCACCTCCTCATTAGTCATGTGATCTATTCATCTAATCTTTATCATTCGCCTGTAGCACCACATTTCGAAAGTTTATATGATCTTTTTGTCCGAACTGCTTATCGTCCACGTTTCACTCCCATATAATGCTACACTCCAGACAAATGCTTTCAGAAAGAACTTCCTAACATTTAAACTAATATTCGATGTCAACAAATTTCGCTTCTTCAGAAACGCTTTTCTTCCCATAGCCACTCTGCATTTTATGTCTTCTTTAGTCCGGCCACCAGAAATTATCTTGCTACCTAAGTAACAAAACTCATCTACTGCTTTTATTGTTTCATTACCTAACCTAAATCCTTCAGTATCGCCTGATTTTCTAACACTACATTCCATTACCTTTGTTTTATTCTTGTTAATGTTCATCTTAGACCTTTCTTTTAAGACAGTGTCCATTACGTTTAATTGCTCTTCCAGGTATTTTTATGCCTCTGACAGAATTTCTATGTCGTCAGCGGGCCGAAAGGTTTTTATTACCTCTCCCTAAACTAATTCTCTCTCCAAATTTCTCCTTGCATTCCTTCACAGCTAACTCAATGTATAGATTGAACAACATTGGAGAAAGGCTACAACCCTGACTTTCTCCCTTCCCAACCACTGCGAACCTTTCATGACCTTGAATCTAATAATTACTGTCTGGTTTTTGTACAAGTTGAATATAACTCCTCGTTCCCTATATTTCACCTCTGCTACCTTCAGAATCTGAAAAAGCTTACTCCAGTGAACATTGTCAAAAGCTTTTCTTTCCTTAGCCTATATTCTAAGATAAGTCGTAATGTGAGTATTGCCTCCCGTGTCCCTACATTTCTCCTAAATACAAATTGATCTTCCCCAAGGTCGGATTCCACCAGTTTTTTCATTCGGCTGTAAATAATTCGCGTTAGTATTTTGCAGCCACGACTTATTAAATTGATAGTTCTGTAATTTTCACATTTCTCTGCACTTGCTTTCTTCGGAATTGGAATTACTATATTCTTCTTGAAGTCTAAAGGTACTTCCCCTGTCTCAAACATCCTGCATACTAGGTTGAACAATAGCAGTTCAGACGGTACATCATCCACTCCAGCGGCCTTGTTTCTACTCAGATCTTTTAGTGCTCTGTCAAATTCTCCTCGCAGTATAGTATCTCCTATCTCATCTTCCTCTACTTCGTCTTCCATTTCTAGAAAACTGCATTCAAATTTATTTTCTTTGCACAGGCCTTCTATATATTCCTTCCATCTTTCATATTTACCCTCTTTGCTTAGTACTGGTTTTCTGTCTGAGTTCTTGATATTCATACCGCTGTTTTTATTGTTTCCAAACGTCTCTTTTATTTTCCCGTAGGCGGTATCAATGTTTCCCCTAGTTATACATTCTTCTACGGTCTTGACTTCTCCTCAAGCCACTCCTGCTTAGCCAGTCTGCACTTCCTGTCAACCTCATTTTTCAGACGTTTGCACTCCCTTTCGCCTGCTATACTTGATGCATTTTTATATTTTCTCCTTTCATCAATTGAGTATCTCCTGCGTTATCCTAGGATTTTTATTAGACCTTGTCCTTCTGCCTATATGATCCTCTACAGCCTTCACTACTCTATCACTCATAGTTACCCATTCTTCGTCTACTGTATTACTTCATTTCAAACAATCCTTGCCTAATGCTCCCTCTAAAACACTCAACCACCTCTGGTTCCTTCAATTTGTCCAGATTCAATCTCCTGAATTTTCTACCTTTTTGCAGTCACCGAAGTTTTAATCTACAGTTCATAACCAATAAGTTATGGTCAGAGTCTATATCGCCCCTTGATATGTCTTACAATTTAAAACCTGGTTTCTAAACCTTTTCCTCACCATCATAAAGTCAATCTGGTACCTTCCAGTGTCTCCTGTTTTTTTTTTTTTTTTTTCCACGTATACATCCTTCTTTCATGATGGTTAAACCAAGTGTAGGTGATGATTAAATTGTGCTCTCCACAAAATTCTACCAAGCGATCTCCTCTTTCATTCCTTTTCCCCAGTCCATATTCACCTACTACATTTCCTTCTCTTGCCTTTCCAGTCCCCCATCACAATTAGGTTTTATTCTCTTTTAATGACCTGAATAATTTATTCTATCTCCTCATCGTCAGCAGAGCTAGTTGGCGTATAAACTTGTACTACTGTGGTTGGTGTTGGTTTCATGTCTATCTTTACTACAATAATGTATTCACTATGTTGTTCATAATAAATTATCCACGTTCCTTATTTTCTTATTCATTATCATTACATTATTTGAATGTTGTGCAGGAGTTGTTAATGTTAATGGAACTAAACTAGTAATAGTTTTTATTTATAGGTCCCCTGACTCAGATTTTAAAATGTTTCTACCGAAGCTGGAATTGGTTCTGGGTTCACTGTATAGGAAGTATAAAAATTTAATTGTGTGTGGAGATTTCAACATTAATTGTGTAGGTGATAGCTCAAGGAAAAGTCAGCTGTTAGATCTATTTAATTCCTATAACATGATGCAAACAGTATTTTTTCCAACGAGAGTGCAAGGAAATAGCAGTTCTACCATTGACAATATTTTTGTTCATTCTTCATTATTAGAGGGGCACTCTGTCAGCTGAATAGTAAATGGCCTATCAGACCACGATGCCCAAATTTTAATTCTAAAAAGTATTTGTTCTCAAACAAATGTTAAACATAAATATCAACTACTCAGGACAGGTAATCCAGTTGCAATTGAGACCTTTTTAAGCCTAATTAAGGAACAAGAATGGCAGGATGTTTATAGTGCTGCTAATGCAGATGATAAATATAATGCTTTTCTGAACAAATTTCTTATGCTGTTTGAAAGTTGCTTTCCGCTAGAACGCTCAAAACAAGGTACTTCCAGTAACACACAGCGAGGGTGGCTGACAAAGGGGGTAAGAGTATCATGTAGAGCTAAGCGGGAGTTGAATCAAAATGTTAGAAGCAGTCAGAATGAAGATGCAGTAACTCATTACAAACAGTACTGTATGGTTCTGAAAAATGTCATTAAGAATGCAAAAAGTATGTGGTACGCAAAAAGAATAGCAAACTCTCGGGATAAAATTAAAACTATCCGGTCAGTCGTGAGGAAAGTGTCTGGTCAGCAGCAGCAGGTAGAAGATATAACGTCAGTGCATAGTAGAAATGTTTCTGTTACTGACAAGTTGGATATATATGTGCAATATTCAATAATCACTTTCTCAATATAGTAGGGGAACTAAACAAAACCCTAGTTTCTGAAGGTAATCAGGTATTTAGAAAATGCCTTTCCGAGGCTGTTACCTGAAATGGTCCTTCATGATACTTCCATAGGCGAGATTGAGTCAATAATTAAATCACTAAAGGCTAACAACTCTTGTCGATATGATGGGGTATCTAGCAGAATTCTAAAGTACTGTTCTCCATATGTTAGCCCAATACTAAGCCATATTTGTAATTTTTCCTTTCAGAATGGTCAGTTTCCTGACAGATTAAAGTACTCAGTAGTGAAGCCACTTTATAAAAAAGGAGAAAGGGATAATGCAGACAACTATAGACCTATTTCTATGTCATCGGTTTTTTCTAAAGTTATTGAAAAGGCTGTATATTCAAGATTAATTGATCATTTCAGTTCACATAATTTATTGTCAAACGTATAGTTTGGTTTTAGAAGTGGTTTAACGACTGAAAATGCTATATTTTCGTTTCTCTGTGAGGCACTTGATGGGTTAAATAAAAGCTACGGACATTAGGCGTCTTCTTTGATTTAACAAAAGCGTTTGTTGTGTTGATCACAAAATATTGTTGCAGAAGTTGGAACATTATGGAATACGGGGAGTAGCTCACAACTGGTTCACCTCTTATTTTAATAATAGACAACAGAAGGTAATTCTCCGCAGTGTAGAAAATGGCTATGATGTACAATCCCAATGGGGCACAATTAAGTGTGGGGTGCCCCAAGGGTCTGTTTTGGGACCATTGCTGTTTCTTATTTATATAAATGATATGCCTTCGAGTATAACGGGTAACTGTAAAATATTTTTGTTTGCTCATGATACCAGCTTGGTAATGAAGGATGTTGCTCGTAATATTGACACGGTATCAAATAATACAGTTCAAGAGATAAGTTCATGGCTTGTAGAAAACAAGTTGATGTTAAATCACAGTAAAACTCAGTTTTTACAATTTCTAACACATAATTTGACGAAAGCTGACATTTTGATTACACATAATGGGAATGTGATAAATGAGACTGAGTAGTTCAAATTTCTAGGTGTTCATATAGACCTAAGCTGTCATGGAAAGCCAATGTTCAGGATCTTGTTCCAAAACTAATTTCTGCTATATTTACCATTAGAACAATATCTGAAATAAGTGATTTTTCAACACGAAAAGTAGTCTATTACGCCTACTTTCACTCACTTATGACGTACGGCATTGTGTTTTGGGATAACTCGCCGGATGCAAAAAGGATATTTCTGGCTCAAAAACGAGCGGTTCGAGCAATGTCTGGTGTCAGTTCGCGAACGTCATGTCGACCCCTTTTCAGTAGTCTGGGAATTTTGACTCTGGCGTCTCAATACGTTTTTTCGTTAATGTCGTTTGTTGTTAATAATATTAGCTTATTCCCACGAGTTAGTAGCTTTCACTTGGTGAATACTAGACAGAAGTCGAATCTACATTTGCATCACGCCACCTTGACACTTGTGCAGAAAGGGGTACAGTATTCTGCGGCATCCATTTTCAATAAGCTGCCAAAAGAACTAAAGAATCTTAGCACTAACGCACACGCTTTCAAATCTAAATTGAAGAGTTATCTCATGGCTCACTCCTTTTATTCTGTCGAGGAACTCCTAGAAAAGTTAAACGATTAAGCTAATTCATTTTTTATCGATTCTTCTCAATTTGTCTTAAAATTGTCGTGTGCAAAGGACTACTTAAAAATTTTCTATTACCATTCTTGTGTAACAATTAATGTATTGACTTGTTCCATGACCTTGGAGTCTCACTCCTCAGTTGCGTCCTATGGAACAGAAAAGAGCAATAAATAAATAAATAAAAACCTACTCCTGCGTTATCACCAACTGATTTTGTATTTATAATCCTGTACTCACCTGACCAAAAATCCTGTTAATCCTGCCACTGAATTTCACTAATCCCCACCATATCTAACATTAATCTATCCATTTCTCTTTCCAAATTTTCTAACTTACCTACACAATTAAGGGCTAGAACATTCCACGCTCCGATCCATAGAAAGCCTGTTTTGTTTTTCTTGATGATGACATTCTCCTCAATAGACCACACCCAGAGATCCGAATGGGGGACTATTTTACCTCCGAAATATTGTACCCAAGAGGATGCCATCATCATATATTCATACAGTAGAGCTGCATGTCCTCGGGAAAGGTAACGGCTGTAGTTTCCCCTTGCTTTCAGTCGTTTGCAGTAGCTGTGTGGCTAAGCCACATTAGCTGATGTTACAAGGCCAGCTCAGTCAATCATCCAGACTGTTGCCCCTGTAACTACTGAAAAGGCTGCTGCCCCTCTTCAGGAACCACACGTTTGTCTGGCCTCTCCACAGATACAAGCCACCCCATCTTGACAATGTCTGTAGTTCATGAGGGTGGCGTTACCGTTACATCCCATTTATTATTTAATGTGCACTATTTTTTTTAAAACACGTCTGTTGGCTGTTGCAAGAACTGTCTCAACGAAGAGCGTGTTTGTTTAAACAATTGACATATGTTTATAGATAGGACTGTAAGAATTGTTTGCCGGCCGCGGTGGCCGAGGAGACTGAGGCGCTTCAATCACGGTCTGCACGGCCACTACGGTCGGGGGTTCCAATCCCCCTTCGGGCATGGATATTTGTGCCGTCTTTAGTATAAGGTAGTTCATAAGTAGTTTGTAAGTTTAGGGACTGATGACCCCGTAGTTAAGTCCCATAAGCTGTACAAACATTTGAACATTTTTTTTTTTATTTTGCCCAGGTACCTTAGGGAGCGAACGATTTCCAAAAGACGGAACAGTTTTTTCGTTAGTGCTAAATGTTTGACTTTGGTTAGAATTGATTTAAATAATTGTCGATAAATGTACGTAGGTTATACAACAGAGTACACTCACCCGTAGCATTACACAGATTTTTTTCCTTTATTGTATTTCGATACCAGCTATTACACCAGTAGGCTGGCAGCAACTCCATAGAGAGAATAAAATACATAGGTGAGATGAAAATTAAAATACATGACAGGCGATAAAACAACGGTGAAAACAATGACATAGACACTTGTTTGTTAGCGGTGGACGCAGATAAAAAACAGACATTTCCTTGGAGCACTGCATATAACACTGATCTTAGCACTATTAAAACCGCCGGTCCAGGACCCTGCGGGGTGGGGGAAGGTGGGAAGCGTGGGGGAGGAGGAGAAGGTGGGGGAAGAGGTGGTGGGAGGTTAGCCAAACGGGGGAGGGGGGAGAGGGGGCCCTACATCTACAGGGAGGTATCAGGGCTGGTACGACGGGTATATGTCAGGATGGAGGACGCATCAGGGAGGGGGAGGCGGCGGAAGTTACCCTGGGAAAGGATATGGAGGGTGTGGAGATGAAGGGAGGGAGGGATACAGCAGTAGAGGTGTGGCAGAGGCCCGGGGTTGCTGAGGATTAGGTGAACCTGGGGGTTGCGGGCGTCTATTTTGCGGTTGGTGTAGAGGATACGGATATGTTCTAGGTATTCGAGGAGATGGGGAAACGGGATAAGGTCATACTGGATCCACGTGGGGGAAGGGAGCCGGATGCGGTAGGCGAGGCAGAGGGTGTGGCGCTCAAGGACTTGGAGGGTTTTATAATAGGAAGGTGGGCGGAAATCCAGGCGGGATGGAAACTGCAAAGGACAGGACGCATGAAGGAGCGGTAAGTGAAGGGGATTGTGGAGGGGCTGAGACCCCACGTCCAGCCGGTGAAGAGTTTCAGAAGACTGAGGCGGTAGAGGGCTTTCTGTCAGACGGTGCGGAGGTGGGGGGTCCAGGAAAGGTTACGGTCGAGGGTTAGGCCTAGGACTTCAGGGTGGGGGTGTGGCGGATAGGGCGGTTGTGGAGGGCGAGGTAGAAATCATGGAGATGGAAGGATAGTGAGGTTTGGCCTATGATGATTGTCTGGGATTTGTCAGAATTGACGGAGCAGAGCCACTGATTACACTGTGAGGTGAACTCGGTAAGGCGGGACTGGAGATAAGGAATTTCTTTATGCTGTGTCTATATTTATCAGCAAACTTGCGTTCCATACGAATTGCACTTAAGGTTCGATTTATTACATTACTTAAACTGTATCAACCAATTCCGAGAAAACGGAATATTCTAATTGTTAATGCAAAAATATCTAATGTTGTCATGTACTGATGGTTCACCTGACGAGCGCACAACCCGCAGTGCTGGGTAGCAGCGCACAGATGCCTACCAGTGAGGCGTTCCACAGCGGTGGTCCCGGAGTCTCCAGAGGACGCGACGAGCACCGCCAGAAAGAGCACTAAACCGGGACTATTTTCCTCCACGTGAGACCAGCTCGAGACTGCCACATATCACTACGGGCCGACTATTTAGGGGGCGCAGTGCAACACGACGGCAGTTCTCCGCCGACCGCCTACGAGAACCATAGCTGAGGGATCGCGACGGACGCCTCCAGGGAAGAGAAGAGAAGAGACCCTGCCAGCGACGCCGCGCCTCCAGGACTTCCCGCAGCGGAATACGTCGTCCGGCTCCGGCTCCCTGGCCGTTCTCTCAAGGCTGTCGTCATCTCCCTGCCTTATACCTAACTGATGAAGAAGAAGACTTTTAGTTGCTGTTTGTTGGTTCTGCCCTAGTTTGAGAAGTTTGTCAGTGTTATAACTGACCACACTGGATAGTTAGTTGCGCCATGTTTTATTTGCACAAAATTAGTTTCACAGTAACAGGCTCTTAGACCCACACAGTTGTGAGTCCGGAAATACAAATTTCTATAAGTCCAATTAGGTGAAGCCCTTCACAGCCACTGATACCGAAAAGTTCTTCTACAAGTCCGAAGGTGATTCCATAGTGGCCATAGTTTACCAGGCGAAGTCCAGAGGCAGGAGAGGTCAGTAGTCCAGAGGCTAGCAGCACGAATCCTAGTATGGTCCAAGACGTTCCGTGGGCAGCAGAGGTCGTCGTGAAGTTCGGTCCTGACGTCTTCGATATCGTATGCATCGATGGCGAGAGCGAACTGTCTGTTTGGGCCGCTGCACTGGCTTTATAAGTCGTGTCCGGCCCAGGGGCTAGGACGCAACGGCCAATCTCCGTCCGGCGTTTGGATACTAGAGGTACAGCGCCATCTGCAAGAAAAGGTTCCCGGTTACTATCGATAGGCGCTGTACCTCTCTGGTTACATGTAATGTCTTTGGACTCTGTTTTATTATTGTAGTTTGCCGAAGCTCAGGTTGTGCGCCTTAGGGGGCGGCAACCTTGTTGGCCCCGATGTTGTTGTGGTTGCGGATACGGCAGGCGCTGGTCTCGCGTCGGAACTGTTGGGCTGCTGCCGCAACAGTTAGTTTGTTTTGTTTCCAGAAGTTGATTAGTTTGTCTTGTCAATAAACACAATTTCCGTATCAGGCAGTGTCTTTCAGTTATTATCTCCCAGGCGAGATATAGCAGTGGCGACAAGGATTTTTTTAATTTTTTTATTATTTTTATTTATTTATTTATTTTATTTCATTTTATTTTTACTCTGGTGGTCAAGTAGGTAGTCTTCTTTGTTGTCTTGCTCGTTGTTTACCATGGGCGGACAACCAGTCACCGCAAACCCTGACATATCACAGCAAATTTTGCTCCTCTTACGGGACATGCAGTTGGTCCAGCAGGAACTTGTACAGGCAATGGCGGCCATTAGCGCTTTAGCTACAGACGGAGCCCACCACACGCCTCGTTCTCTTAATCATAGTAAAGGGTTCCAGGGGGGGGGGCTCCGCCCTTCCCAGCGTTTGATAGGCAGGTAGAATCTTGCCTGCCTTGAACAACATTTCTTGGCATACAGTATCTTTGGCGATGCCCACTCGCCTATGTTGCTCCTGGGGTTTACCGTCTTCTTCATCAATTAAAACCGGAGCACGAACCACATACCCTACCCTATGACGACTTGAAATTTTGCTTCCAGGAGTACTTTGAGTCACAACTGCATGTTATGACAGCTCGACACAAATTCTTTAGCTGTCACAAAAAGCAACGTCAGTCGTATCGGGAATGGATCGCTACCCTCCAAGGCTTATCAAGGGACTGCCGATTTCGATGTGCCAATGAAAGCTGCCAGCAATCGTATGCAGCATCCATCGTGAGGGATATGCTCTTGGTTCATGCCCCCGACGAGGGCCTCCGGAAGGACATAATAAAGCTTCGGGAGTCCTCCTTAGAAGCATGTCTTCCAGTTATTCGGGCATTTGAACAGTCTGTCCAAGTGTCCACCTCCTTCCATGAGCCATTCAGGTGCATGCGGCCTGCCCCACCCGCCGACAGACACCTCAGCAATCACCGCCCCATCTTCCTTCTGGTACACAAACCTCCTTCACTCAGTGCCTTACGTAGTTAGTCACACACCCTCGGCATCACTGTCAGTTTCGCCATACCAAATGTAACACGTGTGGCAAAATTGGGCACAGGGCCAAAGTCTGTCATGCCTCCTCCAGGATGCAAGTTGACTGTACTCAGGTCGATCCTGCTTCAGACGACGACCCAGGCACAGCTTATCAGGAGGATCTCCATGTTCATGCAGTGCTTTCTGTTCACGATAAATGGGTAACCCAGTCGATGTTGGTCAATGGCCACCCAGTCAACTTCCAGGTAGCCACTGGGTCTACCTCTTCTATCATTGTGTGGAAAACTTACCAATGCTAGGGCTCCCCCCCCCTCTTCAACCATTCACCCACAACCTTCGAAGTTACAGCAATGACTTAGTGATGGTTAAAGGCCAGTTTACGGCACTGATCAAACATGGCACCACAACTTGCAGGATGCGTCTTCTTGTCATGGATACAACGGGAGCAACGAACTTGCTGGTCTTGACCTTTTCTATGCCTTGGTGCTGCAAGTCCACGATACCACTAGGAGCATCCAGCCAGGATCTGTCAGTTCCTATCTCCAGACTCTTTGCACAAAGTATCATTCTGTGTTCGGTCCTTCTACTGCTGCTGTCCAAAGGTTTGAGGCACACATCACGCCCTTCCGACGGTCGTACCCTGGTTCTTTAAAGCCTGGCCTGTACCATTCGCTCTTCGTGACAAGTTGCAGGCAGAGCTCCAACGTTAACACCCGTCTATAACAGTTTGTGGGCAACGCCTATAGTATTGGTAGACAAACCGGATGGTTCCATCCATGTATGGTGATTTCAATAAAACCACCAATGCCCAGTCGACTGTTGATACATACCCCATTCCCGAGATCGACGAGATCCTCACTCGTGTCAATGGTAGCAAACTCGTCGCGAAAATCGACCTCAAGGACGCATATTTATAGCTTCCTTTAGACGAGGCGTCCCGCAACTTGCTGGTTATCAACACTTCTTTTGCTCTTTTCTGCTATAATAGGCTCCCCTTTAGGATCGCGAGTGCACCTGCAATTTTCCAGAGGTTCCTCGAAACTCTTACAAGGGGCGTGCCTTGCACTGCCAACTAACTGGATGATATCATTATTGCCAGACAGTCCGCTCAACACCTAGCAGACAACCTGGAAATCCTTTTTTTCTGTTCTCCAAACAGCCAACCTTCACTGCAATTAGGAAATTTCTCAATTTTTTCTTCCTCAAGTCGAATACTTAGGCCACATCCTCAGTGCCACGGGTATTCAGCTGCTGCCTCATCATGTCCAAGCCATGCAGGATTTACCGTCCTCTTCGGACGTCAAGCAGCTGCAATCCGTATCGGGCTACCTTAATTATTACAAGAAATTCATTTCACATGCCTCAACCATCGCAGCACCATTGTACCATCTCTTACATAAGTATATGACATGGAATTGGGTCATGGCATGTGCAAGTGCCTCCGCACACTCAAGCTAGCCTTGCTTCAGCCGACATGTCTTATGGCCTT
Organism: Locusta migratoria; assembly: GCA_026315105.1. Lineage (NCBI taxonomy): Eukaryota > Metazoa > Arthropoda > Insecta > Orthoptera > Acrididae > Locusta > Locusta migratoria. The sequence goes on from CM048750.1 coordinate 372,812,860, forward strand.
TGATCCATCATTCCCTGTGATTGTTGTGGCAGATGCCTCTGATTATGGTGTGGGTGCAGTCCTTTCGCACAGGGTCGATGGGCTGGAACGACCGGTCGCGCTCATCTCCAAAATATTGACACTGGCGCAGTGCAACTATAGGCAATTGAAAAGTAGGCCTTGGCCATAGTCTTTGCTTTAAGAAAGTTCCATGACTATGTTTAAGATCGTCATTTTACCGTCTTGACCGACCACAAACCCCTGCTGCCTCTCTTTCGATGTGATGCAAACATCCCTACCAAAACGGCTAGATGTCTCCAATGGTGGGCATTATTTCTGGCTAATTACTCTTATGATATTCAGTATCACTCGACGACCAACTATGCCAATGCCGATCTCCTCTCCCAGCTACCATTAGGTCAGGATCCTTCATTTGACACCGACCCAGAAGTGTGCAGCCACTTAGAAGAAGAATACACTCTCGCGTCCTTTCCCATTAATGCAAAACTAGTAGCCAAGCCGTCTGCAGAGGACCCAGTCCTGTGCGATATCATCTGGCTGGTACAGCAGGATTGGCCGTCAGATCGGTGGCAGGTGGTTACCCCAGGGATTCAAAATTATTGGCATTGACGGCAAGAATTCTCCGTGATGGTGTTCTTCTCATCCAGGGCGAAAACGGCCGACCACAGGTTGTCATTCCTCCCTCCCTACAACACAAGGTCCTCAGCCTGCTTCATCATGGTCATTGGGGAGTCACGCTCACAAAACGCCTCGCACATCAACATGTCTACTGGATGGGGACTGACGCAGACATCGCCTCTATGGTAGCAGCCTGCCCCTCCTGCCAAAGCAAACAAGCTGCTCTGGCACGTCGGTATTTCCCATGGCGAGGGGCATCAACACCCTGGTCCAGGCTCCATTTGGACTTCACAGGTCTCTTTCTGAGCTTATCATGGTTTATTGCAGTCGATGCCGGCTCTGAGTTTCCATATGTCTTCCGGATGTCCTCCACATCATTGACCCATGTCATCCACGTTCTCGCTCGCATCTTTGCCATCGAAGGCCTACCAGAGACAATTGTGACTATGGCTCTCAATTTACGTCCGCAGAATTCAGGGCTTTATGTGCATCAAATGGCATTGCCCTGGTACACACGGCGACTTCCCACCCTGTGTCTGAACTGGCAGAGCGGTTCGTATGGACTTTCAAGAATCAAATGTCGAAGCTCTCCGCACACCACTCACTGGATGATGCTTTGTTCATCATTTTCGGCACTTACAGGACAACTCCACAGGAGGGAACCAGCCCGGTGGAGCGGCTCCATGGGCGCCCACAGCGTTCGCTCCTCTCCCTCCTCCATCCACAACGACCTGTAGAGCACACTGGGCAAGGTCAGCAACACTGGTTTGATATCCACAAAGATGTCTGGGTCCTGATGTTCTCCCGCTGCGGCCCCCATTGTGATCCAGCGGTGGTCACAAAACTACTGGGACGAGCAATGGTGGAGGTTCAACTTACAGATGGCTCCCTTTGACGCAAGCATCTGAACCAGGTACCCCCCAGGAGCCGTCAGTTGACGCCTGCTGTCGACTCACCACCTCGTATTGTTGCAGGCCCATCGACCAGGCAGCTGGGAGGCCTGGCAAGACCAACCCCTTCTACAGCCCCTCCAATGTCAATTGACACCGTTGGGCAGCCAACCCCTGCACCCTGGCCAATACTGATGGATGTCGACCACACACCTCTGGCGAACCTCACACTGCCATAGACGTCGATCCAGGCTCAGACACTGGCCACGGGCCTCCGTATGGCTCATCTCTTTGCGAGGGAGGGATGTTATGTACCAGTGGTTCGCCTGATGAGCGGACAACCCGCAGTGCATGGTAACAGCTCACGGACGCATACCAGTGAGGCGCCCCACAGCGGCGGTCCCGGGGGCAACCAGAGAAGGCAACGAGCACCGCCAGAGAGCGCACTAAACCGGGACTATTTTCGTCTGCACAGTCACATGCGACCAGCCCCAGACTACCACGTATCACTGTGCGCCAACTATTTAGGAGAACCACAGCTGAGGGATCGGGGCCAACGCCTCCGGGGAAGAGAAGAGAAGAGTCCCTGCCAGCGACGCCGCGCCTCCAGGACTTCAAAGAACGGAATACGTCGTTCAGCTCCGTCTCCCTGGCCGTTCTCTCAAGGCTGTCGCCATCTCCCTGCCTTATACCTAACTGATGAAGAAGAAAAGTTTTAGTTGCTGTTTGTTGGTTTTGCCCTAGTTTCAGAAGTTTTAAGTTGATTAGTGTGGTGTCGCACAAGTCTAAAGTGCGCGCCACCTACTTTCGCCGCGCGCCGCCATGCACGCACGGCGCGGCGTTCTTACGACGTCAGCCACGAGCGCCCTCTGCTGCAACTCCGCTCGTGGCCACCACTGATCTGTATCGTTCACTTGGGAATCAGATAGGCACCAGTTAAGACTTGGCTATCGGATAGGCACTAGGAATCATCAGTAGGCAGGCCTCTATCTAAACTATGTATCAACATTCTACTATTTGCTGCTCTCCAAGTTAAGTAATGTATTATTTCTATGAAATATACATCTTATTCTAATCTAGCTTAGTGTTTCTAGTTTCTGCTGTGGTCACCTCAGACTCTGTACCCGCACACGCGTGCATCCTATTTCCCTGTGTCGGTCTCTCTCTACTCGGCCACCGACACCTAGGACAACCGGCGGCGACGAGATACAAAAGTGGCGACGAGGCTGGGATACAAAAATTAGTTTGTCTTGTCAATAAACACAATTTCCGTATCAGACAGTGTTTTTCAGTTATTATGTCCGAGGCGAGATATAGCAAATGTTGCAATTGATTTGATATGCAAATTAGGAATAATAAACATAATCGTAAGCGGTGTTGGATGACCTCAAGGCTGGCAGGTCCGGTAGTGATTAGATGTGAAGGCGGTCAGTTTGTTGACGAAACTCTCCTGTTAAGTGCAGGTACATGTTTGATGTTATCATTTATTATTCCAGGTAATTATATTGTCGAAAGTGTGGCTATAAATAAAATAAATGGCTCCTTTTTTTGCGATGTTAGTGTTCAACAGAGTAGTACAACCCATACGTCAATAAGTAATAACTTTTGAAAAAATGAATTATAAAAAATAAAGAAAATTTTTGTGGGGCGGGGGTTGGGGGCGCGGGTTCGTGTCCCGGACCGTGTTGTGCCGGCGGCTGTCCTGAGGACTGTCGGTGGGGCGGTGGTGGGGGCAAGGGCTGTGCTCACACAAGTGCCCACTTGCGGAGGCCGTCGTGTTGTTTATGAGAAAGTTACTTGTTACTTGTCATTCGTCCTTAACATTTTAACTGCCAATCCCGTCAATTGACGGAATCCGATGTTTCATGTTTGTAAATACGAAATCCCGTCCATTGACGGTCTCAGCATCTCTTCATTGTGCCGCAAGGGGTAAGTAGAATGTTAGAAAAGGAGAAGACAGGTCTTGTTCGAACTATAATGAAAAACCGGAAGGAAATGCCTTAGGCTTTGATTCACCCAACATACAAAGGAGGGAACAGATATTCCGGAGTAGTGGAAATCTTTTGGCTGTGTGCTGGAAAGACAAAAGATATGTACAAGACACAGGGCAGAAATGATATAATTATGAAGACAGAAGATGTAAACAAAAAACAAAAACCTGCTTGTGTTGTGGAGTACAACATAAAGAAGGTCGGGGTTGATATGTCCGATCAAAGCATGTCATACAGGGCTTTCGAACATAGAACAGTGACTGGTGGAAGAAACTTATATTTCACTGTCTCCTTATGGTGCCTGCTATATGCATGTATTCTCCATAACAAAATAAAAGCTGAGGACATGCCTCTATCCAAATTCATAAAGATGTTGTGTGCAGAATTGCCAATGTGTGAAGACGGTACTCCCAAACCAACTTCCGATAGAGGCTACCTGAGCAGGTTATCTGCAGGAAAGCATTTTCTAGAAAAAATTCCACCTCCCACAGGTAAAAGTAGAATTCAAAGGATGTGCAAAGTATGCTCAACCAGAGGAAAAAAGCAAACTGGAAAGGCAGTAAGAAAAGACACATCATACCAGTACAGGGTGTGCAAAATCGCAATGTGCAAAGAACCATGTTTTACATTGTATCATACGAAACAAAAAAAAATAAAACAAAAATTTACACTGTGTGAAAATAATATAATATATATATATATATATATATATATATATATATATATATATAAGTGTTTTATCAGTGTTTTATTATTGAAAGTGGAATAAAAGATTTTATACTACGACAAGCATGATGTAAAAACTTTATGATTTCCGTAAACTTTTTTCTTTTTTCCAAAAAATGATATTGTTTGAAAAAATGTGGAAAAGGAAGTAAACATTCAAAGAAACTGAAAGTAGGTAATCAGGAAGAAGAAGTCCAAGGCTTTCAGAAAAGGTTATTACCACATTTAAATGTTGTCTAGTTTTTCTAATACGAAATACTAAATATTGCTAAAAACACCTGGCATTCTTAGAAATGGCAAAGTTTATAGGGCCGGCAGTCAAAGTGTTAAGAGCGTCATTGTCTTACTAACTGCAATTACATGTTCGATGACAATCATCCTTAAGTGCGCTATGGTTCGTCCTGTCCTTCTGGGAAGGACATCGTGGCGGCGTCCTTTGGTTAGCGGTGGGGCAGTAAAATTGTGATGGAAATCTGGGAAGCCATTGTATGTGCCCTGCAGGAATATATTCAGGTAATAAATTCTATACAATACATTTTGTTTGTATGTAATTTAGTGAGACATATCACACGCCGACAAGAATAATAACACAACTCAGAAATGCTATACTTGAAGAAATTCGCCCACAATGATTATTTAACGCCTTTCAGTTTGACTCCTGCGTAACACTATCGATATGTGGCAAGAAGCTCTTCGTATGCAGCACTTTTTTTTTTGTCCATATATTCTTTTGAACATTGTTTCAATATGTGTGTTCACATGTCTGTAAATCTATCGGACCAAACAGTGTGGTCATCAGTCCGTAGCTTACAAACTACTTAAACCTAGGTAAACTAACCTAAGGACAAACACACACACCCATGCCCCAGGGAGGACTCGAACCTCCACGGCGGGCAACCGCGCGCTCCGCAGCGAGGTGCTTTAGACCGCTCGGTTACTCCACCGCGGCTTGAATATTGTTTCAATAGGGCTTCATTGCGTTGGTAGCAATCAATAAAATCTATCATCATAGGTCTATTGATTTTTTTAAACGCCTACAAACAGTACACAAACAAGCAGAACAAAATGCTACTCAGTTGTGAAAACATAACCGTTGGCGAGAGAATGAACACAAAAGCAAAGCACAGTAGCGCTCTGTGGCCGTTTGATGAAGCTGTGTAAACATCTGAAAGACGAATATTGTCAAACCATACACCATAGATAATATAGACTGCGCGCGACGTCACTATACTGAAACCAACATCTAAGTCACGTGACTCGGGGCAGGGAACCCTGTTCATCATTACAAGCAGTGTGAAGTGCAGCTGACAGTCGCAGTTCTTGTCCTTACTAGTGGAAATTAAGCTTAGATTTCGACAATAAATCGTCTTATCGTATTCTTATTACATATTCAGTAGTACAATGGGCGTTAGTTATCCATAATTCGCAATATCAATGCAACGGTTACAGTTTCTACTTGTGCCTAGATGAAATGTATTCACAGTTCTTTTTATAAGCAGCAGAACTGCAATTCTTAAGTGAATGCTTGTTTTTGTTCTACTGTAAATCTTTTAGTTTGTAGCTTACACTGGAGACGAAATATTAGTTTTGACAAGCAGCATCAGTTTTCATACGATTCCTCAAGAATACATGTGATGTTTCGTCATGCTTTAATATGTAGCTGAAATCGATTTGCATCCATCCTTGTAATATAATACAAGCGTTTATATTTTATGACTTTTTCCACATACAGTGAAGCCAAAACGGAAAAGAAGAAAAATATTGGCTATTTACATTAAATAACAATGTGACCAAACAATTATTGATGTTCGTTACAAGAACTGGTTTTGTAGCGATAATAAAACGTCAGTGTTCACCTTCGTCGTTGTGAAACGCTGTTATAGGCCAGTCAAATTAGACATTGAAAACGCAAATCGTAATGTAGTTCTAATTTTTTGATATGTTGTTAGGACCAGTTAGAGTAGTATGAAACCAAGTTTGCAGCTTCGAAAACCCTGTGCTTCCCAAGTTATAAGTGAGTAACTCCGAAATTTTCGGACTTTTTTTAGATTTTGCCTTCTAACGCATAAACTATGAGTTTTACGATGTTAGTAGTTCTTACCATTTCCAAAGTACATAGAATATGTAACAATTTAAGCCTAACCGCAGCGTTATACGTCCAATAGTTTTTTAGATATGAAGCGTCAAAAATGGGCTTATTTTTGCCAAAAATGAACATTTTTAGTTTTGCTCTGATTTCGAGCTGAATATTGGCATAACCGCTCATCCTGCGAGAATAGACATGAGAATTGAAGTTGTAGTAAATTTTATTAGCTTTAAAATAAGCACAAGATGAACTCTCTTAGAGCGAGTAGTTCTCTTCAAATTGTACAAAAATGGAAAGTCAGGAAACTGAAATTTTTGAAGAAATGAGCCTAAACATTAATGACAAATTGTGGGCATGCAAAGAAATAAAAATGTATACCACTGTCTTTAAAGAAATGCAATTGTGTAATAAAAAACATACATTTCAATAACTGAAAACTCTCACTGTTTTGGTTTCTTAGAAGGTCCTGGTTGTTCACCGTCGTGTTCTAGGACATAAGGAGGCTCCTGCGGTGATGCATCCATTCCTGGCTGTTCGTCCGAAGGCGGGAGATCATCGTAATCGTCTTCATCCTCGTAGATCAGACTCGTAGTGACGTTGTAGCAAGTGGTACCAGAGCAGTGAGTGCACAAAGCTGAGCCCTGAAGCGCAACTCTCCAGCAGTTGCACGATCCCATGCATCCCTTCTTGTACTTACATGAGAGCGATCTGAGAGGTTTAGGTGGGACTGGTTCACAATGTGGTTACTAGTAATAGATCAACGGATCTCTTCGACCATCCTCACTGTGTGGCATCCTTCGCCACTTCCAACCATGTTTTCACCTGGTGATAAGTGCGGTAGGAATGGAAGGAAGCAGTTTCTTTGATCGGGGGCAAACGTCCCAGGTCCACCTTCGCATTGGCTGCTAACTTGACGAACAGGCGGAATCAAAGGCCGTGTAGGTTGTCAAAGGATGTGTCCCCTCCACACAGAGCGATAAGGCACTTCTCTCCAACATCAGCTATAGTTTCATGACTAGTATCTGGCAATAGAAACACAGCGGCCAGGTCAATCAGAAGAACACTCCACAATTTTGTTTTTCCTTGCCAGAAAAGAGCGGAAGTTGTGTCACATCCGCTAAATGCATTAGGAAGAGTTTCAATTCCGGGGGGGGGGGGGGGGGGGGGGGGGGGGGAATTCTATTTCTCCTCGACAGAAAGAAGTAGCGGAAAACTGAGTACCACTTGACTCGCCTCTATTGTTTTTTTCTGGAAATAAAGATTTCGGACGGTAGAGCCCAAGCCGCAAAGGAGAACGAGTAAGTCCACATCCTCCCCAACCACGATCACGTTCTCGTAGGATACGCTTTTATCAAGGGCAGTGCAGATAATGTCGCGGTCTGCGTCTTCTGTTGCTCTCTTATTTTCAATGCTCTCGTGTTCAAACGCAGAGCACAGTTGGTCAATGAGACGTCTTTTGTTCGAGTCGTTGGCTAACACTTTCTCCTGGGGCATTTTGATGATAGTTGAAGAGTCAAATACGATCTCATTGCAAGAAAGGGCAGCGCGGCGGCGCAATCGTTCTGCAGTTTTAGTACTCCTGAGGGCTCCATCTTCAGGATATGCATCAAACAGCACTGCGACGTTCCTACCAAAGTTGTTTAAAGTGTAGGTAGCAACTATAGCCTTCATCGAGTCGTTTCTGTGCCAGATAGCCTTGTGGAGAAGGTATCCCCCATCGACCACTACAAATGTCCTGGTTCCAAGAGAAATGTTTTGTAAAAGTGGTGCGAAAGCAGCATAAAAAGTTGACTTCGCTCCCTTACGCATCCCCTCTTCGCTGAACATTGCCAGTGGATAAGGGGCCAGTTCGAACTTAAAATGCTCTTTCAGTTCACTGTCCGACTTTTTTGTGATACACATCCTTTGAAAAATGGTGAGTGGATTAACGTCGACACACTTTTTGTGTACTTTAATGGAGTTCGTGATTGTCGACATAGTTACCACTTCGTCTTTTCTTTTGAAAGTTACTTTGCCAAACGAACTGCCAGTTATTTTCTTGACCCCTTCAATGCCTTTTTCCTGAGCTAGGTGGCAATTTATTTCAGCACCTCCCTCGATTCTGTTGCTGATGGATAGTATTTTGTCTGTAGATGGAAATGGATGATGGATACTGAACCATTTATTAAGTTTTTCCAAGTCAACAGTGTCTCGTATCATATGTGCTGACCTCATGTCAATGTGTTGTTCTGATGTTACAGAAGAAATGTCCCAAAAACGTTCCAGCTCTTCGCACAGGTTTAACATGTACACCATTCCTCCTGTCCACCGCGAAAGCACACTGCTGGATATACCACGGCCTTGAGTTAATCCTCCCTTGCTCTTTATTGATCTCATTAGAACCTGTTCGATAGTTAAAACTGGTCGTTACAATTTTTATAATACACGAGTTTCATGTAAACATACAATCGAACCTATCGCTGAATGCCCACAATTTGTCATTAGTGTTTAGGCTCATTTCTTCAAAACTTTCAGTTTCTTGACTTTCCGTTTTTGTACAATTTGAAGAGAACTACTCGCTCTAGAGAGTTCATCTTGTGCTTATTTTAAAGCTAATAAAATTTACTACAACTTCAATTCTCATGTCTATTCTCGCAGGATGAGCGGTTATGCCAATATTCAGCTCGAAATCAGAGCAAAACTTAAAATTTTCATTTTTGGTAAAAATAAGCCCATTTTTGACGCTTCGTATCTAGAAAACTATTGAACGAATAACGCTGCGGTTAGGCTTAAATTGTTACATATTCTATGTACTTTGGAAATGGTAATAACTACTAACATCGTAATACTCATAGTTTATGCGTTAAAAGGCAAAATCTAAAAAAAATCAGAAAATTTCGGAGTTTTTCACTTATAAGGTAAGCACAGGGTTTTCTAAGCTGCAAATTTGGTTTCATACTACTCTAACAGGTCCAAACAACATATCAAAAAATTAGAACTACATCACGATTTGCGTTTTCAGCCACTTTTTTGTACGATTTGACTGGCCTATTAATGGCAGATCTGTACCAGAAATTACTTGCTGACATATACACTCAGTCAAGACACACTGAAATAATCTTCCATTAACAATCACCTTGGTCAGTTGGGAAAAAAGTCAAAATTCATAGTGCAACACAAGCATTGAGAATCTGTAATTCTTTTGCTTGTAAAAGCAACTGAAAATAATTTTCCCCTGGTCACATGTAAAAACGATACTCTCCGCATTAATGTCAGTAATGCGGAGAAATCACGATACTTTTATATATTAAATGTGTGATAGGAATACGAGAAGTCGTTTTATCGTTAAAATCAACGCTTGACTTCACCTTTAAAATAGAAACGCTGTTTTTCGTAATGACGAAGCCTCAGTCACGTGACTCGGGGCAATTAGATGTTGGTTTCAAACTACAACACAGCAGAGATAGGGGCGTGAGCAGTCTATGTTATCTTTGGCCTATGTTGTCAAACTGTCAATATTCGACCTCACATGCTCAATATATATTTACAATGCTGAAAATATTTTGGTGGCCATCAATACTTCTCGTCAATATTGTAAGTAATGACAATACGTCATTACGCGCTCTCAGACGATCAAGATATGGACGGTTTGACAAAATGATCAAATGTTTGTAGAGCTTAAGGGACTTAACTGTGGGGTCATCAGTCCCTAAACGTACAAATACTAAAGATGACACACACATCCTTGCCCGAGGGGGGATTCGAACCCCAGCCATGCAGACTGTGACTGGCGTGCCACAGACCTCTCGGCCACTGCGGCCTGGCGACGGTTTGACAATATTATTGGACATTTGAGGGCCTCTTTACATTATAAGCAATCGAAAATTTGAAAACAGCATCAAAATGTGTAAAACCTTCCCTGGAACAGACGCCAAGACAGATTACAACTTGCTTGTAGGAGATGTAAGAACAACTTCTAAAGAAGTGGTCTCTGTCAAAACAGAAAAATTAAGATGCCAGACCATTTACAAATAGTATGGAAGGGAAACTGGAAGGGCTAAGGCCGAGACTGGAAATAATAGAAGAGTGGGTTAGTATCATGGATGAGATACTGCAACGTTTAGAGAAAGAAGTTGGAAAAGTGGAAAAAGGAGGAGTAAAAATGATTGCATCGCACAGAGTGTAATAGATAAAATGTATGATGGGTGAAAATGGAAAAATAACTCTTCAGAAGAAGGACAACTACAGTAAAGAAAATTGTACAATGAACTTAGGAGATATACTGACAAAGCAAGAGAAGACTGGATGTAAAACCAATGTGAGGAAACAGAACAGTTGGAAAGACAAGGAATAATAAACAGAGTTGCAAAGTATATAACAGAAAAAAAATGAAAAATTAGCAAGCAAGGAATCCTAAACAAACAGGGAAAGATAACAAAGAGTACCAAAGAAAACAAAGGTGTTTTTAAGGGATACATACAAGATATACATGACTCTGTAGCTGATCATGAAGGATTGATCTTAGAGGAGAAACAATATTGTGACAAAAATCAGTGGGTATCAATAAATAAAAAATTGGGAGGTGGAGAAGGTGATCCGGGATCTCAAGGAAAGGAAAGCAACAGGTTGTGACCAAATACTGACAGAAGCATTGAAGGCCTCAAGGAATGGGGCTTTAATCAGAATTACAAATCTGATGAACAGAATATGTGACACAGGTATCTGGCCTGCAAACTTTCTACAGACGATGATGGTTCCCTTACCAAAGAAATGCAATGCCAAACAACGCAAAGATATAGGTCAATTAGATCTAGACACAATGTTACCAAAGCTGTGACCAAACTAGTGCTGAGAAGTATAGACAGGAAAATAGAGGAGAATATAGGAAGATCAGTTAAGATATAGAAAAGGAAGAGGGACCAGAGATGCAATTGGATGTCTAAAGGTATTAACAGGAAGTAAATAGAGAAATATATGTACGTTTTGTTGACTGGGAAAAACCATTTGACACAATTCACTGGTATATGCTGCTGAAGATTCTGAAAAATATTGGTTTTGACTGAAAGGATAGAAGGCTGATAAAACAACTCTATGTGGGACACAGAGTAGTGGTTCGAATAAGTGCAGATGAAATGAAGAGGTGGCTATTGGAAGAGGTGTGGGACAGGGTTGTTGTATGACACCAGCAATTTCTTAATATATATGCTGAAAAACTAGTTAACAAGGCCTTGGAAAAATCAAAAGGAGTAGTAGTAGGAGTAGTAGGAGGAGAAAGAATAATAACTGTAAAGCGTGCAGATGATATGACTGTACTAGCAAAAACAGAAGAAGAGCTCCATGTAATGATGCAGATTATTGTAAGAGTGGGGAAAGAATTCTAAATGAAAGTGAACATCCATAAGATCAAAGTGATGAAAATCAGAAAAGAAGGTGACACAATCAATATATCACGACATGGAAGAAAACTGCAACACTTTCAATCAGTCCAGTATCTGGGAAGCTTGATAACTTTCAATGGAAATTCTACAGAAGAAGTGAGACACAATATACATGGGAGAGAAAGCGTTTGGGAGAGTGAAAGATTTACTGACAGCCAGGAGCGTCCCCATTAGTCTCCGGGAGAGGTTCGCCTAATATTTTGTCTGGAGCGTGGTGTCTTATGATTGTGAAACGTGGACAGCGAGAAAGAAAGAATAAAAATATTTAGAAAGCTCTTAAATGCATCTATGGAGAAGAATGGAGAAATTGAAACGAACTGACAGAATGACAAATGAGGAGGTGCTGAGCAGGGTAAAAGAGGAAAGGAACTTCATGAGGATAATACAGAAGAGGAATACATCTTGGGTGGGGCAGATATTACGTAGGAACTGTCTACTGCAGAGGAACTAAGTACCTTCAAAAGCAAATTGAAGGAACACCTTATCGCTGGATGTTGGTATAATATAAATGAGTAATTAATAGAAAGATGAATTCACAACCAGTAACGGAGCACAACACTTACAAATTACGAAAACGAGGGCAAAAGCAACATAGATTGTATGTGATCTAGTGAAATTTTGTAAAATTGTTACTGAAATTATCTGAAATTATATATAGATGTTAAACTTCTAAGAATTCGCTTGCTGTATGTAAAACTGAAAACACTGACATGTTTTATGATATATTAAATGACTAATATTGCGAAATACGATCTAAAGACAATGAAATATTATTAGTAGTAGTATAATGAAGGGAAACTAGAAGGTAAAAGAGGGAGGGGAATAAGAAAGTTTGGAATAGTAACAGATGTGAAGAAAGGAAGCAGTTACAAGTAAATGAAGGTGGATGGCCAGGACAGAAAGACGTGGAGGATGTCCGGCTGATACCTGTCAGAGAACAGATTTACTGAAAGAATAATAATTCTAGATCTGTGTTCTGTCCTGTCGAGTGAACCGGTCCAGAATGAAAGTAGATCCACCTATCGGCAGCTGCTGAGGCTCATAAGTTATGATTGGGGAAGCGGCACTGTGCAAGAAAGTTAAACGCATTTGAACCTTCCTAACTTACGCTTAACTTGGTATTAACAGTGTTGAAGTTGGGTGTTTCCATGTGTATGTTGCCTTGCACAATTGATGCTGGGGGAATGCACTTTTAAGAAATTCATGCTGTGGAAACCCTGTTTTAATAAGACTCAGCCAGCATGAATTGACCTTGTGGTATTTAATGAAACTAAACATTTATTAGCACATATAACATTTACAGGCAAGTTAAGCACACAATGAGCTGAGATAAAAAAAACTAAGAATATTAATAACATTATTAATGTCAAAGAATAACAAACATTGAAATCTCAGCTGCACAGAATGTTTATGAATCACTGTACACTGCATATTGAGATGCTACATGCCTCCCCCCTTAGTGTTAACGGTATTGTAGACAACTTCACGTGCCGTCCTGCATGCGTCACCACTGCTCTCTGGAAACCTGACGTCTTGCCACTGGGGTCGGTGGTTTCATCACGGTGCGAAGTACCAGTCTTCAGTGTCATTCTCTTTGCTGAGAGTCCTGGCATCTGCTGCGTCTCATGGTGGCTACAGTGTACAGGAAAATTTGTGGGTGTTGTAGTCCTGTCTTTTCCATGTGTTGATCCTGCAGTACTTATATCGATTGCTTCGAAAAATGCGGGCTTGAGTGGCTCCCTCTACCAATTACAGGATATGGACCGTCGTAAGGTGGCTGCAGTGGTTTGCGTACTGTACCATTACATACAAAAACGTGTGTGCAGTTGTCTAGATCTGCAAACACAAACGAGTCTTCCAGCCTGACTTCTGGGCTCTATTGGTCTGAGCTGGCACATATGCTCTCCTAATCTAGCAGTGAAGTCTGATGCATCTATTGTATCATCTGCCACGCTGTGTAAGAATTCCCCTGGAAGCCATAAAGTTTGGCTGTACACCAACTCTGCCTGCGACTGCATTTAAGTCACTTTTAAATGCTGTTCGTAATCCAAGAAGTACAATGCGTAGCTCCTGTATCCAATTCTGCACTGTGCGACAGCGGAGAGCTGCTTTTAGTTGGCGATGCAGTCGCTCGAATATGCATTTGATGCAGGATGATAGGCTGTGGAGCATATACGCTTCATGCGTAGTAATGTAACTAGCGCTTCGAAAAGGTAGGCTTAAAAACGCCGTCCCTGGTCTGTGTAGATTCGTAATGGTACATCAAACTGGGCAATCCAACCACGAAACAATGTTTTATAGCAAAGGCGTATGTTAGCGGCTTGTGATCAGTATAAATAGTGAACTGTCACTTCCTTGAGTGCCGGATCTTGATAGTGGCGCCAACCCTCCCCCCCCCCCCCCCCACTCACTCGTCGTTTCTATGTAACGCTTCCCACCCCCATTAACAGATCTGCAGCAGAACATCTTACCTGGCTTCTTTGTGCTTGCTTAAACTCGACCTGAGGCATTGGCATACCAAGCTTCTTTATTTCACACTTCTGTTCCAAGTTAAAAGCTGAGTAATTTGTTTCTAAAAGATACTGAATCTTGTTCATTTTTCTTTGATAATAAACACCAAGAACATATGAATATGTGTATCAGCACTAAAACACAGTAAGTAACTGATTATACTGTGACTATAATAAAATGAACTTGTTACAATTGAGAGACAAGCAGCCTTCGGTTCCCATGAGACTGAAAGCATACCCCATCCTAGCCTTAGGTATACGCGAAGGCTACTCTTCCCCACATCTTTTCAAACAGTTAAATATTTGTTACAACGAAGAGTATAAATGTCATTTACCCTCAAAATCGCGACACATTTGCTAAAATGTCCAAAGATATATGGCAAGTAACAATACAAAGTCATTGTTATTCCTGTATCTGTTAAAAAGAAGATTAGGTTAAAAAAATTATTTGCAGTCGTTCTCCAACCCACTACCTTTAATGACGCAGCGCGATGCCATGAACCACACTCTTTTCTTGTAGGTGGTGGGTAGTGACTTCATTGTTATTCATAATCGGATCTTCTTGATGCGTCTATAACTTGTAGTTATATGATATTTTACTAAATATGACGTGATTTTGATGAATATTTAATGCGACGAAAACAAATATAAAGGGCGGATGTAGCCTTTATGGATGATTTGCACATGCGCAACGCGAGGTGGGCAGTAGCTCCACTATCTTTGCTTCGGGATATTCGAGCTCGAGTAGCCAGGAGCTGGTGTGTCTACCAGCTCCAACGCCAATATTAAAAGCGGCATTCCCCTCGCCCCTCCCTACCGTGGGAGCGCCCATGTCCTGCCTCCAGGGGTTTGAGATGAGAATTTGAACCTGAGCCGCGCATGTGCATTGCAACGCTGCTGCCACTGCCGCCAGTGTTATCACAGTGGCTTAGATATCATTGGGTTTTACCGACGACGGACGTCGGCGGAAAACGAGTGATCGTTTCACATCAGTACTCCACTATGGACATGGTCACAGTGTATCCCCTTTCATATCCCGAATGTAGAGACTTCAGACGACAGTTGGTGAAATTCAAATCAGTTTGTTTTCTTCGGTCAAATCGATTGACATTCTCACATGCTACATATGGACAGTGAGAAACTGATATGCTTAGTGAATAAAAAAAAAGAGATTGTGGCACCCAGAAGACGATAAATATCGCAATCGGCATATAATTCGGATCTATGGTCTGATATTAAAGTTTATTGGAAACCCCAAATTGGTTAAATCCTTTATCAGAAATTTTAAGTGTAAATTATAACCTCAAAAAATGTGTTCAATTCGAGATTGTGGCGTATCTTAATGTTATTGTAGTGGCTCTCTTGCGTTGTTTCAGGTATTAGCTGTCCAGAAATTATTCTCACTGTTTCTGGCGTTCTTTAACAAGGTGATGAGTCTATTCTATAAGTGCTTCCACTTTTCCAAGGTTTCTGTCTTCAAAATTATTCTTAATTTCACACTTGTCTGTCACAAATATATTGAATGACAGTCATTGAAGTTCAATGTACTGTAACTTCATTTTGGTCATCACAATCGGATGTTTCTGGGTGGCCTATAAATGTGTTCTTCATGGATTTAAATACTGAAAAACTGTACCTATTATGTATTTTAATGCTCAGCACAAAGCATTTCGAGAATTTTTCTTGTCTTTAGTGCATTTGTTTACATAATACATCGTGACTTTTCCATGTGTGATTTTATGCAGCTCTTGCACAAGCGTAGTCTTTTTGAGGTTGCTGTAACGAGGGAAATCATAGCATACCATACATAATAAAATCTTGGAAATTTTTTTACATACTAAATAGTAGTATTGTGTCTGCTCCGTTAAAGTGGATATCATATTCACAAGAATCATTACTTACACTGGTTTTTGTACACAGGTACCGGTAGACCTAAGTCACGATTATTATTTTCATATTCTGAATAATTGGAAAGATACACTACCTTTAAGCAGACAGATAATTGAAAAAAATATGGTTTCTAACGTTAGGATAAAACACACACCTCAATATTTATTGTCTGATTTTCCGAACTTCAATAGCTAACCTAAAAGAGATAACTGCAGTGCAAGTGTGTCAGGAAATCACACAGTGAAACACAGAAACAGTACTGTACTTATGCAAACAAATGCACTACAAGATGCAAATAAATTCTTTGTTGTAGGCAATAAACTTCTCTAGCTTGTGTATGTCTGCACAGCTTGAAATAAATTCAGCAAAACTGTAATATTGGTCGTCAATGACACCACGAAATATCACAAGTATCTAACAGAAATTTCTCCTTTTACCAGTACCTCACATATTTGTAAAGATTGTCTGGGAGTAGCAATAACTGAGGACTTTACACAATCCTCGCCACTTTCTTCTTTCCAGACAGGTGTAATTCAATCATATGCATTCGAAGTCTTTACAATAACAAAAGCCGCATAGTAGCAATAATTTCGAAGCATAAAAATGTCGGTGGAATCAATTGCACCCCAGGGAATTGAAATCTAACATACTTCAGACACAGAATACATTCAAACCTAACCTAACTTTCTCCTGTAACTGGACCAAGTGACAAACTGTATCGGATGCAGTGTGACCAAGCCAAGGAGGTTAAAATAAGGGTAGACAGCACTACTATTAAAAGCTTATACTGTCGATTGACGCCAGTCCGCCATCTTGTGAAGTCAACGAAATATGATATTCTAACTTCCTTATATGATTCAGATTAAAGCACTGTTTGGATGCGGAGGCACTCCTAGGCTCTTACTCTTACAGGAATCAGTACTAAGTGACTATGAGTTTGAGTGAACGCTAGCAAGGCAGATTCCTTGACTTTTCAGTGTAGTTTAAAACACATTATACATCAGTGAGTGACGAAAACAACATAGAAGCGTGAAAGAGTCAAGAAGGTGGAGAAAAATACAGTTTAAGTGTCCTTGGGGTCTGGGAGACCAGTGTTCCTCCATACTGCAGTATAAAAGATGTACTGGTTAGAGAGTTAAGAAAAAGCGGCTGTACTTGCAAATATGTCAGAATATCGCAACTCGTAAATACTATGTAATAAACGTGTCAGAAAACTTTTGGTAGTCGAGGTGAAAAATAAAAGTATTGTCGGAAGTGAGAAATGAACCACCGCCCACACACACACATCTGTTTTTCTTTTTAGTTTTTTCTTTTATTTTGCATTTTTTCTCTTTTGTTAGTTCTTTCCTTATATATATAGTTGCTGTTCACACAGATTATTTGGTTGTTGCTATCTGAATGCATTGCATACCTTAATATTTCATATTGACTTAGTTTCTCCACCGCACAGTAGTTGTTAGTACTTCATAGTCATACACAACAACAATATAAACATTTTGGTCTGTAACACTGTTTCTATATATTTCCCCTAAGCTCTGTTACTTCAGGCGTTGTCTCCTATCACCTTTATTATCACCAAAAATTTACTAAATAAACCTACAAAACAAAATATCTAGTGCCACCGCCACATTCACCATAAGCTAAATTGACATAATATTACCAACTCTTCAGGCACCATCGTCAACCGAAAAAGAATAAATTCAGTTTCTTCTAATAGCCGATGTTTTGTGTCACCATCTGTGAAATAATAACAATATTTAATACACCAGTGCCATTCATTCTCATGCAAATGACACTCGAAAACTAAAGGCCAATTCACACTGTCCGTCATGTCAAGGCCAATTCACAGTGTCCGTCACGTCACGTCAAGTCAACGTCCGTCAGAACATTCCGCAATGTATTTCTAATGGCGGCATTCATATTGTCCATCACCAGACCCTCACGACACATCAAGCTTTCTCGAGAAGAATATTTTGACAGATTGCTCATCTGCTAACATCGGAAATTAACCTATTTTCGTCACGAGATTTTCATATTGTAGTCGACGATCAAACGGTTTATATGCAAAATAATTAATCTTTATTTTATTGCTATACTTTGTTTTAGCGTTAAATTCCAAATGTGTCATGGCGACTTAAATATTTTTCAGAGTTGAGTGTCCTAAAAAGCGAGTTCGGATATCTGAAACCGAAAAATGGTTTATTTTTCGTAATATTGTAACAGGAAAGACTGAAGGAAACTGTTTCTTTGAATAAAATTTTAATTTGATGATGCATTTGTCATTAAATAACATTTTAAATGAAAAAATCAGTGCTAATGAAAGACAAAACTTCAGTTGTTTACGACGGTATTAAGAATGTCAGCAGGCAAATCGTAATTGATAAATCAACAGGCTCTATTTATGCTCATAAACATTGTTTGATGAGTTCATATGTTTATTTTTTCGGTTGAAAATAGATGTAGATGTTTTGAAATGTTGTTTTAATTCCCAGCACTTTACCATACTAAGTTGTCCAAAAACGTACATTGTGAAGTTTTCTTTGGCCGTCAATAAATTAGCGTTGTTGTTCCCTCAGTTCCAGTATTAAACTATGACGTTCTACATAACAGAGCACCACTCTTAACCTCACTTTCTACATCGCATTTTGGGACAGACGAATTGAGGCGACAGACAGTGTGAATATAATTTGACGTGTCGGTGCTGTGACGTGAGGTTGACGTGACGGACAGTGGGAATTGGCCTTAACACGTGAATATTCTCAATAACAAATCAGAAATTCAAGCTCTGCTTTCCGCTTTATTTATCAAGAAAGTATCTTCTGCTTTATGCTGCGTCTTTTTACAGTTTAAGTTTCGAACTTCAAGTTTTAGACGCTGGAAAGTCTTTCCGCTTTATTTATCAGGAAAGTATCTTCTGCTTTATGCTGCGTCTTTTTACAGTTTAAGTTTCGAACTTCAAGTTTTAGACGCTGGAAAGTCTTACGTGTCATTTTGATAGGTCAGTGTTACAGAAATATGGAATATTACACACTTCTATTACAGTAATAGGGTCATTCCATGCCAAGTGGTCTAGAGGCTCCCACATGACCCTCATGGATTTTGATGAAATTTTGTATGAACATTCACACATGTTCTCAATGAACACTGGTAAAGTTTCAGTTTCAGAAATTCAATACTTCTGGAGATACAGTCACTTGTTTTAGACCATAGCACAGCTTCCAATAGTGCGTCCTTAAATTTTCAGCAACTTTGAGATGATATATCTCTGGGAGTATTTGCATAAAAGAAACAAAACTTGGCTATCTTATACAACTTTTAGAGCTCTTTAAAGTAAAATATTAAGAACAGGATTTGTGAGCAATTTTCATATAGATAATTTGGGGCAAAGTTGGGCGAAAAAATTGCTGGTTAAAAAAAGTGCGAACTTTAGTTTTTTATATCTCCGGAAGTAATTGTGGGATGTACATGAAACTTTGCACACCATAACTCACCAGCACAAGGTCTTAGAATATAAAGTTTCATTCTCCTATTGCTTCCCATTATTTCACAAATCTAGGGTAAAGTTGACGATTTTTCAAAAAGTGCTAAAAATGGGTATTTTTAGTCAAATTTTTCAAAAAAGTGTTTTCTCCAAACTCCTTTAAACTATGCTCATTAGAAAGAGCATATTCTGAACTATCTAGAAAAGTGGATTTGGTTTTGCAATGCAAGCATTTAAGGCCCTAAAAATTAGCATAATCATAGAAGCGCACTGGAAGTTTGAACCCATTTTTCTGGCACTCAAACTATACCTAAAATCTTTTATTATGTCTAATAAATGTTTGTTAATGCCTGGGATAAGTGAAATAAGAAGTCCTGATGAATAGGTCATAGCTTAAGTCCGCATAGAAAAAATAAAAATAGAAACAATGTTATTTCTTAATTGTCACACCCACCCCCAACTCTCTCTCTATCTCTCTCTCTCTCTCCTCTCTCTCTCTCTCTCTCTCTCTCTCTCTCTCTCTCTCTCTCTCTCTCTCTCACGCACACACACACACACACAATTTTAATTTAGAATGAATGTAAGTTGTAAAATTTATTTGCCCAGTCATTGTCTAATTATTAGTAGCATTTTTGATGAACACCACTAGCTTACTGAAGGAAAATAAGCATATAAATGAGTTGTTGTGGTTTAACCACTGATAGTTTCATTTCAACTGAGAAAACCAGCATCTCCATCACCATAGTGGCCACGCTCGAGCATCAACAGCTATGGGTGATTTTCTTTACACAGGTCTCCAAGCCTGATAGTAAAATTATTTAAGTGCCCTGGGTAAAATTAGAAGCCGCTCTTAGGTTCCTTAGATTGTTTACTCTAACCTATTTCATTTTTTGATATGCTACATTAATTTTCTGATGAATATCAACAGGAATGGTGTATTGCCGGCCAGACGAATTTATTGACGGAACTGGAATAACTGCAATAATGTGGTGTTATGGAACCCAGCACTTGTCACTTATTGGTGGTCAATAAAATGAATCTGCTGGACCATGAGGGTGCATAAAGTTTATTAAGGCATCCCTTTGCTCAGTGGAAGTCTCACAGATATTCCCCATCCACCAAAAATTTTCTTACATGCATGCAACATATTGTACTGCCTTCTTCAGTTCTCTGACCCATTGTAGCTAGAAAAGATCAATCATTTGAAACTCTGCTGACCTGAATTGTTGTTTCATCAATAGGTAAAAAGTGATGATTTTCTCTAGTGCCTGCTACTGTTTGTCCAAGTTTAAACCTGTCTTCTTGTGACCTTTTTTTTTTTCCTTCCCAATTTCATCTTTACTGACGAAAACAAATTGAATTTCATTGTTTTCAGAGCAGAAATGAAACAGATCTAAGGGAGTAAGATTGAGCACTGGAGCCATCACTGAAATTATGAATGTGAGATAACTGTGCTTTTATATATTTGATGAGCTCCTTGATAAAAACGTTAACTGTACCAGAGTCATGCCGCAAACAAGAACTGATAATGCAGAAACTTAAAGATTCCACTTTCTCATTTTGATGAAAGTAGATAACAAATGGATGAATTGTTGCTTTCCAGTGGAAGCCTTGCACAGCATCCTGAATAATAAAAGAATAATTTTCCAAAAAATCCATTAGGACAACAAGCCCTGTTTTTCAGATGACATTTAAGGCCTTTAAGATGCAGTTATTCCAGCTCCATCAGTAAATTTGTCTGTCTGACAATACACCATTCGTCTTGATACTCAACAGAAAATTAATGTAGCATATCAAAAATTGAAATAGGTTAGAGGAAACTAAACAACCTATGAATGGCTTCTAATTTTACCCAGGGCACTTCAATAATTTTTTCATCAGGCTTGGGAACCTGTGTAAAGAAATACTTATCACGCTTGGGATATCCTGTGGTAAAGGAACCCACCTGTGGGTGTTGTTGCCCCTATAGCGATGGGGATGCTGATTTTCTCAGGTGAAATGAAACTAGCAGTGGTTAAACCATAACAACTCATTTATACACTTCTTTTCCATCAGTAAGCTAGTGTTGTTCATTAAACAGGCTACTAATAATTAGATAATGATTATGGAAATAAATTTTATGAATTAAATTAAGTTTGTTTGTGTGTGAGAGAGAGAGAGAGTCCGGGGGGGGGGGGGGGTCCGAGGTGACAATTAAGAAATAACATAGTTTTTTTTCTTCTTTTTCTTTTCGGACTTAAGCTACGTCCTATTGATCAGGACTTCTCATTTCACTTATCCCATGCATTAACAGACATTTATTAGACATAATAAGATTTCAGGTATAATTTGAGTGCCAGAAAATTGGGTTCAAACTTCCAGTGCACCTCTATGATTATGCTACTTTTTAGGGCCTTATATGCTTGCATTGCAAAACGAAATACACTTTTCTAGATAGTTTAGAATACGCTCTTTCTAATGAGCATAGTTTAAAGGAGTTTGGAGAAAACACTTTTTTGAAAAATTTGACTAAAAATACCCATTTTTAGCACTTTTTGAAAAATCGTCAACTTTACCCTAGATTTGTGAAATAATGGGAAGCAATAGGAGAATGAAACTTTATATTCTAAGACCTTGTGCTGGTGAGTTATGGTGTGCAAAGTTTCATGTACATCCCACAATTACTTCCGGAGATATAAAAAACTAAAGTTCGCACTTTTTTTAACCAGCAATTTTTTCGCCCAACTTTGCCCCAAATTATCTATATGAAAATTGCTCACAAATCCTGTTCTTAATATTTTACTTTAAAGAGCTCTAAAAGTTGTATAAGATAGCCAAGTTTTGTTTCTTTTATGCAAATACTCCCAGAGATATATCATCTCAAAGTTGCTGAAAATTTAAGGACGCACTATTGGAAGCTGTGCTATGGTCTAAAACAAGTGACTGTATCTCCAGAAGTATTGAATTTCTGAAACTGAAACTTTACCAGTGTTCATTGAGAACATGTGTGAATGTTCATACAAAATTTCATCAAAATCCATGAGGGTCATGTGGGAACTTTTCTCGATATTAGACCACTTGGCACGGAATGGCCCAATACTGAAGTCTTAGAATGATTCAAATTTAGAATTTCAAAATACGAAGGTAAAAATATTTACGCAAATTAAACAGCAGGAATGATAAATACAAGCCCTGGACTCGAATAGCATCACGGTAGCATAACTATAATTAAAGACATCTATCAGTTCGTACAGGTACCGTTCGTACTGGGGTCCGACGCACTACCGTCCCTAGACGCCTGTTATACCTAGCAACATGAGGGGAATCGACTATTTGGCAAAGATAACGGTTGTCTTCTTTGCACTGACAGTCTTAAGATCTTTGAAACAGTGTTACGGACCAAAATGTTTATATTGTTGTTGTGTATGACTATGAAGTACTAACAAGTACTGTGCAGCGGAGAAGCTAAGTCAATAAACAATATTGAGGTATGCAATGCATTCAGATAGCAACAACCAGATTATCTGTGTGAACAGCAACTACGATTATCAAAATTGTTCGTTGTTCAATTTCACTATGTCTCCTAATGTCAAGAAGTCTCCATAGGAGACCTGGCAGATTTTTATCCGAGTTTATGATACTCGGAACCAACATTAGAAATCTAACATTATTGTGATGTTAACTTACGACAGTGATGCTGGGTACTAGTACTTTCGCTTGTGTGATTTCCGTACTCTTAATGTTTTATAGACATTGTATAACGATCTACTTCAAAGAAGTGGACATTTCTAGATTCTTTCAAAAATGTGCATTATTTACACTAAAGTTAGACTAGAACATGTTATTAGATGCCAGGTATGTTTGTCTAATGTCAGTCTAGGTGTGTTTGCGTTTGGATATGTGTGAGTGTGTGTGTCTTTGTTTACCTACGTTTTTTCCCCTAAGGTAAGTCCTTCCAGTCCTCGGATTGGAATGACTCCTTTTCCACTTCCTTAAAACCCATATCCTTCCCTTTCTCCTCTCCTTACTTCCTCTTTTCCTGAAGAAGCGACGGTTGCGAAAGCTTGTATGTGTGTTTGTGTATGATTTTATTTGTGCCTATCAATGAGCCTGTCCTTTGGGTAAGTCATCCGTTTTCTATCTGTGTCTGTTCTTTCCGACACGTCCAAAAGAACAGACACCACATATATGTATAACTTATATAATCTGCCGATTACGGGCAATTATCCTTTCTTCAGTGCGGAGGCACTGCTAGGCCCTTACTCTTACAGGAATCGGTACTAAGCGTCTATGAGGTTGAGTTCCAGTGGGTAGGGTAAAGTTGTAAATTTGTATCTGGCGGGAGGCATGCTTGAGTAATTCCGTGCAGGTGTGATGATTGCTGAGTCCCCAGTGGTATAGGGGTCAGCGCAACTGCTAGAAATCGGGTGACCCAAGTTTGAATCCCGACTAGGTACAGATTTTCAACTTTACCCATTCACAGTTAATGTCATACATTCCGTGAATATGAACTTACGTAGCAGGTTGGAGTTGATAACTATACAACAAATGATGGAATGCGAATGCAACGAATTTTGTTTGGTTATTTGTAACCAGTCGGAATTCTCATTTGTAAATTTGTATGGTCATTAATAGTTAGCTGAGATAAAATTTTAATTATGCTAGCAGTAGTATAGTGTTCAGATTTGGCAGTAACTGCTGAATACTCTTTGAAAACCCAGTTACCTAGAACGTGTGGAGTAATATTTTGTGTTGACAAAGAAATAAATGCTTAAATTTTACTTACCATCCAGGTGGCCTTGGGTTAGGGCTATATACTGTGAGCCTACTGTAAAGATTTCTAGTTCCTTAAATGTCTGCATGATGATCTTGGATGGGCACCGGTAATTATTCTGATTACATCCTTCTGTGCAGTAAGTAGCTGAACTCAAACATTCAGCAGTTCATCAATGTGTTTCTTCCGATTCAATCTCTCATCAACACTCACACCTAAAAATTATGAATATTCTCCCTTAGCTACATATTTTAGGCAAAAGTCTATGTTTAATAGTGCCATGCTGTTTACAGAACTGTAGGCCTTGCATATTGTGTTTTATTGAAATTTGCATAGAACCAACCACTTAATGATTTTCTGAAAGACATTAGTTACAATTTCACCAGTTATTTCTTGTTTGTCAGGTATGATTACAATACTTGTATTGTCAACATGAACCACTAGTTTTGCATCTTCATTAATACAGAATGGCAAGTTATTAATGTGTGTTAAGAACAACACTGGGACCAAGACCGATCCCTGCAAAAAATCCATTCTTGATAGTTCCCCAATTTGAGGAACCAGCTAATTTTTGTGCATTTATACTCTTCCAGTTAACTAGGAATTAAACCACTAGTGCATGGTTGCATTCATGGTACAATACTTGAGTTTATCTAAGAGAATTCTATGGTTTACACAATCACAAGCCTTTGAAAGATCACAAAAATTTCCAACAGGTGACTCCAGTTGTTCAAAGCATTTAATATTTAATCAGAAAAAGTGCTGATTGCATTTTCTGAAAACCAAACTGACGTTTTGTTGTTAGTTTATCTTTAGAAATGTTGGGCACTTCTCTTTTCATAATTTTGGAGAGCAGTTAGAAGTTAGATTGGGCGATACTTGTTGACTAAGACCTAGCTATCCTCTTTTTTATGTAATCGATTTACAGTAGCATATTTCAGCCTATTGGGGAAAATAGCCTACTTCAGAGAGCTATTACTTATGTGGCTGAGTCTCCTCTACTTAGCTGTTGGAAACTAGCTTTCATTACCTTGCTGGAAACATTAATTCCAAGTGAGCTTTTACTTTTTTGTGAGATTATTATTTTTCTGATTTCAGAGGGGGAGGTGGGTGGAATTTCAACTATATCAAATTGCCTAGGTA
This sequence comes from Locusta migratoria, assembly GCA_026315105.1. NCBI lineage: Eukaryota > Metazoa > Arthropoda > Insecta > Orthoptera > Acrididae > Locusta > Locusta migratoria. Next base: position 372,838,365 of record CM048750.1, read on the forward strand.
CAGCCTCATAAATTAATAGCCTTGTCTCTTTTAAACAAACTTCTGAATCCTATATTCTAAACAACATCTGAAAATGGCCATTAAAAGTATTCTCAACTTCTATTTCATTCTGTTTGATGGTAATACAGTATTCCTGTGTATTTGTATGCCCTGTTTCCCTTTCAGTAATATTCCAAATTGTTTTTATTATCAGAGGTATTAATCTCAGATGTGATGCACCTGCGTTCAGACTTTTTAATTACCATTCTTAGTGTTGATCAGTAATTTTTATGATATTTGTCTGTTTTGGGGTCATTACTCTTTCTATCTGTTAGATACAATTCTCTTTTCCGGTTACAGAATATTTGTATTCATTTGTTAAGCCATAGGTTTCTACCATGGTTTCTTACAGATGTATATAACTATTTTGTTGGGGAAACAATTATCAAATACATTTACGAATGTATCATAAAGAAAGACATATTTTACATTAGCTTCGAGTTTCCTAGATGCACCTTATACCTGTCTAAATGTTGTAGCCTTTCCCTGGCATTAGTAACTGTTGAATCATTAATTCATCACAATACTTTGGAGGACTGTTTAGAATTAAAGGATGGAGCTACAGCATATACTGTAACTAGCTGTGCACCATGGTTAGAAAGTCCATTCTCAACAGGATAAGTATGTACGTCTTTAAATTTATCTTGGTCTATAAAAAATTTTAGGAGGAAAATCAATAACAGATGTCAAATTGAAAGAACTGAGTAAATACTTCATGATCAGTCTTTATATTGCATTCTTTAAGAGAATCAAAATTGAAATCTCCTACAGACAACAATTTGGTTCCCTTTGTCAGATAGATAGTACAAGGAATCCAATGACTTGATTAGTGTTTCACACATATCATGAACTAAATAAACAATGTTGTTCCTGCTCTATATTTGACAGGTTCTTATTGTATCTTTATCTTCCCAGTAAAAGTAATTGCCCCTGTAAAACAAAGATTACATGACAAAACATTTGCATTGTCAAGCAACTAGCTAATACAAAAGTCACACAATTGCCAATATTATCAAGTGTAAAATGCGTAGAGGATTTTAATGTGTGCAGTTTGGCTAGCTCATCCTGTTTTATCTTTGTGATCAGCCAGCCATGATATTCTGCTGTCCAGCTTTTCACTTAGTTCCTGACTTTGTTTTTTACCTACATGCCTTTCTTTTGTGTAGTCAGTGAACTGTTAATTGCCAGTTCGTCCCTTTTGTGAGTCTCCATTCTTGTTGGCTACTTTTAGCTTGTGACAGTGAACTCTTATCTAAGAACAGGACTGATGACCTAGAGGTTTTGTCCCCTTGAAACAACAACAAAATCTAGTATTGGTGACAAAAGATGACCTATATTGCTCAAGCCTAGATACTGATACCCACTGAGTAATTCTGAACTAAAAATACAAAGAACTGGTGTTGTATGTGTGTGTTAAGAAGGGAGGTGGGCAATAACAAAATTCCTTGGGATATGAACAGATCCATGTTTTATACTGCTCACAATGATGTCCAGATCAATGCATTGTTTAAAATAAATAAAATCACAGCATGCAAACATGTGCAAACAGATACATGTTTTATGGTCTTTATTTCAAAAATTACTAAAAAATCACAAAAATGTATATATTTCACACATCCTGAATGATTAATAGACACAATATTTCATAGCCATACTTCAAATACAATTTTAAGTTTCTAAGAAGCATGAGATGCAGACATGCACCCATAAAACTATTACCTCTGCCATAGTTAACAGCAATATCAGCGACTAATAATACTCATAAATGTAATTGTCTGTGATAGAATGACGTAAGATATGACGTCTTTCATCAGACCAAATGGGTGGTATCGAATATGTAAAATGACCCTATTTTTCTGTATTATGGAAGCATCATCTTTTTGATGGTGGAGTTTTAATTTCTTCAGTAATAAAAACCACAATATTAAAATTCCACCTTACAAAAACATAAACATACTGATTAAAACGGTATACTTTTTTGGGAATTAATTTCCTTATTTCTGAATGCAAAATTACAAACAAAAACACCCCACGAAATAAAAAAAGGACAACAGAAGAACCAGCTCTGCAGATGATTACGTAGTCTTCTCACAGGTACTCCTCATACGTCTTGCAAGCTGTGGAGCGTACATTTCCAACACTGCAGTGTGACTGTGTCTCAGTATCTAGTCAGTGAGGTATGGGTAATAATATATTCAGTGGCAGTTTGTCTTAGTTCTGTAGTGAGGAGCTAATACTGCAACCTGTTGTAACTCCACAGTTATTACAGTAACAGTTGTTTAATCGTTAATTTCTGTTGAAATAATTATATATTTTTGATGACTTTAATGTTCTTCCAGTGCCCACACAAGAGTGTGTACATGTAGGAAATTCACACTTGTGCTGAAAGGGGCCTAAGTGGAACTTGTGAAGTCTTCTCTATTCAGTGGGTAATTAAATTTATTTAAATAGTTTTCTATTGCTCATTTGTTGTGGATATAAGTATGGAGTCAATGATTGAATACCTAATAGCAATAAAATGTTGTATGGAATTTATATTTAAAATTTGACACAAGGAATGAATTCTGAAGTAATTATTGTTTCTATCTTTGCAGGTATATTGTTTCTATTGGGAATATTTGCAATATTATCATAGAGAAGACGTTAGTGTGACAGAACAAAGTGTGCAGTCTGTTTAGTAATTCAGGTTGTCAGAAACAAGGAGATAATGGGTACTTGGAAACTTGAAGTTGTAAGAATGGCAATATACCTTGCATTTCCTGTTACTATGTTTCATATTTTTAATCAGCCAGAATACTTTGAAGAGTGGGTTATTAAGACAAGAAGAGAATTGTATCCCCCAGAGAATGCACAGCATAGAAAAGAAATCCAAGATTTTGCGGAACAGTTACAACGCAAAAGAGACTTAGAAATGCTGAAAGCTCTGGAACAAGCTGAGAAAAAGTGAATTGTTGTGCTTAATGCATTTTATTTGTAAATATGTAGCAGTTACGTCTATGTAAATAAACAATGTTCACTGATTAAAAACATACTTTTTTTGGGGATGAATAACTGAACACTATTTTTAATCTTTCTGACAGTAAGAGAGACCGGAGAATTACTCAAAACATAGTTGAAAGATATGAGTACTTTAAAAACTTTTTTTTACAGTAGAATCTTCTGCAAATTGGTTTAATTTGAAATAAGTGTTCTTATGCATGAGTACTATGCTCATTTAGAAAAATGAAGACTAAATAGTCATTGAAAAATATTTCTTAATATATTATAAAGTAACATTCACACTGTTCACCATATATTCAATTTACATCCTCCATACTCTCCTTAAATTCTATGACATTTGTTTCACAGGAACTAATGTAATCCTTTTATTCCAACATTATGAATTCAGCTATGTAAAACTGAAATTCAGTATCGCCTGTTTGAAAACACTGCACTAGATTTTTCGAATATTTTTGACCACACCATTATGATTTTTTTTCTTGTTTTTATACACAAAACACATTTGTATTGTGGTATATTATTACTTCAGAAGTTATTATGTTGATTGTTAGCATTGTTAGACCTATAATGCTTGCATAAACTTCATCACAGCACTAAAGAAAGGCAATTCACTGCTGAAATAAAATAACATGAAACACATACAGACATGCAATGTATCAAAGAGATGCATGCCTCTGACGTTGATACATGCCCCATCGAGCAGCAAAAATTTAATGTTGTGTTGCCTAGGAACAACACTGGGAATGAAAGGATTAAGTGGTTCTGCAACATGTATGTCTGTGATTGGTTGGTGAGTTGCTGGTCCATGACTGTATCCGAAATGTCATCATCATAGACTAGTATATGCTTCATTAATTATTCAGCTATAGTTCTATTCAGTTAAATAGTCCATCCCAACTTCCAGTGTATGTGGCACTACTTATATACCATATTTGCCGGCACATAAGAAGCACTTCATAAAAGACACACATGTACCACTTCTATAAGACTATTTTTTAGGAAAAAATAATCCACACTTAATACATCTACTGTCATATAATTATAATTACATATGTTGATGTACATCAAATATCTACACATTGCCCTCAAGTAGAGTTCATAATTGTTAAGCAGTCACATTTCTTTATAGTTTGCACTTATTCGACAAGATATTTTGTTCCCAGAATGAAACTTTTACTCTGCAGCAGAGTGTGCGCTGAATGGAACTTCCTGGCAGATTAAAATTGTGTGCCAGAACCAGGACTCGAACCTGGGACCTTTGCCTTTTGCGGGCAAGCGCTCTGACTCAGCTATCCTGACACGACTCACAATGTCGCCTCACAACTTTACTTCCGCCAGTACCTCACCTCCTACTTTCCAAACTTCACAGAAGTTGTCCTGCGAACCATGCAAGACTAGCACTCCTGGAAGAAAGGATATGGTGGAGACATGGCTTAGCCACAGCCTAAGGGATGTTTCCAGAATTAAACTTTCACTCTGCAGTGGAATGTGTGCTAATATGAAACTTCCTGGCAGATTAAAATTGTGTGCCGGTCCCAGGTTCGAGTCCTGGTTCCAGCACACAATTTTAATCTGCCAGGAAGTTTCAGATATTTTGTTGTTTACGTTATGCACCAACTAATAATGCGATTGTTGACAGGAGCATCATAAAAACTTAAAACAGTGCCGCCTAGGTAAAGTGTAAAAGCAGGGTTCTACTGTATAATAATAATAATAATTTCATGTGGCTCAGTGGCTTGTTGCAAGTGTTTCAAATTGATGCCACTTTCATAACTTGTGTGTCTCTAACCTATTCCAGTTATCCAACAATGGAAAGGCGGACCTACTGTTTAACGTGGAATCCGAACCATGTGTCATTTCTGACGACTTCTCTCATTGGTGAAAGGTGAGGTTAAAATGATTTCTGAAATATCCACGTTGCTACCGGGATTCAATCTCGTCACGTTTCGGTTACCAGCACTTTACTGATAGAGCAACTTGTTCAACTCACACAATACAAAAACCATTCATGACAGCACAAGTACATCCAACAAATTCCATGCAATTAAAATGCTTAAAATTGGCAAGGAATCTAACAACAAATTGCTTCAAGCCAAAAAATAAAAATTTTGAAGAAATGAGACCTTAACTGACAACCACTGTATAAGAGGCGTCCGATTTTTTTATCTATTTTCGTAGGGTGTCTCATATGCCGACAAATAAGATGTTTTATGATAATTGTAAACAAACATTTTTTTACTCAATATTAAATATTGAACCACTCTTTTAATCAAGACACCAGCTACATTTGTAAAACATTTACAGTGGATGGCAACAAGATTGCAATGATTGTTATAGGCTCTCAAATATGTTTTGTTTGTAAAAAAACCAGCTGAGCTTCATAATTATTTTCAACTGTTACATTCGGTGCATTCATTGTCTGAGTTTCTTCACCCATCATTTGGATAGGACCTCAGTGTGCACTGGAATAGGCCAGCTTCTACATGTTGAAGAGCACAAAGAACAAATGACCAAGTGACAACACATCACAGATTTATGTACAAATTTTCCTAACACCCCTTGTGTTTATTAGATTTTTCTGTTTCGTAAGCTCCTGGCTGCTGGAAAAATTTAGAGAATTCAGCTCATACTCTCAGAGCACTACAATCTTTCGTGTGATTTAGTTGTCCTTTTCCCTTTAGTATAATTGTATCCATCTATATGGAAAATAGTTTTTCTACATCAGACAATATAATGAAGATAGTTGGTCACTCACCGCAAAGACAGAAATCAAGGCACATAAGAAAGACGCACATACACAAAACTCTAGATTTTGACCATTAACTTTTGCCAGTAAAAAGACACCATTCTCACAGGCACACTACCATAGCCTGTAGCTGCTGCATTCTGACATTCCATTGTTAATTTTCTATGTAATATTAATAAAATTTTTGTCAGTTGTTTCAAAAGTTTTTTGTAGGAATGCCAACAATATTATGAAAAGATAGATTGATATTCACTGTAAAGATGACACACTAAGTTTCAGACAGCCAAGGTTTTCTTGGAGAAGGAAAATATCCACACATTTATACAAGCAAACATGCACAACTTGTGCTCAAGGCTACTCTCTTCAGCCATTTCATCAGAATGAAACCATGTGGTACCATACAGAAATTGGAATGGGGTGGGGAGGGGAAAGGATAGCAGGGTAAAATTGAGGGGCTGGGGGAATAAGTGCTACCTAGTGGTGTGTGTAGGAACTAGATGGTTGGAATGATGCTGTTAGCTGCTTTGTTGGCTAGATGTGTAGGGTGGGGTGCAGAAACCAGAAAAAGAGAGGAACAGAGAAGGGCTGGTGATTGTTTTTGCAGAGAGCATCTCAAAATAAGGGTGAGCAGAAGTGAATTGGCGGGAGTACAGAGATGATGTGACAAAGTGTGGAGGATGCTTGGTGTAGGAAGTGGGGCAGTACAATGAGCCAGTAGTGATTTTGAGAGTGGAGAATGTGTTGTAAGGATACTTCCATCTGCACAGCTTAGGAAAGTTGATGGTGCGTGGTATGCTCTAGATGCCCCAGAGTGTGAAACAACGATTGAAATCCAGCGTGTTATGTTCGGCTACATCCTGTGGCGCAGTGTGGTCTGCTTAGCTCTTGGCAATGACCATTCATTCTCTTGGGCAGCTGGTTGGAAGTTATGACTCAGAAAAATATATACAGATGGGAAACCTCTTAAATGGCCCATTGACACAAATGGAGGGTGTCTCTAGCAGTTCCATTGGATGTCCCATGATGGCGCTGATGTGAGAAACTTGTCCAGGTAGCGGGTAGCTTCCCCTCTTGCAGCACCATAAAACAACATGTGTCACCAGATGACATTCCTCCCTCTGCATCCTCACCACACTACGGTCGTGCATTTTCAAATATGCCTCTTTTGTAGGCTACCAGAACCAAGCAAATGAACTGCCTGACATCTGATGTCGTCTGATGGTTTAGGGGGATTTCTGTTGTGTATATTACTCTTGGTCATACTAATATAAAAATGTGTACAATACTTCCAGTACAGTGAGTATATGACATGACTGTCTGCACAGGTGGTCTGTGTCTGATGGTGTAGGATAAGTCTTAGACAGACCTGAAATAGGAAGTGTTGGATGGACGGATTGGGCAGGACCTACACCTAGATCTTTAACAGGCATAAGATCCCTGTGGCAAGGAATCGGGAATGGGAAAGGGATGGACAATGATGTTGGATGGGCACATGATGGACCAACATGAAATCGATATTGGGTAGGATGTTCCTCATTTCAGTGAATGATGATAGATAATCAGAGCCTTGATGGAGAATGAGTTTCAGTTGTTCCAGTCCAATGTAGTACAGAGTGAGGAGAATGGTGGGGGCTGCTGCTTTGTAGTTGGTTATTTGGGCTGGTGGGAGAATTGGGGGGGGGGGGGGGCAGTGATATTACATGGGAAACCTGTTTGTAGGGTAGGTCAGGTGATAGCACCAGTCTGTGAAGGCCTTTATAGGTCTTCAGCCTTCTAGGCAATGGAGTTTTCATCACTGCAGATATGCCGTCCACAGGTGACCAGAATGTATGTGAAAACATGACTGGAATAGAAACAAATAAAAAATAAATTCTGGTGTGGTAGCTGTTGAAAAGCAGGTACTGCTGAGTGGTATAATTGTATTTGCCTTTTTGCTGTATCTGTGTGCACTGTGAGGTTCAGTCTTTATGATAATTTGCAATATATTATTTTCAAAATATTCTTAGGGCTGAGGACTGGGTAGAGATTCAAGCTGGAGGGTGAGAAACTATCCCAAAAGTGGAGTTATCAGCTGCAGTCTATGGTGTGAGAGTGAAGAAAACTATGGAAATACACCATGTAGAGCGGTGGACAAAATAATATGAGCACCATGCAGTATACTACATCTTGTTGCAAGTTGGTACCAGTGTGTGTGTGTGTGTGTGTGTGTGTGTGTGTGTGTGTGTGTTTTAACACTGAGATTCAAGTGCAGTGCACAGTTGAAATATGAAGTCTTAGATGTTGTCTTGCTGTATATTATCCATTTTCTTCTGTGACAGTCAGCATAAATTATAGGTGAAAGACATCATCTCTCAGACTTCCAAAGAGAGCAACTCAGTGGTGCACAGTTAGTGGGAGCATCTGTGGTGGAAGCAGGCACACTGATTTAACATTTCACTAGCAACATTATGTTCGGTAATGATAGTACACACTAAACAAGGTAAACTATCATCGGAGAAGAGGAATATTAGGTAAAACCCTAAATTAACTGAGAATCACCATGGAGCATCAAGAACAAATGTGGCCAAGCAACAAAAAATTACCATGGTAAAAGCAACCACAAATCTCAACACTGACTCAAGCAATACTGTTTTGATAAAAACAGTATGGCTGTAGGGCTACAGATGCTAACCCCATAATAATTGAAACAAGTGCAAAGCTGTGAAGGAAGTTGTGGCATGATCATAAAACATGGACACTTGATGATAGGAAGTATGTTGTATAGTCTGATAAATCGCCGTTGACACTGCTTATAAATGATCTGGTTTGTGGATTGAAAACCACTAAAGAAGCTTATGATATGGCATGCCAGGTTTCATCCTGATTTGGGCATCTATATTGTAATATTCAACTCCATCACTGCCCTCAATGATTGGATAACTGTGAATGCATATCTCACTATCCCCAACAAGAAACTGTTTAATATGAATAACATATTGCTAACAAAAAATGCCATATTCCAAAATGTTAATGCCCTCGTGCAAAAACAAGTAAAAAGGTTCAGATCTGCTTTTTATAGCATCCAAATATTATCAGACATCTTCCCTGGACAACAAAATTGTTGTCTCAACACACAGAGTTACACGCAATAAATCACCTGATTTGTTTAATGGATAACACATTTGTTATTGACAATATTTGTATTTTATTTATGTAAAAGTAAAGAATACAGCCCGGAAATATAATGTGATGAAACACATGTTCAGTATGATTGCCAGTCACATGCATTTGTGACAACTCTCTGATGCAATCTTCTGAAATGACATAACTCCACAATGATGGCCTAAAGTTGTACTGCATTTCTGAGTTTTCTGTGGTACACCTCCTGTTTAAGGAATCCCCCAAGGAATAAGTCAGGGGTTGATGTCTGGGCTGTGGGACAGCCACATTCCTTCTCCTGCCTAACATTCTGGAAATCTGATTCACAATTCCGTAAGGCCAAGTCTTTCCTGTAGGAAATCGAGCTCAGTGTTGGCCATATGGGAGCATGCTCCATCCTTCATAAACCCTTGTCTGAAATGGAAGACCCAAGCTGAGGAAATAACTGTTTTCGCAGAATGTGTAAATAGCATTCACTGGTCACTGTAGGATCAAAGAAAAATGGACTGATGATTCCGTGGTTCGACATCACAACCCACGTGCACACTTTCTCCCCGTAGGTGTCTTTCTTGTGGGTTATTCGAGGATGTTCATGTGACCAGAATCGAATGTTGTGTTTGTTCACAACACTGTTCAAGTAAAATTAAGCTTCATCAGAAAACCGTGTATTGTGTAGCACTGCTTTTTCATCTTGCTCGATTGCATACCTGGCAAACTGCAGTTTTTACTCCTTGTCTCTTGCAGTAAGCTTATGTGCCACAGTCATCTTATACGGATACAAGCAAGGGTCATCTTGGATAATTCTTTGTACAGTTCAACGTGAAATTCCCAACTCGGCACTGGCTCTTCTTGTCAATTTACTCAGACTACGAGTTCAAGCCACTCTAACTGCGTCAATATTTTGCAGCGAATGTATGGTATGTGCATGTGGCTGCTCACACTCCAAAACAGATCCATTACTTCCCAATTTTAAATGCAATCTGCATATCGTCTGTGGGCCAGGAGCCCACCATGTGCTGAAATGAGCATGAAACCTCCCTGTGTCAATGTAACACTGTTCACCTCTGCAAACAGTAACACAATCTTCATCTTTTTTGCAATGGCCAACCGTTCTTTGTCCATTATCATGGCATACTGACATGACAGACCTTAACAACAACAGTGATGAACTCACAACTACATCTGGTGTAATTTCTGCGAACTGCACGAAGTTGCGTGTACATTAAGAAAGCTATTGTTCCAGCAGTATACTTTTAGGATCAAATTTCAATCGAGTGGCACCCTGTAATTGAACTCTTATGGGGAATTTTAGAGCAGAGTGTGAGGAGCAGATTTACAGCTCTGACATTGCAGAAGTAATTGATGAAAATTTTGGTGCAAGAATGGATAACATTGTGTTGGTAACTATAAAGACACTTTACAAATATGTTTGTTGAAGAGTGGCACTCCTTACAAAGAAATAAATATTTTGTGTGTGTGTGTGTGTGTGTGTGTGTGTGTGTGTGTTTTAAGTGTTCATATTATTTCTCCCACCCTCAGTATCTATCTAGAGAAAATGTGACCTTTAATGCAGAATCCTTTTACATGGTTCAAAAGTCATTCATTGTATAAGTCTGAAATGCAGTTCATCTGAGTGAATCAGCACTAATGTCTGATATCCAGTAAGGTAACCAGTGCATATGCAATGGAGTAAGGTAGTCAGTTCCCATATGTTTATAGCCCTTGGCTATGCAAGATTCAGTTTGCTAACAAAAAAAAGCAAGAAAAAGTGAACTAAAGCAGTCTTCCTTACATCTGGTGTAGTCTCAGGCCACATAGAATCCTTATGACTAAAATATTATTCTTCGTTGAGTATATTTGAAGACAAGTTTTGTAAAAACACAATACTTATGACAATGTAGACGAGACAGGTTGCAGATGCCAACATGTTTCTGAAGATGATTCAGAAGAACTGAAACATAAAAAAAGAAAACACCATTCCCAATTGTTGGCCGATAATAATATATTAAACTGTGTTTGGCAAATTTGTAGTTATTGAAAAGTTGAGGAGTAGCTCCATGCTGATTACTGGCTTGCAGAGGTGCCCACAGGGGGGTCATGACGCAAATTGCGTCATTGAAATTTGGTAGGGGGGGGGGGGGGTGCTTTATAAAACAATTTACAAAATGTGAAATAAAAGATATTTAATTCTAATATTAAATGGCAAAACAGGACCTAATATCTCTTGTGTATGTAGGGGGGGGGGGGGCACCTCTGCTGTCTTGAGCACTATATAAAGACTAGATTTTCTGCAACAGGTTTAGCATATCTGCAGGTTGTGATCACTGTGCACAAACAACATTCTCCGATCCCGAAATCATCCATGCCTCAACCTATGATAAAACTTCCCTTTTTTCCGTACCTTTCAGTTCCTACCTCTCTATCCCAAACCTCTCCTATTTTGTGTGGTGTGTGTGCGCGCGCGCGTGTGCGTGTGTGTGCGTACACCCCCTACCTTGTCCCCTACTCAGCATTATTTGGTTCACTTATCTTTACTCCTTGGTGTATCCTTTTTCGTTTGCTATTGGCATAGCTCAGTACTTACCATGCAGTACCTATGACTTCCACATATCACGCATCCTTACGTCGTAGCTTAAGGGTGTGAGTAATCATCACCTGCTGTTCCCTTTTCGTCCCCCATCTCCTACTTGTTGAAGGAAAATATTTCTGAAAGTGAGTGTACTTGTTTATTTTTGTCAGCATTTGTGTCTTTTTGTGTGACTATCAGTGGTAGAGAACTAAAGTAAGTACTGGCAAGCCACTGTATTTCTGTTGAATAAAATTTTTGTATTCATTATAAAACAGTTAATACAGAAAGGATATGAAATGTGTAGAAACACGTGTAGCCTTTATGGATTACACTGACAAATTTTAAAAATTCAACAATATAACTTAATGAGGATAGATTACAACTCAAGACAAAGAGCCACAGACAGCGCATACGACAGATGGTGACACACACACACACACACACACACACACACTACTTAGCTTTCAGTCATAGTGCTCATCAGAACAGAACAGCCACTCATTCATACAGTACCCAGACTCAACTCACTAACGCATGACTGTCATCTCTGGCTGCTGTGTTAACAACCTGGACTTTCCATTGTTAAATTTTAAAAATCTTTGGCTATCTTGGTATCCGTCAGTTGTTCTAATGCAAATGAAACATGTTGATGAAATATACATAAAACATTTGTCTGCACATCCCACCGCATTATAAATATACTGCTTACACCATCTGTGTTCCACTATAACAACTATTGTTCTTTTTATAAAGAAAGTAAAAACAGCTAGTTAGTTTTGAATACTAAAATGTGTATTAAAAGCCCTTATTCCTAGTTTTAGTGCTTACAAAAATCTGTTCCTTATGAAAAAGACTTTTATAAACATTGAAAGCAAAATCAAGAGATTTTTAATAAAGCTTTTACTATATGCAACTGATAGGCTGGTTTATTTTCTCCAGAAAAATGTTGTACCTACAGTATTTTTGCCCAACCATGTTTATGATTTTACAATTATTGTTACATGGTGTACTAATCAACATAACATATGCTACGCTACTGAAAAATAAAATAAAAAATTAAAAATAAAAGGTAAACCTGAAAAGATGACATTGATTTGATGAAGGCAGGGCCACCTGGGGGTTAGTTGACGTACTGATAATGGTGTCAACGTCATCCACCAACAGCTACCAGAGTGTCTCTGTGTACCCTTTTAACGGGGAATGTTTACAGCTTTAAGGCTCTGTGTAACTTTTGTGTGTGAAGTAAACAGACACTATGTCATGGAGATGTACTTCCTACAGCAAACTGAGATAGTTTGAAAAGTGATCAAATTGTGGCATTCTGAACGGTGGGATGGTCCATTCGGAGCATTGCTACTCACGTTGGACGTGCTTCGTCGCTTGTGGAATTTTACCAGTTGCAATGGTCACTCGAACATTCTCACACATGTAGACCAGCTGCTGGATATCCTCACAGCACAGACATCGGCCAAGATTGTCTGTAATAGCAGATTGTACAGCAAGCGCAGCACATGTAAGAGGGTTTGTGAGCACAGCATTGTTAACTTGAACTGCTGCCAACCAGTTACTAACAGTGGGACTCGAGCACGCACGTCTCCACTCCGTCTTCCACTCGTGCCATGTTGATGTGCACAGGTAGACTATTGCTGGCAGAGGATCTCTTGTAAGTTGGAATGGTGGCCTGCGGTTTTCAATGATTAAATAAATTCTGCCTGCAAACAAGTGATGGCACTTTACACAAACAACATGAACCTGGTGAGTGCTTTCATCCAAGGCACACTGGGGTTTATGGTTGGAGATATTATAAGGAACAACTCTGGTATTTTTAGAGGGTACACTGACCAGAACTCAGTACTGATGTGTTCTAATAGGGTAATGCTCACCCACATTCTGCACAAGCAGCAAATTGCCTGCGCGGCACAGTCTCTGGATTATCTCCAATCGAGCATAAGTGAGTTATGATGGGACAACAACTGACGTGCAACTCGTGAATCCGCAACTCTTGCAGCACTATGAAAAGCAGGTGTGGAATAATATATCCTGTGACAGTATTCGCCATCTGTAAGACTGGATGCTAGAATCGGTGCCTTATTGTATGTAGATATGTGGTTACAGGATCTTACGTGTGACTTAAACATTTGTTTGCTGCCTTATATTCTTGTCTATACAGTCGTCTTTTGTAGGCCCTGTTTCTCTGACAAAACTAATTAAATATGTATCAAACCCACTCTGTGCCGCAACTTGTTACCAGTTCTACTGACTAGAAGCCCTGGCACAGTTTTGAACTGTATATCAGAGGGAAAGACAATTCAGTAATATAATGATAAGTAGCAAGTCACCATAATGATAATTGCTGAACTGAAGACAGGCAGCTAGAATATAAAAGCACATTTATACAATGTAAATTTGACTGATGACCCTGTAGTTAAGTCCCATAAACTATACAACGTAAATGTTCTGCCACAAGCTTCATATAAAGAAAAAAATATATACATTCACACAAGCATTTCAGCATAATTCATTCACATGTAACTGTCATGTCCGGCTGCTACAATCCAACTGGCACCTTCACAGTGAGTGAGGTGGTGAGGAAAATTGGGAGGATGCAAGCAAGTGTGAAGGAATGTTCTGTACAGTCTGGTGGAGTGTAAAGGCACTAATAGGTGGGAGTATGAGATGCAGTTTAGAATGCAGTATAGGGAGGGGGCAGAAAAAGGAAAGAGCAGCACACACAGAGTTAGGGGGGGGGGGGGGAGACATGAATTGGGTGGAGGGAGGGAGTAGGAAGGACTGTTACATATGAAGTGTAGGGATGGTACAGTACTTTGGATTGAGAGCTGAATGGTTGTAGAAAGTGGTGTAAGGAAATCTGCACAGTTCAGAAGAGAGGATGGTCCAGATGGACCAGGTTATAAAGCAGGTATTAAAATTGACCATCATATGAACAGCTACATGCTGTGCTCCAGGGTGAGCTACCCAACATTTGGTTAAGTTTGATGGTGATCATTCATTCTCATGGACTGCTACTTTGTTGTTGTACCAATGTAAAAGGCTGTGCTGTGGTTGCAGCACTGTTGGTTAATCGCATGGTTGATTACACAGGTGGCACGGCCACTGACAAGGTCTGTGGCGGGACTGGAATAGGAAGTTCTCAGAGGAAGGACTGGATAGGTCTTACGACAGGAACTTCTTTTACTTTCTTTATTTATATTTGTCATAAGGAGCAAGTCTCCATTGTCTTACAACAGGGTCCTCTTTTATTTTCTTTATTTATATTTGTCATAAGGAGCAAGTCTCCATGGTCATGGTATGAGTCAGTATATTAAACTGTAACAGAAGAATAGTAATAGATAAAATTAAACGTATAAGAATTCTGTGAAAATACAGGCCCAAGAATCAGTAAATGCAAAAAAGAATGTAGTCTATAGTAATGAGGACAGTTTATAACTCAACGCAAATATGTGATGACAAGCCGTAACAGGCACATAAAAAAACAAACACACAATACTTCAGCTTTCCGCCATGGCCTTCTTCAGAAAATAGAACATT
This sequence comes from Locusta migratoria, assembly GCA_026315105.1. Taxonomy (NCBI): domain Eukaryota; kingdom Metazoa; phylum Arthropoda; class Insecta; order Orthoptera; family Acrididae; genus Locusta; species Locusta migratoria. The sequence continues at coordinate 372,853,406 of CM048750.1, forward strand.
CACACAACACAGTGTCACAACCATCATGTCCGGTTGCCGCAATCTGAATCACATTCTGCAGTGCGGAAATAGGGGAGGGAAGGGGGGACAGGAAGGTTGCATCATTGTGGTGGGAATGGATACAGTATGGCCTTGCAGAGCATGTACATATTAGATTGGAGGAACAAGATGCAGCTAAGGAATGGAGTGGAGAGGCAGGTGAGGGGAGGAATGTTGTTGTGTTGTTGTTATGGTCTTCAGTCCAGAGACTGGTGTGATGCAGCTATCCATCCTACTCTATCCTGAGCAAGCCTTTTCATCTCCTCATAAGAACAGCAACCCACATCCACTTGAATCTGCTTACTATACGCGTCTTTTGGTCTCTCTCTGCGATTTTTACCCCACACACTTCCCTCCAATGCTAAATTCACGATTCCCCGATGTGTAAGAATGTGTCCTACCAATCGATCCCTTCTTTTAGTCAGGGTATGCCAAAAGTTCCTTTTCTCACCAATTCCGTTCAGTACCTCTTCATTAGTTATGCGATATACCCACCTAATCTTCAGCATTCTTCTGTAGCACCACATTTCAAAAGCCTCTATTCTCTTCCTGTTCGCACTGCTTATTGTCCATGTTTCACTCCCGTACAAGGCAACACTCCACACAAATGCCTTCAGAAAAGACTTCCTTACGCTTAAATTAATATTTGATGTTAGCAAATTTCTCTTTTTCAAAAATGCTTTTCTTCCCATTGTCATTCTGCATTTTATATCCTCTGTACTGCGGCCATCGCATGTTATTTTACTACCCAAGTAACAAAACTCACTTACCACCTTCATTGTTTCGTTACCTAATCTAATTCCTTCAGCATCGCCTGATTTTCTAAAACCACATTTCATTATTTTTGTTTTGCTCTTGTTAATATTCATTTTATACGCTCTCTTCAACACACTGTCCATCCCATTCAACTGTTCTTCCAGGTCCTTTGCTGTCTCTGACAGAGGGGAGGAAAATAAAACAACTCAAGCGCACTGCGGCGCGCGCGCACACACACACACACACACACACACACACACTCAAAAAAGGACTGTTGGTGTTGGGCATGGAAAAAAGAAAAGTTATTGTAGTTTTAGTGCCTGGATAATTTCAGGATTGTAGAATGTACTGTAGGGGTAACTGTGATGTTCAGAAATGCTGGTGATGGGCGGGAGGCTCCAGATGGCCCAGATTGTCAAGCAGCCCCTGATGTTAAGCATATGCTGTGCTACAGGATGGTCCGTCTTATTTCTAGCAACAGTTTGACAGTGGCCATTCAGCCTAATAGAAAGCTGGTTAGTGATCATCCTAATATACAAAGCTGCACAGTGACTGAGTGCAGCACAGTTGCTAAATTACATGGCTGCTTTCATAGAGTAGGATAAGCCTGTGCTAGGACCAGAATAGGAAGTGCTGGGTGGGTGAATTGGACAGGTCTTGTAGTGGGGTCTTCCACAGAGATATTATCCCTGTGGCAGTGGGCTGAGTTTCAGGGTGGCATAGAGATATTGTTAGTTCCAACCTGGACTTCCCATTATTAAAGAATATAGTTTACTACTCACCGCAAGACATTTGTCGAACTGTGACAGGCATGTAAAAAAGATGTGTGTACACACTTAACTTAGCTTTTGGCCACAGCCTCTGTCAGAAAAAGACACACTCTTATTCATACAATCACACAGATACACTCATAGATACTCAACTGTCATATCTGGCTGTTGTGTTCCAAGTCATGGCTTGACGAATGTCTTTACAGTGAGTTGCAAACCCTCCTCTTTATATTTCAGGATTCCAGTGTGGACTTCACATTGTTCAATATAGTAAATACTATAACTCAGAAATTATCTCAATTTTTTAAAATTTTTCTAGGAATTCTTTGTCAGAATAGAAAAAGTGAGCCATGAGGAAACTCTTCATGTTATGCTTGAAAGTAAATGGATTACTACTAAGATTATTAAAATGAATGCAGCGGAATATGCCTTTCTACACAATAGTCAAGCAGGTGTGATCTAAATGTGGATTGGAATTCTGCCTAGTACTGACACTGAAAACGGTTGAGCTGGTATTGTTAGCATCGAACAACAATAAAGAAAATATGTAATGAGAGGTGTTATAACCAGTAATAACACAAATAATATATCACCGTCCAACTATTTAATTTACAAAATATACTCGTTACCAGGAGACAATTGTTTGGCAAAACACTTATGAACGTAACATTATTTCTGAGGATTATACCAAAGTCCAAGAGGTACCAGTCAGATAATAAACTCCAGCAGAAAGTCCATTGAAGTTCTAAACCATTTGAATATTGAAGTCCAAGTTCCTTATATCGGGCAGAATCCAAGTACAGGGCACACGCGTCCACTGCAGTTCGCAGCATAGCACTTCCTTGTTGTTGACAGCGAGCGAAGTACTGGCTTGTGGACACCCTAAGGGGAGTACAAAAGGCTCTATTAGTTTATGGAACCAACAGCTGGGGTCGCTATCTCTTCTAGATGGTCAATCACTGTGTTGTTCTGGATTCCCAATCACTGATAGTGGTGGTGAGAGCATGCACTTGAAAGCAGTCTACTATGCTACAGAGGTCGTGCACGGAGAAGTGAAGAAGTGTGGCCAGAGGTAAGTCTTTCAACCGCGCATACCTTAGTGTGCTCCACTCAAAGCAGAAAATTAAGAGTGGTGTATACTAAGAGGTAGCGTCAGAATTCCCAGGCTACTGAACAGGGTTCAACAAGAGGTTCGCGAACCAAATATTGCTTGAACCACCCATTTCTTTGCAGTAAATACTGTGAGCCCACCCCCCTGAACCACAGACATTGCCGAGTTAGGGTGGCTTGCATGCCTCAAGGATACAGATAGCCATACTGTAGGTGCAATGACAGTGGAGTAGTATCTGTGGAGAGGCCAGACAAACATGTGGTTCCTGAAGAGGAGCAGCAACCTTTTCAGTAGTTACAGGGGCAACAAACTGAGCTGGTCTTGTAACATACTTACTGCAAACAGCTGAAAGCAAGGGGAAACTACAGCCGTTCCCGACAACATGTAACTCTACTGTATGAATATACGATGATGGCATCCTCTAGTGTAAAATATTCTTTTCAGATCTCCAGGCAGGGACTATTCAGGAAGATGTGGTCAAAAGGAAAGACAACACTGGCATTCTACAGATCAAAGCATGGAATGTTAGATCCCTTAATCGGGTAGGGAGGTTAGAAAATTTAAAAAGGGAAATAGATAGGTTGAAGTTAGATATAGTCAGGATTAGTGAAGTTCCTTGGAAAGAGGAACAGGATTTCTGGTTAGGCGAGTACAGCATTATAAATACAAAATCAGTTGAAGGTATTACAGGAGTAGGTCTGATAATGAGTAAGAAAATAGGAATGCGAGTAAACTACTATGAGCAGCGCAGTGATCGCATTATCGAACTCAAGATAGAAATGAAACCAACACCGACCACAGTAGTGCATGTTTATATGCCAACTAGCTCTGCTGATAATGAGAAGATTGAAGAAATATATGAGGAGGTTAAGGAAATTATTCAGACTGTTAAGGGAGTGGAAAACTTAATTGTGGTGGGGGACTGGAAATCGGTAGTAGGAAAAGGAAGAGATATAAAAATAGTAGGTGAATATGGATTAGGCAAAAGGAATGGAGGAGGAAGCCGCCTGATAGAAATTTGCTTGGAACATAATTTAATCATAATAAAGACTTGGTTTAAGAATCATTAAAGAAGGTTGTATACATGGAAGAGACCAGGAGACACCAGAAGGTACTAGACAGATTTTATAATGGTAAGGCATACCCAGGGGCAGATATAGACTCTGACCATATCTCATGAACTACAGAAAGGTAGGGAAATAAGGAGATGGGACCTGGATAAATTGAAGGAGAGAGTTTCAGAGTAAGCTTCAGGCAACAGTTAACAGAAATGAGGAGAAAAAAATTGTTGAAGGGGAATGGGTAGATTTGAGAGATGAAATAGTGAAGGCAGCAGAGGACAAAATAAGTAGAAAGGCGAGACCTACAAAAAATACTTGAATATCACAGTAAATACTAAATTTAATTTATAAAAGGAGAGGATATAAAAATGCAATAAATGAATCAGGCAAAATGGCATAACGATGACTAAGAAATGAGATTGACAGAAAGTGCAAAATGGCTAATCAGAAGTGGCTAGAAGGCAAAAGTAAATATGTAGAAGAATGTATAACTAGTGGAGAAATAGATACCGTCTACAGGAAATTAAAAGAGATATTTGGAGACCAGAAAAACAGCTGTATGAATATCAAGAACTCAGATGGAAAACCAGTTCTCAGCAAAATAAAGAAAAGCTGAAAAAGAGTGTTTGGAGGAGCTCTACAAAGCAAATGAACTTCGAGACAATATTGTAGGAAGGGAAAAGAAGTAGTTGATTGAGATTTAATAGGCAAGCTAGAGAGCTAAATGTTTACTGTTTCATCACACAAATAACAAATTAAACAAATTATTTTATTAGAACCTCAATTCTTAAATGCCAGTTTGTTATCTCAGAGTGTGTGTCATATAAGAAACATGATTTCTGGATAAAGTAATGGTTAAGAGAAGATACATACATTACTAGGAAGACAAACAAATAGCATTTCATCATAAAATAGGAAAATAAACAAGAGCACATGGCTATGAAACTAAAACCTGCTAATATGCACTTTAGGAAAACATAAAGTGAAATAGTATGCATAGAGATATGTCCTATTGTATATTTGAGTAGAAACTGGCCATGAAAACACAAATATAATAAATGTTTCAAATATAAACTTGCCAGCATGGGCAGCATTGTAGATTACCTAAGCCTGTATGAAATATTCCCATGTTCTTGTATACAGCAAAACAACTAATACTTTATTTCATTATTCTGTTCATGGTAGGAACATTTGGCCTTCACTATATTTCAAGATATTAGTATAAACAAACAATGTATTGTTGTATCTTATAGTTAAGAATATTTCAGATCTGCAACCCAATATATGAAAGCAGGATTATTATGAATCGATGTAAATTAATAATTACCTTAATTTTGAACGTAAAGCTGCTATTATCTTGCCATAACATGGCCAAAATATTTTTTTTCATATCTTTAATTGTTGTAACAATGTATGGTATTGTAGACCAGACTATAAAAGGAGGCCACACAAAGATTGAGAAAGGCAGTCTTGTAACAGCTTTCCAAGCCGCCACTATGCCGGTTTGGGCACCGATGTACATATTGTTGTAATGCATTGTATGGTAAAAGTGATGAAATTAAACAGCTTTTCAGATACCTGATGTTTGCTCTGAGTTCTTGCTTTAATTTTGATGCACACACAAAATAGAGAAAATTTCTCTAGCTGCACATATTCTGAATGAATTCTAGGAATTCCTGTAAGCAGGTTATGTAGATGCTGTGTTTTAAGAAGATTCTACATCCATGAGATATCAAGGTAACTGTCCTGAACTTTGATGCTGTGGAGATTTATTAAGATGTGAAGACCACAATCACGGAGTCTGTGAACACTGTAAGGTGGTAACGTTTTATGATGATCAAATATGATATACTATACTGAGAGTAGAATTTGACAGAGCACTGAAAGAGCTAAGTTACAATAAGGCACCTGGTGTGTACAGCATTCCCTCAGAACTACTGAAGTCTCTGGGAGAGCCAGTCGTGACAAAACAATTTCACCTGGTGCATAACATGTATGAGATGGGAAATACCCTCAGACTTTAAGAAAAATGTAATAATCCACATTCCAAAGAAAGCAGGTGCAGACAGGTGGGAAAATTACGTAATCAACAGTTTAATAAGTCATAGTTGCAAAATTTTAATGCAAATTGTTTACAGAAGGGTGGAAAAGCTGGTAGAAGCTGACCTGAGGGAAGATCAGTTTGGATTCAGGAGAAATGTAGGAACTTGAAAGGCAATACTCACTTTACGGCTTATCCTAGAAGATAGATTAAGAAAAGGCAAACCTACATTTCTAGCTTTTGTAGATTTGGAGAAGGCTTTTGACAATGTTGATTGGAATAAACTCTTTCAAGTTCTGAAGCAAGCAGGAGTAAAATATAGGGAGCGTAAGGTTATTTACAACTTGTACAAAAACCAGACAGCGGTTGTCAGAGTTGAAGGGCATGAAAGGGATGCAGTGGTTGGAAAGGGAGTAAGACAGGGTTGTAGTCTTTCTCCATTGTTATTCAATTTGTACATTGAGCAAGCTATAAAGGAAAGCAAGGAGAAATTTGGAGAAGGGATTAAAGTTCAGGGTGAAGAATTAAAAACATTGTGTTTTGCCGATGACATAGTAATTCTGTCAGATACAGCAAAGGACCTGGAAGAGCAATTGAACAGAATGGACAGTGTGCTGAAAGGTGCATATAAGATGAACATTAACAAGAGCGAAACTAGGGTAATGGAGTGCAGTGTAAGAAAATCAGGTGATGCTGAAGGAATTAGATTGGGAAATGAAGCAATAAAGGAGGTAGATGAGTTTTGTTACTTGGGCAGTAAAATAACAAATGATGGTCGCAGTACAGAGGATATAAAATGCTGAATGGCAATGGGTAGAAAAGCGTTCTTGAAAAAGAGAAATTTATTAACACTGAATATTGATTTAAGCCTAAGGAAGTCTTTTCTGAAGGCATTTGTATGGAGTTTTGCCTTCTATGGAAGTGAGACATGGACAATAAACAGTGCGGACAGGAAGAGGATTGAGGCTTTTGAAATATGGTGCTACAGAAGAATGCTGAAGATTAGGTTGGTGGATCGCGTAACTAATGAGGAGGTACTGAACAGAATTGGGGAGAAAAGAAATTTCTGGCATACCTTGACTAAAAGAAGGGATAGATAGGTAGGACACATTCTTAGACATCAAGGAATTGTGAATTTAGTGTTGGAGGGAAGTGTGTGGGGTAAAAATCGCAGAGGAAGACCAAGAGATGGATACAGTAAGCTGATTCAGACAGATGTAGGTTGCCGTTCTTATGTGGAGATGAAGAGGCTTGCTCAGGATAGGGTATTGTGGAGAGCTGCATCAAACCAGTCTCCGGACTGAAGACCACAACAACAAACAACGTAGATTTTGAGAAAGTTTTTGACAATATTGACTGGAGTTCATTCTTGCAAATTCTGAAGCAAGCGGGGTAAAATAAAAGGAAAGAAAAGTTATTTACAACTTGTATAAAAACCAGACAGCGGTTATCAGAGTTGAAGGGCATGAAAGGGGTGCAGAGGTTGGGAAGGGAGTAAGACAGGGTTGTAGCCTTTCTCCAATGCTATTCAATTTTATATTGAGCAAGCTATAAAGGAAAACAAGATAAATTTGGAGAAGGAATTAAAGTTCAGCGTGAAGAAATAAAAACATTGCCGATGACGTAATTCTCTCAGAGACAGCAAAGGACCTGGAAGAGTAATTGACTGTAATGGATAGTGTGTTGAAAGGAATGTATAAGATGAAGATTAAGAAAGAGTAAAACAAGGGTAATGGAGTGTAGTTTAAGAAAATCAGACGATGCTGAAAAAATTAGTTTCAGTAACAAAAAAATGAAGGTGGTAGATGTTGTTGTTTTTTTTTTTTTTTTTTTTTTTTTTTTTTTTTTTTTTTTTTTTTTTTTTTTTTTTTTAGCTGGCAGTAAAACAACATATGATGGTCAATGGTCACAGCATGGAGGATGTAAACTGCAAAATGGAAATGAGAAGAAAAGTGTGTTTTTTTTCATAATGTTAACATAGAATATTAAGTGTAAAGAAGTCTTTTCTGAAGGCATTTGTGTGGAGTGTTGCCTTGTATGGAAATGAAACATGGACAATAAACAGTTTAGACAGGAATAGGATAGAGGCTTTTGAAATGTGCTACTACAGAAGAATGCTGAAGATTTGGTGGGTAGATCACATAACTAATGAGGAGGTACTGAACAGAATTGGGGAGAAAAGGAATTTCTGGCATATCTTGATTAAAAGAAGTGATTGGTTGGTAGAACACATTCTTAGACATCAAGGTATCATGAATTTAGTGTTAGAGCTAAGTGTGTGGGGTTACAAATTGCGGAGGGAGACCGAGAGATCAATACAGTAAACGGATTCAAATGGATGTAGGTTACCTTTCTTATGAGAAGGTGAAGAGAGTTGCTCAGGATAGAGTAGGGTGGAGAACTTCATCAAACCAGTCTCCAGACTGAAAACCACAATAACAACAACAAATACTGTGAGATATGATGGCCTGAAAACTCGGAAAAAATGCATCAATCTCATGAAAAGGTGCTTTTTCAAGGTATTACGTTCATGTGAGAAAAACCAAAAGCAAGAAGAGCATCTTTCACAACTGAATTTGGATTGAAAGGAACAATTGATTTGTGAATTGGTTCATTCTTGAATGGACCAAAAGCAGTAACTACCTATAACTACCTATAGACTAGCCATTTACAGCACATTAGAAATTTACTTCTAAAGATGGCATTCAGTTTCCCCTAATGAAAACGGAGTCATTGATTATTTCTTTCAGTGACCATCTGCTTGTTTTTCACTTAGTAAGATGGTGAAGTAGTAACATACTGGACTTGCATTTAGAGGACAGTGGTTAAATTCACCTCCAGCCATCCAGATTAGATTTTCTGTGACTTCCCTAAATCTCTCCAAGCAAAGGCCTTTGAAAGGGCATGGTCGCTTCCCAATCCTTACCCAAAAATCTGACAGTTATTATTATTATTAGTCACAAAGCTCCCAGAGTGGAATACGCTAAGTGAAAATGGTTTATTTTCAGTTGTTCTGGTTATTTTAATTTGCCCGCAAGTTTTTCATTGTTTGCGTCTCCCTGCAGAAGTTCTTGTAATGGACGTGCCTTGTTACAAAATCCTTTTATGAAATGTCGGTAGTATGAGCACAGCGCGAGAAAACTTCTCACATCACGAATGTGCTGAGGAGTTGGAAATTCTGTGACTGCCCTTACTTTATCTGGATCAGGACGGACACCATCTCCGTTGACTAGGTGCCCCACGATTTTTATCACTTTGGCAACAAAGAGGCACTTCTTTGGATTGAGACGGAGAGCTGCAGCCTGAACACACTTCAACACAGTTGACAGGCGACTCAGATGTTCTTCAAATGTTTTCGAGAAAACGACAATGTCATCTAAATAGCAGAGACACATCGTCCACTTAAGGTGTCGAAGCAAGTTGTCCATCATGCGTTCGAATGTGGCTGGAGCATTACATAATCCAAATGGCTTTACTTTAAATTCATAGAGGCCGTCAGGTGTAATAAAAGCCATCTTCTCCCTGTCAGCTTCATCAACCTCAATTTGCCAGTAACCTGTCTGCATGTCCATAGTTGAGAAGTATGTAGCTCCTTTCAAGCAGTCTAAGGTGTCGTCAATACAGGGCAGAGGGTAGACATCTTTCTTTGTGATTCTGTTCAGCCGCCGATAGTCGACACAGAATCGCCATGTACAATCCTTCTTCTTTACGAGGACCACCGGAGATGACCAAGAACTCTCAGAAGGTTGAATAATGTCATCACTCAACATCTTCTCCACTTCCTCCCGAATTATCCATCTTTCAGCTGGTGACACTCTATACGAACGCTGGCTAATTGGCGGATGATCCCCAGTATTGATCCGGTGCTTTATCGTGGGCCGTTGCGTCTGACTTTTCCCCTGCTGAGGTGTGAATGCACCCGAAAATTGGCGTAGTATACCTAACACCCGCTGGCGTTGTTCCTTGGTCAGTCCAGGCCCTATTGGCAGTTCCACATTAGTTTCCTCCAGCGTGTTGTCTGTACTAACAGCAGGGCATGGGTCTTCCTTGATTACGTTGAGCTCACCGTCCTGGATTGGTTCAGTTGTCCCGATACACATTCCCTTGGGGATAAGTTGTGACTGCTCGTGACAATTTGTGTTCCAAATCTCTCCTTGACCACCGGTAATGCTTATGATAGCTGCTGGTAAGTAAATTTCTTTGGTGAGCCTGATAAACTTTTTACTATCAACAAGAACTTCACAGCTTAACCAGTCATCTGTGTTTGTGACTGCAACTCTTCTCATTGTCAACGGCGGTATCGTCACGTTGTCAATGACGAATAGCATCCCAGAAAATTCTGTATTACGTGTATCCGGCAGAACAACTTCTTCAATTTGCAGCTCAGATCTTCCACAGTCAATGATAGCCTGGGATGCCTGAAGGAAGTCCCATCCGAGGATGACATTGTGACTACATTCTGTTAACAGGACAAATTCAAACGGTTGCGTCCTGTTGTTGATGGTTATTCTTGTGACACAAGTTCCTGCTGGATGGACTTACTTTCTATTTGCGACCTTCAGCACAGTTGCCCCCGTATCAGAGAACATTGTCTTCTTTAGTGTGCGGCAGTAATTATCCGATAATACAGAAAAAGAGGCTCCTGAATCAACAAGTGCCTGGACAGGTTGGCCATCGATTATGACGTCGATGAGATTTCCCAACGTCTTAGCGACTGTCGTCCATGGAGGATTTTCATCTGCGGCAGTCTCACCTCCGTAGACGGTCGCCTCGCTTAGTTTTCCTGGGCGCGGCGGCTAGGGGAGCAGCTGGTACCTCTGTACGGCGACGGTGAACGGCTGCGGCGCGTCGGGGAGCGACCTCGTCTAGGGTACGGCGATGGGCTTCTTCTGAACTCATCAGCAGGTGACTGCCTGGGATAGAACTGCTCCGACAGCTGACATCTTGCGGCAAAATAATCATTGAATACTCGCCTCCTCTCTCTGCAGTAGCGTACAACATGTCCAGGGTGTCCATAGTGGAAACACAGTGGTGTGTTGTCTTCTGTCCTCCAGACGTCTGTTCTTCTGCGGGGCGTCATAGTTACCGGAGGAGTTGGTTGTGGTCGCATCGGCCGGTTCATGGGCTGCCGTTTGGTGGCTGCAGCGTAAGTCATAACAGGGCGACGCCATTCTTCACGTCGGGTGCGATTGACGGGGCAGACAGGAGCTACTGTTTGAAATACCTCGTCCTCAGCGGCGTCGGCTCCCTCGTGACTTACAGAGCTCACATCCATGGCCATAATCTGATGCTCGCTTGGTCTAATAGTCCCTGCTGCCATGCACTGTTGTAATTCTACTCTCATGATTTGTCGTATGAGAGAAGCGAGGTCATGCTGATCTTCCACAACGGGAGTCTGCCATACTTCTTGCGTCCAACCCTCCTTTGTTGCATCTCTTCAATACGCTGGCACCACTTGATGAACTCTTCTGTCTTAGCGATGTCTTTTATCAGAAGAGCTTGGTACATATCTTCTGCAATTCCCTTCATCAGGTGCATGATTTTGTCCGCCTCAGTCATGTTCGGATTGACTATGTTACACAGAGCCAAAACATTCTGTATGTACGATTGTGTCGGCTCACCATGTCGTTGGGCCCGGTTCTTCAGTTGTTCTTCCGCCGAACGGATTTGTCGCTGGCGGTCTCCAAACGTCTTCTTCAGTTCCTCCTGGAACATCTCGCAGTCATTCAACTTGTCTTCGATGTTATCGAACCATTGCTGGGCTGTTCCGTCCAGATAGAAGTAAACGTTGGCCAAGCACATCGTATGATTCCACCTGTTGTACTTGGTGACGCGGTTGAATCCTTTTAGCCATTTATTGGGATCCTGTCCAGCATCTCCCGAGGACACCGACGGGTGTCTGATGTGTAGCTAGCTTACCGCTGGTTTTGTTTCCATAGTTCTTCTGATGATACGGACTTTTGGAAGGACGTACTCGGTGTAACCCTTGTATTCCGGTTCCAGTCCGTGTAAGCAACGGCTTTTACGTTGCCTAATTGGAGCCACAGTGGTGCAGCTGTTGCACAGGGTACCCGGCGCCTCCACCAAACAATGTCTTGTTGCAATGGAAGTAGTCTTGACTTCGAAGGCAACTGAACACAGCACTTATACTCAAAGCACATTTATTACGAACTCAACATACACGCAGCACTGACTGCCTCTCAGGCAGAGTGCTCTGCTGTTTATACACAGACAGAATGTACCAGAAATTAGAAGAACAGTTAACATAATAAACAAGTAGAATTTACAAGTGAATATAAGAAAGATGTAGAACCTTCTGGAATTGTTAATTACAAAGAAATAAATTTTTTGCTGGTGGGCGGGATTGAACCGGCGACCTTCTGCACCACAGTCCGTGACGCTATCCCCTGCGCCACGCCGGCAGTCGGTGTTCGTGGTCTCTCGCGGCAATATTAAGAAAAGGGTAGATGGAGAACTCGTCCCATCTGAGTCCTTCATCCTCATCTTCAATAGCCCTTGACTACCTGAGCATGATAAGGCAGGTTTTCTGTGCTTAAATGTAAGACCCTATATCCATAACCCTATGCACTGTTTCAAATGCCAGCCCTTTGGACACATCTTGGGATGCGAGGGAGAAGCTACCTGTGGTAATAGTGGGAAAGCAGCACATGAAGGGTTTGACTGTACTCCACCTATGACCTGTGTTAACTGTTCAGGCGACCACCCAGTCTGGAGTAGGGACTGTGTGGTGTACCTTCAGGCGACGAAGATACAGCAAATCAAAACAACTCAGCGTATATTCCTATGCAGAGGCCAAGAAGACCTTCAAGGCCATGCAAGGTCCTGCGTTTTATAGAGCCTTTGTACGAACCCGTCTTGATTATGGCTGCACAGTGCATGGGTCTGCAAGACCTTCCTACCTAAAAATGGTGGACATGGTGCACCTTGAAAGGATTTGGTTGGGTACCCAAGCATTTCGAACCAGCCCTATACCAAACATTTGTGCCGAGGCTGCTGAGCCACCGCTTTCCATACGGCAACAGCTCCTCATGTTGCGTCAAGTGTCTGCCACATTGTCCACTCCATATACACCTGCTTACAATACTGTTGCTCGGCCACCTCTGGAAAGGCTGTTTCGTAATCGGCTTCGTGCTATAAGGCCTTTTGGGATTCGTGCTAAGGACTGTTTTTTAGATATTATGTTTTTTAGATATTATGTCGAAGCTGGAGTAGATATCCCCCTTGGTTATTACAGAGGCCCAGACTCCTTTTAGATTTAACAAGTTTTAAAAAAGATTGCACCCCAGACATTATGTTTCAGTCTGAAGTTTTTAACATTTTAAATAGGCATTGTGATTGTACGATGGTGTACACTGACGGATCGAAACAAGGGGACTCTGTCGGGTGTTCTGTAGTGTTTCCAAATCACATCATAGGGATTCGTCTGCCCACTGCCTACTCGGTTATTTCGGCAGAGCTGTATTCCATCTTCCAGAACACATCCGGCACACTCGAGGTACAAAATTTCTACTTTGCTCCAATTCCCTTGGTGCCCTACAATCACTGCAGGTCATGTACCAGCTGAAACTATCACACGGTTGATCCATGAGTAACTATACCATTTCCAATGGCAGGGTAAAGAGGTGTCATTTCTTTAGGTACCTGGGCATGTTGGGATTCAGGGTAATGATGTAGCTGATGTGGCTGCCAAGATGGCCTGCAGTGACCCAAATGTCAAATAGTGTGCCATTACCATGCGGGACATCTACTATGTGCTGTGCCAGAGGTCCCTTCAGTTGTGGTAGGAGCTGTGGCTGGCAGTGATAGGTAATAAACTGTGGTTAGTTGAACCAACTGTCCGACTGTGGCAAACCTCCTGCCAGCCAATCAGGTGCTTTGAAGTGACACTGACGCACCTCCGCATTGGGCATAGCCCTTTGACCCACAGCTTTTTATTCCATCAAGAGGATATGCCTATTTGTGATGCTTGTGGTGTGCAAATCACTGTACACCACATTTTAATTGAGTGTATTTTATATCTTGCTGAGAGAGCAGTGGCTAATGTTGGTGGTGCCCTACCCACTGTTTTAGCTGAAAATGAGGCAAGTTTGATGAACGTTTTACAATTTTGTGAATGTTCTTGACTCTGGCCTATGATCTTAGTCTGGAGGTTTGAGTATGTTATAGGAGGACTCGCTGATAACTTTAACATCAGAGATCAGTGTAACGCTATACTCTGATATTATGTTTTAAGTACTTCTAAGGTTGTATTACTTTAGTAGGCTACCTTACAACGCTGATTTGCAATATGTGTTTGTCCGTTTTTGTTGACAATGCAGTACATCCTTCTATTGCCTGTTCTTATTTATTTACTGTTGACTCATTTCACACTTATCATCTAATCATTTTGTCAGTGTGCTAAAGACCTTGTTGTGTGCCCTAAACATCCTATATTATTCTGTTCTTTGCAATTACTTCTTCTTTGGTGATTTTGGCTAATTCTAAGTCTTTTTTAATATTTGGATCCATTCTCCTCCATTAGCAAGGGAACCTATGTATTTTACTATTATTTTCTTTAGTCTGCAATCGGGAAACCTCATTATGCTGTACAGCCATTCTCCATCCATCTTGCTCCCAAAATTTTCCTAATTATTTTTCTTTCATACTTCTTTAGATTTACTATGTCTTTTTTCCTGTTTAGAGTCAAGATTTCGCTAGCATGTAACATTGTTTGTTTAATTACTGTTTATTATTATTATTATTTTATTATTATTATTATTTTGCTACAATTTCCTCCACTTTATTGCATAAAAGATGGCAAGCGGGCTCATATAACACAGTACTGCTTTATGAAATAACCAGATAAACCCAGCCTCACTTCTTTTTGGCTCAGTATAAAAAGAAATCAATGGGAAAGAAAAGTATTGGTCAAACCAATACCCTGTCTTGCATTGCTGTGACTGGTTGGAATGAAAGGCAAGGAAGAAAAAAGTTTTCACAGAAAGTCATTATTCTTATGTAACACATGTGGATTGACTAAATTTTTTGTATTTTCATTTTCCACAGAAACATAAAGATCAGACAGTTTACCAACCTGAGCATATGATATATTGTTCATGAGAAAAATGTGAGAGGCAACCTACTTTCTGCCTCCCCCCTGCCTGTTAATCTCCTCCTCTCCCACTGCCTTCTTACCTACCTGTCTCCTCCTTCTCCATCTCATCTCACCCCATCTAATCATCTCTTTCCTTTTTCATTCTCTGCTGTTCTTCCTTTTGCCACCTGTTTCTTCCACCTCCCACTCCCTTTCAGTTTCTTCTGTCCCCATCTCCTTGTCTCCCACTTGCTGTACATCTTCTAACCCCACACCTCTCTTCTGTCTTTTTTAAGTTACAGATCTATCAAATGTAGTACAAAATGAACCATGGGTTTACAAGATGTTGAACATACGTCAATGTATGATACTGCACAGGCATACATCTGGTTTATTTCTGGTTTTCACTATATCACTCCAGAGAGGTTGTCTAATGCATTCAGGGTATTCATTCATATGGTTTTATTGTGATTTTTTCCCTGAACTATGTCACACAGTGATATTGCAGGTACATTCAGTGAAATAAGTCTCCTTTCTGGGAAATGCAATGTATCATATAGAAGTAATGAACTAAAACCTCACAACATCAAACTCTTCCTCCTTCCATTATTGTTGATGGGCATGCTTTCGAACGAGTGACAGAATTCAAGTACCTGGGATCCATATTGACCAGCAAAAATGACGTAAAAAAAGAGGCGCAACAACAAATAGAAAATGCTAATCACATCTTCTTCAGCCTATACAACCTTTTCAAATCCAGGCTAATATCACAGAAAAACGAGATTTTGTTGTACATGACACTAATACAACCGGTAGTGTTATATGGTTGTGAAGCCTGGGCAACTTCAGCAACAACTGAAGAAGCCATCTGTGTGTGAGAGAGGAAGATACTCCGGAAATATATGGACCCATATACTATACCATAGAAGGTAAATGGAAATGAAGAACAAAATAAGACCTTTACTAGCGGTAAAAGCCACACATTGGCCAAATATTGTGGCAGAAGAGGCTACAATGGTTTGGACACATATTCTGCGTTGATGGATACTTCCCAAACTGTGTTCTCTGTTCCCAAAGGGATGACGGAAGGATCAGGTATTGGCAGTCTTCAAACGAGTGGAGCTGACAGTGGTAGATGAGGCTGTGGACGGATAGCATTGGACCGCCATCTGCAATAAATGTGTCCTGTATTGAGATTGCAATTGACTGATGTTTTATTTTACTTTTGTTTTTATTTTTGTAATGTACATATACCTTTCTTATAATGCATAGTCTGTATTCCTCTATAGCGTTGGTTGTACCCTTTTTTATTCTGCTGTAGGCCTTAAAGGTCCATGAATGCAAAAAATGATGATGATGATGAACGCATGATGAGGCAGTTTTTCATGAGCTCACGTGTTTGACATTGCGTCTCCTGAACCATGTGTTGTACAATAATATAAGTTTGTAGATGCAGATAAGATTGCCTAAGTGGCTACTATGTGCAAAATGTGTTGCAGTTCAAATTAGTAGCAAAGGAGTAATAAATTATAACATCATGTGGTAGTTTTTCACACACTGTATTTATGACATATATTTCCTGAATTGTGTGTCATATGATGATAAAATTTCCAGGCAGATTCAGTGGTATATGTGAATATGTGCAAAATATGTTGAGAATACAAAAAGTAGTATTGAAGAAATAAAACAAAACCATATGCCTGATCTGGCAGTTTTACTGCATGGACAGAAGCAGTAAACTTTTCCCCATTTTTTTCTGTGGGGAATATCAGTGGGAGAAGGTTTTATTAAGGTTTGAAATTATGTGTAAAATATGTTGCAAGTTCCTAAGTGCCCTCATTCTCTATAATGGATGAATAAAATTGCAAGTCAGTTGACACAACTTTTCAAGTTTTGTAGGGGAGGGGGGATGCGTGCTCTCGTGCGCCTGTGTGTGTCACTCTTCCCCTAACTTTTAACTTAGATCACTTTAAAAAGCATCTTTCACTATTATCCTTGTTTTTTATTCCTAACATGTTTCCTTTGGTTCTAGAGCTTCTTTTTCCATTCAAAAGATCCTGCATCTTAATCCACTCTTTTTTATCCACATAAAGCAGCTGCATATTTTATAATCTAGTTTGTATTACACCATTTGTGGTTTTTTTACCTACTGCCATGTACTAAATTTATTATTATTTAATTACATTAATTTAGTATACTTTTAGTTGTAAAATTCTATTTTTTCCTGCCAAATAGAGTTCCTTGCCTCTCTAATTAATTATCTCATTATTTATTGCAGGAAGAAGTGGGCAATGTACTGTTAGAAGGCTCCCACATTGAGAATGCTCTTGGAGATGTGTTCCATGGAGGATAAATCTGTGAAAAAGCTTGTGGTGCCAAATCATTGTGGACACATCATTAATAATCTAAAAACATTTTACTCAGATGGAATTTTAACAAATGTTACCTTTGTGACTGCAACAACTAAAGTCCGTGCTCATCTTCCAATAGTCCAGTGCTTCAGTTCACGGCTAGTAGACTTCTTCTCTGATGAATTATACTCTGTGTATATTTCTGATTCTAAAATTGACTCTCACAGCCTGAAGTTAGTGGTTGATTATTTTTATACTGGTACTGTTGTAGTGCCTAATGAACTTACAAATCAGTTGGAAAACTGTGTTAAATTTTTTGACATAAGTTTTGTTGATGCAACGAAAAATGTGACACAAGAAGGAATTTTCTACATGTTACAGAACTTCCCTGAAATGATGCTGCAGAAACTGTGGGACTCACGAACTGATCCTTCAGGATGTGATGTTATATTTGTGACAAGTAATTATGCCCAGCTGTGGGCTCATTCTTGCATTTTAGGTGCCTGCAGTTCATATTTGTTACACATTTTTCAAGGAAATAAGAAAAAGAGACAGAAACCATTTCTATTTGTGTTGCCAAATGTGACAGAGGATAATTTACAAACTGTACTCGAATTTTGTTATAAAGGATCTGTGGTGATTAGCAGTGAAAATTCAGTATCTGTGTACAAGACAGCAAAGCTTCTAGGAATCACAGATCTTTGTGAAAAACTTTCTTCAGAAATTCCATCTGTTTTAGAAATTGTGCAAAATGTTGAAAATTTAAGGGAACAGAGTAAGATAAGAACATCATTCGGGCTTTCTGAGGTGCCCGGTATTGAAAGAAATCATCTGCAGGACTTATTTTACTCTCTGTTGCAGTGTGAAAATTTAGTTGATGTTTCTATATATGTGGAAGATTCAAAAGTTGAAGCTCATCTCCTTATTTTAAGCATTTTTAGCACTCTCTTCAGAAATATTAGAGACAAACTCAAAGACAATGTGAGCCATACAAATGTTCTAATTAGTGGCTTGACAATTCAACATATGCAATCTTTCATTGATTATGTATATAGGGGGGAAGCAGAATTTCCTGGTAGTGTATCTGATTTTTGTAAATTCATGTCTGAATGGTTAGATTTTAGTTTGCTCCCAGTATGTGAGAAGTACAGTGTAACAACAGTGTGTGATAATATGGCATCTGACACACCTAATGAGACATTATCTAGTCAAAATGTCACAAACACATACTCAACAGAGAGCACTGTATTCTCAGAGAATGAAGATACTTCTGAAGGAAAGGTAAGTTGTCTAAAAATATTAATCCTTCAGGTCCGGTTAAGCATACACTAGCTATTTTTAATAAGTTCTGTGTGAATTTATGGAAGAAGTTGTCAGTTTATGCAGTGATTTAGTAAAAAATAGTACTATAGGGAAAAAAGAACAAGAACAACAAGTGTGGATCAAAGTTTTAGTGTACAATTGGGTGGTTGTGTAAGTGAATGTTTGTAAAATGTGCCTTCTAATATAGGTGTAAGGTACAACAAAAACACCTGCCATTCAAATCCTACAAATTGGAACTCTTGGAAGTTTTAAGTGAAAATTACAAATAAAAACAAACTGAATTTTTTTTTTTTTTTTTTTTTTTTTTTTTTTTTTTTTTTTTTTTTTTTTTTTTTTTCTCTTCTTCTAAGAAGGTCCTGTGAGCAAGGATGTGTGACAGGGTACATTATTGTGATGCAGCAGCCAGTTCCCTTGACGCTAAAGTTCATGCTGTGCACATTTCATGGAGCCATCGCAAAATATCACAGTAGTGCACAGAATTCAATGTTTCATTTGTTGGGATGAATTCTTTGTGCTCAATTCCCTTGATGTCAAAGAAAATGATAATCATGTTCTTCACTTTGCATGCCACTGAAACACATGCATACGGCTCATGTTCTGTCTCTCAAACACTTGTTGAATCTTTGCAAGTGTCTCCATAGCACTTTTCCCAAGACTTGCACAGACTTTGATACACACACGCTGTTCTATTTGCAGATTCTTTGTAAAATCGCCATACACCAAATAGAGTCTTACGGAAATCACTGTGCACGTGCAAAATATTCTCCTAGCTGAATGCCACTCTGCACACTGATTCATCAGATATGCAGCTTTTGCCACCTAGTGGTGCCAAGATCTACTACTCCTACTTTCCAAATGGCAGCACCAGTCCCAAAAATTTTGGATTCCACCTCATATAGACGAGTGAAATACTTGTAGAATTTTTGAACAAAGTAATAATTCCAGTCCCAAATCAGACAGATGCTGACAGGTGTGAATATTACCATATCATCAGTTTATTAAATCTTGGTTGCAAAATACTGACAAGATTTACTGAAGGAATAATGTAAAAACTGGCAAAAGTTAATGTTGAGGAACATCAGTTGGGTTTCCATAAAAATGTAGGAAGATATGAAGCAATACTGGCCCTATTTACTTACAAAATAGCTTAAACTTCTTCAGCTTTGTAGATTTAGGGCAAGTTTTAGAATACTTTGACTAGAATTCTCTGTCTGAAATCTTAAACTAGCAGAGATAAATAGGACTACAGGCAGTAAGAGGTGCAGTTTTAAGAGTTGATGGACATGAAAGGGAAGCAGCAGATATTGAAGCAAGGGGGTCACCAAGGTACCATCAGTTTGTAATTTGGGGGGGGGGGGGGGGGTCAAGGGAGATTGTAAGCTGATGTAAGTATATGTAGATTGTGATGAAAATTATAGAAGGAAACTTTCCTGGTGGGATAAACAAATATAAAAAATAGAAAACAGAAAACGGATGATTTACCCAAACACACATACAAGCTTTCGCCACCATTGGTCACTTCTTCAGGTAAAGAGGAAGAAAGGAGAGGATATGGGTTTTAAGGAAGGGGAAAACGAGTCATTCCTGGGATTGGAATGTGAAAGCTTGTGTGTGTGTGTGTGTGTGTGTGTGTGTGTGTGTGATTTTATTTGTGTCTGTCGTCGAGCCTGCCCTTTGGGTAAGTCATCCGTTTTCTGTTTTCTATTTTTTATATATGTAGATTGTAGTAGATCCATTGATGAAAGGCATTTGAACAGGGCACTCTTCCCTAGAGACTTGCATCAAAGCCATCTTTGAATGACCACTGTAACAACAAAGTTGGTACTGCCATTTTTCTCTGCTTATGGTTTTAGTGTTGAAATTGCAAATTAGGATCATAGGCCTAACATTTATAAATATATCATCCTAGAGATATATTTTCATGAATTTGTGATGACTAGGAGACCCAAAGATTACCTAGTCATCAGTGTAGCAGCTTATCACAAGTTTTACCCATGTTGCACCATCATAATGAAAAGTAGCAACAGTTCAATTTCCTCTGCAAAATAATATTATATGGTTATGGAAGAATGTACATTAATACTGCAAAGAACCACTTTCAGGTTCCTACTGTCATTGTTTGCTCAATAAGCACCTCTCTCTCTCTCTCTCAATAAGCACCTCTCTCTCTCTCTCTCTCTCTCTCTCTCTCTCTCTCTCTCTCTCTCTCTCTCTCTCTCTCTGTGTGTGTGTGCGTGTGTGTGTGTGTGTGTGTGTGTTTTTTACACTTTTTGTTCCTGTTAGGCTGCTTTCTTATGTACAACCTACATAACTATCTTGATCAACTGCAATACATGAATATTTGATTAATGGTGGAAATTCTCCTCAGAGATGCTAAATTATTTTTCAAAAGAGATAGATTGGCTGGCCAGTACTTATCTTTGTGCTGTACCATCGATAGTGACACAAATGAAGAAAAAAGAAAAAACAATGAATTAGGACAAGCTTCTGGAACACATTTCCTTCTTCATCTGGGAGAGAAGGGAAGAAAAAAGGGTGGGAATAGAAGGGGAAGGTAATTCAGGACCTAGGTCATGAGGATGGTGATTAAGGATTGTGGAAGTCAGAGATATTGTATATTAGTAGTGAGCCTCTCCCTGAATTACCTTACCCTTCCATTCCCGTCCTTTTTTCTTCTCTTCTCTCCCACCTGAAGAAGGAACTGTGTTCCAAAAGCTTGTCCTTTTTCGTTGTTTTTCTTTTTTCTTCATTTATAACACTATCGGCAATACAGCACAAAGGGAAGTACTGGCCAGCCAATCTCTCTCTTTCGATAAATAATTTAATATATGAATAGGTTCCTTGTATTAAACTTTCACAAATTGTCTCTTTATTCTGATCTGTGATGTCTTTTCCATTAGAGGAGTTATTTTTAAGAGCTCTCATGATCCATTAACTTATTTGAAATAGTCATTTCTTCAGAAAGGGAGCTGCTTTGTTTCATCCTCTACATTTTCTATACCTTTAGGGTTTTATATTTTTATATGCTTTCTGTAACTGATTTTCAGTTAGTGCACACAGACACTCAAGATACTTCAAAGGATGATAACACAGTTTCTCTCATTTACAGGAGGCATCACCTGAAACATGGCCTGTTTCAGGAGAAGATGAAGATGAAATACTCAACAACTTTACTGAATATCAAAAAGATTTGGGGCTGGTGTGTCATAGTTGTAATGAGACATTCCCAACTCGGCAGCAGTTTAGACAGCACTTAAAAATTCATCCCGATGCCAAAACAATGAAATGCAAATATTGTGGAAAGGGCTTTGAGAAACCCAGCCAGATGAAATTGCACATTCGAATTCACACTGGATCAAAGCCATTCCAGTGTGACATGTGTGGTATGAGGTTCGCCGTCAAAAGTTCGCTCAGTAAACACACAAAAACTCATACAAAAGACAAGTCAAAGTTGTATGCTTGTGATGTGTGCAATAAGACATTTAGTCGAAAGGAATATGTAACTGAACACTTGCGAACTCACACTGGCAGTAAACCATATGAGTGCTCCGTATGCCATAAAGCATTTGTCGGAAGGACTGGTCTCAACCATCATAAGAAAATTCACACAGATAACAATTCTAGGAAAAGCACTGTTTGTGAGATATGTGGGAAAAACTTCACACGACACGCGCTGTGGACACACATGAAATCACACAATAAAACTCATCGTTGTGAACTTTGTGGTAACTTATTTTCAACTAAAACTGCTTTAAAAATACATATTGCAGGTACTCACTTAGGTCATATGAGCCATCAATGTGATATATGTGGAAAAGGTTTTATGCAGAAAAATCATCTGCTTCGGCACATGGATACACACATAAAAGAAGTTCAAGATGAAGACAAATTTTCGTGTGACATATGTGAAAAAAAGTACAAAAGTCAGGAAAAACTTAATTCTCATAGAATTAGGGAGCATTCTAAACCAGGTGAACGTCCCTACTCATGTAACATATGCAACAAGAAATTTTCAGGTCGCAGCACAGTTATCTACCACCGTCGAACACACACCGGTGAACAACCACACGAATGCACCACGTGCGGTAAAACCTTCACTCGCCCTGATGCACTGCGACAACACGCACGTTCCCATACAAATGAACAGAAGTTTACCTGTTCAGTATGTAAAAAGAAATGTTCGAGCAGAGATGCACTGAACAAGCATCTCCAGTCACATAAGAGTACAGACGACAAAAGTGACACTGCAAATACCGATAATATTCTGTCTGACGAGTGTGAGAAAGTGTGTTCATTAGACAGAGAACAGTGTTCATATTCCACACTGCACACATCGTCACGACCCCATCGCTGTAATATTTGCAGAAAATCATTCCGTTATCGTGACAGTTTAGTTAAGCATACCCAGATTCACTCCTCATCAGTCAGTTTACAGTTAACAGAAGGAAATGAATTACCAAGTCTATTCTCATTTCACATGTGTGAGCAATCATACACTCAGGCCTGTGATGAAGAAAGTCAGAAAAATACCAATTTTTGCACTGTGACAGAATTGTTAAACCATAATGAAGCACAAGAATTAAGTGTATCTTCAGCAGCTGTAACCAACAGCAGTCTTGTTCCTGAACTTAAAAACTCTGCCCCAGGATCAGTAGCACCGAGGAGGCCATTCAGCATAACTATTGATGGAAATTTGTGCTGCAATACTGATGTATTGTTACCCGCTGATGATAGCATTGTTGCATTAGTGCCTGCTCTTCCACAGGAAGTGTCTGATCCCATAGAAAAAGCTCCCCATGATAACGAAGATCAAGCCACTGCAATTACAGAACGGACTTCTACAGTTTCAACAACAAATAGTGATAATGTGCCACAATCAGAAGCATGTTTCTCTACAATACTTTCAAAGTCATTTGAACTCCAGGCCATCTGATGTTCAAACAATCTGCTATTTGATGTGTATTTTCTTCCAGGCTTAAAAAAATGTATGCAAACTTGAAAATATTCTTTTTGTAACTTTTTATAAAATATTTTCAGAGTAATTTTTATGCTCTTAAAATTTATTTCACCTTTTATTGACTAACAAAGTGTATAGTGACTGTTGAACACAAATTACTGAAATTTCAATATTGTTTTTATCATATTTGTAAGTAAAATCAAAGCATAAGAGAGCCACCTTTCTTATGTGTAGCACTGAAGAGATTACCTTTTGCTGTTATTCAGACAAGCAGCATTAGCCATGTAACATTCATTGAGTTAATAATGTCGCGTTGCAATGGAAGCAGGCTTGACTTCGAAGGCAACTGAACACAGCACTTATACTCAAAGCACGTTTATTACGAACTCAACGTACACGCAGCACTGACTGCCTCTCAGGCAGAGTGCTCTGCTATTTATACACAGACAGAATTTACCAGAAATTAGAAGAACAGTTAACCTAAGAAACAAGTAGAATTTACAAGTGAACATAAGAAAGATGTAGAACCTTCTGGAATTGTTAATTACAAAGAAATAAATTTTTGCCAGTGGGCGGGATTGAACCGGGGACCTTCTGCACCGCAGTCCATGACGCTATCCCCTGCGTCACGCCGCCAGTCGATGTTCGTGGTCACTCGCGGCATTGCTCCCTCTCCTGGAGAAACAGCCACCCACTGTTATGATCCCTGTGGAGCCAGCTGCAATGTCCTGGATCTTGACCGTGTCATGGGTCCTCTGTATGATAGTTCAATAGAATCCTTCCCTTCTCCGCGATTATCGATGACAGACGTTCCTGTCGTGGCTTCATCAGGAACATTACTGTCCTTAAAGTCCTTGAACAAGATGTCATTATCGTCTACCTGCTCTTCAGGATCTTAGTAAGGCTTCATGCGCAGGACGTGAACAATGTCTCTTCGTTTTTGACGTTTCGACGACGGCTCATAATCCTCAACTTCATATGTGACGTCTGACAGGCAGCATATGACACGATACAGACCAAAATATCGCTTCAATAACTTTTCTGACAGCCCAACCTTCCGTACAGGGGTAAAAATCCATACCAGATCTCCTGGGCTGTACACAACAGGTCGGTGCTTGTCATTATACTGCTGACGTCCTTCTCCTGGGCGTCCAGTTCTTCGACCCTGGTGATGAGCTGTTTAACATAGTCATCCTGAGTGTCGTCCGGTTGGAACGGGAACAGCGTATCCATTGACGTCTCAGCTTCCCAGCCATGGAGCAGGAAAAACGGCGGGAAGCCTGTGGTATCTTGTCTTGCGGTATTGTAAGAAAATGTCACAACTGGCAGAATTGTATCCCAATCCTTCTGCTCAACATCGACGTACATCGGCAGCATGTCAGCTAATGTCTTGTTAAAACGTTCCGTAAGACCATTTGTCTGAGGATGGTATGCAGTTGTCATTCTGTGGACAATGTTGCACCGTGACATTATCTCTGATACTAGTTTTGACTGGAATACTTTCCCACGATCAGATATCATGACACGTGGTGCTCCATGCTTCAAAATAATGTCTTCTACAAGGAATTTTGCGATCTCTGGAGCTTCTGCAGTCGGCACAGGTTTGGTGACAGCGTAGCGTGTGAGGTAGTCAGTTCAGACTATTATCCAACGGTTACCTGTTGTCGGTTTCGGGAACCTCTCTAAAAGATCGATTCCAACTCGGTGGAATGGAGCTGCTGCTGGCGGAATCGGTACGAGATGTCTTGGAGGTAATTGTGGCACATGCTTCCATCGCTGGCACTCTTTACAGTGACTCACATAGTGCTTGACAGATCTGTAGAGACCTTTCCAGTAATACCTGCGTCTGATTCTGTCTAGGGTCTTCACGAATCCCAGATGACCGGATATTGGAGCATCGTGGAAATATTTGAGAATAGCTGGCTGGAGATGAGCTGGAACAACAAGTAGCCATTTGGGGCCCAGTGGATCGTAGTTGCTCTTATACAATGTTCCGTTTATAAGTTGGAACTCTCCATTGGTCGGTTCTCCTTTCTTCAAGGCCTCTATCGTTTTTAATAGTGCTGGAGCTTCCCTCTGTTCAGCTGTAACGTCATCTAATTCAATGAGAGCTGAAATTTCATTAATGCTGTTGTGTTCCACTAATGGATTCATCGAAAGGCAGTCGGCATCCTTGTGTTTGCGCCCGTTCTTGAATACCAATGTGACATTGTGCTCTTGGAGTCTTAGTGCCCGTCTTGCTAGTCGACCTGATGGATCCTTCAAGCTAGTCAGCCAACACAAAGAATGGTGGTCTGTCACGACAGTGAATGGTTTACCGAATAAATACGACCGGAACTTGTTGATAGCCCAGACAACCGTGAGACATTCGTTTTCAGTTGTAGAGTAGTTTATCTCGGACTTTGAGAGTACTCTTGACGCATAGGCTATCACTTTTTCAGCACCTCCCTGAACTTGTACAAGCACTGCACCAATCCCATAACCACTGGCGTCTGTGTGAAGTTCCGTTTCTGCATTCTCGTCGTATAAGGCTAGCACTGGTGCGGAAGTTGGAGCCTCCTTAAGTGCCCGGAAAGCTCTTTCTTTTGTCTCATCCCAGTAAAATTTGACGTCTCCCTGCAAAAGTTCTTGTAATGGACGTGCCTTGTTACAAAATCCTTTTATGAAACATCAGTAGTATGAGCACAGCCTGAGAAAACTTCTCACATCACGAATGTGCTGAGGAGTTGGAAATTCTGTGACTGCCATTACTTTATCAGGATCAGGATGGACACCATCTCCGTTGACTAGGTGCCCCAGGATTTTTATCTCTTTGGCGACGAAGAGGCACTTCTTTGGATTGAGGCGGAGACCTGCAGCCTGAACACAATTCAACACAGTTGACAGGCGACTCAGATGTTCTTCAAATGTTTTTGAGAAAACGACAATGTCATCTAAATAGCAGAGACACATCGTCCACTTAAGGTGTCGAAGCAAGTTGTCCATCATGTGTTCGAATGTGGCTGGAGCATTACATAATCCAAATTGCATTACTTTAAATTCATCGAGGCCGTCAGGTGTAATAAAAGCCGTCTTCTCCCTGTCAGCTTCGTCAACCTCGATTTGCCAGTAACCTGTCTGCATGTCCATAGTTAAGTATGTAGCTCCTTTCAAGCAGTCTAAGGTGTCGTCAATACGCGGCAATGGGTATACATTCTTCTTCAGTTCCTCCTGGAACGTCTCCCAGTCATTCAACTTGTCTTCGTTGTTCTCGAACCATTGCTGGGCTGTTCCGTCCAGATAGAAGTAAACGTTGGCCAAGCACATCGTATGATCCCACCTGTTGTACTTGGCGATGCGGTCGAATCCTTTTAGCCATTTTTTGGGATCCTGTCCAGCGTCTCCAGAGAACACCGACGGGTGTCTGATGTGTAGCTAGCTTACCGCTGGTTTCGTTTCCATAGTTCTTCTGATGATACGGACTTTTGGAAGGTCGTACTCGGTGTATCCCTTGTATTCCGGTTCCAGTCCGTGTAAGCGATGGCTTTTATGTTGCCTAATTGGAGACACAGTGGTGCAGCTGTTGCAAAGGGTACCCGGCGCCTCCACCAAACAATATTGCGTTGCAATGGAAGCAGGTTTGACTTCGAACGGAACTGAACACAGCAATTATACTCAAAGCACGTTTATTACGAACTCAACGTACACACAGCACTGACTACACAGACAGAATTTACCAGAAATTAGAACAGTTAACATAAGAAACAAGTAGAATTTACAAGTGAACATAAGAAAGATGTTGAACCTTCTGGAATTGTTAATTACAAAGAAATAAATTTTTGCCAGTGGGCGGGATTGAACCGGGAACCTTCTGCACCACAGTCCGTGACGCAATCCCCTGCGTCACGCCGGCAGTCGATGTTCATGGTCTCTCGCGGCAATAACAATGAAAAGTCATAGTTGGAATGTCAGTAATGTGAGGATAGGGGCAAGGTGATCACTGAGCTGCAGTCATAATCACATAGTTGTAGCTACTGCCTTCACTTGGGGATGACGCCATTCTGGCTTCTATGACCCAACTGACATCTTGACAGTGAGTGGGAAAGCCAGGGAAGAGAAGGGAAAACAAGGTGGTGCAATGTTGGGGTAGAACATTCCTCACCACCTGGCGACACATAAAAGCACTGATAGGTGGGAATGTGAGCTGCAGATTGGCAAGCAGTCAAGGGATGGGGTAAGGGATGGAAGAGGGCGAGTGCAGATGGTTGAAGAATATTTTAAAAAATAACAAGAATAGGTGGCACAAGTTGAAGAGCAACATTAATTGAGAGGAGATGGGGAATTGTTAAGCATATGGTATGGAGGTGATAGGTTACATTAAGTTGAGGCCAGGATGGTTATGGGACCATAGAATGTGATGTAAGGACAACTCTCATCTGTGCAGTTCAGAAGAGTTGGATTTGGATGGAAAGATCCACATGGCCTGGCATGTGAAGCAGCCATTGAAGTGGAACATGTTGTGCTTGACTGCATCCTGTGCCACAGAGTGATTCCTCTTGTTTTAGCCACAGTTTGAAGGCAGACAGTCATTGGGATGGACAGCCAGTTGGTATTCACAACAAAATGTGGATGTCTGCTCCTCAGCAGTCATGTTTACTGTGAGTTGCTCTTATCCTCACATCATTTTTATTCACTTTAGTTAACTACATCAAAGCAAAAAGAAAGCACAGGTGTATGCCTCTTACAAATTATTTGAAGACTTTGTAAAGTAGAAAAAATTGGCTGCAAGAATTGCCCTTTAATACCAACACACAGTTTTAAACTGCCAGAAAGTTTCATTAAACATTCACTCCATTATAAGATAAAACTGTCACTTTGTATATAAAGTCCTGTGAGATGTTTGGTGAACATCACATTTGGGAACATTGTGCAGCTACTGACTTGAACACAAAATTTCTATCCCAGTGTGTAATATACAAAACTAATCAGTCAAAATGAAAGTAAATATTCACATTTTTATATTTGGGGAATTCCATATAGAAATAAAAAAACAATTGTGAAAGGCACGGCACAGTACGCTTTTATTGTGCCAAATATTCCATGGGGGTTGCGTGCTACCATTCTTTGTATATGTTGACTATCCCCTGTTAGCCTTATACTGTACAGGAACCACACACTTGTGCAAAATTTCAGAATGATTGACACAAATGAAAAAGTATATATATTGTGAAAGTTGTAAGAATTGTTTACAAAAGTTTAAAGAAACAGATGGCATTGTAACTGCATTATGGCTCACAGTTTTCAAACTCAGCCTAATGTGTCAAAAGGTCCCAATGCAAGCTCTTCAATAAATACTGATGATCTTTTAGGGATTGTTGGTCCTCATACAAATTGTATGTATTTCTAGTGGAAGGTCACGTAGAGGTAACTGCGGCAAATTCCCCTCAATTCTTTTCACCTCAGTGAGGAAGGCCCTGGGACCTGAAATGTGATGTCAGATGCCATGAGGGTTTACTCTGGAAGATGAAGGGGGAGTGCAACCAGATATGACTGACCTGTGAAGATGCCTGGAGGAGGTGGCCTTCCTGTGTGAGATGTTTATCCAGTGCCAAGACCTCACAGTGTCCTCTCACAGGTCTGCACCATCAGTGGCTGGTATCTTCTGCATTTTCACAAGATTGTGGTGCTAGATGGTGGGACCCATCCAGTGGGCAGATGGAATGCAAAGACCTCTGATAGCAGGGTTTTCATTGTAGGTGAACCGTTTCCCAGCTTCAGCACATACAGCACTCTCCAATGAGTCGAATGCAGCGAGTCAGCTGCTGCTCGGGCCTAGACTGCAGTAATGGCCCAGAAAAAGCACATTGGTGAGGGCTCGTAAAGGTTTTGCTGGGGCTTCAGGGGAGCCTGTGAGGCAATGAGCAACTGCTGCTCCAGGTGGTGTAGGGAAGAACATAGCTCAAGGCCAAGAATATGGGGGAAGATGAGCTAGAATAAGATTCACAACTATGGGAGACAAATCCACCACACTGGGCTTATTCCACTGCTGCTTAGATGTTGACAGTTATAGCATTGTAACCACTACATAATTTTTAATCAACGGTCTTGAGAAAACTATTAAGTGAAAAAATGCTTTTTGCACATCTTACAGTTTGTTATATTCACTTGATAATTCTCTGTCTTTCCTTTTGTTGCTCTTCTTAGTTACTGTGCTGCTTCAAATTAAGTAAACTACCACACAAAATTTTAAAGAGCTTGCAGCTGTAAAAACACACTGCTTAGAATTTGCATTTGATTGATTTTAGCGCAGACAAAGCTGTGGATTAAATGTAGGTAAGATATTGAAATGTCATTTAAAATAGACAGCAGAACAATAACTCATTTCATTCTCAACAGACAGATATATTTGACAGATATATGCAGGATGTGTGTCTAGTGATATCCCTGCACACTCGGTGACTCAGAGAAATATTTATCATCTGATTTCAAGGAAACTATTTTGTGGCTCCAGATCAAAAGGGTTCACATTTAAATTACTCTCTTAGAAGCTGAAACAAGTAAGATAAATGAAACGAACAACCAGAAGTTAACAAGTTTGAAGAAGAAACCTGGATCAACATCTACATATTCACTCTGCAAATCACATTTATGTGCCTGGTATAGGGTTCTTCAAACCACTTTAATGATATTTCTCCACTGTTCCATTCTCAAATAATGATGGGATTTTTTTTTTTTCATTTTTGATCTGATTTCTCCTATTTTATTATGATTATCATGTGTCTGATCATGCTGCAACTAATAATGTTTTTTTAATGATTTCCACCCCAACTTGTGCATCAATTCTGTGACACCATCTCCCCGTATCACGATAATTCGAAATAAGCTACTCCTAAACCTTTTCTATGTCCTCCAACTGGTGACGGCCTGATAATGTGCAGCAATACTCCAAAATAGGATGTGACAATGAAACATAGCCTTTGGTTTGCCCTCCCCACAGTATTTTTCGTGTGTTCTCTCTGATTAAAGTTGATCATAATTACAACTCCTATGTACTTAGTGGAATTTAAAGGCTTTATATTTGAATGATTTACTGTGTCCCCTGACAACGCAAGGATCACACTGCTGGTATCAGAGCTGTAACTTCCCCATGCAGGCCAAGGAGTCGATACCTGTCCTCATGGGGTATCGGAACTCATGGCAATGGCCATCATGCCAGGTGGCCTTTGCTGTGGCTGGGTGGCGCCCATGCGGAAAGCCCCTGATCAGAGTGGGTGGTACCAGGGTGAACGTTTCACACAATGAAACGTGTTAATTTAGAAAGTGGTCATACAACGGCCATCTCTGAAGGCAGGAAAGGTATTTTCAATGCTGGTACTTGTGATAAGAGGACCTTCCCCTCCCTAGCTACCCCTTGGAAGGAAGACTAAGCACACTGGCGTGGGGTGAAACCACGATACCTGATCTGCAGCAGGACAGACAGAGGAACATTCACTGCAACCAAGCCACTGTTCTTTGTAGAACAGATTGAGGATAAGTTCGGCAAAGTAGATTGGCATGACGAACATGCATCCTGACTCTCTCCTCATAAAAACAGTGTCTGCTGCCCAGTCTGCCGCGCTCTGCACCTATCAACGTCTTGGCAACATTCCAGCCTCCATAACCCTTCACCAGTCCTTGAACATGATTCAGGGAGTAATTTTCCATTGGGATCTCCTCCTTCAAACTGATGAGGAACTCCAGGCCAATCTGGAACGGTGAGGTGTCCACTTAATTTGTCGAATTCAGAGGGGCCCCAAGGATAATCAAACGGACACAGGTGCATTTATCTTGGCCTTCAAGGGGGATAAACTCCAAGAGAAGATGAAGGTCATGCCATACATCCCCCCCCCCCTCCGCCATGCTTCAAGTGTATGCTCTTTGGGCACATGTCCTCTTGCTGGTCCACAGCCCCTTTATGTGGTGCATGTGGACAACCACTTCATGAGAGGAACTCTTTCACCCCCTGTGTGCATAAAATGACAGCTACGTCACTCCTCGCACTCACCGGACTGTCCAGTGTACAAGAAGGAGAAGAAAATACAGGAGTACAAGCCTCTTGAATATTTAACATATCCTAAGGCCCATCGTAAATATGAACGCCTGCATCCTGTGCAAATGATGTCTACATTTGCCTCTGTTACATTCTCTACCCCCTCCTCCCCTCCTCATCCCATCCCTATCCCACTCTTCCCTCTCCTGCAGATCCCTTGCCAAATTGCCTCCACCTCCCGCCTCCAAGACAGAGAAGTGCTCCTCTTCCCTGGCACTTGCTGGTGCCGAGGTCGCCCAATCTACCTCAGTGCCAGACCTCACTGGTCCTAGTTCTCTCTCCGGGACATACCCTCCCTGTCCTATGAGAGAGAAAGAAAAGAAGAAGAAACATTGGTTGCAGGACACAGCCACTCTGGTGCCATCTGAGGTGCCACATTTGTCTTCCCAATCTGCTCAACATTCTGAGCTTGAATCCAATCCACTCTATATGGACGTTGTCCCTTTCTCATTGGTGTCAGACGCTGATCCAGCAGCATAACAGGCTACAATCCGTTCGCCTCTCATCTGGTTCCTCGATCTGTTATCATCCAATGGAACTGCAATGCCTATTACCATCACCCCCTGGAGTTAAAACAACTTCTTTCCTTTTACTCCACAGCTTGTGTAGTTATACAGGAATTCCATTTTATTGACACACATTCCCCAACCCTCCATGGGTTCTGTGCTTTCTGTTGCAACCGGGTTGGCCTCCTACAGGCATCAGGTGGCGTTTGCACATTGGTCTGTATGGATATTGTTAGTACGTGGATCCCTCTCCATACTACTTTGGAAGCAATTGCTGTCCGGGTTTACTTAGATACCCCATTAACCATCCCCCTGACAGGCCATGTCTGCTGCCCTAACTGCCCTCCTTCAGCAACTTCCCCCTCACTTCCTCATCCTTGGGGACTTCAATGCTCATATCCATTGTGGGGCAGTGCTTATACATCTAGCTAGGGCTGCCTCGTGGAACAGTTCCTTGCAGACAATACCTGTGCCTTCTCAATGACAGTTCTCCAACCCATTTTAGTTCCACTCATTGTTCTTTTTTTACTTCCCCCCCTCTTCACCCTTCACTACACTAGTCTGTGCCCGATGACCTCTGCAGTAGTGACCACTTTCCACTGATTCCTAACAAGGGACAGGTCGACCCATTGGGTTTTCCTTCATGCTAATTGGCCTTTGTATACATCCCAGGTTGTTTTCACACCAACCCCATCTAACTGTATAGATGATATCATCTGTGATATGTCTAATGCAAGTACCTGAACTGCTAGCATTGCTGTTCCCCAGTCGACAGGCCCTCCTAGCTGCCGCCCAGTTCTGTGGTGGAATGCAACCATTGCTGCAACAATTTGTGAGTGCCAGCATGTCTTGCACCATCTCAAGCACCACCCCTCTCACGCTGCCCTTATCAACTTTAAATGCCTTCGTGCTAAGGCTTGTTACATAATTAAACAGAGCAAGCGGGTCTGCTGGGTGTGTTTTGTGTCTTCCTTGGGCTCTTCCATACCCTTGTCCAGAGTATGGACTATGCTCCACTC